>JADLZK010012337.1:1308213-2616426 GCA_015847255.1 Hyparrhenia diplandra
GCAGAACTTTGGATTCTGCCCTCACTACAGCAACAAAGGCGAACATAGGGCAATTTCACAAATTTACTGAAACTGCCAGCAAAGATATCAACCAAGCAGAGCTAAAGAAGGCGCTGCTAGAATACGAGTCACTCCGTTGACAAGACCCAATGCGGATGGCCAATAAGGACAAGGATAGATTAAACAAGTTGAAGCTACATCTAAATCTATAGGCATATTGATGTTTTAAGCTGACGTCTGTAGTAAGCATGGTGGATTTGATACTTTTTTTACATAGTGCATATTGATGTTGAAGCATTATATTAATTACTTTCACTCTAGTATGTCTCTCTATCAAAGTTTAGTTGGTGTACATGAGGTTATTTAGATTCTGATTAGTGTAACATGCTATAAATAAATTCAGTACTTGGCTTCTTTAGTGTGAATGATTTGACCAGGCTTTTTTCACCTGAGACGAATGCTACTATAATTTTGAGTGAGATTGCTTAGACAAATTTCGGTGTAATTTGTAGCTCAAGTGTGAAATCAAATTTCTGTGCAAAAGCTATTCTTTGGCGTGAAAATGGATACATATTTGTATGGCACGATCACAACAACATACAACGCCGATAATGACGTCGTCTGTTTTTTTTCTTTTTAAAAAACGCTTTTCACCCAAATCAATGATGAGAGAGAACCACTGCCGTATGACAAGCGCTCATGCTCGGTGATCTGATCTGATGGGGCGAAGCAGTTTTCATTGAGAAATCGGTGATGGCAAGAAAGCTATGCCTCGGCGTGCCAAAGGATGTGGTGATGGTGCTGTATGCCTGCCTTCGTTAGCAAGCCAAGTTGCCAGGTGGGTGTAATCAATCCAGTAATAGTTTTCATGGACCAGTAGTTGGGCCGCTTGCTGCAATTGTTAATGGGCCTTCCTTGTTAACCGAATTGACCATAAAATGGCTACTCTACCGGTTAGCAAAACGGTTAAAAAAAAGTTTTATCTTATATTGCTCAGAAAACTAATCATGGCATAAGTTTTGGACACTGTAAGGTGGCTTAATTCGTAGCACCATTCGACTGTTCTCCATCAAAACATGGCATGCGAGCATTGGAATAAAAGACATTGAATGGTTTCAGATTTGCTACAAAAGCTACATGATTTTTCCCTTTTTGAATTCGTTGCTAAATTATTTATCCTTGCCGAGAATGACCCCACTTGTAATTAAAGAACAAAAGAAAGATTTCAATTACCAAAGGTATCGTTAGCTGCTAATTTGTTTATGAAACTTGTAACCAGTTGATGATAAGGTGTCTTTATGTTGAGTTTACATGAGCAAATAAACCCATCTGAAATCAAAGGGGAGCCAATTGCGGCTGCATTGAGTTTACTATGAGCAAGACCTTTTGGAGCATGCATGAAACTGCACACGAAGGGGAACTTCAGCTGATGCCGAAGAG
Organism: Hyparrhenia diplandra; assembly: GCA_015847255.1. NCBI lineage: Eukaryota > Viridiplantae > Streptophyta > Magnoliopsida > Poales > Poaceae > Hyparrhenia > Hyparrhenia diplandra. The sequence continues at coordinate 1,309,654 of JADLZK010012337.1, forward strand.
AGCAGGTGCTACATATTTGCATACTAAATTGAAATGAAGTGTAACTGGTCATGGCAGATAGCACATAATCAAACATGAGAGTTTTTCCAATGCTTGGGGAGAAAATCGACGGCTCATAGCAACTGAGGTGATGATTAGCAATGCAGAAGGCGATGGGAGGTGATGGCATGGAGGCGATAGGAGGCGATTGATGTGTATGGTCGGTGGGGCATGTGCGAAACGCCTTCCATCACGGTGGGAATAGCTATTTTGATGAGGCAATGGGAGGCGATGGGAAGCGACTCCAAGTATTGTAAAGGAGCACACAATCATACATATATATACCTTGTTTCCCTCCACCTTCTCAAATTCAGCAATATAACATTATGCTCATTAGTTTAGTAGAGCATTAATGCCTATCTCACCACATAGATTTGATCATCTGTATAGTTTTCAATCCAAGATGCCAGTTATATAATATCACAAGGGAAAGTTCCATGGCATTTGCATGAACGAATAGTTTGAGGAATGCATTAGAAGTGTTCGCATGATACATCTTTTGCTTCACGTGTGGTGGGATCAAAATAATCCCTAGTAATAATTCACAACATTCATGTTCACTGTTCATGCATATCACCCCTTTAGGTACAAACAATTTGTCGTGATCTATTGCTCGGTGTTGACGAACTAGTACAACCATGATTCTCCGTGGCAATTTTTCGCGAACCGCCAGCGAGCTAGGGCCACGGTTAATCGACGAATTAACCGTGGTGGTTATTTTGATGCCCAATAACAACCATGGTAAATATTAACCAACCACCATAATTTGAAAAAAAAATAAAAAGAAAAAGCCCAACCTAACCGTAACGGGCGGGATCCGAGCCAGCGCCGCCGGATCCGGCGCCAACGACCCGTTAGGGTTATGGGAGATCAGGTCGCCATCACGCTACCCTCCACCACCGAGCTCAGGCTGCTGCCGGGTGATCCCGCCATGGATCTAGCCTCGACGACCCTGGATCCGCCGCCAATGAGCCGGACCACCGTGGATCCGCCGTCATAGCGCTTCGCCGGCCCTGGATCCACCGCCAATGAGCCCGACCACCGTGGATCCTCCTCCATAGACCATGCCCAACCTGGATCGACATGGATACCGAGAGTGAGAGGCAGAGATAGGTAGATGGAGAGTAGATCGAGACGGGAGACCGCGACCAACCTAGGACCTTGGACGACGGACGAGGGGGAGGGGCTTATTTGGGCGCTGAGCATGCTTTGCTTGGCGACTAACATTGGGAGAGTAGAGGGCGGGCGCGACGTCGGGATGGAGAGGGGGCACACTTGGCCACCGAGATGGGGAGAGGGCGCGGCGTCGTGTCACGCCCCACTTTTAATGGGTCATTAATCACACGTGTTTGCGCCGGGATCACGTCACAAACACGTCTATTAGTAACATATAATGGTAAGCAGAAATGAGTAAACCGAGCTGTAGAAATATAGGATAGAAAGAGCTTACGGTGGCGACGAAAAGTCACCGGTCGGGGTTACGATGTCAGAGTTGGCCAACCGAGAAGCGGTGGATTAACTATGACACTGCCCCGTACTCCATAGGCAGACTTGTGCATGGATGAAATCTGGGCTTCAACGTCCTTCTTCTAAGCAAACACCTCTCGAACTCCTACGACACGCTATCCTCTACCTTGCCGTTGATCTTACCTTCGCATGTGCCGATATACGTAAAAATAGAGGGGTGAGTACAAACGTGCTCGGCAAGTCCCAACCGAGGGGTTGTAATTATTAAGGGTTTGGGCCCTAGGAGAGTCTCTAAAAGCTGCTCTCGCTAGTTCGGGTTATCTCATGTCATCAATCTTTGTCATGACACCACAGGTTAGTCATCATCAAAGTGTATATCTAATCATAGATGTTCAGGCCTAGCACTTGCCCATTCCAAGGGCGTGGCTATTGAATAGATTCAATTAACTCTGAGAGGTGTACAAATTTCCCCACACGATAGGCGCGCCCTTACCACCTCGACTTGGCTCAAACAGGCCCAACGAGATTCCGTACCCGCTTGGATGCCTCCTAGGTATATTGGTATAATCCTCACCACGACTTCTTAGGGGTTGGAAGGATGACGCATCATCCTAGACAATACGGTGATACCAAATCACCCACGGCTTTCTGAGGTAATACCTAATTACCCAACCTATCTTGTCAACACAAAACCCAATCATAAATCATCAATATGTGCCTCTAGCTTTGCGCCCTTTAGCGCCCACACACTTACGTGGAAGATCACTCGGCATCCACGCCAACGGACCATGGGGCCACTCTCCCCATGTCCGCTCCTAATAGGTCGTTCGCCTACTCCGGCCACCTTGGCTCCAATTATACCTCAACCCAACGCGGGTGTGAAATCAAGCCGTCCCATATCGGCGTGTGGGCATGCGTAATATTACACTAGGTAGAAGTTCTATGAACCAGGTCCTTAGGGGAGGCGTAGTATCTCTCGCCAGGAACCCCTCACAGTGATTCCCGACGTGGTATTTAGGCTCTACCAGACTACCACTACCCACCTTTTTTGTTGGTTAGGGTTCATTAGGCATTCTCATGTTTCTCTTGTTTACAACGTATGAGCGTAGATAACGTGGATGATTACGTCATCCCGGCTTAGCTCCATAGCTACGTTATCGGGGCTCATACCACTATTTACTAGTCCAATTATCATCATCATCATCATTATTTAAGGTCATGATTGGGGGGGTAAGGACTTGCACGGGAGGTTCTTACGACTCGGCACGGTGTCGAACAATCCTAGCTTTGCTCGAGCAGGGAAGCTCCTAAACGGTCATCGAAGGCTACCGGGCGGCGTGGCGATAAAACTTAGCTCGAACTATGACATATAAAACAAACATAGAACATTATGGTGGAAATTGGTTAGATGCATAGAGCTAGATTTTAGATGAATTATGGAAGTCGTTTCACGCGAAACGGAGTTAGTATGCATGAGATATGGATTTTATAACATTAATCCCCAATTAAATCATTAGGGTAATATTATAATATAATTTTATCATGTAATGAAATTAGAATTAATTACAGGATAAAATTATATAAATCAAATAATGAATTTACAAATTTTTCGGGAATTTTCTCGACACGGGAAGGTATACTTATAACATCCGCGGTACACTTCTCGGGTGGACATAGCGGTTACATGAGTGTACGAAATGTCCCTACACACGTGGGCGCCACGTGGGTCAGTGGGCGCCACGGTGGCTGCCACGTGGGCACCACGTGTATTACGGGCTCCCACGGCGGTAGGTGACGGCGTCGGGGCGGAAGGTGACGTGTCGTCATTTCACCGGGCCGGGCCTTGCGCCCGTTATGGTGGGGGCGCCAAAGCCGGACGGCTCCGTCCGCCCGAGCTGGATTCACCGTCTCTGCCCTAGATCCCTCGCCGGCGTGGGGCCTGTTAGGTCCCCTCGTCGTCCCCGGGCGAGGGTGGTGCGGTCGGGGGATGGCCGGCGGGGGCTCCCTCGGCGGCGGCGTGTTTGGCGGCGCCGACGGGCGGCGGCGCTCCGGGAGTCAGACATACAAAGCCGGCACGTACGGGGAAAGAGGGAATTGATAGAGAACAAGTTGGCGGCGTACCACACAACCAATCGGCCGACGACGACCTCCCTAGACGGCGGACCTCGGGTTTCTTCTCCGGCGTCGGCGGATTCCCGATTGGGGAAAATCCCGATTTCCGACGGCGGAGGAGGAGAGGGAGAGCTAAGCGCGAGCACCCGCGTGTTCTACGATGGGCGGGCTCGTCGTGTGGGCGGTCGATTGGGAGCCGAAGGGGCCTATTTATAGGCTCGCAGTGGTGGCTCCCGGCCGGCGCGATATTTTTCCCGCCGCGATCTTTTCAGGCCGTTCGGTGTGCACGCGTGGACTCCCAACCAGTGCGGGCTTTGTCGTGCTCGTGCCAGCGTGATCCTCGTGCTCCGGTGAGCTGGTGCGTCGCCTGGTCAAATCGCCTTGGCTACCGGCTACCGGCCACCATGGCGGCAAGCCCGTTTCGGCGGGTTCCGTGCCGTGGCCATTGACCGAGCTCACAGTAAAGCGGGCCGGTTGCGGGCGCCCGATAGCGTCGTATCGTGCGCGTGGCACTTGCAGCTCGGTGTCACACCCCATTTCGAGGTTCCTTAATCACACGTATTTGCGCCGGGATCATGCACAAATACGCCTAATTAAGTATAGATATGATATCAAAAACTATACTTTTATTGCTATTGAGAAAATATGAAACAAGGTTTGGGTTTACATGACTCGGCCTTAGGCCTATCTTCCTAAACCTATCAGAGTCCGAACGCAGCACCTATAATAGGGCTCCATTCCTACAGGCAAGCTTGGAGTGCGGACAAACCCTTGGACTTACTCCTATTGCACGATCCTATAACTCGGTCACAACATTCACATGTAGCTCCTTCACGGTCCCCCCGTCTTCAGGTATCTTCCTTGTGGTCCATCCTCGTGTCATCCTTTGTAGCTCAATTTCCTTGGATACACTCCTGCAGCTGGCATTCTAAAAATAGAAATAGAGAGGTGAGTACTTTCGTACTCAGCAAGTCCCAACCGGAGGGTGAAAGGTTACCATTAAGGGTTTGGGCCTAGTAGAGCATACTACTCTCACTAGTTCCCGGGTTAATTATTAAAGCTCAAGGTAACATATCACATACCAGATTCTCTTATGTGTTTCTAATCACGGATGTTCCGGCCTAGCAGTTGCCCATTCCAAGGACGTGGCTATTCGAATAGATTTAGTTAACTCTGCAGAGGTTGTACAATTTCCCCACACGATAGGCACTTTGCCCTTACCATCGCGACTTGGCTTAGACGGGCCCTAACGAGATCCGTACCCGCTTGGGCCGTCACCCTAGGTTTTGGTATAATCCTACCCGCGACTTCTCGGGGGTTGGAGAATGGGGAGATCACTTAGCACCCCATTAGGGAAGATCACCTAGCATCCCGGTGCGGAAGATCACCTAGCATCCGCTAATCAACAATTCATTAATTTGTGCACTTATCTTTGCGCCCTTTGCGCTCAAACATCTTATGTGGAGGATCACATAGCAACCACGCCAACGACCTCGGAAGATCACCTAGCATCGAGTCGACCCCCGATAGATCGTTGCCTACGCCGGCCACCTTGGATCGAAATTATACCTTAACCCGGCGAGGTGTGGAATCAAGCCGTCCCATCCCGTGTGGGTCATGCGTATGATCAAACTAGGTAGAAGGTCCATGACCCGGTCCTTAGGGAGCGAGCCCTCCAAGACAGGAAACCCTCACTAGGCGAAACCTGCCGAGACGATCCATCCCACATGGATCGCCCCAAACTCGCCTTTTGTTGGCGAAGCTCAAATCTTAAATCATGTTCCATATATTATTAACATCAGTTAATTAAGTCAGGATTAGGGGGGGTAAGGACTTGCCTCTATCCGCTGACGAGTATATCCAAGGTTCTTGGTCCTGTGTCTTGGTGTAGTGGTGCTCCTGGGTTCCGTCGGGCGGTCGTACGATCTTTGGCGACAAGCATGAAATACAAGCATAGCAATAAGAGCAACAACGTTCCTATGCGGGTTAGCTCTAGGGGATGATGGATAGATTACTATCTACTTCTATCATTATTCTGTAAGTTTGAAGTATGATAGGAGAGAGAGAATCCATCCATCTAGGTGGTTCCTATGGGCTAGGTTAAAGGGGTGTGATGGCCTAAGGGAGAACCAAACCACATCACTGATGTTCACTATCATGTGAACCTGAAGAACATGACATGGTTGGTTTCCTAATAGTCCACACGGGGTTAGCGACACACACGCGTACGCACGTGTCTAGGGTTAGCAGGGTTAGGAAGCCTAATCTAGGGTTAGCCACACATACGCGTATACCCGTATGTCGGGCGTACCTTATGTGTGTAGAGGACATGTATACCAGAGTGTGTGTGTGTCACAGAGTACACATACACAAGTATACGGCTAGGTTAGGGGGTTTAGCCATGCGTAGATATATTCGATAGGCGTGTACGTATATTTATTTATATTTCAAAATACCACTCTATGCATTTACATACATACATAACCTACCGCGTATATCTAGCATGTGGGGAACTACGTGTATGTATATTCGAGTACTCGTGTACGTGAGTGTATACGCATACTGAGGAATATACTGGGGCAAGGTGTGGGTTAGCGGAAGGGCGAACTAGGGTTTACGTTAATCTACGATGCACGATTAAATTAAATAAAGAGCACAGCATAAACTAGAATTTAAATGGGCATCAAATATTTGGACAAGGGCATGAATAAATAGGATTTGATTTTAGAGGAATTTAGGAACTGGAATGGAGTGATTTGGAGTTAGGATGAGAGATATATGAATTTCCAAAGTTTCATTAATGAACTAATAATTGGATTAAACTTTGGAAATAATTCTGGAATTTTGGGAATACGGAAACTGGAAAGGAAGGGCTTGGGTAGGATCATGAGTGTACCTAGTTTATTTAGAAATTTTCTAGGAATTTTTATGTAGCTGGAAAATGGACTTTTAATCTCCTGTGTACACTTAACCGGGTGCCTGTAGCAGTTTACCCTTGTGCTGACACGCGGGTCCAGCCAGCAGGCGGATTAGGCCGCACTGTGTTGTGGGCTCGGTCCACCATGTGTGAGCCGATCTAGGGTTCAGGATGTTCCCTTTCTCATTTCCATGTACACCGGGTTCACAGACAAGGGGAAAGGGTCAGGTGCCCATGACAAGTGGGGTCCACAGGAGGGGATAAGATTTTGTGTCGCTCACGGGGTGCTCTGCTTTCCTGCGTTCGTCGTTCTCGCCCGTTCCCGTCCGCCACCGTGGTGCAGAGCAATAGAGAGAGGGGCGGAGGGATGGCCGGCGCTGAGCGGGTGGTGAGCACGGTGATGATGGCGTGCTGGGCGGAGCTGGGCGGCGGCGCGGAGGTGGGCATGGTGGTGTTGCGCGGCGGCGGCTGCTGTGGGCGCAGCTTGTCCAGCTAGGCAGCGGCGTGCGGTGGCCGGCCGCGGCGAGCGTGTGGCGAGCAGCGTGGCGGCGGCGCTTGATGCGGCTACGGCATGGTGGTGGTGACGGCTCGGGCTTGGCGGCGGGATTGGGTGGTGTTGGTGAGCGGTGGAGCAGGGGGTTGCGGTGGCGTGCAGCGCGTAGCTTGGCGAGCTGGTGGGCGCGGCAGCGGCTAGGCAGGGCGCGCGGCGGCGAGTGCGTCACGGCAACCGCGTGAGCACGGTGGTGCTCTCGGCCTTGGCATGTGCGTGGCCGTGTGGCGAGCAGAGCCGGCGTGGTTGAGCAGCAAGAGCAGCGAGAGGAGGGCAGCGTGTGGTGGGCACGCACAGCAAAGGAAGCAGAGAGGGAGGCGGGTTCTTGCGGCAGCGAGGGAGCTCCAGCTTCAACTGAGCGCGGCGGCGGGCGAGTTGAGCGCGCGATGGCATCGTCGTTCCCGTCCTCGACGCGGCGTTCGGATGAGCTGGGCGGCGACAGCGAGCTCCAGTTGGCCGGCGGCGGCGCGACGGAGGCAGGGCGCAGTGCGCCCATGCAGGCCTCGGCGTCGGTCGTCCCGGCGCTGAGCTCGGTGTGGCGAGCTCGGGGGCTGGGAGGCTATTTATAGGCGGGGCGGAGGAGGCTCTCGCCGGCGATATTTTCCGGCAAGGGTCAGCGGCGCTGCTGTGGCGAGGTCGACGGCTGCAGCGGCGACGTGGACGGCAGCGAGGACAGGCGGGCTGGGAGTGAGCTGGCGCTCGGCGAGGTGATGGGACGTGTCGTGGCAGGGCTCCATTGATGGGCTGATGGCGGCTGGCGGCGGCGCTATTCTCTGGTCGACGACGGTGTTGACGGGACAGCTCGTCCACGATGTCGCTGTCCCCTGGTTGTCGTCCTCGTCCGCCAGCACGAGGGGGTTGCTGTTGGCATGATGGGACGGCTCGGGGAAGAGTCTGTGATGCGTCTGTAGCTCGGTCAGCGGCGCTGTGCCCGCGTGCGTCGCGTGCGTGCGTGAGAACAGGGGTGGAGGTGGAGGTGAGGGAGGAGCAATTGACAGATGGGGTCCACCTGTCATAGGACGAAAGGAAGGAGGGCCATGGGCTGCTGCTGCGTTGCCTTGGGTTGGTGCTGTCCGTGGCCGAGTTGGGCTTGGCCTGCTGCTATTGCCGAGCTGGGCCAAGAATTGAGCCCGAGAGCCATTCCCCTTTTATTTCCATTTTTCTCCATTGTAATATATGTACACACACGCATATACTTTGTAAATATATTTATTTATGTGTGTGTAGATATACATGGCCATGCTCTTATATATTTATATATTGGAGTACACACATATATATGTATATATATTGTATGTATCCATTTATGATAAATATAAGAGATGGCTCCTTTGTATTCTTAAAATTACTAGGCACGACAATGAATTCGAATTCGAAATTTTTGGGAGCTCATGGATGGAAGGTTGGTTAATCAAGGGAAGATCAAGGATGGGTTTTTGGTGGAGGATGACAAAGGGATGTATTTGGTTGGGAAGAAACATGGAATGTTATTTGATGCCTAGAAATAAATTCAGTGCAACAAGCAAGCAAGCAAACAATCAAACAAGTCCTAATTTCTATATGGTGAATTTTGATGCAAGGTTTTTGAAAACGGGTTTTGTGTTGCGCGGAAGATAAATCAAGTTTTAGTTGAAATTATAAAAAGTTCAAATTTTTAGTGAATTTTAAAATGATGCAAAAATACGGGTGTTACATCCGGTGAGCCGACTCATCGCGGAGTTATGGCGAGGCCGTCGGCAGCGTCGGCAAAGTGGGTGGCGGGTCTGTTTGAGTTGACCCGGCCTCCTGTGATCAAGGCGTCCGGTGGTGTGTGAATTTGGCGACACTATCGGGAGCAATGGCGTCGTGTGTGTCCGTCGTTGTGTGCGATGAGGGGCGGGGCCACCCTGTCGTCGCTCCACGTCGGGAGGTAGACGACTTCGGTGGGGCCCGGTCGTCAGCGTGGGAGAGGAGGAAGGGATGCAGCAGCGGGCTCGGTGCTGGATTGGACTCGATGTTGGGCCGGCCTGCTCGCGTTGCGAGAAGGGAAGGGAAGGAGGAGGGCTCGGTGGGCCGGGCCGGAAGGGAAGGAAAGGGAAGTGAGCCAGAGAGCTCTTTTCGAATTTTATTCCCTTTCTCTTTTCCTATTTCTCCTTTCTCTTTTATTCTTTCTCTCCCTATTCCTCATATGTGTGTAATAATATATTTTGCAATTATTTGCACAAGCTCATGAGACTATATTCGCTTGACTTTCACTCGGGAGAATATTTATCTAATGGTGCTCATACAAATATAAATATATTTGTGTACACACATTTTCCCCATTCTATTATTTCATGTGTAGTGTATATAATATAAATATTCATACAAGCACATTTATATTTCTCGACTTTTATTGTCGAGAATATTTATTTATTGTGCTCATAAAAATATTCATATATATTTATGGTGCACACGAGTTTGGTATTTATTATTCCGAGAGAGAACTTGTAAATCCTGCTCATGCATGCTTCCATAATTACCAAGTCTAGTTGTTGCATCAACTAACCTTCCACCACAAGCTCTCGACAAATAAGATTCCTAGTTTTCTATATGGTGAAGGTTTAAATGCAAGGTTTTCGCAAACGGGGTTTCGATTTAGCGGAAAATAAATCAAGTTTTAGTTGAAATTCGAAAAGTTCAAATTTTTAGTGAATTTTAAAATGATGCAAAAAACACGGGTGTTACACGTCGGGAGGAGGTGAGTTGGGGAGGGGGCGCGGTGGCGGCGTCGGGAGAGGAGGTGAGTTGGGGGGGGGATGGGGAGGCTGGGAGCAGTGAGTGACTAGGGTTCCTGAGATTCCGTATATATATGAGAATTTGCTAGTGGGCTAGGTGGGTTGCTGGGGCACCGATTAAAACGCTGTGTAAAATCAGCTGTGTAGTAGTGACGGTCCTTATATACCAATTATAACCATCAACTATTGCATGTTTTGATATGTAATAGATTATAAAGTATAGTTGTAGGGTTTGATTCTAACAGATTCCATGTGTTTTGGTGCTCTCACTTGTTGTGTAGGTTAGGTAAGTTTTCACTAAATCAAAAATATCTCAAATGATGGATTAGAGTGCACCATTGCGTAGATCTCGTCGAGACGATCAAAACTGATCTATTATTTGCTATATTTGGAGTCCTAAATCAAAAGATATCGGGGCCCAAGAAGACCCATCCTCTCATAATAAGATGGTTCTGAGGGGAACGAGTCCATACCTTCAGTTTGCTGCATCGCTTGACCTATAGTGGGCTGAAGTGGCCTTTGCAGGCTCTACCGCTCGACCTGCTAAGTGGCAGGCGTGGTGTGGGCTATCTGCAGCCCGTCCAGTGGTACTGGCAAACAAGGTGGTCTTCGGGACGACGACGGCCTCCAAATACAGTTTGTCATGGGCTGGTTCATGGATTGGGCCGGTTTGAAACCAAACCTTGTACAGGTCTACCCAAGACATCCCACGGCATATAATCCGTTGTTCTTTCATGGCCCTATTGCTCTCAGTCCTTGCCTGACCGTGTGATTTGAACTCCTAGGACACGTGGCTTTCATCTGCGCTAAGCCTGGAGGGACCATAAATGACATATATAATCACCATCGTAGTGCAGATGACATATATTTTTTTTTTGTTCAATTCTAACGATGTTCCTTGTTTGATCAATAAAGAAGCACCACTTGGTTTCAAAAAAAAAAAAAAAAAAAAAAAAAAGAAGGTTCATGTGTATATGGTCCAAAACATTGAATTTTTCGTCAACTTGCACCCGGCCTTTATACATGTTTGTAACTAATAGTCACATCTTTATACATTTTTTTGACAAGGCACATCTTTGTACATTTAATTTCAGTCATCGGATGACGTGGATTTCTATTCGTCAGGGGACATACATTTTGAGAAGCTTCTTTTGCCTAAACTTTCTTTTGAGAAAACGTCAGTTATGTTGCCAATTGGATACATAAAAAAGACCAAAGAAAGAGAAAGCTTGACCAGTAATCCAAATTGACTTATTATATTGAGCTTCAGTTTATACATGTTCGGTGGGGCGAAATGGTTCTTATATAGCCTTTGTGACACAAGTCAGTTTTCTATAGGTTACACGGAAGCTATCTAAGGCTTGTGGTGACGTTGACATGTCTTAGATTTGCCTGTTAATTACGTACGGACTTACATCGTCATACAAGGTAATTTTCTATATAAGTGGATGGAGCCGAGACGCGGCAGTGCCGCGGTGAAAGCTATACATAAACTTTCAGCAGGGTGACGTACGTGGCCGTTTGAATCTGCTAAGTCGTGGTCGTATCACCGTTCCGGTGGCGGTGGAGGTTGCACATCAACACACCCAGGACGTCCTTCATATGGCCGGTGAACTCGACGACCAGGAACAGACCCAGCCCGGTCCTGGCAACCTTAGCAATGAAACAAGCGAGAAAGCGCGCTAATGTAAGGTGCATTATATATACTTATCTGTTGCTTGCATTTACCCGAAATCCAGGCTTGTATCTTCACACAACTTCTACAGTTGTTCCATGAAAATGCATCCTCCGTGGTGCAATGAACGAAATGTAGCTGAGTGGCTAGTTCGTTGAACTGCTCAATACGCTATCAGAAAAACAAGGATTTGAGTAGAGCCGTGTTTTCTCTTCAGTTAATTTCATCCCAGGTTCTAAGGAGTGACCCAACAAACTTCTCTGTTGCCAACTGCTTGCACACGAAGGCTAGAGATTGTTGACGACACGGGCCAAGAAATATCTGACGCATTTCATTTCAAACTCACGATTACTACGACTTCTTCTAGTACTAGTACCTACATATACTCCTGACATGAGCAGCCAGCTTCCTCCAAGATTGAAACGAGCCCCATCCCTAAAGCTCTCTTTAACTCCAGCAACACATACACAAACTCTAGGGCGTTTCGATCAGCCTCCTTGGTGACCATGGGGAATGGCAACGAAGGTTAGCTAGCTAAACACCGCGCTTATTACTTGCATATATTTCTGCTAGCACCTATGGCGTGCTCTAGCTACATCTGCAAGCCTGCAGTGGGGTAGCTGCTTTACTTGGTTGATTCAGGAAGACATCTGTGGAACTTTTGTTTTTTTGTTAGAGCTTTTCGGGCGGCACCCCTCGGGTCCCGAGTTCGAATCACCATATAGCGAATTTTAAGCTGAGGGTAATAAAAATCCTGCCACTATGATAGCAACAGTTCGGTGATTTTTCCACGATCGGAAAGAATCGCTTTCCTTTTAATGAAACATGGTGGTTGGCCTCCCCCTCCGATCTCAGTATTTTTTTTTGTGTGTGTGTAGAACCATTTTTTTTTTCTTTTTTTTTTTGGGCCGAAGGTTGTATTTAAGACAGTATAATAGGAAACCGATTCATTAATTAATTGTACATATTTTGGGGTATACATTTTGTTTTGATGAGCCGACCCGGCTGGGTATGTTACATAGGGCCGGGAAAAAGGATTATCAGCAGGCCGGAGTTCGATTTCCCGCCCAAACTACTTGTTTGTCTCCATGCCACATATTGTCTGATTCATTTGTAATGGTAGGGTTGCTCAAACCCTACCTCAATTTTGTAAAGGAGGAGATGCTCGTAATAATTGTAGGGTGAGATGTAGGGTGAAGGTGTGGTGGCCACGGCACCCACTGTATCTTTTTCAGTACGATTGCCATTGTGTTGCTGCAACCAGGAAAAATTTTTAAAAAGGCATTGGATGAGTATTCTGGCATACACCAACAATTGAATTTTGGCTGGTTGAGTCAACGATCCAATGGCTCATCTCCTCTTTCCATGTAAACTTATCATTATTACCACCATCTATCATATTCTTTTGACTCCTCAACCCACCACTACCAATCCCCTGTGTAGTTCTTACAACACTACCTAGTTCCCACCACTTTGAAGTCGTCTCCGATGCATAAACCTCCTCCCCTAGCACCTCTATCTCATTTTGGGCTTCTCCTAACCCCTTCCTGCCACCCAGTGACCCAGCTCTAACCTGTCGAGGCATAACGCCATCGCCTATATAGGCACAACAACGCCCAGGAGATTCAATTCAAAGTCATGTACGCATGCATGCGTGCGGGGCCTAAGCAGTACGTATGAGTCTTTTTTTTTGTTTTCTTTTCAACAACGGGCACATTCTATTGGTACGGCGAAATATTTATAGCATTTCTTGTCTCGAGATAGTCGGATGTACATATTGTTTCTCAAAACCCTAGCTACGGCAAAACCATTTGGCGGATTTTATTATATTCATCATACCAAATAAAAGATGTTGTCAATCTTGATCAAGCCGGAGTTGATTTGAACAGCTAGCCAGGTTATACACTGAGATGATACCCATGACATATGAACAAGTCTTAATTTCATATTTGGTGGGTCTCACAAGCAAAGCGCTGCCGAGCAAAGGTCCAATAAAACTACTTGAGGCTCTTGTTTGGAGAACTCTTTGAGGAAAGAATATAGCGTGAGGCGGATCGGACCAGGACAAGACATAGTGCACACATCAAGAACAATGATAAATTAACATGTGAATGAAATTCATCCACATGGGGAGCACCGTGTAGATCGTCTGATCTGAGGCATATATGTTGTTTCTTTACAAACTATAATAGTTTTTAGAAAAAAGAAAGGAGCTAGGGCAGGGTCCACCTAATAGTGGGATACAAAAATCTCAACGACTTGTGGCTTACTTTGTTTTTAGGGAAGAAGAACAACGTATCAACATTTGAAAAATTCGAAAACAACGCCAACAAGGAAGCGAGAAGCTGCTTAAAGAGCATGACGAACTCTATGATAAACAGACTCAAGGGCGGATCACCAAACCCAGAGAAGCTCAGATTAAAAAGATTTGAAGAAACTTCTAAAAGGTATATTGATGTTGGAAGCATGATGTTACTTTTTCCAATATGTCTCTCTCTCAAAGTTTAGTTGGAATAGATGAGGCTATTTGGATGCCATTTGTGTGTGATTGCCCTCCAAACTAGCTGTGTCCATCTTGATTAATTCTTATTACCGCCTAATTAACATAATTATTTTTTTGGATGAAATATTAACATAATTATTTCAATACTAGCTTTCTTCATGCTTTGATGCTCATAAATTTGTCCATACTGATTAGTTGTTCATACTGCCATATTAACGTAAATATTTCATATAGTGCTTCTTTATGGATTGGGACAGTGAGACCTTAATTTGGTGCCTACTGCAGAATGTATCTTTAGTTCAATATTTGGTTATCTATGGCTTGTGTTGCTATGTACCTTGTGTTGGTGTAAGCCTGATACTCACTAAACATGTTGAATCTACAGATCAGCTCAAGAAGCAGGAGCAGTAAACAGAAGTAGAATTGAGGTGATGATGGGACACGTTGTGCACTAGGCAGTAGTTGCTATGTATATATCCAACTTGTATCTTGTTTAAAGCAGGTTTTAATTTAGTGACAGTGTGTGTGGTATAATTAGCCTGATGTATGCCTTATGTGTTAGTGCCTTTGGGACATTGTAACCGTGTATATAAGTGCTGCTACTCAAAATCATTGGAAAATAGCACTGTTCTCTGCCAGTTCCATTTGCGTACCTCACTGGCTTCGTTGCATTCTTGCGCGTTCTTGTGTTCTCGGTTAGCCACTGTGATAATTGGGATTGAGATTTTGATCTTTTCCTGTCATGGTATTAAGTTCTGAAATTATTGCTTGCGAGAGTTCAAGCAAGGGTCTGAACTCCAAAGATGCATCTGGTAGCACTTTTGGTAATATTTCAAATGATCGCCAACAAAGCTGAATAAGTTATTGAAAGTGGATGAATAAGAAGAATTATCTTTGGATATGTGTAGCAAATATCCTTGGAATGCAACATTGATGGACCATGACAGTGTTGTTATTCCTGCAAGCAAGAACTCAGAAGTGGATCATTTTAACTCAAAGCCAAGGACGGCTTTGTTTGAAGGACAAGAGGATAATGAGCCCATGGCTCCTTAAAATATTCAAACGGTCCATTCTTGTAATGTATCAAATATGGTAACCGGTAATTCTTCGGAGGTATCTGGTCTTTAATTTGGAGCTATTAATTTTGATGAGAAATATAGCAAGAATATGGACAAATTTACTAATGGTGGCTTGTCTTCAGTTATAAGTTTTGGTGGTCCAACATTCATGAAAGAAAAATATATGAAGAATCAAAATATGTCTGTATTGGTTGCATTCAGATCGACGTCACATGAACCAGTATTGGGATGTATTTGCTGCATGCAAGTTGCTACGGAGGTTCATATTGCTAATGGTGTGGTTTGCCTCCTGGCCGTAATAATTGAATATAAATGTGTGAGATGGTTTTAGAATTAGCATTATTATTTTATAGTTTTCTAGTTTTAATTTGGCCAAGATGTCATGCGTGCGTGTGCACCATGGTCGAGTCCGACATGGAAACCTGATGGTTGTCCTGTACCAAGCTCCTGGTCAGGTAACTCCGTGGATAGCCTCAGGCCTTCATCACATGCAAGTGGATCTCTAGCGTGCCTTCTGGCAAGCATCTCCTTGATGCTCCCCGCCGTATTCACTATCAACCTTCCGGCTGAAAAACCGCGGGCCTTGTTCGTGTGGTACACGGTGGCAGCCACACGACAAACCTAGTTGGTGTGGTCTGACAAGACTACAAGCCTCGCCGAGTACAACACTTAGAGGTATGCAAACCACATTAAACACTAAGCCTAAGCCTAGAGTAAGCGCATAAACGGTGGTCAAACTAACCTCAAACACTTCGCAAAGCACCAATGCTAATAACCAAATATTTCACTAAGGACTATGCATGTGGAGGGAACTAAAATGGAGTACAAACACCATTGGTATGTTTCCTCACTCCCACACACTTCATTTGGCCAGTTGGGGGTTCTATTTATAAGCCCAACGGAGAAAGTAGCCATTGTAGACCAAATTCCGCGTTATTGTAGTGACCAGACTCGCTGGACGTCGCCCCAGATGCATCTGGTGCAGTAGCTAGTAGTCACTTTTCAAAAGGTGACCAGACGCACCATGAGTCTAGTCAACAATCAAGCTGGGTAACAGAGTGAGAGGTACAGCCATCCGTCTTCACGCTGCTAAGCTTGT
The DNA here is from genome assembly GCA_015847255.1 of Hyparrhenia diplandra. Classification (NCBI taxonomy): domain Eukaryota; kingdom Viridiplantae; phylum Streptophyta; class Magnoliopsida; order Poales; family Poaceae; genus Hyparrhenia; species Hyparrhenia diplandra. The sequence goes on from JADLZK010012337.1 coordinate 1,325,851, forward strand.
TGATATAGTGCAATGCACTCTGCACTACAACTGGATTCTGTTGAGACAAGTGTGTGTCTCTCAGTGACAGATCTTGAAGCTGCTACAAGAGTATGATAACTCGCCGGTGAATGGATTTTTATGTGCGCAAAATGAACTAATAAACAAAGAGGCATGGCAAAATGAATAGTTCATGTTCTGCAGTTCATGCTGCAGTTAAGGTTCCGTCCGAACTCTCTATATACGATGTGCTCGGAACGATGCAGGTCCTTGCGTCTGGGTAACAGCCAAATGTACTAGCTTACTTTTGTGAGGGCAACTAAAATATGTCAGCATAGATGTTTAACTGCTGTCTATCTATGATTTACTTTAAGATCAATTTCTGGTTTTAATTATTAAGGATCTGAAATGATACCAATTCTCTAGTTAATGGCACCAGAAAAGCTGTAGTTATCTTAACTGCTAGAAACTGGTTGACACGTACAATGATTTGCAAGTTGCTATTCATCGTGGAATTACCTACTTCCCTCGACACTCTAGCTTATGTTCAGTGACGTGTACTGTGTGTGTGACACACAAATGGAAGCTACTTAAAGTGTTTTGAAAATAGCTGAATAATTCTTTTCGTTGAATCAATTAGATTGCGGAAATGCAAAATCACTTCCAGTCCGCTGAAAATGTTTCAAATAATTCAGTCAAAGAAAGCCCAAACAAAATGAATGAATTTATTCCAAACAAAGTAATATTTGAAACATTGTAAGGTGTGTGCCGCACACTCCTTGCAATTTGATAGCCGACAACCATATCTCTGTTCGGTGCTTGAAGCCCACTTAATGAAAACGAACAAGTGTGCATGTTTGAGAAAAAAATTATCCATGAAACACCCTGGTTTTCCATTGTCCTATCTTTTATGTTGTGTGTAACAAATTTGCATACTAAATTGTAGCATAACCGGTCATTGCAAATAGCACATAATCAAGCATAATAGATTTTACATTCCTTAGATAGAATTTCGATGGCTCACAATGACTGATGTGACAACTAGATAGGAAGAAGGCGACAGATCGAAGGAGTTGTTAGGGAGGCCACATGAGACGATTGATGTGTCTATGATGGGATGAGCTATTTTGCGGAGGCAATGGGAAGCGACTCCAAGTATCGTAAAAGAACACACAATCAAACATATATCTTGTTACCCTCCACCTTCTCAAATTCAACATTATAACATTATGCTAATTAGTTGAGTATAACATTAATGCCTATCTCACCACATAGATATGATCATCTATATGGTTTTGAATCCAAGATGCCGATTATATAACATGACAAGGGCAAGCTCCATGGCATTTGCATGAACTAATAGTTTGAGGCATGCATTAGAAGTGTTCGCATCATACATCTTTTGCTTCACGGATGGTGACTTCATTACACTTTGATGCTCATTGTTCATGCATATCACCCTTTATGTACCAACAATTCACTATGATCTTTTGGTCACAAGGATAGATCCCATCATTATTAACTTACACCTAGGTGGATGAGACATGTTTTTCGCCATCCTGAAGCACCCCTCGACCTAAGTTTGTGACCGTCTTTTGGTGGTCAATTCAGTGGCATGCATCCATAGCTCCTTTGTCATACTCCTATATATGTAGGAATGCCAAAAGACTAAATCGGTGATAGCCTCTGATAAGTCTCACTCTTGTTTCTGTCCTTAGTGCCGACAATGCATCACTGATGGAATAATGTATTTCTTTTTGCCAATCATTCAAGCTAACTATTAGAAACTAGTATATTGCCCGTGCTAACGCTACGGTTTCATTTCAGGGATGCACATGAAAATAAATAAACTACGGTGGTATTTTACCACATAAATAGAACAAGACAATTAAGAGATATTACAATTCATTGCATCATTGAAAATAACTAAACTTGTCCTGTACATATGACATTGAGAGAACATGTGTCATACAACTATGTTGGCATGTCTCCTTTTCTTTCTCTTGACATAGCTGAGAAATTGAGCTGGGTAATTACAAGTGCTACTTAGTTTGTAAACCACAATAAGACACTGGATTATCATTTCTGCCATCATCTCTGGGCCATCTATATCCTTTAGCATAGTTTAAACAAAATCATAACTCTAAAAAAAATCACAACAGAGAGTCGAACAGCCTGTCACATAACAAAGAATAAGTATAGGTAAAAAAATCATCCAAGCTTGCCTCTGTTGCACATGTCACGGTTCTGGTTGAAATTGATGCAATGAAAATTCACCCAAGCTTGCCTGTGTTGCACATTTCAATCAACAAAGTGATCAGAGCGATGTGAAACATGAAAGAAAGCAAATGTAGGTGATCTGCAACAGTACCAATGCATGTTTCTGAAGTTTTAGAAAAAAAAAAATTACATTAAGCAAGACACACCAAAATGCATCAGCTTCATCCTTTAGTAAAACTATCATTGGTGAACATAAATCACTCATTCCTGATGTACCTAACCTTGTCAATAAAAAATATCAGAGCTACCTCAGAGAAGCATAGATCAACCATGTCCAAAAATACGAACTGTGACTGACCCTGCGACCCTGACCCCAAATCTTTGACTGCTAGAAAGTTGCAAGCATTGATGATTAAAGATATTTAGATATCAAATCAAAAATATTCAGACACCCTGCTACAAGAAAATAATATATATACCATTATCCACTTCATGACCATATCCTACCCACTGGATCTGCAAAAACTGAGTTCAGATTAGATGAAGGCAAACGACTCGGTCTTCAGGGTTCATCTTCTAGGACAGGAAGTTGATCCCGATCGTTACCTGCATTCAAGGGGAAAATGGGTAGATACATCAGAATGTACCATCAGAGGTTGTCAACAATTGAAGATCGACTGATGGCAAGAATAAAATGAAAATCAAATCTAGTTTTATCTGTTCTTACTCTACTTCCAAAATTCTGCAAAAATAAAAGATGCCGATTGCTGACCCTACGCCCGTGCTACCGCACGATCTGCGCCTCCAGGCATCCACCTCGATGAGCCATATCGGCTTTGTAGCTCCCCTCGCCATCGAATTTCTGGATGCCCGCGGGAAGGGTTAGCTGCAGGCATGGATCGACAAGTGCCCGACTCTTCTCCACCTCCATGTATGCCGGCGCGGTGTGTCGAGCCCGCAGCCGTGCGCAGCAGCGGAGCCAGGGGCCGTAGCCAGCCGCGCGCAGAGAGACGGCAAGCGAGGTCGCCATGGTCGCTAGAGATAGCGGCTAGCGGGCAGGGGAGGAGGATGAGAAGGGGATAGTCGGGATCTACGCCACCTGCTAGCCGGACCGGACAAAGAGCATCTAGATTCTAGAGGCCGCGGATGTGGCGAGAGGATGAGGTCTCCTGCTCTGATGAAGAACACCTGATCGCCGATCTCGGCTTCAAAACAGCAGCAGAGGCAGTCGCGGTCCTTGCCAGTTCCTCTGCCATGTCGCCCAACGCCGCCATCAACTCATCAAGGGTAGGCGATCAACGCCGCCGGCCTCTCGGATGGTGACATCCTGGACGCCGTCAATGGTAGATGATCAGCGCCGCTGGCCTCTCAGATGGTGACATCCTGGGCCGCCGCGACCTCAACACACAACCATGGTGGCTAGGGCTGAGAAGGGCCGGCGGGGCGAGAACGCGATAGCGGTGGGGTCGCCGCGGTTTGCACGCTAGGGCGAGATGGAGAAATTATGAAATTTGACCCGGTATTCGCATGCCTCCACAAATATGACCCGAATTCACACGCCTTATGAAATATGACCCATGTACTGCGAATCGTTATGAAATCTAACCCTTTTAACGGTGAACGCGCGAGCGGCGTTTGTTTGATGGGATAGGATGCTGGAGTGCTGCCGCAAGGCCACAGGTGGCCGCCGGGGCTCCTCGCCGTGCCATGGCCGCTCGCGGGTTGTTCTTCTCGTCGTGGATCTCCTCGTCGCGGGCGGAGCACCTCGCGGCCGTGGAGCTTCTCGAGCTCGGCTTGCACCGGCGCTGTGAACACGGCACACTGCTGCTCCACTGGCCCATGGCTGCCTTGCTTGCTAGCTAGTTCGCGACGTGATAGTACTAGTTGGAGCAGGAGAAGGCCAAGTCTATGGCGTTGATGTGCTTGTTCGTTCTTTTGAAGCCGATGTGCTAGTTCGTTCGTTTGAAGCCGCCGTCGGCTATGACGCTCGTCGAGCAGGAGAAGGGCAAGGCCAGGGCGGCCATGCCATCGATGCTGCCAACACGCCGCAGCGGCTGGCGGACCTCGAGGCCCAGAAGCGGATGTGCCGCCCGGTTGTGGCCGGGACGCCGCCGGGCGAGCTCTCCGGGAGCGCGGGCGAGACCTGGCCATCTTCTTTTGGGACACGAGCGGGAGGGCGAGCGCGGGCGCTGCCGTCGTCGCGCCGGAGCTCGTGACGCACGCACAGCTGCAGCCGCAGTGCGCTTCGAGGCTGCCGGGCTCGTGAACGCGACGCCGCACCTGGAGCTCGCGAGGCACGTCGCGCTGCGAGGCTGGGACTCCGGGCTCGGTCTGGAGATGGAAGGAGAAGCGACGTGTAGGTCACACACGCGTCGGTGACTGGAGAGAGATAAGTACCGCCGCCAGACTACACGTCGTTCCCATTCAGGTCAAATTTTATAACAGTTCGCAGCACATGGGTCATATTTCATAAGGCGTGCGAATTTCGGGTCATATTTGTGGAGGCATGCGAATTACGGGGGCCAAATTTCATAATTTCTCGGCGAGATGGGGCGAGAGGATGCTCCATCGCGCGGAGTCGAGGGAGGAAGGAGTGCGAACGTTAAAGAGGAAACTGCCGGTGATTGCTCTGCAAAGATGACGGGCGGGGTGGGTGAAGGTTGAGAAGCAATCTGGGCTGAAGTGGGCTTTGCAGGCTCACGCTCGACGCCCTCACTGCAGGCCGTATAGAAAAATACTGGCAGGCCAGCGCAGCGTGGTGTGGGCTGTCGGCAGCCCAACTTTGCCTATCTGATAGATATATACGCACTCTCGACATGCAGGACTTTGGGACCATGTACTGCTGGTCTACCCAAGACATCCAGTGCTACTGCCCAACAAGATGTCCGGCGCCTGCCTGAGGTTCTTTGGGACCATGTACTGCTGGTCTACCAAGACATCCCACGGCAGCTAGAACATGCATGGTCCTTCCACGGCTCTATTGCTCTCAGTCCTTCATGGCCGTGTGATTTGAACTCCTGGGACACGAGGCTTTCACTGCTCAAAACATCAAGAACCAAATTTCGGGCACTCCGCAAAGAAAAGCACTTCGGCAAAAAGCACGCAAAGAGGGATACTAGACAAAGAGGCATTTTTACCGACTATCGACACTTTCGACAAACATTAACACTTGGCAAAGTTGTTTTTTTTTTAAAAAATGAAATACTCTTTGCCGAGTGTCGAATTCGACACTTCGGCAAATTGACCATTTGCCGAGTGTCATTTAGGCCGACACTTTCGACAAAGAAAAGGTTTGCGAAAGTGTCAAACCCCGACACTTTCGGCAAAGTATTTTTTTTATTTTGACCTCCAAATTTTTCTTTAGTCCTGTTATAGTATTTGGTGCTCCATGTGCGAATTTGGTACATTTCTCTGAACTTTTATTATATTTCTTTAATTTATTTCATCAAATTGATTTTTTTATAAGTCAAATTTGAACCGCAAATCATTCAAATAAAGCAAAAAAAATGAATGAAAAAAATAATATTCATGTCATTGTGTCTTATGTGAGGGCATATCTTGTTTAGGAAACATGAACATTTTCTTATAGGTGAATAGTTTTTAAATTCTATAAAAAGCAAACAAAGTCCGAAAATCATGATTGTAGAGTGGTCATGATATCCTATTTGAAGATTGTGATAAAAATTAAGGTTTCACGCAAGTAGGTACGTATAATACTTACAAACTGGAGAATCTCCATAGAAGACTTAGAAAGCTGAGAAGGATTCTATAAAATTTGAAGTGTTATACGTGACAACATGCACCAAATCTTCTCCAATTTTTATCACAGCCTCCACATATGAAATCATGCAATATCGACAAGTTTCATGATTTTCCTATTTTGTTTGCTTTTTATAAAATTTAAAAACAATTCACCCGCAAAAGTGAATGGTCATGTTTCATGAACAAGATGTTTAAAATTTCTGGTTTATTCTTGAGTATGGTATCAAATTGCACTTAAGGACACGAGTATCATTTTTTTCAAATAATTCCAATATTCGATACACCTGTAGTTCAAATTTGCCTTATCACAAAAAAAACTCAAGTAAATAAAATAAATTCAAGAAATATAGGAAGAAGTACTGGAAGTGTACCAAATTTGAACATGAAGTACAGAGTACTCGAGGTTAAAATAAAAAGAAAATATTTACAGTATCAAAATTTGACACTTGGCAAAATGGCCTTTGCCAGTGTTGCCCGCTTTGGCACTCGGCAAAGGCCGAGTGTCCTATTGCGGCACTCAGCAAAGGTGGAGTTTTTTTTAACATCCGGTCGCAGCATAGGGTAAAAAGAATATGACACATATTTTCAAAGTAACAAAATAAAAATAAAAATAATCTTTGCGAATGTCTAGATCAGACACTCGATCAAGCCAAAAAAATTTTGGGCACAGTCCAAGTGCCCTTCCACCCAACACTAGGTATAAAATCACTAACACACCTTCTCCCTCTCCCCAATTTCCCCGCCCGCCGCTCCCCTGTCTCATCTACCTCTCCCCTCCCTTAGCGCCGCCCCACCTCTCCCTCCGGCGCCACCCCCATCTCTCCCTCCTTCCCCGGTGACGCATTGGGCAAGGCGTCCGCGCCCCGGCGCACCGGTGGCAATTGCACTCCTTTTCCACGGGAAGCGTATCGGGCCAGGAGGAGCTCCTCCAGTGGCGCGGCACACTCCTTCTCCCCTAGTAGTGCATCGGGCCGGGAGGAGCTAGGCTGGCGGCGCGGCCCAGGGAGGCATGCATGGGTACAGCGACACTGCACCTAATTTTTTTCCGGTCCAAATATCTTGGACAGTTTATCAGAAATGATGAAAAGGACAATGTGGGTGACCAACTCCACTGGCATCACTCTACTAGCTTTGTAGTGTGAGTGTGACACAGACTGCTATCGTGCAGCTTATAGGTAAGCCACTCATCAATACATGTTCCCAGCACGAAGAGAGAGAGATTCTACAGAATGGAAGCAAACGTGCACGAGGACCAAGCACAGCCTCGCCAAGGCCTCGGCGGCATCGATCACGAGTCCCTGCAGCAGCCGCAGAGCGATGAGAGGAGCAAGAAGGGTGGATGGATCACCTTCCCTTTCCTCGGAGGTCTCTGCATCTCGCCGTTGCTGTCGTTTGAATCCAAATTTCCAAATGGATCGGTTCATGCATGCGTTCTTCGGTGCTAGTTACATATATGTGTGGATGTCGTCATATGGCTGCAGCGGCGATGATGAGTCTGGGCTTGGCGACGGGCGGCGCGTTGGGCAACCTAGTCGTCTACCTGATCAAGGAGTACAACGTGCCAAGCGTGGACGCAGCTCAGATCTCCAACATCATCAACGGCTGCCTCAACTTGGCCCCTGTCGCCGGAGCCGTCGTCGCCGATGCCTTCTTCGGCTGTTATCCTGTCGTCGCCATCTACATGGCCTTCGCCATTCTGGTGAGTGGCCCGGCCTAACAGTCGTGTCCATCGTATGCATACACGACACTTGCAACAGGCTCGATCGTGACTAGACTGATACATGGTTATGCAGTCCACGGTTGTGTTCACCCTGACGGCAAGCCTGCGCGTTCTTCGCCCACCGCCGTGCCATCTCGGCGCCGGCGCCTGCGAGCCGGCATCGACCGCGCAGATGGTGGCATTATACGCCGGCGCGTTCCTGATGTGCGTCAGCGCAGCGGGTTCGCGGTTCAACCAGGCGACCACGGGCGCCGACCAGTTCGACTCAGCGGCCGACCGTGACGTGCTCTTCAACTGGTTCTTCGTGTTCCTGTACGCCTCCTCCGTGCTCGCATCCACGGTCATCGTCTACGTCCAGGAGACGGTGTCGTGGACACTGGCATTCGGCATCTCCGCCGCCGCCAGCGCGGTCGGCTTTGTGGCATTGCTCCTCGGCACGCGCTACTACCGCCGGTCGCCCATGCGGGGCAGCCCGTTCACGGAGCTCGCTCGGGTGGTCGCCGCCGCTGCCAGGAAGTGGAAGGTCAACGTGCCGACGACGACTGGAGAGTTGAAGTTTTACCACGGCCAACAACGCCAAGGTGACGGTGGCGACGACAAAGCTGGTAATGGTGACACTAACCTTGCCCCAACCCCAACCGACAGCTTTAGGTAAGAAAAATTATGCACATTCCCAATAATATAATAATGCATGTGTGCTGCGCGATCATTAAAATAGGAATTTATAATCGATTAGGTGATATTTTTAATGCCACTCATAAGGTGGTGGACTCAGCTAATATGGTCCGGAATATACTTACATACAATTCCAGTTTTTACCGCAAGGATCAGTCTAGTGATGATCAGGACAATTGCTATAATCATCCAATCACAAATACGTCACGTGTTGAACATGATTACGAAATATTTTATTTTTTTTATTGTTATGGAAGTTGTCACACCCCATGCGATGGTGCCCAGAGGGCCCGCATCCCGGGGCAAAGGCTGGCTGCGCCCGTCACCCTTCCGCGGTTTCTTCGAAAATTAAAGAGTTCGGTTAAGGATGCTGTTAGTCTTCTCTTGGAGTTGCTCTTAATGTGTAATCTGCATGCACATATACATTCCCAAAAATTTAGGGCTACATACTGAATTTATGCGGTTTCTTCTCCAATGATCTTTGTAATTTTTAATTCAAATATATATACGCACACTCCACGTGACATATAGTAGAAATTATTTGTAGCATCACGGTTAAGTTGTGCGCACCAACCAATTGAACCCAAAAACTTAAGCTGATGAGGAGAGGTGTACAATTCACTTATCTTCCAACACTCCCTCTCACGTGGAGGCTCCCTTAGGCCTCAAGCGGAATATGAGCGAGCAACAATTATATTTTTAGTTGCGCTAACTAGGATTCAAACTCTCAAGACCTCTGACCTTGATACCATGTTAAGTAGCATACACCAACCAATTCAACCTAGAAGATTAAGCTGATGAGGAGAGGTGGACAATTCACTTATATTCCAACAATCAAATCCATCCATCGCATTGATATCTTCATAGCACTCAGGTCTCACAGTTTGGAGTTGAGCGGCTGATATCTTCAAAGCGCAAGCGCAGAAGTGCGCGACAATTGTTTTAATTTGCGCGGATCGGAGAATTTTTATTAAAAGTTCAAGAGCATTATATCAATATGATATAAGGTCCTAACTTAAACTAGAATAGCAACGATGAGTTGACACCTATGGTTCAAATCTTGGGTGCGACACATTATGTTGGTTTATTTCAAGATTTTTCGGCACTATGTATTAAGTGGTAGGTGACGTGCCCGTCAATAACGAGGCGCTGCAGAAATAAGAGTGTATTAAGGTTAAAGTGTAGATTTTCATGATATCACGTGAAGGCGAGAAATAAGAGTTTATAAACTTTAAGTTTATTTATATTTCAACTAGATACATATGGTGCTAAAAAAAGATTAACCGTAAAAAATTGTTATTCATGAAAATAGTAGATATATGAAATATAATCCTAAAATTCTTACAAAAATATAAAACATTTTGACATCAATATGGTAGACTATAATCAACATTGTAAATAATAGCTATGTGAGGAATGAATAAGCTTTCAATTTGGTGAATGAATCAAAATTTATGTTTATCATAGTTTAAACAAATGCTTCAACAAAATATATGAATAAAATATTTTCTAAATCAAATTTGAGTAATTCTTTTTTAGTTATCTCATAAGATTCTAACCGTGCGGGAGCACGGGTTGGTGAACTGGTAGCTATTTATAAAGAGAGAAAAATTCTGGTTAGCTAAATTTCTATCTGCCAACTGACCGAGTTTTGGTCAACTACTATTCCCAAACTTTATTCGTCCATAATCCAAAACCGATGGTAGATCCGTACGGCAGGGGCCAGCTGCGACTTGGGCCTATGCACAAGGCCTTTTCTTCTAGGCGATCAGCATGTGGGTAGGAAAAAGGCCCATCCTGCTCAAGGCCTGCATCGGTGTCGGTTTAGGTCGCACCCACATTGGAGTCTCAAGTTTACGTCTGTTGATGCCCCGGGTCATTGCCGCATCAGTGAGAATATCCCATCGGTGTTGTTATGTTTAGAGCCCTCGGTCACAGCCGCATCATTGTCACGCGTGTTTATGGGGTGCGCTAGCGTGCGCGCTCGCAACTCAGTTTGTGTGTGCTCCTCACTGATGTAGAAGGGCTAGATCCTAGATGGTGATGAGGCCGGCAAGGCAGACATTATCTAAGACACGTCGCACAATACAAGGAATTTGATTCAAAGATGTATTAGAACAAATCATGATCACAGAATAAATCTTCAATCTATAAATTGTTTAATTAAAATATCGATCATCTACCCGGTGCAACGTATAGGCATATTTTCCTAGTAAAGATAGGGCACGAACAGAAGAGGGCGGATGAACCGGACGACCGTGAGCTGCGGCTCGAGGCAAGTCCTTGACTCGATTTACCCTTCCTTTTTCTTTACTTCCTACCGTACTCTATTAGTACCTCAAACTTGTCAAGAACCTTCCTAAGGCTACTAGATATTTGATTATTGCTGTAATTTTGATTTGTGAGAGAATCCGATATATTTGGGTTGCTAACACATACTAACACGCAAATAGAAAAATGTACATATGCTTTTCAGCTTACAGAGCAAACATAGTTAAAAGATTGTAATTTAGTTATTCGTTATAATTTTAATCTCAATGGAATTTGGAATGAATGCCTCATGATTGAATATCAGACCAGATAAACATCATGTTCGCATGGTATTAACAAAACAAACATTTTCAGGAGCATAATTCACTACTACAATAGCTTACTATAAAAGCGCCAACCGTTTACATTAGGGGCGGTTCACTTTTCGAGGCGCCCCCTACGGTGTGTGGGCTGTTTTGGGAAATCAGCCGCCCCTTTTGGAAGCCACAATAGGAAATTTGGATATCGAGCCGCGCCGCCCCCACTATGAGTAGGGGCAGTTCGTAACATCAGCCGCCCCCGGCTTGTGGGCCCGATAGGGGCGGCTGGTTCTACAACCGCCCCTACGGTGGTGGTACGTAGATAAGGACGAACCAAACCACCTTCTTCCACCTCGGGACACACACTCAAACTCGAGAAAAAAAAGGTTGGGAGGCCTTGGGCTCCTCCCAAAAATTGCTCTACTAAGGGGGGAGGTTTTCAACTCAAATCCTTTGGTGGGGAGGCTCAAAAAGGTAAGAAAATGCTATTCCTACCACTTCTTAATTCGATTTTTAATGGTTGGTTGTGGAGTAATTTAAATTTTACTTTTCTCTCACTTTTTATGGTGCTTGAGCTTTATATGGAGCAAACTAGAGCTTAGGTTTGGAAGTGCTAGTGGAGATTAGTAAGTGTATTGAATTAGACCCATTTTTAGTGGCTCTTACATGTGATTTTAGTGGAGTAATAAAATAGGTAGGGTTCATGTGTTCATGGTTGATGAACATGTGTTTTTTTAATTCTTAGTTTATATTTGTAACAAGTTTTTTTCTCTCTCATATGATGTGCAAATGCTATTATTTTTTTTCTAAAATTTTCTAAAATGATAGTCTATTAGTTTGTGCTACAACTTTGATATTAATGCATTTATTAATTTTAACCATTTAGGGTTTGCCATGTATATGTATTCATATATCTGACTAATTAGTCATTTGATGTATTTTCTTTCTTTGTTGTACTAAAGGATGGAGTACGAGGAATGATTTGGATGTATGGCACGTTAATGTGGAAGGAAGGTTTTTCGTGACGAGCTGAATAAATTTATTGAAGCCGCTGAGAATCATGCGAAGACATTGAAACATGATTCAATAATATGTCCGTGCCATGATTGCAAGAATGAGATAGCATATAGAGATCTGAAGACCATCGGACAACATTTGATTACACGAGGATTTGTTGCAAATTACACAATCTGGATTCATCACGGTGAAAATGTTGTTGGTGACGTCGACCGATGATCTAGGAGATGACCCCGTAAGCCTAGAGCGCTTCTCTCATTATGCGGTGAGCTTCAAACAGAAAGGAACCCTCGGCTGACAGTGAACTACGCGATGGTGATGGTTGGCATGGTATGGACACAAATGTCGTTGATGGTACGGGGAAAGGTGATGTTGATGATGATGTCGTAGCACATGAAGGGGATGAAGATGACGATGATTATTTGGACGAAATGCTTAATGCCATTGGACCAGAAATATTGCGGAAGAGCGTGAAAGGTATAGAGAACCTAGAGAGGGTGAGAGCAGCATCGAAGAAAACTGTGTATGGTGTTGAAAAGGGTTGTCCGACACACCCGACGCTACTACGTTTTGTGCTTGAGCTATTGATCTTTAAGGCTAAGTACAGTTGGTAGGACTGTAGTTTGAATGATACATTTGCGTCTCCCTGTCATGGTTCTTTGCCACAACCAAACTCGAGTACCGTCAATACCTACCAAGCAAAAAGGTTATAAGTCCATTAACAATGAGTGTTGAAAAGATCCATGCATGCCCGAACCATTGTATCCTTTTTCGTGGTAACACGTTCAAGGGACTAGATAAATGTCCTAGGTGCCGAGCTAGTCGGTACACGAACAACAATCTATACAACGAGGACGAGACCTCCATTGGAAACAAGAGGAAGAAGGGTGGGAAAAAAGCCGGTACAGATTCTAGTCTCAAAAAGGACGCCGTTAGGAATTGATCCGGCGGGAGAAGAGTTCCTGCCTTGGTAATGTGGTACCTGCCAGTGACCGACCGCCTGAGGCGAATCTTCCTAAACCCCATAGAAGACGCAATGATGACATGGTGGCAAGATGAGTGCAAGATAGATGATGATAAGATTGCACACCCGGCCGATGGTACTCAGTGGCAAAACTTTGATAATAATCACAAAGACTTCACTCAAGACCCAAGGAATGTACGGTTGTGGTTAAGCACCGATGGAGTGAATCCCTTCAATGAGAGGATGACTGACCATATATAGCACTTGACCAGTGATCTTGACCATGTACAACATCACGAGGTACTTGTGCCAGCTGAGAAAGTACCTTTTCCTTACTCCAATCTCTCATAATAAAGAACAAACTATCTGTCAAAGGCAAAGTGGTCGAGTCTATTGAGACTTATACATACGTACGGACTCGCTTTGAAATGCAGTGTCTCTTCTTTGTCTAATAATATGGCATCTATATATATCCAACATAGAGCAATGTATGAATGGCCTATTTGGTTATGCATCATTCGCACCATGACTAACTACTTTCTGTTACACACCAGATTCGTGACAGGGCTACTTTTGGCTACACGCCTTGCGCATGCCAGCGGGTTAGTTGGCCAGACTTGATACGGAACGGAATATACATCGATCGACGCAGGGAAGGGGCCGTTACCAATTGCAGCATGCGGCCCAACTTCAGGCCCATGAAATCTATCACGGGATTGATTTCTCCCACGTGGCATTTCACACTTGCTATATAATATATGTACATAGAACATGGGACACTTTTTAAACTATACGTCAGTGCCCGTGCGTTGCCACAAAAAAACTAATGTCATCATATTTGGAGTTTAAAACATGTTAATTTGAGTTGCATTTTAAGATACATAAGTCCAAAGGAAGCATGGACAAAAGGGCAATCAAATAAAATTGATGGGTGCAGTTGAAATTATAGGAAGCAAGTTCAAATCTTGCTTTGAGGTAAAAAAAAAAGTTCAAATTTTTCTATACATTGTTATTACAATACTCATACAATGGCCGACATATATGCATCAACTAATTTTGCTACTTTCTATATTGCCCAAGAAATATTCAATCTCCTCCTACTCATCACCATAATAGACCACACCAACACCCGATAGTTGTGCCATTGTAAGCAGCAACGTGCCACCATCTTTCTGATACACTAATGCTTCCACTACTACAGATTTGTATATTACTACCGGGCTCAAACTCCCTTCACTACCGGAAAATGAACCGGAGGGAGGACCAAAGCGAAAAGCAACGTAGGGTTCGAAACACTGCGGGTGTAAAAACCGGCGGTGCTTGGAAACAATATTACTGCATCACTACCACCCGGCGAATGACTTGAAATAAAACTACCGGTTCGCAATATAGCCGGCGGTGTTGAGGAACACAACACTTTCGGTTTGTATAAAACCGACCGTACCATATGAAGGAACACCGTCGGTTGTGGCTAAACCGACAGAGTTGTTTTACGATCACGCTGCGCTGATTACACTTGGAACCGAAAGTGTTGGCTGCGCCCGACACCGCCGGTTGTTCCAAAACCGACAATGTTGTAGATAGTCGCACTACCGCTTTTTTTTGGACGTCCGACGGTGATTGATATGGCAAGCGGTGCGGTTTGTAATTACCGGCAGCGTTAGGAAATTAGAATGACAGGTAACTACAGCAACGTAGAATGTCGGGTTTATCAACAAAACATTATTATAATCACATATTCAGATCACAGAGTTTTGGTCACCAACCAAGTAGTCTACTTGATTCTGGTAGCTCACATGTTTATATCACAGGTCGTGACCAAGTAGTCAAACGGTACAATAGCTCAAATGTTCGGATCACCCACAACATCAACAAGAAACTACAATAGTTTATTGATGCGGTGCAGCCCATATCTTTGAATCTGTAAACTTCACGGACTTTGCAATGAAAAATCGTCCCCGCTTCGATAATACCTCATCTTTGATGAATTTGGCCAGCTCCTCTTGCGATCTGCTGCAATCTCGGGCGGTAGGATGTGGTTGTGCTTGCATTTCATGCGTTATCATTCAGAAAATATATATGAATCAGTAGATCATTTTATTGAATTATTCAAAAAAACCCAAATGAATTGGTGAGTATACACATAGTTTTGTCTTGTTGTGCCATTATCCGCCAAGGAATTTAAACATCGCCCACATTACATAGTAACATAGCGATCGTTCGCTGCTGGCTGCTCTAACTGATGTATCCCCCATTCTATCAACCTTTTCTTTTTTGACAAGACATTCTATTAACCTTGAATGGACCTACTTCTAATACAGCCTTCCCTGAAGGTCTGTTTTGTAAAATAGTCGCTTAATCTATAAAGCTGTTATTTGTAAAAAAAACCCCTTAGTTTAATATGAGTCAATAAATTGCTTTCAAAAAGATATTGTAAATAAATTTCTAATAAATCTCAAAGGCCTATCTATGGCAGCAATTCAGTTAATAGTTAATATTTTTATTCCAACGATGCTAGTGGAAGTAAAGGGCCTAGGGGTACTCCTTGTGCACAGTTTCAGCCTTTCATGGACCGATCAACTCATCTGTTTGACTGCTGAATATGGAGCCCAAGTGGAATGCAGAAGTGTTGAACTACTGCAAAAGGCTAAATAAGAAAATCCACTAATGCATGTGTTGTTGGTCCTTGTCCAGTTTAAAGTCACCACACAATTCTGAAGAATGGAAGTAATACTTTGACCTTTTTTCAAAAAAAACTACCGACATCTTCCACTTTGACATACTCCCTCTGTCCCGTAATATTTGTCGCCGGAGCACATGGACCAGGTACCAAGACGAGTGGCAAATGACCCTGAAGCCCCTATAGCCAATGATTCTCTCTCATTTGGACAGACATGCAATTACTGCTATCCATCCACTATCTCACCGTTTCAGCGATCACTGTGCTTTGATGATCTGGTTTTGGTCGACAACGTGTGGTGCTCTGCACCTCTGCTGTACAGGCGTACAGCTACTACTGCCTAGGATGGTCAGTAGGCGACGACACTTATTTTGGGACAATATACTGTAGCTCCAGCGACACATATTGCGGGGACGGAGGGAGTATAATATAAAGTATCTATCATGTATTAATTTACACTTTTCCTAATGGTGCGCCGCCTGAAATCTCTGTCTCCTTCAGGCGACACTGGCGTCCCTTGCGAGAGACGACGCGGAGCGCCGGAGGTGGGTGTGGGTTCCTTTGCCGTTGTCGGCATGCGTTTCTTTGCTATCGGCATGCGTGCGCGCCGCTGTCGGTCGGTCCAAAATTGATGTTGGCGGCCGCTACCGCTATTTGGCCTTGGATGCCAATCCAATTTCGTCGGAGGGGCATTTCTGTCTCTCCCCGTCCGTGCTCCTCGGAGGGGGGGCGATTCCTCCACTCCTCTTCGTGCTCCTCCATCCAAGCCGGCCGGAGGTCCTCCGTCGTCGACTTGGGGGCTCCCCCCTTGCCGCGGCATCTGTAGATATTGTCGGGTACATTCGATTGCCCGCCTTCTATCGTCGTCGTTTTTTTTGTTTTTTTTTCATGTAGATCTGGTTCGATTGGCTCGATTTGGTTTGATTGGTAGTTGTACCTCCCTTGCTGGTTTGGTAGTTGTTTGATTTGGGTGGGGATTTGTCTTTGAGTTTGAGATTTTGGCCGGAATGGTGGATCATTTGCATATGGATTGGGGTGGGATCTTTGTCGGTGGATGGATTCCTCGTGTGCTTGGGTCATGGGAGAGCAGTATATCCTCATTTGTCCCTCCGGATCCGATTGAGGTTGCTTAAAGGATCTCTGAAATGACAATGGCCAACGGACATCTTGCTCATAATGGCCAGCGACCATTCCTCATAAGAGCCGTATGTCCCTCTCGTCCCTCCCGCCTTGTGCTCATAGTAAATTCATTGTGCATGTACTTGCTAGCCGTGGCGTGGGATGATCCGCAACGCCGTGCATGTGCTTGTCCCCGCGACTATTTTTGGATGATGATTTGTGTGGATTTGGCGGCAAAGACCACGAGACATATTTAGCATGTCCTCCTGTCTTTTACGTGTTTGTCATTTCAGGATAAAGGAAGAAATGAGAGTACGGAGATAGTGAGTTCAACTGAAACTCTATTTTTTTTACTAAAGCTCTGTCGAAGATGTTTTAGCTTTGGACTCAATGGCCTCTAGACTGTGTATTTGTGTTTCGTTTTGGAGTGGAGGAGGCATAAGTGTGTGGATGAGTCATTTAATTGCGGTTGATGAGTTCTTTAAATTTTTGGTCCGAACTTTGAATCAGGCAAGTTAGATCAGTGAACAATGCATTTGTGACTTTGTGTTGCTTGCTATCTGGTATCTATATTAAGCTAAAAATCATGCATGTTTGCTATTCTAGTAATTTGTGCTGTGTTCATATGTAGCTTTTCATATGAACACACCCATAGGTGAACTTGATCTTATACGTTAATAGTTTTCTGTATATGGTCCACTCTAAACAGCTAGTTCCTATTTCTATGTTGTCTTAAAAAACTGCCATATCATCAACGTGTTAGTGAGCATCATGATTTTTGTCTTTGTCTTTCCATAGAAAAATATTATTAATTGTTGATTGTTAATTGTGATATATGCTAGGGTAGACCAAGACTGTGTGCTCAATGACTTGTATTCTGTGATCTATGCTAGGGTAGACCAATAGTCTGTGGTATTGTGAATTGTATTGTAAGGGGTCTGTCGGGAAACATACTCAGGTGCAGTGCCAACTTAGCCTATCTATGGTGCGATGCATAGGGTGTCATGATCGTTTAAGGCGCCCTTTGTTTGTTCCCCTTCCTAATGTAAGTTAGGGTATAGATTCTAAATATTCAATGTTTTAATTTCTTGTGGTGGTTTAACCTCGTACCTTGTTTCTTTGAAATCAATATGACATTTCTTTATGTATATCTTTGCTCTGCTTTCGGATAAAATGGATATGCCCCACTAGACCTTCAGGACTTATTATGTTCTAGTTATGAAGCAAATGGCATGGCTAAAGATTTGAACCATGCCTCTATGCTATTCGCTAAGAGGTAAAGAGATTTAGTACTCATTTGTGTTTCTTGTTTCAATGAGTGCCAATTTTATTTGATCGTCCACCTTTATCCCAGTTTAGAGTATTGGTGATAGATTATGTGTGCTATAGTGTCAAAAAAAGAGTTGAGAGTGTACATTAAGGTGGCGAAGTAGGATTAGTTTGAACTGCAGTGAAATTGTGCAATTTGTTTTTTGGAATTCTGTAATTGTATCAAATACTAGCAGTTTTGGATTACATGTTCATGAGGAAATTGGCTTGTGAAATAAGCAAACCCCAAAGCAGGATCTGCTTGAATACATCAGACCTGCTATTCCCTTTTGTTTCTGTTGTATCTAGGCTAGAGCATGTCACTGGTTATATAGACAGAAGCTTTCCTTGTCATTTCTGTTTGTTGAGCTAATACCTTTCCCTTGCACTTTTCAGATTGTTCTTGCCATCAAACTAGGGATGGATACAAAAATCTCTCTCCCTCTGTTACAATCCTCTCGATGTTGAGGGTCTATGTGTTTCTTTTTCTTGGAAAGAAGGTTCATCGGATCTGCAATATTTTGTGAAGGTGCACGACTTTTAACTTGACTATTGGCAAGAGAAATATGCTTATGATTTGAATTGCCCCGACCCATCTTCATTGTTTGTTCTTGAAGAGAGATTCACGATTACCTAGTTTACGCCATTTCATCCAATTTTTTTCTTGAGAACATATTCATGGACTGTGCATAATCACATTAAGAAAGAAATATAATATGACACTGTACCCAAATCACAAAGGCCAAACGACCAATACTAAGGCGTTACGTTGATGAGCCTTTGGTTGGTCGACAATTTGGAACCATTTAGTTTCTTTTACATTTGCTTCTTAATCATCCCCGAGTAAGGCAGATTAATTTCAGTTTGAGTGGGCATTTTTTGAACAATCTTTTTCTAACTGTAAAAAGGAAATTTGTCTCTTGTGATTTGTGCTAACATACATTTTCCTCTATTAATTGTGATTTGTGCCTGCCCACATCAAGTTTTTGTCCTTGTCTTTACATATAAAAAAAATGTGTCTTTGTGATTTGTGTTAACACACCTTTTCCTCTGTTAATTGTGATTTGTGCCTGTCCACACCAAGTTTTTGTCCTTGTCCTTTCATAGAAAAAAAATTGTACTTTGTGATTTGTTTTGTTTATTGTGAATTGTGTAGGCTGGTTATTGCACCTCATTTTTTTTGTTTGTGCCGATTTACTCCAAATCTTAACATCATCTCTGTTAGTGCGTCCAATGTACAGCTTGGCCATGCTCTCATCAAGCTCTTTGCATGCTCCGTGCATGTGAATATACTACTGCAGATGGTTTGAACATGTAGTATCTCCTCAGGCCTATCCACTAATGGATTAGTGGTGTTTGTTGTTCTTGTCATCCATAGTAGTCGTAGTGTTCATTTCCTATTAACTGTTTCTATTCATGAGAAAACCAAATAAAATATTCAGTTATTTAATAATTGTAATCAACAATGTTGTAAATTGCAAGTATTGAGCACCGCAATTTTAATGCCGAGGATACATAATATGTCCCTTTTTATTTTGAGGGGATGACTATTATAAGGAAATCATTATTCCATAGGAATCCTTCCACCATCGGGCACATGCACACTTGACCTAGCATCTACTCTTGAGGTTGGATCTGGTCCGAATGTGGTGGCATCGGCGTAGAGGGTGGCTATGTTTCGACCGGAGCTAAGGTTAGCAGCCATTTCTTGCGCCTTGGTCCGTCCTGAATGTATTAGGGTACATCTGAGCTATTGTTTTTTTTTTTTGTGAGTGCATCGAGTATATCTAAGCTTTTCCTTTGTCAAGGTGAGAGATGAGACGCATTGTTATCCCGTCGTCATGAGTATTCGTAGTACCGTGAGATAGTGTCGATCTTAGGTTGCTTACTTGATCAAAGCCATATATCGCAATCACCAATAATGTAAATTGCAAGTAGCGAGCATTGCAATTTTAGTTATGAGCATGTGCAATATGTGGAATTTTAATGAAAGTGACATCGTGCACGTTTCATGATTGTCTTAAATTTATAGCTCAAGGTTCATTGTTAAATTTCTGATTACGATTCTCTATTTCGGTGCAGTAGTCATACCTCCTATAAGCATGAATTCGCAATACTTCTATATTTTGAAAGAGCTATGATAACCTATTAGGTTGTTTGCTATTTTGAATGGCTAGTGATGACTAATGTCCACATGATCAAACTGTCAACAAATACGAGCTTCGAATTTTAATTAGTTAATACTAGTGTCCACCGATGACTAAAATTCTTAGTGTGTGTTGTGAGCCATGGCAGCCTACCTTTATCTTTCTTTCACCTACAAAGCATGCTACATGAGGGACAAGAAGAAGGGAAAGGCAGGTGCCACCCCTAGTGCAGATTTCGAGTTCTCTTACGTATATATTGTACAAGAAATATGTGTTTACTATCCATCTCTTTATTGCACATTCATAAGTAGTAAATTGCATAGTTTAGTTTCTGCAACTATGGTGCTAAATATGTGCAATATCTAGTCTTGATGATCAAGCATGTTTCATAAGGGCTGAGGGTGAGATTTTAACTAACCCCTTGTCCGCATATCCATGTGTTGTTCAAGAATTGTTTATGTTTTCTACCAATCTATTTCAAACTGCAGCAAGTAATTGTTTATGTTTTCTCATTTTTCTTATGGGGAGGCTAAAATGCGAACAAAAGAAAGTCTGTTAACTCGAAAATATAGAGGCAGTAAGTATCCATTTGTGGAGTTGGAGATTCGAGTGGGACTTGTTAGAAAAGCCGAGAAGCACCCAAATGCTGATTCGTTGTATGTAGAGGAAATCAATATTGGAAAGGAGGCTCCAAGAACGGTGATTAGTGGCCTTGTCAAATACATTTCTCTTGAAGAAATGCATGTTGCTCTTTCTAGACATGATTTGGGTTTTTGGGTACTTCCTTATGATGCCTTGCTTGTCATCAATGACTTGTGATATCTCGCTACTAGTGGTGATGTGTGTTATAAAATCATATGTCATGGTTTTGGTTGCTTCTAATGAGGATCATACTTGGGTAAGTAATTTGATACCCCGAGCACAAATATCTGTCTCTCGTCATCCTGTCTTTGTTTCCTATTGGGTCCGAAAAAAAACCCGCTAATCCTACACGGTCATCTACCTAGGTCATCTAAAGAATTGCAAAACGGAATAATGTAAATTGCAATTATAGAGAACCGCAATTGTAGTTCTAAGTATATGCAATTTGGTTACATAAGCTTGTTTATTATTTGTATTTTGATTTTAGTATGAAAGCGTTAGGTGTTCCCTATAGGTTGCCTTCAAGTGTTGAAGATAATTATTCCTAAGTGTCCATGGTCGATTACTCCAAAAGTTATTCAGTTTCGATTAGAGTTTTTTCTCTCCCCGGCATGAGAACAAAGCAAGAAATAATTATCATTTTGATCCCTTCTCCATTATCACATTATGACCTCATCATCATCCCTTCTCCTATCCCCTCCCCTCCAGTGATGAAACGTGAGCATCTCCTCCCCTTCTCTGTGATTTGTCCTTCCTATAGAAAACTCTGTGATCTCTATTGGGGAAGAGGGTGGCCGCCGCGGGCGTTAGGGTTCGCCGGAGCTCCGCGAGCTAGGTGTTTGAAACTCCTGAATCACTAGTTTTATTATTTTCAAAACCCGGTTACAATCGTGGTATTTGTTAGCTCGGACAATTGAGTAAGTTGGATGGCATTATCATCACTTCCAAGACCATTCTGCATTAAAGAATTTGGTTCTTCCATTTCACGAACTCCTTGGATGTGGACCTACAAAAAAGAAAAAAAATGTAACTCTGTAGCCTTGTTTATGTCTGATGTTTTCTCCCTGTATTGTCCCTTGTAATAAAAATAAATTGTTTAAAAACAAGCAGGGGACCCTGCGATACAAGACCACATAGTACAAAATGACATCGCTTGATTCCCTATAGAAACATGGGTATTTGAAGGCGCCTTTTGAAAATAACACTTTCGCCGAGGCCGAGTGGGCCGTTAGGCCCTCGAGGCCGAGGCGAAAAGTGGTCCGAGGACCTGCGAATTGTGTTTCGATTGTCCCTTGTCTTGTACTTTATATTGTAATTTTTTGTTAATTGTGTTGTATAGCCCTTTGTCATGCCCCTTGTATTGTGCATGGCCGGATGAGATGTGTGGGCCTTGTGGCTGCAATGCTAGTGTGTCCATGTTGCGGCTCCTTAGCTTTGTACAATTAGAGTACTTTTGTCATGGTCGAGCATGTGATTTGTTATTTGTGCTAGTACACACCACATCTTTGTTAGTTGTGATTTGTGCCGACACACCTTATTTTTGTCCTTGTCCTTTCATAGAAAAAAATTGTTTATTGTGATTTGTGCTAACACATATTAAAATCGATTTAGTGTGATATGTGTTTGCCGCATTTTCTGACCTGGCAATGCATAGAGGTGGCTAATACTAATTCTTTTCTAACTATTTACGAGCAGGTGGAATGAAAGAGGTAGGAGAAATTTAGCACGGGCTCTTTGTTAGTCCTAATGATGAGCGTTAAAAAAACTCCCAGGTATCCATTTTATCCTGTTTTCTTCCAATTATTTTACTTGAAATGTGTGTGTTGTGCTATTAGTTTCTGGTCTTTGGGTTGCATACAAGTTTTGAGGATACTAGATTGAAACAACTTTTAGGTATTCCTCTCCTATGATGGAAGGACCTTAGCCTAGTCTAATCTGAGCTATGGTTGTTGTGGTGCATATCTAGAGAACAGTGATTACAGTTTGAGTAGATCAGTCAATGGGGGAAACACAGTTTTTTATTGAGAAAAGGGTCATGTTTGGACTGGTGGTTCATACGCTTAGTGTTCTGACACTGAATGCGGAGTTCATGGTTTTTTAGCCCATTGTCGAATTTCTAAAAATCAGGGGTGCACAATACCTTGTTAGTAATAAACACTGCTTAAGTGTTATTCTAAGAATATATGAAAGGAGTTTGCTCTATTATATCAAATTAGTAACCCTTCTAGCTAACTGAACCAGAGAGAGGTACCTTGACAGAATTCCAGTAAGCTTCTACCCTCCTGAATGCATTGTTTTTTTTTTTTGTTTGTGCTGATTTACCCCAAATCTTAAGATCTTCTCTGTCAGTGCGTCTGATCTGCAGCTTAGCCACGCTCTATTGCTGCTGCATGCCCCCGTGCATGTGAATATACTACTGCAGATGGTCTGAACATGTAGTATCTCCTCAGGCCTATCCACTAATGGATTAGTGGCGTTTGTTGTTCTTGTCCATAGTAATTGTAGTGCTCTATTCCTATTAATCTGTTCTGTTCATGAAAAAAACCAAATAAAATATTCAGTTACTTAATAATTGCAATCAACAATGCTGTAAATTGCAAGTATTGAGCACTGCAATTTTAGTGCCGAGGATATGCGATATGTCCCTTCTTACTTTTAGGGGGTGACTATTAGTAAGGAAATCATTCTTCCACAAGAATCCTTCCAACTTTGTTGACCTGGGTGGTGTGTAGTGGGTTGTCCTGTGATTTGTAGATTGACAAATTTGCTGAGTGTGGTTTGCAAACACTTGGTGTAGCTTACAAGGTGTATGATCCTTGACATGCACTATTGCTACACTCTTACTACAAGTTGTGCTGTACTTGTCTGACCAAATTCGTGTACAAGAAGTGCCAGATGGTAGGAACGAGAGTCGTGGTGGACCATGGCAATTCATTGGGCTCTTGCCGCTCTTTGACCCTTCTCACCATGATAGTTGTGTGCTCATATGTGAATTCAGTCATATACTCATATGCATTCGGGGCCTTTTCTTTGTTACACAGTTTCGCAGCTAGTCATTTGTGGAGCGTTCTGGGTTCTTGCTGGTTTTTGCTTTCTTGGTGGCGCAGCCGGTGAGTCTGTCTAAATCTAATTTCATGCCTCACTGCCATGTTGTCTTTCTGCATTTTGAATTGCTAGGTCATGTGCCTTTGGAGGATAGAGCTTAGGTCATGTGCTCTGTGTGACTGCCTATTTTGACATTTCTTGTGTTTGTATTCTCTAAACTTAGTCTTAAGTCCATTCTGTTGCATCATAGATTTCATTTGATATCACTTGTGGACTGCAGTTTTGTAACTGTTGTCACAATGAAGTTGTCTACTTTCAGGCTTCTAACACCACCATGAACTCTACTATTCCCATTTGTGGAGGTTGAGTCGAAAAGGTCCCTAGTGAGCCAAGTTGGAACGCCGAAGGCTCGTCCAACTACCTTAAAACCAAGAGTGAGTCATTTGAACATAAGCTGTACTTTGGTCTTTGGAGTGCAAGTGTACAAGACTATCATAAGCAATATTTCTAACTGAAGCAGAT
Organism: Hyparrhenia diplandra; assembly: GCA_015847255.1. Taxonomy (NCBI): domain Eukaryota; kingdom Viridiplantae; phylum Streptophyta; class Magnoliopsida; order Poales; family Poaceae; genus Hyparrhenia; species Hyparrhenia diplandra. The sequence goes on from JADLZK010012337.1 coordinate 1,350,221, forward strand.
AAAGTCAATGAAATTCCACCTCTTTTGAAACATAAACTGTACTTTGGTTCTACTCTATGTATTGTGTTTTGTGCCTACCTAGCTAAACCAATTTTGTCTCCTTGTCGTTTGTGTCGGGATATGTGTGAGATTATATTCATTCATAGTCACTTCTGCCTAAACCAATTAATTGTTTGTGTACTCTTGCTTCTGTGAATTGGATGAAGCAATACATAACTGAAGAAAATTTCTACTCATGAGATAAGGTCAGGACCATAATGATTTTTGTTGTTTGTGTCAAGTTCTTTTGCATTATGCAGGTGGGACTGTGGCAGAACAACTGGTGAGTTTCATGGGCAATATAAGAGGGTTCTGTGCTATGGCTTCAAGCCAATACATCCATTTCGCAATGTGACATGTGGTGAAGGTTTTCTGGGTAACTTTTAATGAAGGACCACCATTCAAATTCAAGCATTCCGTAAGGTCAGTGGTGTAGTCATGTTGACAGGTTGTCTATTTTGATTTGTGCTTGCATCAATTTGTTACTTAGACACTTTGATGCTAGGTTTAGTGGCATCTTCTCACTTCTTCACTTTGATGCAATTATACTGAATACTTCTTCAATTTCTATGATGAAGTATGCCAGTTTGTGAAAGTTTTGAAAACATGGGGCTACAGTAGATTGGTACAAGAACTAACAAGTGAACTGACAGTCACCTAACATGATTATAAGTAGTAAACTTGCAGCCGGGTTCAAATGCATGAGCTAGTTTTCCTGATTATATATATATTCAGTATAATTGCATTAATAACAAGTAGTAGTTGCAGTATTTGAAACATGCAATTTGCATAGTTGTGATATGAATTTTCTTCATCTTACAGATCCTACAAATTCCTTTGTATAAAAAGAGATACAAGGCTACAGAAGAGGACAGAACTGAAGGCCGAACTGTTTGGTTTCGGACTGGCTGAACTTGCCTGGAGCGCGCGTCACTCCCAGGTGTCCGATTTCCCACGCCTGGGGACAGGATGAGTTGCCTGGCAGGCAAATGCCTGCGTGGGCTCAATCCAAACAGGACCTACTGCGGCGACGATGCCAACACCAACGTGCTGTTCATGGGGCAGCAGGAGACCAAGGCCAAGAGCAAATGAGCAAGAAGGCGGCAGCCACCATGTCCATGCTCTCGGCTATCATGGGACGATGCCAACACCAACGTGTTCATATGCTGTTCATGCTTGATCCCGAGTTATTGCTTTCTCAATCTAATTCCACTGGATCTATTTCTTTCTTGTATCAGGTGTTTAGGTGGAACAGATTTCTATGTTTTTGGCTCACTGTGTAAAGCCCAATTCAATGTGAAGAAATAGGCCTGTGTTTATCCATGTGGACTGTTAAGAACGGTTTTTTTTTACCTGTTTAAGCAATACATCTATCTTCTGGGTTTGGCTGCGGACCAGATTTGTTTATTTGTGAATAGAAACCAGTGCGTACAGATTGCCCTTGTTTACGGGTTGAGTTTTGGCGGGCCCGTTAAGGGATAGCAGTGTAGCGATGAGTATTTTCGGACCCATTGTGAATGGTACCATACAGATACAACTGTGACAAAATCTGAGTGTTGGATGGAGATCTGATGATATATAGCCATCGCCTGAAAAGAGTCTAAATTTCAGGCGACTGAAGTTTAGCAATCCCCATTAATTTATATTTAAATTTTTATCCCTGTCAACACTTAAAAATAAACAAACAAAATCTCTCGAATCTACGTGTAAATAGTAATATAAGCAATTGCAAAAGATAACTTAATATCTATATATTACTCTGAATAACATACTACTACAATACATCACTTTTTTATTAAGACGACTGCACTTGTACCACTATTACGTTAAATATAAAGTATAAATATAATACTAATTTCCACCATGCTAAACTGGTAGGGCTCAAATCGTTCTGTGGGCCCAACCCAATATCTCTCTATGCTCTCTCTGGAGAATATGTCTCTCTCTATTTCCATGTTTTGTGGCCCTCGAACCCTGTCAATGCGGTTTACTCTGCAATTCCCACTGCATACTTGGGCCTGATTGCAAGCAGCACCTTGGCCCATTTAAGCCCAAAAGCCAACTAATGTCCCTCTTTCTACATGGCGTGAATGTAGTACAAATAGATTTAGAACTAATTTCATCGATGTATTGATGGCTGTAATGAGCTAGCGTACGTCCTGAAGCACATATTTCTTTGCAGCGTCAGCTTTCTGTGCTCCACCGGATTTCGTTGGGGTGAAATGGTTCTTATGTAGCCTTGTGACAGATGTCAGTTTTAGACAGGTTACACAGCACCCGTCTAAGATTTGTGGTGACTTTGACGTATCTTAGATTTGCCTGTTAATTTCGTACGTAAGTGGATGGAGCCGAGACGCGGCGGTGCCGCGGTTGTCCGCGGATTGATGAAAGCTATACACGCGCTTTCAGCAGAGAGACGTCGCAGTTAGAATCTGCTAAGTCGTCATCGTAGTATATATCACCATTCCTGTGGAGAGGTTGCACATGAAGCAGAAGCGTAGGACGTCCTTGATGACCTGTGAACTCGACGAGCATGACCTTCATGACCGGGGAGCTTCACACAACTTCTACAGTGGTTCCATGAAAATGCTTTCCTCCGCGTGGTCATGAGTAGTTCGTTGAACCACTCGACACGCGTTATCAGAAAAACAAAGATTGGCGTGTTTGCTCTTCACTTAATTCCAGCAGAGGGATGTGGCCGTTTGGATTGCTAAGTCGATCGTCGTCGTATCACCATTCCGCTGGCGGTTGCACCACAGTCACACGGAACGCGGGTCGATCGCGGCGGCGTTCCGTGTGTCCTCGGTTCGAGCGTTGCACATCGTCAACACGTGACGCGTAGGACGTCGTTCATGGCTGGCCGGTGAACTCGACGACCACGACCTGACTGAGAATCACTGACGCAGCCTATAGTATCACTATATATATATACTCATCTGTTGCCTGCATTGACCAGAGCGCGTTTAGGACGCTATAGTATTACTACTAGCAAGAGAGCAGATCCTGGCCGGAGATCTTCACACAACTTCTACAGTGCTTCCATGAAAATGCTTCCTCCGTGTGGTCCATTGAACGAATGTAGTTAAGCAGTTCGTTCAACTACTCGACACGGTTACCAGTAGAAAAAACAAAGATTGGAGTAATTAATAATAAGTTATAATAAACAAGCCCAGTTTTCTCTTCACTTAATTTCATCACAGGTTCTCAATATGTATGGAGTAACCCAAGGTTCTCACTATGTATCGAGTGACCCAACAAACTTCTGTTACAAACTGCTTGCACACGAAGGCTGAGATTGTGACGACTTTTCATTTCAAATTCAAAGTCACACACGAAGGTTCTCAATATGTCAAGAAATTTCTGACATATTTCATTTCAAATTCGCCATTCTTACGACTTCTTATACTAATCCCAGTACCGTGTCTTTATATACATGACACGAGCATTTAGCCTCCTCCAAGATTCTAACAATCCCCATCTCCAAACCTCTCTAACTCCTCCAAGATTGCAACAATCCCCATCCTCAAACCTCTCTAACTCCAGCAATACATACACAAAATCAATCAAGGTCGTTTTCGATCAGCCTCCTCAGGGACCATGGGGAATGACAAGAATGGTAAGCTATCTAAACACCGCGCTTCTTACATGCATACATTTCCCCTAGCACCTATATGGCGTGTTCTAGCTACATCTGCATGCATGGGGTTGGATGGCTGCTTTACTTGGTTGACTGAGGGAAGACGTGCGTAGAACCCTTTTTTTTCCCCTTCTTTTGTTTAGACGAAAGTTGTATTTAAGACAAGTACAAGTAGTTGCATATGTGCAGGGGGTATCTATACAGAAAAGGCCCGTGGGGGCAGCGGCACGGGCAGTGGAGCAACTCATGTGGGCGGTGGTGCTTTGGAGAGGACCCCAAGGGTGTGTGACGGGTCCCATGGGGGCTATGGTGTGGGTGTCAAAGTGAGGAGTGTGGTAGCGGCTGCGTGCACAAGAGCTCGGGGGGCAGTGGCGTGTGAGAATGAAGAGGATAGCGATTTGATTGAAGGTCCACATGGGTTGGCTAGGGTTTGGGGGTTTTGTTATGTGTGGTGTGGGATCCACAAGCGTGGCCTTTTAGCAGAGGTTGCCAATTTCTTTTGGAGTGAGTTGCGCTCATTGTGAGGTAGAGAAATGTCCTGAAGGTTAGGCCAACTGAAGGAATTCGAATACCTGTCTTGATGGTTTCCAAAAAGGCCGATAGGTTTGTTTGGTTTATTCCTAGCAGTTTTCGTATTTACTGTCTGCGCGTAATAACCTTGCTCTTTGCAAGCTACTATTGTTTCTAGACCAAATATAGCAACCACCGGATCTGCCTAATTGTGGGTTAAAAAGAATCTCACCTATTTGTGGCTTATTTTGTTTTTGGAAACTCCTGAAGAAAAGGAGAACACAGGGTTAAATAAAAAATTTACAGAAAATGCCATGAGCCATGTGGGGCAAAAAGAAGGCGCCGCGTAACGAGAATGAGCCACTCCGTTGCCAAAGCCGAGCACGGACGCCGAAAACAGGCAACATGTTGAAGCAACAATCAGACCAAGGTATATTGATGTTGAAGCATGATGTTTCTTTTACTCCATTATGTTTGTATATCAAATTTATATCAAAGATTAGTTGGTATACATGAGGCTTTTAAGTGGCCATTATTGCTTGATGACCCTCCATACTAGCCTTCTTTGAACCTCATTTCTTTGTCATTACTGATTAGTTCTTCATACTTCCCTATTGCATTACGATTTCCATACTATTTTTTCTTCATACTTTGATGGTTATTATTAGTATGTCCATACTGATTAGTTCTTTGTCTATGGTTTGGGACAATGAGAGCTTGATGTATTGCCTACTACAGATTTGTATCTTTAGGGAAATATTTTGTTATATATGGCTGTTTTTCCTAGTACCTTCATCCATTGCATGCTATAGTATTCTTAAAAAAAATTAGCAAGGGCTAGATCATCCTAATAGCGGGTGAGAAAACCTCAATTACTTGCGCTTGCTTTGTTTTCAGGATGTTCTTCTACTAATACTACGCAGACAAAGGCATACAATGGGACATTTAATGATTTTATGAATACTGCCAATAAAACAAGCGGATCAAAAGGAAAATAGGACAAGGACATATTAAGCATGTTGAAGCTACATCTAAAACTAGGTATATTTTTGTTCTAGCATGACACTACTTTTATTCCAGTATGTCTCTCTATCGAAGTTTAGTTGATATATATGAGGCTTTATTACTGTGATGACCCTCCTTACTAGCCTTCTTCATAATTTGATGCTCATTAGTTTGTCCATATTGATTAGTCCTTCATACTGCCTTATTAATGTAAGTATTTAATATAGTGCTGGTTTATGGATTGGGATAGTGAGAGGCTAATCTGGTGCCTACTGCAGTTTGTATCTTTATTTCAATATTTGGTTATATATGGTTTGTCTTGCTAAGTACCTTTCTCTCCTATATTGCAGGGTGAAGATGGTTGGTGTCTCTTCTCTACTTACACTTTGGAACTAGAAATCATTTGTACCTATAGTCCTAGCATTTATCTTATGTCACTTTAATATTAAATGTTCTATACATACACTTTGTTTTTTTGGTTAAACGTAGTAAGATGAAAAGGTCATGGCTTGTCTTGGAAGCAAGTACAACATGATTTTCAGTGTGAGGTGGTATAAAATCATTTAGTACCTGTTAAATGTCAATTGTTTTACAAGGCTTTTTTTCACTGCGACAAATGCTACTATAATTTAATAGGCTTTACAAATCTTGGTGTAAAAGAATTTGTAGCTCCAAGTGTGAAAGCTATTCTTTTTTTCTTTGTGATGATGAAAGAAGAATTATAGTAGATAACAGTTGGGTATATCTACATGTTAGAAGCACTCTATCTTACACTACAAATATCGAGAAACTGATATTCATCTAAATTGTACCCACGTTGTTAATAGCTCCACATCTCAAAACCAAACTTGTACCATGCTTTGTAGTATAGATGACCATATAGGAAAGTACCATACACACATACAACAATGATAATGACATCATTTGTGTGCTGAAAGCACTGGTTGAGACCCAAATCAATAATGAGGAGACCATTGTTGTATGACGAGCACTCATGCTCCAAGGCGTTGTTGAAGACTAGAAGTGTACACTACAAGAAATGTTCTGGTTTATGTAATTTTGTTAATTTCATAATATCTGCAATTTATATCGTAAAGGTAACATTTGTGACACCAAATTGACGAAAATACTTGCATCAAAAACCATGCGCTTCAAACCATGGTTTATGTCGTTTTAGATGTTAGTGTCACAAACTTACAACATTGGTTTTGAAGTCATAAAATTTTTATGACATTTGAGTTTAAGTCAAAATTCCTTGCACCAAACCGATGTAGCCAGCAGCCTTATAGTGGGCTAAACCCATTACTGAAGCTTCTTTCGACTTAGTTCATTTCTTGTTTGAAGCTTCTTTCATCCCATGACTGATTTGTAGTCGAACTTGTTTACCCTAAGCCCATGTAATTTTTGAGCCCACACAAAATTTGTTTTGACTAGCCCACAATTTTTCAATGCTATCTTGGGCTGACCCAAAACTTATTTGAACCAACAACCCATGTATGTCTATTAGACCCATCAAACGACACAATTTGCAAACTCCTCATATATTGATACTGATTTCAATTTCCAAACTAAAAAATCCACATTCATATATACATTCCACTTTATAAGAAGTACATCATCTATAGTAATACTAATAAAAACGTAGATGCATAAATTTTAATTCTTCTAAATAAGGAAGCACCGACATCTCGTACTCTTCATCCATGTCATCACCAAGGTAGCTGGCTTGGAACCTATCCATGAATTGTAAAAGAAAATATTGAGACTTCAAATCTAATAGGATAGTAATAGGACAATAAGTAATTCAATAAGTGACAGGTCTAGTGAACCTAAAAGAATAGAGCTATGGACCGATAAACTGATAGGTGCACAACATATAGAGCATGTAGAAATTGAAAAGAAATAGAACATGGAGGAGCTACATGTCTAGGGAACCTGCCCATGTCTGCAGCTGCCAGCAATGCACAAAAAAAAAAAGATCACTAATTCGGATGAAGCTTGTACATGTATATAGTTGATCCTATAACGTCACTTTTTCAATCACAAAATCTTCGATCTTTTGCAGAACACATATTTAGAAATCCTACAGTTTACATAAACTAAATGCAATGCAATATGTGTGAAAAATTGCTAAGACCAGTACACTTCAGAAGCACCAGTTCTCAGTTCATGTTATCATACTGAAGAAAAGACAGTATGATTAAATGGCTCAGTTCATGTTGTCATACTGAAGAAAAGATGAACCAAAGACACTAGCATTACTAAAACAATATAAAACCTGTACGAACCCAGTTCTCAGTAGTGTTTTATTAAGAAAGATTATCTGATTTTGCTAAACTACATTTTATTTTAAGCAATAATAGCACTACGCAGGATATTAGAAGACCAAAATGGACATCACAAAGACACGGGTGAGCCCACAGCTGTCATTTGTAATTGAGCAAACTCATGCATCTATAGATAACTTAATTATGATATACACACAGCATTTTATTTTCGAAAACGTGCTTTGCACGTATTGCATTAAGAGAGATGGGAATAAACTAACAATACCCGTTTGGCCTTATGGCGAAAGTGGCCGTTGAGTGCACGCGGGTTGAACACTAACACACGACACATGGTAGATCGACGCCTACGCCCGTCAAGGCTCCTGCCCCGCCTTGTCCCTTGCAAAGCAGAGCATGGGGAATACTGAGCGAAGCATCTCCTGCCTAGAAGGCATGACGACGCCGAACGCTTCATGAAACCGGATGGCGATGGTGGGGTCCGGAGAATTACTCAGAGGACGCCCCTCGAGCTTGCTCATCAAGACATGCAGCGCCTGCTTCTCTGGATTAGGATCACGTTGGATGGAGGCCAACCGGACGCTACGCCCAGGGAGTCACACACAGGATTAACGGTCAGACTAATAGTAATAGTATTCCTAGCACCAGAGAACTAAAAACATAATCTGCCAGAAAGTGATTACCATCATGTCACAATGATGTAGGAGTACTAGCCCAACTATCTCATTGTCCATGCATGGGCTTATTTTACCATCAAGTTCCACACACCTGAGCCGATCGATAGCTTTGTGGATTTGTTCCCTCCTGTGTAGCGATCCCGGATCATCAACTGGTCTAGCTCGTCAGTGATATGGTTAGTAGCACCAGTATCAGTATGCCAGTTTGAATCCATCCCATAGTTTCCACAGCTAGCGGTGTTGGCGCTCTTGTCTTCAGGAGGAATGAAGTCTTCTTCAAAATGGTGCCAACAGTCGATTGCAATGTGGCCCTCCTTCATGCACACCTGACACTTGATCTTCGGTGGTCTACTTGAGTTATTGTAGTTTCCACGCCCATGCCCGCCGGAGTTTTTTTTTGTTGTCGCCGCGACCCGCATTGCTGTGGCCACGATTTCCACCTTGACCACCACCATGGCCACGTGCAGCAATGTTTGTAGATGAAGACGATCCATTGCCGTTGCCGAGCAGATTCATTCTCTGCTCAAAGGACTGAAGCTGCGTGGAAAGCTCAGTGAAGGCGATTGGCTCGATGCGGGCCAAAATCGACGTGATGACAGGGTCGAACTAGATGTTGAGACCAGTGTGCAGATGTAGGAGACGTGCTCTTCATCATCGATGTCTTTGACCACCGATGTCATCCCATCAGCAAGAGAACGCATCCTGCCATTGTATTCTTCAACAGGCATAGATCCCTTCTTGGTTGTCGCTAGCACAATTCATGTATTCAACGAACGCGCTCGGGTTTGTGACACGTACAGCTCCCCTAGCGTCAACCACAACTCCGTAGAGGTGTTACAGGTCCAGACATGCTTGAGAACCTCACGCGATAGCGAGGCCATGAGGTAGCTGAACACCTGCTGATCCAATGCCAGCCAGGTTTCAAATGCCAGATTTGGCATCTTCTTTCCCATTTGTGCCGCCATGGCGACTGCACGAGGTGGAGTCAGCATGGCGAGGTCTGGGCTCGGCTGACTGCCGGTGATGAGGAGGCAAGGGCATGGGCTCACTGCCGCACAATGTCTGGTGCAGTGTTGTGACCAAGCATTGCACTACGGCGTCATGGGCAAGGTCGCTGGCTAGTGCGTCCTCGTGCTGTGTCACATTGGCGTGAACGCCAAAGAAGCTCAAGGCTTTCCGGCTGTATATGGTAGGGATTGGAGGTGGTCAAGCTGTCCGTCCGTGTATCGTGTGCATGAAGTGCTTTGTGTTAAGATATTATAGGCAATTTCTAGATTAATTCCATAAAATAAATCATGATAAATAGATCTACTAGATAAAGCATGTCAAGCATACTAGCATAGAATAAACGCGTATTATAGATTATCGCATGATTCAACATCAAATAGCATAGCATGATCATAGCAACAGGTGTAAGCACAACTAGCATACCAGATAGATTGATCATGAGTAACATAGAGATTGGATCTCTAGAATACCTGGCTGACGTTGAGGACAACGTAATGGAGAGGTTCCTCGAAAAGCAATCGCTGAGGTACTCGTGTCGCTGTCGTCGATCAGCGGCTGCTGAAGAAGTCGAAGAAGTTGTCGATGGAGACGGCGCTGGGACGATCCTCCGCGTGTCCTTCCCGGAAGACGAGCCGTGACGAAGATCGGGAGCAGTCGCCCAAAGAGTGCTTCCCAAAACCTTATTCGCCTTCTCCCGGTGCAGGATCGCAAAGATGTCGTTGGTGCACGCGAACGATCGGGCTGGAGACTTCTTTCACGCGCATGTCTTGCGCCCACACCACGCCTAGCCTGGCCCGGGCGAGGCGGAAGCGAAGCGCGTGTGGAGTTCCCTTTCTCCTCACACTAGACTTGAGAGAAGGTAGGAACAACTTCCATATTTAAGTTGGTCCACTCCACCTTCCACAAGCAATGTGGTACTAAAAAGGATTCCACCACTCCCCTTCTTTCCATATTCATGAATGGGCCTTTGAGATTTCTTTTTTCAGAACTTGTTATTGGGCCAAGCCCATATTACATCTAAATTCCAACACTTTGTGTGTGTAAATGCAGGCACCACCATGGTGGCCTCAGCCCTCAGATGCTCCCTGTCGCTCGCAGAGCAATTACAATCCAATACATACTCATCGTTCATGTGTATGGTCGAGAACATTGAAATTTACCAAGCTCGGATGAAATACATAGCCAGTGTAGTTTAATTAATCATCAATCATGTGTTATGTGTATGGTTGAGTGCTTTGAAAATTGAGGCTCGGAGATGACTTGTATAATTACCTTCATATCGTTGGTAGAGTAATTAATGACCCTTCAGTAAATCATACTCTCCCTCCGTCCCTTTTGAAAGTGTCACTTTAGTTTCCGTGCCATTTTATTTAGCCACTTTCGTCTTATTCAAATTTTTTGTATAAATATTATTTATATTGTTATGACTTATTTTATCATTAAAGATACTTCAATAATTATTGATTTAGTTTATTATTTGCAGACATTTGTTGAATAAGACGAATGATCAAATTCAAAAGTCAAAAGTCAAAAACGACACTTTCATAGGGACGGAGGGTGGTCCAAAACTTTGAATTTTCGTCAACCCGCACCATTTATAAATGTTTGTACGTAAATAATGGTCACATCTTTGTACACTGGCTGTCTGTCATCGGATGACGTGGATTACTACCCGTCAGCAACTGACATAGTGCTGCGATATGTATTTTGAGAAGCTTCTTCGCCTAATCTTCCTTTGAAAAATGGTCAGTTATGTTGCCAATTGTATAAATAAAAAAAACAAGGAACGAGAAAGCTTGACCAAGTCATCCAAATTGACTTAGTGAGCTTCCAATAGGTCCACCGGGGTTCAGCTATCTAAGATTTGCGGTGACGTATGACGCGTATCTTGGATTTGCCTGTTAAGTACATCGTCATTAATTAGAGTTGACGGTTGGGATTAATGTAAGATTGACCAACCAAACCATCTCGCACACGTTCTTCATTTTCCGACGTGTGCATGCATATGTGAGAAGCGCGTTGATTATTTCTCCGGTCGATCTGCCAAGTCGTGAGCGCCGAGAGCCGATCGGCCAGAGGGTGGACGGCCAGGTGAGCTGTGATGGAGCCGAGCCGGGGCGGTGATGCATTTCACCGGATTGATGAAAGGTATCCACGTACGCGCTTTCAGCAGAGAGAGACGTGACCGTTTAGATCAGCCATGTCGTCGTCGTCGTCGTCTCGCCTGTCCGATGGAGGTTCGGTTCTTCCTAGCCAGTGAACACGACGACCAGGACCTGAGTGACTGATATGGTGACCAAGCCCGGTCCTGGCCGGTGTCCACCAATGAAACAAGCGAGAAAGATAAGGCACATATGTATACTCATATGTTGCTTGCATTGACCAGTAGAGCGCGTTAGTATTACTTACTTCTAGCAAGATCAGAGAGGAGATCTTGGCCGGGGATGTTCACACAACATCTACGCACAGTGGTTCCAGGAAAATGCCTCCTCTCCGTGAGCCAATGAACGAATGTCGCTGCGTAGTTTGTTCAACTACTCGACACGTTATCAGCAGAAGAACAAAGATTGGAGTAATAAGTTATAATAAACAAACCCTGTTTTCTCTTCGCTTAATTTCATCACAGCTTCTCAATATGTATGGAGAGACCCAATAACAAACTTATGTTGCCAACTGCTTGCACACGGATTATAGAGATTGTGACGACACGGGCAAAGGAAGTTCTGACGCATTTCATTTCAAATTCGCCGTGATTACGACTTCTCCTTGTACTAGTACCAGTATCGTGTCTATATATATACATATACGCCTGAGACGAGCAGCTAGCCTCCTCCAAGATTGCAACCATCCCCATCCCTAAAGCTCTCTTTAACTCCATCAACACATACACAAACTCCTGGGGGACTATGGTGAACGACAGCGACACAGGTAAGCTAGCTAACCACCGCGCTTATTACATGCATACATTTCGGTTAGCACCTATGGCGTGCTCTAGCTACATCTGTATGCCTGGTTGGATGACTGCTTTCCTTGGTTTTGATTAATTGAGGGAAGACATGTGTAGATCTTTTTTTTTTCACTTTCTTTTCTTTGGATGAAAGTTGTTTTGAAGACGAGTAGAAGAGGAGGCTGAATCATTAATTTCATATGTGCGTGGGGTACATATGCCTATGGGGTAAGCCGCGCATTGCAAAGTGGAGAGGAATGTGGTGGCGGTTGTGTTTTGGGAGAGGACCCCGACGGTGGTGATGTGGCCCGTCGTGGTTGGGGGTGGCTGCTGCATCAAAGAGTTGAGTGTGGTACTGGCCGCACACACACGAGACCATTGAGGGTGGTGGTGTGTGGCAAGGAAGACGATAGTGATTTGATTGAGGGGTTGTGTGGGTTAGCTAGGGTTTGAGGGCTTTTTATGCGTGCAGTGTGGGTCCCATAAGCATGACCTTTTAGCAGGCATTACCAATTTTTTTTTTGGAGTGAGAGAGTTGCGCCATCGGAGGAAAGGAAAGGTCCTAATGATTAGGAGAACCGATAGGAATACCTTTCTTGATGGTTTCCAAAGGCCGACAAGTTTGTTTGGTTTATTCCTAACAATTTTCATATTTGTTGTCAACCCACAAGTAATATTTCGGGTCTTTCTTGGCAGTTTTTGCACCCGACAACATCAATCTTTCCTTATTCCTGATATTTTTTTCAAAACCATACGATCGGGTCTTTCCTTATTCCTGATATTTTTCAAAACCATACGTTGAGATGATACCCATGATGTATGAAGAAGTCTCAACTCATACTTGCTCAAAAAAGTCTCTATTGCATACTTGGTGCGTCTCACAAGGTAGGGCTGCTGAACGAAGTTCCATTAATCTGCTTGAGGCTAAGAACCCTTTTACCAAAGACCCTCACTTGTCCAACAAATTTTGGACATTCTACTAATAATTTGATGACGGGGTTAATTAAACCATGCAGTATTGGTAATTAATTAAATACTCCCCAAGAAGCTTTAAAAAATAACATGGCTCACTAAATATTATATTGCACCATGTTTTGGTCTCATGCCTCATGGATATTTTTTTCTTGTGAAAATAATCAACCAAAAAGGTAGGATACACTTAAGTTGCCATTAGTTTTTGGGAAGAATATAGCATGGGGTCGACCTAGGACAATCCTTCAGAGAGGGCAAACATCAGGAAACAAAGAGAAATTATCATGTGAATGGAATTCATCAATAGGGAGCCCTTTGTAAATCATCGAGAGCGAAGGAATACATGGTGATCCTTTGCAAGCTACTATTGTTTTTAGACAAAACTTAGTGAGGATTGGGTCTACCTAATAGCGGGTAAAAAAAACTCAACTATATGTGGATTGCTTTGTTATCAAGAAATCGCACAAAGGAAAACAGAGGACAACAAGCTTAAGTAAAATGAGGCACAACTTATAGGGTATGAGTCACTCTTACGCCGTTGTCAAGACCCAACGCTAATGATCGAAGAAGATTGAATAGACTACAAATATTGAAGCTATATCATGACGGAGGTATATTGATGTGTAAGCATGATGTTACTTTTACTCCAAGATGTATCTATATCAAAGTTTAGTTGGTATATATCGGACTATTTAGACGCCGATTAGCATGTAATGACCCTCCCAATCTAGCTTACTTTGTACTTTGATGCTCAGTAGTTTTGTCGATACTGATTAGTTCTTCATACTACCTTATTAACATAATTATATTTCCATATATACTACTCCCTCCGTACCCGAATAAATCAATTCCTAGAATCCACGCTAGTCAAATATTTTTTGGTTTGGTGACTTTATAGAAACAAATAACAATATCTATGACATAAATTCAACACATTATGAAAGTATATTCTTTCTATACCAAATGATACCAATTCGATAGCATAAATCTTCACGATTTTCTCAAAAAATCTGTCAAAAGTTTTAAAAAAAGTTTGACTTAGGACAACTCTAGAAATTGATTTACTTAAGGGCAAAGTGGGAGTAGCTTTCTTCATACTTTGATGCTTCTTAGTTTGTCCATAATGATTAGTTCTTCATACTACATTATTAACATAATTAATTCATTTAGTGCTGGTCTATGGATTGGGGCAGTGAGAGCTTAATACGGTGTCTCTTTAGTTCAATATTTGGTTATATATATATGGCTCGCCTTGCTAAGTATATTGCTCCTTTGCAAGCTACAACTAGTTTTCGTGACAAAAATAGCGAGTGCCACCAGATCTGTCTAATGCCTAATAGTGGGTTAAAAAAATCCTTAACTATTTGTGGCTTGCTTTGTTTTTAGAAAGTCCCGCTGAAAAAGGAGAACACAACGCTAGCCGATAAGTTTATCGAAAATGGCATGAACGCGGGGCAAAGGATGGTATTTGTGTAATGTGCATGAGCCTCATTGCCAAAACCCAATGCAGATGCCTAACAAAAAACTTGCTAAAGAAACAACTAAACCAAGGTACAATCGATGTTGAAGCATGATGTTACTTTTACACCATTGTGTCCATATATCAAAGTTATATCAAAGTTCAGGTTGGTAGATAAGAAGGTCTTTAAATGTTCATTAGCGCTTGATGACCCTCCATTACTAGCTTTCTTTGGAGCTCATTTGTTTGTCCATACTAATTAGTCCTTTGTACTGCCTTATTACGTTATTATTTGCATACTATTTTTCCTCATACTATGGTCTTACTATTAGTTTGTACATACCGATTAGTTCTTCAAACCGCCTTTATTAATGTAATTATTTCATATAGTGCTGGTTTAAGGATTGGGACAATGAGAATTAATCCAAAGGCCTACTATAGAATTGTATCTTATATGGCATGTCTTCTAAGTATCTTGTTCCTTTCAAGTTTTTTAGGCAAAAATTAATGAGGTCTCGGTCCGCCTAATAGGGGTTGAAAAATCTCAACTTCTTGTGGGTTGCATTGTTTTCAGAAGGATCTTCTGCTTCCACTACCCGACAAAGGCGCATAAAGGATCATTTCACAGTTATATTGAAACTGGAGAAAAAGAAGCAGACCAAAAATAAGGTAAGGAGGACCGGAGAGGTTAAACTTGTTGAATCTACATCTAAACCTAGGTATATTGATGTTCATGAATGACAGTAATTTTACCATCTCTCTATCAAAGTTTAGTTGGTATATATGAGGCTATATTAGTGTGTGATGACCCTTTTTACTAAGTTTTTCTGATGGTCACTAGTGATTTGTTCTTCATACTGCCCTGTTAATGTAATTATTTCCATACTAGTTTTCTTCATACTTTGATGCACATTAGTTTGTGCAAACTGATTAGTTGTTCATACTGCCATATTGACGTGATTATTTCATACAGTGCTGGTTTATGTATTGGGACAATGAAGTTTAATACAGTGCCTACTCCAAAATGTAACTTTAGTTAAATATTTGGTTATATATGGCACGTCTTGCTAAGTATCTTTTTTTTTCTCCTATATTGCAGGGTTAAGATGGTTGGTGCCTCTTCTCTACATGTGCTTTGGAACTAGAAATCATTTGTACCTATAGCCTTAGCATTTATCTTTTTATCACTTTAAGATGTAATGATGTGTACCTGCACTTGTTTTTGAATTTTCAGTTTGAGATGATATAAAAAATATTCAGTACCTATTCGTTCAATTAATGTCAATGATTTGTACATGGTTCCTTTTAATGAAACAAGTGCTATTATAATTTTGAGTGAGAATGCTTTACAATTTTTGGTGTAATAGAATTTGTAGGTCCAAGTGCTAAAATGAAATTTCAGTGTGAAAGCTATTCTTTCTTTGTGACAGAAGAATTATATTTGATAATATTTGGGTACATATCAACATGTTACAAGCAATCTGCATTACACTACAAATCTCTAGAAACCGATTTCCATCTAAATTGCCACAACAAGAAATGTATGGCTTTTGACATCCAGTTGACAAATTTATTATGTGACATTTATATACTTATTAATGTCACTATGACATTGGTTTTTGTCACAAGTTCGTGGACCATGCCATGTAGGCCGCTAACATGGCGCTGACTTGGCACAACAAAAATTTCATCAAAATTGAAATAAGGCATGTTCAGGCCCATGTTCATAGCAGGCCAAAGGCAAACAACCCACTTGTTTTGTACTTTTTGGCCCAGTTTAGCTTTTTCAAAATTTTATTTTCAGCCCATTTTATGCAGGAAAAAATGAACCCACACGTTTTTTAATTTTTGGGCCAGCCCACACAACTGTTATGTAATAAATGACTTATTTGTTTTTTATAAATGTCCTATAACATGTACATTTTTTTAGCAACTCTTGTAACATGTAGATGTCCCGTTCTGTATCCTTACGTTTTTCTATAAGGGGAACAATAGCCCCCGGACGTCCGGCACGTGAGATGCGTCCGGACGCCCGGTGCCTGCGCGCCTACTCCATCTAAATCAATAATGGGCTGTCCTCGATGGTCTACCATGTACTGTAATTAGTTGCGGTCTCAGTTTGAATGCAGGTCCTACCACTTGTCTCGCATGTTGCCACACTTGTTCATCATGCCTTTGCCGGTATGGTTCTGTTGCGCGCGCTGCTTTGCTTGCCATGCTTGAGCGTGTGTACGGGGCACAGTACACAGTGCATGTAGTGCCCCTCCTGTTGGCGCAGCACACAGGACAATACACAGTACAACGTGCATATACCCATCATGCTCGTGTTGTGCGAGGTTCAGAGTACAAAGGACATGAGCATAGTGCATGTACCCATGTTGACCTAACCTACAACTACAAGTCTGGTGGTGCAGTTAGGGACGTCTCGTTCCATTGGACACTATCCTGGGGAGTAGCAACATGTTGAATACAAGGTATAAAACAATTGAAATATGCTTAAAAACAGATGAACATGTGCAACATATATGTGTAACCACTGCAACATAAGTGAAATAGTCAGATAAATCATTTGAAACATACATATGAAAACAGATCAAACACCGAAAACATTCTTTTGAAACATGCTTATGGAGCTATTGCAACATGTGCAAACACCGGGCTCGACTTTGCCGGGATCGACTTTTGAAACATGCAACATGAGGCAAAACGAGCAGCGTAAAAACAACCGATTTTACTTGTGAAACAGTCACATAAATCATTTGAAACATAAATAATAAAACAAATGAAACACTGAAGATATGCACTGAAACATCCATATGGAGCCATTGCAAACATCGATTTACTCGCGGAAACGTCCATTCGGCCGGGATTGGCTTTTGAAAAATTTAACATCAGACAAAAAAGTAGTCGCACGCGAAACATCTGATTTACTGCGTGAAACGGTCGGACAAATCATTTGTAACATAATAAGGAAAACTGTTAGAATGGCCCCAAACGTGCCACCCCTCGGGACAACCGAATGGACACAACACGGACGAAGCGATTGGGCTTGTATTACTTGTTATCCATCATCCTTTACAACACCCCCTTGGGCGGTTTATTTATACACATCTCGTATATCTTTACATGCCCAAAATGCCCTCCAACCACCCCGATGCCCCCGGATATTCTCGCTACAAGACGGGATGTCTTGGTCTTTTGGCTCCGGCCCCTACCGCCCCGGGAACCACCGATGCTTGCCCTTCGGTTGTGAGGCCCCGGACTCGCCCTTGGTCCCGGTGCGCGGGGAAAGCCACCGCAAAAAGCGTTAGACACAAAACACCGAGAATAGGAGTTTTAGTCCTAAAGGCAGCGAGGGGTCGATCGCCCGGTGACCCACTCCCTCGGCGCCCGGGCCGGTGGTGGTCCGCCGAATCTGGCCCGCCAGACTTCCCATCCCTACGGCTACACGGAACCAAAACGTGGTCGCCGGTGCCACAGCGCTACGATGCCCGCTTCCGAGGAAGGGCGATCTCGGACATGAGGTTCGACCTTCAACACCCTAGACCCTTTTCTCCGGGGAATCAAATGTCGCCGAAGGTGTCCTTTGACTTCCCTCGGTCGAAATGACCTTGCCACCGTGCGAGCCCGAAGGACAAATCTTTGGCTATCAAGAGCTGGGAAGATGGGGGGTGATGGAGCTTATGCAACCTCCCAGCGGTAGCCCCTCGGCTGGGCGAGTTCCCCCTTAGCTCCCGAACTCGCGGGACCGGAAAAAATATCGGCTCGAAGAAAACCCCTCCGGAAGGTGAGAGAGTTGTTTTTAAATGTCCCATCATGCTGTAGTTGTCTCGGGTGCGTGTAATGCAATCACGAACCATCAGCGGCGGTTGCATCGAACCACGTGCACGTGCACATATAAAAGCCCCCTTGGGGCACCAAGGCTCCTCCCCGGGCCATTTATTTTGTCTGCGCCAAGATTCACCTTTTCGACTTTTCGGTTGGGTTTCATTTCAACACTCCTCACCTTCGGTGTTGTAAGGTATTTGTTATTTACTTTGTCGAAAGTGTTTACTTGAGGCTGTCACCGTTTTTTTTTCGGTTTTCTATTTTGCTTTGTTTTGGCGCTTGCTAGGTTATTATTTTCCTTAGATGGCGAGCTCTTCCACGACCGACTCGACTAGCTCGGATTCGGGTGAATCATGCACCGCCAGGAAGCGATGGTGCTCTTCTAAGGTCAACGGATGCGGCGGCAGGAGTGGTTACGGGCGGGAGTGCTCCTCTCGGTTGTTCGTCTAAGAAGAACTCGAAACAAACCGATCCGGTTGTACCCGGCTGGCTCGATCGAAGTTGAGATGTCGGCTAAAACCCGCGGGGAAGTCGTTCAATCGCCCGTTCAAGGCTTAAGACTCACTCAAAACGAAACAACCCATTTTATCAAACAACAACTAGATGGTACCGAAGAAAGGGCTAAAAGTGCCGCGGAAAATATGGATGGATTCGATGGCGAAGGTGGCAGCCGTGCTGCCCCGAAATGTCCGGTGAAAACCAAGGTCCCGTGATTAAACCAAAAGCTATCTAACCGGGCGGTCTTGGGTGACCGAAGCCAAACTTCGACGGTTACGCCGCAAAAGGCTATATGGATTCCGTTGCTTGGCGTCGTTTATGCCGCAGCACCGGAAAGGAGCGATTGCCTGACATGAAACTACACGAGGCAATTGTTTTCGTGAGATTTCTTTTCGTTGCTAGGCTTCGGTTTCCTTGTGAGGACTTTCTTTTTGAGGTTGTGGAGAAATTCAATTTGGAGATTCAGCAACTAACGCCCGAACTCGATATCTCGTATTTGGCTTTCGTTATGGCTTTAAAAATGTTGGGGGCCCCGTTAAGGCGTCGAACTCTTTGCTCATCGCTACGATTTGCTTCATCGTCGAATGCAATCATTGAAGAGCCAACCAAGACAAGTGGTGGAAGCGCAACATGGGGCCTGCACTTTCGCCCCTCGGAAGAAGAAACAAGTGTCGTATTTGGTGCCTACTTTTTCGTAACAAATGGCAAGATTGGACCGAATTTTGGTTCTATGCTACGGTTAGCAGCCCGGAGGAGGAACAAAATACGTTTCTGGCGTTAAGATAAGAGTAGCTCGGGCTTGTCATCGGCTTCTACCTCTCTGCGTGTGTTCTCGCCCCGAGTAACTGAAGCGGATGGATTTGCGGAGCACTGGCCGCCTTTCAAGGATACAACCGAGAATCGGGATTACACCGGGACCTAGTCGAAGAATGGGCTGGCTCTTCGACCGCGGGCGCCCAACCCTCGACCGTCTTTCAACCGAGACCCCGGTGCCCGGATATCACGGCCCTTTTTCGGCCGTGACCCGCCCCTTCGGGTTTTGAGTCCGGACGAAGACTTGCGTGGTGGTCGGTTGGCATCTTCTTGGCCTCGGCGCCCATGGTGGTGGGTTGATCGTAGTGGCCTCCGGATACCGGCTATGACAAACCGGTCGATTTCGCATGACACGTGGCGCGCGCCGCCAGAGGGGCGGCGGGCGGGGGGCGGCGCTGGGTCGGGGCGGCACCGCGGGCGCAAATGGCTGGCTGCACGCGGGGCAATCGGGCGGCGGGCGTGGGGAGAGAGGAGGAAGGGAAATTGATCTTTATTGTTTGCCCCCAAAGAGATTACAAACCCCTTACTTATATGGCCCTCCTATGAGACTTGTAATCAAAGCAATCTCTAAAGGTTTTCTTATAGAATGGAATACCTTTTACAAGCAACCTTATTTTTATTTCCTAATAAGAGATTTCCTTATAGAGTTAGAATATCACTTGCACACAAAAAAGTCCTAAAATAATTCTAACCAAACTCTTACTTTATTTGCTCCATTAATTTCCGAAGAAGTCGCAGGAACGTGGCGTGCAGACACGGCAAGCACGCAAGCAGCCCAGGGGCCGCCGGGGTGGGTGCGGGCCTCCCGGGCCTGTCGCCCCGGCCCTATCTCCTGGCATGTGACAATACACTTCTACACACTTCTATCTTTACTATTGAACAGATTCCACTTGTATTGGTAGAATTGTCACTTAGCAGGATTTACTACAAAATATAGGGATCACGGGAAAAAAGGGGCCAGACGGGAAAGCGCAAAATACCAAGTCCCAACACTGTACCGAAGCAAATCAGGGCCAACCCCCAGCGCACTCGAGGCCCATACATGCATCGAGGTTAAATAAAATATACAAGCATAAACGTTGTCGTCAAGCAATTGGGTAACTTCTTTTTTTTGTAAGAACAATTGGGCAACGTTAGATGACAATCTGCACTAGTATAGGATCTAACGCTCTATAAGTGGAGCGTTGAGAATGCTGTCCTTCTTCTACGTGACAGAACCACTTATCTTTCGCCACAAACATAAGATTCTTCTACCCTGCTCACTGTAAGTATGTTTTTTCTGTTCTCCATTTGTATCTCTTATTACTAATCCTGCTGAATATATGTACATTACGTTCAATTCTGGATTATATACAAGCTAGAAAGCATCCAGTTTCGTTCTCTTGTATGTTTCGCTACTCTTCACCATTTCCTACATTCTTTTAATTTTGTGAAATGCTTATTCCAGCAAGCTACACAGTGCTGCGTGCGTTGAGCTTAATTGGCGGTTGGAGCTTATGGAATCCACAACCACTGCTGCATGGGCGGGACCTTACGAGCTTCAGCTGTCGGAGAACTGGACCACTGAACTAGCACCAGCTGATGCAGCTCAAGCGTGGGCTCCTGCCGTCGGCCAACCTTTGCAGTATGGGTCCATTGCCGGCGACATGTTTGGTTCCTCCTGCAGTCTCCAACCGTATGTCGTCCCTGCTAGGAGCTACTCTAGCGGAGGGCAGCAGCAACTGGTAGAGTACAAGTACTACAACTACTATGCTGCGGCGCCTGCACAGCATCATGATCCTGTGGAGATCTATGTTGATCCAGATCCTGTGGAGACCTATATTGATCCAGATCTTATGGCGGACTATATTAATAGCCCTGAGAAGCTGTTCCAGCAAAAGGAGGATGATTTCAAGAATGATGCCAAATTAGTTAAAATGAAGATGCATAGGTACCCTCCAAGCATTCAAGCTCTCGGCGATTGGTGTACTGTGCCCAAGGTCTTGGCCATCGGCCCGTACTACCACGGGCAACGCCACCTCCAGAAGGCGGAGAAGATGAAGCATGTGGCTGCGCAGTATTGCATCAAGGAGTACAAAAATGTGAACAACAATTCCGGCTTCCCTGTCCCGGACTTGTATGGTGCGGTGGACTCTGTGGCTGCGGAAATCTATGCCGGTGGCCTCTACGACAACTTCCTACCTATGATGTTCTATGACGCCTGCTTCCTGGTGATATACATTCTTAGGAAGTCGGGCGCGTCGTTGGACAGCGAGCTGTACGATTTCTTCGAGGCCAACGATAATGACATCGCTCTTGACATCATGCTGCTTGAGAACCAGATCCCCTTGCAGGTGGTGGAGGCCGTCATGAACATGTGCATGCCTGATCCCTTGGATGTAATGAAGAAGTTCATTGCAATGTGGCTAGATGATGGCTTTCTGCAAGATCGGGTTGTCCGCCCTGGATCGACTCATGTTGACTGGAACCAAGACTACTACAATAAAGCACCGCATCTCCTTGGCCTCCTCCGATTCTACGCTGTAAGAAAAAGAAGAAGCACCATCAAACCCAAGGTGTCACCTCAAGATTTATTAAGAATGGAATCGATACCAATTTCAGCCGGTGCCATCGAGCTTGCCGAAATGGGCATCTTCCTCACTGCCAACGAAACAACAGAGCTCCCAGACATGGGCCTCGCCACGACATGGATCATCTTCGAAGAGCTCTCCATGCCGCCGTTGTCCCTCAACGATGCACGTGCAAGATGGCTCGTCAACATGGCGGCTCACGAGCTATGCACGACTCCAGATTTTTTTGATGACAAGGCAGAATTTGAAGACTCCGCTGTTTGCTCGTACCTCCTCCTGCTGTCCATGTTGATGCATCGGGAGGAGGACGTGCATGAGCTGCGAACCAAGGGTATCCTGCAAGGAGCCGGGTTCAACAATAACAAGACACTAGACTTCTTCACCAACCTGCCTAGCCTGCGCAAAGGACGCTGCTATGCCCTCGTCATGGTGCAGATCCAGAATTACAAGAACAAGAGGCCGTCGTGGATCAAGGTGTACTCGTTTGTTTATAACAACTGGAAGTATATCATCGCGGTTGGCTCCGCCATTAGTGGAATTATCGGTATCATATCAACGCTCATCAGCCTCAAGGGCGGCCATTGACGTGAGAGAGATGCTTGAATATAGTATTTCCCTGGTACTATATTGTTGGTCCTGTTAGTATTCCTATATAGTTTCTGCGGCCCTTTCAATTGTACCTCGGAATGTATTTCATGTGTGTCTTGTTGAATTGTGCTGACGAATTAAGTCTCTGGTCTTGCAACAAGACCGCTAGCAGTTCTTGAGTGTAGCTCTTTGTTTTCCTCCTTACTTTGAGGGGTACATCCTTCATGGTTGTAATATTTAATTTAGACCCTTTTTTGCTTGTGCTTTCTCTGTGTTTTTCTTTTTTCTTTTCTTCGGCCTCTGTAATTATTTGCCAACTCTTATGCAATGAAAATGTTCGGGCAGCAGCTTAAGCTACCGTAGTTTCGCTAAAAAACGTACGGTGCAGTTCGCCAGAGATGAAACTCACAAAGATCCCTTGATAATGCTCCCTGTGTATGTACCCACACACTGACGCAGTCATATGCTTAAATTATAAGCTAAGTTAGAACATATTGTTGGTTAGTGAGAGAAACACATAAATTATTAACCATAATACAATGGTTAGTCAGAGACCAAAGGAGAGGCTTATGACAAGGTAGGAGAGAAAGGAAGGCTCCACATACAGCGCGTGACAGGGGCGGATCCACGGGTGGCGCTGCCCGGACTGCAGCCCGCCTGGTAATTCAAGTGTTAATCATTGTAGCTTAGTCTTTATTTTACCACTAAATCTCTTGATTTTTGCTAACTCTCCACTAATTAGCCCCCCTGGAGGCTCAAACTGGCTCCGCCCCAGTGTACTGATGACGATCCCGTATATGTAATACAAATCATTCGTACGTCTGGTTTCAGGGATGAAGCTCTAAAGTGTAAATTGCTTATTGTTGTGGACGGCTGGATGCTACCCAATCGTTTGATGAGAACGTTGATGCATGTATAGTTTAATTTTGTCTTGATGCTGCTGCATATGCAGGTACCCTTAGGATATTGTTGGTGCTGCTATATTTCTAGCTCTGACTCACGACATGTACAACACTACAGCTAGGGCCTCATATACAAACTCGCCCTGGTCCCTGCAGACGAACACCCAGAGAATGTCATCGGCTCCATGTCGTTTATTTTGGATGAGCTAGAGATTAATTATGAAAAGTTATCTCATGCCTTTTAGATTATTGTAAAAGCTGGATACTAAAAGATGGGTGTAAAAGATCAGGATGCTTGGATCCCTAATAGTTTATGGGTAGGTTCAATATATTGTTACTTGGGAATTGTAAAAGCTATATATTAAAAGATGGATATTTTTTTTTTTAGAAAGGCGGCAAAAAGCTGGATGTTGTTACTTGCGGATTCTTATTAGACGACGATGAAAGAAAAAGGTTTTACAAATTTACACAACTAGAGTGGGAGGAAGATCTCGCCAACACCACTGCCAACTGGTGTACGAAACCACTATCTGCTCTAATGAAAGAAGAACAGAAAAAAGAGGACGCCCGGCCCCGGCCCGAACACTAAATAGAAAACTTGTAGAACTAAAGCTCCTGTTGGGATCCAACATATGACCTAGAGGCCCACTGAACCTGATCTATGTCCTCTTTACAGAAAAGTTGGACGTAAAAGATGAGGATGTTTGGATCCCTCTTCATAGACTATGGGTAAGGCCTAATATATACATTTCAAAAGGTGAAAATAAATAAAGGTTAGGAGGGAAAGCTTTGGGATCGTTGGATTTTAAAAGTTGACCCATAATCCAAAACTCTAGGCCGGGTCGCCGGCCGAATATCACATTATATTCATCTATGGCATCTCCCTTTTACTAGGTCATCACATGATTCGACTCTCCAGCATGCTTTCACCATATGCATCTCCAGCCTGCATACCAATTATTGGTACATCGTCTCAGTAGCTTTTCAATCGGTTAAACCGCCATGTAATTTGGAAACAGCGTGCTAAGTTGCTAACCCCTGGTTTGCACCCACCAACATTCTTCGGTGTTATTTAGATTAGAGACAAACTTTGTGTCGTCAGTGAGAGTGGTTACTGCACCTCGAGTTAATTTAGTGGTAAAAGAATGAATGGCCAAGAGGGTTGGTTGTTCAGGGTAATTTTATATTATAGTAGCTGCACACACTGCTGGCTGTGATTTGTGATCTCAAAAGGCTAAAAGGCGAACGCATATGAAGTTAACCATGTGGGTACGTCCGTCGCATGCACCAAAAGGCCAAAGTGTATGATTTTAGTTGCATAAAGCTACGTACACGTGAGGAACCCGCTATTTGTTGGAGCGCTGCGCTCTAACTTTATTCTGTCCGTCTGCTGAAAGCTGAATGTTTTTTAGTAGTTCATCACATGCTTCGACATCCTGGCATACGGTTGCTGCATACGGCGCATTTAGGCTGGTGTAGTGATGATGGCAGAACAAGTTGTCTTTGGATATTCACTGTGGCCGACTTGCGCATATGTAAGTTGGGAGAGGGACAGGGACAGCACATAGATGCATATAAATAAAATAGAGGCCACATGTAAGTTGGACTGATGATGATGTACTTATTGGACCATCTACACATACATACAATGGGCACACCAACCGTGCTCATCGACGATGTTCAGTGGAAACGTTCCACCACTGCTCATCGACAATCTTGATCTCGCGCCATCGTCACCAAGCTTCATCGACATCTGCATCTCCAACGCCAGAGACTACGTCTACAATCGAAATTTATAATCCTCATGATCTATTGTCGTCGATCATACTGTCTATACTTTGTATGGTGTACGAGCTATGTATACACTCCGTTTGGCCGCCAAGTCCTCCTTCCGGGATCCCAATCCTGAACGTCAGGCTCGCCGCGTCCTCCTTAACAAATGGGAAGGGAGGGCGGGGGTGCTTCATCTCAAACCCCGGACTCCACCGTTGCTAAGAGATTCCAAGATCATTTCGGCGGTAATGTCCCACAACACAAGCGGGACATGGTGCAGATCCTAGTCCCCCATGGCCGCTTGCGCCGGAACCGTCTTGACGACGACGACGAGCACTGAGCAGGCAGCTTTCTTCGTAGTCGCAAAATAGGTTTCTTCCTAAGTACAACTTGTTAGCTCCACCGTTTTAGCCGGTGCCTTTTGTTAGTGTGTCGCCTAGTATACCCGCATCTCGCCAGTTGTATGTCTAGGATGTAACTAAACTATCCCACTTCTCTTAATGCAAAATGGGCAATGTCCCGGTTATGAAAAAAAAAGCTATGTATACACTAGTAATCATGTTCATGCTTGCCATATATTGTTCAATCATGCTGGTATACAATACATGCTTAATCTAGTACTTCAATTTTTTACCTAGAAATTGCGTAATTATTTAACACCGGCAAACGAGTGGTGATATCACGCACCTGGGAGGTAGCCTTCGATATTCATGGCATTCCTCCATCCGCGGGGCTACAACGAACACAGTGTCAATTCAGTGGCATTCAGGGTGAAGCTCACAGAGATCCTCCTATATCGAAGCCGCCACACGGGCCCCGGGACGTGTACTCCAGTATCGTGCCCCTAGGCAGCAACGTGCGCCAGGGCCGGCCACAATGACAAGAGCTACAAGACCAATGGGGCTCGCGCGATGACGATGACCACAGCCCCACGCACAAGCTCTAGCGTGACCTGCTGCTTCTCTTTTTTTTTTCGTGAAACAAGACTCTATTAAAAAATTAAGTAGTATCATTACAGACTCAAGACAAAACGAACTCAGGAAAAGAAGAAGAAAAAAGACTTCACTACAACCCGACCTAATTGCAAATTGAGCAAGCTCACGTGCTACAGAATTTTGACTCCTACTAATCTTTACAATATCTAAGCTAAACAGGTCCTCCATACACGACCTCGCTTCTCGAACAAGGGACCAGCCCACTGATCGATCAAGCTCATTGCTTCTCAGCTTCGCTGTCACACCCCATTTCTGAGGTTCCTTAATCACACGTATTTGCGCCAGGATCACGCACAAATACGTCTAATTAAGTATAGATATGATATCAAAACTATACTTTATTGCTATTGAGAGAAATATGATACAAGGTTTGGGTTTACATGACTCGGCCTTAGGCCTAACTTTCTAAACCTATCAGAGCTCAAACACAGCACCTACAATAGGGCTCCATTCCTACAGGCAAGCTTGGAGTGCGGACAAACCCTTGGACTTACTGCTATTGCACGATCCTATAACTCGATCACAACATTCTCATGTAACTCCTTCATGTTTGCCTCCGTCTTCAAATGTCCTCCTTGTGGTTCTATCCTCATGTCGTCCTTCGTAGCTCGATTCCTTCGATACACTCCTGCAGCTGGCATTCTAAAAATAGAAATAGAGGGGTGAGTACTTTCGTACTCAGCAAGTCCCAACCGAGAGGGTGGAAGGTTACCATTAGGGGTTTGGGCCCTAGTAGAGTTTACTACTCTCGCTAGTTCCCGGTTAGTTATCAATTTACCAAGCTCAAGTTAACAGATCACATACCAGATTGTGTATCTAATCACGGATGTTCCGGCCTAGCATTCGCCCATTCCAAGGACGTGACTATTCGAATAGATTTGAGACACTCTGCAGAGGTTGTACAAATTTCCCCACATGATGGACCAGCTCCTCCCATGATCAGTGGTTAGAAAAGGTCCAATGAGATTCCGTACCCGCTTGGATGACTCCTAGGTTTCAAGATAATCCTACCCACGACTTTCGGGGTTGGAAGACAATACGGTGATACCAAATCACCCATGGATTTACAGGTAATACCTTATTACCCAACCTATACTGCCCACCACAGACAATACGGTGATACCAAATCACCCACGGCTTTACGGGTAATACCTTATTACCCAACCTATACTGCCCAGTACATACTCATATCATTAATCTGTGCACAAATGGCATCACCACGCCCAAAACAACAACGGTCGTGGAGGATCACATAGCAACCACGCCAACCGGACCATGGGGCCACTCTCCCCATATCCGCTCCCGATAGATCATTGCCTCACACGGCCACCTTGGATCGAAATTATACCTCAACCCATTGGGGTGTGGAATCAAGCCATCCCATACCGGTGTGGTGGTGTGACGTATAATCGCACTAGGTAGAAGGTCCATGACCGGTCCTTAGGGAGCGAGCTCTCCAAGACAGAAAACCCTTACTAGGCGAGCCCCGCCGAGACGATCCATCCCACATGAATCGCCCCAAACCGCTTTTGGTTGATTAAGCTTGATTCTCAAATCATGTTCCATATATTATTAACATCAATTAATCAAGTCAAGATTATGGGGGAGGTAAGGACTTGCCTCTATCCGCCGACGCAGTATATCCAAGGTCCTCGGTCTTGATGCTCCCCGTCTCCTCGTGGCTTGGTGTAGCGATGCTTCAGGTTCCGTTGGACAGTCGTACGATCCTTAGCGACGACAAACATGAAACACAAGCATAGTATTAAGAGCAACAACGTTCCTACGCGGGTTAGCTCTAGGGGATGATGGATAGATTACTACCTACTCCTATCATTATTCTGTAAGTTTGAAGTGTGATAGGAGAGAGAGAATCCACCAATCAACGGGGTTCCTACGGGCTGGGTTTGTGAGGTACGGATGCCTGATGGAGAACCGAATCATATCGCTAATGTTCACTATCATGTGAACCGAGAAGGACATGATAGGGTTGGTTTCCTATAGGTCCAATGTACGGGGTTAGCGACACATACGCTTAGGCATGCGTATATGCTTAGGGTTAGCGGGGTTAGGATCCTAGTCTAGGATTAGCCACACATATGCGTACACCCATACGCCGGGCGTACCCTATGTGTGTAGAGGGCACGTATACTAGAGCATGTGTCATGGAATACACATACTCGAGTATACGTTCTAGGTTAGGCAGGGTTAGCCATGCGTAGATATAGTCGATAGGTATATACGTATATTTATTTATATTTTGAAATACCACTTTATACATTTATATACGTACATAACCTCTCGTGTATACCTAGCATGTGGACAACTACGTGTGTGTATATTCAAGTATTCGTGTACGTGAGAGTGTGCACGCATACAAGAATATATACGGTGTGTGTGTGGGTTGGAGGAAGGGCGAACTAGGGTTTATCGTATTCTACGGCAAGTAAAAATAAATTAAAAGCATACATAAACTAGAATTTAAATGGGCATCAAATAATGGGACAATGGCATAAAATATTAGGGCATGATTTTAGAAGAATTTAGGAAGTGGAATGGATTAATTTGGTGTTGAAATGAAAAGGATGTGAATTTCCAAAGTTTAATTATGAATGAATTAAACTTTGGAAATAATTTTGGAATGTTGGGAATTTAGAAACTGGAATGTAAGAGCTTGGGTAGGATCTAGGGTGTACCTAGTTTATTTAGGAATTTTCTGGGATTTTTCTGGTAACTGGAAAATGGATTTTTCAAACCCCTGTGTACACAGGTTCGGGTGGCCATAGCAGTTTTCCTTCAGGCTGACGCGCGGGGCCAGGAGTAGTGTGGGCCGGCTGGTACTGTGCCCATGGACTCGGTTCACGTGGCAGTGCACCAATCTGGACTTTACCCTCTTTTCCCTTTGGTTCACGTGAACCATGTCCACGCAGTAAGAGGGATGGGGCTTGAGTCCATGACGCGTGGGGCCTACAGGGGAAAGATAAGGTTGGATCCCCTTCCTGGATGCCTGCCTCACGGGTGCTTCTCGCTCATCGTCGTCCTCACTCCGTTCTCGTTCGGCAGAGCAAAATAGAGAAGGGAGAGGGATGGCTAGCGGCGGCTCTCAGCTGGGTGGGGGTTGCAGGGCTGGTGATTGGTGGCGGCGGTGGTGGATGGCGAGCGGCGACGTGCCGGGCGGCTGCTGTGGTGTGGCGAGGGCATGGTCGTGACGGAGTTGGGTGGCGGTGGCTGGCTGGGCACGCGGTCGCGTCGTCGTCGTGGTGAGCGGCTCAAGCGGCGGCGGGTGGCTGGTGGTGGGCGAGGTGCGGAGTCGTGGCGCGCGGCAGAGCTTGGGCGTGGGCGTGGGCGTGGCCGGCCCTGGTGGCGAGCAACGCGTCGCGGGGCGTGGCGCGGCGCGGCTTCCGTGCCGAGCGGCACGGCGAGGCTAGGCGAGCGTGGCGCGCGCGGCGGCGAGCAGCGCGGCACGGCGGGTGGCGTGGTGGTGGCTAGCAGCAGGGCGTGGGTGAGCCGAGCAGGGGAGGGCGAGGCGCGCGGTGCGCGTCCACGACGAGAGCGTGCAGGGCAGCAAGGGGAGGTGGAGCTCCAGCGTCGCAACCGAGCGCGGCGGCGGGCGAAGGGCGAGCGTGGCGACGTCGTCATCTTCGTCCTCGCAGCGTCCGGAGGGGCTGGCGGCGACGAGCTGCAGTTGGCCGGCGGCGGCGCGACGGAGGCAGGGCGCAGTGCGCCCATGCAGGCCTCGGCGTCGGTCGTCCCGGCGCTGAGCTCGGTGTGGCGAGCTCGGGGGAGCTGGGAGGCTATTTATAGGCGCGGGCGGAGGGCTCTCGCCGGCGATATTTTCCGGCAAGGTCCGCGCGTGTGCTGTGGCGAGGTAGACGGGAGCAGGGGCGGCGCTGGCGCGGTCGGACGCGGAGAAGACGCAGTGAGCGGAATCTCCGGCGAATATCCCTCCGCACCCGTACGCGCCCGAGCTCGCTGGATTGAGCTGGCAGCCATGGTGCAGTGGAGGTGATTGGACATGGCCACGACAGCTGGCCGGGCGGCGCGTCGGCTTCTCCCGGCAGGGTCTCCTCGTCCACTGTTTGGAGGTCGATGGCCCTGTGTAGCGCGTACGGCGGCGCGGCGTTAATGCGCGCGCTGTTGTGCAGTCAACGGCGCTGTGTCGTGTGTGCTTCTCGTGCACGGGAAGGAGGCGTGGGGAGGATGAAGGGTATGAAGTGTGGGGGCCGCATGTCATAGAAGGGAGGTGTTAAATGGGCTGGCTGTGCTGCTGCTACTGCGTTGCTGGGCTTGCTCGGGATGGACCAGAGAAAGGAAAAGGAAAGAAATGAGCCCGTGTGACCATTCCCAATCATATTCCTTTCTCTTTTCTTTTCACATTTTCCATTGTGACAATATACATATACACACACTTATAAATATTTATGCGTGTGTATATATATATATATGTAGGTGGCCATGCTCCTATGTATATTTATATACTTATTTGGAATACACATACATATGTTTGTTCATGAATTTATGTGTATCCCTATGTATATTATTATTTGTATATAAATATATATAGGAGATGACTCTTTTATTTCCCAGAGAATAAATAAACTAAGTATTTTCCAAGATTGAGATTGGGAGGTTGTGGATGGATAGGAAATCATAGAGAAGGTCAAGGGGAACTATTTTGTGATTTGGTGGCAAAGAGATAAGGTGTTTTGACGAGGGGTAAAATGAGGGATATATAGATCAAAGGGGTTGTTCGGTGAAGGGTGACACAGAGAAGGTCAAGGAAATATGTGAAGGAAGGGTGATCAAGGAATTCATTATCTGATGCCAAAATAAATTCTAGCCCAACAAACAAGCAAACAATCATACAAGCATTCAAACATAAACCCTAAATTCTATATGGTGAGTTCGATGCAAGGTTTTCGAAAAGTGGATTTTGGGTTGTGCGAGAAATAAATTCAAGTTTTAGTTGTAATTATAAAAAGTTTAAATTTTTAGTGAATTTTAAAATGATGCAAAAACACGGGTGTTACATTCGCGGCCACCATCGCAATCGATCTCCAAAACCATGGGGACATCCGGCGCAAAGAAGGGCGATCCCGTCACAAACAAGCAACAATTTCAGCTTCTCAAAGATCCTTGCAAAGAACGGAGTAGGCTTAAATGAAGCCAAATTTACATGGCCATTATGATCCCCTGATCACCACTACTCCCACAGCCAAGCGTTACGAGCTGTAGATGAAAGCTCCATCAACATTAATCTTCAAGATACCCGGTGGAGGAGGAATCCATTTTTTTGGGCATGCCGAGCTACATCAGCACGCCCTTTACTCCCTACCAAGACATATTTTTTCCCTTTGCTATTAGGGTCGCAAAGTATTATCGCGATCTTCGCACGAGAGTCCATATAACGTGTGAGGAAAATAACGAAACCTCCATTGAGATCTTTTGTCCAACGCAAAGACACTATTGCGCTCACCCCAAATTCGCCAAAGAAGCATAAGTAAATTTGCATTCACCTCTGTTGAAAATTACTCATGAGTGCTAGCAACAGTCTAAAGCGTGTTGGTGGTACTCCGTTATATCATCCTAAGCGTTATCGCTGCCGATGATGGTGATCTTGCGGTCTTGTGTACACACTCTACAGAGTTGTAAATCTATACGTATAGTCCCGTCTACAGGCATGGAGCTGTCTTGGACCTGGACTACTTAGGAAATTGCGCCGGCCTTCGAGCCTCGACTACCCTCAGGCATGCACCGGTCTACTGACCAGGTTGTCCCTGGATTTCCCTTCCCTGAGTAGTGAGAGGTGTCCCTTCTTTCTTACCTCGAGATGAGCTAGTGATGAGAAGTTGAGTTACGGCTGGGAGCCGATTAGGCAAGGCAGAAGGAGGAGGAGTTGTCTTGTCGCTGAGTGAGTGTGAGAGATGTGAGATGTGCATGGTGTGTGGTGTTGGATTGGAAAAGAACTTGTGAGGTGGGATGGAAATTATAATTGGAACTAATAATATTGATTTTGTTACTACCTGCTTCTTCGCATGCGCTAAGGATGTAAACCACAACCAAATATTAGGATGGCCAGATCCCTTATTTTCTATTTTCCACAAAAGCTCATTCGGTGCCGACCATGGACTGCACATCTCTAGCGTGTAAATGCTCCGATTACCGACTTTTTAAGTAATTAGAAGGACTAGGTGGTCTCGTTCCTACGCTCGAAGTTTGGATCGAGAAGATAAAAGATTGCTTACATTAATCTCTACGTCGACTCTGATGAAGCTTGTGAAGGAGGAGCCTTCACTCGCCGACATGCTACGTCTACTCTGATGTCTTGAGTTCTTCCGATAGGTTAATCGTGTAATAGGTGAGTTCCCAAGAGTTGAATAATCTTGTATTTGTACGATGTATGACTATGATATTAACGTGTAAACTAGTTCGTCAACCCGTGCTCTCGCATCGGTTTGAATCTTATGATACACTAAGTAATAAAACTTACTTGTATTACAAAAAAATTGAGGTACTCTATAGTCTATATTCGATTATGATAATCTATCCGTTATTGAATTTAATGTATGCATTACTTTTCATCCATATCTAGTTGTTTTTCTTTACAAAGCACCTATGGTTGTCTCTAATATTAATTTTGGTTATTTTCCAAAAAAAATAATTTATTAATTACTTAGATGCAACAACTATTATTTACAATGATGATTATAGTCTACCAATATGAATTCTTTTTTTTGTACAAAATTTAGGATCAATCTTCTTTATTTCAGCGGTTTCATGGGTAATAATTCCTAGGATTAATCTTTTTTCTAGCATAATATGTGTCTAGTTGAAACACAAACTTAAAGTATGTAAACTCTTATCACTTTATGTGATATCATAAAATCTATATTTTAGGATTCAACATTTGATCACGTGTTAATTTGAACTTCCAATGCTTATTATCTCTCTGTTTTTAATATCAAAAGATTATTCTATGTCCTAGGCTATCCTCTTTGTTCTTACAATGTCATAAATAGTTGTTTCACCATAGACCATGGTACTCATGACCTTGAATTTATTATATATTGTATTAATATTCTTTTATTAAACAAATAATCCTCATAACTAACATTACTAATATTCATATTGTATAATGTTCCAATCAAATTGTTTAACAACTTGCAAAATTTATTATCATGAATATTAATATAACTTAAAAGTAATAGCATAAGTGTCATTACTATATGACTTTCTAATGATATTTTTCACCTCTTAATAACCTTAAAAAATATTATCCTAATGTGTACATGTAACATAGTTTTATGGATTGTTTGAACTTAATATTGAAATAAGTGTGTATTTCAAATAGTTCATGCATGTATTTTGCTTATGGTTGTTGAATTATTTTTCATAACAAAGCATATATTAGCATTTACATGTAGATTTGAGGGATTTTTGTAATTTTTTTGTAACAGTTGAGATGGATAATTTAGGCACAAATCCTATAGGTTATATTACATTACATTATCTTTCATAATGCCCTAGGTGGTTAATTATCAAAACTTAGGGGTCATTACAATTTATGAAAAGAAGAAAAATCGTGGGATTAGTTAATTATCTTTTTATAATTGTGGAGTTTTGTGTCTTTCAACATTAGTGTTAGAAGTAGTGCTAGCTTTGATCATAGCTCTAGTTTTAGTGATAGTGCTTCTTTTTTTATTTCAGCCTTGATGGCTTGTACCTTCCTGTTTGTTGTATGTTCCTTGTCCCTCCCTCCCTCTGCTCCTCTTATGTATGTATAGAATTTATGCTGATGTTGTTGTACTTCCTTCATGTTCCTTTATAATGAAGATGAAAAAATTTATAGGTAGGGGACTCCCTTGCTGACCCTTTTCATAAAAAAAAGGTTTTCCATTTGGGCTTTATTTTTGGTGTGTACATCCTTGGGTAGAGGCGGATGTATTTACACATCCATTATCTAAAAAAAAAATATGGGCTTTATTTATAACTCCATGGATCGATCATGGTCCCTTAATTTTTAGCGTCATTCACATATAAACTTGATGTTATATTTATAACTCCATGGATCATGGTCCCTTAATTTTTAGCATCATTCACATATAAACTTGATGTTATCTAATGTAACTATATTAAAGTGAACAAAAAATTATAAGTTATGCTCAATAGGGATTATATCAAGTATTATTGGTTCGTTGAGAGTAATCCAAGACTGTTTTTTTTTCACAATTCTTTCCCTAGTTTATTCTCACCTAAAGTGCTAAACAGTATTATATAACACAAGCATAAGAGGAGAAGATAAATTAAATTGTAATTATGGGGATAGACAAAGTTTGTAAATCATAGGAGAAATTAAATTGTAATTATAGGAAAGATGATCACACCTTTAGTCTGTAGGTGCGACCGGTGCGAACATTGATGTAGATGCCCATGTCATTTATGTGCCTCCGCCCAAGGATGATCAGCCGGCTTATATTATACTAAAGAAAAAGATGATCAGCCGACTTTGATTCCTCACCTGCTCGTCCAACGCCCGGGCTGACGTCGTGCCTCCTTCCTATCTTTAGGTCACGGGCATGCCTAGCATCGGCATCCCAAAGTCTACCTGCTGTGTGCCACGATCTCGATTATATAGCTGTTATAACACTTCTCAGCCAAAACTATAACACCGGCCAACATGCATGCTGCCGTGCAAGACTGATTGGAGAAGACAATAATCAGATTTGTTTTTATTTCTCACCCATCATGTAGGAATCCCTTGCAACGGCAGGCTGTCGCCCTAGATCCCTTGCTCCTGGTTTTGATCGTCATGCTTGTGGCTTCTAGTATAAATCCTGATGCACATATGTTGCGGCGAGGCAGCTGCTCCCTCGATCCGCATGGGTGCCTTTCTCTTCTTCGGTGGTGGAGAAGCCGCCCGCCAGACCGAATTAGGAGAGTTTGTGCATGGCCAAGGACCCGAAGCTGTGGGACCTAAATTATAAAAATATTTGATATATCTTTTTTTTTTTTTTATTTATATTATAATAGAATGGCAAAGTGGGTACTTTTCTGGAGAATAAAACAGATCTAATGGTTATTGATCGCTAGAGCCTATAGATTTAACGGTTAGATCTTTCGATTAATGTGAGAATTTCTAGCATTTTTTTTTTTTTTTTTCTAGCGCATTTGGTGAGAATTAACGTGGAGCCCCGTTGGAGCCTCCCATTAGTAATAGTAAGATAATAATTTGATGAGTGATCTTGTTGGGCTATCACATTATTATTCCATTATGTGTATTTCCCTTCGTGGAAAATCGGGGATGTTACAATTTTCAACCTTTTCCAACCATTGACGAGAGTGTACAAACATCTGAGTTTCTAATTACTCTTTGCTAGTAGCCTGCTCCATATAGGGTCAGATATATGAACCAAATCATTGCTTGTTCAAAAACACGAAAAAGTGTAAGGTGGTCATGACATACAAATACATACTGCGTAAGATTGTCCACCAATACAAATAGTAAGTATTTAGATCCTAAGACAATCACACAGTACAGGTAGGGAACCAGTTAATATGTTCGAACTCACACCACAAGTGTATACAACAAGCATTGTCACTAATGATCCACCCGGATCCCAAGCACAGGCATGTTCCTGATGAGATAGAAAAGTTACCTGATCTGGAGAGAGCTGCGGCTGAGATGCTTTTATCGAGAGGAACGAGGCCCGTACTGGCATAGCCACCGCCGTCGATAGGGGAGAGGCCCATGCCGATGTAGCCCCGTCCCGGCTCGGCGAGGGCAGCGAGGGGAGGAGGATGGGTCACAAGGCGACGGTAGAGTTGGCGCTGGCTGGCTCGAGGCGTCCGCGAGAGGCAATGAAGGACCGGGGAGGAATGGGAGTGATGGCTATTTGTCGAGATCCCGGGCGGGCGCATGGTGGTGGGAATGGCCGCGGCGGTGCTCACGCGGGGTGTGGGGCTGCAGGGGACGCCGTTGATGGCGGGCGGTGGCGGCGGCTAAACCTTGCCGGGGAGAAGAGGAAAGGAAAACAAAGGAAGAGGATAGGAAGGTGGGAGATGGATTATTTTTTTTTTTGGAAATAAGGTGGGAGACGGATGGTGGGGAGGTGCGGACAGGCGTGAGCTCATAGTTAACGTGCCTTCATAAATTTTTCGGGTTCGACATATATCTGTACACGCGTCACAAACTCTCCTTTGTTACTTCGATTTTCCGGCCAGAGCCTTGGACGTGGGCACAAGAGATAAGAAGACGCTTTGGGGAAAGTGCCTCAAAACGTTGAGGTATTTAAGGTATTTTTGAAAAAACGCCTCTAATTAGTACAAGTATTTAAGGCATTTTAAAAATTTTGCCTTTAAGGTAGGTCTCAGTGAGAGTTTCATCAGCATTAAATGAGGTGTCACATAAGCAAAAGAGATGACGCGTGGCAAGTAATTAATATGAAACTGGGCAAATGAGTTTCATGGGGATAAAGCACTTTGTTTCATAGGTAACGAAACACCATTGAAACTTCCATTGAGAACACAGAGTTTCATCCCAATACACTTTGACCAATCTCAATGCAACAAATAGATACTAATTTAATGTTATAACTTGTCTATGAAATCGTGAGATGAAACTATGCATTGAGACAAACTATTTTATACATCAAACTAAATCTCTAAATCTGATATGACACTTTGGAAAATGTGAGATGAAACTATGCATTGAGACTGGACTAAAAATAATGCTTTCAAAGGCATTTTAAGAGAAATGACTCTATAGGACAAGAAATTAAGGCATTTTGAAAAAAAAAAATGCCTTTAACCAATGCCTTCGATTAGGAGACTTGTTGTAGTGTAGTTATACACTATGTCTAGATACATAGTAAAAACAATGTATTTAGAAAAGCAAAAAGTGAACTGCAATTTGGAACCGAGACAGTTGATGATTAGACCGGCAATAAGGAAGTTGGCTGGTGCTATGTGGTACGTCCAGGGTCTGCTGGTGCGCGGCTTGGGCCATTGCTGACTCTCGGCTGACGAAATCCTGAGTCCTGCCAATATCGTTCTTGTTTTTGTATAACAGGATAGGAGAACTGCCAAGACGGCATAGCTGTAGTTTTGGTAGGGGGCGAGATGTGAAAAGAAGGGCTGAAAAACGCGGCGCCCTGATGGTCGTGCGAGGCAACCAAGACTGCGAGGGGTATTTTCGGTTCTCGCCAACTTTTGCCGGCCTGCAGCTCCCTCTTGCTCCTGCCTTGGAGTCTCCTCGGAGAGTCCTACGATGGCCGACGTGCGTTCTGCCAATAACTAACAAGAACAAACTGCCAGCGCGTGTGCCTCCTTCACCTTTTCCGTCGCCTTTGTCTCCATGTCCTTACTCGCTCATTTCAATAAGCGCCCTGAACAGCAGCCAGCAGTACACGTACTGACGTACGTCGCCTTTGTCAAGGGCCAACAACAATGGCGGCATACTCTTCTGAGTCATCGTCTCCTCCGATGAACTATTCGACCGCCAACCTGCCGCTGCCTGATGCTCCGCCCGCCTTCCATCACTGCCTGCAACCGATGGCTTTCGTTGGCGGACCGCCACAGCTCTCTTTACCAGGTGGGGGCAAGTCAACTCTCACCCGCACGGTGGCCTACGGCGCCGACAGCGCCATTGAGTACGCAACTAATACATACCTCCTCTCACCTCTCCTTTCAGTACTAGATCCATGCATATACTGCTATGTCATATTGGTAGGGATCAGAAGATGAGGCCATATTGGCAATCTCTGTATTGTATACATGCATGTGTAGATGAAGCGTATTGTACACGTACGCTGACTGTAGAATGTAGGAGTGGAACCAGTCATCCTTTGTAATTAGCCTGTCCAATAATTGACAGTTCGTTGAGCTATAGCAGTCCGGAAACTGATCGTACTAGCTTTCAGACGTTTATTTGTATTGCTCTACTTTGTAATCTCGGCTTTATAAATTGGATTCACGACTGCATGTAATGGTTATTGCACAGACATAGCTGGGGAAACCAGATTCTCCAAAAACCAACAAAGGCTAAAGGTATCCTATTCCATATATTTTTCCAACATCCTATGCATTGCCTTCCAGTGGATGAATCCATGCTGCCATGTCAGCTGGTCCTGCTGTCTTTGCTCTTTTGTTTTGAGAAGAGGGCGCTACTTATCAAGCTTGCCCCCTAAAATTATTCCATTCCCACAATATTAAATTTATGTTTTGTTTCTATAAAATTTCAGACATCATCTGGCTACATGAACTATATTTGGCTTCTACAAAATATATATATGTGTTCATAATCAAAAGTTTGACAGAACAACTCATAGCTCTTTTTAGTAGAGTGGCGTACATCTACACCTCACATCACTTTATGATACGAATGATACCATAAGCTTTATGATTAAGGTAAGGGTTTGTTTGTACATCCCATTTTGAAAATTCACAATAATGGTAGGTGCCAACAAATCATCAGCAACATAGACCATCAATTAATTGAAAATCTATATAGCAACAAATCTGTGTATAAATATTTATGCCGGTAGACAAACATACAAAAGACATCCCATAAAAATCTCGGGAGTGCAAGAGTACTGTTTAGATGATTAACATCTAGTAAATTGTTGCCCCATTGTGGATTTATTAGTTTTTCTTTGTACGCTAACTATTGGCCTTATTACTTCATCAGGGAAACTGATGAACATATAGGGAGACATGTTCATGATGCAAGGCGGTGGCAATGGAGAAAGCAGCACTAATACTAGAGACAACCAGTCTTCAGAGTACGGTGCCAGCAGTGTGAAGCCCTTCATAGTGGACTCTGGTGCAACAGATCATGCCACGGGCGACCGGACCCTCTTCTCTTACTTGGAGGATACCGGCACCACCAAGAGACTTTGCATGGCCAACGGATCCATGGTGGACATAACTGGATGGGGCACCGTGCGGCATCACAACATCACTCTACATGGCGTCCTGTTTGCGCCTGGGCTAGCTGTGAACATAGTGTCGGTGTCCAAACTCGGCGAGCTGGACTACACCGTTGAGTTCACACGTACCAGCTGTTTCATCCGGGACGCGGGCACGGGGGACCTTGTCGGGAAAGGACATCTCGTCAATGGCCTGTTCAAGCTTGATTTTCTGAACACCCCACGCACTTGACTGTGCTAGTGTCCTGATGGGCCCTGAAAATCAAGTTGATATATATGCTGGTGATCCACCGGGAGCAAAGATGGATAGTACGTACGGTGTGTGAAGTGTTTGCCAAATATATGCTGGTTCCAGAATAAAATGCTAGATGGTTTGTTGCCCAGACTGTTTGTTGGTCTAAAATTATTGGTCTCATCCTATTCAGCTGATCTGTATGTTACCATCCTGCGATGAAACTATTTATCATATGATTTGTCTATGTATTGAATCCTTGATGCTCATCAACCTATATATGATATTCAAGTTTGCGACATAATAGTTCTTGCTCGGTTTAAAGGATTATAGACGATCAAAGTAGGTTTTGTACTGCGGTAATTTATCAAGCTTTGGACCCAAATTTAAGTAAAGGACCAGAACATTTATAAGTTGAAATAACATGACGAAAATGTAGAAGTTAAGTTTATCTTTTCATTTAAAGTTGGTTCAACTTAACATAGATTAACTTAGGAAAAAAATATCCCTTATATTTCTAGATGGAGAGAATATACTCCCTCCGTCCCCTTTGAAAGTGTCATTTTGGTTTTGCGTGCCATCTTGTTTTGATCATTAGTTTTAATTATTCAATTTTTTTTTTTTTTTTGTACAAATATTTTTTCTATGACCTATTTTATCATTAGAAATACTTTAATAATTATTTATTTAATTTATTATTTGTAGAATTTTTTTGAATAAAATGAATAGTCAAATGCAATAGCTAAAAGTAAAAAACGACACTTTTAAAGGGACGGAAGAAATATATGACAATAATGGCGTACATTGCAATCATCAATGCATACCTTTTCTAGCTATGAACGAACGAAAGGGGACGGAGGAAATATATGACAACAATGGCGTACATTGCAATCATCAATGCATAGCTTTTCTAGCTATGAACGAACGAAAGTGACACATTTGGCTTCACTGTGGCCGGCTACGTAGAGTGCTTACGTTTCTTGCGCCTGCGCCTGAACCAGTCAGTGATGATGAAGGGAAGACGATCTGTGCTGTCTTGTTTTGTAAGAGAGAAAGGGCTGGTACGCAAAATCTTGGAATGCGAAGCCCCGAAAATGATGAACCAAGAAGAAGGGCAGTCTAGTAAATGGGTGTATATTTTCTTGTTCTGGGAAGCTCCGTCACCTACCGTCCGGACTCTCCGAGGCCAGCCAGGCATAGCGACAGCATCATTGGGTGATGCGAGGCTGCCGTGTTACACTCCCCTCTCTCCCACGTACATTCCAACCATTCCATCGTCTTCCTCCAGGCAGATCGAAGACCCGTGATCCATGGAAGTCGTAGCTCCGTTCCCCTGCAATGAAGCCGAGTGGCCAGCACTGCCATGTCCCGAGGGTGGGCTAGCGCTAACGCCAGGAGAACTGTCGAGCCTCTGCAGGGAACACATCTTGACCATGTATGATACCTTCGTTACTGTCCTCTTGTCCAGCTATTTTCATGCGATGTACAAATACAGAAGTACACATTATTACGCATGCAATTCATGGCCTAGTTAGCAAGTTTGCGTGAATCTATGCTCATGTTCTTCATCTGCGAGCTTTTGAATTCTTACCCTTTTGCTTTCCAAAACAAACTTCAAGGATTCCGGTACTCAACTTTGACCTGATGGAAAGTTCAACGTGGATTCGGGTTCGAGGTGGGAAAGTTCTATACTATAATTGGATTCTTCTCTGTACTATAATTGGATTCCGGTTCAAGGTGGCCTTATGCCATTGCTTTCCAAAAAAAAAAAAAAAAAAAAAAAAAAAAAACTTCTAGGACTCGTGTTCACGGCGGGAAGGATCATGGTGGGCTCCTCCTGGAATACCTTTGATGGGTGTTCCCCGAGGATTTACAGTTTACAGCAATGCCATCGTCACAAGGGAGGCCTTGACATTTACATTGGTGCAGACATCTTTCATGTACCCAAACATCTCAGGTTTTTTGTTGCTCAGCTCACACCTGTGACATTCTAATCCATTATTGTTCGTAACAATGTTTAGTTGTTAACGTTAATTTATAGAGCAAATGTCTTCGTTTACTCATCACTTTTGCTTCCATTGACTGAAATTTCCTCTGTCGCTCATAAAAATAACAGTGTTCTCCACCCGGTCGTTCAAATGGTGTTATTTGCTTCATCTGATCCCTCCGTGACTGTTGTTAGCGAAGATGTGTGCGCTTTCCGCTGCAAGAAATCAATAGTGCCGGAAGGAATGCTTGACATGGCTAAGAAAACACTCTCTTTACCAAGAACAAAACAAGGTCCACTGTTGTGTACAAAAGCGGGAGCACCGGGAGACAGAGAAGGCACTGGAGAGTATATCGGTGTCGCCACTGATGCTGATAACCAGGAGACACCCCACGGCGACAGAAGGAATGTGGAGGAAAACAAGATCTCAAAACAGATGAAGACAGGCAATGGACATTCTGGTTCCAAACCAGATGGCGACAGCAATATGCAGCAGCAGAAACAACAGAACGTTGCCAGGGTTGCTACCGGAGTGCATTTGTGGCCACCTGAGGGTAGCTCGAACTCACTCTGTCGTCAATGAAGATGGGCAGCGAGCCTGTAATAAGTACGAGACAATGACTAGTGCTATGAACACGCTGAACCTACCAGATAATATGAACAATAACTCTGGATCCAAGACCGTCAGCGCAATGGCTCCAGCAGATTGTCTGAACAAGCAGCCCTTCTTCAAGGACCCATATCAGACGACTCCTCAGGGCGCCAGCGGTGATCCAGTGATTAACTTTACCCAACAGAAGGGGGATCATGAGCTTCATAGGTGCTTCTCTTTATCCCTTCTAGTCATGTTTTTTGATTGCACAATTTAGTGTACTGAACTCCTCAATTTGGTAGTTTTTCCGCTTTTCCTAAAAAAAAAAATATCTTGATGAGAATCTAGAACGTGAATTCTTATGGCCAATGAGACCATGACTGACCACCAATATTTGCTATCTTAGATATTCAATTACTAGATGAATTCCCGGGCGTTGTTGCTGGTATGCAAAAAAGTAAATTTAATCTAGCTAAAAAGGAGTTTAAAAAATATTTTTAATAATGAACTAACAAAAAGACATCATCTTAATCTTGGATCTTTAACTTTTAAAGAAAACATAGGTAACTAACTTGTAGAGGATAAACATGTGAGTTATTTAATGATCATTTGATGATGGAAAGAAAGATATAAACATGTGAGTTATTTAATGAGAATTTTCAACACAAAAACCTTAAGGTCTCAAGGATCAAGAAAAGCTACCCCATGCGTTGCCACAAAAATTGTTGTTGGTTTGGAATAAGATTATTTTTATAAAGGGATAAACAATTATAAGTTAATGTTAGTGGATGGCGTTGTATAATGCTAGTGGATGATGTGTCTTGCTTGTATGTGGATTATAATTGCAAATGTTAATTGACCATAAATCATTTGTTAGTGAAATGATGAGGTGGATAGCTTGAATGTTGAGAGAATTAACTAGTGGGGTTGTTAGTGGAATAATGAGGTGGATAACTTGCATGTTGAGAGAATTAGCTAGTGGGGTTTTTTTGTCTATATAGGTGTAGTAGATTAGAAAGAAGGTGTGACCACGGTTGCCACAACAATAAGCACGTGTCTAGCTAAGAAGACTACATATGGAGAAGTAACATATTATTATCAGAGACTAGAAATATAGCAAGCATGAATCACCAGATCCTTTTATTTCTCACTTCAGTGCAATTGTGTTCAGAATTGGAGCCAATATGTCCCCAATACATGTAGGAACTTGTCAGCTTGCATTTATGAACAATTTCCGTTCAAATGAGTCATAATACCCAAAAAAAGTTGTGGCTGCCTCTGTCATCAATTTTAATTAATATAAGCTTGCAAACAGAATACATTTTTGAATGTTCATTTTATTTTGATTTGTAAATGTCAATATAGTTTTCTAAAAGCTCAGTCAAAAGTACAGAAATTTAACTAAGGACAAACGCAAAATATAATTTTAAGTCACAGAGTACTGTTAGTATCTTTAGAGACGGTAAAACAACAGTGAAGTGCAATTATAATCGTATTCATGTTTCTCTGTAACCTTTTTGGGACATAATGGAAAACAGTTGAAGTCTTTTCCAGAATAATAATTTGGGGAAAAGACTCGCCGCTAAGCTATTTGCATTTCGCTTATAACACCGCTATTTAGCGCTATAGCGCCGCTATTTACCGCTATTTCATATTTCATTTGTTACTAATTTGACATTTTGGTCGATTAAATTTTTATGAAACATGTTGTAATATCATATTGGTATTTGGTAATGTTATTTAGACTTGTAAAACCTTGTAAATGTATTTGTGTTCACCAAATATCATATTTGCCTTGTTTTGGCATAAATTATTAGAGTTTTTTTTTTTTCATAGTTTTTTTTTCACTTTTTCTTATAAAACGCTTATCTATCGTCATAGCTCCGCTATAGCTTTATAGCCCCTAGAAAAAATGCACCGCTATTTGTCATAGCCCGCTATTTAAAACTTGGGCCATAACATGCTTGTTTTACATACTTTTCCCAGTAGACACTGTTCCAACATCACCTCCAAGAAAAGCTCCAAAAACACATCATCTCCTGCGGCTACTACATGGATTATTGCGTCAGCCGCACCAAACCATGCGACAGGGAACCGCACCCTCCTTTCCGACTTCACTTCAGCACAGAGTGACATCTTCCTATTCGGTGGAGACGAGGGAGCCACGCCCATGCAAGTCATCGGCCATGGGATTGTGGTCACGGAGACCATAGTGCTCCCCAATGTGTGGTACGTTCCTGGGCTTGCAGGAAACCTGGTGTCGGTGAGTCAGCTCGCGGAGCTTGACTACAGTGTGGCATTCAGCCGCAGCAAGTGCTATGTCAGGAGCAACGTGGGTGGTACTGTCGTTGGAACAGCTCACCCCGGGAAGATAGCCTGTTTGCCCTTGATTTCCTCCGAGTTCCACTTGGTCGGTGAAGGATCGCAGCTTCTTTGTTCAGAAAGGATCGTGGCTTCTTCTGTGATGGACATGTGTCGTGTCATTTGAATAAGGCTGGCAACTTCTTTGTGAGATAGCCCAGAGTGGAAGGAAGCATGTCAGGCTCCCGGACTCTATGATCTTTGGTTTGTTAAATTGCATACAACAAGTATGATTGTGCTTTGGCTTGTACTTGTGTGCTTTGTGTAAGGGTTCTACGTATCTATCTCGTGGCCCAACGAGCTAATAAGGAACTATGTGTTGGATGGTTTGGCTATCATATTATATA
The DNA here is from genome assembly GCA_015847255.1 of Hyparrhenia diplandra. Classification (NCBI taxonomy): domain Eukaryota; kingdom Viridiplantae; phylum Streptophyta; class Magnoliopsida; order Poales; family Poaceae; genus Hyparrhenia; species Hyparrhenia diplandra. The sequence goes on from JADLZK010012337.1 coordinate 1,395,169, forward strand.
TCTATTATTGTATTATGGTGTGACTGCATTATGAACTTCTTATTGTTGTTGAAACACAGATTGCTCCAACTGTTGCAACAAATTTCCAGGACAATGTGAACCAGCTTGATCCAAAATTTTCCACTTTGTTAGTCTTACGATGATGATTCACGTCCATTTGACAATAACTTTTGATTTGAAAAACAAAAAAAAAAAAATAAAGGAAACTCAGTCTCTTCGGTTTGCTTGAGGTGTTTTATATATGAAAGCAATCATAGTGTTTTTCATCAATCTACCATTTTCCAATTATCTCATTCTAGTTTCCTGTATAAGGGTTCCAACATAGCTAATTCGTTATTCAGTCCTAATTAATATTTAAGAGCCCTGTCATAACAATCGTCATTTTTCTGTTTCCATAGACTATTTCATTAGGAAAATAAATGCGAAAATCTTTCTTTTTCTCATATCTGCAACACTTGTTTACATTTCTCCATCCCTTAGTTTTTCTAGTTCAAGATCACAAGAAGATGTGGTAAAAGGACAATAAGGGTGGTCTTGAGTCAGTTTCTGATAAACCTCCCGCATTTCTGGTCTAGACTTAGGGGCAGGTTGCATGCACGCAAGTGCAACTTGGACAAGTAGAGAAATTTCTTCCCTCTCCACCAGTGTTGGCGATGGTGGACGCTTGTCCAGACTCTCCATTGCAAGCTTGTGATGCTGTCCTTGTAGCTCACTAGGGTATCTCCCCATTACCAGCTCCAGCAGAACCACACCAAAGCTATAGACATCGCATTTGGTTGTCACCACTGGTGTGTGTGAAAGCTCTACAGCATAGATAACAGCACTAGAGTGAAATGAGGAACATGGTAATAAAGCTAGCTCAAAAGAAGCATAAAACACATACCTGGGGCTATATAACCATATGTTCCTGCCAGTTCACTCCAATTTGATGAATCAGGCCTTATGATCTTTGCTATGCCAAAGTCTGAAACATAAGCCTTAAAATCTGTGTCAAGCAATATATTGTTGCTTGTTATGTCTCGGTGAATTATTGGCGGGGTGCATTCATGGTGTAAGTAATACAGAGCTTGAGCGACGTCTCTTGCAATGGCAACTCGTCTCTCCCAGTTCAGCTCCTTTGCAATCTCCTCATTTGCCAAGGATGCATGAAGGCTGCCTCTATCAATATAATCATATACAAAAAATTTGTACCTTCGATGGTTGCAAAACCCATATAACTTCACAATGCTTCGATGCCTGATCCTGGTTAACACATCGATTTCACTCATGAATCTCTCTTCGTCACTAACATGTCCAGTTTCATGAAGCTTTTTAACTGCAACCAATCTCCCCCCATGTAGCTGAACTTTGTAGACAGTGCCACAACCGCCTGACCCAACAACGTACCTCCCACTGAAATTTTCTGTTGCTCTAATGATATCTTCAAATGCTAGTTTCCCATCAAAATTCCACACCGATAACACATCTTTTTTGTGTGAGATGTTTTTCTTTTGTGGTTTCTTGCTTCTACATATCGCAACAATAACTCCAACTATTGTGAAAATAATGAGTATGCACAAAGGAATGCAAATGGCTAGAACCAAGATGTGAGTCCTTCGATTATCATGACCAATAGATGGAGGTGAAAAGCATGTTGGAAGGCCAGAGAGATTACCACAAAGGCCCTTGTTGTGAACGAACCATCCTATTGAGGCATTAGAAAATATTCGTCCTCTTGGAAGAGGACCTTCCAAGTTGTTGTATGACACATCAAGGATTGATAAGCTCACCAAGCTGGAGAAAGATGAAGGTATGGTCCCATTAAATTTGTTATGGGAGAGGTTTAAGAGCTCCAGCATTACCAAGTTCCCAAGCTGTGCGGGTATCCCGCCTGTGAGTTTGTTGTTGCTGACGTCCAAGGCTATCTGCAGCTTCCATAGACTACCAAGTGTTGTTGGCAAATATCCAGTCAAATCATTGTTGTTGATCCACAAGAATAGCAGCTCAGTGCAACTACCAAGCTCTTGTGGTATTGACCCAGTAAGCTTATTCATATATAAATCAAGGTACTGCAAACTTCTCATCTGCCCAAATTCTGGTGGTATATGACCTGAAAATTGGTTTGTTGACAAGTTCAGCCTGTACAGGTTGGTTAGGTTGCCTAATTCTGGTGGTATGTTGCCAGTCATGTTGTTATTATGGAGTAGAAGTTCCTCCAATTTTACTAGTCTTGATAACTCAGGCGGCAAACTTCCGGTTATCATGTTGCTTGCAATATCTAAGATGGTCAAATTGATGCTTGAAGCCCAGGTTTTAGATAAATGTCCATGAAGTTTGTTCCTCTCTAGGTTTGCAAACCAAAGGTGTGGGTATGGCCCCAAACTTGATATGTCTCCTGATATTTGGTTAGCTGCCATGTCAAGTATAAGCAGGCTGCTGCAAGTCTCAATGTCTCGAGGAATAGGGCCAGTGAACATGTTTAGAGAAACAGTGAATTGTTTGAGGTTCCCCTGGCTGCAAAACCCAGAGGGCAATTGTCCAGACAGAGAGTTGCCGGCAAGATCGAGCACTGCCAGCTTTGTAAGATTTGAAAATCCAAGAGGCAGGGAACCGGATAGCTTGTTACTAAAGATTTGAAACATATTCAAATCCGTGAGGTTAGTGAGAGTTTCAGGAATTGAACCTGAAATTAAATTAGTGGCTAAATGAAATGTTTTTGCAGGCCCACCAAACTACCAATCTCAGCCGGGATTGAGCCCACCAGCTTGTTATCATACATCCAAATCTCGTACAGGTTACTAAGGTTCCCAAAGCTCGGTGGAATACGGCCTACAAGCTGGTTTGTGCTGAACTGGAGACTCTGCAAGTGAATAAGCTTACCTAAAGTGGGCGGAATTGGTCCTGATAGCTGGTTATTGTAAAAGCGCAGGAGGCTTAGCTTGGTCAAGTTGCCTAGGCTTTCAGGTATTCGGCCGCTCAAGAAGGCGCCACTTAGCTGTAAATACTCTAGGGTAGTGAGCTTGCCAAGCTCCTCAGGAATGGACCCTGTGAGCAAGGTTTGGTGGATGGTTATTTGAACCAGCCTAGTTAGGTTGCCAAGGGATGCAGGGATGCTTCCTGTGAGGTTGTTCAGAGAAAGCTCCAACACGCTAAGGCTTTCCATGTTGCCCACCTCCCCCATGGTATCTGTCCATGGAGCTGGTTGCCGGTGAGATCAAGGTGGGAGAGACCAGGTAAAGGAAGTGATGGCCAGTGGGATTTCTCCATGAAGGCTGTTGTAGCTAAGGTCGATATACTGGAGGAAGGGGGAGCGCGGAGAAGTTGAGCTCACCGAGGTGGCCATTGATGCCAGCGTTCGGCAGGTCGATGCGGACAACTGCCCGGGGCATGGCATGGTGACCATGGTGCACGGCGTCGCAAACAACACCTGTCCAGTTGCTGCTGCACGGGCTGGTCCCTGGACGCCATGAGTCCAGCAGCGACGGTGAGCTCCGAAGGGTGGACTTCCACTGGAGAAGTGCCGCTTGCTGGGAGCATAGATGCACACCCCCAGTGGAGTTAGAAGCGTTGGCGTGCAGGAAGTGCAGGCATGGCTGGAACATGACCAGAGTAGCTATTAGCGTTAATAACACACCCATGGCAAATAGAGTACGCAGGTAGCCTGGGATGGAACTGCTTTGCTGGAAAGCGTGTATATGTAGGTAACTAGTTGCTGAAAAAAAATCTCGGTCTGGAAAATCCGAAATTTCCCGTTTATCGGACGGGTCCGAAATTTTTCATTTATCATCCGAAATTTTCAAAATTTTAGAATTTGTCCATACAAATAGATCCCAAAGCTCACCCAATTAATCCACGCTTCATTTTCTCTCCTCTTCTCTTCTAGGTTCAAGTTGCCACCACCGTAACACACTCGCATGCTCCAGCCGTATTGTTGTCTTGCTCATTGAATAGGCAATTGATAATATGTTTTGTTTAGTTTTTCACGTTAAATGGTTTTCCTAAATAAAATAAGTTATTTTTTGTCTAAATTTTTTCCGAAATTTTATTTCTATCGCCGATAAATTTCCGATATATCCGATATTCCTATTTATCACTGACCCCGAGATTTTTAAAATATCGGTAGCGAAAAACACAGAGAGGCTTGAGAGTGAACTCAAGCAAGTGTGTACGCACTTAACGTATATTCCTTTACGACTTCAGGGACACGGCATCATGTGATTTAGTCTTCTGACCGATTCCTTTAAGATACTCCGTACTTGCTCTGTAGGTATCCATGAGAGGTGTTAGGTGACACTACTGCCGCAAATCCAATATATATGTCGCTATAGTATTACGTGGATGAGTTTTTTTAAAAAAATCTTGGTCAACAATGCAGAAACTTGCATTCAAACGTGGACACATCGACTATGTTAGGTTAATACAACAATTCATCAAGGAGTAGACTTTTGTAACATCAGCTCCATTTTGTTTTGGATTGTATCGTATGAACAAAGAAATAATGGCTATGTATAGTCAAATCTACGGCGAACAACCGGTCATCCAAAGTCCAGAATAGATTGGTTTAGCATATGAGGCACTGGATTCCAGTTTGCATAACCTAAGCCAAAAGATCGCTTTCAAAGAGAGATTTAATTTGTAAGAAAAAATTGATGATCCTAATGGATATGAACGAAAGCAGCTGTGAAAGGTTCCTATTTGTTTTCTTTTCGTTCCAATATTCTCTCAGGAAGTGTCACCTTTGAATATGTATTCCGACCCTACTAAACTAAGGGCTTCTCCAGTGGCCTTCTCAAATTGACTCAATGGCTGAGCTGGCAGTGCATGAGTCGACTTTCCCACTGGAGAACCACCCGGCTCATCGCGTGTGTCAGGAGTCGATGCAAGATCATGAACCGATTCATGAGGATAAAAAAATATTTTTACACAGTGCAAACCAACTGCCAACGACAAACCATCCAACATTCAGCTCACCTCGATTCAGATCGGAGCTGCTCGAAGCTCACCTCGATTTAGATCATGTACTAAAATCTATACTAAAATAAATGACAAGATTCAGCTCACGTACGAATCCAAGATTCGACGGAGCTCAGCTCAAGCTGCGGACGGTGCCTCGATGCGCCGCTTCCAGTCCGTGCCTCTGTGCGCCGCCGTGGGGCGTGTCCTCGCGCCGCCCATGGACAGTTTCCCCCAGCGCCCGAGCTCGAGCGAACCGACGGCGGGAGGCTCGTCGCTGGAGGAGAGATTTGGAGAAGTGCGTCTGTTTGCTGAGATCTGGATGAGCCGCCGTTGCTCGCTCGTGAAGGTAATCGCGGAAAGAAGACAGGATGAAGGGGACGGAAACTTCAACCAAGTCGCTTGAAAGTGGAACAGGTCCAAAAGACAAAGGCTTTTTATTGGATGAGTCGACCCACCGCTGGAGGATGAGCGAGTCGACTTCGAAGCTGGACGTACGTGGCTCTTTTTTATTCCTCTTTATTAGATGAACCGACTCAGCCACTGCTGATGCCCTAAATGTACGATTTGCTTACGGAGTCAAATTTTTAATGTTTTACTAGATATATATAAAAATAGTAAGATTTGCAAAATTATATTATCAGATCAATCTTATGGTGCTTATTACAATTTATAAATGTCATATTTGTAAATTTATTTCAAAATTATTTTAACGATCAATCTTATGCTGCTTATTATGAATTATAAATTTCATACTCCCACCGTTTTACTATTGGACCCACACGCTCTTCTCACATGTTCTTTGGCAAAGTGAAATAGAAGAGTTATTTGCTCGTCGCTGGTGATTACTCTCTGCTACCTTTTTCATGCCAAGTCATATATAGTTAGCTAAATAGCTAACCATTGTGGAGGCGCTCACGCCCATGTTTTGCTCCCTTCTATGGGCCCACTGCAAACAATAAACCAGTGGCAACCTACTCTGTTTTCATAATGATGTATGATTTGGGATCAAATAATTATGATAAGTACTAGTTTTAAGGAGATAGAGATGGCAACGACTTTCCGCTAAAGGTTCGACACGACACTCTTTTGTTGCACCTTTTTTTCTTCTACGAATTATTTGTGCTGGAAAACTGCTACAAATGTCAACATTTGTGCTTGAAAAGCTGCTACAAATAAAGCTAAGGGACGAACATGGTGCGCAAACACAGCCTGTCTTCGACTTGTCCTTTTTGACTGTTTGTGATGCTCAAGGTATGGTCTTTCGGACGATGTTAAAATATATTTGGTATTCAAGATGTTTTGCTCCCAAGTCTATGTAATGTTATATGCATCTCAAGTTATATGCATCCCATCAAATGTTTTGCTCCCAAGTCTATGTAATGTCTATATACTGTCCAAGACATTCAGTGCAATACAAACATGCATTATACGAAACCCTTACTACTTATACGGTGTCCAAGTGTGTACAAGCACCACCTTCCTTTGCCTGACACATGAGCTGTTGTAAGTATTTTCTCTGAGGCAAAGCCAGGCCGGCCTGGGAGATGGCACCTGTTGAACCTTTTGAGAAAAACTAGGTTTCGTCTTGAAATATATGTGTGTACTAGTGTTGCGTTCAACATATACTTATGTGTGCTAAGGCTGTCTCCAACAGAGCACCGAAACCGCAACCCAATCTAAAAAAAACGGTCATTCACAGTGCTTTTGCGCCTCCAAAACACTCTCCAATGGAAGATGGAAACACGGCACAGATTTTGCGTGGGAGGAGAGAGGGAGCACAAATATTGGTGCTCCCGACCTTCGAGCGAAATCTAGCATGGAGAAGACGGACGAACGGGGGTGGCGGGATGAGCTGCGCCAGCACTTCTTCCCACATTGGCGGCATAGCTGCTTCTCCCCACGGCGGCGCCGACTCATCCCTCAAGCCGGCAGTCGCGGCTCCTTCTCTATGGGCCCCCGCCCCGCCTCACGCGGACATGATCCCGCTCCGGCACGTTGGTCGGTGTGGGCGTCGGGGCTTCCCGGCGGCGACGCCGCCCGCCTCGGGCCGGATGACGGCGTCGACGGAGGAACACGACCTCGTGGTAGCGAGAATGTAGATGGCGCCCCCCGGCGTGGCGAGACGGGTCCGTGCCGCGAGACACGCCTAGCCCCACGCCGGCAGCCGCGCCTGCCGGGCCCGCGACCGCGCGTGGCCTTGCCGACGGCGAGAGGCACCAGCGCCACCCTGCCCCCACCACTGCTCCCACCAGAGGGGGAGGAGAGAGGGCCACCGCCCCTGCGCTGATCGCGCCTGCCTGAGAAGGGAAACCGCTGCCTCGAGCTCGCCCGGTGCTCGGGTCCGTCCATGGCGTCGTGGCGGGGCTCGGCCGGGCAGGGGCAAGGGAAGCACGGCGACATCGAGGGAGGCGTGGTGGAGGGGAGGAGCAACGCGCGAGGAGGAGGAGGAGCTGGGTGGAGAGCGTGCACGTAGAGGGTGGAGCGAGGAAATCTGCCCGAGACCGGAGAGCGGGCGCACCGGAGAGAAGGGCAAAGCAAGGTGGAAGGAGGAAGAAGGATTCCCGTTTGCGTTGGGTGTTGGATACGAGAGTTTTGGGTACCATAACTATTTCCCTGTGCACGAGGTAAACCAGGGAATGCCTCTTGTTTTTAGGTGCGGACTGTTGGAGACAGTCTAACTAGCGGTGGTTTAGCTGCCCACATTTTCCAATTGCTTCCTAAAAGTTTCAATATGTAGCATGTACATCACAACTTCATTTTTGTTTATCATATTTTGATCTCAACGCTAATAAGTACAGGGTAAGGCAGGCTTTATGCAGACCATGTACGGTTCCTGACAATATTGTCAGCTATTCTCGTGCAGCCAAAGCAGATATTTTAGGGTGTGTTTGGTTCGTTTGCTAAATCAGCCTGGCTAGCAAAATGAAGTCAGGCAAGACTTAGCCTATCTACCTCAAGCCAACGGCCCTTTGTTTAGTTAGAGTGTTTGCTCAAGCCTGACTAAGCTTGAGTGTGTTTGGTTAGATGGTTTTGGCTTGAATACACTAACCCCTTCCTGGTGGTGGTGAATTTACCTCCTTTGAAATATTATGTGGAATACCTGTAGTGCATGGTGGGCATTTCCGAGGCCTAGGCGCGGCGCTGCTGGAGGAGTTCCTGCGCCACTCGTGACAGCAATCAAGTAGGGCAATCAGTCGCAGGCAGGTAGCAGCAACAACAATCTCCTCGGGCCGTTCAGCCGTCAATGCAAAAGGTTGACTCAGCTCTACAGCGTGCTGCCGAACACTTGAGCATGACACCATAGAAGGGGAGCTCCATGTCGAGGCTTGTGCGCCGCTCCCGAGGCCGCGAAGTGGTCCTCGCCCTCCGCCACCAGGAGCAGGACGAGCGCGTGGAAGCGGCACGACACCCAATCAATGTGGTCCTCGCCCTCCACCGCCAGAAGCAGGTCCTCCACGAAGATCCAGTGCTAGGAGAATACGGAGCCGTTCGAGGCGCCGGGCTTCCCAATGTGCGCGGTTGTCAACCCTGACGCTGACATGGTGACGAGGAGAGGCAACCACGTGGCCTCACAGCGACGCCGCGCGCCCAACATGGATGCGAGTTCCCCAGTGCCGCGTACACCAGCCGCCGCTAGGTGGAGAAGGACGTGCACCCACGACCGCCTCGGCGACCCGACCGCAGGTGGGGCAGAAGGAACACCGGACAGGGGAGGGGAGGAACAGTCCTGAGAGAGCGCATGGAGGAGTGGAGGTGCTAACCACAGAGGAGCACGCGAGCGGTAGGCAAGGGGCAGGGCGGTGACGAGAGATGACATCAGGCTGGCTGTGGCCTGGACCCAAAAAACTACCGAGGGATCCATTTTTTTTTTCAGGCCAGGCTAGCCCTACTGATGGCTCCACTAGCCAAGCCACAAGGCGTGTACACATAACCAAACACTCAAAATTGAGCCCAATCTGGCTTGGCTGGGCTGGAGCCACCCAACCGAACACCAATGCAAGTAGTCAATCATAGACCGATCATGGCCAAAGGAGTAGCAGAGACTAGAGAGTATCAGTTTTAGTATGCTTCTTCACTGCTGGATCGACCGGCGGGAAACATGCATGAGCACGAAACTGGGTCATGCTTAAGCACAAACAGGTCCCAATCCATTGGAGAAAACAGAGCACACCTGTGTGAACTCATTGCATCGTTCGTCTGTCGGCAACAAAACATGTATGCCAGATAATTGACTCCAGTCATCTTGGACATGGGACTGACAGTGGAGGAAAACACGTTTGGGGACATGGGAGCAACAAGGGAAAACACCTTTCGGATGTGATCATGCCATTCTATTGTTGGTAGCACAGGGGTTCCCCAGCACGAACTGTTTTACATGAATAGTTGGCATGGATGTTGTGACTTAGCCCTTGCAACCTTTTAGAGAGAGAATATGATTTACGTCATGGTTGTTTGGACTTGTGGAAGATGCACAAACATCATGAAATACATGAAGCTCGTCCTTTGTATATGTATAAAAGATTATCAGATCACATGTTGACGGCATGACACTTGTGAACCGGTACATGTGATTGTCCATGGTCAGATTTTTCAGTAAAAGTTCATGAAGCCATTGTGTGTACTTATATATGGCCATGTATAAATATAACAAGATTTCCTCAGAATACAGCCACTACTAGAACCATGAGTAGAGGACCTCTCGAAAACTCTGCACTAATTTGAGATTTTGGAGTGGAACTGCGAACACATGGTTGATTATAACCATTTATGTTTAGCTTTTGTGATGAGTCATTGTCAACTCTTAATATTTTTATTCTATTTTCACTTTCTTTCTACCTCGGTTATCTTCACCCGGCACATGCGGTGTGTCGGAAGACGTTGTTTCTTGGCTTGTGTTGTGCAGGTATTGAGCTCGAGACGGTGGTCAACGGCGAGGTGAAGATCAAGGGAGGGCGTGCCGTGCCGATAGACCCGAGCGGTGAAGGGCGGACGTGAGGCTTGGATCGAGGGACCAGAGCGTCGGGTGGCCAGCCGTGGTGGCTAACACTTGGGACATCGACAAGTGTGAGGGCGCATGGAGTGACCATGTCGATCGGGTCAAGGCGACGGGCGTGCATGTCGGCGGGGAGGCTCAGAAGACTTGGTGCCCGGGCGGTCGAAGACGGCGGTGACATGTGTCGAGACGGTTTGGTGGTTTCGCCTCAAAACCATCGGTGACAGGTTTTCGCGGGTTTGGGCCTCAAAACCCGGGCTGAGGTTCCGTTGGCGGAAGGGCGACATGTGGCGGCATCGGGGAGTTCGCGTCGGCGAAGCTACCGGTGAGAAGGCACGGTGGCCGTCGAATCAAGTTTATCCCGAGCCAGACCATATCGCTCATGGCTATTTTTGGTTTGGCTCTAATTAGGCTTAGGGATAAAATGGGGAGTGAAATAAACCTGTTAAATAGGCAGAGGGAGTCCCCAACCTCGGTTACTTCTCTGATTCGCGTTTTTCTTTTTACCGTGGTTTTTCTTCGTCCTTAAGTGTTGTTAGAGAGAGGTCCACATGTGGAGAAATTCGTATGTGTAATTTGAGATTGGAACCTGTGATTCTTGAGTGGGAATAGGAGGCCCGAATCCTCCTATGTGTCCTCCGGGATTTTGCAATTGAAGCTGTGATTTTCGTTCACTGTGTTCTTCTTTTTCGTTCTTAGCCGTGATCGGAAATTTCCGGAGTTTGGATGGATTCAGGCGATGACTTCTTGGGAATAGATCACCAACATCATGGTGATAACCTGTGCGAAATTTGGGGACGAGTCGTTTTGATTTGGGCAAGTTTCTCCAATTTTCGTTCTCGCGTGTGATCTGAAATTCCTAAATTTCGAGTTGGGTTTTGAGCCATGATTCTCTAGGGATAGATCACTAATTCTGCTGTGCTTCGTCCTTTGATGGAAGTCTCGTTGTCTGTGTTGTTGGCAAGGTGAGTCGCCGGTTTATTGTGTGCGCTGGCATCGTCGATCGTGGGCAACGACAGACCGACGATGGTTGTGATCTGGCGCTGGCTGACGCTGCAGTTCTCCAAGATCCGTTCCAAAATTCCCAATCCCCAAGCGATCGGTGGTGGTTTCTGAATTTTTGCCTGCTCGCTTTTCAGTAGTGCCGCAACGTGCCCAGATCTTATTTAATTCCGACGTGCAGTCCAGCTGCCCTGCATCCTGCATTCTTCTCTTGTTCTGATTTTCTTTTGGAATCGAGCTCATGCTTGCAGTTCAGTTTTTCCTTGGTCCGTGTGCATGATTGATCTCAATCCGAGTAGCATCGATGGAAATTGTTGTCTGGTCCATGATTCGTGCAGGTTTCTTGAGATGAACAGCAGGCATCAGCTTCGTTGAATGGAGGTAAAAGCAATCCAAGTTGAGTACGTAATTTCACCTTCTTGCATCTTTGAATAACTAATTTTCTTAGCAATCATGAGCCAATCATTAGAGCATTATTTTATCTCATTTGGTTAGAGTAGTTTTCATTGCTCAGTCATTTATTTTCAGCCATATGCACGTAAATGATCTCGGATGAATTTTTGGCAGCTCGTTCAGCCATATCTCAGTCACCAGCAGTTGTGTCGTTTGAGCTCGGTTTTACGAACCGGTTTTTGCATTGATTTTCTATCGTGCCAAAGATTTTATCTAGATATTCTCGCCACGAGTTGGCGTTGATATTTTAGATTCGGGAACTCACTTCTTCTCTATAGAAGTTGGGTATCTCATTTTCGTTCATTGGTTCGAGTAGCGTGTTTGTCGAGCTTTTTCTTTCCATGTGTGATAGTTTGAGGCGTCTCGCTGTGTTCCTAGAGAACATCCACCTAATCAATTGGGTTGTGGATATCTTGGTCTTTGGTTCACGCTTTTGGAGGTGAAGTTGGGACAGTAGCCTAAATATTTCGAAAGAAAAATTTACGGCTCCCATTCACACCCCTCTCGGTCGCCGTTTGGTCCTTCAATTGGTATCAAAGCCGGTTAAGGATCACTCCACCTTAATCGGTCCGTGATCCACGAAGGCGACATGGATCATCGCGGTTTCGACATGGATCAACGGATCACCTAATATCAGGTTGCTCGTTTGCTCAATCCTTCTGGACTCCGATTGGATGGGGAACTAGAACCGTTGCTCCAGTTCATGACTTTGGGACTCAGTGCCTCCTACACCCATGCCCTGCCGTCTACTGCCCTCCTTCCTCCTGCTGGCCTGCTGGGAGCTGTGGAAACATCGACATGATGTCGACTTCAGGGGATGCCACCGAGCCTACCGCGTCTGCTCTCAGCCTGCAAAGACTCGGCGAAGCTTTGGGACTGCCGTATTCCTAGGAAAGATATTCGTTCTCATTTTGGTGTAACAATCTTCCATTCTGATCGCCCCTATCCATGTAATCTGGTTGTTTTTCCAAACTGTTGTAACCTGGTGGAACCTTGTCCCAGCCATCCCCTGGGCTCTAGCCCACGCATCAATGGCTCGGCAATATATCAGGTGGGGGTCTTGAAACCCCCCGTCATTTCCCTAAAAAAATAGTTTCCTCATTTGGGTTGTTGTAATTGTTAATCTTTTGTAGGTCTTGAGAAAGAGATGGTATATTTGAATATAGTAGTTGAAATTACATGAAGTCTACACATAAAATTGCAAATATAATGACTTAGTGAGGGCATATATTATCCAGGAGCGAGAATGATATATTACAAGGATTCAACATTTAAATGTTTCTCCCAATACTAGTATATATAATTACATACGTATCTTATAAACCAGCCGTGTTTTTTTCAAACCACAGATTTATTGGAAAAAATCAACAGCTTTTTTTAACTGAAGCATCCACTCCATTTCCATTACGAAACGGAAATACAGATAGTTTGAAGATACTGAGGCTTGAGCGAAAAGACGTAAAAAACGTTTCAGAGCGAATCATATTCGGGCCCACAGGGGCCCAATGGCTAGAATGGTGACTGACACCCCGACGCCGCCGCCGCCGCTGCCTTGCCCGGCCGCGCCGCTCCCGGCCGCCGGGCCGCCCCCTCCTCCGTTCTACCCTCCCCCCTCCTGCTCTCCATAGTCCACTCGCCTCCCCCCTCAGGTGCGGTAGGGGCGGCAGCTCACGTCGGCCTCCTCTTCCGTCCTCTTCCTCACCCAGTGACGGAGGACCCCCCATGGAGGCTCGTCGCTGCCGGATCCGGTCTTTGGGGACCCCGGATCCGCGCCTGCCCCCCCTCCGCGCGGCAAATCCGCCGCTCATGTCGTCGTCCCCCCTGCTCCACCTTCAACACTATCTGCGGCGGCCGGGGCCCACCGTGGCGCCTCGTTTCCACCGAGTCGATGCGGAGCCCTCGGATCCGCGTCCCTTGGCGTCGTGGCTGCTGGGGGGGGGCGGCTTCCGCGCGCGGACGGGCGGCGGTACCGCCCTTCGAGGGCCAAGGTGCCGTTTCGCCACGCCCGCGATGATTCGCGGCGGACCGGTTGCCGTTCGGACAGCAGCGGTCCCGCCGCTAGGGGCAAAAGGTGGCCGTGCCAGGTCCTCGTCGAGCACAACGGGTCGAGTTCAACGGCTTGGGCTGCGCCCGTGGCGGCGGCCGCAAGCTTCGCCCCGCCCGGCCACCTCTCCATCGGAACTCCCACACCGCCCGGGTTCTTTGCTGCGGGCCGCCCCTTCCACGCCTGGTGTGGGGCTCGGTGTCCTCGTCTTCTCTCTCCACCCCCCCCCAGCGGGACACGCGGCGTGGTCGGCACGCCGCGCCGCTGCCGCCGGCACCGTGCCTCCTCGCCCTTTGCGGCCTCCAGTCCGTCACGGTGGTGACGAGCGCTTATTGCGACGCTGCTCGCAGCCTTGCCCTCGGTGTCTCTCAAGGGCGGATCCGTTGGCGGCGGGCCGGCTCGTGGCCGCCCAACGGTCGCTCGGTTGGCGCCACACGAGGAGAAGGCTTTTTTCCACAACATGGGGGCACGCCAAGAAGCGATCTTTGCAACCCGAGTGAGGAGGAGGCGTCATCAAGGACATCTCCGGCGAGGGCGAAGGTGGTGTGGGCGTGCGGCTCCTGCTCGGGAGGCGGCGTCGCCGCCACTTGCGTCGTGCAGCGATGAAGGCGGCGCCGCCCTAGGGAGAAGGCATGGCTTCTTTGTTGTTGCGCCCGCACTTCCGTCCATGGAGCGTGCGAGCTCTCTCGGGCGGACCACGCCGCCTACCGGCATCGTCGCCTTGGCGGGGGGCCTTGGGTCTTCGCCAAGGCCTCCACACCTCCTTTGTCATGCTGCGCTGCGGGTGGCATCAAAGGGCGGAGGTGTGGCCCCCCGGTGGCACCCGTTTTGGACGTCCGATCCCCTGCGGCGTGCGAGGCTCTCGGGGGGCGGATCCACGGCCATCAATTTGGCATCGTCGCCTCGGCGGGGCCCCCTTGGGTCTTCGTTCGGCCTCCATACCTCGCGTGTCGCTGCTGCGGCGGCCCCGGTGGAGGTGTGGCAGCCCCGTGGCCCCGTTTTGGACTCCGTCCGGTCCCCTGCATCCCCGGGCATGGGGGCGCGCGCCCATCTCCGGAGCTACGGGCCACGGTGCGGGGCATGGTCGAGGCGTCTCGGCGTGGATGAGAATGATGATGATGTGGGCGTCGCCTCGCCCGGTGGCGGCGTCGCTAACACTTGCTGCAGTGTGGTGCCGCGGCGAAAGGTGCCGCCGCCGCCAGCGCCGATGCCGGGCGAGGATGGGACCGTGGCGCCATGCACCATTGCCGTCGTGGGTGATCTATGGCGTCGACGGCGGTGGAAGCGTCGGCCTCGTTCGTGAGGCCACAGTGCGTGCCTGAGTCCAGTCCGGCCCAGGCTACGAGGGTTCGGTCTTCCGGTTTCTTGGCCTGTGGTGGCCGTCCGCTTTTTGATATCGATGCCGATGGCTTCCGGGGCGGTCGTGGGTCGTCGACAAACGGCGCCATACGAGGATAAGCGGCACCCAAGACACGTCGTCCGGTCACACCGCCGCTCATTGTCGCCCCCCCGTTCGCCGCGCCGGTGCAAAGAGGGCAGGCACCGGCGCGAACTTGCATCGGCGTATGGCTTGCGGCCCTCCATCCCGGGAGGCGGCCGTGCATGACGCCAACAAGGACCGCGGACGGCCGGGACCTGCCGGGCCTCGCCGCCTAGAGGGCCGTTGGACTTCACAACGCTGCCTCCTTATGCCCCGGTCGCCGCCTCAGGTCGACCCGCGCAAGATTCTTGCCGCAGCGTCCACTCCACAGTGCTGCTCGCCGGACCTTGGAGTGCTTCACACCCAGGAAGGCCTGTCTCGAGAGTTTGATCCCATGCTCATCGAGATGGAGGCGTCCAGGATGGCCCAGGTCGTGTCGCCGGCATCGGAGGATTGGTGGGTAGGTATGGGCGTCATTGAGCTTGGTTTTCGGGCTCATCCTCCTATTGTTGCTTCCCTCAGCTTGGCCTCAGGGGACCTGCGGCCCATCGCCAGCATGTGAAGATTGGTGAGCCGATGGTGCGGCGAAGCCAAGCAACCCTCGATCGGCCATCCTCGTTGTCATAGCGCTTGCCGGTGGATGGCGACGTATGGCGACACCGTGCAAGCGTCTCGAGATCAAGACCGCTTTCGACGCAGGGTTACAAGGATCCTCGGCGTCGAGACCCCACGTCGTAGTCATCGCCCTAGCCCAAAGCGCCAGGCGGGGGTGCATCCTCGCCAAGGCTTTCAGCTAGCTAGATGTCTTGCTCTTGCTCTTGCTCTTCGTCGCAAAATTAGTTTCTTTCTTAGTACAATCCTCTAAGCGCCACCGTTCGAGCCAGTGCCATTTGTTTAGGAATGGGAAGTGTAACGTTTTATGCTTCAAGAATTGTTTTCTTCTCATCCCACGCCGCATGGCGATGATGCTGCACGCTCAAGGCTCGCGCGCAGCGTCTGGCGAGCCTACTTGAGTTTTTCCCGCATAACATGGCGGTGTGAGCGAGCGACAATGTAGAAGCTGGCGGGCTCTGCAGAGAAGTCGATTCATGGAGGCACTACCTTAGGCTATGGATGGCGGAGAGACGGATGCGGCACGGCCTACAGCAGAGTGCCGACTGCGCCCTGTGCTTGCAACTACCGGAGACCTCCGATCAGCTGCTGGCTTCATGCGTGTACACCAGGGAGGTTTGGCACCGTTTGCTCCGTCTCGCGACCTGGACCAGCTTTGCCCGACTCGGACGACACCTTGGTCCTTTGGTGAAGCCGCTCGGGCGCATAGTCGCAAAACCTTTCAAAAAGGGCTCCGACTCTCTTGACCTGCTCGTGTCTTGGAAAGTTTAGAAGGAAAGGAGCCGAAGGACCTTCGACAGCGCCTTCAAAACGCCGGTTCAGCTTGTAAGTCAAATCAAGGGACGAGGCTTAGGGCAGGGCGGCTGCAGGCTTTAGGGACTCGGCGTTCCTTCTCGCGTCTGTCTAGGACTCCCGGTAGTTTCTCTTCTTATTCGTCGGACATCTATTTCCTTTACAGTACAACTATCCTCCGGCGCCGTTTAAGCCGGTGATTTATGCCAGCGTGTCTTTATATGCCGCGGTCAATGATTTTGGCTAAAGCGTACAACGTGTAAAACTCTCACTTCCCTTAATACAATACGTGCACAATGTGGGCGCTTCAGAAAAAAAAATGGAGGTACTTCCTTGACGCCGTGGCCTAGCTAACGAGAGTTCGCAGATAGGCCTAGCTTTCATCCCCACTAGCCAAGTGGACATTCTACTGTAGTAAGCTTGCATCCCCACTAGCTAGTGGACATTCTACTGTAGTAAGTAACATAAGTAACCAAGCATAGACCTTTGCATTTTTTACACCAACTTTGCGTTGGCACTAGTAAGTATACCTGTGTAAAAGGCCCACGGCCCGGTGGCACGGCCCGGTGCCCATTTTTTTGGCACGACCCAACCACGGCCCGACACGGTCCAATTCTTGCCTAGGCCGGCCCGGTGCCCGCTGCAGGCCGTGCCTAGGCCGACCCCATGGCACGTGGTCCCCAAGGGGCACGCATTACCTAAAATTAACACAGGCCCGATGGCGGCTGGTAACCTACATGGCCTGCTAAGAGATGCTAAAAAAGCCTAGCCTGCTAAGAGCCCAAAATCTATCCCTAAATCAATTTCCCACAGCCTCCCATCCCATCCCGTCGGCCGCCGCGACTTCGTCATTTTCCTCACGCACACTTTCGTGACTCGACTTATGTCGCCGCCACCGCCCCTCCGAGCTCGCGACTCAACGCCATCACCTCCTGCGTGGTCGCGTGCGCAGCGTCTTGGAGCGAGATGTGTCGGCCCCCCAGGCGTCGGGCCTCCATGGCGGCAGCCTCCTCCACCGCATCGGGACAGCGCCTCCTACTCCGGCGCCCTCATCGCGGCGTCGAGTGACGAGCTTTGGCGGAGTACGCAGCGGGAGGACTCGATGCGGACTCAATGCTTCGCTCGTCTCTCGCCTCCAACGGAACCGCCCGCGGTGGCCTTGTCCACGGCCGTAAGAGCGGGCGGCGACCCCGGCGGCGCTCCTCCGACACGGCGGCAACGCAGGAGGCCCGCGGTGACTCGGGCTATGGGCCAGCCCGCCTGCTAGATGGGTCGTGCCCCTGTCGGGCCAGCCGGGGGCGAAGCGGCCGGGGTCGTGCCCCGGGCCGTCGGTCGCCCGGTGTCCTGTGGTAGGCACGGCCGCGGCTCGCGGGCCAAATGAGCCCGTGCCCTAGCGGGCTGTGCCCTAGCACGGGCCCATGCCAGGCGGGGCCAGGCCGGCCCGTTGCTCATGTATACTAGTAAGCAAGGGGGTTCGATTTACATACTAGTTTCAGAACTGATCGAAAAGATGGATAAAAAAAAAGAGTAAGAACTCTGCAACAGCTTGATGAGACACTTTTAGTACGTAGAGACTGAAACAGTATCACGTTACCGTGCACCTTATTATCTCCAAACAGGAAAGAAACTATTGTAAATTTAACCAAATTTAATGTTTCGTTGACTAATAGTACTTGAATGATTTATCATTGCAAATTCAAAATCTTCAATACATAGGTTCTGACCAGAACATGTACATATTCGTAAGGAAAGTGGCAAATGCCACGTGTGAGAAATCAATCCAGTGATAGTTGGGCCGCATGCTGCAATTGTTAATGGGCCTTCTTGCTTGCGACGATGTATATTGGGTCGAGCTGGCGCTCGGACGTCCCACGGAAACACGATCCATCGGACGCCCGCAGCAGCCGAGCATCGCACCCGAAACGGCCCAAATAGAGAACGGCCCACTGCGATTCCCCAGCCCCTTCTTCCCCATCGCTTTTGCGCGCTCGCCGACTCTGCTGCGCTGTTCGCATCACGCGCCAGCGCCACGCCGGGCGGTTCCGCACTGGGCGGCTCGAGCAGCTCCCCGCCAACTCCGCAGCGGCTCCTACGCTTCACCGCCACCACCCTCCGCGCTAGCAGCTCCATCACGCAGCAGCAGCACCACACCAGCAGCTCCCTGCGCGCCCGCGCGCGGCGTCGCCGTTGCCGTGCGCTTCCGGCGTCGCTTTGTGTGCCGCGAGGGGAAGACAGAAAGGAGATCCACAAGGTGCGCCCGGGCGCTTGGGAAGCCGCTTCGCCATCGCTCATCGCCGGCCCGTCTGGATTGCGTCGCCCGGTCGCCCCTCGGTGATGTTCTGTTCGATGCAAGGAAAGAGAAGGGTGGAAATTAATTAGAAACTCTTTCTAGGGTTCCCGATGCAAGATGGCTAGAGAGAGAGGAGTTTCTAGATCGGGCTTGCCTCGATTTGTAGAAACTCCGGGGTTCCCAATGCATATGTTCCCAATGTATATGTGTGCTTTGCTTCGAGTATGTGCGTGTCCAGCACATATGTATGTTGCTCGTGTAGAGTATCTTCTATGTTGTAAGTACCTGAATCCTATGTTGCAAGTACCAGAATCAGTTGTTGCCTGTTACACCTAAAAAAACAGCATGATTTCCCTCGCCGTTACATTTAGAAAAGCTCTAATGAAACATCCGACTCTAACTATTGTTACAACTGAAATCCTCTAAATGAAATAGACGTCTCACTATGGTTACCCGAAAAAAATGTGGTCATGAAACAATATGATTCCCCCAATCGTTAGAACTAAAAATGATGCAAAGTCTCACTATTGTTACACCTGAAAATGTAACAATGAAGCAACAGGATTTCCAAAATGTGACATCTAAATATGATGCAATGGAACAATGAGTCTCACTATTGTTACACCGAGAATAATGTGCTCATGAAACAACAGGATTTCCCCAAATGTGCTCATGAAGCAACATGATTTTTCCATCGCTACATCTAGAAATGCTCCGGATGACAACCAATGCAAAGTCGTGCATATGGCCAACATTGTTGCAAAAGTAAACAAAACATTGGCAAAACAGCATGGAGCAATGGGAAAAATAATGTTGCAACACAAGCTAAAAGAACACACCAACATTTTTAGAAAGGATGTTCATAATAAACAACATTGCAACACTAGCAAACTTAAGTTGCTACCAAAAGTAGATCAACATTCATTCTAGGATGTTTCCAGGGTATGATGACATATGATAACAAATCATCCACATTTTGCCACATATCATAACAGCACTCCACTCCATATATATACAAGAAGGAGAAAAAAAACTAGTGTTCTCAATGCACATGGTTCTCTTGACACCTCCTAAGGTACTATAGCGGCGATTTGATTAGGTCTTCTTGGAGGCATCATATTTCTCCATAAAGTCATCTAGCTTCACCGTATTATGTTGTGGTAGAAGTAGTGCAAGCATGCCTCCCGTACGCTAGCACCGACTGGGTAGACAAAGATTGAAAAAGAAAAGAAATTAAATGAGAGCGTAGTGAGCAAAAGGCAAGACAAATGTGTGATTCGACGATGCTGACTATATATGCAATAACTAAAGAGGACGGGCAATTGGCGGTGCAGGTAAGCACTATATTTATCAATTGCAAGTAGATGGTCGATTCATTTATTTGTTTAATCTATTTTTATTTTACCTAAGTTTTCGTTACATCTCAGGTTTCATATTATATAGACTTTATTAGTTTCAGGTTTAGTGTAATTTTTTGTTGAGTTTTTAATTAACTCTAGTTTTTTTAGTCAAGTTTTTAAGTTTTAGTTTAGTTTCCACTATTATGTCATCTTAATTTTATATTCACTATAGGTTGCTATTTTTTCTTCCAACCTTCTCGGTATAAGTTTTCTTGACTATAGCTTCAAAGTATATATCTTGAGTACAAGCTAATGACATAATTCCATTAGAAGTTATATATATATACATAAAATGTATCTTCAGGGCTTTAGCTTACTTTTTATTCTCTAATGGAGATAAGCAAAAAAAAGACCGATTATGTGTTGCGCCTTTATATCATTGACTGATTGAGTGTTGCACCTTTCATATCCTAACATGACCGATATGTGCACCGTATTTACTCAATGTTTGTGCTTTTTCTCGGATCTTTTAGTATGATCAGCTTCAAACTTTATTTTGTGTTCAGCCAATGAAATCGATAGATGTTGTGGCTTCGTATTTTTTTCACAACATTTATTGAGCATGTTTCGATTATTTTGTCTTGTGATGTTTCAAAGATGATATGTCCGGTGTTTCAAACGGATTTTATGTACCCCACTTTTTGTTACGATCTCTTGCAAGTAGATGATGTGCTTTAGAGTCCGATTTAGAAATGAAACAATTGTAACTAAAATACTTGAAACACGAAGGGGACTAAATCGAAACATAAATTCTAGGTGAAATGTGTTTCATGGTCACCCCTGCTTTTTATAGTTTCTAACAACACACATTGCCGTGATTGTGTTTCAGTGATGAAAAGATTCTACAAGGAAGGTGCGTAAGCATTCAAAACATACCTTGTTGCCGCAAACGAGGAGACCGAAACATACACGTGCTCTGTAAAATGTTCAACCAAGATGGTCTCGTGTGCACTCACATCCTAAACGTCTTCACCATAATTGATGTCTAGCAAATACCGGAGGAATACTTGCCGCACGGTGGTTGAAAGAAGCAACGTTGAAAGTGCCTCAAAGATTTGTTAGGCCCTAGTGTTTGGAGTTCCACTAACAAATAAGCCGACATACAATGCCATGTGCGGGAACATGACACGACTTTTGTCGCTTGATGTCGCCATGTGCAGTGAAGATGACATAACTTGGCGATGATGCTTGTCTAGGTGCAGAAGAATACACGGTTGGTTCGGAAGGGATTGACGAGGTTTGGGAAAGGTAAAGGCAACCACAAAAGCAAAGATGCAGCGGCAAAATAATGCGTCAAATGTAGTTGTGAGTGAGATGGAAGTGGAGTGAGGGGTGAATGAAACGAATTTCAAGAACCCGCCGGTGATAGAAAAGCATGAAAGACCGGTGGAAAAGGTGACGCGAAGAAGAGCGCCGTGAAAAAAAAAAGAAAGAAAAGGCGATGAAGAAGATCAATGCCAAAGCTAGGAAGAAGAAAGCCAAAGCCAAAGACATTGTGTGCTTGATATGCCGCGAAGAAGGCCATGGCGCCGAGATGTGCAAATACGTCGCAAGCGGCAAAGCAACTCGTCAACGACACGAGTTGGAGTTGTAGAATTCTTATGATGCAATAGAAATGAATGTATATATGTGGCATAATTATATTGATGCAACATCATAGAGTTTCCTCGCTGTTACATCCGAAATGGCTAATGAAACAACCGACTATAAGTGTTGTTATGTCTTCAAATGATCTACCAAAGCAGCATAAATGTACTACTTTTACCTCTAAAAATGTACTATTGTTACAACCGGAGTTATGAAGCTTCAAGCTAAGAGATGGGATGCTAAGAAGCTCAAGCAGGGACCATTATAAAAGCTCGAAAAGCATCTTAAATGATGGAAAAATGTATTGGTGTAACATGAGAAATAAGTTAATGTAACATCTCAATCTATTTGTTGAAACAATAGTCATAGAACATAATGCAACATCCGAAATAGAAATAATGAATATTCAAAATAAAGGAGATGAAACATTTCTAATAAATGTATAAAAACGAACATGAGTTCTCACCGCAACACTAAGCATTCGAATAAGGGAATTTGCGAGAAAACATAGTCTCCATAATGTTGCAACATCGGGATGCAAGTATCTTGTTACATCTTGAAAGAATCGATGAAACAACACGTTTTTTGAAACAACACTAAGCATTCCGTATTTACAATTCCTTCACAAAAAGTGGGGTATACAAAATCCGTTTGAAACACTGGACATATCATGCTAAAAACATCACAAGATTGAGTGTTGCACCTTTCATATCCTCATGAAACAATAATGTGCCCCAAATGTACTATTGTTACAACCGAGTTATGAAGCTTCAAGCTGAGAGATGGGATGCTAAGAAGCTCAAGCAGGGACCATGATAAAAGCTCGAAAGCATCTTAAATGATGGAAAAATGTATTGGTGTAACATGAGAAATAAGTTAATGTAACATCTCGGCATTGTTTGCTGAAACAATAGTCATAGAACATAATGCAACATTCGAAATAGAAATAATGAATATTCAAAATAAAGGAGATGAAACATTTCTAATAAATGTATAAAACGAACATGAGTTCTCACCGCAACACTAAGCATTCGAATAAGGGAATTTGCAGAAAAACATAGTCTCCATAATGTTGCAACATCAGGATGCAAGTACTATTACATCTTGAAAGAATCGATGAAACAACACATTTTTTGAAACAACACTAAGCATTCCATATTTACAGTTCCTTCACAAAAAGTGGGGTACACAAAATCCGTTTGAAACACTTTGGACATATCATGCTGAAACATCACAAGACAACAGAATCTAAAACATGCTCAATAAATGTTGTGAAAAATACAGAAGCCACAACATCTATCGATTTCATTGGCTGAACACAAAATAAAGTTTGAAGCTGATCATACTAAAAGATCGAGAAAAGCACAAACATTGAGTAAATACGGTGCACATATCAGTCATGTTAGGATATGAAAGGTGCAACACTCAATCATCAATGATATAAAGGCGCAACACATAATCGGTCTTTTTTTTTTTTTGCTTATCTCCATTAGAGAATAAAAGTAAGCTAAAGCCTGAAGATACATTTTATGTATATATATATATAACTTCTAATGGAATTATGTCATTAGCTTGTACTCAAGATATATCTTGAAGCTATAGTTAAGAAAAAACTTACCGAGAAGAAAATTTGGAAGAAAAAAATAGCAACCTATAGTGAATATAAAATTAAGATGACATAATAGTGGAAACTAAACTAAAACTTAAAAACTTGACTAAAAAACTAGAGTTAATTAAAAACTCAACAAAAAAATTACACTAAACCTGAAACTAATAGTCTATATAATATGAAACCTGAGATGTAACTGAAAACTTAGGTAAAATAAAAATAGATTAAACAAATAAATGAACCGACCAACTAAAAGTTTAGTAATTTTTATGTTTCATTAGTTACATTACAATTGTTTCATTTATAAAGCAGATCATGTACTGCAAGATTTTTGAGGCATGCAAGAGGGGGTGATGTCGATGCAATTGTTGGTGTTGTCTCGAATCTGAAATCTGAATGTGAATGCTTCGTTTCTATGACTGTGAATGTCAACTGGCCCTATCCTTTATATATATTCAACATTTTTAGCTGCTGAATGTTGAAACAACACATGAATTTCCATACCTTGCTTTACACATAGCTTTTTCAGTATGGATTTGACAACAGGGGGTCTTCATCACTCTATGGCTCGAAGAGGCCACCTCTCCCCGCTTGTTTGCCACCCTGGGTGAGGCCTGATGCTGCTTGGTTGCCACCCTTGGTGAGGCCCGATGCTTGCTGAAAAACACTTTTCGGGCTGCAGATCGAAGTGCAGGTCTGTTGTTGGGAAGTTTCTGCATGACGTGCTCGAAGTTCAAACGCGTCCTCTTCGAAGTCATCATCAGAACCCTCGCTGCTGCTAGACATATCCACACTGGATGTGAAGCCCTTACGCCCGACCTCGTAGCCACCATTTCTACAACACAAAGGGACACAGGGAGGTGCGAAACCGGATCAGATTAAGATAGAAAGGGCATATTGCAACAACAACAAAGGGCAACAGATGAAACATTGGGATGAAGAGGTGAAACACTATGAAACATAATATTGCAATAACATAGAACAAACAGCTGAAACATTTAGGAATAGGAGGGCACACAAGCATGTTAGTGAAAAATTTAGCACACAACCTGAAATATAAATGCTTTAGATTTGCGAATAAAACCAAACACAAACAAATTTTCTAGTCGCATGACTGAAATCACACACCGACGCATCGGAAAAGCATTGCATTGGCTGGTGTCACCCCTAGGCCCTCCTCCATATGTCTGCAGGACAAGAGAACGAACCAAACAAAGGAGGCAGCGGCATCTCGGCAAGAAACCAATAATGCCCGTAGGCCGTAGCAAATCAACTCCTTCGCAACAGGCATTCATACGCATAACAGAAGCAGTTCGTGTTCACGGCTACAACTCCAAGCATGGATGGCATCGATACTTGCAACACAGTTCATATTCTCGGCTGCAACTACAAGCATGAATTGTGTCGAAGATGCAGATCATGTTCTCTGCTGCAACTCAGCACATCACAGAACCAATTCATGTTCTCGGCTGCAACTCAGCAGTTAGTACGAAACATGGCTGAAATCTAGGTGTAGGTGAAGGGCATGTATGCTTATTTTCTTACCAATTAAGTCACATTACTGGAGACATAGCAACGCAAAAACACAACATAATAACACAGTAAGAGGCATCAGTTAATTGCATGACTAAGGCAGCACCAGCTCTAGGAATAGGAGGGAGTAGGTACTGCACGCGACCGTGGCCGGCTGGCGAGCGAGCGGCGTGTGACGAGATGTGCGAGCCGACCGCGAGCACATATATGCCGAGCAGAGTAGGGGCATATGGTGGGGAGGAGGATGAGGAGACGGCGACTAACCCGACACCGGCGGGGGGAGACGACGGCGGATCAGCAACCGACGACGATGCGGGTTGAGATGCTGTTGTTCGTGGCGGGCGAAGACGGGGAGCAGCAACACACCAGCACGGGCGACGAATCAGCGGGGAATGGCGACGCGTGGAGGTGTAGGGCGACAGGCGACGAACTAGGCGACGGATCTTCGTCGCCGCCGGCGAATCGCCTTCCCGCACCCCCCCTCGAGAGAGCGGCCCGATCTCGACGGAAACCCCAGCGACTGGTTGGGGAATGGTCTGGTTCGATGCAGGCAGCAGGACGGCACGGGGTTTGCAGGAGCGAGACGTACGGGAGTCTAGATGGGCCATGACTTCATGAGGCCCAGCAAACGCGGAGCGTCCGAACTGTAGGACGCTCTAAACAGAGCATTACTGATGTATATTCCGTATCAGCGGTCTGGCCAACCGGCTCGCAGGCATGCGCAAGGGGTGAAGCCAAAAGTAGTCCTTTTACGAATCTGGGGTGTAACCGAAAGTAGTTAGTCATGGTGTGAATGATGCATATATACCAAATAGGTCATTCATAGAAGCTCAAAAAAATAGGTCATTCATATGGAATGAAAGGGCATGGTCGCATGGAACTGCTCTTTGTTGGATATACATATCAGTAGATGCACATTATTAGAGAAGCAAGAGAGAGAGATTTCCAACCTTGACGTTAACAGATCGATAGTTTTTTTTTCATTATGAGATGTTGGAGTGAGACAAAAAAAAATAGGTCATTGATGGCGGTGTTTTTGCGCGTCGCACCTTGGCCGTAAATTACTCTCAACCTTGACGTTAACAGATCGATAGTTTGTTTTTCATTATGAGATGTTGGAGTGAGACAAAAAAAAATAGGTCATTGATGGCGGTGTTTTTGCGCGTCGCACCTTGGCCGTAAATTACTCTATGAAAAGCTATGGCCGCCCAAGTTAAATCATCAACAAAACGAGAACTTGATAGGTGTGGCAGTCATAGAGTGTGGCGTGGCGTGGGTTGCGTGTACAACTATGTTTGATTTGTAAGCTGAAAAGTATTTGTATAATTTTGTACTTGCCTGTCTGCTAAAAATATAAGGTCAAATATTTAATTCAGTATTAAACCTTTGAGCCCTGGTTGTAAAAAAAATCCAATCGAGGACCCGACATATTCCAGTAGGGTCATGAACTTCTACCTCAAACCGCCCGTATTCATCCAATCTACACTACTACATAAAACATTTTACAAGACACAATCCAAACTTAACCGTTGCGGGCGTCATGTTTGCCCGCCACGGTTAATACCTCTGATTTTACGTGAAGCGGGCGTTTTTATATACTGTGGCGGACACATTTGTCCGTCACGAAAAATAGATTAACCGTGATGAGCGACTTAAAAACGCCCGCCACGATGGCATTCTAATGTGCCCGCCACGATAAATAGATTTACCATACAGGGCATACTGTAAGGCTCGTCACCGAAAATATTGAGGCCCAAACAGCCTTAATCGAGGCCCAATAATTGTCTTCATATATATAGTGCACTTTAGGTTTTCCTCACTCAGTCCCAGCCTCTGGCTCCTTCCCACCCAGTGAACCACGCCATTGTCAGCAAGACCGCGAGCCGCGACCGCGCCTCCCTTCCTCTCCCACTCTGAATGGCGGGCCTCCCTCTCCTCCTTCCTACCCATGATCACGCGCGTCCCTCCCACTCCTCCTTCCACCCCATGGCCGTGCGTCCCTCCCTCTCCTCCGTCCTCCCCACGGCGGCGGCCCTTCCCTCTCCTCCCTCCCCCCCACGGCGACGGCAGCCCCTGCTCGTGCCCTCCTCAAGGCGGATCCTTGATGTGGCGCGCGGCCATGGCGGCGCGCGGCGGCTGCGGCGTGGCGCGGCCCGCGGGGATGCAAAGTGGCCCATGGGGCTCGTGGTGGCTCGGCTCGCGGCCGCAACGTCCGTCGTCCACCGCGACCCAGATCGAGCCCGGAGAGGTGGCCGCCCCTCCACCGCGACCTAGATCCCAGAGCGCCCGATCTAGGACACCGGCTCGCGGTCCTCCACCGCGACCTAGATGGGCTTGGCGGGCCCGTGGATGGGCTCGTGGTCTTGTCTAGAGTTTTTATTTTATTTTTTTAGAATCATTAACCGTGGCGGGCAATGTAGCCCGCCATGGTTAATCTGAGATTTACCATGACCTTTGATGTATGACGGGCGGCTGTGCCCGCCACGGTTAACTTAAAACCACCCGTTACGCAAAAATAAAATCGGTACTAGTGCTAATAAGGGTAGCCGTACTTCTCTATTTCCACAACTTTTCCTCCTTTGTCTTCAATGGCACCCGCGGCATGCCTGCGCGTCTTCCATATAGCGGCCTCCACCGCACGCTCTGCAATCCCTGGGAGACTCCACCCAAGTGTGTCCCCGCTGCCTAAGCACACCACTAGAAAAAAGATTTTACAAGGAATGTCAAATTATTATCGGTGGTGGGCACTTCTACCAACCTCTTGCATAAATGGTCGGATCACTCCAAGAAAATTAACGATGCCCTTTGGGTAAGCTAATGAGTTACCCGAACCCATATTTGTTAATTATTCATTTGCAATTATCCAGTGGATAAATATCCATTGGGTGTGGATTATCCAATACGTAAAAGACTAGTAAAGCAAAGAACTAGCAAAGCAAAGCAAAAGTAAAGAACTAGCTACTAAAGCAAAGCAAAAGCAAAGAACTAACTACCAAAGCAAAGCAAAAGGAAAGAACTAGCAAGCTATTTGGAGCAGCGGGTGTAACGGGTATACCCTCCCCATATCCATGTTTTACTGGATAATCCATACCCTCCCCAAACAACATGGGCATGGGTTTAGGTATGTGCATTGGATATCCAATGGCATCACTAAAGAAAATGCTCGCATCCCAAAACCATTTGCAGAGGTCGGTGTCCTCCGAAAGTCATTGATTAGCTAAGGTGGTCGTCTTAGGACGTTTGTCACTATAAATCTATTTTCAGATGTGGTCATCATAAGAATAACGCCTCTCTAGTTAATCGATGTTTGTGAAAATCAATTTACGGAGCCATAACTTGTTGCATCTAAAAATAATTTCTATTTTTTCATATAAACTCGGATGAAGGAAAACTTTATCTAAAAAATTGTAGTGCTTCATGTAGTCAACATCTTTCTATATAGTTAACTGAGGATGGGGTACACATTTAAAATTCCAAATATTTTTCTTCATAGCATGATAGCAAACACATTTAAATTTGTTCAGTACATTTCGCACAAACACACAACAGCGCACACAAATTAGCTACAATGCAGGACGAGTGCTGAGAGACACCTTGTGGCCAGCATATAGCATCTTCACGTACAGTTACTTACTTGCCGACGTTCTGGTACTTGTACAGCTTGGCACACAACATGTAGTAGCTGAAGTTGAGAGACACCAGAACGGCGAGCAGCCAGTAGAGGTTCTCCAGCCTGGACGCGTTCATGTTGTCCGGCAGCCATGCCGTGGCACGCCGGACAACGCCGATGAGCGCCGTGCTAAGGTAGAACCCAAGCGCGACGATCATGGCTACCATGCCTGTGGCCGTGTTCTTGAGCGAAGGAGGAAACTCCTGGTAGTACAACGTCACCTGGCCGGGGAAGTGCAGAGCCTCGCCGAACCCTGACAGAGCGAACGGCAGGAGCAGCCACGTGGCCGACAGCGGCGACACCCACGCCGGGTCACCCTCCTCGCCGTGGGCGTGCACGGTGGCCAGACGCCGGCGCTCGATGATGGCGGACGCGACCATGCTGATGATAGTGACCACGTGGCCGGCGCCGATGCGCTGCAGTGGCCTCAGGTCGTGCCTTGTGAGACGTCTCCACAACGGGAGGAGGACACGGTCAAGGAGGCCGAGGGAGACGATGATGGCCACGAAGCAGCCAACGATCATGGAGCCCGACGGTATGGTGAATAAGTGACCGACAGCACGGTCCATGACCAGAGCCTGCAGGATGGTAAAGTTGATCTGCACGCCGATGGCCACGCTTAGCATGATGCCGGTGGTCCACAGCGGCAGGATGCGGAGCACCGTCTTCAAGTCCTCCACTTGCTGCACCGTGCAGACATGCCACGGCCGGATCACAGTCGTCGACCCGTCGGCGGCAGCTACGGTGTCACCGTCGGTTATCAGTGCGGCGCGGTTCAGGAAACTACAATCCAATTAAGAATTGTTGTTAGCGACTTAATGGTGAAAGATTCAATGAAAGTTAGGTACATCCGGGAAGCTTTTTCAATTTTTGACGCACTCAAGACGACGACCAATCAAATCTGTCGTCATGGCACGCATATACGTCAAAGTAATTGATAGAGCTATCACATCATTTTTTGGAAAAGGAGAGCTACTATCACATCGTGTTGATCCCGACAGAATTATTAATTTGAAAGCACACAAAGGAGGCAGGACGTGATCACCTCAGCTGATACGTACTACCTTCTAGAAAGAAAGCAATTGCAGCACAATGTTACGTTTAAGTACCTTAAGTTTGATCAATTAGAGATAAAAACAATGTTTATGCTACCAAATAAATACCATTAGGGATTGTTTGGATCCTTCATCTTGGAGGAATTGAAATCTACTTTAATAAGTTGGCTATTGGGGTTGGGATTTCACATTCCACCACTTTCAACTTTGCAACTCATGACACATTCTTCAACTTGCTCTCTTACTGATATGCAAATTCATTCTATAAATCACCATTCCATATTTTTACTTTGCAACTTATGACACATTCTTCAGCACGCTCTCTTACTATAGCTAGGGTGAGATATGTAAATTGATTCTATAAATCACTATATTCCATATTTTTACTTTGCAACTTATGACACGTTCTTCTACTCATCACTTTCTTACTATAGATGGAAATTGATTAATTACGAAATGTATTTCTACAATAAATTCATTTAAAGCTATAAATGTGAGTATTATTCACTAGAAACTTGGTCCGACATGATCATTTGTTGTGGCACGTAATACATAGTTACATTCTTTTCAGGACTAAGGTTACCTATTTTTTTCTTTTTTTTTTTTGGTTGTCAAAACTCATGCCACATAATTCATATCGAGTCATGGGTGCTATACCACATAATTTAGGACCGATTGAGTAGAAGCCTATAGGCCGGACTATCTAGATGTTTTTTTTACAGCCGGCGGGTCTAGCCAACTTTAAACTTAGGTTGGTATTAATAATATTCCATTTGTAGAGGTGGCAGTCTAGTCATCTCCAAAAAAATGGAATTTGTAGAGACGGCTCCAAATATACCACCGCCTCTACAAATAAATCCAAAAAATAAGATTATTTTTTAATATGGGGAAGTCACCACCAAGGAGCCACACATGAATTTTGGAGCAAAATATTTTCTCTTTGCTAACCACTACACACTAGAGTCACTTATATAACTATAATGCATGAACGTTCTTGAATTCATTTTATTCAATTTTAAAATGAGTATTTGTGACCCTGAATAAATTCAAGTGAAAAATATTTTTTCAACTACAAAGTCGTAGATATTGTTGAGATTTATAACTTTGGGTTTGGTCATTTCTTCATCTTCGACCATTCAAAAAATTGAATTTCAAATGTGAGAAAATTGAAACATAACTTTTGTTTGATTGATAATTGGAAATGAAAAAGTTGTCGACTATAAGGTTATAGACAATATCTTTAAGTTATACAACTTTGATATAAAGTTTGTGTCCATGAGAGTTTGTTTGAAAAGGCCATAAATTTTACTATATTGCACCTATTTTAAGAGACGAGTCTAAATCCAGCCACCTCAAGGAATAAATTTTTAGACACGGCTTATCTCTTAAGATAGAGGCATTTTCTAGTTATGCTAAAAAGTAATTGTGTCCAAATCCGTTATAAAGGTAACCTTTTTAAAGAAAATTATATGCCTAGATTTGTCTCCAAATTAACACATCATATAAATATCATACTAGTATTCCAATTGACACATTATATATAAATCGTGGTACAGAGTTTTCTCAAGACTTGCCATGAGCAAACTCCTAGGTTGCAAATTTAGTTTCTTTGTCACAACAAGGTGTTTCCCACCGCCCTGTGGAGCCTTATGTTTGTGTTCAAACCCTTCGATCATGGCAGCTCGCCGTGATGCGATGTTAGTCGTGTAAAACTTGTAACTTCTTTTTTTAATGAAACATGTGCAACACACATTCTTGAAAAGAGAAACAGAACAAGTATATCCAAACCATATTAGTTGAGTCCACCTTAGTTAAGAGTGACGTTAAAAAATATCAGTCCTATCACCTCATCGATTATAAATTCCTATCACACCTGTATTATTATATTAATAAGAGGGCATAATTTTTTCTTACCTAAAGCTGTTGGTTGGCGTTGTAGCAAGGTCAGTGTCACCATTACCAGCTTTGTCGTCATCACCGTCACCTCGCTGTCGTCGGCCATGGTAAAAGTTAAACTCCCCAGCCGTCGCCACGTTGACCTTCCACTTCCTGGCGGCGGCGACGGCCACCCGAGCGAGCTCTGTGAACGGGCTGCCCCGCACGGGCGACCGGCGGTAGTAGCGCGTGCCGAGGAGCAACGCCACGAGGCCGACAACGCTGGCGGCAGCTGAGATGCCGAACCCCAGCGTCCACGACACCGTGTCCTGGACGTAGACGATGGCCGTCGCCTGAGCACGGTGGAGGCGTACAAGAAGACGAAGAACCAGTTGAAGAGCACGTCGCGGTCGGCGGCGGAGTCAAACTGGTCGGCGCCCATGGTCGCCTGGTTGAACCGCGAACCCGCGGCGCTCACGCACAACAGGAACACGCCGGCGTACAACGCGGCCATCTGCCCGGCCGACGCCGGCTCGCAGGCGCCGCCGAGATGGCACGGCGCTGGGCGGAGGCTCCGCAGGCTTGCCGTGAGGGTGAAGACAACCGTGGACTGCATTAGTCAGCACTCAGCAGCAAGTAAGTACGATGGAGGAAATTAAGAAAACACACGACGACTGGTAGGGCCACTGATGGAGTCATCGATCACTGACCAGAACGGCGAAGGCCATGGAGATGGCGACGACAGGATAGCAGCCGAAGAAGGCATCGGCGACGACGGCTCCGGCGACAGGGGCCAAGTTGATGCAGCCGTTGATGATGTTGGCGATCTGAGCTGCGTCCACACTCGGCACGTTGTACTCCTTGATCAGGTAGACCACTAGGTTGCTCAACGCGCCGCTCGTCGCCAAACCAAGACCCATCATCGCCGCTGCAACACCATACACGACGACATGCACACATGTATGTAACAAGCAAGCATGCATGGATCGATTGATTTCTATTTGGATTCAATAGTCGACAGCAACGGCGAGATCGATCGAGAGAGATGGACCTCCAAGGAAAGGGAAGGTGATCCATCCACCCTTCTTGCTCCTCTGATCGTTCTGCGGCTGCTCCAGGGACTCGTGATCGACGCCGCCGAGGCCTTGGGGAGGCTGTGCTTCGTCCTGGTGCACGTTTGCTTCCATGTTGCTGAATTTTTCTCTCTCTGTCTCTCGTCGCGCTAGCAACTTGTATTGATGAGTAGCTTATACTATAAGCTGCACGGGTGCAGTGTCACACTCACACTAGTAAGCTAGTAGAGTGATGTTACTGGAGTTGGTCACCTACAGTGTCCTTTTCATCAATTTTTTTTTTTTTTTTTGATAATTCCTTTTCATCATTTCTGAAAAACTGTCCCAGATATTTGGGGACAAAATTAGCTGCAGTCTCGCTGTACCCATATGCCTCCCTATAGGTCCAGCGCAGATGAAAAGCCACGTGTCCCAGGCGTTCAAATCACACGTACGGCCAGGACTCACTGAGAGCAATGGAGCCATCGATGGACCATTTTTTGGCTGCCGTGGGTCTTGTTTTTTTTTAAAAAAAAAAACATGGTTTGGTTTCAAACCGGCCCAACATCATGAAACAGCGCCGGACATTATGTAGACAGTGCAAAGCTGGGTAGGCTGCCGACAGCCCACACCAGGCCGCGCTGGCCTGCCACACTTGAGGTCGAGTGGAAGAGCATGCAAAGCCCACTTCAGCCCAAGTTGAAGGAATCAACTGCACGTTCCAAATCAAAAAAACAAAGTTATGAATATGGGCCTTCTTGGGCCACTACTTTCTCAGGTCTTCGCCGATTCCTAGTGTCATGAGTCGGGGAGCTTCCTTGGTCCACCAAGGACTTCATGCTGCCTTCCGTCTCCCCGATGTTCCAATCTCTTTCGCAAATTTTGTGGTCAATTTGGATAACAAGGAACAAATTTGTTTTTCCTTGTTATCCAAATTGACCACAAAATTAGGAAGGGGACACACTAGTTTTTTTGGCCCTTGTGTAAAGATCGACAAGCACTAACATTGGGTGGTTGTCATACTTTGCAGACTTCAACATTGAGCCCCTTTTTTTCTTCATGCAAATGAACAAGATACATCTGAACCGAGAACCAAAGCTTAGTTGTCGCCATTCTTTCTGTTTTTAAGCAAATGTTTCTAATAGTTAGCCCAGATCAAAGGCAAAAGAAACACATTATTCCATCGGTGATGTGTTGCCGGCCCAAAGGATGGAAATAGGAATGAGACTTGTCAGGAGGCTGTCACCAATTTAGTCTTCTGGAATTCCAATATGTGACAAAGGAGCTATTGTTGCTATTAACTTGACCACCAAAAGACGATCACCAACTATTAGGTCGAGGTGTGCTTCAGGATTGCGAAAAGCATGTCCCATCCACCTGGGTGTGTAAGTTACTAATGATGGGATCTATCCTTGACAACAAAATTTCATAGCGAATTTTTTTGTACATATAGGGTCATCTTCATGAACAATGAACATGAATCTTGTGAATTATTACTAAAAATAATCCTGAAAATTATCAAGGTCTAATGAAGTCACCATCCGTGAAATAGAAGATGTATGATGACAACACTTATAATGCATGCCTCCAACTTTTAGTCCATGCAAATGCCATGGAACTTTCCCTTGTAATGTTATATATATAACTAGCATCTTAGATTGAAGTCCATATAGATGACCAGATCTATGTGGTGAGATAGACAGTAATGTTCTACTGTAACTGAACTAATGAGCATAATGTTATATTGTTGAATTTGGGAAAGTGGAGGGAAACAAGATATATGTTTGATTATGTGCTATGTGCAATGACTGTTTACATTTGAATTTAGTATGAATATTGTACAAAAGTTCCAAGTGGACATGGTACGCAGAGCAGCCCTGATAGCAATATGCAAGACCAAGATGTACTATCAATAACTGTTTATGCAGAATTTGATCGTATTAATTAAGATAGAGGTTTGAAGATCCTAAAACAGAGATGGTCAGTGGCTATCAAATTGCAAAGAGAGTGAGAGACACACATTTCGCTATGTTTCATCAAAATGATTGAATTGTGATACTGTTGATAGTTCGTTTCCAATAAATGTGTTCAGTTTGTTTGGTGTTTCTTCGACTGAATTCTTTGCAATATTTCTAGCGGAACCGAACTGATGCTTAATTTCCCAGTCCAAATAACTCAACTAAAAATAATTATTGTCAAAACACATCATAGGCAGTTCTGGCTGAAACCTCAACTATAGCATGAACTGCAGAACCTGAATTATTTATGCAAGACTCTGAACCAAAGAGAAAAATTCCGTATCTCTCCACGCCTCTTCATTTATTAGTTCATTTTGCAAACATAAAAATCCATTCACCCGCGAGTTTTCATACTCTTGTAGGGGCTTCAAGATCTGTCCCTGACAGACCCACACTTGTCTCAACAGAATCTAGTTGTTGTGCTGAGTGCATTGCACTTTATCAACAAGTTTATCAGCTTGAAGACAGATGGGTCGACGTCTACATTACCCAGCAGCAGTCGTCAAAAGTGAATGATAACAGGTGTGTCGGGTGGCCGCTGGTTGGTCCGCCGCCGTCGTCCATCCAGTCCACCCTTGCCTGCTCCTCTCACGAGGCCTGCGCGGGTGGCTACAGAAAGGGGCGCCGCCCAGCCACCGATGTCATGAGTGCAGGGGCCTGTTGCAGCACGAGGCTGGCAACCGCCAGCGTGAGGCCGCATTGGCCTCTACGCGTCGGGCCGCAGCCGCGGGGGCCGGCTACCACCGCGGTTATGGCCGCAGTCAGACTTCAACCGCCATCCGCCTGCGCGAACCGGGCGGGCGGGGCGGCCGTCCGCGATCGGCTTCCATGGGCAGCGGTGCCTCCATGGCCCCACCGCCGCCCGGCGCTTTGCTGGTGTCCGGTTTGCATGCCCGGCAGGAAGACCTCGCCGCCGCGCCGCATCGCCGCCTCCGATCCGGGGCAGCGTCGTGGCGCCACCCCGCCCTCTCCGGATCCGGCTTTCCCATGGCTGGAGCGGGGTTGCGCGTCCTCCATACTACACAGGACGACGTCCATGGAGATGGTCAGCATGGGCCCCGTTCTACCTACGGCGCCGACTCCCGGTCCACACCAGCGTGCTTCTTCTCCAGATCTACGGAGGAGGCAGCGCCCTTTACCCTGGTGGTGACGACGGCATGGCGGAGCTCCCCGGTGTGCGCACATGGTCCACAGACGATTTCCGGTGGCTGGGCGTGGGACCAGATCTGGGGGAGGCCTGCATGTCATAGCCTCCCTTGGCTGCCGGAGATGGTGTTGCTATAGCATGCATGATCATCGCTTAAAGTTTTAAACGATGACGCCTCTATGGACGCCATGTTCCTTCCCTGAAGGCGTTGCGAACTTGTTCTTGCATTGCAATGGCAGCCGTTCCTCACCCATTCTAACAGTGAGCAACGACCTCTCTTTCGCTGGGGCATATTTCCATTGGCGACAATATTTGGCGTCACGATGCACCTCAGCGACCCGGCAACGTACAGAGTCAGCGGATCGAAGACAATTCTAGGTCTTCCTCCCGCACAAAAGATCGATGGTGGCTATTCGAACGCCATCGATACATCAAGGTGGAGGGGCAACGGTGAGGGCACATGATTTCAAGCGTGGGCCGATTTGCTAGCTGCAGTCGGGGCTGTCTCCATCCAATGAGTTTCTTTCAAGTTCATTTTGGTGCACATGGTTCAAGGCATGGTGGCTGATTCGAATACCGCCATGAAGCGACATTGATATCTTTAGACTCGCTCTTGAGTAGTAAACTCAATTCTTTTTTGGATGTAGATCTTTAGTACATTTATCGTCATGTACTAAAGTTTTTATTCTTAATTTTTGTAATAAGTTTGGCTGTGTGGTCACGCCAGAGGCTTTTTAGGCTGCGGCGTTACCACGGAGAACAGAATGTTAATTCCTTTATAAAAAAAAAAAAAAAAAAAAAAAAAAAAACAGGTGTGTCGGGTATTAGACTAGTATTAGACAGATAACTTATCGACCAGACTCGACCACACACCTGGCACCAGTCGGCTAAACCTTCCAAATAACCTTCCCAACCTGTGACTATGTGAGCCAGAAATGCAGCAGCCAATTGTGGAGGATGAGTGATGACATGTCGTGACTCACGACCTTTGCGTCGTTTCAGAGGAAAATGGCAAGCTCGTGCCACGACAGCAGTTTTATGTGATCTGAGGACCGCACCTGAGCTTATCGTCGTACGCACTGACGGTCCTATTGTGAGTGCGAGGTCCGTTGAATTGACCGGAGCAAGAGGAAGACCAAGGCAAAAGTTAGGTCGCAGTTCCGGATGGTGACAAGCAGCTAGCGGGTCACATTCACACTTTGTAGATGATAACAGAATGACAGGAGGTCAGCATTGGTTGGAGAGATAATTCATCAACCAGGCTCGACCGCACAGGTCTGGCTCCAGTCGTCTAAACCTTCCAAAAACCTTCCCAAACCCTGTGATGATGCATGTGAGCCGCCAATCGTGTAGGGAGGATGAGGACCAGTGAGTCGTTTCAGAGGAAAACGGCAAGCTCGTGCTGCGACGGCAGCTTCACCTGAACAGATGACCACATCAGAACTTATCGCCGGCGCCATCATTTCCAACACTGTTGTTCGATACAACCTCCCTTTCTTTCTTTTGAATGGTATCAGTGACGTGTTGCACACTTGCAGGCACTGAAGGTCACGTGGATAGGAATTAGGAAACGAACGCGGATCACTGTATTGTGAGAGGAGGCTGCATCATCCCGTTTAGTCTCCGGGCGTCCCAGAGACATGACAACGGATTAATTAGCTAGGAACCATGAAGCAGTTTGAACGACAAGCGTCGATCATCAGCAGGTCCCATTTGCCTTTGCCCACGACCAGGAGGAAGACGACTGCCGGCTGCTCTCGCAGAATCCTGCCAATCCCAAGTTCCCAACTGCCCAAGTCCAGGAAGTCAGGATGTTTATATTCACATCGTGCAGATCATGGTCTTCATTTTGCCTCCAAGTTCCCAATGTGTGGCAGGTGCAGCACATCTTCCTCTTTCGTTTCAGATATTTGAGCTAGCATATAACTCTGACAAGTACACACATGAATGTTCTGATGTTCAGCAGAGGCAAATCGGGCACGTTTTGTGCCGACCATATAGGATTCCGACAAAACTGCAGCTATTCTCTTCCAGCCAAAGCAGTCCATTCCTTACTGTAGGATTAGATAGGTACCTAAGTAGCAAATTATAGACCAACTTTTCATAACACTGGTAATGTAACAGGGAAGGTATGAACACCTTGGACCCAATTTATTATAGTTGTTGTACACCTCGTAGAACTCTAGCATATTCATATGCACTATTACCAGAGAGTAAAAGAGTATCTTCACTTATTCACTATATCCCACGTGGGTCTACATACCCATCACCCGGTCAAAAGTTTATAAGTTGTCTTGAGATATAGAGAGAATATATCTTACCTAAATGCAAATTTGGTCACATATGTCACTTTTGCTTGATCTTTACCTGACCACAGTCGACCTTTTAACACAGCAACAGTCTCCTCCATCTTAAAAGAGGCAAAGTGCTAGCTCGTGTCAATGACTACCAAGGAAAGTGCAAGCATCACCAACGGGTACGTTATTATCTGTTGTCGTCAACCTTTAACGATAGAAAAACCCAACGCAGGCAGATATGTTGAAGCCATAGCCACACAAACTGACATGCACCAAGACTTCTCATGGTAGAACAGGATTAGAGGCTGTTGTCATCAATAGGCCTCCCCATGAAAGCTCCTGAGCTGACCAGCTGGGTAGCAGCATCCATATTTGAGCCAAAAACCATGTCGTCCTTAAGGACAAATAGGTCCCAGTTTGTTCCTACGAGCAAGTATTATAATACAGCCAGCAAGCCGGCAGTAAGGTCCCTTACAGCCTTCTTACAGTCTACCCGTATAATGGTTAGTTCTTCACAGTTAACATATGGCCCACTTGTCTCTCTCACAGATAGTCTTGGTTCTTATGCCCAAGATGACTCTAAGCTACAAATCAGCTTCTCCTCTCTCTCTCCTCTCTTCTCCACCTCAAAGCATTTAGCCGGCTTACAACCCCTTATAATACTTGCTCTAAGAGCAAATACAGAGCGGCGTATGTTTGTAGATTCATGCGCCGCAAAAAAAAAAAAAAAGGTTTGTAGATTCATGCGTCTTGGATATGGACATGAGACTACGAGCAAAGAAGAAAACAAATTTCCAATGTGATTGTACGTACTGTATTACGCCACATGGCAAAGGATCACAAGGAGGGAATGATCTACAACGTGATCTACATGAAAACTATGTGTGTGCATCCATATTGTGAGTTATGGCTTACAATACCTTATAGCAACCTTAAGATGTACAGCACCATTGGAACTGAACTGAACCATCACTACTACAAATTTGGTCTTTAGTGTCGGTTCAAAACCCACATCACTGCCGGATTTTGAGCCGACAAACCATACCGGCAATGACGGTGATGTGAAACCGGCAATGATGTGGTTTTCAGAAAATCCTAAAAATAGGCGAAAAAAGGACCCCCACCAATTAGTCACCAGCTGACTCCATCGTCACAAGTCACGGTATTTTTCGTGTAACATGGACAAACTTAGGATATGAATGAAGAAACATATAGAATCATAATTGATACATTTATCACCAATATATAGAGATAGTATACTATCTATTGTCTTAGAGAAACAAACAAAATAAAAACATGTATTTTAATATTAGCAATTTAATTAGGTAGTACACGGTAACTATTGCTTATGTGTATTTTAAGATGCTAACCGTGTGGGAGCACGGGGATGGACTAGAAAGTAGCTAGTTCAATTGTTCGACCACTCTAATTCCATGTCTGTACCCCTATCTGGCGTTCAAAGTGCGAGATACAGTTGAAAACCCAAAATGTTGTTTGGCTTGCATTTTTAAACACAATGCCAGTGAACACCGTATTTCTGGTCAAAATGGGACAAAGAAAGCCTGAAGTGGATCATTCACTGCATGCAAATTCTATGGCTGATCGTGATGGCGCACGTTGCACTGGTGGAGAAAGGAAACAAAAAGTAGGAGAAGGAAAGGGTATTTGTGGATGGCACATGAAGTTAAACAAAACACAAAAAAAAAATATATGTCAGTGGCTCAAACTTCTTACATCCATTTTCCATCCATATAAATAGTTTGGAAGAGCTGGATGACTTTGTTAAACCTTTGTTTATTTTTTAAAAAATATTAATAAATTTTAGTAAGTGCCTCTAGTTCCTCATGTTTCTTCAAAAGGCAGAGGTGGACAAAAGAAGTATTATATATAGATTATTGACTTATAATATTCTACCTATAGTTTACTTTTTAGGATTTATTCGACCTTAGTATAGTTTTCTTCAATAGTTGGTATTACAAGGTGACATGCATGAATAATGGGCAAGGATGTCATGAGTACTTGCAATCGTAGCTTCACTAACACTTTGACACAGCATTCCTCTTCATGAGCTCCTCTTGCATGTGTATATATATACTGCTTTAATTCCATGAGTAGCTAGGGCAGAAATCTTGACATTACCAAACTTAATGATAGACAGGAACATAGCCATAGTGAGTAAACTATGGTCTACTTTGAGAATCGGGATGTTGGAGAGAAACAAATTGTTTTCTTATTAATTTGCTTGTACTAGTGAATTTGGGCAAGCCAGTGCAGTTGGGATTACAACATCCTTTGTCATGCTTTCTTTTTTACCAGAAGGAGAAAATAGTCAAACACCTGTCCCATTCATGTGTCTTCATACACTACTACAGAAATGAACTTCCGTGGCGGGCATTTTAGATTTTCCGTGGCGGGCATTAGGTCCGCCACGGAGCTAGGGTCACGGTTAATCGACGATAACCGTGGCGGGCAAATGTCCGCCACGCCAAAATCGATTAACCGTGGCGGGCTTTTAACAATGCCCGCCACGGAAAATAGAGATTAACCGTGGCGGACATCTTACAATGCCCGCCATGGTAAATAAATTAAAAAAAAAAAAGAAAAACCCGATCCGGAACCCTAACGGGCGGACCGGCCGCGGCCCGTTAGGGGGTTTCGCCACGCGGTCGCTCGCTTCGCCGCCGACGCCGACTGCCGCCGCCGCCACGGATTCGGAACCCTAAGGGGAAGATCCGCCGAGGATAGGGCCGGATCCGAGGAGAGGGCGGATCCGCGAGAAGCCGACCGCCCGACCGCCGTGCTCGAGCCGCCACTTGCCGCGCCAACGACGGGTTGCCCCAGATCCGCCGCCCAGCGCCCGCCGGATGGGGAGGGAGGGCCGCCAGCCGGGTTGGGAAGCAGGGAAGGAGCTCCACCGCCGGATCCGCCGAGGATAGGGCCGATCCGCCGAGGAGAGGGCCGGATCCGCGAAGCCGATCGCCGACCGCCAGGCTACGGCCTGCCGCCACTTGCCGCGCCGCCCGCATCAAGGTTCAGATCCGCCGTGCCGCCGGATGGGGAGGGAGGGGCCGCCGGATCCCACGGAGTACGCGGCCGCCATGGAGGAGAGGGTGGCCGGGAGGGGAGGGTGGCCGGGGGGGAGGGTCGCCGGTGGAATGGCCGGGAGGGGAGGGTCGCCGATGGAAGGGGAGGGGAGGGGCGGGGCGCCCGAGGGAGGGGAGGGGCGGGCGCCGAGGAGAGTTCGAGAGGAGGGGCACCGGTTGGAATCCAAAGCAAGTGAACCCTAGCTCTCAGTATATATATTCTTGACACCGAACTGGGT
The DNA here is from genome assembly GCA_015847255.1 of Hyparrhenia diplandra. Lineage (NCBI taxonomy): Eukaryota > Viridiplantae > Streptophyta > Magnoliopsida > Poales > Poaceae > Hyparrhenia > Hyparrhenia diplandra. Next base: position 1,436,275 of record JADLZK010012337.1, read on the forward strand.
TGGGCTGGGCCTTATTAACCATGGCGAAGTGACAAAAACCGCCACGGTTAATAGATTTACCGTGGCGGTTATTTTATAATGTCCGCCATGGTTAATCCCTATTAACCGTGGCGGTTATTTTACAATGTCCGCCACGGTTAATCGATTAACCGTGGGGTTTTTTTCCTCGCCGAGGGGGTGCCAGGCCACCTATTTTCCGTGGCGGTTTCTCAAATGCCCGCCACGGAAAATAAAATCGAAACACCACGTAAAATCAATTTTGTAGTAGTGACATCCCACGCTTAGCTTGACTTTTCATGCCATATTTACCATTGTATATAAATCAGATTACAATTGTGTCCCACACACAGCTAGTTATCAAGCCTCTAAAGCCATGTACAACGGAGAGGCTCTTGTAAAAACGCTTAAAAGGAAAGAGGAAGAAAATGTCAGCAATCGCCTGCCAAAAGCTGAACCTACAATGCAAAAATGCTTTCAAGGACGCTTAATGTATCCGGTTAACTTAAGCGCTCCTTTTAAGAATTTTTTTTTTTGTCACAGTGCAATCACTACTATCCAGTATAGGAGTAGAGGAGAAGATGCCTATGTACCATTATCTAGTTGGTCCAAAACTTATCCAACTGCCATCCGTTGAGGCCATTGAGAGGCGCCCAGCTCCGGGTGATTGCAGGCAACTCGGTCGTGGCATCGATGCGCGCGGAGCGCCGACTCCTTCGGCGAGCGCCCCGATCGATCCGAGCTGGACTCCACGGTGAGCAAATAACTAATGAACTGGCCATAATAACCCATAAGCACCCTCCCCCCATTGTACGTGGCCTGACTAATCCAATCTCTATATAATATTTGCTAACTAATCAAATTTCTAAACTAAATCTTATTAAAATATCTCCTAACAAATATAAAAAAACTAAATCATATATGAGGCCAAAAAGAACCGTTAGACAGCAAAAATCTTATGCGATATTTTTTTATTTGTTATACAAAAAATTATATCAAAAAATTATATTGACAATTCTCTATTCATGCACTGCTTATTTGTTGATGACTTATGAACATATCTTTTGCATTTGCTTTCACTTTCACATGTGCAAGGCCTACATAGTTGGTAATTTTACCTGTCAGAATCTACTGTTCCACCTATGACTGGGCACTTTTTTTTTCTCAATTTCCCACCCTACAGTCGGAGCAATTTATCCGTGGTCATGATCATGGTCTGAAGTCCATTCAATTTTATCTTTTTCTGTATCACATTTTTATTGCCTTCTTGTCTTTGTTTACTAGTCTATCCATTGTCCGTCTGCATACTAGCTAGAATAAATTTTTGTGTTGATAAAATTCATCAGACAAAGTTACATTGAAAACTTGTGCTACATAAGTTGCGTGTGAATTTTTGAAACACGTTGGACAATAATAGCTTACATTGAAACACGCTGGCAACATGTACATTTGAATGCCACCCAAACGCAAGGGCCCTCACTGTTTTTGTGAACAACAAAGAGAGTTCCGACACGAATTATTTTTGAACCGTAGCATGAACTGCAATTCATCTGTAGCATGAACTGCAGAACACGAATTATTTTTGTAGACTTTGAACCAAAGAGGCAATTCAATCTCGCCACAGCTATTTATTTAGTTCATTTCACGCACAGACACAAAAAGCTGTTCATCAGCTAGTTGTAAGGCTACTGTACTGTCTAGCAGCTTCAAGATCTGTCCCTGACAGACATGTACAATTTGTCTGAACAAAAGCCAGTAGTAGTGCAGAGTGCAGTCCGCTTTATCAACAAGTTTAGCAGCTTCAAGACGTACTCCCTCCATCCCAAAATAGTTGTTGTTTTTGGGTGTGCGTGCACAACTTTGACTCGATTTTGTAGAAAATACGCACAAGATTTAAATCTCCAAATAAATTTGTTAAAAAACTAGATCAAAAGATCTTTCCAATGATACTAATTATGTAATATAAATATTAATCCCTCCGTCCCTTTTTGTTTGTCTCTAGAGAAGCGTGTTTGTGAGGGAAACACGGTTCTCTAGAGACAAACATTTGGGACAGAGGGGAGTACATACACCGTAGTACCGCACCTTGCTGTTGCGACGGCAGTTTCATCTGAACAGAGCACCACATCAGAGCTTATTGCCGGCGCCGGCAACATCATCTCCAACACTGTTGTTTGATGCAACCTATTGTTTCTGCTGGTCAGTTTGAATAGGTGGCAACATAGACCAATATCATCGATCAGTGACGTGTTGCAGACTTGCAGCCACTGGAGGTCACGTGGATAGGAATTGGGAAAGGAACACGGATTGTGAGAGGAAGCTGTGTCATAATCCCGTTTAGTCTCCGGGCGCCCCACTGAAGAAGTTGAATTGACCGGGGCTCAGATGAAGATGAAGACGAAGACAAAGTGAGGTCACACTCGCCGACGGGGACAAGCGTCAGCAGGTCGCATTTGCCTTGCCCAGGAGCCAGGACTCCGAGGAAGACGCTGGCTGGCTGCTGACCCAGAAGCCTGCGTGCCAAGACCATCTGCCCATGTCCGGGAAGTCAGGAACTCGCTGATAGAAAAATGGAATGGAAATACGGCGGGAACCTGGAGATCGACTGGAGTACGTCAACGTCTTGGGAGGACCCTCTTATACAAATCACAAAGTTTTTAGTGAAGCAATGGAAATATCAGCTTGAATTATTGTTTACGACATCAAAGACAAAAGACAGTGACCGAACAAGAAATTTTTTGTATCCTGTGGTATTTATTTACATCGTGCACAACTTGTTCTACATTTTGCCTGCATTTCCTGAAAATCTCAATGTGTGGCAGGTGCAGCACACCTTCTTTTGGTGTCAGAAATTTTGAACTCAATGCTGACAATTACACACATGCATGTACAGCAGACGGCACGTTTTGTGCAGAAAATGTAAGGTTCCGACAAAATCCGCAGCTATTCTCTTACAGCCAAACCAGACCATCATTTGCCAGCTGTAGGATTAGGCAGTTACCTAAGTAGCCAATTATAGACCAGCTTTGCTTACCTTTTGTACTGTAACTGGGAAGGTATGAACGCCCTGGACCCAATTTCCTACATTAGTATGTAGCACACCTAGCCAGTACAACTCTATCATATTCATATTCATTCAGAGTGATGAGACATTTTAGCACATATAGTAAAAGTGCATAGCCGACATGGGTCTACCCATCACACGGTCAAAAGTTTATAACCGACATGTAAATATGATCGGTCACATATGTCACTTTGCTTGATCGTTATTACCTGACCACAATCGACCTTTTAACACTGCAACCAGAGCGAAATTTCCGTACGCCCTAGCGACCGCGGTGCCTATCTGAACAGCTGCTGATCGCTGCATGCAACTTTGCGATTCGTGCTGCATGCAACTCTGCATGCAGGGGTACAAGTGTGTAGCCCATCACGCTCAACTCCTCCCATCGCAACTCTACATGCATGAGGGACCACTCCTATAGAGTGCATGCACGGTACAGCCACTAGTACAACATGCAAGGTAAAAAGTAGAGGGCATAAAGCCGTCTCCAATGGTTAGCTATTTGACTATCTAGATGTGACGTGGCAAAGAAAAAAGTAGGAGAGAGAGTAGTCACTAGCTACATGCAAATAGCTAGACTATTTCACGTAGCCCAAGAATATGTGAGAAGAGCATGTGGGTCCAACAATATAAAATAATCTTTGTTCTTGTCTCTCACTTCTACATCATCCGACTACGTAGCTAGCTAGCACTAGCTGTTACCATTGCGGACGCCCTAAGCTCCACGGCCGCTAGGGCTTGCGGCGATGCTTTTTGATATCCGTTCTCGTCAACCTTCAACGATACAAAAACCAAACGCAGGAAGATATGTTGGAGCCAGCCACACATGCTGACAAGCACCAAGACTTCTTATGGTAGCACAGGATCAGAGGCTGCAGTCATCCATAGGAAATAGCATGAAACCTCTCCTGAACTGACCAGCTGGGTAGCAGCATCCATATTTGAGCCAAAAACCATGTCGTCCTTATGGACAAATAGGTCCCGGTTCGTTCCTAGGAGCAAAATACAGAGTGGCATAGGTTTCTAGATTCATGCATTGGACATGAGACTACGAGCAAAGAAGAAAACGCATTTCCAATCTGATCGTACTGTTCTACCCCACATGGCAAAGGTTCACAAGGAGGGAAATGATCTACAAGGTGATCTATATGAAAAGTATGTGTGTGCATCCATATTGTGTCTTAAGGCTTGCAATCCCTCAGAGCAACCTTAAGATGTACAGGACCAATGGAACTGAACTGAATGATGCACATGCTACTACAGATTTGGTCTTCAGTGTCGGTTCAAACCAAACATCACTGCCAGATTTTTAACTGACACAAACATACCGTCAATGATGGTGATGTGAAACTAGCACTGATGTGGTTTCAGAAAATCCCAAAAAATGGGCTAAAAACAAATTGAGGAGGTCCCCACCAATTAGTCACCCGCCCGCTCCGTCGAAGTCACAAGTCGCAGCATTTTCGCGTAACATGGACAAACTCCGGATATGAATGAAGAAACATATGGAATCAAAATTGATACATTTATCACCAATATATAGAGATAATGTACTATCTATTGTCTTAGAGAATCAAACAAAATAAAAAACATGTAATTTAATATTAGCAATTTAATTACGGAGAAATATTACACGGTAACTTGCTTATGTATTTTAGGATGCCAACAGTGCGAGAGCACGGGTTGACGGACTAGAAAGTAGCTAGTTCAAGTGTTCGACCCACTCTAATTCCATGTCTGTACCCCCATCCGGCGTTCAAGGTGCAAGATACAGTTGAAAGCCCTAGATATTGTTTGGCTTGCATTTAAATACAACGCCAGTGAACGATGTATTTCTGGTCAAAACGGGACAAAGAAAGCCTGAAGTGGATCATTCACTACATGCAAATTCTGCGGCCGATCGTGATGGCTCACGTTGCACTCGTCGAGAAAGGAAAGAAAAAGTAGGTGAGTGAAACCTTGCTCCCAATTGGTATTGTCGACGGCACATGAAGTTAAACAAAAAAAGTCATTAGCTCAAACTTCTTATACATCCATCTTCCATCCATGTAAATAGTTAGGAAGAGGTGAATGACTTTGTGGAACCTTTGTTTATTTACAAAAAATTAAAAGATTTTATTAGGTGCCTCTAGCACCTCATGTTTTCCTCAAAACGGAAAAGTTAGACCAAAAAAAATTATTATATATAGATTATTGACTTATAATATTCTACCCATAGTTAATTTACTTTTTAGAATTTATTCGACCTTACTATAGTTTTCATCAACAGTTCCTACTACAAGGTGATATATGTATGAATAATGGGCTAGGATGTCATGAATGCTTGCAATCATTATCGTCCAAGCTACGCTAACACTTTTGACACAGCATTCCTCTCCATGAGCTCCTCTTGCATGTGTATTTATAGTGCTTTAATTCCATGAGTAGCTTGGGCAGAAATCTTGACATTGCCAAACTTAATATGGTGATACACATGAAGATAGCCGTAATGAGTAAACAGTTATGGCTGATCTATTTTGAGAATGGGGATGTTGGAGAGAAACAAAATATTTTCTTATTAATTTGCTTGTAGTAGTGAATTGGGCACGCCAGTGCAGTTGGAATTACAGCATCCTTTGTCATGCTTTTTTTTACCAGAAGGAGAAAACAGTCTAACACTTGCCTGATTCATCTGTCTTCACGTCCCATGTTTACCTTGTCTTTTCGTGTCATATTTACCATTGTATATAAACCGGATTACAATTGTCCTACACACAGCTAGTTATCAAGCCTCTAACTAATCCAATCCCTAGATAATATATTCTAAATAATAAATTTCTAAACTAAACCTTAGGAAAATATCTGCTAACAAATATAATCATAAAATTAAATCATATATGAGGCAAAAAGATCTGTTAGACAACAAAATCTTATGCGTACAGTTTGTGTTATTTCTTATACAAAAATATGCCAAAAAATTATATTGTGAATTCTCTATTCATGCACTGCTTTTTTTTCTTTAGGGAGCATTCATTACGTTGATTAGTGTGCCTGTAATGTGGTTCATATTCCTTAATTCCAATTTTCTTGATGACTTACGAACATATCTTTTTGCATTTGCTTTCACTTTCACATGTGCAAGCCCTACATAGTTGGGACGTAATTTTACCTTTCAGAATCTACTGTTTCACCTATGACTGGGCACTTTCTTTTCACAATTTCTCACCCTACGTTCGGAGAAATTTATCCGTGGTCATGATCATGGACCGAAGTCCATTCAATTTTATCTTTCTATCAGATTTTTGTTATCTTTTTTTCTTTGTTTACTAGTCTATCCATTGTCCTTCTACATACGAGAATAAATTTTTGTGTTGGAAAAAATAATCAAAACAAGTTACATTGAAAACTTGTTCTACATAAGTTGTGTGTGAATTTTTTGAAACGTGTTGGACAATAGTAGTTTACATATATAAGTTATGTTACTTATATAATTTATTATGTAATGTGATAAATATATAAACTCTACTTGTGGGCTAAGATAACCTCAATCATTGCATTAAGAAGAAGACCTTAGGCATTCTCACGCAGGTGCAGAAAATTAAACGCCTGATCACAACCGGGGCCAGACTTACCGGTCTTAGACCTATACTTTGGCATGAGATTGACAAGTGAATTTTGTTTAGCATCTCACTACTGGAAAGTCGAAATTCCCTAATAATGTTAACACAAACTTAGGACAAGTATGCTTGAGAGGATGGCGAAAAGCATGTCCCATCCACTTGGGTGCAAGTTACTGATGCTAGGATCTATCCTTATGAAAAAAAAAAATCATGATGGATTGTTTGTGGAAATGCGCAGTGATTTACATGAACAATGAACATGGATGTTGTGAACTATTACTAGGGATCATTTTAATCTAGAAAATTATCAAGTTCAAATGAAGTCAGCATCTGTGAAGCAAAAGATGTATGTTGACAACACTTCTAATGCATGCCTCAAAAGATGTATGTTGATAACACTTCTAATGCTTGCTTCAAAAGATGTATGCTGACAACACTTCTAATGTATGCCTCATATACTACTAGGTCATGCAAAGGCCATGGAACTTGTCGTTGTGTAGTTATATATATGCAACTTTGAATGAAATCCATATGTGGCTAAATAGACATTAACATTCTTACTAAACTAGTGAGCACAGTTATATGTCACTAAAGTTGAGAAGGTGGAGGGAAACAAGATATATGTTAGATTATGTGCTATGTGCGATGACCGGCCACACTTGTATTTACTATGCAAATATATTACATAAGTTCCAAGTCGATTTGAAACACATGGTAACTGAATTAGCACGATCGAATACCACTGTGTCTCATAAGGAATTGAATTATCATTCTGTTCAAATTTCCTTAATAGTAAATTAGTTCATTTTGTTTAGGTTTCTTCACTGTAATTTCTGGCAACATTTGAGCACAATGGTATTGATGCATGCATTTCCCCAGTTCAGTGGATTCACCTATAACATATATTATTCATCAGTTGTCGTTAAACTTTATGTAGCTTCAACATCTATGTCAGACGGATATGTACACTTGGCAAAACAGAAGCTAGTTGTGCCAAACTTGACCACACATTTGTACCATTTCAAATCCTCGCAAAAACCAGAATTTACTTCCAAATAAAATCAAAGTAAACACCTAAGGATTATTTTATTGAAATAATTTTCATCATGCGGCAAGCATTGACCAGTATGCTTAGATATTTTAAGCACAACACGCTGGCACTGACATTTGGCTGTTACTCAAACGCAAGGACCCGCACTGTTTTGTGAACATGATAGAGAATTCCGAGAAAATCTCAGCTGTAGCATGAACTGCAGAACACGATTTTTTTTTGGCAAGAATTTGAACCAAAGAGTCAATTCCATATCGGCACGGCTCTTTATTTTGTTCATTTCACGAACAGAGACACAAAAATCCATTCATCATTAGCTAGTTGTACGGCTTCTGTAGTAGTAGTGCAGAGTGCAGAGTGCAGTGCGCTTTATCAACAAGTTTAGCAAGCCTGAAGGCATATGGATGTACATACCATACGTAATTGTCACCCAGCAGCTATCAAAGGTGGTTGATAACAGACTAACAGGAGTTCAGCATTAGTTGGAGAGATAATTCATCAACCAGGCTCGACCACACACGTCTGACTTCAGTCGTCTAAACCATCCAAAAAAACCTTCCCAACCTGTGACGACGATCTAACCCACAAATGCTGCCGCCGATCACGGCGGATGAGGACCGACATGTCATGATCACGAACCGCGAGTCGACTCAGAGGAAAACGCCAAAGCTCGTGTGGTCGTGCCACGACGGCAGTTTCATCTTAACAGAGGAGCGGATCAGAGCTTATCGCCGGTGCCGGCCCAGCCACCATCGTCTCCAACACTGTTGTTCGATGCAACCTTCCTTTGTTTTTTTTCAGGTAGATGGAATCGATTGTTTCTGTTGGTCAGCTTGAATGGAGTGCTGTTGCAGGCACTGAAGGTCATGTGATAAGAAGTATGAAAGCAACGATAGTAACCAGGAAGCAGTTGAACTGATCAGAGTGTTGAGTTTGGGGTTCTCAACACGGAGTGAAACCTCCGCCGGGCGATGCCCTGAGGGAGAAAGGGAGTGAAACAAGTACTAGTGGTAGGACAATGAAGGACCTAAACGGCGACTAGAGGGGGGGTGAATAGGAGCCTCAAAATTTCTTTTCAAATTCAAGTCCTTGGCTCTCACGTCCCCTCAAAGCAAGACATACAGCTGCGAACAAGATGCTAATTTCAACGTGAAAAGCGGATGAATTGCAACACTCTTTGGAAGCCCAATTGCAACAAGTGCGGCGTCGGGGATCAATAATAGCAACTTTCTCGGAAGGTACGGACATGTCCGATGTCCGATCCCGATCTGCCCGCCGGTTGCAACACACAATGCAAGTGGATTGCAACACAACTAGAAACCCGATTGCAACAGATCTGGGACGGTCGGGGGTCACGAGAAGTAACCCTCGGAGGGTATGACATGTCCGATGTCCGATCCCGAACACCGCCAAATTGCAACACAAAACACGGACCGATTGCAACACGAAAAAGAGATGGATTGCGACACCCCGACAGCAACCCAAGAAGGCAGACGATTGCAACCCAAGAAGCGGATCGATTGCAACACACCCGACACCCTTGACGTAACAGAGAAACCCGTGATTTCTTAGCGATTTTCGAAGAACCGAGCACTAAATCGCCAAGAACTCTCTCCAATCGAAACCTCAGGTCACAAGATTCAACCTAGATGATCTAGGCATGTAGGTGACCAATTCCCACCAAGAAATTTCAAGTTTGAAGGAGCGAATCGAGAGGAATTTCAGATCTCGCGAAGAACACACCAAAACCGAAGTTTGATCCAAAACTTGCCCGATCTACGTGCTCGTGAGGAATTAGAGTAAATCCTTTGGTGGAAAGGATCCTCTCACGTCCTAGCACGAATCAAAACAAGAAAAACGAGATCAAACGGTGCCAAATCGAAGAAATCGCGAAGAGTAGAGAGGGGAGAGGATGAACTCGGGAAGAACAAGTGAAGAACAAAAATCACAGCACAAGATCAAACATGAACACCGATCGAATCACTCCAAACGTCACCATGTGACGGGCTACTCGAGCTAGCCCTTGCTCAAATGATTTGATACAAACGGTGGACCTCTCACACCAAGGTTTGGAACCCTAAGCTAGGAATTGCAAAATGAGAGGCAAGGGAGGATGAAGGGGTATGCCTCGCTAAATAGCCCCAATTCCCTCCGCCTAAACTACCCCTAAGATACATGAGTCGATTTTGTAACCCTAAGGCTATTTCCGTCGACTCGGTAATCTTCGATCCGACGGCCACCGCGCCTCCTCATCGGTAGCCTTGCCTCCACGCAACCTCCCCCGATGCCGCCACGCGTGCCGCCCTTCCGTCCCCCCGGAACACGCCGGGTTTTGAGGCCCAAACCCGCTGAAACCCGCGCGCGTGGTTTTGAGGCCCAAACCACTAAACCCGCCGCCGATGGTTTTGAGGGCAAACCACCAAACCTCCTCGACACGTGTCATCGCCATCTTGACCGCCCGAAGTCGCCAAGTCATCCGAAGCTCCCCTCCGCCTGCACGCTTCGCCCGTCTTGACTCGATCGACACGGTCCCGCCACGCCCTCTTGCATCCGTCGATGTCCCGGATGTCAGCCACTATGGCTAGCCACCCGGCGATCCGGTCCCTCGGTCCAAGCCTCACGTCCGTCCTTCACCTCCGCGGTCCGTCGGCCCAAGACGCCCCTCCTTGGCTCCTTCACCTCGCCGTCGGCTACCATCTCCGAGCTCAATACCCCGCACAACACGAACCAAGAGATCGTCTTCGACACACTCCACGTGTGCCGGTGAAACATAGCCGAAGCATAAAAAGATAAAAGAAAAATAGAAGGAGAATGTTGATTGTTGACAATCACTACATCACAAAACTAAACACATGCGACCTAAATCAACCATGTGTTCGCAATCTCCCCTTGATGAGTGCATTGTCAACATTCAACACAAAGACAGAGAAGAAAGAAGACAAAGACATCCGTGTGAACACAATCTAGGCATAAGCTGAGACAAAAAGTGCTAATTGCAACCTCAAAGACAATCAAATTGCAACGGCGGATCTCCCGATTGCAACAAGTCTGCATGCATCGCATTCATCGGATAGCAGAAAAATGGAGCAAAAGCTTGGTTCCCAAAGACATGGGCAAAAGGCTCGACACAACCAAGCTAAACAAATAGCTAGTCCTCAAGAAGAGGTAGAACAGGCTCAACACCACTAGCACAGCTCCAAACCAATTACTTTCACACACAAACAGCTAGACCCTCAAGATAGAGGCAAAGGGCTCAACACATCTAGCTCAAAGTGCTACTCCCCCTGGACAAAAAGCGATCCATCGTCTTTGTATCTTTCTCCCCCTTGTTGGCACATGCACTAATCAAGCTATGAGATGCAATATGTCACAATGCAAAGCTTCAAGATTATATTCAACCGAATGAGAGAGTGCTCAAAGTGGTACCATAGCAACAAACTACAAGTGCTAGCCGAGCTCAAGATGATCAAGTGATATGAAATATGGCACAAAGCATTTTGAGCAAATTTTAGTATCTTGCAAAAGGAGGTTCACCATCAAACATAGCACCTAGCACAAGTAAATAGGAGATCAACTAAGTGCTCAAACATGTAAACTAGGTGAACTACCCCAAACAGCAGCTCAAACATCATGCTAGTCAACATGTAACCTTGTGTTCATTTTAGTTCAGAGTTGCAGCGGTTCACAAGTTACAAGAGAGCATGCGCAGTGGTTATCCACATTTGCCTTGCCTTACTAATCAACCATATCAAGCCTATGCATGTGAGCAATCAGAAGCTTAAGACAATGGTCCTGGGTCAAACACAATGAAGTCCAAGTTCATTCAAGAGTGCAAGTGAAAGCGGTCTCGAACTTCAAAGTGTGGCAAAATGGACCCACTCGATCTTTTCATCACTTTAACTTTAGACTTCATGTTTTAGCATGGTATTATCATGAAAATCTAAGCAAGTGAATGAATCAAAGCATGAGACATAGCTACCAAGCATACACATAAAAGCTCAAAAGATCTCAACATCCTACTCATGATAGTAGCTAGCTCAAGGGTGAACCAAGATTAAGTTTCATCATCCATTTATCAAGTTCACATTTCGAAAAACAAACGCGACTCATAACATACATCAAATGATTAACAAGAGCTCAAGCTAGAGACACTATCGAATATATACTACCAAGAGCACAACCTCATTCAGATCAATATAGAGATGAAGCTCATGATATGCAAGTATGATACAAAAAGCAAAACAAACCTAAAACTACAATCGTACATCAACTACAAAACTACCCCTCAAAAGGGATAGCAAACTCCCAACTCACCACGGAGCTTAGCAAAGCGGACTTGGTCTAGTGGTTTGGTGAAAATGTCCGAATCTGTTGCTCGTGTACACGCGTCTTTGGACATCTATGTCCCCCTTCTCTGGGGTGATCTCTCAGAAATGGTACCTCACCTCTATGTGTTTGGTCCGAGAGTGAAGGACCTGGGTTTTTGGCAACACTCACAGCTCCCATGCTATCACACAACAAGGGTACACGAAAAGCTCAAGCCAAAAGTCTCTCAAAGTGGCAACCATCCCACAATTTGGGAACAACAAGCGGCAGCTACATACTCTGCCTCAACCGTCGATCGGCGACACGGCATCGCTACGAGAGGACCAAGACACAAGAGAAGTACCAAGGAACCGACAAGTACCAGATGTGGACTTTCTATGCATACGATCACCAAAGATAATCGAGTCCGAATAACCGAGTGGAGAGGGTGGAAGAGGCCGAAAGTACCATAGGCCAAAGTCAAGGGTAAACCGCAAATACACGAAGATCCTCCTCACGCGGCCGAAAGTGAGAGGTGCGCGTGGCGACGACCTGAAAGCGTCTTGCGCAGAGGCACACCGCAAACCGGATGTCGGGGCGCGTCGCCGTCGGGTACAACGGCCCGAACCGATCATGCTTCGGTACTCCCTTTGGTCCACGGCTTCTCCATCCTTGTCCTCGTCCGGGGCCGTCGTCGCCGACATGGGTGTTGAAAGAGGCTTGGCCTCACCCATGCGAAACTTGCGGATGATGTCCTTCGTGTACTTGCCCTGGTGTACGAAGATCCCGTCCTTGGTTTGCTTGATTTGAAGTCCAAGGAAGTAGGTCGGCTCGCCCATCATGCTCATCTCGAACTCCCCGCTCATAATCTGCGCAAAACTCGATACCATAGCATGTGAAGAGCCACCAAAGATGATATCATCCACATATATCCCGAACGGGAGGATGTCACTTTGCCCTTCCTAAGCAAGAACAAGGTCTTGTCTACAGCTCCCATCACAAAACCCTTAGCTAACGGGGAAGGCTTTCAACCTCTCATACCACGCTCACGGGGGCTTGTTTGAGGCCGTACAAAGCCTTGTGCAACTTGTACACATAGTCTGGGTGTTTAGGATGCTCAAACCCCGGGGGTTGCCTCACATACACCTCCTCCTCTATGAACCCATTTAGGAACGCACTCTTGACATCCATCTGGAAGAGCTTAAAGCCCTTCAAGGCTGCAAAGGCAAGCAAAATCCTAATGGCTTCTATGCGGGGGCTCTGAGGAGCAAAGGTTTCCTCATAGTCTATACCCTCTTTTCGACAAAACCCCTGGGCAACTAGTCCGGCTTTGTTTCTCACAACCACCCCATCCTCACTCTGCTTTTGTTCTTAAACACCCACTTGGTTCCTATGGGATGACACTTTCATTTGGAGGTGGCACTAAAATCCAAACTTGGTTCCTCTCAAAAGTTCGCAACTCCTCATGCATGGCATTGACCCAATCCGAATCAGATAATGCGGTGGTAACATCTTTGGGCTCAAGAGTGGAAACAAATGCAGAATGAGCAAAATGACACATAGCATAGGATTTGGAACGAAGTTACCCTTTGGTTCAATCCTCCAATCATGTTCTCCGGGGGTGACGACGCTGAATGTGCCGAGGCGCCGTGCGCGAAGATGTCGCCCTCCCCTCGACGGAGTCGGAACCTCCTCAGTGCAGCCGTCTCGCCCGAGGGAGCTGCTCCACCGGACCCCGTGAAGTAGTGGTAGTAGGGTGCGGGTCCGTGAGCGGTCGTCGCCGTCCACAGGGTCATTTGGGGCAAGCGGTGGAGTAAACCGGGATCACCCCGCCCAACGTCTTCCTGCTCCTCCTCCACAAAGATGCTCTGCTCCATCTCCTCCTTTCCTACACACTCAAACACGTAAGAAGAACAAGGCGCGGTCTCATCGAAGGTAACCTCACATGTCTCTACAACGCGGTTAGTCTCAAGGTTAAGAACCCCAGTAGGCATGTGAGTGCAAAGCATATCCAAGAAAAATGCCATCGGTGATCGAGACTCAAACTTGTCAAGATTACCTTGCTTGAGAATGAAGCACCCGCAACCAAACACACGGAAGTGACTCACCTTGGGCGTCTTCCAAACCGCAACTCATACGATGTCTTCTTGGTGAAAGCACGAGGAGGAAAATGCGGTTGGAGACATGGCATGCCGTGTTGATTGCCTCACCCCCAATACTTCCTTGGAGTCTTGTGTTCATCGAGCATGGTCCTTGCCATCTCCACAAGAGTCCGGTTCTTCCGCTCAACAATCCCGTTACGCTGCGGGACATAAGGGCTAGAAAACCGGTGCTTTCGACACCCAAGTTAGCACAAAGAGACTCGAACCGAGAGTTCTTGAATTACGTGCCATTGTCACTGCGAATATTTCGAATGGCTGTATCTATCAACTCAGTTTCGATCTCAAAATCAAGTCGCGAGCAAAACCAAAAGCCTCATCCTTGCCCTCCATGAAAAAAGACCCAAGAGTATCTCGAAAAGTCGCCAACGATCACTAGACAATACCACTTCCCACCCATCGACCTCACCCGAGATGGACCAACGGTGTCCATGTGAAGGATCTCTCCGGTCTCGAGGTCATAACTGAAAGTGGATCGGATGGTGGGAAGCGGATACCATCTTCCCCGTGGCGGCGGGGATGACGGACCAAATCCTTCTCAAATTTGAGCTTAGGCAATCCTCGGATTAGACCCATGGAACTTAACCTCGTGAGAAGGTCAAAGCTTAGGTGTCCAAGTCTCCTATGCCATTTCCACAAATCAGAGGAGGACCCGGCCAACAAGCAACAAGAAGTGCCAAAGCCTCGAGAAAAATCAGCACGAAAGACTTGCCCAAATGGCACGATCCAAAGCAAATAAGATCATCGCGAGAATCCAAAACGCGAGAGCATCCAACCTTAAAGCGTACCTCATACCCATCGCCGCCATAAGCTGAGAGACGTAGAGTAGGTTGAAGTGCAGGTTGGAGACGAGCGCCACATCCTTGAGCACGAAGTGGTCATTGATCCCGATTGACCCTCGCGGATGAATCTTCCCTTGTTCGCCCCCGAAAGTGATGTATTCTTTCGTCTTCATCGGGGTGAGGTGGAGAACCACTTGAGTTTCCGGTCATGTGACGAGAACAGCCGGAATCAATGAGCCACATGTCCTCCAGCCTTCCGGCCTCAATGGGAGAGGAAGAAGAGTCGCCGCCGGCCGCCTCCTTCGAGGGCCATGGTGCGTAAGCCCGGGCTTGGAGTTGGTGAAGAAGCAAAGTCCATTGAGCTTGTCCTCGACCTTGCGCTCGGGCTCCTCGCCGCTTGAGGAAGATTGCCCGCCCGAGGAGTAGTTGTCGAGGTCGCCGAGGGACGCAAGGAAGGCGTGCTTGTGCTCCCTTGGCACGCTTTTGAGGTACTTCTTCTTGATTGCCTCCTTGTCGAATCCCTTCTTGGACTTGTGCTTGCGGAGGTGTACTCGCTTGTCCTTGCGCTTGTCGGAGTCGTACTTGCTGGAGTAGTACTTCTCGCCGGAGTACTTGTCTTTGTTCTTCTTGGGGCATGCGGCGGCAAGTGGTCCGGATCTCCCGCACTCGAAGCATCCGCCCTGGGCGGCCGCCACGCCGATGGTTCAAGCGGTTGTTGGCATTGTGTTGGGCTATTTGATCCTCACCCACTCGAGCGGCTAGCACTTGGTAGTTCTCGTCCTCAACGATCTCCCACACTCTCCAATCTATCCCCATGAGATGCGCTTGCATCTTGATCTTCCAATAGGGATAGTTGGAGCCATCGAACTCAGGAGGCTTGCCACCAAAGTGACCAAACCTCTCCATGTCGCCTTCTCTAGCGGATCAAGAACCGGTTAAGGTGGATATGATCCTTAACCCGCCTCGATACCAATTGAAGGACCAAAACGGCGACTAGAGGGGGGGTGAATAGGAGCCTCAAAATTTCTTTCGAAATTCAAGTCCTTGGCTCTCACGCCCCCACAAAGCAAGACATACAGTGCGAACAAGATGCTAATTTCAACGTGAAAAGCGGATGAATTGCAACACTACCGAAGCCCAATTGCAACAAGTCCGGGCGTCGGGGATCATGAGTAGCAACTTTTTCGAAGGTACGACATGTCGATGTCCGATCCCGACTACCGCCGATTTGCAACACACAATGCAAGTGGATTGCAACACAACTAGAAACCCGATTGCAACAGATGCGGGATAATGGGGGTCACGAAGTAACTCTCGGAGGGTACGAGATATGTCCGATGTCTAATCCCGAATCGCTCGCCAAATTGCAACACAAAACACGTAACCGATTGCAACACGAAAAAAAGAGATGGATTGCGACACCCGATTGCAACCCAAGAAGCGGATCGATTGCAACCCAAGAAGCGGATCGATTGCAACACACTGGACACCCGCGAGCGAGCAGAGAAACCCGTGATTTCTTAGCGATTTTCGAAGAACCGAGCACTAAATCGCCAAGAACTCTCTCCAATCGAAACCTCAGGTCACAAGATTCAACCTAGATGATCTAGGCATGTAGGTGACCAATTCCCACCAAGAAATTTCAAGTTTGAAGGAGCGAATCGAGAGGAATTTCAGATCTCGCGAAGAACACACCAAAAACCGAGTTTGATCCAAAACTTGCCCGATCTACGTGCTCGTGAGGAATTAGAGTAAATCCTTTGGTGGAAAGGATCCTCTCACGCCCTAGCACGAATCAAAACAAGAAAAACGAGATCAAACGGTGCCAAATCGAAGAAATCGCGAAGAGTAGAGAGGGGGGAGAGGATGAACTCGGGAAGAACAAGTGAAGAACAAAAATCACAGCACAAGATCAAACATGAACACCGATCGAATCACTCCAAACGTCACCATGTGACGGGCTACTCGGAGCTAGCCCTTGCTCAAATGATTTGATACAAGCGGTGGACCTCACACCAAGGTTTGGAACCCTAAGCTAGGAATTGCAAAATGAGAGGCAAGGGAGGATGAAGGGGTATGCCTGCGCTAAATAGCCCCAATTCCCTCGCCTAAACTACCCCTAAGATACATGAGTCGATTTTGTAACCCTAAGGCTATTTCCGTCGACTCACGGGTAATCTTCGATCCGGCGGCCACCGCGCCTCCTCATCGGTAGCCTTGCCTCCACGCAACCTCCCCGATGCCGCCACGTGCCGTCCCTTCCGTCGCCGGAACACTTCGGGTTTTGAGGCCCAAACCCGCGAAACTCCGCGCTGTGGTTTTGAGGCCCAAACCACTAAACCCGCCGCCGATGGTTTTGAGGGCAAACCACCAAACCTCCTCGACACGCGTGTCGCCGCCATCTTGACCGCCCGAAGTCGCCAAGTCATCCGAGCTCCCCTCGCGCCGCTTCGCCGTCTTGACTCGATCGACACGGTCCCGCCACGTCCTCTTGCATCCGTCGATGTCCCGGATGTCAGCCACTATGGCTAGCCACCCGGCGATCCGGTCCCTCGGTCCAAGCCTCACGTCCGTCCTTCACCTCCGCGGTCCGTCGGCCCGCAAGACGCCCCTCCTTGGCTCCTTCACCTCGCCCGTCGGCTACCATCTCCGAGCTCAATACCGCACAACACGAACCAAGAGATCGTCTTCGACACACTCCCGTGTGCGGTGAAACATAGCCGAAGCATAAAAAGATCAAAGAAAAATAGAAGGAGAATGTTGATTTGTTGACAATCACTACATCACAAAACTAAACACATGCGACCTAAATCAACCATGTGTTCGCAGACAAATTACAATAATGCTCCATAAATGGAATTCACCACCCTCTATGGGGAGGACTCTCCCTTTTTATAGCTTTAGATTACCCGGTGATGTAGGATTACAGTGCGCCCTCCTATATCCGGGCATATTCCTCGGATCTACATATAGTGTTCACCCAAATCGTATTTGTACACAACTTGTCGCCTCCCGCTTGCCGGGTCCATCCAGGCCCCCCTGCCGCCCGGTGTTAGGGACCTCCGCGGTCCTCGCCAGCTCCCGCCCTGAATCCGCTACTGGCCGAAAAGTTCCCGATCGTCTTCCTTGGGAGGAGGGTGGCGGAGGTGTTGACCTCCCCGCCGTCGCATGGTCCGGGAGGCCCGTCTTGTGGATCGAGGCGGCTGGCGCAGCCCGACCTTTCCCGCTTGCTCTGCCGGGCGGAGGCCCGCGTATCATTCTTTCTCGCCAATCGTGCATGGTCGGGAGGCCCGTCCCTGCGGCGAGGTGTCGGGGCGCAGCCCGACACCTTCGCTTGCTCTGCCGGGCGGAGGAGCCCCGGCAGGATCATTCTTTTCTCCGCCCGTCGCATGGTCGGGGAGGCCCGTCCTGCGACCGAGGTGGCTGGCCAGCCCGACACCAGCCGCTTGCTCGGGCCGGCGGAGGCCCGCAGATCATTCTTTTCTCCGCCCGGCGCCGCATGGTCGGGAGGCCCGTCCCTGCGACCGAGGTGGCGGGCGCAGCCCGACACCTTTCGCTTGCTCACTTCGGCGGAGGCCTGCGCAGATCATTCTTTTCTCCGCCCGGCGTCGCATGGTCCGGGAGGCCCGTCCCTCGCGACCGAGGGTGGCCAGCGCAGCCCGACACCGCCGCTGCTCTGCCGGGCGGAGGCCCTGCAGATCATCCTTTCCCCGCAGAAGGTACGCCAGTCAAGATAACCAATTTATTAGTTCTGACCTCCCGCCAGGTCTCCGTCAGCGTTTAGACCTCGCCGGTACTGCCGTGGCACGAGCCCCAGCGGTTCCCCTTGAGGGCGAAAAGGTCGTGAGCGGAGGCGTGCCTTCGTTCTCAACGATTTGCGGTATCAGCGGAGGTGTTGAGGGTTCCCTCTCCTCCCCGGGGCGATTTCGCTGGGCGAGGGACCCTTTGCGTTGTATTCCGCAGTTCCAAGCGTCGTGATCGCAACTGGAAGACGTAAAAGACGCGCCCCTCGAGGCCGAGGTGACCGTTTTGCCCGCCCGTTGGTCGCGAAGGGATGCGAAGGGTCGCCGTCGGAGGCTATAAAGGGCCTCCCCCGGGTGGAGTCTCACCCCAGCCATCGCTTTCACTTTTCCTCTCCTCCGCCTTCCCGCGCACCTTTGCTTTCTTGCTCCGCTCACGCTTTCGCTTGCCTCCGCTAGCCCCAGCCGCTAGGTGTATGCGCGCTAGTCCTTGGCCGTTTAGCGTGAGGGTAAAGCTTCCCCGACGAGAGCTCACGGGCCATACGCGGAGCTCTCACAGACGCTCTAGCCAGTACTGCACCTCTTCGAGGGAGTGCATCTTTGGGACGCGGCTCGCGCTCAAGACACGGAAGATACCCTCTCCGGCGTTGAAGCCTCCGTCGGGGGATCTCATGGCTCGCGAAGACGCCAACGCGACCTACGAGCCGGGTTCGGCCCAAGATGACCCGTGCGATGCTTTCGAGGACCTCCGCCGAAGGGTTTCATCGGCGCCAGCGCGAGGTCAAGCTTCCTCAAGGCGAGACAGTGCGGAGCTGCCCGAGCCACGTAATCAATGGGGATCGTTTTCAAGGATTTTTTCACCTGCGGTCTCCGCCTCCCCTACTGCTCGTTTGCTCGCACGGTGGTGGAGTCTTTTGAAGTGCAAGTTCACCAGCTCACTCCGCACGCATTCCTAGCGTTGTCGAAGTTTGTGTGGGCTGTTGTTGAGTCCTATGGCGGAGAGGCGGACACGAATACCTTTGTCCGGTTCTATGAGTTACACAAGCAGCCGAAGCTTTGGAAGATGGCGGATGGGAGCGAGAAGAAACTGCAGTTCGGGTGCTGTACGTTCAGCCTCGCCGCTACGGGGCGAGAGAAAGCGAGATCTCCTACGCCGAGAAGAACAAGTGGGAGCCCAGTTGGATGGAATATCGGTTCTACGCCAAGTCTCGTGCGGACGGGGAAGACTGTTGATGGGGTGGAGATATCTCGCTATCCCTTCGCGTCCAAGCTTGTTCCTGTGGACATCGCTGCGCCGCCCCGATCCAAATAACGATCGACGGAGCGACGGAGAAGTGTCGCGAAGCCTTTCTCCTCGCGTGTCGTTATTCTGGAGGCCGCGATTTGGTGGAGGAGATATGCGCGGCGAAGGTCTCGCCCGCGCAACGTCACAAGAACCCACTTACGCTGGAGAAGGTGAACCCGCCTCGTTTTTGGAGATGCAGTCTTTGGTTCCGTTCCCCGCCTCGGCGTTCGCTCCCGGAGGGTGTTAGCCCGGATGCGTTCGTCATGCGGGTTGAGATGGAGGCTCAGGAAGCCGCCGGGCCCTATCTCAACGGAAGGAGTTTCGAGCGGAGGTCTCGGTGGGGACCATGCCCCGCTCGAACCGTGTCTTCGAGGAGATGGGGGTTGAGTACGGGAATCATAAGGTTCCCGGAAAAATTTTGTTGAGATCGAGCGGCGTGAAGCGACGGCCGCAAGCCGAAGGCGGCGAAGGGGATCGCCTCCGCGGCGCCCGCGGTGAGAAGAGGGAGGCTCCTCCCTTAACCCGGGGAAGTCAAAGAAGAGCAAGGTGGAGGGTAACACCTCCACTTTCGTCCTCCAGCTCCCCATTTGCCGCCACGGCCAAAGAGGAGGCCAAGAAGAAGAAGCGGCTCGCCCCGGCAAGTAACCAAAAGCGGGTGTTGAGGCGCCCGTTGCGCCGCCGCGGGAGACGAGGCCCGTGGGGGAGGAGGAATCCGCCGCCGGTCTTCCGACTCGCAAAAGGGTTGTGATTGGCGGGGTGGGGGCTGTTTGGCGTTAAAGGTTAGTCGGGCCCCTCCAAGCCCCGCCCGAAGAGTCGGGCGGGCTTTTTAGGCAGGACTACATCGGAGGTGTCGAAGGCCATGGCTGACCCCATGGCTGATTGCCATGCTTAAGCGACAGCTCCGCTGAATCACGGAGCCGAGCGTTCGGGCGTGTCGGAGCTGGGGTCTCCCGCAAAGATGAAGGAGCAGGAGGTAGAGATTGATTACGCCTCACGAAGACTCTTCGTTCCACCTATCGGAATGAGTCTTACCTATGCCCGGATGCAGGAGCTTTGTGCCGTTCATGACGCGTCTAAGGGTAAGGGCGTTGAGACGGAGAGCTCCGCCGCGAAGGCCGCGAAGGCCCTTGGATGTGTTAGAGGTGCTACGCACCGGTGCCGTCTTTAACTCCGCGCCGCCGTTGAGGGTATGCTTCGCTAGTCGTTTTTTGTGTGTAGTCTTAATATGCGTTTGCTTGGGTGACTTATTTTTCCCTTGTTTGGATGGTGGCGAAGCCGCTCTACTGGCGTGGGTCTACATTCTCCTCGGCTTTGTCTTTGAGGGTGATTTGAGTGAGTATTCTACCTTACTTCATTGCTTATTTCTATTGTGGTGTTATTGTGAGCTTGTCTGATATTCTGAGTAGACACTATGCTTAAATATTTTTCAGAGGGTGATGTCTACGAGGTGTTCAATAAGGCTATAGATCAAAGCCTTTCGGTGCGGAGATGTTTTGTTTTGATTTCGGTTTCTTTTTCGCTTGGGTGGCGGAGTTCTAATAATAATTTTTTTTTCTCTATAGATGACCACTAGCTTGGAGTGCGTTAGGTGCTAAGGTTCAACGGGAGCTTGTTGCGCACGACAAGATTACAGTGGATCTGGCGAAGGTTTCGCTGGGCTATTGAAAAGGCGTCGCTGGAGGAGTTGGTGGCCCGGGAGCAGGAGCTTCGCCAGAGCGAGGCAACTGCAGCGAAGGAGGCTCGGGATGCGTTGGCTGCTCGTGCGGAGGTGGGTGAGAAGACTCTTCGCGAGGTTGAGTTGAAGCTTGAGGTAGCCAACGCCCCGCTTTTGCTCTCGTCTCGTGTTCGGTCGTCTAGCGGCGAAGAAGCGGTTGGACGGTATTTATATGTCCTGCACCTCTGTTGCTCATGCGTACGCGGAGGCCGTGACCTCAGTTGGCGCAGCTGTGACGCCGTTCCCTGTGGAGGGCGGGAGTACTGGTGTTCTGTCCTGGATGGCGAGGAACGTCGCCAAGCTTCCGGACGTGCTACGGGGCGTGTCCGACTTCGGAGCCCGTGCCGCTGCTACAAATGTTGCCTCGAATCCTTTCCAAAGAAGGGGTGTGGCGATATTGCCAGCGTTCGCGTGAAGGAGACATCGCCCGTCGAGCTTGGCGGAGCTTCGGAGGTGATGCTTTAAAATTCGTGGGCTCGTTTATGAAGAAATTTTGGGCAGTCCACGGTCGAGGCGGAGGCGGCGTCCCTTGCTCGTTCCCTCTTCGGTGAGTTCGGTACTCACAATATTTGTTTATGATTTAGTGGTCTTCTTGCTTTGCTAGAATGTGACGATGTTTTGGCGGGGGTGGTGCTTCGACGGAGGCTGCTCCGCGGGTTGAGGCTGTGGAGGATGCTCCGGGGATGCGACTCCGCCCACGAGGCTCGCGCGGATGGGGAGTCGCGCACCGATGAGGATGCGGAGGTTTAGGGAGTTTGGATTTTTAATTTTTGTGTCCTTTGGCGCTTTTGCGCGGATGTGCGCTTTCCGCTTGTAAAGACTGGTAACAACTTGTTTTAATGGAAATCTAATGTTTCGTTTGAGCCGATGACTTCTGCGCGGAGTTCTGATGGGGTGCCTCGCGCGAGGATGTCAACCCGTTGTGCTTTTACCGTAACGGTGTTTATGTAGACGGAGGTCTCTCGGTTATTTTGGAGGGAGACCTTCGCCAACCCTAGTGTAGATGAGATGTATGATGACGTTTTGTTTGATTTAGGAGACGCGCGAATGGCGTTTACAAACTCGGTGGCCTGGGAAGGGCCTCCGCCTGGGTCTGAATAGTTTTTGTTTCAGTTTCATTCTATTTTTGTAATGCGAAAGTTTTTATTAATTAAACGAGACTTGTTGTGTTATACTTGACTCATTGTCCCGGTTACATTACTCGTTCCTTTTTTCAATACCGTCTTAGATTTTGTTTTGGACCTTCGCTTGTGGATTTGGCTGCGGAGGGTAGTCATTTGTTTGAGGCGCCAATCCATCCCCTTCCGCTGCGAAGTACTCGCGCGTGGAGGAGCCGTCTGGTCATGCTTTTGTGCCTCCGCTACCCGTGTGGGAAGCGCCAATTAGTCGCTTAAACTCGGCGGGGTCTTCGGCGAGAATCTTGCATTTGGATGCTTTGCATGTGTTATGATCTCAGGGGGATGTTACAATTCTTACGCGGTCTCCCCCCGAGGTTCTCCAAATACTAAGATCATTACGATTTCTTACACGGTTTCTTCCTATGAGCCGCTAAATTTCATGGAGGTTGACGCCCCGCACTCATCTTTATTGTTCCTCTAGCCTTTCTTGAGCGCTTGGTGTCTTGGGATAATGGGATGTTGTTTGATTGGAGGTGGGGGACGGGGTTTGTTTTATAGGGTCGGTGCCGTTATGAGGACTTATTGATGTTGTCCTTTGGTAGGTAAGTTAGGTTTCTTTGGGTTAGTATATATCCCAATAGATTTCCTCCCCTTGCTAAGCGAGGTACTTTGGGCCAATCTAGTGGTGGCTTAGTAAGCTAGGCTTTGACACCGATGTGAGGGTTAAATGCGGTGGTGCAGGATGTTTATCCGGTTGCCCTCCTATTCGTTGGCTGGAACCTCAGACTGAGACAGGCACGGAGCTATCAATTCTGGCCGATGGGCTTTGGATGCTTTGGCGGTTTGCCCTTTGGGCCTGATCTCCGCTAGAGCGTCTTTAGGTCTACTTTGTTTCCGGCGGAGGAGGTTCTTCAGGATGTAAAACTCCAATGGCGGTCTGCGATCTGTCTGAGGAGGGGCCGTCGTCGCCGGGCGAAGGCTATCTTGTGGTCGCGGCGTGGAAAGTCATTTGCCCTACACGGTGGTGTTGATCACGCCCCTACGTCTTGCCGCGGTAATGCGTGCTACCACTTTGTTCCATCTTCGGGCGGAGATGTTTAGAACTTGGACAAGCACAATGTCAAGAACCTGTGTAATTCGAGAATGTAATAGCAAAGCAAGAAATGTCAAGTATCTTGAATTTTGGTACTTGCGCTCCCATTTGCCTTTGTTGGCGGAGGTGTTCTTGATGCCCGAGATGGATGAGGTCTTTTTTCAGCCTTTCAATTTTAGACACATACCGTTGTGTCACCTCGATGCCTACGCTTTGGGTAGGACTTTTTCGAGGATTTTGAGACCCTTTCGTTGGTCTTTGGAGGTCATTTTTAGGTCGAGCCTCCGTGTTACGCCCTAACGATGTCCTCTTGGGTTTTTTTGTCGTGCTTGTCGAATTACATTGACTTCGTTTGCTAGTCACTTTCGACTTGTTTTTTTCTTTCTTGTTCGGGGAAATTTCCTCTTTATATTTGGAGGGTTTTACATTGGTCTTGCCTCATTAAAAACCTCACCTCCGCTAGGAGTTCCCCGTGAGGAAAAGAGTGCAAGGCCTTCGTTGAAATGCTCGTAAAATTCTAATGGTACTTTGCGAGAAAGTAAAATATTGGCCGGCCTCGCTTATATTTTTGCGGGAGGTGTTGCCTTGTTAGATCCAACAAGGCGGAAGGCTCCCTGCCTTGCTGTTGCTTTTTTGCGATGAATGGACCATCCCATTTTGCACGCAATTTCCCTACCGTTGAGCGTTCGGCTTTCTCTTAAGTACGAGGTCTCCGTCCTGAATGTTCTTCTTGCGGACCTTGCTGTCCCTCCATTTCTTGGTCTCCGCTTGGTACTCTTGTATGTTCTCCACAGCTTCTAGCCTTGTTTGTTCTAGCGTTTCTTTTGCGTATTCCTCATCTTCTGCCATCTTGTGTCTCATGACGCGGAGGCTTTCGTGTTTCAGTTCTTCTGGGAGCATTGCTTCTTCTCCGTACATGAGCTTGAATGGTGTGAAGCCGGTGGCTCGTGAAGATGTTGTGTTGTGAGACCAGACTACTCTTGGTAGTTCGTCTGCCCACTTTCCCTTGCGGAGGTTGAATAGGGTTTTTGAGATTGCAGAGAATATTATTCCGTTTGCTCTCTCCCTTTGCTCCATTTGATTACGGGTGGTAGACCGACGAAGGCTATCTTTGTTCCCATTTGTGAGCGAAGTCCCTGAACTTATGCGAGTCGAATTGCTTTCCGTTGTCTCTTTGTCACCATTCTTGGTACCCCAAACCTGCAGATTATGTTCTGGCAGTAGAACTTGGTGATGGATTCGGAGGTTATTTTTGCCAAGGGCTTCGCTTCTATCCATCTGGTGAAGTATTCTACTGCTACGACTGCAAATTTGTTTCCTCCTTGTGCTGTTGGTAGTGGACCAACGATATCAATTCCCCATCTCTGTAGTGGCCGGTCGGAGGTATTAGCCGTGTTTTCGTTGAAGGGCTTTTTCCGGTGGGGTGCAAAATTTTGACGCGAGCCGCGATGTTTTGACAATCTGGCCGCTTGGCGTCTTTTATATCGTGGGCCAATAGAATCCTTGGCGGATAGCCTTCGCCGATAGTGCTCTTGGTCCGATGTGGGATCCGCAGATACCGGCATGTATTTCTTTGAGTAGGTCTATACCTTCGCTTTGTGGAATGCACTTGAGCATTGGTTGGACCAGTCCCCTCTTGAACAGCTGGCCGTCGATGAGCGTGTAGCTTCTTGCTCGTGCCTCGCTCGAGGAGGCTTCAGCGTCACTACGGG
This sequence comes from Hyparrhenia diplandra, assembly GCA_015847255.1. NCBI lineage: Eukaryota > Viridiplantae > Streptophyta > Magnoliopsida > Poales > Poaceae > Hyparrhenia > Hyparrhenia diplandra. The sequence goes on from JADLZK010012337.1 coordinate 1,461,894, forward strand.
TAGCTTACGTTATTGAGGTTATCGATTATGGCTTGTCTCAGTCTTCACCTTCCACCAACATGACGGTTTTGAATGCTACTTTCGGTGTTTTACATTTGCTGGTTTATACACCACATTGTAAATGGTGTTACGCGGGCATGCGGAGGTTGTTTTTTGCTGCCTTTGCTAGAGCCGCCTGCGCCTCGTTGTTTTGTTCTCGTGGTATGAATCTTACGGTGAATCCTTGGAATCTTCGTTCCATTGCCCTCGACCACCGCTAGGTAATTTACAAGCTCGGCTCTCACGGCCATGCATTCTTTTTTCCACTTGTCCCGCTACTAGCATTGAGTGCATTCGACTTCTACTAGTTTTTGCGCCGTAGGCCTTTGCTTTTGTGAGCCCTAGTATGAGCCCCTCATATTCTGCTTTGTGTTGTTTGTTTGGGAGCACTCCAGCCCGGGTGGCGAAGTGTGATCGGCGCCACAGGGTGACATTATCACGGCGGAGGCTCCGCTCGTTTACGCCCCATGCTCCATCGCTGTAAATCGTCCATAGCTCGATTGATCGGTTTGCTTTTGTTGATCGTGTGGTGTCCATTCTGCTACAAAGTCTGCTAACACTTGTGATTTTATCGCGGACTGTGCACAAATGTTATTTCGAATCGAGATAGCTCATTTGCCTATTTGCTAATTCTTCCGAGGTTTCCTTGTTTCTTAGGACCTCGCCCGCCGGTTGTGAAGTGGGTACTATCACTTTGTATGAGTGGAAATAGTGCTTGAGTTTCTGGATGCTGCTATCACAGGGCGTATGCTATTTTCTCTATTTACGTGTAGTTGATCTTTGCTCCCGTGAGTGCCTCCGATACATAATATATTGGGAGTTGAGTGATGCGATCATTTTCGTTTTTCTCTTGGACTACTACGGCGCCGGCGGGCGTGATCGATCTTTGCGATGTAAAGGAGTATGGGTTTCTCTTCGTCGGGAATGCGGCTCTTTGTTAGCTGTTCTTGCGGGTATTCTTTGAGTTTCTTAAAGGCCTCCGCTGCTCTTCCCCATTTGATGCTTCTGCTCCCCTCGGGGCTTGGAAGAATGGGAGGCTTTTTTCCGTGACTTGGAAATGAATCTGTTGAGGGCTGCTATTCTCCTGTTAACTTTTGAAATTCTTTCTTTGTTTTAGGCTCCGCCATGTCTCGATTGCCTTTGCTTTTCCCGGGTTTGCTTTGACTCCTTCGGGTGACTATGTATCAGGGACCTTCGCCTTGGTGACTCCAAAGACACACTTTTAGGGGTTCAACCCGAGGCCCGACTTCTTCAGTTCACGAAGGTTTCTTGTAGGTCGGAAATGTGATCCCGCTCTCTTTTGCTCATGACTATGAGGTCATCGACATACGCAATCATGTTTTTTGCGTAGTTGCCCCGTCAAGACTTTGCCTCGTCATTTTGGCGAAGGTTGCACTGGATTCTTCAAGCCCTCGGCATTTCGGCGAAGCAATATGTTCGAATGGTGTTGTGAAACCGGTCTTTTCTTCATCTTCTTTTCTTAGCCATATTTGATGATATCACGAATAGCAATCCAAAGCGGTGAAAAACCTTCGACATCCTGGCCGCTTTGTCCACGGAGGTGTCTATTCTCAGCGGGGGGTAATTGTCTTTCTTGGTAGCTTTGTTTAGATCCGTGAAGTCTATGCACATCCTCATTTTGCCGGAAGTCTTTTTGGGACCAAGACAACGTTTGCCGCCCGGTCGGTGTATTTGACTTCTCTCGATTACCTTGGCATCGAGTAGTCTACGTACCTCGCTTGTCTTTGCTAATATCCTATCTTCGACATTTTCCTCTCATCCTTTGTTTCTTTGGCCTCATTTTCGGGTTGATGTCTAGGACATGTTCGATTGTATCTCTGTCTACTCCGCGGAGGTCTGCTGCTGACCGGCGAAGATTTCTTTGTTTTTGATGAGGAGCTCATGACTCTTTCTCTTCTTAGGGTTTAAATCTGCGCTGATTGTTCTTGAATGATCTCGGGTCATTGTCTATTCTTATCTTCTTGATTCTCTCTTGGCCTTTGGCGCTTGTTTGCTCTTTTTTTTCATGTCCGGTGGTTACGGACCTTCGCCTTTCACTTCCACCGAGTTGACATTCCCGTGGGCTCGGTATATAGCCTTTTCTATGTTTCTTGCTTCTTTTCGGCTCCCGTATGTGGTTATGATCCCGTGGAGTGCTGGGATTTTCATGCACAAGTAGCCCATGTGTATTGCAGCGTTGAACTTGTTTGTGAATCCTCTGCCGAAGATTGCATTGTATGCGGGGAGTAGACATCGACGATGTCGAAGGTTATGTATTCTGTTTCTCGGCGCTTTTTTTTTCATCTGCGAAGGACTTTGGTAGGACTATCTTGCCCAACGCCTGTACCTGTCTTCCGCCAAATCCTATGAGTGGTGAGTCTGATGGCTGTAGTTGGTTTCTATTGAAATTCATCTTGTCGAATGCATTGGCGAAGATTATGTCTGCGGAGCTTCCCGTATCCACCAAGTACTCTTTTCATTTCCCATGTTGCTATGTTGGTTTCTATCACCATTGCGTCAACGTCGCGGGTAGCTCTCGAAGTTTAAGGTCCGCTTCGAAAAGTTATGGGAGTCTTCGACCACTCCCCAAACCTGACTGAAGGTTGAACTGCTACATTGTTGACCAAGCGGAGGTGATCTCTTTTTCGTTTTTTTTGTTTCATACTCTATTGATGAACCTCCCGTGATTGGCATTATGGTGCCAATGGAGGGTAATGGGGCGTGTGGATTGTATTGGTTTTCTGGATTTGGCTCATTTTTCATGGGAGCGCTGGGTGGGGGTCCTTGCGGAGGTGGTGGCAAATTTTGGTTTGCGATCTGGTTAACAGGCCGTCTATTCGTGTCGAGGCGGTCTTTGTCTCAACGTATGTTAAATGCTGCCTCGGGTTTGAGTAGGACATGCTCGATTCCGAGGAGTAATTCGGGGCTTGTGTTGGAGGTGGCGAATGTCTCCATCTTTGGGAGGAAATTTGGGTAGTAGGCGTTTGCGGGGTAGATGGATGCACTTGGTTTGATGTTAGGGATGGATAAATTGGGCAATATTGTTGTCTTGATTCTCGATTTGGGCGGAGGCTCGGTGCGTGTGTATGTGTAAGCATTGTTTACTCCCTCGTTGGTCGCGGAGGTTGGCTGTTTGGTGGGTTATTTGGTAATCCCTTGAGCGCCTTGTCTCTTTCTTCTTTGGATGACGGGCGCCTACGGTATAGTGGCCTTTCTCTTCGCCATGCACTGCTTGAAGCTGTTTTCTTGGCCCTCTGTTCCAATTTATCACGGGGCCCTTTTCCTGGTATGGCTTTTGGTTGTCGGGTGGCCGTCCCCCGATTCTTTGCTTGTGATTTGGTTGCTCCGCTACCCGGTTCATTGTTAGTACTTGCTGCCCTTGACCACGCTTAGGTACATTCTTTGCGGAGGTTCCGGTTGTGAATTCCTTTTGTTGCCCTTGGCTTTCTTTGTTTGTCCATGTTTTGTTCCTCTAACCTCTTTCGGTAATCTTCGATGCGGCGAATCCAGATTTCAAACTGTTCACAAAGCTCCTGCATTGTTTTTGGCTTGTTTTCGTGCTAACTCTCCGTGAACGGTCCCGGGCGGAGCCCCTCGATGGCAGCGTCTATCGCCACCGATCCGCACGTCGGGGGCCTTCGCTTTGAGTTGTAGGAATCTTTGGAAGTAGTCTTTTCGGTGGCTCGTTGTAGCCTTGTGCGCATTGAAATAGGTCCATGGAGGTGAGTGATTGTACAACCGGGCCTTTGAAGTTTTCCGGTATCTTGTCGCGGAGGTTCTCCCATGAGTATATAGTCCTAGGTTTCAGCATGGAGTACCAAGCGAGCATCTCCTTCTCGCGGCTATTATGAAAGCCTTCGCTAGTCGCGTCGTTGCCACCCGGAGGCGATCGCCGCTTCAGTAGCTCATTATGAATTGATGCGGTCCGTCTTCCCGTTAAATTTCGGAGCTGGGTGGGCTTGTATCCGGTCGGCCATGGTGTTATTTGTATTCCTTCCGATAGTGGAGATTTGGGGTCGAGCGACCTTCGCCGATCCTGTGGGACATCTTGGCCGATCAGTGGGTTGGGGAGGCTTCGAGGTCAAGGTTTATCGGCAAGTGACTCGATGTGGGGATGGGCCGGGACAATTAGGGGCGGGTGAGTCGAGGAGGCCGAGTGACGAACTGCATGCTTTGAATCTCCGCTGCGGGAGGCGCCATTTGCTGCCTTATCTCGGCCGCTTGTGCCGATGCCTGCTGTGATTTGAGGACCTCCGCATAGTCGCGGCGCTTTGTCCCTTTCTCGCTGCAACCTGCGGAGGATGATGCAGGCGGGCGTAACTCCCCGCGTCTCGGGCAGGTGCTTCACCTCGAGGTTCAGCGGTCTCACGGCCTTCGTAACTGTCTCCTCCCCGCTCTTCGTCGAGCGGGGTCCTCCCCCGCCGTCGCGCAGGGTACTCCTCGTGCTACGCTTGGGTCGGGCACTCTTCGGTGGCGCCGCCAGCTCGTAGTGGTTTTCTTTCTCTTTTGTGGAGCCATGGTTTTTCCTGTTCGAGAGCCCCACGGTGGCGCCAATGTTGAGTTTGGGGTTCTCAACACGAGGTGAAACCTCCATTTCGGGCGATGCCACGAGGGAGAAAGGGAGTGAAACAAGTACTAGTGGTAGGACAAATTACAATAATGCTCCATAAATGGAATTCACCACCCTCTATGGGGAGGACTCCTCCCTATTTATATCTTTACATTACACGGTGATGTAGGATTACAGGTCTGCCCTCCTATATCCGGGCATATTCCCTCGGATCTACATATAGTGTTCACCCAAATCGTTATTTATACACAACTTGTAAGCCTCCCGCTTGCGGGTCCACCAGAGGCCCCAGTCGCCCGGTGTTAGGGACCTCCGCGGTCCTCGCCTTGCTTCCGCTGAATCCGCTACGGTCGAAAGTTCCCGATCGTCTCTGGAGGAGGAGGGTGGCGGAGGTGTTGACCTCCGCCCGGCGCCGCATGGTCGGGGAGGCCCGTCTTTTGCGGCGAGGCGGCCGGCGCAGCTCGCGACCTTTCGCTTGCTCTGGCGGAGGCCTGCAGATCATTCTTTTTCTCGCCCGTCGCATGGTCGGGAGGCCCGTCCCCTGCGGCGAGGTGGCGGGCGCAGCCCGACACCTTCGCTTGCTCCGGGCGGAGGCCCGCGGATCATTCTTTTCTCCGCCCCGTCGCATGGTCGGGAGGCCCGTCCCTCGCGGCGAGGTGGCGGCGGCGCAGCCCGACACCTTCGCTTGCTCTGGCTGGCGGAGGCCTGCAGATCATCCTTTCCTGCAGAAGGCACAGAGTCAAGATAACCAATTTATTAGTTCTGACCTCCGCGACGTCTCCCGTCAGCGTTTAGACCTCATTTGGTACTGCCGTGGTACGAGCCCCCAACACAGAGCGAGGCGAAGTCTTGGGAGAATGTCGGCGTCTTGGGAGAGCATGTCGACGTCTTGGGAGTATGTCGACGTCTTGGGAGAGCAATGATTTTTTTTTTTTCTTGAGTTCTTAAGAAATTCAAAGATAGTACCTCATCAGGTCCTGATGTTTATTCGCATCGTGCAGATCATGTTCTTCGTTTTCCCTCCATTTTCTGAAAATCTGAATGTGAGGCAGGTGCGTCACACCTTCCTCTTTCGTTTCAGATATTTGGAGCATAACGCTGACAAGTACACATGCTTGTCCAATAGAAGGAAACAACGCGTGTTTTTGTACAGACCATGCATATGTACAGTTCCACAAAAAATCCGCAGCTATTCTCTTGCAGCCAAAGCATACCACATTCTTTACTGTAGGATTAGCCAATTATACACCAGCTTTGCATAGCAATATTGGTACTGTAACTGGGAAGGTATAAACGCCTTGGACCCAAATTCGTCACTTATACTCACTATGTCCGACATGGGTCTACCCATCACTCGTACGGTCAAAAGTTTATAACTTGACTTGAGGTATACAGAGAATTTACCCGACCAAAATGCAAATTTGGTCACAATGTCACTTTGCTTGATCGTTACCTGACCTTTTAACACCGCAAATGTCTCCTTTTCAAAGAGGAACAGTGCAAGCATCACCATCGGTTACGTTATTTGTTCTCGTCAAACCTTCAAGCCATACATACAAAAACCAAACGCAGGCACATTTGTTGGAGCCAGCGACACAAGCTAACAAGCACCAAGACTTCTCATGGTTGCAGCACACGATCCATATAGGCCATAGCCATGAAACCTCCTGAACTGACCAGGAAAGCTGCATCCATATGTACGTACTACACACATGAGTCAAAAATCAGGTCGTTGTGAAGGACAAATAGGTCCCAGTCCGGTCCTAGGAGCAAATACAGAGCAGCGTAGGTTCTTTGTAGATTCATGAAAAAGATATGGACATGACTACGAGCAAAGAAGAAAACACATTTTCAATGTGATCAGACTGTTGTACCCCACGTGGCAAAGGATCACAAGGAGCGAAATGATCTACAAGGTGATTTACATGAAGTATGTTGTGGATCCATAATGACTACGGTCGTCAATAGTGAATAATGACTGGAGTTCGGAATCAGTTATTTTAGATCGACTGTTAGAGAGACAATTTAAGTGTGAAGTTCAATCGATATCAATTACCTAGAGAGATAATGTATCTACTAAACCAAGACCACACGCATGGGCTCCCTTTGTACACAGTAGTCCAAACCATCCAACTAACCTCCCCAACCTCTAATGGTGTGAACACAAACTTAGGTCAAGCATGCTAGAAAGGATGGCGAAAAAGCATGTCCCATCCACCTGGGTGTAAGTTACTAATGCTAGGATCTATCCTTATGAGCAAAAAAAATCATGATGAATTGTTGGTGCATACGCGCACCGATTTGCATGAACAATGAACATGAATGTTGTGAATATTACTAGGTTCAAATGAAGTCAGCATCCGTGAAGCAAAAGATGTATGGCTTTTTTTTTTTTGACAAGAAAAACTGTGGGGAGTTCCCCACAGTATCAGCCAATTTCATTAAATTTTTAAAAAGGAAGAGAGTACTTACTTACAAGATTTAACTCAAGGCATCTAACCAAACACATAAGGTTGTCATAAGATCAACCTTGAATCTACAAGATTGCAATAAACATTGGTTTTTAAAATTACCCATCCATCTATTCATCGCCGGCTCATGTCTGTTAAAAACTTTGTCATTTCGGATCTTCTACATGCCTCAAAAATGTATGTTAACATCACGTCTAATGCATGCTTCATACTACTAGGTCATGCAAAGGCCATGGAACTTGCCCTTGTGTAGTTATATACAAGCATCTTTGAATGAAATCCATATGTGGTTAGATAGACATTAACATTCTTACTAATCTAGTGAGCATAGTTTTATATCACTAAAGTTGAGAAGGTGGAGGGAAACAAGATATATGTTAGATTATGTGCTACGTGCGACGACCGGCCACACTTGTATTTACTATGCTAATATGTTACATAAGTTCCAAGTCGATTTGATACACATGGTAACTGAATTAGCATGATCAAATACCACTGTGTCTCATAAGGAATTGAATTATCATTCAGTTCAAATTTCCTTAATAGTAAATTAGTTCATTTTGTTTAGGGTTTCTTCACTGTAATTTCTGGCAACATTTGAGCACAATGGTATTGATGCATGCATTTCCCCAATTCAGTGGATTCACCTATAACATGTATTATTCATCAATTGTCGATAGGCCTTAAGCAACTTCAAGATCTATGTCAGACGGATATGTACACTTGGCAAAACAGAAGCTAGTTGTGCCAAACTCGACCACACATTTGTACCATTTCAAATACTCACTAAAACCTGAATTTACTTCCAAATAAAATCAAAGTAAACACCTATGGATTATTTTATTGAAATAATTTCATCATGCGGCAAGCATTGACCAGTATGCTTAGATATGCTTAGATAATTTCATCAGAGCTTATCGCCGGCGCCGGCCCAGCCACCATCATCTCCAACACTGTTGTTTGATGCAACCTGGAGCATGTCGACGTCGTGGGTGTACCCTCGTGTATATATATCGGGAAGTTTTTAGCAATGGTTTTTTTTTTTTTTTACTCTTCAGTTTTTAAGAAAGTCAAAGATAGTACCTCATCAGGTCCTGACGTTTATTCGCATCGTGCAGATCATGTTCTTCGTTTTGCCTCCATTTCCTGAAAATCTCAATGTGAGGCAGGTGCGTCACACCTTCCTCTTTCGTTTCAGATATTTGGAGCATAAAGCTGACAAGTACACATGCTTGTTCAATAGAAGGAAACAACGCATGTTTTTGTACAGACCATGCATATGTATACTTCCAACAAAATCCGCAGCTATTCTCTTGCAGCCAAAGCAGACCACATTCATATTGTAGGATTGTAGGATTGGGCAGTTACTTAACTAGCCAATTATACACCAGCTTTGCATAGCATTATTTGTACTGTAACAGGGAAGGTATGAACGCCTTGGACCCAATTTCGTCACTTATATTCACGCTGTCCGACATGGGTCTACCCATCACACGTAGGGTCAAAAGTTTATAACTTGACTTGAGGTACAGAGAGAATTTACCCGACCAAAATGCAAATTTGGTCACAAAATGTCACTTTGCTTGATCGTTACCTGACCTTTTAACACAGCAAATGTCTCCTTTTAAAAGAGGAAGAGTGCAAGCTCGTATCAAAGACTACCAAGAAAAGAAAAGTGCAAGCATCACCATCGGTTACGTTATTTGCTCTTAAAACCTTCAAGCCATACATACGTACAAAAAAAAACGCAGGCACATTTGATGGAGCCAGCCACACAAGCTGACAAGCACCAAGACTTCTCATGGTTGCAGCACAGGATTGGAGGCTGCTGTTATCCATAGGCCATAGCCATGAAATCTCCTGAACTGACCAGGAAAGCAGCATCCATATGTACGTACTACATACATGAGCCCAAAATCAGGTCGTTCTCAAGGACAAATAGGTCCCAGTTCGGTCCTAAGAGCAAATACAGAGCAACGTAGGTTCTCTGTAGATTCATGAAAAAAAAAAATATGTCCATGACTACGAGCAAAAGAAGAAAACACATTTCCAATGTGATCATACTGGTCCACCCCACGTGGCAAAGGATCACAAGGAGCGAAATGATCTACAATGTGATCTACTCCCTCCGTCCCTTATTCCTTGTCGTTGTAGGAGCAGCTACGGTAACCAAGGCGCAAGCCAAAAGACCCTTAAGCCCCTACCCTGGCATCTTGCAGGTGACAGCGATGTCACGGTTTGGGAGCAGCTCCGGCTGGGAAATAATATTCTACTCAACTCCACCCACCCACCGTAGAGAGAGAGATCAGCATTTTTTATTCAATGGTACAGACGAATGGACGAACGAAGTGACAGATATGGCTAGTGCTCAGACGCTCCTACCTACAACGTCAACAATTTAGGGACAAGCGACAACTAAAATGGGACGGAGGGAGTACATGAAGTATGTGTGCGCATCCATAATGACTACGGTCGTCAAATGTGAATAATGACTGGAGTTCGGTATCAGTTATTTTAGATCGACTGTTAGAGAGACAATTTAAATGTGAAGTTCAATCGGTATCAAGTAGCTAGAGAGAAATTGTATCTACCAAACCAAGACCAGACGCTCGGGCTCGCTTTTTTGTACACAGTCGTCTAAACCATCCAAATGAACCTCCCCAACCTATGATGTGATGTCCTTAGAGAGGAAAACGTTCGGCAAGCTCGTGCCACGGCGTACAACAGTTTACTTCATCCCATCTGAACAGAGGCCTGGATCTTCAGAGATTGTCGCCACCGCCGTCATCATAGCCTGCTTTATCTCGTGCGGTAAACAAAGGCACCGTCGTCGTTCAATGCCGTTCCAATCTTTTGGGTTGTTTCTGCTGGTCAGCTAGCTTGTACGAAAGGCACAGGCAGGCATGGATCACGCCGGCACTGACACGGCTATCTGAGATCGGAACAAGCTAGGCGGCTTGCCTTGTCAGCAGGCTGTCAACCGTTTGTTGGTCTCCAATGACAATGAAGCACGTTCTCTTTGAATTGCTTGACGAAGGAAGGAGACAAAATTAGGTCTCCGTCTCTTCTCCATAGGGATCGATCGACTGTTGGCATGCATGGTCACGCCGGCATGCAAATCACGGACAAAGAATTATTGGCCAGGCAATGAAAGACAGTGACTGAGGATATTTATTCACACGGTGCACAGGACATTCTCCCTCTATTTTTGTCTGAAAATCTCAACGTGTGGCAAGTACATCACACGCACGGTCGCAACTTGCATTCGTTTCAGATATGCAAAGAGCTAGCGCACGTTTTGTGCAGACCATGTAGGGTTCCGAAGGACAAAATCCGCAGCTATTCTCTTGCAGCCAAAGCAGACCATTTTTACTGTGTAGCTGAAGGTAGTTAGTAGCGAATTATAGACCAACTTTGCGTTCTCCGTTACAGTAATAACGAATGTGACACCTACCAACCGGAGAAGCATTGGCATGCAAATGGATATGGTAACGACATGACATGTAACGCGTTTTCATTTCTTTGTGGCCGTGCCGGCGGCGGCCTAGCTAGGCAGCCGGCCTGATAGGTAACTGGTGCATGGCCGGCCTGTGGAACAAAGTCAAGACGAGGACATCGAGGCGTATGTGTGCCAGATGGCATTCATCTAGTAGACTACTGACTACGTGGCTATGTACTCCACGATACGTACAAGTACGCAGGTAGTAGATTTGTCAACAAAACCCAGCAGGTATAGATAGATGGAGCCATCATCCGATCGTTCCAGATTAAAGCAGCACACGCAGGCAAGCCACACGCTATCTACAGTACCCAAACTAACCTGCCGTGCCCATGCGTGCGTGCTCGTCGATCAACAAACCACTGCATGCAGAGATTGCAGAGCCTGGCATGGCACCTAACAACGAAGGGATTTATATTTGGTCTTGTAGCATGGGGCTTGCTTGACACCGAAATGCAGGCAGCGCTTCACCACGTACATTTTCAAAGGAGTTGAATTAAAATTCGAGTGCAGCTAACTGTTGAAAAAGTTATTTCCCAAACGGGCACGCATCACAGTCACGACACCTGTTTCTCCTTCCAGAATGATGGCCTGAACCTGCCGTGCAGAGCAGAGAGTCAGAGGAACAGCGTGCATTTCTTCTTATCAAGATGATCGTCACTCCTAATTAAACCGGCCAAGAACCTGCCGATTTGGCAGCATATGCGTGCCTTTTCCAACGCGCAACTCAAATCACGGAGGAACTCTCGGCCAGCAGGCAACCTTTCTTCTCCCTCCCCTCTACCTGCAGATATAGACAGAGACCAACTGATTCAGACAGGATATCGATCCATCTTCAGGTTGGCAGGCATGCCAATTTGTTTGTTTTTTTCGCCGAATGGCAGGTATGTACTTTCACGAACTGATATGGTAGTGCAAACACTGCAACCGTTGCCGTTTGACAATCCTGCACCTACCCGGCCGTCCAGCCGGCGTTCTCATTAACGTCGCCCATGCAGCCAACCCCTTGCTGGAGTAGTGATAGCCACTCAACACTGAAGAACTGTTCAAGAAGGCAGCACGATGACCAAGAAAACGTCGTGGATTGTGTGCTTTTAATTATTATATTTGTAATAGTTTTCGTCAATAATATGAATGGACTGTTCGCCACCTGCTAAAGGTGCACCTCTAGGAGTGACACGTAGTACTTGCTAGATGTAGGATCAGCAAATGATCAACAGGAACTTCAGTTGTTGTGTGCATATTTACGAGTGTCATGTGCTTTTGTGTATGATGTGGCCATACGTCGTCCTTTTCAGATACTATTAGAGATTTTTTCTTTCGTTATAATTACCCATCCTTATTATACTACACACACATAAGAACCCTAGCTATTTATCAAACAAAAAAATCAAAACCCTGTTGAAGACGGGCGATGACCAAGAAAACGTCGTGGATTGTGTGCCTTTAATAATTACTATACTCACTGTTGGCCATAAAATGAATGGACTGATCATCGCCACCAGCTAAAGGAGCACCTCCACGATCGACACGTAGTAATCAGCAAATAAATGATGAACAGGAACAAGAACTTGACTTGAGTCCTCTTTAATTACGCATGACAAGTGTCATGTGCTCTTGTACGCTGTGGCCGGCGGTAGTAACGAAATGATTTTGCGTGACACTACCCAATCTTTTGCGTGCGGACGGCGTTCGGTTTGCCCGCCACGGAAAAATCGGCCCGATTTTATGTGGCGGGCATTTTTATTTTACGTGGCGGGCACTATTGCCCGCCACGCCAAAATAAATTTACCGTGGCGGGCATCTTAAAAGGCCCGCCATCGAAAATCGAGCAGCCCAACAGGCCCTAACGAGGCCCGATAACACGTTCGTATATATATAGCCACGATTAGGGTTTTGGGGTACTCGGCTTCAGTCCGCATACTCACCCGGTCGGACTCCGTACTCTCGCTTCGTCTCGTCTCCTCCGCCCCAAGCGCTGGCCACCGCTCCTCCCTTCTCCTCCACCCCCAAAGCGCAGGCCACCGCTCCATCTCCCTCCCTCACGGCATGGCAACGGAGGATCTCGGCGGCGGTGCGGCGGATCCGGCGTTGAGGGCTTCAGCGGCGGGATCCGGGAGGGAGGAGGCCCCCGGGCGGATCCCGGCGGCGCGGCGCGGATCCGGGCGGGAGCGCACCCGGCGGCGGAACCCCGGGCGGCGCGACACGGATACGTGCGGGAGGGCGACCCGGGGCGGAACCCGGCGGCCGGGGGCGAGATCCGGCGGGAGGGCGACCGGCGGCGGAACCCGGCCACGGCAGCGCGCTGATCCAGTGGGGGAGGTCGGCGCGGCGGATCCGGCGGCGCCGGGGCGGATTCGTGAGGGAGGAAGCCCCCCGGGGGCGGATCCGGCGCCGATCGGCGGCGCGGCGGCCCCATCCCGCGGCGGCGGTGGCGGCAGATCCGGCGGTGGAGGCTCCCGGCGGTGGATCCGGGCATGCGGGGCTCCCGGCGGCGGTGGTGGCGCACCCTTCCCTCGATGGCGGCGGCGTGGGGATGGCGGCTCGACGGCAGCCGGGCAAGGATCCGGCCCGCCCGGCCCATTTGGGCTTTTTCTTTTCTTTTTATTTTCTTTTTGATTAACCATGACGGGCACTCTCCGCCCGCCACGGTAAAAAAAATATTTTCCGTGACCTTTCAGGGGGTGGCGGGCACACTTGCCCGCCACCCAAAATAGATTTCGCCCGCCACGCAAAAAGTGTTTTAGGTACTAACGCGACTGGCCGTACGTCGCCTTTTCTCATACTACTAGAAGATCTTTTTTCGTGAAAAGGCCCTTTCTCAAATTATAATAAGCCTCCATCTTAATTTTATCCATTAGCTTGGTGTTTCAGGCATTGTTCTCCTGGCCAACAACAAGTGGTGCTGTTGTGTTTGCTAAAGTGTTAGCCTCTTCATGAAATACGTGTTAAACCCGCTCGCGAAAAAAAGCTCTTTTAGTAACTCAAGTATTTTTAAAAATAAAAATATAGCCATTTGGACCAGCCAACGTCACTACACAAACTTAAGAGCCCTATTAATAAAAAAAAAAACATCAAAACCCTGTATGAAAACTCTTCCGAATAAAAGATTGGTACAAATCCTCAAGAAGTTGTCTGTAGGAAATTTACCGAGGGATGATCTCATGCAAAGTTTCTTTGATTTTTTCCCTTTGGTTATCTCATCGAGTTCCTATGTTTTTTTTGTATCCACGCATATATATGTTGCAAAGATGCTCTCAAAGTTGTCCGGCCATGTGTAGTAGCTTGGTATGCCACACGTACGAGACCAAGTTACAGAGGCGTGCATACTCCCACATGGCAGACCTTCATTTCGTCCGTCGCTTTCTCGTTTCCTCCCAGAACGCGGCACTGCACTTTGCACCTCCTAACTCCTGTATTACGACATACTAGTCTCCGTCTCATGTCCATCAGCCTTTCAAATTTGCAACCAGTCACGGACAAAGCAGCAATGAGTACGTAGTGCACGACTTTGACATGCCATCTATCTTATAAAACAAACCACCACGGTTAATCCAAACAAACCGCCACAGTTAATGTATTTTATAGTAGTGTTGTGTTCGCTAAACTCTTGTCCTCTTAATGAAATACCTGTTAAACACGCTCGCGAAAAAGGCCCTTTTAATAACTCAACTATGTTATAAAAAAAAATGATCGCAACTTTGACCACCATCAAGCTTGGCGTAACTACACAAACATAAGAACCCTATTTATGGAAAAATAACATCAAACCCCATATGAAAACCATTTCGAGTAAAAGATTGGGTTTCAAGAAATCCTCTAGAAGTTTTCTTATAGGAATTTTTGGGGAAATTTTGCCAATGGAGATTTATATAAGACCCCTTTCGAACAAAGTTTCTTTTTTTTTTTTTTGTGTGTGTGTGTGTGTGTGGTGGTGGTGGAGGGGGGGGGTTATTACTCTCTCATCCAGTTCCTATGCTTTTCCTATCCACACATATATCGGTTACAAAGATGCTCATAAAGTGTTGTCCCGCCTTCTAGTAGCTTTGTTATTGTTATTACCCACCACAGCAACCGTCGCTTTCTCGTTTCCCCCAAAGAACGCGGCACCACTTTGCACCTCCTGTACTACTACGTACAAACTACCATACCATTCTCCGTCTCATGTCCATCAGCCTTTCAAGTTTGCAGCCAGTCACGAACAAAGCAGCAATGAGTAGTGCACGACTTTGACATGCCATCTACCTAGCCTAAGCCGTCCATGACCAACACCATCTCTTCCTCCAAAGGCAAAGGATGCATGAGTAGCCAATGCATTCATACATGCATGCCCAACACCGGCCAAATCAGCCGAGTTGTCCATTCCTCTATATATAAATCGTGCTGGACCATAGCATTGGCATCCCTACACGCACACCAACCGGCAGGGCATTCTCCAACATTTCATCTCACCAACTTGTTACTACAAACACACCCCCACAATAACTCATCGTGTAGGCACCAACCTTGTGCCTCTACACCACTACATCTACGCACCACCCAGCCACCGTCCGCCATGGCCAAGAAGAAGCTCCTCCTCATACACAAGCTCTTCTCCACCATGCTCTCCCTCCTCCTCCACGGCGGCCGACAGCCTCCTCACTACTCCGGCGGCGGCGGCAGGTCGTCATCACCAACCCCACCTCCAGTAGTCCACCGCTGCACCGTCCCTCCATCCAGGGTGCACGCCGCCACGGCGCTCGTCGTCGATGTCGACACCGCGCTGCTGCGGTCGGGCGGCGACCTGTTCCCGTACTTCATGCTGGTCGCGCTCGAGGCCGGCGGCTTCCTGCGCGGGCTGCTGCTACTCCTGCTGTGTCCACTCATCCACCTCATGCCGCACGGCTTGGCTATCAGGGCCATGGCGGCGGTGTCGTTCTGTGGCCTGCGTGCGGCGGGTGTCCGGTTCCGTGCCGGCCGCGCCGTGCTGCCCAAGTGGCTCATGGAGGACGTGGCGGCGGAGGCGTTCGAGGCGGTGCGTACGGCCGGGAGCAGTAAGGTCGTGTGTGTCACGGCCATGCCGAGAGTCATGGTGGATGGGTTCCTCAGGGAGTATCTCGGTGTGGAGACGGTGGTTGCGAGGGAGATGAAGGTCGTGTGGGGGTTCTACACCGGGATCATGGAGGACGTGGTGACGGAGGGTGGTGGAGAGATGGTGTTGAAGAAGGTGGTGGTGGCGGCGGCGGCGGCGGTGGAGGAGGAGAGTGGTGGCAAGGCGGTGGTGGGGTTCTCTGGGTCAATGGAGTTTCTTAATCATCCATTGGCACGTTGCTGCAAGGTATTGAAACCGTCGAAGACGATGATGATCATCTATTTCTGATAGATTCTCTTTTCAGTTTGACTGAATATTTAATTAGCTACATATTGAACAATTATATAATTGGAAGTACGTAGGTTACCGAACTAATTAATTTTCAACAGACAAAAAAAGTTGACAGGTTTAAAATCTGCATGACTTTGATTAGTTACGTACGTATACGTGCAGGAGATCTTCGTGGTGTCTTCCGACGAGAAGAACAGGTGGCGGCCACTGTCCCGTGACAAGTACCCAAAGCCGATGGTGTTCCACGACGGTCGCCTGGCGTTCCGTCCAACGGCGGCCGACACGGCGGCCATGTTCGCGTGGCTGCCGTTCGGGGTCGCCCTGGGCGCGGCGCGTCTCGCCGTGGCGCTCACCGTGCCGTACAGGTACTCGACGCCGATCCTGGCGGCGACGGGGATGTCGTGGCGGCTCAAGGGTTCCCGGCCGGCGCTGCCGTCCGGCGGGCGCGGGCAGCTGTTCGTCTGCAACCACCGGACGCTGATCGACCCGGTGTACGTCTCGGTGGCGCTGGAACGGCAGGTGCGCGCCGTGTCCTACAGCCTGAGCCGGCTGTCGGAGCTCATCTCGCCGATCGGCCGCACCGTGCGGCTCACACGAGACCGGGACAGCGACGGCGCCGTCATGGCGCGGCTCCTGGACCGCGGCAACCTCGTCGTCGTCTGTCCCGAGGGCACTACATGCCGGGAACCGTACCTGCTCCGGTTCAGCCCGCTGTTCGCCGAGCTCAGCGACGACGTCGTCCCCGTCGGGATCGCCGTCGAGACGTCCATGTTCTACGCCACCACCGCAGGCGGGCTCAAGTGCTTCGACCCGCTCTACTACATGGTGAACCCTCGGATGTGCTACACCGTGCAGTTCCTGGAGAAGGTGGACACCAGCGCTGCCAGGAGCAGGGCCGCGCCCAGCACCGACATGGCCAACCTCGTGCAGAGGAAGATGGGGAAGCGCTTGGGTACGGGTGCACCATGCTCACCAGGAAGGACAAGTACCTCATGCTCGCCGGCAACGATGGCATCGTCCGATCAACCGGCGACAAGTCGGTGGCGGCAGCCGGCGCCGCCGACACAGGAAGGAAGAACGATTAAGTCAAACATGCATACTGTTGATTGATTTGCAAAAAAAAAAACAATCCTTAAGGAAAAAAAAGAGTAGAGATTTTCTGTCATTGACTTTTTTGGTTTTAGAGAAGAAGACCATGGAAGTTTGGTACATCTCGCTGTTGATACGTTGATCATTCACTTTCTGCTGTTTGTTTCCTTCTCTTAAGTAGTTTTATTTATTTATTTATTAAATAGGTTAGGGACTTTCTTGATATTTTTATTTATGGTGTACGTATATGTAAAGAAGCAACAGGCTTGTAGCTCTCGGGTACTTGTACTTGTACGGTAGAAAAAGACATGTAAAAACTTCGGTCAGGTGGGGAAAGACCGCCCCACCGGTATTGTTCTTAAGAAGAAACCCGGTTTCCCCGGCCGAAATACCAACCAGAACCCAAGACCGCCCCACCGGTATTGTTCTTAAGAAGAAACCTCGGTTTCCCGGCCGAGAAATACCAACGGAACCCACAGCTCGATCCATACGGGACTGAAAGCGAGCTCTTAACTAGTGCTTTGGCACACGGGACGACGAGGGGAATTTTTTTAACCACAGTCTGAAATTCGCTCCCACGGGGATTCGAACTCGGGGACACGTGGAGTGCCGCTCAAGTGACTTAGCCAACCTGACTAAGCACCCTTTGGCAGAAAAAAGACATGTAAACATTATCTTCTAATTATTATTTAATTACCCTTGTTTCTCCTGCAAAATCTAAAGGAAACCAAAACGTCAAATCAAGGTTTATTACTTACCCCTTTTATAGTCACAAAAAGGGGGCAAATGTGCACTTTTCAAGTAGAAAACCTGAACTAATTGATTGTTACTACACCTTAACCTTATTCCTATTGACTAGTGATGAGTCACTCACCAATTATTGAAGGAGACATGCATGCATGGACAGATATGTGCAATGCAAGTTTGGAACTAAAGTGGGTTATTAAATAAGAAAGATATATAAATATACATTATGAAAGCTGCACCGGAATTAATATCTTCTTCTTTTTAGACATCGTTAGCGGCGATTTATATTTGTAAAAACGACGGTTAACAATGTGAAAATGAGAGGGCGACAACAATTAATTAGCCTGTTTTGATATTTGTGATTATTTTTCCGGCAACAAATTAAAAGGATTCTGCATCATCATGAAGCAACAGAGATATTTGGATGTTTATTGCAGCAAGAACTATGCCATGTGTTGATATATCGAAACATATTTTGTGATGAAATATTACTAGATTCATCTTTTTAATTGGAAGGGAATACTGAGGCATCTTTTTATTGGAAGGGAATACAGAGGGATTGACCGGCATTTCATAATTTATGAGGGTTTTTTCCTTTAAAAAAAGGGGGCACATAATAACAAAGTATACAAGGCAAATGCGTTTGCCGGGAGTCGAACCGGGTCTATTGCTTGGAAGGCAATTATCCTAACCGTTGGACTACAAACGCCTGTTATGACAATGTTCCGTTCCTATCTGAAGAAAGTCATGGAATTAGGATGCATGTCAGGAAGGGATGCTTCATTTGCTCAACAGAATCGAAGCATCCAGCCTTAAATTCATAGCAGAAACAGGGGGAGAAAGATCAGGAGTACATAGAAGAACAATGGATAAGTCAAACTTGTTGTTGATTGATTAGATAAAAAGAAACCAATTAGTAATAAGGGGAAAAAAGGCAGATTTTTGTCCTTGACTTTTGGTTTTAGAATAAGAATAATATGACAGTTTGGTACATCTCGCTGTTGATCCGTTGATCTTCATTTTTCTGCTGCCTGTTTATTTTATTTATGTATTTTAGGGATTTTCTGGATATTTTTATTTATGTATGTGGATGTAAAAAGCAACGGGCTGTAGCTCTCAGGTGCTTGTACTTGTACGGTAGAAAAGGACTAACATGTGAATAAATAGTAAACTTGTCATTCCTGCCCTTGTCATCGTGATGCAACCTTGTAAGTCCAAAGAAACACATGTAACCATCATCTTCTAATGATTTTTACTCACCACTTTTAGTATCACAAATATGGGAAAAAATTGCCAACCTTTAAAGTAGAACCCCTAACTAATTAATTGTTGCTGCCTCTACCTTAGGTTTTCCTTTTTTTTTTTTTTTTTTTTTTTTTTTTTTTTTTTTGTGGAGCTACCATAGCTTATTGTTGGGCCAGCACCTGGACCGACCATTATTGAAGGTTACATTCATGGAACAGATATGTGCAATGCAATTGGAATTAAATAAGAAAGCTATATAAATATACATTGTGAAGGCTACATCAGAATTAATATACTTTTCTTTTTAGACATCGTTAGCGGCTATTTATATTTGTAAAAATGACGGTTAACAATGGGAAAATGAGAGGAAGGCAATAATTAGCCAGTTTCAATATTCGTAATTAATTGTCTCCCCAAAATAAAAGGACTCTGGATTATTATATGAAGTAATAGATATTTGTATGTTTGCTAGATGTGGCTTATGACCTTATGTATGTATCTAATTGCTTGGAAGGCAACTGGTGGACTACAAACGCCTTGTCCATTCATAGGTTAAGTTTTCTAAGAGCATCTCCAACGGTTTTGCATATTTCGTTTGGCAAATGAGGGAGTTTGCCAAGTCCCAAATGAATATGGCAAAGCTAAAAATAGTTAATCTCCAACGGTTTGCCAAAATTCACTTGGCAAAAAAAGATTTTGTGGACCCACACATTTTTTCCCGTCCAATTTTCCTCTTCCTTGCGCGCGGGCTTCATCGCGCCAATTTCTTCGCGCGTCGCTGAGGTCATCGTCATCGTCGCCCCTCATCGCCGCCCCTTGGCTCGTCGCTAGCAAGGTATCGGCGTTCCCGCCAGCGCCTGATCAAGCCAATTAATCTGCTGCTCTCGCCGGCGGCGACCGATCAAGCCCCCGCCGGCTTCCGGATCAAGCCGGAGACCAGATCAAGTCGGTGATCGATGGCTTCCAGGTTACCGGAGAACGGATCAAGCCGGCTTGCACAGCGCATCTCAAGGTTTTGCGACCATTCCTGTTATTATTGTTGGATGTTATCGGCACAATTGTCTCAGCTACGCAATTGTTTGCAGCTGCAGCAGAGGAGGGCTTCCAGATCACGTCTCCAAAGACAATTGGATGATGAATCTTCAGATGAAGATGATTTTTTCATCTTCGCAGCCGCTCGAATTGTGCGGACATCTTCGAATAAAAAGCGAAGACCTGGTGGTTCGGTACCTGGCCATGCTGTTATTTATCGCGATAGAGAAAGCGGCCACCGGAGGATCTTTCAAGACTATTTGGCGGATAATCCGACATATGGTCCAGATTTATTTCGCCGGAGGTTGTTGTTCTTTCACCTCGATTAATCCATAGTTTTTGTTTAATTTTTATACGAGTTGTTGAACTTTTGTTCTTCTTGATTCAGAATGAGTAGGGTTCTTTTCCCACGCATCATGAATCTTTGTTGAAGCACATGATAACTACTTTGTGCGAAAAAGGATGCAGCAGGTGTCCTTGGTATGAGTTGCTTGCAAAAAGTCACCGCCGCTCTTCGTATCCTCACATATGGACTTTCCGCTGATGCGGCAGATGAGTATATTCGCATGCATGAAAAGCACCTGCACTTGAGAGCCTACGTAGGTTCGTTCGTGCAGTTGTACAAATATTTCGAGTGGAATACCCGAGGCATCCCAACGAGGCTGACATAGCACGCGCTTATCGGCACTCAATGAGAAAAGAGGTTTCCTTGGAATGCTAGGGTCCATCGATTGTATGCATTGGGAGTGGAAGAATTGTCAGTTGCATTGCAAGGTCAGTACAAGGGGCATGTTAACAAGCCAACTATCATTTTTTAGAAGCTGTTGCGTCTCGAAGATCTTTGGATGTGGCATGCTTTTTTTTTGGAATGCCCGGGTCTCATAATGATATCAATGTCCTTCATCGGTCTCCATTATTCGACAACCTGGCGGAGGGTAGAGCTCAGAGGTGAAGTATACCATTAATGGTCATGAGTACAATATGGGTTATTATCTCGCTGATGGTATATACCCTTCATGGGCTACTTTAGTGAAGTCCATCTCTCTTCCAATGGGGAACAAGAGGAAATATTTTGCCACAGCGCAAGAAGCAGCGAGGAAGGATGTCGAAAGAACATTTGGGGTTTTCCAGTCTAGGTTTGCCATAATCCGACAACCAGGTCGTATGTGGGACACAGAGACGCTTGAGTTGATCATGACGGCTTGTGTGATCATGCACAACATGATTGTTGAAGATGAAAGAGAGATCGACCCTGATGAATGGTTTGATAATGCTGCTGAAAATGTGCAACCTTCTCATGGCAAGCCTACTCGCACTCTAGCTGAATTTATTGAAGCACATAAAAAGATCCGAGACAAGCCAACACACTTCCAGTTGAAAGAAGACCTCATCGAGCACCTATGGAACCATCATCCAGATTTGTACCCTATGGAACCAGCATTATGATTTATTTTATTTTGTTACAAGTGTGTCATCAATTACAATGAACGAATTTAGTTTCATTTTTGTGTAATCGATACTTCTTTTTATCATTCAATTGTTTCGGCATAATGTGAAGTGTGTTGTTTTTAAGTGTTCATTCAATTGTACGGAGTATTGGATACAAGCAATACACCTGGAGAATGTCTTCAGTTTTCAGAGCAATACACTTCAGTTTTCGGAGAATGTCTTCAGTTTTCAGAGCAACAGGACTTGCTTTCATAATCTTTTCTGCTGAATGTCTTCTCTGTCCCATCATGTCGATTTGCTGGCCACTGTGCTGCTGTCAGTACCATGCACACGTCGAAAAATAAAAAAAGAAGAGCACAGTAGCATGCACGTCGACAACAGTAGGATGAAAAACAAAACAATTCTGCCGAATGCTCTCACTCAATTAACAGAAAGCTCTCGCTCATTTATTCAATAATATAAATTCAGATACAGTGCAGCATCATATTCAGTAAACTCTTATTCTAAAAACTTGGCTGCACCTCAACACAATATTAAAGGTCCATGTATCACTCAAGCACACTGAAATAAAATATGACAAGGGAAATAATGGTTCTCAAACTAATGTTTCAGTAAATAAAGTGTTGTGCTTAAACTAAAACTAATTTCCCATGTGCCGCGCAAGGATCTTCTTCTTCATTATCTCAAGCCACTGCAGCTGCTCCTGGTCGAGGGAGCTCTTGTCCATAACATTATGTCTTTCTCCTCCTTCAGTAAGTCCGCTTCAATTTTTTTTTCTTCATTTGCCAATCGCTTCTTCTCAAGCTCAAGCGAAGCTTGAATTGAAGCCTTCTCTACCTCAAGTGAAGCCTTGTCTACCTCAAGTGAAGCCACTCTTGCCTTATCTCTTTCCCTGTCACGTGCCTCCTTCTCCCACATCTTGTCCAAAGCTGCAATGCAAGTGTCGCCGCCTCCCCACCTAGCTTCTTTTGCTTGCTTCTGACCCTTTGGCCTCTTTCGTTCTTCAGATCCTGGGGCTGCAACCTCTTGCACTTCGTCATTGTTGTTATGTTCTACATTGCTCGGAGTGGACTCCTTGTTAGTCTTCTGTTTTTCTTAGCGCCTTGATTCTGTTGCACAGCTAGTTCAATCCTCTTTGTCTTCCACTTGTCTTCATCCTTCAGCTTGTCCCAACAATGCATAAGAGTAAAAGACTTTTTCTCCTCGTCTACATTCGGGTACGAATCCAATGCTTGATTAATCTGCACAAGTAAAATATTTAAAATGTTTATATGGTCACATATGAACCAAATATTGGAAAACAAATAAAAGAGTCAACTATGAAAACAAACCATGTCTTCGATAGTTACTCCACTAGCATTCCGACGCTTAATTTTGTCATAGACTGAACAGAACTTATTCACATCCCTCTGAATAGTGAGCCACCTATGCATAATAGAATTCTCTGTCCTCACAGCATCAGTTTTCTTGTGTTCGTCAAAGAACGCACGAATTCTACCCCAAAATGATAAACGAGTTTGATTGGCCCCGTGAATGGGATCTTTGCTAACATTCAACCAAGCTGAGCATATAACTTTATCTTCCTCTTTATCAAATTTTTTTGTCCTATGTGACGCACCCTTTCCAGCACGACGGCGAGCATCAACTTCGGCTGCCTGCACTTCCACAACATCATCTTGAATTTGAGAAGGAAGATCATTACTAGTTTGCTGAATGCCTTGCGTCAACGTTAAGTCGTCGAAACCAGGAACTTGAGGATCATTTGATGTCAGTATGCCCGTGTAGAATCCAAGATCCTCCATTCGATCAAATCTAAAAAAAAATAGAATGCCAACTGCTTCAAATTAAGACGAACAGATGAAAGACATATTCACACTGATTGAAAAAAAAAAATCAAAGGACCATGCTGTGTAGTCAGTACGTACAGTAGGATGATCGCACAGATTCAATCTACAAGAAAACAAGATGAAAAGACCATGGAAAGGCCATGCATGCATCTAGCGACAAATCTGACCCCAGCAATTTGTAGTTGTATACCAGCCGGCCAAATCATCCTACCAGATCGGCCATCTACTACTCCCAGCCGGCCATCTACTAGTCCAAGCAACAGGCGCGCGGCAGCAACACGCAAACCATATATAGGCACCATGGAAACCGTATGCACATAGTGGAAGACTGAATCCATGGCGTACCTCAGGCGGCGTCGATGAAGATCGATGTGGAAGAACCGAGTCGATCGCACCCTCCAAGATTTCGCGGGAAAATATGGCGGCGCGCGGCAGGCGGGAGCACACGCGCGGGAGGAAAGATATACGGCGATGCCAAGCGTGAATGGGACGCGCATATATGCCAGTCCATCCCAGGTTTTTGCCAAGTTAACAAAAATGCCAAGCCTATTTGCCAAACCGTTGGATAAGAGTTTTTTAGACTTTTTTGCAAATACAAAAATGCAAAGCCCATTTGCAAAACCGTTGGAGATGCTCTAACACAGTAGTAATCCAATCCAATCCAATCAAGCAAGTACTAAAAAACTTGAAACACGGGTGAATATGGCTCGATCGAGAAAAAAAAGTTCTAAAGTACTAGTGTGTACTGTCTATTGATGTAAGGCATCTCGTGAACTAGTGTTTGCTCTAGATTTAATTATATTCTTTCTCCTAAGGTGTTTTTTCCTTTTTGGTCAAACGATCCCAGCCCCAAAAGAAGAACTTGTATTTGCCCAAATGTATGTTCAATTCCGATGGTTAAGCATAATCACAACAACAGATGCGGCAACTTTAATAATACTAAATTGATGAATAGACGCGAGGCCAGGATCGATGGATCACAGCGAGCTGGTGCATGCTTTGCTGCCCCTACGTACAGTGGGCCTCAACGAAGAAATGCTGCCAGCCACCACCAACCAAGAGATGCATATCATCCATGGTGACCTCCGGAACGCGGCGGCGTGCATGTGCTTACAGGGACCATCACGTTCAGCGCTAGTAGTACACACCGGCCGGCCGGTCCTGCTTGATCTGCAATCCCCAATCTGCAATCTGCATCTGGATGGATCACAACACACGGCTTCTATAAATACATAACTCGATGGTAGAGTAAAAGGCAAGCCTGGCCTACAGCGGCGGTAGTACGTAGTACTTGCACGGAACAAGCTGTTACTTGTCCCAGCAATGCGCATCATCAAGATCGGATCGGAGGAGATCGGACCACACGCAAACAGTAGAAGCGGTGTGTAGAGGATATGAAATACTGTAAGCCCTGCAACCTTCATGGATCATCAGATCGGGGTATGCAGTAGCAGTGTCAAAGGATATGCATATGGTAGATTCGGGTGTCAGATAGCATTCTGTTCAATACAGGCCGGACCACAGCGAAAGAGACAGAGGTTCCAACGACAAAAGGTCCAGCATGTCCTGTAGTGTTACATGTACTCCTAAGTAGTAGGAGCAACCAGTACTCCCTTGGTCCAAAAAAAAAAAAAAACATCATTTTGACTTTCAGTCATTTTGTTCGACTACTAGTTTTATTTAATTTTTTTTAATAACTATTATTTATTTTTGTTTGACTTATTTATCACTAGAGATGTTTTAATAATGAATTGCTCATTTTATAATGTAGTATGTACATATATATTTTAGGAAAAAGTCCAAATTACTCCCCTCAAGTATAACCAAAGTCCAAATGACCCCTAAAGTATATTTTGGTTCAATTTACCCCTTAAACTATGCTATTTGGTTCAACTTACCCCATAATGCAACTTGTCATTTTTGTTTCTCCTTACTCAAGTTGAATTTTAATTTGAGACTTTGCAAGGTGGTCGCGGACATCATAATCTATATTAAAAAATATTTGACGAATTTTTCATCATTGATTTTACATAATTTTGTAACTTAACGATAAACTTTCTTATTAAATATATTACCCTACCAAAATACTGATGAAAAATTCATGATATATTTTTTAACATACCTTATGTTGTGTGCTATAAACTTGCAAAACTTGAACTTAAAACTCCACTTGTGTATATGGAGAAACAAAAAAGATAAATTGTGTTAAGGGGGTAAATTGAACCAATGTGCATAGTTTAGGGGGTAAAGTGAATCAAGAAATAGTTTAGGGGTTATTCGGACTTTGGTTATACTTGAGGGGAGTAATTTGAACTTTTTCCTATATTTTAATAGTTCGAGCAAAGTTACCACAATTTCTAAGATCCATCATCCATTGGGATTGGGTCGGATTTGTTTAATTTTGCCATTATAGCCCCAGACACACAAAAGACAAGCAGATAACTAGCCCTACGAAATGGTGGCCTGCTTAACCTCTAGCATTATATGTTCCAGTCAAAAAAAAAAAAAAAAACTAGCATTATATGTTATAAAAAAACCTCTACCATTATATTGGCTCTAGAGTAGGACGACCGGTCTTAATTTATTGGCATGGAAATGTGGTTGAGGTCGATCTGGTTCAGGATTGTACAAAATCGCTGCCCCACCTGACGCCAATCATTCATCCGTCCATTCTTTTTTCAGCGTGGTTGCAGGAATTTGAAGATGACAATATGTTTACTACAACTATAGGGATCTTGCTAATGCATGCTAGCTAGGAGACTTGGAAATTTGGGCTGTGGACAAGGATCCATGTCCCTTGGGAATAAGTTCCATTCATGTCCAGTGTCCAGGTCCCCACCCTATTCATGTCTCACATGCCATATGCTATATAGCCCCACTACTCATCAATATGATTCAGTGTATATATAAATCTGAACAAAATTTCCCAAATCCATATATTTTAAAAAATAGCACAAGAAACATATATTTACCTTTATATGGAGCCATACGAAGACTAATTGAAAGGATATCGTAGAGGATAGAGCTCCTCTACTCATGAGTTAAAATGAATATGTATCTGCATAGTCAGCAGTCAGTAGCTTCCCATATTTATCATAAGCTAGGGAGTGAATAGCAGCGAATCCAAAGGCAAAGGGGTAACGGCGATGATAGATTTCTGCGAAACCATAGCTGATAGTGTTCTCAACGTTTCCATGGACCATGGCCCAGTGAGGACTTGGAAATCACGCAAGCCTGTTGGCTCAGAGTAGGCTTCTGTGAACTCGCAAATTACAACTATTGTTATGTTCTAAGCATGTTGTAGCACTTTTTGAGTTTCTTTTCGTGAACTGAACATGGCCCTCCATAAATTCAGTGCCGTTGCATTGTCTCAACCTTACTGCAACCACTACATTTTCATGCGCAAGTGTGCAGGACATAACTACACATATATAGCATTCTGAAGTACAGACCATGCATGGCAACAAATAAATGTGGATGGACCACGTACGCCCACCACTTCAATTTTACTCCTGTTGTAAACAGACAAATACACATGCATGTCAACAACTCCCAAGTCCCAAATATGATTGATCTGTGATCACCATTTCAACAGTTGCAAACCACATGATGATCTTGTGATCATTTCAGAGATTACACTGCAACCGCATGTCATCATGAATCCAAGGTACTAAAATACAGGAGATGCCACCATTGGTGATGATTTTTGTCATGGACTGTACTTGCACTCAGAATTTATCTCGCATCTTTCGCTGAAATGAAATCGATTTTTTAATTGTGATTTTGTGGGAACGTATACTTTCTTAAACTTCTGGAGCTTATTATCTGTGTCACTGTGTGTTCCTTAACCATTTCCTGTTTCTTATTATTATTAGGAAAAAAAAGGAAAAAAGACATTTTCCTTGTTCTGCACATTTGTATCGCTAGCTCACCCATATGTACGTACCCATAAGTCGTGGCCGAGCCCATTAACATAAGATGAGTATAGGCCTGCCAGCCCACCATTGCTTGAATCCAAGATAAAAGTAGCGATCCATCCAGGCCCATCAAAATTTGATTGCCCCAGATGAAGGCCCATCAAAATTTGTACTTTCAGCTAGCAGATATGAGCCCCGAGGAAGCCCTCTGGGCGACCCACTTCCAACAAATTATTATACATTTTTCAGCCAATTTTTGCCAAATTACAAGTCACTGC
This sequence comes from Hyparrhenia diplandra, assembly GCA_015847255.1. Taxonomy (NCBI): domain Eukaryota; kingdom Viridiplantae; phylum Streptophyta; class Magnoliopsida; order Poales; family Poaceae; genus Hyparrhenia; species Hyparrhenia diplandra. The sequence continues at coordinate 1,489,439 of JADLZK010012337.1, forward strand.
AAAATGTTGCCAAATTACCATGAACATTCCTCTCATGGTGTCCTCGTTCATCACCCACCCTTCCGTCCCTTCCACCTGGCGGCCCTCCATGTCAAGCGCGGTGTCCAGCAAGTCATTCCTCCGTGGCTTGCCAGCAACAGGCTCCGCCGCCGTTGTGTTATAGGCTTGAAAAACTGTTACTAGCTCTATTAGTCATACATTTTCTTTATGTTCCAATTGCCTATGTTACTATGAACTGGTTTATTGTAATACATTATACTTATGTTACTATGAACTGGTTTATTGTAATACATTATACTTGTCTATAGGAACATTTATTTAGTGTCACAATATGGTAGAATGCACAGTTTGCAACACATTTATTTATCTATTGATACATTTGCCTTGTGTTCTGAGGGATGTCGGTTGTAACACTTTTTTTAGTTCTAGTAACACATGTTCGCTACGTAGAGCACAATATGGTTTGCAATATATTCGGATTGTAACATTTTTTACCTGTTTTACACTTTTTTATTTATATTGTAACATATTGTAATTATGAAACAAATATTTATTTCACCTATACATGTGGCACATGAATTATTATATGATCACACAAATATGACACATTGCAAAATCACATAATCCACACATTTTCATAATCATACATGATCCATGTACCGTAGAAATGATTTCAAACATATAGTTCTTGTTCGTTTGTTCATAACAAATCATAGTATATGTACATAACGATGTGGTTCAGAGAGGAAACACACATAGTCCATACTAGAAAGAAAAATTCAAGAACTAACTACGATTTCTAAAGTCCATTTCTTCTCCTTATACACATTGACGTAGGAATTCAACCATTAACCATTTCAACCTACAAAGAAAATGTAAGTTATAACACTATAAATTAAGCCACAAATGTACATGGATGTATAGTTAGGAAAGGTAGTTTTGAACATACAAACATCGAAGGCCAAGCAATTGGAACTCCTTTAGCTTGAGCATCACCAATATTGTTGCACCCAAGCATAGGCCTCACTAATGGCTCATCTTTTGATATAGAATGATTGATACACACTTTGTAGAATTGAGTTCCTTTGTAGAATTGAGTTCCTATCTTGACTGCACCAACAATATCTTCTGGATTAGTGCTCAAGAGAGTTGCATAGGCCACATTGGCCTTATTAGGATACTTTGAAGTTATTAGTAGCACCATGGACCCACCCAACCTACATTAATTTGACATGATCTCTTAGTGAAAAACAACCCTCAGCTGTACATGAACAACACTATATCGAGATGGGCAGGGGGTGGAGAGTAGGCCTCACCGGCAGCCAGCTACGCCACCATGGTGTTGCTCGCACACCATCAAGCAAGCAACCTAGCTGCACCAACGTGTGATGCCGAAAGTATATACCTAGGGCCTAGTGCCCCAGTAGCGAAGCTAGAACATCAATGACCGAGTGCACACTCCATAAGCACAATGATAATCTTTGACAAGCATACACATTAGAATTACATAAAAGCCACGAAAAAATAGCGCCATTTGAAAGCGCCGCGACAATATTGTTCATTTTCACGCTATATACGCGCTATTGGCGCTATAGCACGCTATAAGCGCCGCTAAATGCAAATAGTACCATAGCGCCGCTATTCAGGCGCTATTCTTGTCCGGCTTAAAAAAAAAAACAGCGCGGACCATTTAATCCCAAAAAAAAGATGTGCATGTTATCACTTTATTCTGAAATCCGAATTTATGAGTCATATGATCAGATTAAGTGATATTGTGGTAATGATTGAGGAATGAGGATTGAATATTGATTTTTATGTTTTCTGGAATTCAAAACAAATAGCGCGTTTACATTGAGGATTGAATAATGATTGTGGTAATCTTTTCAACCATTTATCCATAAAAGTACCTGCCATTGCACATTATTCCCAAAGAATCTAAGTAACAAAATCATATATGCAGAAGCTTACTCTGTGATCCCGGAGCGGCGTATTTCCCTTCGGCCTGCGCGATGATGGCGCCCAGGTTCTCGCTGAGTCGCTGCAGTTCCCTTGGCGATGGCCGGCCGGCAGCACCCAGGATCTACGCTTCGTATCGTAATCGTCGTTACTTGCAAATGCTTCGTATTCCTTCCTAGGCTCCTAGCTGGGCTGGGCCACACGTTAAGATTGATTCCTAGCAGTGCATGCAATGGGCTTTCGTATTCTTAGCTGGGTAGGCGGGCAGGAAACACGCACACACACATGGATCCCATCCAGGGTGGTGCACGTATCTAGGCCATGGTGGTGCACACGTGGTAGAATTTGGAACCGGTTAACTAGTACTGCAATTTTACCTGGTGCCTGTGCACTCGGGAAGCCTAACGTGGCTTCGCCACTGAGTGCCCCAAATCATGTCACCATGGCTCCTACAAAACTACATCCAGACATGCACCCTCTTGGTGGGCTGCTTCCCACAACATAGGCATCGTCCGCCACAACTGCAACTCCACACACGTGACCTCTTCCGATGGCTCAGCCACCGTCAACGCTTCTACCTGTGGCTTCCCGCCATTGGCCGTGCCGATGGAGACTACCATTGTTGCATCCTCTTGATGTAGATCTGGCTTGGGTGACACCATATGGCCTCCTACCACCATCATATATAGTGACTACGCGGACATCCGATGGTACATTTTGGCAGTGACGAGAAAAAGAGTAGGACGTGACATGCGATAGATCCCTTTTGACCTTTAAGAAACCCGATGCTGGTGAGATAAATACTATGTGCTCAAGATCGAAAATCCATATATATATTTTTAGATTGCAGAGTACAACCTAGACGGTCACAATGCACGCACACTCACCCTTATAAACGCACACATATAAACTCTACCCATATGAGCATCTTCAAAGACTGGACCTGCAAATCCTCGAGATTGACGAAGTCACCACAGGTGCCTTGCTGTCGACGGGAATATTGCCTCTACTAAAAGCACAACATGATTAAATCAATATTTGCTCCGATAGGGAGTCGAACCTAGGACCTCAGATGCTACTGGCTCTTATAACCACAGGCCCAACAATTTTATTTGTCAAACACAAATAAGCTACTGGCAGGTACCACACGTAGCGAGCAAACATTAGTCGTATTTACTATTACATGAAGGGACGGGAGCGGATCATATTTATTTAAGAAAATCTAGGCATGATCACTGTATATCATGGATGAATGGGAGCGCTAGCATCAGCGACAATCTCAAAGGGGCATTTGGTATAGCACCAGCATTGAAGCCAATCACAAGATCCGTCTATGTTTGCCGTGCTTTCATCTGTGCATACAAGATTGCAGGCGAGGCTGTAAGCGCATATCCCTTTAAAAGTGCCGCTCAGGTGCCTGCACGTTTGTTCCGCAACGGATGCCGACTCTGCAGGCATGTAGGCATCAACATATGTGCAACAACGTCATTACATAGCCAAAAGATTAATCAGACGTACCGCAGGTGGCCAGGATGATGAGCAGGATCAGGATGACAGCGGCGGCAGCAGAGAGATTCTTTCGTGAAGCCGGCACCATTATTGGTACGTTGAAGAAGAATGAGCGATCGAGCAGATTGGCCGAGTTTGGAGAAGTCTCGATACATTCATATATATATATACTACACAAACTACCACTACCAGACGTGCAGATCCATCGGACTCGCCAAGAATGCTAGAAGAGCAATACAAAAGAAGTACGGGAATCTATATGAATCTATGATCCTCCGTCAGTGGCTGGCCGCGTCCCCTAATCTATATGAATCTATATATAGTGTTTTCCGCCGTAGAAGCAGAAGTCCAGCGGTAACTTCCTCGCATCTCCGTGAGTCTGTATATAGAATTAAGATTGGTTCAGGCACAACTCAAGTTGAGGTACACGAAGGACAAAAAAAAAGGTAAAGGGCCAGAAGAAAAGTACGAACCACAAGTGTCATATATGAGCAAACTTTCCTATTTGAAAATGAACTGGGCTGCAAACAATGTGAGTAATGGCCTTCAATTTACATTCTTTGATCGATGAAACTAATCACAAGCCTCGAATTGATAACAATTTTTTTTTCCAAATTTAATTAGGGATTTCTTTCGATGTCCGGAGGTTCATCCATTTTTCTTTGTCGCTTATAATATATTAACATGGTGTACAGGCTTATACTAACCGAGCATGGCACAATTAGTTCTCACATCATTGAAGGTGTCAGAATCGCAAATAAAAAAATATATATATAAAAAATAAATCATTGCTGGCGTCATGACAAAAGATTGAGGGCGGTGTGGCGTGCAGGCTAGAAAATGACATTTTGCATAAACTGCTTTAAATGTAATGATCTGTGTGCAAAATGCATAGATTATAAGAGCAACTCTAAGAGGTGTGCTATTTTTTTAGTTAGGCTATTTATTAATTTTTTAGAGAAAAAATAGAGCTCTAACAAATGTGATATATGATTTTGTAAAATAGCAAACATTCTATCCCTGTAAAATAGCAAACAACGTATCTGAACTCTCCAACAGTTGTGATATATGGTTTTATAAAATAGCAAACATGCTATACGGTTTTGTAAAATAACAAATCTATTGTGGAGCTCTTGTTTTTTTGAGAAGTTTTTCTATTTTACAAAACGGCTAAACAATGAAATTTGACTATTAAGTTTAGCTAGGTTATTGGAGTTGCTCTAACCGTGTCTTATTTAGCATCGAATGTTTTCATTTAAAAAATCCAATCATGGAGTATATATTATGTGAGGAGGACCCCATCACAATTCTTGATGAAATATATTTTGTGATGAATAATAGTTCATTTGAAAAGTGAACTTATTCACTAACATAGTTTCTAATTTTTTCATATGTATTTACTATTCATCAATATATAATACTTGTCTTCTTAACATTCCTAATAACTCGTTTATAAAAAAATACATTTTACTAATAGATACATGAGCGTCATACTTTTTGAGAATTACACAGTACAACGCAGACACTCACGCGCACGCACACTCACCCCTATGAACACACGCACGCGCAAACCCTACCCCTATGAGCATCTCAGAAGGACTGGGGCGGCCGGCAGATCACGGAGATTCTCGAAAGTCACCATGGTAGCCTCGTCGTCGACGAGGGAACGTCGCTACCACTTAATGCACAACGCCGGTAAATCCTGGGAAAATCCCAAGAAAAGGTGCGAGCACCGAGGATTTGAACCCCCGGTGGGTAGCGCCCCACTGGACCGCCCTACCATTGGACTACAAGCCAATTCGCCATGAGCGTCATACTTGCTGCTTGAAAACGGCAAGGACCAATATAACTTGAAATAAAGCCGATGAGGCCCATTGAGCTATCCTGCTCAGCCGAAAAGAATAAAAAACATGTTGGCCCATCAGAGTAAGGCATAGAAATTTCGGAACGATCCGTTTTAGGCCCAACGGCTGCACCAGCAGGTGGCTGAGCGATATGATTCATGGATATTGGTATACTCAGTTCGTGGGGGCATCACTCACCTACAGTAACACCATTTTATTTCTCGAACCAATGTACAATATACATTGCAATTTCCAAGTTCCTTTTGCTTTGCTACAAGGAAACGTCGGGCATGACAATCAACTATAATAAAAGCGAGGTATTCACGATTAACATAGAGAAGGGAGAAGCTGATGCGATTACTGAGGCTTTCAATTGCAAATTAGGATCCTGCCTAATGAAATATTTTGGTTTGCCGGTGTTGGACAGAAGACTAACCGAAAGAGAAATGTGTGACTCCACAGCAAAGTAGAGAAAAGGTTAAAAATGATGAAAGGGGTCACTCCCCTAGCAAGCACCAACGCACATTACATTTTTAAAAATAATGGTATTAGTTTCAACTTTTTTTATGATTTGTTAAAATGAATTTGTTATGAATTTATAGAAAATAATCAGTTTTAATTATTTTTAGACTCTTCATCAACTGAGGTCACGACGCACCCCAGTCGTCATTTAATTGCAGGGCGTCAATGGCCCGTAGACGTAGCAGGTACCCCGTGGCTAGCACACACCTACGCCGCCGCCAAGCAGTCCACGTAGAAAGTGGGCCACCCGTCAGCAGGCGTAGAGCTCCAACATTCCAGTCATGAGGCGCGCGTGCGTTGAGGAGTATGACAGAACCGTTGCCCCCTCTCCATGCAACACCGGTGCCCAGAAGTTTGCTAATCAACCTCCGCCAAGTGGGCCATACAGTGGGGCGCCCACTCGGTCAGCGTCCAGTGGGTCGCAGAGTGCCCGGTGTGTGGGGGTGAGGGGCGCGCACTGCGGCGAAAGGAGTCTTGTGATTTCGATCACACCAAACGGAAAAAGGTGTGAGCTGGCTGGGCTTAGGTCTGGCCAAGGCGGGCAGTTTTCTTGGGGTTAAATATCAATAGCTGGGGAAAGCCACAACTGCTGTGATGGCACGGACCAACTGAACTGCACTTTGTGCCCTCACCAGCAGGTCCCATCATCACCTCATCAACAAAATTTGGTATTCCTGCCCCCACCATTTTGTTTTAAGTCCATCTAATTTGAATTCTGACCATGAATCACACCTTCTCAATAGCGAAATTTCGTGGTTCCTTTAGGTACATAAGAATTTGGCCCACGATCCATAGAGGCCGTAGTGGGTGGCTAACGTGCTACAATTACAGGTTGTATTAAGACGGGTGTTGGTACGAGTGTGGTCACAGGAACAATTGGCTGTCGTAGCATGAACTCAAGAAGTAACCCATATGAGAACTCAACCCAAAATGGGTAGCAAGAGACCCAAAATCATCCCCCCAACAGAGAACCTATACAGGTGATCCATTGCGGGTTGACCGAGAGACACAACCCAACTATGAGCATCCTCTCTCCTCAAAAACCCGTTCTTGAAAGACTTCCTTTTTGGGGTCTGTTATTGGAGAAAAATTCAAATGAATATTGAACCCTTGGCTCGTAGCCCTACCCAACCATCGAATGGGTCTTGTATTTTTTGTGCGTTGTTGTTCGAGATAGTCCATTGTTGGGTAAAATACTCCAAACACGTTTATTGATGAATACTTAGTCACAAAGTGACTGGTACCACATGTCCATTACAAGAGGTTTCAGGGGGGTATTTATAGGACCCCCCTAGCTTCGCTTATTCTAGTCAAGTGACAAACTTTACAATGACAAGATTCGTGCCTAGACTTTTCGGCGAAGCCGCCCCGATGTCTTCGTGTTTCTTGAAAACTTTGGTTGCGAAGGTCTTCCGACGAAGCCTACTTTCCTGGGTTCCTCTTGCGGAGCTCCGAATTGCGAAGGCCTTCGTACTTCCTTCGCGATGATTGATCTACAATCATTCTTTGTTTGTCTTTCTCTTCTCCTGTGGTGACCTTCGTACAAAATTCTGCTTCAGGAACATACTTCAAAGTTTGGGTTAGAGGTTTATGTAAAATAAAGTTGACCCCCAACAAGAGCCCCTCGTGGGCGAATGCCAACTTCAAAGGCATGAATCCCACGAAAGTTTTGGTAAACTTTGTGGTAATAAACGTCGTCCCAAACTTTGAAGTTGGGATTTTAATTTTGTCATTGTCTTCGCTGAAAAATGTTTCTTAAAAGAATTATTTTTATTTTTATTTATTTATTTTGATTTTTCCAACGGCTAGTTTGACCGTTTTGACCATCTGTGCCTATAAATAGCGGAGGACCCCCCCCTTTTTTTTTCTTACCTTTTCGAAGAGGGAAACTACGCCGAAATTTCTTTTGAGGTGCGAAGGTTCACGCGAAGACATTCGAAGCGAAGGTGTCTTGATACTATTCTTATTTTGCCGAAGGTATTTATTTTTTGCCTTAGTCCTGTCTTTTCTTGGTTTTCGTTTTTGTTATCTTATTTGTCAATTCTTGCAGATGGCGGAAGAGCAAAGTGCTTCTCGTTCTCATTCGATTCGAAAGAGAAGTTGTAGATTCGGATGATGGCTTGAGTGGAGTTGAGGCTTCACCCTCGGAACTTATTCCGGATGATGGTTATTCTTACTTTTTTGGTAAAAGTAAGATGAAGTCGGACTTTGCGAGAACTTGAGAAGGATGGGGTTTTGAAGAATGGATATTACAGCCCTCTTTGGTCCCGATGAGATTGTTCCCAAGCCCAAGAAGGATGAATGTGTCGTTTATAAAGATTTCTTTACAGATGGTCTTTGATTTCCTTGTCAAGATTTCTTGGAGGAGGTGCTGAAGGCTTATGACATTGAGATTCACCACTTGACACCTAATGCCATTGCTCGGCTTTCTGTATTCTTATGGGCCGTGCGAAGCCAAGATGTTCAACCCAACATCAACACATTTTGTGATCTTCATGAACTTCATATTCAATACCGAAGTAAGATTGTTGATGGCAAGAGGGTTACTTATTATTTTGGTTCTTTGTAACTTTAGGACTGCAAAAGGTGCAAGGCAAATTTCTCATACTTGCGAAGAATAAATGGGCTGATGGTTGGTTTCGGATGTGGTTTTACCATAAAGTTCCTTTTGTTGAAGAACGCTTGAAGGTAAAAGGCTTGTGAAGAGATTTCCGCTTCTTCTGCTGAAATGCATAAGCGTGAGTTTATTATCGGGCCTCTTTCGAAGAAATCGTGGTGCCGGTGAATGTATGAAAGCCTTCAAGCTGGCTGCTACTTTTCAAAGTACCAGAGATTTGGTAGAGGAATTTGTTGCTGCTAGAGTCTGGCCCCTTCGTCGTGGTTAGAATATCCTTCGCTTTCATACGAAGGAGATTCGAGGAAAGAGTTACAAATTTCGGATCGTGATATTGTTAGGAAAGAAAATTGTATACTAAGTTTGATTGTTTTTATGTAGCTGATTATTTTCCTGATGCATCTACTTCTTCAAGAGATAAAACTATTGATGTTGGAAAGATGAAGGAGGTTGCCCAAGATGTTTGTACTCGGTAGTGCCCTCACCGAAGACCTATCCTCACTTTTCGATATTATCGATCTGAGAAGCTTCAAAAGGTTCCGGATTTTTTGCCGCTCCGAAGGTGTTAATTTGGATTCTTTTAAATTTATTGGAGTTGGTTGAGAAGCTTCGGATGATGCCGAAGAAAACTGAGCTTCGTCGGCTAAGTGTATAGATGATGCTTTTAGTGTTCCCGATCTTTGAAGGCGGCGGCTAAAAAGGATCCCCTTAGAGCTTCTTTGAAGCGGTGTTTCTCGATGTATAAGGTAAAGAAAACTTCTTCGTTTGATGTTTTGTCTTGTTTTTGTCACTTTTTTTTTATATATATATGTTTTTATGCTTTGTAGGGTGCAATTCTTTGTGATCAAAAGGCAACAGAGGATAGACTTGTTGCATACGCTCTTCGTGAGAAGAAATTATTGGAGGAAATTTCATCTTTGAAATCTCAGCTTCTTGAAAAGGAAAAAAAGAAAGAGGTCAAGTTTGTTGACGACTGGCATCACATGGATGGCCTGTTTCATAAATCTTGTGATACAATTAAGGAGAAGGATGAAGAGATTGATCTTTGCAAAAAAAAGGTCATCGCTACCTTAAAGAGGGAAAATGAATATCTTGAGAAGAAGAAGAGAGAACAAGAGGAGTTTTTCTTATGAAATTTTAACAGTAATGTGGGATATTTGCCGAGGCCATTATGAAAAATTTGGTGCTAAGCCCGAGGATCCAAATTGGGAATTAGGGGAGTTTGATCCTTTCTTTAGGCGGCTATGCCGTCAATATAAAGATTTGGGTATGCTTGTGAATACCTTCGCCGATACTAGCGTTATGTATGCTACACGGGCACTTCTTCATTTGATGTCGAAGCCAAGGATCCCTTGTATCTTGAATTTGCCAAAGATGACTTCAAATTTCTGCTGAGGGTGTGAAGCAGATTAGCTCCTCGTACCGATCCTTTGTGCAAGAAATATTTTGACCAATATTGGTGTGTAAATGGTCGGGAGCCTTTTTGAGAAAGTGAAGAAGAAGATGGAAGCAAGTAAGTTGTTTTTTTTACGCCTTCGCTTGTTTTTTTGTGATTTTTTGTTATTTGGTTTCTTTTTCTAAATTTTGATAGATTGAGTTTGAATATATGCGGGAAGAGGAGAAGAGAAAGAAACTTTTGGAAGAAGAAGCACGTGGGGCTCGCGATGATGATGTTCGTGAAAGAGATCTGTAGTTTTAGTTCTTCCTAGGTTTTTGTTTTGAGTGATTACGTGAGGAGACTTTGTAAGTTAAGTTGATATTTGGTGATGTTTTAACTAAGATGCATCCTGCGAGGTGTTTCGAGCGAAGCTGCGCGAGGATGTTGCCACTATTATGCCTTTGATGGTAGCTAAAGGAAATTGTGTGTTTGAATCTTCCAAATTTTTTGGAATATCGCGAATCTGTTGGTGAAGTTGACGTTGATTCCTTTATTGAGAGTAAACTTGGAGGTTCAAAAATTAAAACTAATCATGGAATTCCTCGAGTTATTGATTTTAGTGAATTTACGAGGTGAGATGATGTTTGATTTTATGATATGTTTTTCTTTCTCCCAAACGAAGTGTGTGAAAAAGTGGGTTTTATTTTGTTCGGTCGTCGGGTTCAAGTGCTTCTCCACATTATCTTTTCTGAAGGTGTTTTAAGGCAAGAAGTGGATAATATAGTTAACGAGGCTTTAGATGAACTTTTTGGTGGAGGTGGCGAACACTATTGTTTCTGAGAACAATGATTTGTAATTTATTTTTGTAAAAGCCATGATTTGGTATTAAGTGATTGTATACAAATAATCGTGATGTAATGAAGTATCACTTTTTATTATTTTAAAGAGAGATGTTGTTCTTTTCAATTATTGCGTAGGTGGAATGACAAATTTTGCTTATGAAGTGTAAAATTTTTCCCTTAGGAAATGAAAACGTCGTCCACTTTGTTTTTGCGAAGGTGAAGCGATAACTTCGCTTATATGAAGTGATAACTTTTCCCTTAAGAAAATTTAAAAACGTCGTCCCCTTTTCTTTTGCGAAGGTAGAGCGACAAACTTCACTTACGAAGTGTCAATTTTTCCCTTAGAAAAATTTAAAAACGTCGTCCCCTTTTCTTTTTTGCGAAGGTAGAGCGACAAACTTCGCTACGAAGTGTCAATTTTTCCCTTAGGAAAATTTAAAAGCGTCGTCCCCTTTTCTTTTTATGGAAGGTAGAGCGACAAACTTAAAACTACGAAGTGTCAATTTTTCCTTTAGGAAAATTTGTAGGTAGTAATTTTTGTGAAAATTGCACCTACTTTTTTGTTTAATTCGCCGATGCATGAATGTTATGTTCTTCGGCGTTTGCTTCATGAAATGATATGAAATATAAAGTGAGGAATGTTGGGGAAACTACTTTCTCATTTATATTGATGTGAGAATTTACAATAGAGACTGCCTCGTTAAAAAACCACTTACCTGCGAAGGGCTTCCCCGAGTGGAAAAACAGTGCATCTCTTTTACAATTGAAATGTAAATTTTGCTAAAAAGTAAATGATCTTTGCTATCTATTTACATATTTGAGAAAAAACTTTCTCTTCTATGGGTAGTACTTACGAAGGTCTTGGTTATTCCATGTATGGCTCAATTCTTCTCCCTTCAAAGTCTCCAAGTGATATGATCCTGGTTTGTTTGATTTTGAGATGATGAATGGTCCTTCCCATTTTTCTTTGGAATTTTCCCACGTGCCTTCGTTTCTTTTCCTTTTGAGCACGAAGTCTCTGGTGAAGTTCCCTCCGATTACTTTTTTTGTTATACCATTTGCTTGTTTTTACGTTTGATACTTGCTTAAGTTCGGAGGGCTTCGTTTCTTTCTTCTTCAAGTAAGTCTTTGCTTGTCTTTAAATCCTCTTCACTTATTAGTTGTACATTCAGTCTTGGACCTTCGTATTGAAGTTCTTCTCGGAGTCATAGCTTCGTCTCCATATAGTAGCTTGAATGGTGAAAATTTTGTAGATCTTGTGGTTGTTGTGTTGTGACTCCACACTATTATTGGAAGTTCTTTGATCCACTTTCCTTTTGGTAATCCCACAAGATTTCTTTATATTCTGTGTAAATTATTCCATTTGCTCTTTCAACTGCTCTCCGTTTGATTGCGGATGTCTTCTTCGATGCGAAGCATAGTTGGATTCCAAGATTTGTACAATATTCTCTCGAAATCTTCGCTATCAAATTGTGTTCCATTGTCTAAGGTGATGTGCCTTGGGACTCCAAATCTGCAAATGATATTTTGCCATAAGAACATTTTCATTGTTGCCGAGGACATGTTTGTTATTGGTTTCGCCTCAATCCATTTTGTGAAATAATCAATGCTACATGATCGCATATTGGAAGTTCCCTTGAGTTTGTGGTAACTTTCCGACGATATCTATTCCCCATCTTGCTAATGGCCAAGCCTGGTTCTATTTGTTGGATTGGATTTTTGGTGCATGTGTTTTGTTTTCGAGATTTGACAATTGTGATAAGTCTTGATTATTTCCTTGCTATCTTTTCCGAGTTGTTGGCCAATAAAAACCTTGCTCGAAGGCTTTTCCTGCGATTGATCTTGGTCGGCGTGAATTCGCAAGTTCCATTGTAGATTTCTTGTAATATTTCCTTTCCTTCTTCGCTTGAAACACATTTCAAAGCAATGGTTCACATATGCCATGCTTGTAAAGTTGATCGTTGATGATTTTATAATTCCTTGTTTTGTGCTTCATTCTTGTTTCATCAACTTCGTTCTCGGGTTCATAGTAACCTTTGAGAAATGCTATTATTGATGATCTCCAATCTTCGCTTTCTATTATGTGGACATTTCTTGGCTCTTCCATCTTTGCTTGGATTGATGATTCGATAATACTTGATAGAATACATCCGGTGGTAACTTTACTTTTTTTTTTTTTTTTTTTTGAGTCATGCGGCTTTCGCAATTATGTACGCTTCTTCATTATTTGTTCTTGAGATGCTTCTTAATGTGAAACCTTCGGAAGTGTCTTTCCTGTTCTCGACGTGTTGCAAATATTTTGCCATTTCGGGGTCTTTAGCTTTGTAACTTTTCTCTATATGTCAGGGCACAACTTGTGAATCTGTTTTGATCAATAATTTTTGGATTCCCATTGCCCTTGCTTTGCGAAGCCCCTGCCAGATCTTGCTTCATATTCGCAATGTTATTTGTGCATTTGAACTCTAGCCTTGCCGCATATCTCATTTTTATTCCTGAAGGTGAAGTTATGATTGCAGCCACTCGGCGCCTGAGGAGCCCCATGCGCCATCACAATTGATTGTCCATTCTTGGCAAGTCATTGTCCACTCTTGGACTTCTTTTTGTTCTTCTATGTTTGAAGTTGGAGTCCAATCCGCAACAAAATCTGCTAGAACTTGTGACTTGATTGTTCTTTTTTTCAAATTCTATGAAATACTTGAGATATTTCTGGCGCCCATTTTTCCAATCTTCCGGATGATTTGCAACTTTGAAGAACATCTTTGAGGGGATGATTTGTTGGTATTTTGACTTTATGTGCTTGAAAGTAGTGCTTCAATTTTCTTGTTGCCATTAACACTTTGCATATGCTATCTTCTCTATCTCGAATAATAGATCTTTGAGCCTGAGAGAGCTTCGGAGACAAAAATATATTGGTTGTTGCTTCTTGGTGTGTTCTTCGTGTTTTCTTGTATCAAAACTGCGCTTAGCTGCGTTTTTTTGAAGCTGAAATGTATAACAATAACTCTTCTTGTGGATTTGGGCTTGCCAAAGTTGTTGGATTTGCCAAATACTTCTTTATTTCTTCGAAGGCCTTTTGCTGTTCTTCTCCCGTCGCGAAGGTCTTGTTTGAGTTTTTAATGCTTGAAAGATTGGGAAGCTTTTCTCGGCTGATTTTGATATGAATCTGTTTAGCGAAAGCCGACCTTCGATCGGTTTCCGAATGTCTTTGATGCTTTTGGAACTTGTGTTTCCATCACTTTGCTTTTACTTTCTCCGGATTTGGATCGATTCCTTTTGATGATACGACACATCCTAGAATTTTTCCTTTCTTAACCCCGAAGGTGCATTTTTACGGATTGAGCTTCAAGTGTGCTTTTCGAAGGTTAGAGAAGGTTTCTTTGAGATCTTCGATATGCAACTCTCTTTTCTTGCTTTTTACGATTACATCATCAACATATGCGAGCAAATTTTTTCCCAATTGATCTTTTAGTACTTGTTGAAGTCATTACGATGAAACTTGATCCTGCATTGTGAAGCCCCTCGGCCATTCTTTGAAAAAGCGGTATGTGCCAAACGGAGTGATGAAACTTGTCTTTTCTTCATCTTCTTTACTCATCCAAATTTGATGGTAACCCGAGAAACAATCTAGGAAACTTAACATTTCACTTCCCATTTGCTTGATCGACTAATGTGTCAATTCTTGGTAGTGGAAAATTGTCTTTTAGGGCAGGCTTTGTTTAGATACGTGAAATCGATGCACATTCTCCACTTCAAGTTCTTTTTCGACCATAACTATGTTTGCAAGCCATGTTGTGAATCTTACTTCTCGATGACCTTCGCGTCCAATAACCTTTGTGCCGCTTTTTTGCGGCTATTGTTCTATCTTTCGAAAGTTTTTCTTAATTTACGCTTCTTTGGCTTGTAACTTGGGTCTATGTTTAGTTTGTGTTCAATGATATCTCTGCTGACTCCTTCTAGATCTTTTGCGACCAAGCGAAGACGTCTTGATTGATTCTCAAGAAGTTTATAAGGTTCTTTTCTTCTTCTTCGCCAAGATCATTTGCGATGATAATTTTTCTGTCGGTAGCATTGGGTCTAGCGGTACTTCTTTTGTTTCGTCTTTGGTACAAGTTTTCACTTTTTGGGGGCTTCGGCGTTCTCTTTTTCTTCTTGCTCTTCTTCATCTTCGATGTTGAGAATGTTTTCTTTGAGCCGGTGATGAATCTTTTTCTATACACCTTGCTTTCGCTTTTGATCTCCATGGATTGTGATTGTTCCATTGATTCTTTGGAATTTTCATGCAAAGATATGAGTAATTGATTCTTTGCTTCAAATGCATTTAGACTTCCTCTTCCAAATATTGCATTATATTGACTATGCATTTCAACAACATCAAATGCAATTTGTTCTGTTCTTGCATTGTTCACTGTCCCAAATGATACTGGCAACACAATTCTTCCAATTGAATTTATTCTTCTGCCTCCAAATCCGACTAATGGATATTCTGCCCGCCCTAGACTTTTTCGTCAATTTGCATTGCATCTAAAGTTTTTTGCGAAGAGGATATCTGGCTGAACTTCCCTGCATCAACCAGAATTTTTGTTCTCGACCATCCTTCTATGTTTGCCTCAATGACCATAGCATCCATATGTGGAAAATCTTTTAGCTTCATATCTTTTTCTCGTAAATATTATTGGTTGATGTGACCACTTTGTCTTTTTGTATGGGCCTTCCATTGATATTGAATTTATTCTTCGGAAGTAGTTTCTTCTTTCGGTGTTTGTTTCTGTACTCCATCTTTGTTTCCTCCTCGAGATTGTCAATATTACGCCTCGCTTGGCATTATTGTATTTGTCAAGTAGCCGGAGAATTATTGCTTTGATTGATTGTAGAATTATTTGCCATTGATGCCTTTGGTTGCTGAATTTGCATTTGTCCCCATGGTATTGCAGCCAATGGTTGACAATTGTATATTGGTGGAGGTCTGGTAGTGTTTGATGCGAAGGTCCCGGATTTGTATGGAAGTTGTATCCTTGATTGTAACATCCTTGGTTCCGAGGAGAGTTTGCTTGACTTAAAAAGTTGATTGTCTTTTGACTTTGTATGCTTACGCTTTCTTGTTGGACTTCGTCAATGCTTTTCTTTATCCTTTGGACACATTTTTGAAGTGTGGCCGGCCCCTTTGCCATGCACGAGGCAAAACATTTCTTCAGCTTTAAAGGTCTTCGTTCGCCAAATCTTGCTTGACTAAAACCTCCTCTCGTAATTGTTGTTGATACTTACTGTTTTGAAATTGGCCGCTGGTCTTGGCTTATTTGGTCATTGTTTATTGCATTTTCTCCACTTTGCTCATTGTTGATTTGGTTCACGCGTTGTGGCGGTTGATCTCGATATTGTCTTCGCTCAAAGTTTTGAGTTTTGTATTGATTGAATTGATTGTTTGTCTTCGCTTGGTTTCTTTCAAAGTTTTCTTCTTCGATTTTTTTCTTGTAATCATCATCGATTTCGCATATTTCTCGAATTCTTAGTAGAGTTGAGCAACCTTGTTTTTTCGTCTTTCTCTTTTCGGATGTGATTATAGTTGACTTGCTCTTAATCCTCTCGATGGTTGCTATGATCACCACTTCGCCCGCACATCCGGTATCCGAGTTTTCATTTGGATGAATCTTTTGTAATACTTGATCAATGGCTCTTTTGGGTATTACTTGATGTCAAATAAGTCATCACTTGTTAGCTTCGGTGTGTTGAAATCCTTGAAAATCAACTAGCAACCGGTCCTTAATTGCTCCCAGCATTTTTATTGACCTTGGTTTGAGCGAAGAGTACCATTTTTTCTTATTTGAGCCTTTCATTGCCATGATGAGTGATTTTGCTAATGTTGATTCGTCTCTCCTCCTCCCGAGGCAAGCGCAGCCGAAGCTCATAAGGAATTGTCTTGGATCGTAATTCCTTCATATGTTGGAATTATGTTGAACTTGAACCCTTTTGGTCATTTTGCTATTTTGCGAGATCAATTGACAAGGGAGACTACGTGTCAATTGCTATTGTGATTTTGTCTTGTTCTTTTTCTTTTCTTGAATTTTTTTGAGCTTGGCTCTTCAAGGTTGATGACTTCTTTTTCTTGTTTTTCAAGTTCTTCATTTAGTCTTCGCAACGGCTTCTCGGCTTCTTCAATTCTTTGTTTTATTGTCTTTTCTCTTGTGCGTTGCCTGCACTCTTCAAGTTCTTTCTCTTTCCTTGCTAAGTTCTCTTCAAGTGCTTTGAGCCTTTGCTCTTCACTTTCGTTGTCTTGTGATCTTGATTTTTCCCTTGCTTCTTCAATTTCTTCATCTTGTCCATCCTCTTGTGATCTTGTTTCTTCTCGCAGAGGTTTGTTTCTTTGATCTCCCCATATCTTTGGTTGGTCGTGGGAATGCTCGAGCACATACCGCGGCGGTGGGCGCCAAGATGTTGGGTAAAATACTCCAAACACGTTTATTGATGAATACTTAGTCACAAAGTGACTGGTACCACATGTCCATTACAAGAGGTTTCAGGGGGTATTTATAGGACCCCCCTAGCTTCGCTATTCTAGTCAAGTGACAAACTTTACAATGACAAGATTACGTGTCTAGACTTTCGGGGCGGCCGCCCCTCGATGTCTTCGAGTTTCTTGAAAACTTTGGTTGCGAAGGTCTTCTCGACGAAGCCTACTTTCTTGGGTTCCTCTTGCGGAGCTCGAATTGCGAAGGCCTTCGTACTTCCTTCGCGATGATTGATCTACAATCATTCTTTTTGTTTGTCTTTCTCTTCTCTGTGGTGACCTTTCGTGCGAAATTCAGCGCTTCGGGGAACATACTTCAAAGTTTGGGTTAGAGGTTTATGTAAAATAAAGTTGACCCCCCAACGTCCATATACAGGCCCATGACACGTTGCGCCAAATTGGATTGTCTGTATCTTGTCGACTGCTCGTAGGATGATGCATGGGATTCTAATATGCATCGTCCATGGATGATACCATCATTTGAAACGTGACGACATGGCACTAGCCTGCCTGGGAGCGACACTTAGGCATGACATATGAAGCATGTTGTGTCGTCGTGCTGACATCCCGGCTTAGGCACGACATTATGGTTGCTTAAACGTGCCGTATTGTGCCGACGACTCACGGCAGCCCGACATTCCCGTGCCAGCCCGGTCCCGGTGTGCCATTGACGCGAGGATGAGCGCCAACATGCCGGTGCCGTGGGGGACGTGCGCCGCTAGGGAACTCGTCGCCTTGCCGCTGCCACAGGGACGTGCTACCATGCCACCACCATTGCTTGGCCACTGCCGCCGTGACGCTGCCATCACTTTCGGCCAAGGCCTGCACGGTGGCCGTCAGCGTCTGCATGTGGAGAGGCGGAGTAGGCGCATTGCCACGCGGGAGCTACTAATGGGAGTACGATTGGGAGAGCACGCGAAGGAGCAGGTGGTCGCCGAGACGGCTAGAAGAGCGAAATGTTGGGAAAATAGAAGAGGAGCTAGGATTTCATAGTTGTGTGTTGCTTATATATGTAACATATTATGGTCCAACGGCCAGCATCTATCTTCAAACAAATTTAACGGTGCAAAATAACCAGGCCCACCCTATCCTGGCACGGGCCGACTTCCCGGCCCCGGCACGGGCACGTGCACATGCACGGCATCGAGCTAGGCCAGGCCGTGTCGGACCGGGCTAGTGTCATGCTTTTTCGCACTGGGGCCATGTCAGCCCAGCGGGCCTGACCCGTTTGGAAATTTACGGATAATGCATGACCGTGATATGATAATGAGATCGATCGACTCAGCTGGGCAGCAATAATTCGTGCTGCAGTTAGTGTGTACACATGACCTTGGCTGATCCCTGGCCGGCTCTCTGCTGCGGACTGAGACAAGGACATTACTTGCTTGCTTGCGTCTCTCTCCGATAACCAGACGGCGTCGATGTGAATTGACAAAGCATGGAAAGGACGCGCGCGATGGACCTCTTCATGTACAGCTGATGACGAATAATGATTCCGGCCACTACGGCCAACTATAGATCAAATAGCAGTGGCTGCCAGCCAGCAGGGCGATGAGGACTCTACAGGGTGTAGCGTCACATTCATACTGTAGAGATATTTCTGTAGACAGCAGTCCGGCTCCTGCAGACGACCACAGCAGGTAAACAGCAACTTTGCTACGGTACTTTCGAAATGATTGTGGGACCGCCTATTTTTTCCGATCAAAACGGTCGCGATCATCTATTATTACTGCCAAGAGGTAATAGTATTTATTTAATTTTTATTTTATCAAATAAGGTAAAAAGGATAGTTTTATGTAAAAAATCTTATTTGTAGATTTTGTGCATGCATGCGTAATCTTTAAGTGATATGGTTAATCTTTTTATTTTATTTTTTTGTAATTGATATATTCTCATTAGTTACCTTTTTGTTTTGTACGTGACATGACACCAGCGTGACTAGCATACATGACACCCGCTGGTGTGTAGTGTAGATGCATGTACACGACATGTTAGTTTTGTACGTGGTTGGGCATTTACGTAACTTAATTTTTGTGCATGTACGTGGTGTCATGCACACGTTAGTTGGTATGTAGATGCTAAAAAATGTGTACCATGACACCACGTTAGTTGGTGTGTAGATGTATTGCATGTACATGACACGTTAGTTTTATACGTGATTGGGCATTTACGTGACTTGACGCCACGCGAGGAGGGATAGGATCATTCAAAAAAAAAAAAAAAAAAAGGAGGCACGGGATCCGGCTCAACTCTCACGTGATTTTCGGCCCTAATCTCCCGTTTTTATCTGCATGCGGGATAAATTCCCGTGAATAGGAGCGACCGGGGCTTGGAAGGTACGGAGTACACGCGAGAAGATTTGTTGAATCCGCATGCATGCGGGATTTCCTCCGGTCAACAGGGATGAGGGCGTTTTAATTCTATTTTCTTGAATATATTAATTTATTTACTAATTAATTAAATTATGAATAATCAACGGTCCAGATCGATTTGAGATATTACCTCCTAGTAGGTAAAAGGAGTACTGAGCATTGCCCGATACATAATGCCAATCTTTATTTTTATCCTTCAAAACAAAAAGCAAAGATTTAATTAACCTAAATACTAGTTTTTCGCCCGTGCAGGCAGCGTCCTCTCGCCTGCGCACCTCTCAACGCCGTCCCTGTCCGATGGCGAGCGAGGAAAAAGAGAGTAGAGACTGGCGACTATGGGGCAATTTGGGCCCTCAAGGACCACGGCCGCTCACGGGGCATCTTCGCGCTACCGGGCTGGAGAGGGCGGCCGGTGGCAGCAGCGCTTGGCCACTCGCGTGGAGAGGGGGGGAGTACCGGGCGGCGACGAGCAACTTCCCATCGGTCGCATGAGGCGGGGAACCGGCGGAGGCGCGGAGAGCGGGAAATCGGCGGGGAGCGCTCGCCACCTCCTACCGGCCGCGACCCGCATGCGCCCTCGACGACCGCGCCCGCGATGCGGTCTTGCCGGGCCAACGAAAGTTGCTGGTGGAGACGAAGGGACCGTCGGAAGGGGAAAGGAAGGGAAAGTAGCGGCTGTAAAGAATGGATGAGTCGGGCACCGCTGGAGAACTATTTTTAGCCTGTGAGTCGACTCCTTGTTTGTGTTGACGTGGTCTTCTCTCATCAATAATATCATTGTTTATTGGATGAATCGACTCATCCACTGGAGATGGCCTCACCGAACCGGTGAAACGGCGATGGCGTCGATCCGCGGCCGCACGGACTGTCATAAAATTTGTGCAATACTATCATAAATCTGTGTTATGTGTTGTTGCAATGGCAAGAAAGAAAACAGCCCCCGCACCATCATAAAAGGTGGGGGTCAAGTTTATCTTAAATCTGTGTTCTGTGTTATCATCTCGTTGTAGCAGTTTCTCCTAGCCGTGTGTCCTGCTCACTACTTTCCGCTCCCTCTGCCCATCTACGTTTTTTTTTTTTTTTTTTTTTTTGCCGGAGGGATGGACACGGCAGATGCTTAGGGCCCAGTACTACTGTAGCTACACGGTTAAGAGTGTACCTAAGTCCATAGGCTCGGCGGATAGTCCTACTTGATGACGAACACATGTTCGCCTCAGCGAACTTAATTGATTTCGGTTTTCCCGCAACTGGGACTTCTCCCCCTGGGGCCGGCTGCTTTTGGCTATGACGGGGCAAGATGGAGGTGGCCAGTCCTTCGTCTGCCCCCAACACCATGTCACATGGGACATTCCGATGCTAACTAGATGAACTGAATTTTAGTTAATTATAAAACTAATTACACATGAGTAAACTTATTAGCGAGACGAATACAGTAAGCCTGATGATTAGCCTATGTTTATTGTAGCATCGCATTGTCAAATCTTAGCATTTTCTGGTATAGTGACAGTCGCATGGTGAGAGTAGTATACAGTCCATAAGAAAAGTATCTAAACGTTGAGTTTGTGCTTCTGGTAAAAATTACTACACAGTAGACCCACGTTGTTTCCCCTCTATGATGAAATGTCTCTATTGGGAGGGAGTACGATATCCATCTAAGGTCTAACGGATGAGTGACTTTGCCCCCCAAGATCCGATGATGCGTTCACTCCAATATATTTCCAAAACCAAAATAATCAATGAAGGCTAGCTAGAGACCGGTGCGGCTGCAGCTCCTGTAGATGAACAGGACACCAACTTGCTTGCATGTGTATACACCAACTGCAAATGGCACTTCATCACCGCTACGTGTTAGAGAAGCAAAGCTGAGGGTCTCCCTCGCTACCGGAAAACCGGGCTATGCTGAGTGCCGGAGGCTTTGGTGACTGCAATTCCTCGACACTCGCCAAAGGGCCTCTTTTTGCTGAGTGTTTATTGCTGACACTTTCGGCACAAATCAGACACTCATCGAAGTCTTTGCCGAGTGCAATACACTCAGCAAAACTAGGCACTCGCCAAAGAATTTTTGTCGAGTGCAATACCGTCGTCAAAAACAGACACTCACCAAAGAATTTCACGCCGTGAGCCCTCCCAGCACCGTTACTCTTTGCCGAGTGTCAACCGTTTTCGCCTTTCGACAACAAAGTAAGTTTTGCCGAAAGTGTCACAGCATTTGCACTCGCTAATGAATACACTCGGCAAAGAGTCCATCTTTGCCGAGTGCTTTTCAATAAATACACTCGCCAAAGGTGGCCTTTGGTGAGTGTTTTTTTGACACGCGGCAAAACAATTTTGTTTTTTTGCTCTTTTCAACCTCATTTTTTTGGTTGTTACATACAAGATTTGGTACATAATGTTGAAGTTTCAAGTTTTTTGAGTTTTTGTACTATATTTGGACAATTAATTTAATTTTTGGCAATTTTTTTTTTAATTGAGTCGAATTTGAACTGCAAGTCATTTGAATATTTGAAATAGTGTAATCAAAAATTGATATTCATGATTCTCAACTCACATTATGGTCATAAACATGAAACCAACCAAAAGTGTGGACATATTCTTCCGAAACTTCGACCTGCACCGCGTGCCCTAGCGGTTTGAAAATTCTACAAAAAAGAAAATGGTGTCCGAAAGTTATGAAATTTGACGAAATGTCACGATATCTTATGTGGAAGCTGTGATAAAAATTGAGAAGGTTTCAAGCAAGTTGTCACAAACGTTGCTCACAACCCGAACATCTCTCGAGAAGTTTCATAATCGTTGAGAGTGATCCGGTAGGATCTTGAGTGAAGGCGACGTTTGAATTGTGGTTTGGCTCGAAACTTTTTCATAGGCAATAGACAATAATGTTACTACCGTAGAAAATTTTAGTAAATTTTCGGATCCGTTTTGTATTTATTTATTTTTTTTAACACTTGTTTAAATTGAACATATGACCTAAAAATACATGAAACAATGGTCAAATTTCCGCTAAAGCATCAAATTGCATTGTAAAGTGAAGGAAACAAGGTAGTACGTACTGTAGGTGTATTGCAACACTTTTTGAAACGACAAAACAAAAAAATAAAAACTTCTGAAAATATTCTTTGCCGAGTGTATTTGGGTAGACACTCGCCAAAGATTCATCTTTGCCGAGTCTATTTAAGTACTTTCGGCAAAGAGCTCGGTCTAGGGTTTCGTTTTGCGCATTTTTTTAAATATTCTTTGCCGAGTGCAAGGATTTGGCACTCCTCAAAGAGTTTTTTTTTGTGTAAATGAGCCGACCGGCTCACACTCTCACTCTCTCATCTTATCCACAGCGCCCGACTTGCTCAAACTCCACACGCACGCGCACGGGGAGCCCGCCGACCCGACCGCCGCCGTCGCCGCCACCGCCGCCGACCGCCCTCCGGTGGCAGATCCGCCCTCCCGCCTCGCGCCTGGCCATGCTAGCACCAGCGCCTGCGCGGGGAGCCGCGCCCGCTCCATGGGGCTGTGCCCTTCTCCATCGCCGCCACCGTCGTCGCCGACTTCAACCGGCTAGGTGCTGCCAAGATTATTGACTCCATCGCTGCCACCGTCATCTCTCATATGCTTGTGGCTTTAGTGTTTCATTGTCTCATTCTAAGTTGCAATTCAGTGTATTGGTTGCTCGGCATGCTTGCACTTATGGGTGGGATTAGGATAAAAACAAATAATTGGCTGTGAATTTCTGCCTCTGTCTGATTTGGACCGTAATTATTAGGGAGATGCCAAGGTGCTATGATGTGTTGAAAGCAAATGATAGCATTACAAACCGTAATTATGTTTTTTTTTTCAAACACTTTACTGCAAATTAGTAGGCAATTACTCACAAAACTAATAGTACTTCCATAGGCAAATGAAAGTAATTCCTAGGTGAAAACCTAAATGTGTTGAAAGCAAATGCAACAATTATATGTTATTTTTCAAGCACTTCACTGGCATGCTACAGCAAATACAAAGGCATTCACTTTGAGATTTCTCTATGCAAGCAAGCTGAAAGCTGGTACAAATATGCAATCTTCTAGTTTTTGTTCTCTGTGCAAGCAAGCTGCAGTACAAAATTCCTAGTATTGCCTACTGGAATACTTGAAAATTCTAGTTGAAAACCTGAATGTGTTGATATATGACAGTAATGCTATAATATGCTCTAATGTGTTAATTCCTAATAGTAATTCCTAGCTGCAAATTCTTTAATATGCACTAATGCTCTTTTTTTTTCCTTGCATGTTGGACAGCCATCTCAAGGCACCAGAAAATGATGTTAGGGCAAGCTGCTATGAAGGCACCACCAATGTTAAGGCAAGCTGCTATGAAGACATGAAAATCTGTGGATAATACCTAGCAATCCGTAACTATCCTACCAACCTGTGACTTCTAGTAATCTGTCAATTCTTGATGATATGTATAGTAGCAATCTATCACATGATCTCATAGAAGGATCTAAAGCAGTCAGAAGAAAGCAAATTGGGAGGACAACTAACTTGAAATACTTGTTCTAATATGCACTAAATAGATGGCCTCTTGCTGTCACTGTTGACATCTTGCTATGTGAATTTCTTCATGATCTTGGCCTGTTGCAATACAAGACAACCTGTTAATTTGTAGCAAATGTGTGAGTTTCTACCACATCACTAATTTTCTAGCAATCTGTCAAACAGTAACAGCAAGTATCAATCCTGGAGGAACACGTGATACTTTTTGCTTTTGTTTATGGTGTTGTCAAACAGTTCACTACTAGATTTTGTAGCAATTTGACTTGAGATATACCTGATATTTATTGCCTGGATGCATGTTCTTCAATAATGGATGGATATTCTTGTCTTGATCATATTGTGTTCTTTAATTTCCAATCTGGGAGAGTTTCTGGAGTATTGCTGTTGATAGATTGGGAAGAACATGTTGATTGCTTGGTGAGAACACTACTGTAGGAAACTGGTCTATCCCCTGGTTCCCCTCCTCCATTTGTCCCGGTTTCGCGGGGTTGCGGTCCCGGGACTAATAGTTGCAATGTAGCACTAGAACGGGGGATAAAACTAAGGGTTTGTCCCGGTTCTAGACTACAACCGGGACAACAATGGGGGGGGGGGGGGGGCTTTTGCATTTCAGCAGCCACGTGGTCAGCCCATTAGTCCCAGTTCTAGACACCACCCGGGACAAAAATAGGGGGGGGAGGGGTTTGCATATTTTACCAGCCACGTGGTCATCTCATTTTGTCCCGTTGTTGTCTAGAACCGGGACAAACAATAGTTTTTTTTCTTTTGCTGCTCTTTTTTGGTTGATGATTCATTTTCTTTTTAAAATTAAATTGGTTTTCGAATTCGATTCTACGATGTAATGACATGTATACGCGCGCGATTCAAAAAGTTTCAAATGGATCGATGCATACACAAATAACATACAACATACATATTTAAAATAGTCAAGAGCGGACACTGTGTTTGAACGTCACACCATGGCACATTTAGGGTGACTAGTATAATACCCGTGCTAACGGCGATATCCAAGGTAGCACACATTAAACAAGAGTTCATCAAATCAAACTTGGTAAACAACATTTCACTATGAATATGAAAAAAATACGGTCAATCCAAACCATACTTGGTCAGTGGTAATTATAGTGGCAATCCCCAAACTATATTGAGATAAGAACAAAATTTTATAGATAGATCAACTGACAATGGCTAAGGACATTTGCGGGAGAGTTCACAAGCTCCCTTCTGAATATCACACCTAATGAAAGATCATTAGCATACTTGTTTCTAATCCACCTCAACAAGGCTTCAAGGCTCCAAGAGTCGTTGCCTTTCTAAGTGGGCTAATGGCAAGCTGCACCCTAAGATCTCCCATTAATCTGCAATAGGAGGGACATTTGTCACAAAGCTAGCAATTTGCATGCACAACAAATAATATCAGAAATAAGGAATATCTCTCCCTCCCTCAACCCCTCTTTTTATTCAAGAGAGGTTTGTTGATAACTACCAACGCATACACATGGATGCCACAGCAGTTTGGTGGTGTTATGGAACTAAGATCATGTATTTACCATGAGCTGTCGCAAACAGCATTGGTGCCTCTCGCAATATTGAAGCCATACTCTGCATCCTGTGTATGCATAAAAATAGACAATACTTTAAATGGAATTTACTCAATGCTAGCTAGGTAAAACAAAAAAAAAAATTACATGATTAATCTACTAATCTAAAATGAACTTTAGGAATAGACAATAGAAAAGTGTGCAAAGCTAGACAATAGAAAAGTTGTGTGCAAAGCTTCGACAAACAATTCTTAGTTCAATGCTACAGCTAGGAATAAATAATATAATTGACATTCTACCAGGATCAGGAGCAATAGTCCACGGCACCTTGAGTGGCATCAATTCGGCATTCCAATCCATGACACCTTGAATCACATCAATAATTCAACACTCACGGCATGTCTCCTCTGTCTTGAGTTCTTTGTTCTTCTTCAATCCTTGTCTTCACTCTCAGCTTGACCATACGGTGCTGCAAATGATTTGTCTCGAACTGGAAGGCGACCATCGCCTAGAACACCTCCACCATCGCCAACTCAAAAGGATTTAGTTTATCGCCTGGAACACCTCCACCATCATGATCCAGTGTTTGGAGATGGGATGAGACTGTTCTTATCCATAGATCGAAAAACAGTAAATCTGAAAAATACACCGCACTGCTATTTATATTGGCATATGTACCGATGTGTCAACTAATCTCTACATATACTACTACTGATAAGAAAGATGATGTGGAAACAGTGTCTTGCCTTTTGTTGCATCTCCAAACACTGGATCATGATCCACCCTAGCAGAGTCGATGTGGACTGAGCTTTACTTGAAGGCCGGACAACCAGCCATACTTTTGCTGTTTCCCTACAGAAACTGAACTCATACATCCTTTGCGCCAATGACGTCCATGAACACATATCCATCCAAGACCATTGGTGTCAAAGCAGAGACATACACAGCATAATAACATTGCCCGAGCCTCTACGCAGCAGCTCCAATGTTGTTACCATGTTAAGTGATCCCCGCTGCTGTCTCAGAAAATGATTTGTCTCGCCATCACGTCGACGCCGGCGGCCGGGTCGGTCGGCCGGCGCGCGGCGGCCGGGCGGGTCGGCGAGCGGCTTGCGCCGTGACCGGGCGGGCGGGCGTCGGGGCGGCGGCCGCGAGGTCGACGGTCGGCGGCGCTTGGTCGTCGAGGCGCGCTGGGACGAGGCGGCCGGGGGAGGGCGGGCGGGCGGTCGCGGCGGCGGGCGTGCAGCTCCAGTCGACGGCGCCGCGGCGATGGCTGAGTTGGAGAAAATGATGCGGCGATGGAAAACGATGTGGATCGGGCCGGCCTGTTGATATACCCCCACCCTTTGTCCCGGTTCTAGGGAATCACCGGGACAACCCTCCCCTTTCTCCCGGTTGTAGAGGACACCGGGGTTAAAGGTTGGGACCTTTAGGCCCGGGTCTTGACTACGCCCCGTGGATAAACCTAATTTTAGTGCGGGTTTGGGCGGCATAGTAAAATTTTGGGCCTTTAGTCCCGGGCCTTAAGGATAACGGGACTAAAATTGCTGAATTTTATTTCCCGCCAAGCGCTAGCACATTTTACCTTTTTCTTTATACATTCTATTTATGTATATAGTAAACCTTTGTTAATCTAGCTTGAAAGAAATTATTAATCTGGGCAATTTTTTCTGAAAAAAATATATGTTACATTTTGTTTTTCTTTAATGCACAAATGGAAAATATGTATTTTATAGTTTCATGTATTTTTATGTAGATATTGAACATAGTACAAATGCATAATCACTATTTCGTTACTACAAAAATATAGTATGTATTCTAAATTATTAAAGTTATTTGTTTTCGACAGGAAATATATTTTCACATCTTTTAACATCGATCTTTCGGTTCTTCATCATCCATGGGCTAAATACGAGACAATAGATAATCACTTTTGCGCGGTAGCGGCAAATTATTAGAGAAAATTACCAAAAATTCCAAAAAAATCTCAAACTTGGCGGTGCCTTCACACATGCCATATAGATGCCTCGAGAAAAAGTTTGAGGCCGATAGCACACGCAAAGCGCACGGGCCACACAACCATAAGAAAAACCTAAGTGTAAGGATAGGGTTCGGTGAAAGCATCCGTATACCACTTTGTGAAAGCACGTCTGCGCCGCCTATGTCCAAACTTCCTCAATTTTTTTTTTGTGGTCATTTACACCCAAAATATGGCCCCATGCAAAATCCTAGGTTTTTTAGCCATTTTTGGAATTATTGTATTTTTTTTACGTGCGCGTGCGACCAAATATGGTGAATTGCACTTTCAAAACACAATAATTCAAGACCGGCCTCCACAAGTTTTGCCTCCTAGGGCACAACCGACCTTCGCGCAAACTTTGGCACCGTTTTCGGATCTTTTTGGGGGTCGTCGCAGTTCAACGTATAATTATCGGGAGAAGTCACGCGGTAATTAAAATAATTAGAGAAAAGTACCAAACTATTACAGAAAATTCTTAAACTTGTTGGTGCCTTCACACATGCCATGTAGACGCCTCGAGAAAAATTTTGATGTCGATAGCACGATTGCAAAGCGCACGAGCCACACAACCATGAGAAACATAAGTGTAAGGATATGGTTCGTGAAATGTTGAGTGTACCATTGTGGAAGCACGTGCGCTCCGCCTAACTCCAAACTTTCTCAAAAAAATTTTGTGATCATTTACACCAAAAAATATGGCCCCCCACAAAAATCCTAGGTTTTTTAGTCATTTTGGAATTTTTGTAATTTTTCTACGTGCCACGTGCGACCAAATATGGTGAATTACACTTTGAAAACAAAATAATTCCGCACGGCCTCCACAAGTTTTGCCTCCTAGGGCACAAGTGACCTTGCAGCAAAGTTTAGCAACCGTTTCAGGTCTTTTAGGGGTCGTCGTAGTTGAACGTATAATTCTGGGGAGAAGTCGTAGCGGTAATTAAAATAATTTGAGAAAAGCACCAAACAATTACAGAAAATTCTCAAACTTGGCGGTGCCTTCACACATGCCATGTAGACGCCTCAGAAAAAGTTTGAGGCCGATAGCACACTGCAAAGCGCACGGGCCACACAATCATGAGAAACCTAAGTGTTCCATATACCCTTTGTGAAGCACGCTCGCTCCGCCTATATCCAAACTTTCTCAAAAACATTTTGTGTTTATTTACACCCAAAATATGCCCCCACACAAAATCTTAGGTTTT
This sequence comes from Hyparrhenia diplandra, assembly GCA_015847255.1. Lineage (NCBI taxonomy): Eukaryota > Viridiplantae > Streptophyta > Magnoliopsida > Poales > Poaceae > Hyparrhenia > Hyparrhenia diplandra. Next base: position 1,518,270 of record JADLZK010012337.1, read on the forward strand.
TTTAGTCATTTTTGGAATTATCAGTATTTTTCTACGCAGCGTGCGACAAATATTATTAGTTAATTACAAATTTATTAAATCAAACTCAAATTTTAACACTTATAATTAGTTTAAAGAATGACACAAGCGTGTATTAAAGTTAAACGCATAAAGCTAATAGAAGTAGAAACGAATCGAATCGGATTTAAAACACAATAATTATAAGCATTATAATCGGAATGGCAAATATGTAATTAAGGGAAAACGTATATCCTTATATACGCTTTTCCTACATGTCATGCTAAGGACGCAGGTGGGAAAAAAAACTTTTAGTCCCGGTTGTAAGATGTAACCCGAAGAAACCACGAAACTATTACTCTCGATTCGATCAATAACTTAGGGAGTAAGGGCTTTTTAGTCCATTTGTTTGGAGACCTTTAGTCCCGGTTGAGTGTCTTGGGGGGCGCCGCCCCACGCACCTTTTAGTCCCGGTTGTTGTTGTGAACTCCGGAGAAATGAACCATCCCCTGGTTCTAGTTGAGAATAAGAATCGTAGTGTATTTTTGCATTCGAGGATAGACCTCGTTTGTGTAGTAGTGGAAGAAGGTCCGAGCGGGATCTAATAGGTTGTTGTCTGGCGGCGACGGAAAAGTCCTATCTCCGCGTCGCGCGCGTCTGGGGAGGACTACTCTGCGCGTCGCAGTGCGTCGCGGACAAGGTTGTAGGGGGCCCACGCCTGGGAGGAGAAAGCCGCGCGGCGCGCGCGTGCCGGGGGAGAGAGCCATGCACGCACACGCCTCCTAATTAAAGCGCGTGGGGTGTGCCTAGCGCGGTGGTGTGCAGCCGGAACCAAGAATTCCTGCGCGCGCATGGAAGAGGAATCAACGAGCAGAATTGCAATAGGAGAAAGAGAGGGAAGCAGGAACGCAAGCATGCAATCGACCAGTTGAAGAGTCACGGACGGCGGCGGCGGACGACTGCTATACCTACATACGTGAGATTGTGCTTTGTTGGCTGCTGTGGGCTCTCCGTGCTGGCCTGTGGGTGCCGCTACTTGGGTTGAGGGGTGCGAACATGGTAAACATGCACATAGTACAAGGCTTTTACGAGTCCGGCCAACGTAGCTCCGCCCGTGCATCCAACATTGACAATGTGTACAGGTACCAGTCACTAGCCACCAATCGATACTGTTCATCGCTCGTTGCCTCAACACAATTGGCTACTGGTGAATAAGGACAGTGTTTTTGCACTACTTAGACTAGGTGCACTGCTCTGCTTGAAACAATCCGGTACAAGCATTTGCCATGAGAAAATTGTGCAGCGGGGTCCCGTACCGGCTAATGTGGTGCAGGGGAGCCGCACTTGCGCATTTGCCATGAGAAAATTGTGCAGCGGGGTCCGGTACCGGCTAATGTGGTGCAGGGGAGCCGCACTTGCCGCGTCAGACCATCTGCAGCGGCGTACTGAACGTCGCACTGGAGGAGACTTTTAGCGTAATTTTACCTGCAGCGGCGTACTGGGAAGGCATCTGTATCCAAGCGTTCGAGCTCGATGCCGCTAGGAATCGAGGCCTTCAAGGACCCCCGCTACAGTGACTCTGGCCCCACCTGTGTCGGCAGCATGCGCCGGAGGCAGCGCCCGAGGCATAGTTTGAGAGAGAACATGCATGGGTCAGTGGTGGGACCCATGTTTGAACTATCTAAAAACTATTATATCTCACAAACCAAACATCCAAATTAAATTCCGATTACACCATTAAATTCGTTTCAATAAATCCTTCAAAACTAGATCTCACACGGATATGTTTAGATAAAATTATAAGTGGATCCCAATGATGGTAATTAGTATAGAGTAAAGATATAAAGGAGAGATGAGTGCGGAGAAAGTACTGTAAATGAGGGAATTTTCGATGGTAGGATGTATAGAAGGTAAATAGAGGAACATGAGTGCGGATAGTCTGAACTGGACGTTTTACCGGAAGCAACCACATGCGTAGGAGAGAGAGAGAGGAGAGAGAGGGGAGAGCAGGCTGTGGCGGATCCTATTATTCAAGTAACTACAAAATGTTATAACTTACAAACTAAAAAAACCAAATTAAATAAATTGTGATTACTCCATTGAATTCATTTTAATAAATAATTCAAAACAATTTCTCACTCGGCTATATTTAGATAAAATTATATGTAGGCCCTACTAATGGTAGTTGTTATAAAGTAGACATATAAAGGATGTATGGGTGCGGGAGAAATTGATATAGATTAGAGAATGTTAGTGACTAGGAGAGATAGAGGGTGCATTTAAAGGATCAAGAGTGCACATAGTCTTAGCCCTCGGTACCCTATAAATAGAGTGAGGCAGAAACAGCACATTCCATATTGTTTCGTCGTCGTTGGACCTAGCTAGGTACCCAATCAAGCAACCATGGCCGGCACGTTGAAGAAGCGCGGCATGCCACCGGCACTGGGGTGGTGGCTCATCGCTGTCGGCGCCTTGCGCGTCGCGCTTACCTGGTCGTGCTTCTTCGGCTCGGCATCGCTCTGCTCGAACATCTTCTCCGAGATACAGGGTGCGTGCTAGTAACCTTCAAAGTTCAAATTCTATGCTGAGCTCTCAACTTGTAAGTTGTACGGTATACACACCCTGCTAGTGGTCTTTCAGTGACCGGCGTTCATGGGCGCACGATGGCGATGTGGACGCTGCTGTCGTGCACGCTCTGCTTCCTGTGCGCCTTCAACCTCAGCAGCAAGCCTCTCTACGTGGCCACCTTCCTGTCCTTCGTCTACGTCATCGGCTTCCTGTGCGTCGAGTGCGTGGTGTACCACGCCGTTAGTGCAGCTAGTCTCGCCTCGTTCACCTTCATCGCAGGTACGACACATGCATGCATACTTGAACAAACTCAATTTTTATGCCGGCTACAGCTAAATTAGCACTGTATTAAGTTTACTTTGATGACCATGATCCCTAATTTCAATATATAGGGACATCCATGGTCTGGATGCTGCTCCAGTGGAACTCCGCCGATGACCATGGCCCCCGGCCTCGTGGGGTTACTTCCAAGCAGGCATGACATCGCAATATAATCCCAGTAGCTGCTGGCCGGATCTTTTCACGTCAACTACCCAACGTAGCCTCAAGTTGTCACTGTTGGCTTCATCTATGTTGGATTGAATTTCTTCTGTATTTGATGTGTGTTGCCAGATGCATGTTTATCTTTTTAGAAATTAAAAATATGATTTTCATAATAAAACTATTATGCTTTTGAGGTTTCTTTACTAGAGAAGAGTACTAATAGATTAATAAGGTGTCTTTTTCAGCATCAATGAACTGAAAGATGGTCTGTCATTAAGTCCAAGCTCAATATCCCAAGTTGGCGTCTAGTCATTGCTATGTCAACATTCCCTGGATTGGTTTCTTTATAAAATTGTGTTTTAATCTGCTGTTCAAACAATATAACAAGTTTAGTGCTATTAAATGTCGTTGCTATGAAAAAGAAAGCTCCCAGCCGTATATAGACATCAACCCTGAACCGCTGTGGCAGCCCACCTCACCTCTCCACGCTAAAATCAGGTTGCAAAAAGACTTGAATGCCCCTGCCCTGGACATCGATCCCCTCGTTTCCTATGTCTCGTTAAAAAAAAAGAAATGCTTTGCATCATGACCCCTAGGCTATTTCGAAATTCACTAAGCCTTACTTTGGAAAACTCTATTTCTAGCGCTTTTACCTAACTAACCCTAAGATAGAATTCAAATTGCGTTGAAGCCCTTCTCTTCTTCATTTTCACGAGACGGAACGACTCGGACGCTGCGTTGCCGTGGGATGGGGACTGGGCGCGCCGCGTTGCCGCTCGACGGCGAGGGGCCACGCTCGACGGTGAGGGCCGCCGCCGCTCTCGACAGGGAGGACCACGCCGCCGCGCCGCCCGAGCACACCGGCAGGTGGTAAGGTGCTCGCGCGGGGCCCTTCCCGGGCTCTAGTGGGCGGCGGCCTGGCTGCTAGATGCGCCGGCGGGCGCCGGCGCGGCAGCCTGGGCTACTAGACGAGCTGCTCTCCTCTCCTTCCCTCGATCTAGCTTGCTATGTAGTCATGGCGGGAGGTTGAAGAAGGAGCTTACATGTGGGACCCACGCGTCAGCAGGGAAAGGGGAGGGAAGGGACAACCTGTTTTTTTACCGAACAGAACGGAGGAAGGGGATAACGGTATGGCGGGGGCATTGAGCGTCTTTTGCAGCCTGGTTACATCGTGGAGAGGTGAGGTGGGGCTGCCACATAGACAAAAAAGTGCTAAAAATGTAGAAGTTTGCAGCAACACGGTGCTAAAAAAAATAGCGGCAACCTTTAAGTGCTAATTGGAGAGTGAACATTCGGTAGGATGCTAAAAAGTTATATATATCTTGACGAATATAAGATAAGATGAAATCATTGTGTTCCATGCTACTCCATCCCTTGTGCTCGTGTGTTAAAATTGAAACTCTGCACCAACCATATTTTAGAAGAGTGCTCATTCATAATGGGAATAGAGGACGGAATGTTGGGCTAATTTTAGTTGATGGCTGATTTTGGCTGAGCTGAAAGATGATAAGGCAAGACAAGCGAACATGCTGACCTCAGCGAGAGTGATCGCGTTCCATGTAGGCCCATCCGAGTGCGGGCCTAGGGCATTCTTGATCCATTTTTTTGGCCCTTGAGAATTTCAAGCCATGGGCTTTCCTCGCTTGTGCGCGTTAGCCCAGCTGGGTGGCCCTCCGCGTCGACGGTGTGGGGGCTTTCTGCCCGGCCGTGGACCCCGTGTTCAGACCCTCCCGTTTATGTCCTCTGCCTGCAGAAAGATTAGTGTCCTCCAAAACGTTTTTGGCATCGCAGGAAAAGTTCTGGGCAATACAACGAATAACCAGGCTACTCTCCTCAAAACTCATGAGTCGTTGTGAGTTTTTAGATCACGCAGAGGCAAAATTTTATTAAGCAGATAGAATTTTCAGTCACACAAACAAGCAGCTTATTAGTAACAACCTGCAAACACTCAACAACATGCAAGGTAAAGGTACACACGCATGCAAAATGTAGCATCCTACCAACTCTAGCAGCTGGTAACTGAAAACCAGCCAACGACAGTGCTTTGAGCACAGCATGCATCATGCATGAGCATGGCATGGCTCTTTATTCATAGACACTACTAAATCACACTGACGACAAGCAAGAGCAAGCATCGAGCCAATCCGCGACATTAATTGTTTCTTCCCAGACAAAGCTCAAGAAGAAGCAAACTCGAGTTGCATCCACGCAGCAGACGGCCGGCGTCTGGCCGGTCCCATCAGAAGGCCTCACCCAGGAACACTGCCGCCGGCGCCGGCGTGCAGCGGCGCTCGCAGAAGTTTGTGAGCAGGTCCTCGCAGCGGTAGGTGCGGACGGGGCCAGGACGCACTTCGGCGGTGAGTGTGTACCTGACGCACTTCTTGCACTCTGGGCGGCACCCGTGCAGCGAAATGTCATCGCACCGGCACTTCGGCGGGTTCATCCTGAGGCAATAACTGCAGTCGTCGCAGCACGGCCATGAGCTCGTCCTCAGAGATGGCCGCTCCAGCTTCCTCCTTGTCCCCTGTGGCCACAAAAAACAGCAAGTGATGATCCTGGCGAAAAGTTAGAGGGCATGCACGCAAGAGGATTGTGACTCGTCACCTTTGCCCAGTGGCAGATCAGCTGCGAGGACGGTGAGAACAGCTAGAGTGATGCCAAGTATCACCTGAGGCCTCATATTTGTTTCTCCTTGGCAAGAACAGAACAGGTCACAATGCAAAGTTTGTTGCTTGGATTTTCTTCCTACAGCGATCTGTTTGAGGCTGGAGGCCTTCTTATAGGAGGGTGGAGGGGAATTTTTCTAAGTTTAGACCAAGAAACCTAATATTTCAATTTTCAAAAGGGTGTCCAAACTAAAATGTTTAGGAACTAGAACTTTTGGTGGGGCCAAAAAGTCGTGCATGACTCATCAGGTACTATATATAGTGACACCACATGCATTGTTGTGACCAATTACTAGCCAATAAAGGGAGATCATGCTATGATAAACTCTATCTTATAAATTGCTCCACAGGTAAAAAAAAAATCTGGTCCACAGGTAGTACATGGTACTTTTGTTTTTCAACAGAAATAAAAATTATTTTGGACTATCTTCAAACGAGACTATAGCATTGGACATCATATATGGGAAGTGGAATGATTGTTATGATTTGATATGCCTACTTATCAAGCCGAGCTTCTTATATCTTTGCATGATATTGTCACTAAACTAGAGCCTGAATAGGTCAATTGTTACATGAGTTTCAGCAGATTCTTTGTTATATGGAACACCTCAAGTTGTGGAAATATACATGACAAGACATATGATCATTGAGAAATTTGTCTTGAGATAAAAGATTGCTAGTAACATGACTAAGGAAATAATCCTTTATATCCTCAAAGAGTTAAATGCAAAATGGCAGTCCCTTAAGCACCATGATGTCTTAATTTGTGGGCCTAGAAAAGCAGGAGTGGCAGTCAACATATTTAGGCATGCAGTTAACATGGAAGTGAAGACATGTTACTTATAAGGCTTGGCAAGTGACTAGAAAACCGTGCAGCCTTATGCTCTAGCTTTCATTGCAAAGCTTATGTCCACATGTTGAGTTAGGCTACAAAATCGAAAAGTTTAAACTGAGAAGGAAACCTACGAGACCTGCATGCAAATAGAGAGTATATAATTAACAATTTATACAAAAGAGTACTTTACAATATTTTTATAGTCAAACAATAACAAAATGCCATATCACCTCAACAAAGAAAAAAAATCAAGTACAGGATAAATGATGAACGAGGATTATCAAGATGCCTGACCCTGGCTAGTGCTAGGCCTGTGCTCACTGCTTTTGGCTCGTGCCCATGCATCTGTGTCCTTTGTCACCAAAAAGATGGACACGGCCGCAATGGCCGCTAGTGGCCTAGTAACACTGTAGCACGCAGCCGCTTCTGTACATTCACGGGCTGAAATGGTACAGTCACGGCCTGAAAGGCAGTGCTAACACGTACACAAGCACATGCATGAACCGTCCAGCGGCTGGTCGAGGTGAATTATTGACCAGGTCATTGCCGGGCAATCAGTAAGTAGGCCCAACTACAACGACGTTAGAATGGAAGTATCACTTTCCCACGGAGAAACCAAAAATACAATCTCCCTCGAAGAACACATGAATAAGACTATAATAACTAAGAGAGGACGGATAAGCTCAACGTGTGACACTGACACGAGTTGTGACCTACTAGTAGCTGGTTAGTGGTCGATCACCGTCCCACGGCGTGGTGGAAATATATAGATATCTATTTACCATAGTACAGATGGATTTCATGCATGCATATTAAAAGGTCTTGAATATGAATATCCAGTTTGCATTTATCTCATATATGTTGATCATTTTGTATAGGAATCGAGTATAGTGTAGGGAGAGTGAGCATCTTCAAGAATACAAATTAGCTAGGTTTTGACTACTGACCTGTCTTAATTAAATGGCTAGTGCTAATATAAAACACTAAAAGTACCAATGGTACTTCTCCTCCGGTAATAAAAGAAATTTGCATATATATTACCTGAACAAAGAAAAAAAGAAGTACGGGATAAAACACAAAAATCTCAAACATAAAAGGTGGGCGAGGGCTATTTAAGATGACTGCACCGGCTAACACAGCTAGTGTAGGCCTTGCACTGCTTTTGGCTCGTTTAGCCCATCTATGCTCATTTTCGCAGACAATGCAAGATGATGGGTACGGCGGCAGCAGCTGCTAGTAGCATAGTATACCACTGCACCGTGGCACACGACGACGAAGAGCGAATTATTGGAGCCTGCCATGTTGGTACATTCACGGGGTGAAATATGCAGCAAAGAGGGGTGAAATGTTGAAGAAATGTTCAACATCTTGATCCACTGTAATGGCTTGTCCGGTGGGGTGGGACGAAGAAGAGATAGAAGGGTGGGAGTATTAAAATCTACTGTAACGGCTGGTGTTAGGTAGTTATAAGATGCACATTATATAGTGGATTAATGGTTCATCCGGTGGATTTTCTGCGTCTCGGATTATGCTCAATCCACGTCTGTGATGTGGTTTTCCGGGGCCGCTCTGGTGTCTGGTGGCCATGTGCTTCAAACGTCTGCAGATGTACCGTCGCCGTTATGCAGACCCATGCATGTGATCTGATGAGTCGTCTTTTCGAGGCGTACGATGACCGTCCACTTGGGCACGCACGCCGTGTGGCAGACGCCCCTGCCTTGTTGTAGCCGGAACGGAAAGATGGACGAGCGGCACATGAACACTGTCCAGCTGGTTGAGACGAATTAGTCCCCGTTTGGATTGCTCCAGATTGTGCAATCTAAAAAGAGCACCCAAACTGTCCAGATATTTAACCAGCTTATAAAATCTATATAGTTCAAATTCTTAAAGCCAAGCTAATCGAACCCAGCTTCTAATGTTAATAGACAATTATACCCTTTCCTATTTGTACCACGAGCACAAACCAATCATCCTCTGCGAGGGTATTCTGGTATTTTGCTCCATGTAGTCCTAGCGAGCTTCCAGAAGAAGTTACCAATCCAAACAGCCTCTTCTTTCACCTTTTATAATCGCTTATAGGAATTTGGCTAATAAAGGGAGATCATGCTATGATAAACTCTGTCTTCGACAGAAATAAAAAATCAGTACGTGGTACTTTTTGTTTTTCAACTGAGATAAAAATTATTTTGGACTATCTTCAGATCGACGAGACTATAACCTTGGACATGATATATGGGAAGTGGGATGATTGTTATGACTTGATGCCTACTTATCCAGCTGAGCTTCTAAGATCAGTGCATGATAGTGTGACTAAACTAGAGACAGGCTAGGTGTGGTTCATCAGATTTTTTGTTGTGCAACATCAAGTTCTAGAAATGCATGGAAAGATAAGACGTATGATCATTGAGGAATTTGTAGTGAGATCAAAGATTTCTAGTAACATGACTAAAAAAATAATCCTTGATATCATCAAAGAGCTTAATGCAAATTGCAAAATCCAAAGCCCTTAAGCACCATGATGTCTTAATTTGTGGACCTAGAAAGTATAGTGAGTCTAACAGATTTAGGTACGCTAGATTAACTTTGAAGTGAAGGCATGTACTTGTGGGGCTTGGCAAGTGATTTAAAAAAACCTTGAAGCCACTCTCTAGCTTTCATTGAAAAGCTTAGTACAGAGGTATAAATGGATGACTTTTGTCCATAAATAATACTTCTATGTTGAAAGGCTGAGCAAGGCATATATAGGTAGTTCTTTTCCTAGTGACATCCAAAGACTAATTATGTACACATGTATTTTGACTTGGGCTACAAAGTTCATAAGGCTAAACTGAGAAGGAAACCCAAAGGAAGATTATAGTTAAATTAAAAACAATATATAGAAATATATAAATATTTTTTAGGGCCCTGTTTGGATTGTAGTATTTTCAAAGGAATTTCAAAGGAAACCAGTTCCTATGGTTTGTCGACGTCACTCAAAGCATTTGGAACGTAGGAATGCTCCTTCCCTTTCCTCAGGAAAGGTTTCTTCGGCTGCACAAAACTCGGAAAAAGAATCCACCTTCGAGCCAAGGGAAATGTTTGGCGCTAGCTCTGTGCTTGCTAATTATGGCCTGACGCTAACGCTTGTGCATGTCGTGGCCGCTCACACTCGCTTGGTATAATTGATTCCTATGGAATGCCGACGTCACTAGCGTTTGGAACAAAGGAATCAATCTTGCCATTCCTCTCTAAAAAGGATTGAACTCCTTCACAAAACGTAGGAGGAACTGGAAAATCCAAACCAATGGTTTCATTCCTTGGAACTCCTTCACAAAACGTAGGAACCGGAAAATCCAATCCAAACCAATGGTTTCATTCCTTGGCGCGCGCAGCGTGCAGACAACTCCTGACTGTGAAGCAACCAAGCATTGGTAGGCATGCCGATAACATGGCGTCCCTCTTAGCGTCCCTCTTAGTGGCTCATCGGCTACCCAAGAGGAGGTCGACAACATGGCGGCAAAACATCCGTTAACGAACTACGCCGCCAAATCATCCGCTAACGAACCGGCAAAGACAATCGAGCGGACGGGTCAAAAGCCGCAAGATAAACCAAACCGTATGATAATAGGGTGTAGCGGGCCTGAAGAGGGACTCGGTGACGAGGCAAAGGTAGGCATGCTAGATCTCGGCGGCCGAGGCAAGGGGCTCGAAGGATAACGCCTCGAAAGGTATGTGGTGCCAAGAACGTCACCATCATCCGCCCAATCACCGTCGGGCTGACTTTTCGCCCGAGTCCCATACCAACCACCAAATAACGCCGGCCGTCCCTAGTCACGCCCGTGCAGGGCCTGATGGACAGCCAAACGACCCTATAGGTGAAGGAGATGACTTGCACGACCCATCCCACCACCACGGTGGTGCGGGTGCAACATTGCCTAGACGCAGCCAGCGGTGCCACCATGACGACGCGTTGACGGTGCCCGAACAAACCGCAATCACCACACGACCTCGGCGTAGCCGCCATCATTGCAGGGCCCGGCCATGGAGCAAGCGCCGCCACTACCGGACAATTGAAGAGCCCGGCCATGCCCCACGGTTGAGGCCGCTGCGGCCGTGACACCAGCGGTGCCCCGACCCACTAGAGGGCGCCGGGCGGCATGGGCGAGCTAGCGAGACACACGCAACTAGGGGGAGCGACCGAAGAAGCACCGCCCACAGCCCCGAGCGCGCTATCAAGACCACAGGTCTAGCCTTGAGGAGGATGAATCCGCACGCAAAAGACGGGCCCCCGCCATCGCCGCCGCCCGCGATCATGCTTTGCGGGGCGACCAACAACGCCGCCCACGGACCAAAGCGCCAAAGAACGCCGACCGAGAGAGTGCAACGATCGGTTGAGTCCGGATCCCGGTGGCGGGATATGCGCCGCGATGCATGCGAGCGCTTATTTGGAGGAGAAGGTGTTGGAGAACCGGGGGCAGAAAGGGGAGCGAGGTGGGAGGAGAGGGTGCGACGGCGCCGGTTGTGCGGGGCCGCCACGTGCACGCGGCAACGGCGGCCGGATAAGAGGTGACAATAGGCGCAGGCGGCGTCGCGGGCGGAGAAGCTCGAGTCACCCGTTGGGAGCGGTGGTGGTGGTGGGGGTGGGGAGTCTCCTACTACTACTGGCACTGAAGTGGAGTACGTACATGAAAGATCAGAGCAAGCAAAAATACACGTACACATGAATATGTATAGGAAAAAGTCTACTTAACCCCTGAACTATGGGGCTGTGACTACTACTTTCCATCACTTTTAAAACCGTCTAACCAATACCTTAAACTTTGCAAAACTTCTAAATCACCCCTTGGACGGTTTTGTTTGATGGTTTTGCCTACCGCCACAGAAATGCGGTTGCTTTTAGTTCTTGGCAAAGATGAATTATTGAGCCCTGCCACGTTCGTACACTCACGGGTTGAAATGCTGCGAAAGAACTCAAAGCCAAGCATTTCAACTAGTCACCATTAGTACGTGCTACGGGTCCCTCCACTAAAAGGACGCAGCAAGCACGCAGAAACTTTCCATGGAGTCGGTCACGGGTTGCACTGTACGTGGTGGGAGAGGCCGGCCAGTTTGGGCAGCATAGGTGACGAGGGCGTAGTCGGTCAAGGAGAATGTCCTGCCTGCGGTTGGGTTGGGTTCACGGTCTCACAGCAACGAAGAACGAGAACGACGATGGAGCTGTTGGGAGGGATGGGAATGGTGTTGCGCGATGAGTTTTGTGCATGACACGTCCCTCTCAGTAACTCCATAATCTTTGCACTGACATTCCTGCATCCACGACCAACCATACATTGGCACGAATATTCAGGAACTAGTGAGAACGATAGCTGAAAAGACAGTGCAAAGATTATGCTCTACCGAAGCCGTCACGGGTGGCGGCTCCTGACGAGGAAAGGATGTCACGCCACGTCACGCCACCCATCGACATTGGGGGCAGACATCCTCCCACGACGACCAAGACGCTGTTGGGTAGGGACACGACCTTCCGCTGGCCGAGCAGGAATGCCGCTCACAAGCTGAGGGCGTGGTTGACCACGCCCCCCGCCTTCTCCGAGGCACGCGACGTCCACTAGCCACCTCGCCATGGCCCGGAACCACAGCTGGACCACTTAGCGGCTGCGCCTCACGGTGCATCGAAACAACCTTCGGGGGCGACGAGCGACCTCGAGGTACGTAGGACATGGCCATCTCATCACCGGAAGCGCCGCCATCGTCATCTTCCCACCAGCGGTGCTTCGGGCGCCCTCCAAACGGCCTCTAGGTAGGAAAGGCTCGGCAAGGGGAGATAGGGTGAACGACGGGCCCGAGGCGGGGCGGATGGGCGGACGAGGAAGGAGTCGAGGGCGGCGACACCCATATCCTCAACCCGCCGCCGCCGCCCGCGCCTTCCTTGATGCCCTCAACGTTGACTCGTCGTCGGGTCAGAGGCAAGCAGGGACGGAGTCGCCCCCGTGGCGACAAAGACTCAACCCGCCCGGTCGAGGAGCACTGTTGCCCCAATCCCCGACGCCTTGTCGGCCCCGGCGCCGCCGAGGAGCTGTGGTCGGTGGAGGCGACGAGGCCCGCCTTACCGCCCCCGGTCGAGGCATCCCCACCTCAAGACCGGGAAGGCATCGCTTTTAGCCCCACCACATCTCCAAAGATTCGCAAGTCTGTGCCGGGCTGCCCCCACCCGTGGTGTCGCCATCGTTGTCATGTGTGTGTGTGTGTGGGGGGGGGGGTCGTTGGCGTCGACGGCCGCAGAGGCAACATGGCCGGTGGTGGTGGACCGCCGGATGGCTCCCAGATCCGTCGGGGGTGGCCATGGCCGCTGGGAGGTGGCCGAAGTAGAGGGGGCTCGACGCGGCCGGCGGCCGCGCGCGGCCGGCGGCGGCGGACTGGCGGTGACGCAGCCTCGAATCGAAAGTCCGCGTCGTGCACACCCACGCCCGCACCGCCGCCATCGTGCGAGGATGGAGTCGCGGCGGCCCGCTCAACCCCCGCCATGGGCGGCCGAGGCAAGGTCCAGCAGCGGCCCACGCCGGTCTCCCGACGGCCGACACGCTTGGCGCCATCGCCCGGCGGCCGCATCTCCGCCGGCGCGAACGGCGTTGCGGCGACGGTTCTGCGCCGCGGCGAGGGACGGCGAGGAGAGAGAAGACGAGGGAGGAGAGGCGGGGGAGGGCCACCGGGCGAGGAGCGCCGGGCGGCGGCGGGAGGGGCGCGTCGCCCGGGCGCGCTCTTTTCTCTTACCGCTTGTTTTGGTGTATTTAATGCGATGTGATGGAGAGGGTGGAAAAACTTGAAGGTTAGGTTAAAATTTTTGCCAACTAAACAGGTAAGTTTCGTCAATCTGATCTAGATACATAAGAGATATTTGATTGGAGTATATATATTGGTTCGGCACAGAAATGTGGTTTCTTTTATTGCTTGGCGAAGATGAATTATTGAGCCTGCTACGTTCGTAAACTCACGGGTTGAAATGCTGCGACCCAAAGCCTGACCGGCCTGGGTCCCTCCACTAAAAGAACGCAGCAAGCACGCAGAAACTTTCCATGGAGTCGGTCACGGGTTGCACTGTACGTGGTCAAGGAGAATGGGGGTTGGGTTGGGTTTAGTGAAGGTCTCACAGCAACGAAGAACGACGATGGAGCTGTTGGGAGGCGGGGGCACTCGAGTTGGAAGGGAGACAGTCACACACACACCAAGGAGAAATGAGACGAACGTCTACCATGATCTAGCTGGGGAGCGCGTGATGGATGGAGAACGACCGGTAGGGAATGGTGTTGCGCGATGAGTTTTGTGCATGACACGTCCCTCTCAGTAACTTCGTAGTCTTTGCACTGTCATTACAGCATCCACGACCAACCACACATTGCCACGATTATTCAGGAACTAGTGAGAACGATGGCTGCAAAGACAGTGCAAAGATATATTATGAACAACACCACAGTAATGTTTGTGAACGTTTGTTCTCACATGTAGCCGTTGCGACGAGTCGTGGAGGGCCGGACTGCTCCGCCGAAAGGGGCGCCACGTACGCAGGGAGAGACTGACGGACGTGAGGACGTTCACATGCAGTGGTGACCACATGCATCTGATCTGATATGAGCCATCACATCAGTCGTCGACCGCGTCTGTTCAAGTCGTACGAACCCCTAAAGTGCTACCCAAAAAGTCTTCTGACAAGCATCTATCCATCAAATCTTTAACGTGTATGAAAGACTAAAAATAGGTTAATGAAAAGACGAGATGAATCTTGTGAGCCTAATTAGTCTATAATTAGACAACAATCATCAAATATAAATAAAAAAGTCTTACAAAGAATGGCCAGAACCCAAAAATATTTTGCATTGCATGGTAACTAAACATGCTCGGCCGTATGGCGGACGCCCTGCAGCCCTGTTGCCCGAAAGTTGAACGAGGCAGCAGCCCGTGCAAATACGAGAATACAACCACAATGATTGTTGGTATGGACGTCAAAGATTTTTTTTTTGAAGTAAATATGGACGTCAAAGATACAACCACAATTATTGTCGGTATGTAAACAAATAATACATGTATCCAGAAAAAGATATGTATATCCATCTACTAGCAGATATGCTATTTTTGCGACTTATATCTACAAACATAGAAATACAAATGAGAAATACATTAAAGAGTAGGCAGCAGTACTCTCACCCATGATTTTGCTACAGATCACTGATATACAAGAAACAAAGAATATCAAATATTTGGAAAATTGCAATGGCATGGTATTAATAAATTCAAGATGCCTGCCTGCCCTGCTCACTACTTTAACTCTCTGCAACGTTTCTGCCCATCTGTGTCCTTTTTCGCCTAAAAGACGGACACGGCATCGTGCTGCGACTGTTATTGGCCGGCTCCTACTGTTCCACACAGCCGAGAGCGAGAGCAAATTATTGATCCTGCTGCGTTCACAAGTCGAAATGCCTCAAAGACTCCAAGAGGAGGCAAGAGCGAAGCGAGCACTGTGTTCTCACCACCATTAGTACCATCCATCCATCCGTCGTCTTCTTCACCCACTCCGTCTTCTCCCAAAGAGTGTAGTTGTAGCATTATGGGCTATGGCTAGCTTTTCGAAGATCGGAGGTTTGGAGCGATGACCTAGTGTTTAACTTGAAAAGGTTGGTCACCTTCAGGTAATATAATGGCACACCCTTTGTTCTTTCTAATGCATCAGCTGCTGTGGCGTACCTTACCTTTAACATACGATTTATGGTGTGTACCAGGGAATCTGAATAAACTATTTGCCGATCCATCCTCCTTTCTTCATCTCGGCCCCTCCCCGCGGGGAAATCTCAGCATGGATTCCATGGAAGACTTGATGAAGAAACTTGGATGGATAGCCTGGTGCTTAACTGTAATAGGTTGGATTCTGTCACCCATTATCAGCTTGCTCGTGAACAAGATCTTTGTCTACCTTGTGTTTGACACATCAAAAAAGCTCAAGGACCTAGAGATCCACACTATCCCAGAGCTGAAGCAGACGCTTGGTGTCGTGGAGGAGAAGCTGGTGCTTGGAGCTGCCGAAGACAAAGGTTCTCAAAGCGATCTGATGATACTGGACATCTTGCAAAAGGATCTCAAGTCTGCCTTGTATGAAGCCGAAGACATCCTAGATCTTCTCGATTATCGCCGGATCGAGAAAGGTATCTATCTGAAGGACCGAAACGGCGACCGGAGGGGGTGAATGGGAGCCTCGATTTTCCTTTTCAATTTTGGATCATCGGCTCAACCCCCGACCTCAAAAAAACAAACTCACACAAGGTCAGGATAACACACGTGCTAACCGGTAGCAAGGTGTTACAAGCAAAGAGAGCACCGAGATGTCCACGACCCAAATGATTGGGTGGATGTTCCGCAGGAACACAGCGGGACACCTCAAACTATCGCACACCTTAACCGACGAGAGAAGATCGAACCGAAGGACTGAAAAAGAGTCACTCGACTTCTATAGAGAAGAAGCGAGTTCTCGAAACTAAAATACCAACGCCAACTTGTGGCGAGAGTAATTAGAAGAATTCCTCGGATCAATAGAATTTCATTGCAAAAGCCGGATCTCAATTGAAGCTCAATTAAACAAATTTATGGACAAAAGAAGCAAGCTGAAAAACATTCACAAGCAACTAGCTTGGGACCTGCAGAGAGAAGGCATGGTATAGCAAGCAGGATACTTTGCACAACGTAAATACTAATCTGATCAAAATAGTATAGATTAATGCTCCAAAGAAAATAGCTTGAGAGACACTACGGGAGAAAATCAAGAGCTTTGACCAATCGGAATCAAGTACTAGATGAGGTACCTGTAGATCGAAAGTGACTAGTCATGAATTGATTTCCTAGAGCAAGAACGAGCTGCTACTTGCTGCAACTTTGCAAACCGTGAGCAGCACTCCAAGATAATTTAATTAATTCAAAGCTCAAAGAGTTAGGCTTTCACGGATGCAACAAACGTTGCTGAACAACGACAACAAACTGACTGCAAAGATCGGACTGAAATCAGCAGACTGTCCACCGAAGACTACTGAGGCATTTCAACAAACACTTTGCGGACGCAAAGAAATCGAAACTAAACACAGTTCATCGGATGCTTGAATTTTGCACATACGAACTCCCCTGCACAAGAAGAATTTGAGTGGCTCGAAGGCCAACTCACAGCACAAGGAAAAAATCAACCTTTGATTTGTTGATGAAGAAGAACCGGGCTTGAGACGCTCGCTCCTGGCCGCTGCCTGCTAGCACTCGTGGCTGGCCGAGCTGCTGCTGACGCTGCAGGGGCACCTGATGCCTGCAGCAGGGAGCCGTGCGCGAGCAGTGGAGCTGCTCGTGGCCGGCCGCTGCCTGGATGCAGCTGCTTGCTCCCGTGCTTGGTCAGGCGAACCCCAGAGCTGGTGCCCTGGCTTGTCCACCACACGCACCCGCGTGTGCCTGCTCCTGGTCACCTGGTGGCGTGCTCGAGCACAAGGAGGAGCCGGCCTGCATAGAACAGACAACCAAAGGAACGCAGAAAACCAGAGACAAGATCCAAAATCTCAAACAAAAATCACAGCAAAGAGAAGAGATTTGATCCAAAAGCCCGGAGACGACAAGGGAGATTTGGGACTCCCCTTTCCCAACGAAAATCACCACAAAATGTCACCAATTTGGTGTTCTTGGACCTCTAAACAAGAACCCTAGAAATTGGGAAAAATAAAAACGAAAATGGAAGAGGCAAAGAGGGGAGGAGGGTGTCATCCTCCACATATAGTCCGAAATCCTCTTTCCCAAACTACCCCTAGATACATATGAGGCGCAACCGCTAACCCTAAGGCTAATTTAGTCCGACTCGGGATAATTTGATCCGACGACCACCGCGCCTCCTCATCTGCAGCCTTGCTCCACGCAATCTTCCAGATGCCGCCACGTGCCGTCCTTCCGTCCACCGGAACGCCCCGGGTTTTGAGGCCCAAACCCGTGAAACCCGCCGATGGTTTTGAGGCCCAAACCACCAAACCCGCACTGTGGTTTTGAGGCCCAAACCACGAAACCAGCGCCGATGGTTTTGAGGACAAACCACCAAACCTCCTCGACACGTGTCATCGCCGTCTTGACCGCCTCGAAGTCGCCAAGTCATCCGAGCTCCCCTTGCCGCGCCGCACGCCGTCTTGACCCGATCGACACGGTCCCGCCACGTCCTCTTGCATTCGCCGATGTCCCGGATGTCGGCCACCATGGCTAGCCACCCGGGCGATCCGGTCCCTCGGTCCAAGCCTCACGTCCGTCCCCTTCACCTCCGCGGTCCGGTCGGCCCCAAGACGCCCCTCCTTGGCCCCTTCACCCCGCCGCCTACCATCTCCGAAGCTCCACACCCGCACAACACGAACCAAGAGATCCGTCTTCGACACACTCCACGTGTATCGGTGAACATAGCCGAAGCATAAAGAATAAAAGAAAATAGAGGAAGAATGTTGATTGTTGACAATCACTCCATCACAAAACTAAACACATGTGACCTAAATCAACCATGTGTTCGCAATCTCCCCTTGATGAGTGCATTGTCAACATTCAACACAAAGACAGGGAAGGTAGAAGAAAACACATCCAAGTGAACACAAGCTAGACAAAAGCTAAGACAAATCCACCGGATAGCAAATATGGAGCAAGAACTTGGTTCCCAAAGACATGGGCAAAAAGGCTCGACACAACCAAGCTAAGACGGCTAGTCCTCAAGAAGAGGTAGAGCAGCTCAACACCACTAGCAACACCACTAGCACAGCTCCAAACCAATTTCTTTCACACACACAAACAGCTAGACCCTCAAGACAGAGGCAAACAAGGGCTCAACACATCTAGCTCAAGGTGCTACTCCCCTAGACAAAAGCGATCCACCGTCTTTGTGTCTTTCTCCCCCCTTGTTGGCACATGCACTAATCAAGCTATGAAAATGCAATATGTCACAATGCAAAGCTTCAAGATTATATTCAACCGAATGAGAGAGTGCTCAAGGTGGTACCATAGCAACAAATTACAAGTGCTAGCCGAGCTCAAGCTAATCGATGATGTGAAATATGGCACAAAGCATTTTGAGCAAATTTCGGTATTTTGCAAAAGGAGGTTCACCATCAAACATAGCACCTAGCACAAGTAGATAGGAGATCAACTAAGTGCTCAAACATGTAAACCGGGTGAACTACCCCAAGCAAAGATTCAGACATCATGCTAGACCTTATGGCATAAACTTGAGTTCATTTTAATTGAGTTGCGGTTCACAAGTTACAAGAGAGCATGCGAGTGGTTATCCACATTTGCCTTGCCTTACTAATCAACCATGTCAAGCCTATGCGTGAGCAATGATTAGCTTAAGACAATGGTCTAGGTCAAACACAATGAAGTCCAAGTTCATTCAAGAGTGCAAGTGAAAGCAAGCCTCAAACTTCAAAGTGTGGTAAAATGGACCCACTCGATCTTTTCATCACTATAGCTTTAGACTTCACGTTTTAGCATGGTATTATCATGAAGATCTAAGCAAGTGAAAGAATCAAAGCATGAGACATAGCTACCTAGCATACACATGAAAGCTCAAAGGATCTCAACATCCTACTCATGATAGAAGCTAGCTCAAGGGTGAACCAAGATTTAATTCCATCATTCATTAATCAAGTTCACATGTGGAAAAAGTTGCTCAGCTCATAACATATATCAAAAGATTAACAAGAGCTAAAGCTTGAAGCACTATCATACTCATACTACTAAGAGCACAACCTCATTCAAATCAATATAAAAGTGAAGCTCATGATATGTAAGTATGATACAAAAACAAAAAACCAACCTAAAAACTATAATCGTACATCAACTACAAAACTACCCCTCAAAAAGGATAGCAAACTCCCAACTCCCCTCAATCATTGACACCTAGCAAAAAGAAAACTAGGAAACAAAAGGACACAAAGGCTAGCATGACATATAATACACAAGATAACACAAAGCTATCATGAATAAGATGGCTAGCCTACCATGGTATATACACAAGCAAGACATAGAACCAAAATGTGCCAAAAATATACAAGTGAGCAAATGAACATCTCATACCACAAGTATGGAATCATGAATGTACAAGGCATGAGTGTATATGATAGCTCACAGATTGTGTGTAGGTGTCACAATAAGGCACATGCCTCTTGGAGGCCATCAAAGTGGTGTAGACAACCATCAAGTCTTGATCACACCACGACAAAGAATCAAGTTCCACCAAGCATGTGTTCTCCACCCATGTCCTCATACCTACACATGAGAGGACAAGGAAACCCAAGTCTTGGATCCCAAAGGGTTAACAAGCATAAACTTGGGAACCCAAGACTCAGTCACTTGCATCATTGGAAAAACATGGGATGAACAAATGGCACAACACTGGGGTTAGTAAACTTGGAAGAATACCAGTGTTGACCATCTTGCCCGAGATAGACATTAGGCAAAACAAACATCCCATGACCCTTCTTCCCAAAGCGCTCACCACTCACAACAAAGTGTGGTGCACTCCTCCTGTCAAACTCAAAGCTCCCAAAGCGAGGAACACCTTCCACTCGCGGAGCACGACCACCACGGGGTCTCACAAGCTGTGGCCTAGCCCTCTGAGGCCTCCTACCTCCTGGCCTAGCAAACTGCCTCTGAACCGACTGCACACCCGTCTCATACATGCCAAGTGGTGGGTGATACAAGTCACGGTTCTCAAACGCAACTTGACGCCTAGCATCCCTCTTCCTCCTAAAGCAAAACTCAAACAAGTGACCATCTCTCTGGCAATACTCACAGTGATACCTCACCTCTCTCTTGGGTGGTTGTTGATTCACTCTCTTGGGTGGATGGTTCACTCTTGTTGTGGCCTTGGCTCTAGGAAGGGTTTCCTCAGGGATCTTGGGCAAAGTGTCAAGTGGGTTCTTGAGGTGGTTTGGTTTAGGAAGCCACACTTGTTTGGGAGGTGGAGTTTTTGTGGGCTCTTGGAGAATGCCATTTTGCACAATGGGCTTGGTAGGCTCGGGTGGGGTGATCTTGGTCCATCTCGGGAGTGTTTGTTGGTTTCTTGCTTGAGCTCAAACCACTACCTTGACCAACCTTCCCATAGATAACTTCACCCTTCCCACCTATAGCAAAGCCTAATCCCGATGTGTCAGTCCCCCTCTTGAACTGACTCATCATCATGCCAAGCTGTGGCTCTCCACTAGACACCCAACTCGGGACAGAGCGAAGGTACTTGTTCTCCTCTTCGACTCTCCCCTTGTCATGTCTACAAGACATGAGCTCCAACTCCAAAGCTTCACACTTAGCATACTTCAAAGACAAAGTGCTATCTCGAGTTGGCCTTCTCAAGCACAAAGCAAGCTTGGCATCCTTCTCGCCAACTCGTAACGCAAGTCCGACAAGACTTGCACGCACTCAACAACATAGGCTTAGCCTTTAGCTCAACGTGCTCATCTAGCAAAGCGTAGTACTTGGATTGCAAAGACATGATGCTAGACATATGCACGGCACAAGCGTCACACACTCCGTCTCATCGACACATCCACGGGCTTCCTAAGCAACTCTATCTCCGTCATAGCCATTTTCCACTTCTCCTTGTACTCCTTTCTCTCCCTAGCGGCTCGCTTAAGCAACCTCTCTTGACACACAAGCGCATCGCCCAAGGATTCAACCTCATCGGAGAGAGATTCGATTGTAGGAGGTACCTCGGGGAAGAAGAGTATTGTCGTGTGGCTTGGCGGTGTCGGTCACCGCTCCGTCAAGGGCCATGGTGCGAAAGCCCCGGGCTTGAGTCGGAAGAAGCAAAGTCCATTCGCCTTGTCTTCGACCTTGCGCTCGGGCTCCTCGTCATTTGGAGGAAGATTGCCCATCTGACGAGTCGTTGTCGAGGTCGCTGAGAGAGGCGAGGAAGGCGTGCTTGTGCTCCTTGGCACGCTTGAGGTACTTCTTCTTGATCGCCTCCTTGTCGAAGCCCTTCTTGGACTTGTACTTGCGGGGGGATGTACTCGCGCTTGTCCTTGCGCTTGTCGGAGTCGTGCTTGTTGTGGTAGTACTTCTCGCCGAGTACTTGTCCTTGTTCTTCTTGGGGCAAGCGGCAACGGCGGTCCGGATCTCCACACTCGAAGCATCCACCCTTGGTAGCACCGCCACGCCGACGGTTCATGCGGTTGTTATGGAACCGCGAGAATCGGCCGATGACTAAAGCCAGCTCATCATCCCCAAGACTCTCCATCCGCTCCTCCGTCACGAGACACCAAAGAAGACAAGGCAAACGAGATCTGTGAAGGGTTAGCAGAAGAACTTGAACCACCCTTACCTGAGACGAGAGCCACATTTGGCGCAGATGGGTTCTTTAGCTTCGCCTGGATCTGAGCCTCGATCTCGGAGGACTTGAGCTTGCTGTAGAGCTCGTCGGGTGTGAGGGTGTCGTAGTTAGCAGACTCCATGATCGCAGACACCTTCACATCCCACACCTTTCGATCCAGAGCGTGCATAAGAGCCGCAGATCGCCTTCGCGGGTCGCCAAGCTCTCCTCCGACGGCTTGTTCGCCCAAAGCTTGTTGCGCATCGTCCGAAACCTAGCAAAGAGAGAATCGATGGACTCGCCATCAAGTTGGATTAGGTTGTTGTACTCTCTCTTGTAGGTCTCGTATAGGCGGGCCTTGACTTGTGGGGTTCCCTCATGGTAGCTCTCAAGAGTTTTCCACACCTCACGAGCGGTCTCACAAGTGGCAACTCTCTCAAACTCTGTGTCTTTGAGGCTAGAGAACAACACGCTCCTCGCTCGGTTGTTGGCATTGTGTTGGGCTATTTGCTCCTCACCCACTCGAGCGGCTAGCACTTGGTAATTCTCATCCTCGACAATCTCCCACACTCTCCAATCCATCCCCATAAGATGTGCTTGCATCTTAATCTTCCAATAGGGATAGTTGGTGCCATCGAACTCCGGAGGCTTGCCACCAAAGTGACCATACCTCTCCATGTCGCCTTCTGCGGATCAAGAACCGATTAAGGTAGATATGACCCTTAACCTGCTCCGATACCAATTGAAGGACCGAAACGGCGACCAGAGGGGGGGTGAATGGGAGCCTCGATTTTCCTTTTCAATTTTGGATCATCGGCTCAACCCCCGACCTCAAAAACAAACTCACACAAGGTCCGGATAACACACGTGCTAACCGGTAGCAAGGTGTTACAAGCAAAGAGAGCACCGAGATGTCCACGACCCAAATGATTGGGTGGATGTTCCCTAGGAACACGGGGACACCTCAAACTATCGCACACCGACCGACGAGAGCGAAGATCGAACCGAAGGATCTGAAAAGAGTCACCGACTTCTATAGAGAAGAAGCGAGTTCTCGAAACTAAAATACCAACGCCAACTTGTGGCGAGAGTAATTAGAAGAATTCCTCGGATCAATAGAATTTCATTGCAAAAGCCGGATCTCAATTCGAAGCTCAATTAAACAAATTGCGGACAAAAGAAGCAAGCTGAAAAACATTCACAAGCAACTAGCTTGGGACCTGCAGAGAGAAGGCATGGTATAGCAAGCAGGATACTTTGCACAACGTAAATACTAATCTGATCAAAATAGTATAGATTAATGCTCCAAAGAAAATAGCTTGAGAGACACTACGGGAGAAAATCAAGAGCTTTGACCAATCGGAATCAAGTACTAGATGAGGTACCTGTAGATCGAAAGTGACTAGTCATGAATTGATTTCCTAGAGCAAGAACGAGCTGCTACTTGCTGCAACTTTGCAAACCGTGAGCAGCACTCCAAGATAATTTAATTAATTCAAAGCTCAAAGAGTTAGGCTTTCACGGATGCAACAAACGTTGCTGAACAACGACAACAAACTGACTGCAAAGATCGGACTGAAATCAGCAGACTGTCCACCGAAGACTACTGAGGCATTTCAACAAACACTTTGCGGACGCAAAGAAATCGAAACTAAACACAGTTCATCGGATGCTTGAATTTTGCACATACGAACTCCCCTGCACAAGAAGAATTTGAGTGGCTCGAAGGCCAACTCACAGCACAAGGAAAAAATCAACCTTTGATTTGTTGATGAAGAAGAACCGGGCTTGGAGACGCTCGCTCCTGGCCGCTGCCTGCTAGCACTCGTGGCTGGCCGAGCTGCTGCTGACGCTGCAGGGGCACCTGATGCCTGCAGCAGGGAGCCGTGCGCGAGCAGTGGAGCTGCTCGTGGCCGGCCGCTGCCTGGATGCAGCTGCTTGCTCCCGTGCTTGGTCAGGCGAACCCCAGAGCTGGTGCCCTGGCTTGTCCACCACACGCACCCGCGTGTGCCTGCTCCTGGTCACCTGGTGGCGTGCTCGAGCACAAGGAGGAGCCGGCCTGCATAGAACAGACAACCAAAGGAACGCAGAAAACCAGAGACAAGATCCAAAATCTCAAACAAAAATCACAGCAAAGAGAAGAGATTTGATCCAAAAGCCCGAGACGACAAGGAGATTTGGGACTCCCCTTTCCCAACGAAAATCACCACAAAATGTCACCAATTTGGTGTTCTTGGACCTCTAAACAAGAACCCTAGAAATTGGGAAAAAAAAAAAACGAAAATGGAAGAAAGAAAGAGGGGAGGAGGGTGTCATCCTCCACATATATCTGAAATCCTCTTTCCCAAACTACCCCTAGATACATATGAGCCGAACCGCTAACCCTAAGGCTAATTTAGTCCGACTCGGGATAATTTGATCCGACGACCACCGCGCCTCCTCATCCGCAGCCTTGCTCCACGCAATCTTCCGGATGCCGCCACGTGCCGCCCTTCCGCCCCGGAGGAACGCCCCGGGTTTTGAGGCCCAAACCCGTGAAACCCGCCGATGGTTTTGAGGCCCAAACCACCAAAACCCGCTTTTGTGGTTTTGAGGCCCAAACCACGAAACCCGCCGCCGATGGTTTTGAGGACAAACCACCAAACCTCCTCGACACGTGTCATCGCCGTCTTGACCGCCCGAAGTCGCCAAGTCATCCGAGCTCCAGCTCGCTGCCGCACGCACGCCGAGTCTTGACCCGATCGACACGGTCCCGCCACGTCCTCTTGCATTCGCCGATGTCCCGGATGTCGCCCACCATGGCTAGCCACCCGGCGATCCGGTCCCTCGGTCCAAGCCTCACGTCCGTCCTTCACCTCCGCGGTCCGTCGGCCCCGCAGACCCCTCCTTGGCCCCTTCACCTCGCCGTCGCCTACCATCTCCGAGCTCCACACCCGCACAACACGAACCAAGAGATCCGTCTTCGACACACTCCACGTGTATCGGTGAACATAGCCGAAGCATAAAGAATAAAAGAAAATAGAGGAAGAATGTTGATCGTTGACAATCACTCCATCACAAAACTAAACACATGTGACCTAAATCAACCATGTGTTCGCACTATCTTGGGGAAGATGGCAGCCGCCGTTGGGTGGAGCACAAACTTCGATCTTTCGCCGCGCTGGATTGCCCGGTGCAAGGAGAGTTCAAGGGTGGCGGCAAAGGCGCATCACCCGGCAGGGTCAAGGGTGGCGAACCGAGGCCGAGCTTTGATCGCTTTTGGTACCGTAGAGCCATACAAATCGGGGGAGCTCTGGCGCGGCGATGTGTACCTGAGGCGGGCACCGGCCAGCCTTGGGCAACTATTCAGGCGTGTCATACTATGCGAAGTGGCAGATCAAGTGTGCTTCTTCCGTTTCTATCAACCAACGCCACAACCCCCATCTCTCTTGATGCCGAGGCTCGTGCTGGTTCCCGGACCCAACACGTAAGCCATCGAGAGGAGATGGTGGACGAGGAAGAAATAGTGGTTGAAGAGACACAAGTGAAGGAACGACATGCGAGAGGAGACGGTGGATGTGGAAGGAAGAGTGGTGGAACAGAACACAATTGAAGGAAGGACAAAAGAGGAGATACAAGGAGAGGGAGAGATGCCAAAGGAGATAGAAGAAGGTTGTGAAGGACAACGGATGTCGAGGAAGAGATAAAAGCGAGAAAAGTACCGAAGGAGAAGAAGTCGGAGAGACGTTGTTAGAGGAAGAGATAGAAGAAGATGAGGAGGAAGGAAAAGAGGGAGAGACAAGTTCTTCGTCAATACGGTTGAACCGTGCTCGATCTGTGCTCACATGGTTTGTAAAGCTCTGTTTTTATCGAGACCGGGTCATATGGAGTTGTTGGCATCAAAAGCGACAAGGTACCATCTTACTCCCTCCGTCCCACAAAACATGCAATTCTCGTTTTCCGATAAGTCAACCGATTCCAACTTTGACTAAATTTATATAAAAGATTACTAACACTTATAATACAAATTAGTATTAACTAGTTCACCAACCACGTGCTCTCGCACGGGTTAGAATCTCATGGGTTGGATAGATACTAAAAAGAATTACTTATATTACATATCTTTTTCTCTTCACTATTTTTTTCTAATAAATAAGTGCACCTTTTGACTTCTACTTTTTATTTGACCGTTTGTTTTATTTAGAAAAATTATTGAATATTATTTGTTTTGTTATTACTTATTCAATCATTTATGATATTTTCATAATAGTTTATTTCTTTTTTTATTTATGTAAAAAATTTAAATAAGATAAATGGTCAAAAAATTGTAAAAGTCAAAAGTTGCACTTATTTGTGGACAGAGGGTGTAGCTATATAGTAGGTACTATATAGTTTATATTACTAAAATATTGATTTATATGTTCTTCCATCTATATCCATTGCTATTTTTTATTGACGTAGAACCTCTCTACGTATATCCAATATACATTTAGTTTAAACATTTGCTTAAACTATTATAATCTTAGCTCGTCTCTATTTTAATGATATAAACCAAAATTTTGATTATTTTCCAATTTTTTAAGCTTATTAATTCCTAATACACAATAGCTATTATTTACAATGTTGATTATTCTCTACCAAGTGATAATGTTTTAGCTCTTTAAAAAAAAAAAAATTAGGATCTACCTTTTTTATTTATTCATTTTCATAATAGTAATTTATTCTTAATCTTATTTTAGCACCATCAAATGTTTTTAGCTGACAAATAAATAAATTTAAAATGTACATACTCTTATTTCGTTCTTATATGTGATATTAGGAAAATCTACACATTAATCTTCAGCTTTTGATCTAGTTATTGAAATATTTTTTACATGTACTAATTTGATCCAATATACATTTTTCTTAGCAACATTAGAAAGTAATTCGAGTTAATTCAATGGCATTATTATTAAGTTGCAAATAGTCCTTGAACCTAGTGTGGTTGGACCTCCTCTGTAGCACCCAATAGTCTATGTTCGAGTTCTCGCAGGGGACGGATTTCTAGGTTCGGTTAAAAAAAAAAAAAAAGGCGCGGGCTCGCCTGCCTATGGCTTAAAAAAAAACATTACTATTTAGTTATTAAAAATACCTATTGTAGTGGTTGTAGCATCGCCTTCCTCATTGGTGTTTCGCTTGTAGGTGGTCAGCGTTGATCACCTTCGTTGTTGGTAGGTAGTCGTGCCTTCTTTCGTTGGTCTTCACCAATAGATAGTTGGTCTAGTGTCGCCTTCCTCATTGGCATCAGTTAGCATTGTACAATCACCTTTTCTCTACAGCGGTACTATTGGGGTAGGAGCCATTGCGCAGGTGGGGCCGTTCTTGATAATGTCATTGCCGACTCAGTGCATCCTCACAATATACATGGATCTATGCAAGAATATGGGGGGGGGGGGGTTGAGATTAGTACCTATGGAGGACGACATGCATGGCGCCATTACCCTCCTAGCTTGTGGAAAAGCGCCGACTTTGATCACAAGCAGACGGCACAGACCGTGTGATGATCCGAGGGAGCTTTGGATATTGATAGGTGAAGCAGGTGTTGATTACAAAGAAATTGTTGAACGCGTCAAATTTGAGATCCCTTGAAACAAAACAAAAAGATATGGGGCTCCCATGCCGATGGTTCAATTAAAAGATTGTCATTAAGATAGTAAAAATTCTACCTGATGCTCATTAAGGATTATTATATAAAAATTGTTTGTGTGAAGTAATTAAAGTACATTATAATCAACATAAGAATTATTCCTACTGGTCAATATGTATTTATTATGTACGTCGCAGCAGACAGCTGGGATCAAAATAAATAGCACAAGCGTGTAGCCATGTTTATGACAAAACCTTTAGACTAATGATGCAAATGATTTGACACACATGTATACCCCGTAGTAATTAGAGCTTCAAACATTCAGTCACAACGTACGACCCACTTGGAACTTTCATTCATGCTGTAGTACTACCTATAACTACCGTCGTCCCTTCATAATGTAAGGAAGCCATGCCATGAAAGCCGAGTAGCCTGACACACAGAAGCATTGTTGGATCGCAGCCAGGTAGCCAGGAAGAAGCAATCAACGGGAAACGTCACGGCAAAGCCTCCACGTTATTATTGATAGATAGATGCAAGCAGCAGATCAACAAAGAAATTAATTGGGCTGGGTGGAGCACGGACCTGCCTGCTGCCAGTACGTGACGGGGACATGGAGCTCCTCAACTTCTAAGGACTCAAGGCGTGTGGGTGAAGGTGAATGCCTGGCTTCGGCTCGGCGACCAGAAGTCCCGGCGTGGAGAGGCGGCGCCCTATATTTTCTCTGTTGGAAGACGATCCCTTCCGGGCTCCGGCTCTATCCTGCTAGGGAGGATCCTTTTACGTAGATTTCTGAATAATGAATTTAATTTTTGTGTTTTTTTGAAAATAATAATAATGGCAATGGTGGGTAATTTTCTAGAGATATTTATTTTTAATTAATTTGTATATAATGGCAGTGGTGGGTAATTTACATGTATGTATAGGGGTTATTTTTATTGTGTTTTTTAATGGTAAAAGTGGGTAATTTTTTAGAAAATAAAAATAGATCGAATGACTATTATTGTAGGAGGATTGTGGATTGATGGCCAGATGTTTATGATTAATGTGAGAATTTCTAGTATTTATCTTTTTTTCTAGCGCCCTGGTGAGAATTAACGTGGAGCCTTCATTGGAGCCTCCAATTAGTAATAGTAAGATAGATTCGTGATCTAAATATATTTTCATAATAAATTTTGTTTGAGACATGAATATTAATATTAATTACTATAAGCTTGATCAAACTTTAGTCAATTTGACTAGCACGATTCCCAAAATAAGATGTTTTTTGGGACGGAGGGAGTACTATCATTTCAGATTGAGATACTGAAATACCATTATGGCATAATTGTTTGCCTTTTGATCTTCGTGACATATCCGTCTTGTTATTTGTAGATATGCCAGATAATTACTATACCAAAATTAAGAGTCTAGCGTAGCATATTTTATTTTTGCAGCACCCAGAGTGGTGTATATATATATGAAACATCCATTTTTGGTACATTCATTTTGAGAAAAAGTCCAAATTACTACCCTCAACTATGACCAAAGTCTGAATAATCCCCTAAACTATGTTTTGGTTCATTTTACCCCTAAACTATATCTTTTGGTTCATTTTATCCCTTGACGAAATTTGTTCTTTTTATTCCGCCACATATAAGAAGAATCTTAATTTAAAATTTTGCATGGTGGTAGTGGATATCACAATCCATTTTAATAAAATATATTTTGAATTTTCATCAATATCTTTGTGTATAATTTGAATTTCAAGGATAAATTTATTAGTAAATCAAATAATGATGAAAAAATGATGATATATTTTTTCTCACATACGTTATGATGTCTGCTATCATCTTATAAAAAATCAACTTAAGATTCCACTTGTGTGTGGAGAAACAAAAAGGGAAATTTCATCAAGGGGCAAATTGGACCAAATGACATAGTTTAAGGGGTAAAATGAACCCAAATATAGTTAGGGGGTTATTCAGACTTTGGTCATAGTTTTTATTTCCATTTTAATAAGATGAATTTGAATACTTTTTTATTTAAATATTAATTCAAATCCACTTTTTAAAGTTTTTTTTTTTTTTTTGCATTTAGAGAATGACTTATGTTTTAAAAAGTAAATATAAATTGCAATAGTATGTGGCCAAGATAATTATTTGAAGCTTCCTTCCTGCAGAAGGATGGCAACGTGCCTATTACTGAAAGGATCAGATTAAGGAAACAAATAAAGAGCATAGAAGATATTCTCACTTCCTCGAAGAAGTCAAATCTGTTGAATCGAATAGTAGCAGCACCGCCAAGGATGATGACAAGGAAAGTAGCAGTAACAGCACTGCCAAGAACAGTGACAAAGATAGCACAAAGAAAGGAGGCAACAAAGATAGCAGTAACAGCACTGCCAAGCAGAAAGAAATTGACAAGTTGTACGAAGCATTGAACGTAAAGTGTTTGGTCGAGACAAGGACCGTAAGCATATAAGTGAGATGCTTCGTGAGGGGGGCAGAATCAATGCAAAGCAAGCTCGAGCACCAAGAAACCTTATTCTATGATTGGCATATATGGCATTGAGGTTCCGGAAAGACTACCCCGGCACAAGTATGTTTGTGATTATGAGAAGGATGCAGGACATTTCAAACTTATCATGTTCGTTCTTGTGGGGAAGACATTCGCGTCCATGATATATTTCGTGAAATCTTTGGACGGATCAAGCAACAAGCCAGGCCTCTCGGTACCGAAGATTCTAAAAGCCTAAAAACAGAGTTAAAAGATCTTGAAAGTCCGAAAAGCGAGTTGGAGAAAGAACTGAAAGGCGGACGCTTCTTGTTGGTACTAGATGATCTATGGGTCAATGCCGACAATACGAAAGAGCGTGACATTCTACTTGATGCGCCGTGTTGGACAGTGGATGCGTAATCCCGGTGACAACTCAAAAGAAAGATGCACCTGCAGGCTTTAGGTGCTCATGAGAAAATGCAAATCCCAATACCGATTTGAAAAGGAGCAATACCTCTCAATGTTCATGCACTATGCCATAGATGTCGGTCAAGTTAACAAAGTGCGGATTATGGAAGATATGAAGCAATCGGTAGAAAAATTGCCAAAAAGCTTCGTGGGTCACCCATAGCAAAGAAGAACGCTGGCAGCCCGGCTTAAGAGTAATAACAAGATCGATTACGGGAAACAACGGCAAACCTTGATGTGTTGAATGAAACAATGGGAGCTCGTGGTGGAGCTATCGGCAGCTTGGTGATGACATCGGGCAATGCTTTACATATCGCACGATTTTCCCCAAAGGATATGAAATAAAACGGGATGAGATGGTTCGACTATGGATAGCACAAGGGTTTGTAAACACCAGAAATTATGCAACAGAGGAACTGGAAGATATAGGCCGGAGCTACTTTGATCTGCCATCGACATTCTCATTTCTTCCGCAAGTCAAAAGAACATATTTTTGGCGAGGAGACCGAGGCATTCACAATACATGACCCGATGCACGAGTTGGCGAGAGGGTTTCTAGTGACTTCTTTAGAATTGGTTCCAATGACCCACCTAAAGATATCCCCTGGAGGTGTTCACCATATCTTCATTGAGACCCACAAGGTAGCAGAGATTGCAGGGAAAATTGTGGACATAGAAAATTTGCACACCCTTATCATTAAGGAGCATCAATTATTGTCATGGCCCAACGAAGTAAAACTCTTGGGGCGTTTGTTCATGAGGTTGACTAAAACTGCGTGTGCTGATCATTAAACTAAATAATAGTCCAAGAGAGTTGTCGGTCCCAACATCTA
Organism: Hyparrhenia diplandra; assembly: GCA_015847255.1. Lineage (NCBI taxonomy): Eukaryota > Viridiplantae > Streptophyta > Magnoliopsida > Poales > Poaceae > Hyparrhenia > Hyparrhenia diplandra. The sequence goes on from JADLZK010012337.1 coordinate 1,549,522, forward strand.
TTGATCGGATGAAGCATCTACGTTATCTTGGTATCCATTTTCGTCATGGCTTTCCCGATCCGATTTTGCCTAGCAAATTTAGCATGCTTTACCATATCCAGACCATAGATATTCCTTGCCTCTGAGCATCCCGTCATGAAGATATGGCTAATCTAACTGTTTTGCGGCACTTCCCCCGCTCCACCTTTCTCTTTCCCTAACATTGGAAGGTTTGAAAGCACCGCAAACACCGAAACGGTTTGAAGTGAAGGAGCAACCAGGGCATGAGTTGAAGCGGCTCATGCACCTAACTTGATCTTCGAGACACTCTGTTTATAACGGGGCTTGAGTTTGTCAGAAGCAAAGACCAAGCTATTCAAGCCCACCTTAGCCACAAGAAGCGACTCAGGATACTAAAGCTGGACTTCCATTCCGCCAAGACTCAGGATCCAGACGTGGAAGCAGAGGTGCTTGAGGGGCTTTGCCCCCCAAGGGATATTCAAGAGCTCCATATCTGGTTCTACAAGGGTTCAAGGTATCCTAGCTGGATGTTGAGTTGCATCAGACCAGACACCCCAAAGCAACTCGCGCTCACTTGAACTCTTTCATTGCAGCAAGCCGGCATCTATTCACGAAGGTAGTGAACTCTTCATTGGTCCGCGCATGAGCTACGCATTCAACATTGTCACTGGGACAGCTTGCCCGAAAATATTGAAAGCCTGGTGTGGCTTGAAACATTGAAAATTAAGTTCTGCAGAAAGATGGAACATCTTCCGAGGCTGCCACGGGCTCTTAAAACGATTAAAATCAGTTGGTGCGACATGCTGAGGAGTATTGGTATTATGGATTGCCCAAGACTTGAATTCATAATGGAAAAGGAGAAACGTCCTGAAGCCTGTACGTCACAGGAATACTGCCAAGACACAGCACCTACCGGTACTCCAGAGCAATCTCTGTATGGAATGATTCCTTGTCCATGCCTAGTAACTCTAGAGATAAGTGACTGTGCTAACTTGGTAACACTTCCAAATCTACCACCGTCCCTCAAGAGTTTGAAAATCCACGAGTGCTGGGAGCTCTGTTCCGTGTCAGGGCAGCTGGGTCAACTCGAGAAACTAGAAATTTTCAAGTGCCATAAGTTACAGTCAGTCGATTCATTGGGAGATGCGCCATCATTAGAAACACTGTCTCTTTACAGCTGTGAATGCCTTGCATCCTTAGGATCCAGCGTTGGCCCTAGGAGTTACTCTGCTCTTCGAAAACTTCAGATCGATCTCGCCCCTCGCTATGGATATGAAGCAGTTTAACAAAAACGTGCTTGACGGCCTTGCATACAAAGAAATATCACATGCTCTTTCAAGCTACCCAGATGAAAGGTATACTGTTCATTTCTTTTTTCTTTATTTCCTTAAGTTCTTCTTCCTATGTTTTATATACGCCGCAAATCCACACTATGTAAACCTTAGTCAGGTACAAGACCCTGCGGCTGCATTTGTTATAGATGTCTGGTACATTAGTTTTATGTAGGCGAATGTCTGCAATCTGGTTTTTAGGCTGTCCTTTTTGTCTCTGATGATGTAAACCCATGCACATTGTTGGTTCATTTCATATAATTATTGATTTCTATTCTTGGAAAATTATTAACGTGTATTTTCCATTTTCAGTGACAGCGATTTCAGTGATAGCGACTAAGCTATGGGAACGAAAAACATGGAAATATTTTACCCCATGGTGTTGAGATGGGGTGGTGCGGCATCATCGAAGTAGTACTGAAATGAATAATGAGATCCTGAAACCCTTGTTGAGGTGCTGAAGCTGTTCTGGAGGGAATCAGTTCCAACTTCCAGGACTGGAGACACTCATGGAGCAGATCATTGTTGTCCCATTTTCTATTTGCCAGGCCCAAGCTATGACGAAGCCGGATTCTGTTTTGTCAACTGCACATATGGTTCTTTCTTTGCATAAGTTTGGATTGTGGAAAACTTTCCTTATTATAACTTCTGTGTTCGTAGTTCTGCCCTGTTTGCCTAATTGGTTTGAGTGCGCGACTGGCGACTGCCCGTGTGCGTGTTCATGCAGAGACGTGCTGCTGTGTATTGTTATGAATAAGTTAAAGGAAACAAGCAAGTGACCCTTTGTCTGTGGAACACATATGGTTCCACGGTTTGAAACCATCTTTCTTGTTTGTTGAGATGGTTGTCGGACATACTGTTATCAGTCTGTAATGTATATAAGGTTGAAACCATTGTTATTTATTTATTTATTTATTTTGATCAAAGGTTGAAACCATTGTGATCCATGTTATTGCATCCCTTGTGTTCAGGTTTCAGAAATGGAACTCTGCACCATCAAGTTTTTCGGAAGCAGAGTGGGCATTGGCATTCAGAACAGAGAAGGCAATAATCGATGCACAACACAGCCCATTGGAGTGTGGGCCTCGGGAAATTCGTGATCCGGCGTTCGGCCCTTAAAGAGTTTTAGGCCATGGGCTTTAGCCCTGCTTCATGGTTAACGGTGGAGCAGCCCAGTGGACGGCGGCTGGGCGCAGTGGACGGCGGCGGGCAGGCGCCGCGCCGGTGTAGGGGGTGGCCAGCCACTCTGGTGGAGCACTCCACTGAGCGATGGCAGTTTGATGCCAGGGGATGGAGCTCTGAGCTGCAGTGGCGAATGGCGCCTCGTCTTGTCGGGGCCGGGCGGCCCTTTCCCTCGAGGGTTCGCCTGTAGGTCCCACCGTAATCTCGTCCACAACGCACCGCCGGCTCCGGCGCCGTCGGCACGCGTTCAAGCCGGCTACAGGTCCCTACGGAGACTGATTTAGCTCGCTAATGGTTCGCCCCCTGAAACTTGTCAGGTATATCTTGCTCTGTCCGTTTTGCTTATCTTCTGCACAGCTTGTGCACTTCGCCCTAGTAACTTATTCATGGTGATGCTAAATTGGAATGACCTTGTTGTCGTAGGTGGTCCAAAATATCACTAGTTTGTAGATTCAATGGTTGTATCCCCTATGCGATGACAGACTCGATCTAATCCTTGAGCAAAGAATTGTCTGGGCTTTGTGACAGTTTGCAGCTCTCTGATTCAACTAATGGCAGTTTCTGATCCTGTATACGAAGAACAAATGTTAGTTCATAAATATATACTCAGTAGGTACTCCAACTCTAGCTGTAATGTCAGGATTTTTTCTATCCGAGCAGTATATTTTTTCTATACCAGTAGTATATCTCCTGTATCCAGGCTACAGTAATTTCATTTGTTTCTTAATGTGATTGTTCTGAAAAAACCTTTGCTTCTTTGCTTACTAGACTGAGCTGTTTAATCTACATTTCATATTCAACTTATTTCCGACTATATTCATATCATCATGTGATGCAACATTCACTTTCCCTATCAGACTAGCACAGAGATGGAAGCAAGGTTGAATTAATCTTATGTTCTGGCAATCAAACTTACCCAGTCGATCAATATTCCAATGAAAGCATTGTGGATCACAAGCAAAACAGTCGATCTATATTCCAAAGAGGCAAAGGCCAAGGGAAGAGAGGCTAGTTCCACGGTCTGAACGGTTTGAAACCGTCTTGCTTGTTTGTTCAGTTCGTTGTTTGACATGCAGTTACCAGTCTGTTTGTATATCAGGATGAAATCATTGTGTTCCGTTGTATTTTGCTTCCCTTGTGCTCCTGTTTCAGAAATGAAACTCTGTAGGATCCATTTTTCAGGAGCAGAGTGGCCATTTACTAGGCATTCATAACATGAACAGAGAATGGAATAAATAATAGATACAGTCCTACAGACATACCGGTGGAGGAAGGGAGGAACAAAGACTCACGGCGGAAGCCAAGAGGGTCGCCACCGCATCCCGCTGTGAACTCACGGTCTCCGGCAGCAGCGGCGCTTCGGATCAGGTCAGCCCTCACACAATACACCGCATTGATCTTTGTCCTGAAATTTAATTGACATCTATTTCGTCCGCTGTTCTTGCTTGAATTTACAAAACAATATCCAGTTTTTATGGGAAATTTGGTCATATGCGCGGGTACGTGGGGTACCAGTGCCTAGGAAATTGCAACTAGTTTGTGGTCACACGCACTGCAAATCTCCATCCTATTACCGTGGAAGACTAACTGTGTGGCGAGCACACCGGTGTGGCCTTCCGCAACACGTAATCTCATTATCAACGCATCGCTGGCTCCAGCGGTGTTGATATGCGTTCCAGCGGCCTAGCGGGCAGCTGGCTAGCCATCCCGAACAAGGTTCACTCGGCTCTCTGGAAATTTTCAGATATTCACTTCTGTCACTTTCATTTTTCTTATCTTCTGAAAAGCTTTTCCGCTTGGCTGAGATTTTTTCAAGAAATTCTCATCCTCTCAATTGACTCTTTCAATGTACAGGATGGCGAGGGTGATTGTTTTTGGATCCATCCTCCTCACTATAGTGATGCCAACTAACACGGCATCAAAACTTCCAAGCACAAAGACTACATGCAGTCTAATTGTGCTTATTAGTCCTAGTTGGTTGGGTCCCCATCGATGAATGAATGCAATGGCCACCATCCATTCGACTGTGATATGGCACCTAAGCAGTTGGTCCAAATAATTGAGCCAATCAACCCAGCAGTGCATGGAATCCCCATGGTTGCTCCCAAAACAACAACTTTTCCATCAATCGAGTACTAGCTGCTCATCCTCCACTGCATTTGTGTATCTATCGAGTTTGCCAGCAATCAGAAAATAGATCTGTCGAGTTGGTGATCAACGGGCTCATCACCGATACGAGAATCCCTCCATCGGAGCCGTTGGAATCCAGCTGGTTCAGCAGCTGATTTTCTTGAAGCAATTGCGTACAAACACATATTACTCACTGGTTCGTGCATCCGCTTCTTTCGTCTGCTTTTTTTTTTTTGGGGCTTGGAATTTGTGACTTGTTGGGAGAATAAATTATCTATTCAATCTTCTGGTTGCATCAGGAGGAGATCGAGGAGGACACATCAGGAGCCTGCTGATCTGCTCTTGTTCTTGTGTTTTGTGAGAGCAACATATACAATGGCCGAGTTGCTGATTGGGCCACTGGTCTCTATGCTGAAGGAGAAGGCATCCAGCTACCTGCTGGAGCAGTACAAGGTCATGGAAGGCATGGAGGAGCAGCGCAAGATCCTAGAGCGCATCCTGCCAGCAATCCTGTACATCATCCAGGATGCAGAGGAGAAAGGGGCCTCCCGGTCAGACGTTTCCGCTTGGCTCAAAGACCTCAAGACAGCGGCCTATGAGGCCAATGATGTCTTTGATGAGTTCAAGTATGAGGCACTTCGACGAGAAGCCAAGAAGAAGGGCCAGAACAGCAAGCATGGAACAGAGATTGCGAGGCTCCTAGTCCCAGCTCGTAACCCCATTGTGTTCCGCTACAGGATGGGCAAGAAGCTACGCAGGATTGTGCAGACCAATGATGACCTGGTCACTGAGATGAATAAGTTCGATTTCAGACACCTGCAGCTAGAACAGCCCTCAAGGCAGTGGCGACAGACGGATTCCATAATCATTGACTCCGACAGGGATATTATTAGCAGATCTAGAGATCGGGAGAAGAATAAAATCATGGGGATGCTGCTTGATCAAGCTACTAGCAACATGGATCTCATGGTCCTTCCGATTGTTGGACCAGGCGGGATGGGCAAGACCACCTTTGTTCAACTCATTTACAATGACCCTGAAATTATGAATTGTTTTGAGCTTCAGAGGTGGTGCTGTGTGTCAGATGATTTTGATACTGGCACCATTGCAAGCAATATATGTCAGAAGAATGAGAAAGGTCGTGAAAAAACATTGCGGGATCTTCAAAGTATAATAAGTGGAAAAAAGGTACCTCATTGTTTTAGATGATGTATGGAATCGGGATGCTGATAAATGGGGAAAACTAATGACCTGCCTTAAGCATGGTGGCAAGGGCAGTGTAGTACTGACAACAACTCGTGATTCAAAAGTGGCTGAAATTATGGCCATGGGTGTAAATGAAGCCCATAACATTGAGAAGCTGAGTGACGAGCATTTGAGGGAAATTGTCCAGAGTAGGGCATTCAGCTTGCAAAATCCAAATATTGATGAGCTGGATCAAATTTTTAGTAGGATTGTTGACCGATGTGCTGGTTCTCCTTTGGCTGCCAAAGCCTTTGGGTCCATGTTGAGTAACAAGACTAGCATGAATGAGTGGAAACATACATTGGCTAAAAGTAACATATGTAATGAGACTAGCGGAATTTTACCAATACTCAAGCTCAGTTTTGATGACCTACAATCACATATGAAGCAGTGCTTTGCATTTTGTGCTTTATTCCCCAAAGACTATGAGATCGATGTTGACCTATTGATTGAATTGTGGATGGCACATGACTTTATACCTGTGCAGGATGGCGACCTGCCTGAAAGTGTAGGTGCACAAATTTTCAGGGATCTTGCTTGGAGATCATTCTTTCAAGATATCAAGCAAACTGTTCCAGCTGGTCCCCGTTGGAGTGGAAGCTTGTCGCTTCGTAAGAGAACCATATGCAAGATACATGATCTCATGCATGATATTGCTCTATCTGTTATGGGGAAAGAATGCGCCACCATAGTTGGTAAGCCCACTGTCAACAAGCTGTTGCAAAATCCTACTCGCCACGTCTTCTTGTGGGTATATGGTGCAAGTGTTGTTTTTGAGAAAAGACTTATTATATCCTCGTTGGATCATCTGTTGAAGAAAAAATCTGCAATGCTCCAGACATTATTCTTTACAAATTATTATCACCCCCTTGATATATCACAGTACACTTCTTTGCGAGCCCTACACCTTCCTGGAATGGCCTATACAGTACAAAAACACCTTACAGGACAGATACAACACCTGAGGTATCTTAATCTGTCAGGACATCATTTTGTGCAACTTCCTGAAGATATTAGCATTATGTATAATCTACAAACATTGAACCTTTCTTATTGTATGAGCCTTCGTGAGCTTCCAAAGGATATGAAGTATATGGCAAACCTGCGACACCTCTATACCAATGGATGTAAATCATTGACGTGCATGCCTCCTGGACTCGGACAGATGACTTCTCTACAGACTCTAACATATTTTGTTGCTGGTGCTAGCTCGAACTGCAGTACTATCGGAGAACTTGGAAATTTAAATCTTGGTGGTGAGTTAGAATTAAGTGGTCTGGAAAATGTAACAGAACAACTTGCAAAAAAAGTCAGACTTGAACATAAAGAGAAGATAACACACTTGTCTCTTGAATGGGATAGTAAGGGTCAAGAACAATCAGTGCTAATGGATTGCCATGAGAAGGTGCTATATGCCCTTAAACCTCATGATGGTCTGCAGACACTAAGGATAGTCAACTACAGAGGCACTAGTTTACCATCATGGGTAACCAATGTTAGGAAATTGCAGCAATTGACTGCGCTCCATCTGCATGGTTGTCCGCTGTGCGAGGAATTTCCTCAATTTTACTATTTCAAAGCTCTTGAAGTTCTTTATTTGGAAAAGTTGGACAAATTGCAAAGCCTATGCAGCGATATGGTCTCTGCTCCATTTCCAGCACTGAAACAACTGCGGTTACATGATTTGGAGAGCTTGGAGAGGTGGGTGGCAACAGAAGGAAAAGATGAATTAACCTTTCCTGTACTTGAGGAGATTGACATTGAAAACTGTCCAAAGTTGAGAAGTCTTCCTGAAGCACCAGGGCTCAAGGTCATAAGGCTGGACGAAGGCAATGCACTGCTATCCCTAGGAATAGTCAAATCAATAAGGCACATGACTTCACTGTCCAAGCTAGAAATGTGTGTCCGTGAGACTGAAGCCCTGCCTCAGATAGATAGTAGCTGGGATTCATCGCAGAAGCTAGAACCATCACTCCATGACTTGAAAGCAGCACCTCTCTCAGAATTTAGCATATCTGGCTGCAACTTCTTCTTCCCAAGTCAGTCAGAGCTAACGTTTGTGGCCTGGAAATCATTTGAAAAACTTGTAGATCTGACAATTGAACACTGCGACGTGCTGATCTACTGGCCAGAACAAGTATTCAAAAGCTTGGTGTCCTTGAAGCGTTTGTCGATTTTTTACTGTAAGAAGCTAATTGGCCCCAAACCGGTGACAGAGGATGAGCCGACACTCACAACAGAGCAAGTCCTGCCACATTTAAACAAGATACTTGTACGTGACTGTGAATGCTTGGTCCAGCTCTTCATTCTTCCCCCATCTCTCAGAATTATTGATATTAGGGAGTGCCCTAGGTTTAAATTCATATGGGAAAAGGAGAAACATCTTGAAGCCTGTACATCACTGGAATACTGCCGAGACACTGCACCTACCGGTGCACCACAGCAGTCACCGTATCCAATGATTCCTTGTCCATGTCTAGTAAGTCTGGAGATAAGAGACTGTGCTAACTTGGTAACACTTCCATATCTACCACCGTCCCTCAAGAATTTGCTAATCGTTGGGTGTGGAGAGCTCTGCTCCGTGTCAGGACAGCTGGGTGGACTCGAGAGACTACATATTTACGACTGCAATGAGCTGCTGCCAGTCCATTCCCTTGAAGACGCATCATCATTAGAAACACTGTTTCTTTCCAGTTGCCGATGCCTTGCGTCCTTAGAAGCCAGTGGTGGTGGTCCTGGGACTTTCTCTGCTCTTCGGGGACTTAAAATCGAATACTGCCCAGCTATGGAAATGAAGCAGTTTAACAAAAATATGCTTGACGGCCTCGTACAGAAAGAAATATCACACGCTCATTCAAGGAACCCACGTGAAGGTATACTGTTCAATTTTGTTTTCTTTGTTTCCTTTAATTTCTATGCGCACTCTTGCTGTAAATCCGGACCATCTAAGTTTTAATGAGGTCCATCCCTCCTTAATTTATTATTGATGTCTGGTGGATTAGTTATGCTCCCACAATTTCTAAATTATAAGACGTTTTGTCTTTCCTAGAGATATATTTTTTGTTATGCACTTATATATAAAAATAATGTGTAGATACATAATAAAAGCAATGCACCTTGAAAAAACAGAACATCTTATAATTTAGAAATATTGGTGGGTGGAGGTCTGCAGTCTTGTTTGTAAACTGTCTCTGGCTCTGATGTAACCCCATCCATGTTGTCGGTTTGGTTCATACAGTTATTGATTTGTATTCTTGGATGCAGTAGTTAGTAACGTGCATCTTCCATTCTCAGGGCCTAAACTGTTGGAACCAAAATCTTGGAAATATGCTATCCCTTGGTGTCGCCGGAGAGCGTAGTAGTTCCAAGACTTGAGGCACTCATGGAGCCGTGTTGGCCCATCTTCTATTTGCAATTTTGCAGGGCCAAACTTTGCCGAAGCCGCGCACTGTATTTTGTCTACAGCATATATGCTTCTTTGCATAAGTTTGGATCGTACATCACTGTGTTAATTGAGTCCCGTCTCAAGGCTTGAGTGCGCGTCTCCGTACCATGAACTGCACACGTGCTGCTACCCTCTTGTTTATTACATTTTGTCTTACCTGTGCTGTATGATACATAATATACCACTGGACGTACTGCTTTTGTATCGTATGAATAAATGAGCAACGTTGCTTTGTATTGTTTGATACATATATAGCCCTGTTCAGGAATGGTTTGCACATGTTTCTGCTTATTCTTCAATCCAGGCCCTAGCGTCCTATTTGCCCTGATCGGTCTGGTCTTCGTTGTTGTATATAAGGATGGAATCATTGTTCCATGCCATGGCATCAATTGTGCTCCTGTCTCAGAAATGGAACTCTGCACAATCCATTGTTCCGTGTAGGCCCTGCCGGCCTCAGATAGAGATGAATAAATTTGATTTCAAAAACCTACATGTCGGGGACCAAAATCAAGGGTACCCCAACTCATGCGTTAATCCGGAGCTCAGACCCAACAAATGGCCTAACCCAACTCACGATTCGACCTCACGCGAGCATAAGGCTCGGCCCATGTGCAAACTCCGCCTCGAGTGAGTTCAGAGCCCGCACGGCGGGTCCGCCTAGAGCAAGCTCGAGCTTGGAGGACGGATGGACGATCTTCGCCTCGAGCGAGCTCCAGGCCGCGCCTCAAGCTCATTGGGACCCAGGCCCACAAGACAGCCTGAGCTCGTCTAGAGCTCGCCAGTCCCACCAGCGAACATCATCCAAGCCCTTACGAGCTCTTCGGGCCCACGGCACCCGAGCTCCCGCGATCTTGAAGAACCAAGAAGGCAATCTCCGTCTCGAGCCAGCTCAAGAGCTCACGGGCTGCGCAGCGAGGGAAATCACCACGCCGACCCCCCGATCCCAGCAAGGGATCGAGGAAAGTCCAATCTACAGTTCCCTGGCTATATGCACTCGAGCACCATAGTTGGGTAACGCTGCGAACGACCATAGTCCATAGCCTACTGACCGTGGATGCGACTCAACCGTTGAGATGCCGAGCTCGCGTCCCACTAATCGCTAGACGACAAAAGCAATGATGTTCCCGAAAGCGTGCGCTTGGCCGCCAACCGCACACCTTCGCCGCCTTCGAGCCCCCGCCGCCAACCCGGTCAGCGAGGACTGCTAGCATAGGGCGACGAACGCACGCCCGCGACCGACGACGAGACTTCTCCTTGCCCCAGCTACTTGATTACGGTGTCATCGGGGCACACCAAGCTTTGCTGCCACAGAGGTATAGCTAAGCATCGCGTGCGAAGCTTGCCAAAGAACGGATTCCCGCTCCGACCGCGCGAGGCCTACCGGGGAGGACAGCTACAACAAGACGAATCCAGCTCGCTAGCCTCTCGCATGCGCACGACCACCCTCCTTTTCGTTTTATCCTTTCTCTTTTTCTTCACACGGTGGCCACTCATGTACATCCCTTACCACTATAAAAGGGACCCCACGGCCATCGGGAGAAGGCATCGAAACTCATCATATGTCATCTCGACACCACACACACCACTCACGATATTGGCACTTGCCTCAATCACAGAGACTTGGGACCTCTCTCCCCTGTCTCGACCTGCTTGTAGCCACCTCTACGAGCCCCGAGCTCGGATTAGTCACACCGACCGGACTAGGGCACCGATTTGCCCGAACCAAGATACTTGTTGTGTCTTGTCCCTTGAGCTAAGTCATCTTAGCCCCACACGAGCCACTCGGATCATCGTGGACCGTGGTTTAGCACCACGACGCTTAGCACGCTAGGTAGGGGCGGGAACTCGTGTGACGACAAATCACCGCTTTGATGGCTCCATCCACCGCCTCGCCCGGCGTTCGGGCGCCGATGCTTTTGGGCACGCCTGGCCTTCGGGCGGCACCGGCCCCGAGGAGCGCCCGGGGGGCCACCTTCCCTTGGTTGGTGCGCGACGTGGCAGCACCATGGCTGGTGCGGGACGCCGCCGACTCCGCGTCCGGGCGCTCTCGGGCCGGGATTCGACTTTCGTGCCAACGAGTCTCATCCACGCCGCGGCGGACCACTTTTTCGCCGCCATTTCGACCCTTCTTCCACACATCCTAGGCCCCGAGCTGACCCAGAGCTCTTCCGCGACATCACCTTCTCTGTCGCCTATGTCATCTGCAGATCGCGGGGCAGGAGCCCCTATCTTGTCAGGAGTTCATGGGGTCCTATGCCAAGATGTACCCCGATGGGCAGCCCGGACGACCACGTTCCTTGAGCAGCGAGCTCGAGGCAACCGACACCCGATGGCTTGAGAGGGCCATGGGTAGTTTGAGCCCGGCGGACGTGGATCCCACTCGCCCGGTGCTTCATGTGCCCCACCCCGAGGGGGCCGTGCGAGCGCCGACGAGAGCGGTTCCGAGTCACGTTACGGCGCCCGGCGCCCCGACGCGATACACGCCCCCAGGACGCGCATCCAAAGCGGGTCAATGCCGGCTCGAGGAGCTCGGCGAGTTCCATTGTGACATCGAGCGGGAGAGGGAGGCACTCCTCGCCGAGGAGGGCGCAACCCGAGCTCGAGCTCGGGCGAAAGGTCCACCGACGCATCGTCGATGACGAAGGCGGTGACCTCCCACCGGTCTTTGGTCGGGCGTCCCAAAACCTCGCCGCCGCTTCCATGCTTCTACGCAGCTGCCTTGAGCCCGAGACCCCCGAGGCGAGGAGGGTCCAGCGGTAGCCGAGGTCGCTCCTCGAGCATGCCGCAACATAGCGACGGAGAGCTCGGCATCTCACCATCGTTATCGGGAGGAGCATGAGGCGTCCTCGAACGGGCGGTCGTCCCATGACGGCCACCCCTAGCCCGTGTGTGCCAGCGGTAGGCGAAAAACCACGGCGTGTGGGACACGCTTGACGCCAGCGGCGAGCTAAGGCCCAATGGAGGCGGCCGGATGCGAGCAACGAGACCACCATGACGGTCGACACCGCGACGGGCCGGTCTCCCCACTCCTACAACAAGAGGCGGGGAGGACGCTACGACAGCGGGCGAGGACCGCAGTGAGGAGCCCGACGCTGGACGGGGAGGAGGCCTAGTGTGTTTGGGTCATATACACGCATATGACAAATCCCACTGAAATCTGGTCCGTCAACTCCGATGGTCTTCGGCGGCAGCCACGTGTTTCCAATCAGGTCAACCCTCGAAAGTACACGGGTTCACGCGTGCATCCCACTAATAAATGTCCGTTTTTGACTTCTACCAACCTTATTTGACCATTCTTCTTTTTTTTTTTTTTTTGCAAATAATAAAATCAATAAATCATTATGAAAGTATTTCTAATGATAAATAAGTCATAACAAAAAACTAATTTTTAAAAAACTTTTTAAATAAAACGAACGGTCAAATAAGGATTGTATAAGTCAAAATTCGATATTTATTTGTAGGATGGAGGGAGTATTGTGTCAGGAAATTGAAAATATCTAGCTAGTTTGTGGTCACACACACTCAAAGATATGGGACTGCACAGCATGTAATCTCGTTATCAATGCGTCACTGGCATTGGCAGCATGGGCGTGCGTTCCAATTAACAGCGACCCATCCCGAACAGCTCACGGCTCTGGAAATTTTCAGACATTTTCCTCTGTCAGTTTCAGTTTCCTTATCTTTGGAAAATTCTAACTGCTTGGCTGAGAATTTTCAACAACTTCTCGTCCTCTCATCTGACTCTTGCGACGGCAAGGGTGACGCTCGAGAAATGGACGCCAATATCCAAGCCTCCTTTTGTTATTGGATCCAAAGTTTGCTACTCACTATAGTGATGCCAGCTAACACCACACGCAGATCGAAAGTTCCAAGCACAGAGACTAAGTGCAGTCTAAGGGCGTCCGCAATGGTAATAGTTAGTGCTAGCTACGTACTCGGCTGACGTGGAGGTGAAAGACAACAACAAAGACTATTTTATATTATTGGACCCACATGCTCCTCTGATATGTTTTTGGGCTACATGAAATAGTCTAGCTATTTGCATGTAGCTAGTGACTAATCTTTCTCCTACTTTTTCCTTACCACGCCATATCTAGATAGCCAAACAGCTAACCATTGCGGACGGCCTAATTGTAGCTGTGCACATCCATCCTCGCTATTATGAAAGTTCCAAGCATGGATATATATGATGCCAACTACTCACTATTATGGAATCTCACTTGACTATTTGCGCATCCATCCTCCTTCCTTCATATCTCAGCCCCTTCTCCCACTCCATGAAAACTAAGCATGGATTCCATGGCCGACTTGATGAAGAAACTTTGATGGATAGCCTGGTGCTTAACTGTAATAGGTTGGTTTCTGTCTCCCATTATCAGCTTGCTCGTCAACAAGATCTTTGCCTACCCAGAGTTCGACACAACAATAAAGCTGAAGGAGCTAGAGATCCACACTAACCCAACGCTGAAGCAGACGCTTGGTACAGTGGAGGAGCAGACGGTGCTTAGAGCAGCTGAAGACAATCCGTCTCAAAGCGATCTGAACATACCGACAGCATGAACAAGGATCTCATATCTGCCTTGTATGAAGCCGAAGACATCCTAGATCTTCTCGAGTATCGCCGGATCGGGAAGGATCTCCATCGTGGGGATGAAGACAGCCGCTGGGTGGAGAACCAACTCGGTGCTGCTTGCGCCTGGATTGCCCGCTGCAAGGGGAGTTCCTTTGGGCGATGGATACATGTCAACCTCGCAGTGGTATTGAAGAGCGCACAAAGCATGATCCGGCAGGGGCAGTTGGTGATTCAAGGGTGGCGGCACTTTGACCAATTTTACATCGCGGTGCTGCAAGACTGCAGTGGGCACACAGAGCTGGTACCAACAGCTGGTGCCACTGTTCAGGAATGTCATACTACGCATGAGATCTGGTGTTCTTCCTGTTTCTATCAAAGCAACGCCGCAACCCCCATGTCTGGAGTCCAGAAGAGGCTATGTGTTTGTTCCAGCTGAACCAACACGTCAGCCAGCCAGACGAGAAAGAAATAGCGGAAGAGACACAAGTGGTGGAACAAGAAGCAGAGAGAGAAGAGGTCGAGGAGATAGAAGACGGAGAAGAGGGAGTGATGCCACAGGAGATAGAAGTAGGATGTTGTGCAGGAGAAGTGGGAAACAAGGTGGAGGAAGAGAGAGAAGAAGATGATGTGGAAGGAAAAGAGGGGGAGTCAACTTCTTTGCCAGTACTACTGTACTATGCTGGATCTATGCTCACAATGTTTGAAAAGGCCTGTATTTTTTTCGAGACTGGTCATATGGAATTGTTGGCATCAAAAATGAAAAGGTACCATCATTTCAGATTGACACACTAGAATAGCATTCTTGCACCATTGTTTGCCTTTTGTTCTTTGTGAAATATTTGTCCTTTCTTTTTTACTTATGCTAAAGTACATCATAATTAAGAGTCCAGCACACCATATTATATATATTGATTTGTATATCTTTGGGAAGCTACTGTGAGCTAAAAGAAACCAAATTTTGTATACCTACCTTGTTATACTTATAACTAGTAGTATCAGCTCAAAGATATATAGATTAAAAAGGCTCTTATCAAATGATGAATTGAATATCATGGATAAGTCTGTCTTGTTGATGTGGAATTGATCCAAAATGAAAAAAAAAAAGGAGAGAAATTTAAAATGATTTTAGTGACTGTAATCCAAGCCTTCAGTTTAAGGAAGCCGAAAAAAGGCTTGGATAATAAGGATGCCACTTTTCTTATGCTACCACGGTTTTCCTTTTTTAAAGCACGCCTTGACATGACACAGTCTGCTAAATTACATTTTTTTACCATTTTTTTCTATATTACTTTTCTTAAGATTATGAATTTTTGATAATTTGTATATAGTAATGCGCGCCCACGGCGTGCTCTTGAAAAAAGATAATTTGTATATAGTATATTTTACCCAAGTCCATCCACACAACGCCTCACACAAGCATGCCATGAAAAAATTCCAAACCACCATGCTATCAGAAAGCATAACTAAGCAATAACACATACATATCAACCTATACTACAGTACAAATCACATTGCATTGGCAATTTCATCTTAAACGAATTTTTTTTCATCACATGATCTCACATGATACAGGTAGCTTATGTAGACTAGTGCTATTAAATTAACTGTTTCCATTTTCATATGATCCATATGATACCTTTTGTACAAAAATTAGCTGCCGTTGGTAACATTACATTTTTGCACGTTAAAGAATTGAAGTATGTTTTTAAAAGAGGTTATACATGTTTATCATAATAGTTATTTGAACCTTGCTTGCTTCTTACAGTAAGGATGGAAGTGCAGTAGAATTTTTAGTGCCTAGTATAACCGAAAGAATCAGTCCAAGAATCAAATAAAGCACATAGAAGATATTCTCAACACCTACAACAAATCGGATCTGTTGAATGATAAAAATAGTAGCAATGGAACCACCAAGGACACCGACAAGGAAAGTAGAAGTGAGCAGAAAGAAATTGAGAAATTGTCCG
This sequence comes from Hyparrhenia diplandra, assembly GCA_015847255.1. Taxonomy (NCBI): domain Eukaryota; kingdom Viridiplantae; phylum Streptophyta; class Magnoliopsida; order Poales; family Poaceae; genus Hyparrhenia; species Hyparrhenia diplandra. Next base: position 1,565,395 of record JADLZK010012337.1, read on the forward strand.
GAGACACCGAACAAGAAGTGTTCGGTCGAGACAAGGACCGCACAGATATAAGTAGGATGCTTCGTGAGACACCTGATACATATGCAGCAAGCTCCAGCACCAGCACCAGCAAACCTTATTCTGTGATTGGCATATATGGCATTACAGGTTCTGGGAAGACAACCCTGGCACAATATGTTTGTGACTATGAGAAGGGTGATGGACATTTCAATCCTATCATGTTCATTCATGCGGGAAAGACATTCAGCGTGGATCATATATTTCGTGATATGCTAGACCAGATCACGCATAACCAGCCACCTAATGACAAAGGTCTTAAAAGTCTGAAAACAAAATTGGAGGCTGCATTGAAAAACAAACTCTTCTTATTGGTACTTGATGATATCCGGGTCAACGATGACAATCGAATGGATGGGATATGCTGCTTGGTACGCTCATTGCTGCACGCGCAGGTGGAAGCAGAGTCCTTGTGATACTCAAAGGGCGGATGCAGCTGGAGCTCTTGGTGCTCATGTGCAGCCATTTTCAATACCCGATTTGGAAGAAGAGGTTCATTTATCATTGCTCATGCATCATGCAGACCATTTGCATCTCGTGATGATTATAGAATATATGAGAGGATTGGGAGGAAGATTGCAAAACAGGCTATACTGGTCACCTATTGCAGCCAGAATAAAGAGGGAAAGCGACTTCAGGAGGAAAGAAAGTATCGATTTACGGGAGACAAGCGAACCTTGACGTGCTAAACAAGACCATGGGAATTTCGTTCGCAGCCTATTCGCAGCCTTGATGTTGACATCGAGGCAATGCTTTGCATACCGTAGCATTTTCCCCAAAGGATACGAGTTACAACGGGATAATTTGGTTCGCATGTGGATAGCACAAGGGTTTGTAAACACCAGCAACAATGCAATGAGAGGAACCGGAAAATATAGGCCGGATGTACTTTGATCAATTATTGGCGTTCTCATTTTGCAAGAACAAACAACCATTTGTGGCACTAAGATCGGGCATTCACAATTCTCGACCTACTACATGAGTTGGCGAAGAAGGTTTCGAAAGTGTGTTCTTTAGAATTGGTTTGATTGGCTCACCGTAAGATATCCCGCGAGGGGTTGCCCACCTTTCATTGAGACCAACAATATAGCGAGAGATCGTCAAGAAAAATCTGGACTTGGGAAATTTGCGCACTCGATCATTATGGAGCCTTTGCGGGGGCCTGTGGAAACCTTGCAAAGAAATCATGACTTAGAAGAAGTCTTGAAGTGCTTGTTCATGAGAATGAAAAAACTGCGGGTGCTTATCGTTAAACTAAATTGTTATGCAAAAGAGTTTTTAGTCCCAGCATCTATTGAACATATGAAGCATCTACGTTATCTTGCTTTCCATTTCCATAGTGTCTTATGTGTTCGGATCTTACCAAGCACATTTCAGAAGCTTTACCATATCCAGAACATAGATATCCCTTGTTTAGAAGCATCCAGTCGCGATGATATGGGTACTCTAAACAGGGAGAAGATTGCAAGGCTCATCTCTGCTCTGCAGTCTTTCCCCGACGATGGAAGGCTGACGTCACTCCAAACAGGGAGAAGATTTATAGTGAAGGAGGAACAACGGTATGGGTTGAACCATCATCACCGACGCATCTGAACAATCTTCGAGGCACTCTGAATATGCAGGGTCTTGGGATTGTCGGAAGCAAAGAGGAACCTCTTGATTTCCACCTGACTGATCGACTGAGTGATCATGAAGCCCTTGATCATATATTAAGTAATACAAATGAGGAGCCTATTAAGCTATCATATGAATTTCTGCAAAATATTACATATGATTTCTCTCAGGAGATCGGTAGGGGTGGGTTTGGAGTGGTTTATATGGTATGAGCTACTGAATATATATCCTTGAAAAATTAACCATTCAGATATTTAACCTTGTGGAACCAAATGGTTACGTTAATGCTAATAATTATTTATGATGATAACAGGGATTTCATGAAAATAAGAATATAGTGTAAAGAAGCTCGGGTGCAAGACCTTGCTGATACAAAATTTGAGGAGGAGCTTAAATGTTTGAGAAGGGTCAAACACAAAAATATTGTGAGATTTTTAGGCTACTGCTCGACACAATTGAAAAGCCGGTACAGTACAACGGGAAGTTTGTTGTCGCAGAAGAGTGGCAAAGGTTCCTCTCGCTTTGAGTATGTACCCAATAAAAGCCTTCATGAATATCTGAAAGGTAACTTTTGAAATTTGGCACATTTCAACACTTTCATGTGTTGACTAGGATTATATTCCATTTATATGGTGTCCACCATGTCAATTCTAGTCTTGAGTTTTTTACGGTTTTGAGAAGGCAAGCCTGGAACATTCCATGTCTTCTTGTTTCTTTAGTGTTCTTACACACTTACTTTGGCAGATGAATCGGCGACATGAATGGGATATACTGTATCAATTGATCCATGGGGTGCGCCGGGGTTTGTGTTACCTTCACAACAAAGAGCGCATAATTCATTTGGATCTCAAACCAGAAAATATTTTGTTGGATGGTGACATGGTTCGAAGATTGCAGACTTTGGTATATCAAGACTCTTCGATCTGCTGAAAAATCACGAACAATCACTAAAAATGTCCGTGGGTCAAGGTAATGTGAACATTTTGATGATTGAGCCTTCATTCCTTGCATTAGATGTATTGAATTTCTTTATTCCGTAGCTCTTTAAACTAACATTTTGTAATGCAGGCCATACATTGCACCGGAATATTGGAGCAAAGGAGAGATAACATTCAAGTGTGACATATTTAGTTTGGGAGTCATACTAAAGAAACTATTATTGGGAAATAATGATTTTCCAATCTTGAAAATGTAATGAAATTTACTTCACTGCCTTTTCAACCTTCCTTTCAAATGTGCCAATCTTACCTCCCATGGAATAGCAATAGAGAAAAACTAGAATTCAACCCGCACAATGGAATCGTTTGCATAAATCATGATGAGGTGATAGGATGGCTATGGTAGATTGCATTGAAATCCAAGGTAGTTTACAACATCAACATTCCGAAACCCATAACAATAACTTCTCTCGAATTCAGTCAAGTATGGGGTTCTACACTTCTTGTTGTCCTTTTATTTCTAAAAAGTTCTATTCTGACCAAAATCTCTTAATTCTAATTCACATCAACAATTAGGTTCCCTGAAGATATGTTATAGGCATATATTTTCTTTTCAGAAGCAACAGCAACAAAATAATATAGTTGTATAGTATATGGTTGAGACAACATAGTACTAATAATTATATAATGCTGTAAATCTAATCATTCATGGCAAGAAATGACCAACTAGAACCATATATAAAACTATTCCATACTATTACAATACAATAATGGTGTATTGGTTGCATATATATAGTAGGTAATAGCTATGCTATTGACAAGCTGTACTACCTTATGTCAACTATAGTCAATTAAGCATGTATGGCTACTACTATATTTCGCACCTATATCATCTCAGCGTTCCAATCACTTCTCACTTGCACATTATTGAATTTTTTATTAGAGTTTTCTTCATCTTCTGAACAGTGCGTGAAAAAATGTTTTGAAGTCAGATTGTTTTATCCATAGTTTCTCATTTGACTTTAAATTTTGCAGTGGCACCAATCACCAGATATAGACAACCCACAACTGAAGAGATGCATCGAAGTAGCACAAATGTGCGTCAATGAGGATCCATCTAAAAGACCAACTATAGACTGCATAATCAATATGTTGAGTGAGCAAAGATAAACTATGATGAGGTGGTCACTGCAGTAGTTGTACCCATGTGTGAACTCATTTTCGTCTTCAGACAAAAACGTACGTGCACGGACCTGTGACATTTTGCTCTTTATTAGTACTTTTTTTCTTCACGACAGGGCCATTCACTGTGATGGATGAGGGCCACGAATAATAATGTTGTACTGATGTGTTTCTGAATGTGGAGTGAGTGAAACTGACTGCTGAGGTTGTGAACGTATACAATTAGTCTCTAAAATGGGTGATTGCAAGAGAGAGTTTGGTTTTTGTATGAGTGGTGGTATCTGGGGCTTAGGTACTGTTGCTGAGGTTAATCACGCTTTGCTGCAGGAGATGAATTGGGTCTATCCTTCTTCCTTTTTTTAAATTGTTTGAGAGGAACCTATTCTTCTTGATATGATTCATTTCACTCTTTCTCCTTTTTGTCCCTCACTGAGCACATGTTTTTTTTTTTCCAGCAGAAGTAGTATATATGCCTGTTCGTGTAACCAGGTCAACATAGGCCCAAATGATTCTTCAAAAAAACATAGGCCCAAATGTTGCGGTACTTTTGTTCTTCAAACATGTTTGTTGCAAGCCCAGCCAGCCCATGAGTATCTAACACCCCAAGTTCCGTGCCAAGTGGGCCTAGTTCATTTCATTCCTGAACCAACGTCCCTTTGATTTGGAGTAGTTCTCAGCTGTTCAACCTAAGCCCATCAATGTTGTCAAAAAAAAAAAAAAAAAAAAACCTAAGCCCATCTACATGGCCCACGAGCTCGGTCTCGCTCGTGCCGACGAACCCATGGCCATGGATGCCGCAACCACACTCGCACAGGGCGGCGGCGGCGGCGGCGCGCAGGTGTCCGGAGGAGGGGGAAGCCACCGTTGGGGGGCACTCCCCGGAACGGGTGAACTGCGGCACCGACAGCGCACTGAGCGGCACGTCGCCAGTTGGTACCTCGTTGGGGATGGCGAACTCCTCAAGGCTCGCCGGCGGGTCCTACCGTCCATAACACACCGCTGACTCCGGCGACGTTGGAATGAGTTCTGGTATGTTACCACTCCCAGTCCCGAAAAAGCTTTGCTAATGAATCTGGTTTTCCGCTCCAATGTTTCGCTCTCCAGAATTTGTCAGATATCTTGTTCCGTCACTTTTGTTTTTCATCATCTGCAAAACGTTGTGGCATGGTCTGAACCTGCTATGTGTGCTAGTTACTCCGATTTGTCTACTCGAATCCCTTCTGTGCTTTTGCTAACATATGTTCTGACAATATAGTTAGTTCATTTGCTTCCTGTGAGTTTGAAAAATAATTAAATAGGACACCCGAGTACATGACTCACTGACTGATTTAGTTGGTAGACTCGGCTGTTTCCTATACAACTTATTTCCTCTGTTCATGTGATACAACATTATGCCACCACTGCTGCCACGCTATAAAACAGAGAAATAAATGAGATGGAGTCTACTGATCAGATAATCAAATTTTAATTGTCACTCTATTTTTCAAAATCCTGAAGAGGAAGAAGAAAAACAAAATTCTTTTGCGAAGGCTTTGTTCGTTTGTGTCGGATTGGAATAGCCATAGGAAAGGTTCCAGGCCATGAATGACTAAATCCATGTGATTCACTTGATCCGGTTGATCCGACTGTTTTTTTTTTTTGTTCCGGACCACAAAGGGGGTGGTACGAAATCGGATCTTTTGGTACACAAAATGGGCGGATTCAAAACCAGCCTAGATCAATATGTCCGAACTCATTCCTTTAACGAATGCCTATTTTACCAAGAACCAGAGTCAAAACTAGGCCAAATCAATCCGCCTCGAATAGAGCCAATCCAACGCAAATGAACAAAGCCTAAATATGTATCCAATTAGTGCCTTTTCTTTTTCCAAAGATGAGTATAATAGGATTAGTGCAAAAGAATGAGCATTCGAATAAAGCTGTATGAAAGCTAAATACTTTGCTTTATAATAGGATTAGCGCCCTATCACAAGCTTTATATGCCATAAGCCCATAAGCAACCAATAAAAACAAATACTTTGTGTCTCTTTGTGAGATCCTTTATCATTTCTCTTAACTTTTAAAATTTGTTCCACCAGATCAGCGTACAACCAAAACATGAAAGCGATCTGGGATACAAGTTCAGAGTTTAAAGAAAAAATATAACTCCAAACCACAAGGTCAGAGTTGAGAGAAAAGAACATCTACAAAAATAACTCACTGTGTTCTAATTGCCTGAATCTAAGTCCCCTATAATTCAAGTTGTCGAACAAGCGGCCTGTACTCTGAGAAGAGAACATGATAATTTACTGGGTCGAACAAATTGAGTCTCAACAGGCTTGTTTGGTTGGGTAGAAAACCCGGACCAGGCTTGTTGGATCCAAGATTTGGGTGTTTGGTTGCCTATTTATGGGCCTTAGTCTGGCTTCAGCTAGCCTCTCCATACGTACCTAGGCCTAGCTCCAGAAAAAACAGATTGGCAGATTGGCAGGGCCTAGCTTGGCCACCTCTCATGCTCCACTCGCATCACCTCCTAGTGCTCGCGACTCGTCCATGCAATCGATTGGTGGCACCACAGATGCGCGAGCCTGAGCCGCTCCAATGCGCTTTGAGCATGTGGTAGAGTGTGGTGGGCCGAGTCATCGAGCTCCCTACTCGTTCTTCCACCCTTCCACCCAGCGCCACCATGCAGCGGAGCAGATCTTCACGCCATGGACCAAGAGGACAATGAGGTGGCGACCACGGCAAGGCCTATGAGCGCGAGGGAGGGGAGAAGGAGGAGGCTGGCAAGGAGGTCTGAGAGAGAAGCGTGGGATGCGTCGCGAGTGAAGAAATAGAGGAGGACAAGTGCAACAGAGGACAATGGTGTGGTGGTCGGGGCTTGTTTGGGCGACGCCCCACCGGGCATATTGTCAAGAAACACGAGTGCGCCCCGGGCGGGGGCGCCGCCTTGTCGATCTCTCTACTAATGGCGTGCATTGCTGGAGTTAGAGAGGATGACCCCGAACGCACACAAGAACTCAACGCGAACACCGCTGGAAACACAGAGAGACTCCACCCTGCCACCACTCCCGACTTCGGGCTCGGCGGCCCACACCGCTACTCGCCGTGTTCCCTTGTCCGGTGGCCTCGCGACCACGAGTCTTTGCGGGGTTCCTCTCCATAAGATGAGCTGGCCGGCATCCTCGTCCCCAATCCCATCGCGGGCAATGGCGCCTCTTCCTGCATCGACTGTGCACATGCCACTATAATGTCTACAATGGTGCATCGGCCCGCGCGGGGTCCTCGTCTCCCTCTCCACGAGCAACTTCTATGGCGGCATCGACGGACCCTCCTCTACGTGGAGGTTCGGCCGCCGCTTCCGCGGCGCCCCCCTTGGTTGTGCTAATGGATGAGGACACCGCGGGTTTTGCAACTGTAGGCGGTGCTGAAGCGGCGCCCAAGTTCTACAAGCTGGAATTCCAAACTGGCTCAAACACTGAGTAGTTTCTCCACGGCCAGCGATCCCTCACCACGGATTGGACGAGGCTGGTGTCCTATATCCTCAACTGCGCCGACAAACTTGGTACTACGCCCTGGAGCGCAACGAGGGCACGCCTACCTAGGAGCGCGTGATTCTGCGACATTTGCCAGCTGTAGTTTGGACCGCCTACTCAGGGACACGTCTGGCCAAGCTGGGCCGCCTACCGTTCACATCCACGGTCTAGGAGTACTGAAGCGCCACAACACCGCCCCGTGTCACCACGGCCGATGATCTCGGCCTTGATAGCAAGCTCGGTTGTTAATCGGTGGTCTTCCGGAGCACATCCGAAAGTGGATGTGGAGATGCGCCATCCCCCCAACCTTCTCGTAACACCACCCTCCACACACCGCGCAGGCGTAGTGCCCGACTAGCGCGCGGCCCGAGTGGTAGGCCCCACCCAAGGCCGGTGGAGACGCTGTTGGAGGTCTTGTTGCTCCGGCCCCAGCACCATGTACGCCATGTACTACGCGCGTGCCTTTGAGAGCAAGCAGTGCGGCGTATCAGCACTCCACACGGCCGCGGCGTAGTGCCCGACCAGCGGCGCAGCCCAGGTGGCTGGCCCCACCGAAGGTGCTTGTGGAGACGCCTGTTGGTGGTCTTGCTGCTCCAGCCCCAACGCCCTCTTTAGCACCAGAACGATTCCGCCGTTTGTCACTAGCGGAACAATAGGAACGCCGCCGCCAGGTCCTCTAGTTCAACTGCGACAAGCCATATGTTCGGGCCATTCCTTCCCGGCGGCTCTTCTACCTCCTCAACAATGACTACATCGATGACGAGGTCCCTTCGGAGGTTGCGGCTGCCGCCGCATTATCCAAGAACGCCCCTTCTCAGGAGGTGGCGATGGCGGATATAGTTACACAGGAGCAGCCACCTCAGCTCTCCCTCTACGCGGTTGCCAGGGTCTGCACCAACAACGCCATGTTGCTGCCCCATCACATTGCGCGGCTAGTGATTGGTGGCCCTACTCGGCTCAGGCTCCACGACGAATTTTTGTCAACGCCGCTCTCTGCGGCGCGCTCTAGCTCCTCACCGCCTCATGGTCAGCCTTGCGTGTGCAAGTGCCCAACGGTGACCAGGGCGTCGCTCGTAAAGTGCCCTTGGCTATGTGTAGTCTGATGGCTATTTGAGGTTGTGTTTAGTACCTTGAAATTTTCACTGTAGCACTGAATTTGGTATAGTAACACTTTTTGTTTGTTTGTGCCAAATATTGTCCTACCATGGCTTAACTTGGCTCAAAAGATTCGTCTCACAAAGTACATCCAAACTGTCTAATTAGTTATTTTGTTTACCTACATTTCATACTCGATGCATTTGTCCAAAGATTTGATGTGATGTGAAATTTAGACGATGTGATGGAAAGTTCAGGGTACTAGACACAACCACTTTTCATATAAAAATATATATCTGACAGCTCATTTATGGAGGCCACAAGCGTATGATGCAGGAGTAACATGCTCAAATCTGAGTCGAATCAATTCAGAATTCAAGTCAACTCAACTAGACATGTTTACGAGTATTCAATTCTGTACACAGATGTAAATATTCATCCAGGCCAAGCCAATCTGTCGTCAGGGAATTAAACTCCACATCACGGCTATCTCGTGCACAGTACAATAATCTAGAATTCAAGAGTCAAGTAAACATTGTTTAAGAATTTTCAATTATGAACTCAAATATAAATATCGAATCATTCATGGCCAAGCCAGTCTGTCATCAATTAAGGAAAACTTAAACCCCGCATCACGCGTATGTTGAGCACATTACATTAATCGCGAATTACAGGTATATATATGGCCCTCTCCCGTCCCATGCCTGTCAATCGATCAGTGCAGTACAGCTGGATCGCCGCACAAAGTTGGCACTTTGTTCTTCCTACTAGCTCCTACGGAAGGGCATTTTGGACTTTTACCAGTGCACTTTAACACCATTAGAGACAAAACTGGACGGAAGGGTATAAAAAGAAAAGAAGTTCAAGTTGGATTACAGAGGAAGAGAACAAATTTTGAGGGATACACAGGGTCAAAGAAAGTTTCATAGGGTATACACGGAAAAGCCTCCCACCCTATGTCTGATGGCTATTTGAGATAATACTTTTCATATATAATATGTATCTGACAGCTCATTTATGGAGGCCACAAGCGTATGATGCAGGAGTAACATGCTCAAATCTAGCTCATTTATGGAGGCCACAAGCGTATGATGCAGGAGTAACATGCTCAAATCTGAGTCGAATCAATACAGCATTGAAGTCAACTCAACTAGACATTGTTTACGAATATTCAATTCTGTACTCAGATGTAAATACTAATCTAGTCCAGCCAATCTGTCGCCAGGGAAACTTAAACTCCACATCACGGCTATCTCGTGCACAGTACAATAATCTAGAATTCAAGAGTCAAGTAAACATTGTTTAAGAATTTTCAATTATGAATTCGAATATAAATATCCAATCATTCATGGCGAAGCCAATCTGTCATCAATTAAGGAAAACTTAAACCCTGCATCACGCGTATGTTGAGCACATTACAGTAATCGCGAATTACAGGTATATATATGGCTCTCTCCCGTCCCATGCCTGTCAATCGATCACTGCACAAAGTTGGCACATTGTTGTTCTTACTAGTTCCTACGCGCTTTGGCTTCATTTGCAGGTCAGTCGATCCGATCCAAGTGCAGCGCCGTTGATACGTGTAAGTAGTAGTCATGTAGTTATTTTTCTGTGCTAATATGAGCATTCCTACATCTTAAGATGTTTAAGGTTTTCTAAAATTTATTATAATTACGATTACATATTTGTTTTTTCTTTGCCCGATTTAACATGCATGTAATCCTTAATTGCCGTATTGGGAGCCTATTTCTCTTATATTTGGCCTCCTTCACGGTTTTACACAAAAACATGTAGAAATGTACCACCAGCTGCCTCTACCTAGCTCGTGAAACCTTTTATAGCCATGCAGAATTGGAGATGGAGTACACGTCGTACTACCAACCCATAATTATCAAACGGTTTGCGATCCGTTTTTGTTTGCCTCTCGTTGCAGATAGACGGAGATGCCGGAGATGCAGTCGACGGCTGGAACTTCAGCAGCAGGAGCCACATACCCTAACTTTAATGATGGCAAGTATCTGTATAATATTACAGACAGCTTCTCTAATAAAAGAAGAATCGGCAGTGGTGGTTTTGCCGATGTTTACCTGGTATGTGTGTATACCACGTCTCATGTGCATGTCTATGAAAAAAAAAGTTAGGTAGATACATATATATGGAGAAACAGAGAAAAGGCATAATAAATTATTGAAACACCTCGACAGGCAAAAGAACTGCTGCCTGATGGGAAAGAGTTTGTTGTGAAGAAGCTTAAGATGACAGAACAGGGTTTGAAGAAGCTGACCACGACGGATGATCTCAAAGATGACCCGTTTAAAACGGAGCTTAAAGCGGTCACGAGAGTCAAAAAACATGATAATATTGTAGAGTTCTTTGGCCACTGCGATGATTATATGCTGTCTGATTCACCTGATGTGGCCGTTAACAATGCTTCCATATGGATCAGAGCCCTCTGCTTCGAGTATATGGCGAATGGAAGCCTGAGCAAGCATGTTGCTGGTGTGATCATATTTTAATTGCTGGACAATAATAATCTAAAGCTCTATACTATATTTGCAGCTTGATATATAGGCCCTCTGTTTTGCTTATGCCTGCAGATGAATCACTTGATTGGCACAAACGGTATGAAATAATTAAGGGGATTTGTGCGGGTTTGGAACACCTTCATCGCCAGGACACTGTTCACCGGGACTTAAAACCTGAAAACATACTTCTGGATAGTGCCATGAAGCCAAAACTTGCAGATTTTGGTCTGTCAAGATTCTTGGTTGCAGGAGAGACCTCCCGGATCACGAAGGACACTGCAGGAACATTGTAAGTTGTTGAAAGATCCGCTTATTCGTTATTTATTTCGATCCTTATTATTAGAGAGTCACCATTAATCTGCATAACCAAACGACATTGGTGCACATGCTACTCCATCCGTCACAAATCATAAGTCATTCCAACTTTCTTAACATCTCAAGTTCGATCAAACTTATAGAATAAAATAGTAATATTTATGATACCAACTAAGTATCATTAGATTCCTCATTAATTATGTTTCATAGTATATCTGTTTGATATTATAAATATTTATAATTCTTTCTATAATTTTGGTCAGAGTTGAGATGCTTTGACTTTGAAAAAAAAGCTAGAATGACATGTAATTCAGATCGGGAGACCTACCACGGAATAAATGGTGGTGCATTTTGGTTTAACCGTGAAATTGTATGCCACCTAAACAATAACAAAAATATATAGACATTTAATTAAATTATATAAGAGAAGTGAATGTGGTGAAATATATAATTAAAATCCCTGGTCCTGACAAAGTCTTGATGCTATCTACTCTATGTTCAACCATGCAGTGGGTACATGCCACCCGAATTCGTTTCTGGCGAGGAAAAAGGGAAATACTCAAAAGCGACCGATATATACAGTCTCGGTACTGTAATCTCTAGAGTACTAACAGGACCTACCAAGGACGGCAGCTCCCTCGGAAAAGTAATAAGGAAATTATTTGTTCGTCCTACACACTGCATACACCAATCAATCTTGATTGCCGTGCATGCATTTAATTTTTTTAATTCGTGTCTCAACTTATTGGAAGGCAAAGGACTACTGGGAGAAAAAGCTCAATGGAGCAGAAGCAGATGTCGTAAGAGTGAAGGCTTGCATCGAGTTAGTGGAAATATGTTATAACAATGACAGAAATAAGAGGCCAACGATAGAGATGGTTATGGATACGCTGAAATGTATGGATAGTTCTTCACTTGGTGGCCTGCAGGTACGTCCAAATAATTTGTTCCCAACACATACTACTACTGCACTAGCTAATTTGTTATTGTATATTAATTAAATAAATATTTTGCACCCAGCACTACTCCAAACCGACTAAGAGTGATGAGTGGTATGGAGGCTACGGAGGAGCCGAGTATGATATCGACATGAACATGCCGCCACACCGTCTGAATGCGGTTTGGATTAAATTTGGCGCCGTCAGTGGCGAAGCCACGTTCACCGTCCCGAGTGCACAGGCACCACGTAAAATTGCAAAATTACTTAACAGGTTTTAAATTCTACTTCTTGTGCACCACCGTGGCCCAAGTACGTGCACCACCTTGGCCCATGTTAAGTCCATGTATACGTTAGTTTGCAAGCCAAAAGCAGGCCAATGTTAGATGTGTTGCCGGCCCAGCTAGTAATTACGATACTATTCCTGGCCTGGGTGCTGGCGTCCCTTCGGTTGCCTAAGTGCCGCCGCCGCTAGTAATTACGATACTGATCGATACATACAAACAAAGCGACGGAAGCGTAGATCCTGCTGCCGCACGCGGTTGTCGCTTCGCCTGCCGGCCATCGCGAAGGGAGAAACGCCGGCTCACAGATCACTGCCGGTCGGCGGTCGGCGGTCGGCGGCGACGGGATTGCCACGCCGGCAGCACCGCGGCAAGGTGCTCGGCTCAGCTCATCACCATGTCGAGTAAGCTTCTGCATCCAGTGTTCGTGTTTCAGCCGGTCATTGTTTCAGCTGTTTCAATAGATCCTCCAGGTCATCGTTTGAATCTTGATCAAATGAAATGTATGTTTTTGTTACTTAGATTTTTTTGGGAATAATGTGTAATTATAGGTACTTTTATGGACAAATGGTTGAAAAGGAAAGCACCAGATGATGCTAGCAATGCTAATACCTCTCAACGTTCTCGTGAACCTCATCGACGTGAAACCAATGTTCAGGTTCAGGCCAATGTTCGTGTTTCAGCTCCAGAGGAAATCAATTGGGAGGAGGAGATCCAATTTGATCCAGGCAAAAGGAAAGAAATATGTGCTTACCATCCTAATCTTCGAGATTCAAGAAGAAGAAAGTATTTGCTAAATGGACCTTGTCAACCTCGCACTCTTGATTTTCCAGGGATTTGGATTGGATCAAAATGTAGAAGGTTTAATCCGAATGGTTTGATGAATTTGGATTGGATCATGAGAGAAAATAGTAGTGCATATTATGTCCATTGCTTTGCTCATCAACTTCAACTAGTGGTTGTAGCTGTTGCTAGAAAGCATACAGGCGTTGCTGAATTTTTTAGCAAGATTTCTACCTTGTTGAATGTGGTCAGTGGATCTGCAAAGAGAAGGGACATGATTAGAGACATCAATCTGAAAGAAGTTAGTAAGACCTTAGATTGTGGGTTACTTAAAACTGGGACGGATTGAATCAAGAACAATGTCTTCAAAGACCTGGAGATACTCGCTGGAGTTCTCACTACAAATCTCTGAGAAGTCTAGTTAATTTGTTCCAAACAATTATCAAAGTGTTGGAATTTGTGGAAAATGAGGACAAAGATGGAAAGGCAAGGGGGTTCTTGTGTACTTCCAGACTTTTTGAGTTTGTCTTCTATTTGCATCTCATGTTGACCATTTTAAATATCACAAATGTCTTGTCAAATGCATTGCAAAGGAGTGATCAAGATATTGTGAATGCTGTAAGTTGTGTGAGGTCTACTAGAAGCCATTTGGACAAATTTAGAAGAGGTGGATGGGAGCAAACACTTGGAGAAGTGTATGCATTTTGTGATAAACATGATATTTCCAAGCTACAAATGGGTGAGCCTTATATTGATCTAGCTAGGCCAAGAAAAAAACTGGAATTACCAACAAGCATCATTTTCAAGTAGATTCTTTTAATGAAGTCTTTGATTGGTTGCTACAAGAGCTTGATAGTCGCTTCAATGAGACTTCCTCTAAATTGCTAGTATGTTCAGCTGCATTCAATCCAAGAGATTCATTTCATGATTTCAATGTGGCTAGTTTGATAAGCCTAGCTAAGCTATACCCAAGTGACTTTGATTCCGTGCAATTGGGAGATCTAGAATCTCAACTTTTCCTTTATATTGATGATGTGCGACATGATGACAGATTTCTTGACATACAAACCATTGCTGAGCTTTCCAAAAAATGGTGGACACAAGGAAACATCTTACCTATCCTTTGGTTTATCGGTTATTGAAGCTAGTACTTGTATTGCCTGTTGCCACAGCTACGCTTGAGAGGGTCTTTTCAGGCATGAAGAAAGTGAAAACATATTTGCGCAATAGTATGGGTGATGCCTACACGAGCAACAGTCTCATTTGTTATGTGGAGAAAGAGAAAATGTCAAAAGTTACCAATGCCGCCGTAGTGGATCGCTTCAAGAAAATGAAAGATCGCAAATACTAGGAGGTAATGCATTACTTTTATGTAATTCTAATGTGTATGCTATCAAAGATTATCATTATGCTTATGAAGTGTGCACTCGGGTCATTGATTCTCTAGCTTCGCCACTGGGCGCCGTCATCGATTCGCTCGAGTTTTCCTACACCGATCGTGACGGGAAGTTACACATGAAAGGCCCATGGGGTCCACCGCTCTGCTGGAAGAAGGTGAGTCATTAGTTGCCGGGATCCGATCCAAGATGCATTGTTGTTGTCTTTTTGTACACCTTGCTTGAACAATCGGTTTTCATTTCAATGGAGCATGAGCGTTTCAGCTCGAGCAAAGAAGCTACCTTTGTGACTAACTAACTGCATTTTCCTTTTCAGGTTTTTCAACTCGAGCCTTATGAGTTTCTGGTCCAAGTTTCCGGAACAACGGGTTATTATGCGGAGTTACCAACAAAAATAATAACATCGCTGACATTTGTCACCAATGTCAAGAGCTATGGGCCCTATGGAGAAAGGAGAGGGGGAGATGAATTCACATTGAAAGCGGATAGGGGGCACTGCATCGTTGGCTTCTATGCTCGTGCAGGAAGCTTTCTCGACGCGATTGGTGCCTACTATCGCCCTATAGAGGGAGTTGTCGACACGAGTTATACAGACACTTCACTTGGTGGTCAGGTACGTACACGTAACAATATGCTATTTTCATATCGTACCCGGCCAACAATACAGAAATAAAATAAAAAAGTATACGTGCTTCTTCACATGCAAGTTTTCTTTTGCCTGACAATATGCTGGGGGCCTGGGAGATCAACCTAAAATTCACTTACTATATGGTAGTGTGCGCGACCACAAACTGTTCTTCTTTCTTGACATCTCCGGGGCGATCGTAGTGCATGGATTTTCATTTGTCGTGCATAAAAAATGCAAAGAGGATTAAGTCTCGGACTTTCTACTGTGCCTTTTCAGCTGACGGTGAATCCCTCCGGGGGCACCTCGGAGACTCCGGAGAGTTCTTCTCTGGGTGCCATGGGCTCCCTTCTGAGAAAGGTTGATCGACTGCTGACTCGCCCACTCCCCAAGTCAGTGAAGGACGAATTCCAGCGTCTCATGAATGATCTGGAAGATAAAATCGACGCGCTCGCCGTAGAATAAGGAAGCTCCAGCTTCTACTACTGCGTGCAAAGAGAAGCCTCTCCAGGAATAAATCAATGGATAGCCGGTTTAGCTTAGCTTGGTTCCTGTCAGTGTTGGCACTACTCTTTTTTCATATCATTCGTCTTTGTATCTCAATTTCCTTCTCCCCTTCAGCTCTAATTTTGTTTGTAATGTACTGTTTCTTTTATTAATAAATCTGTTGTAGGGTTCTGAACCCCTTCAGTTTCCACAAAAAAACATTTAGATTTTGCCGGCTGAATAACAATAGAGGTGAATGAATTTTAATATTGCTTCAATCACTCGCAGTCTGAATTATTTGCTGTCAAACACATGTATGCTGAATTTGCATTACGCCTTGGCCCTCTGGGACGCTGTCCGATTTGGCCCTAGCGATCACCACGTGGATAGCAGAGTAGTCCATGAGGCACTCCTCATCGATCTCCACAACGTCCCTCCTGGCTTGCGGTGGCCACCCAAGATCCCGTCCGGCATCCAATGCTCGTCAGGTTAGGCTTAGAAGGACACGGCGACTAGCCAAGGGAGATTGAGGATGTGGCGGTTGGGCGTGGCCTCAGTGCAGATGAGGGAGACCCTGGCCCCATCGACTAAGGGAGCATGCAGACGTGGACGTTGGGGATGACGGCGAATCACGCAACATGGACGTACGGCCCGAGGCGTGGGGGTCGCCCTTGTTGATGAACGCATACGCCCGCCCCGCATAATGGTATGCACCGATGGGAACACCGGTGGTCGCGACAAGGTTGGTGGTGGGAGGCGATGGAGTGGCCACCGCATCGGGACCGGCACCGAGGAGTGGTTGAATATGTGGAAGGTGGAGGCCCGGGAAGGGGGAAGAGCAGGGTGGTGGAGGGGGAAGTGAGACACTACTGAAAAATGGATTAGTTCGAGCGTGTTCAATTTTTTTCGTATTTTTTTTCGATACACACAGAAAAAATGTAATTTTTTCTGTGGGTTTTAGAATATCCCGTCAAAAATATATGTGCCGATAGATTAGACTGAGTCTACTTTAACACTGGTGTTGACTCCATTCATGATGGACTACTGATTTATGTATTATTTGAATGGAACTTCCTTTGTCATTCCCAAAATTACTTTGGATGGACAATATATATTTTAATATGTTGTTGCTTCAGTTTTAATTTTTTTGAATGTTCATTTCTTTTTTTTTGTGTTTGTTTCTTTTTTCTCAGGCGGATTCAAGCACACAAAAAAAGTATTTTTAATCCGACCAACTAGTTTTTTCGCGGTGTGTGCACTACCATCGAAAAATATTGTTACGGCGTGCACCGCCGAGAAAAATTGAATTTTTCTGTCAAGGTATTTCATTGTGCATTTTTGACGGTACATGTCGATTCCGGCTAGATTGAGCCGAATTGACACTGATTCTTGATCGTCGGGCGGTGAGGACGGCGATTGGCGGCGTAGGTGACGTAGATTGATGACGATAGCGAGGTAGCAGAGAGAGAGAGAGGAAGGAAGGGGCGGCGTGGTCGGGTGGAGGCGGCGGCGGGGCGGCGGCGTTGCCGCGCCAGGACGGAGGCGCTGGGCGGCGCCAGCGTCGCCGGCGGCGCGGGCGGCGTTGTGGCAGCGGCGCGGCGGGCGGTGGTGGAGGCGTGGCGGCAGCCTGGGAGGAGAGGAGAGAGAGAGAGAGAGAGCCTAGGGTCGAGAGCTGTTGGGAGTTACCCCTTTAGTTTATTTCTTCTTAAGATTCAACCGACTACATGCCCCTTGTATTTATAGTCCGAGGGAGACTTGCATGCTAAGATAGATCTAGAGGTTTCCTTATAGATTGGAATTCCTCTTTTACAAGCAACCTATTTATTCCCTATTTTATTCCTTAATTATTCCTTACTTAATTGCGGCTAACCGACGTGGGCGCGCTTACGGCGGACGATGGCGGCGGTCGGCCGAGGGGAGCTGCCAGGCCTTGGGCCCTAGGCGGCGGCGGTTCCCCCCCCTTGTTGGGCCCTATTCCGTGATCTCTTTTGGGTCATGACATTTCTCCCCTCTTTCACCGACAAAGACGTCCTCGCTACCGCCGCTCGCGACCGTTGTCATTGTTGATGTGCCGGGCGAAGATGGAGACGCCGAGCTTTGCCGGCCGTAGAACACCCTCGTAGTACCTTTGATAAGGCCGCGGACGTAGTAGCGATGTTTGCCGAGGAAGACAATCTCCATTGCCGGGCGCCCAAGCCGCTGTTCCCGTTGAGCTTGATGGTTCCAGCCGGCGCGGGTAGGTTGTCGCCAATTTGTATTGCCATTTGATGAAGGATGGGAGCCTCCGAGGTAGTGACGAAGCCTCGAGGTAGCAGGTTGATGTGGGTGGTATGTACCTCTTTGTCGCCGCCGGTGAAGCTCATAAGTCGAGGCTTGCTGAAGATGGAAGCTGCCGAAGTCTTGGGCGAGGTGGATCGCCGCTTTTCTAGGTAGGGTGCCTCCCGGTGTTTGCAGCCCACGACTTGTTGGCGAGTCATACCGACGTAGATGTCGTTGAGGAACAAGGGAGCCAACTGGTATGGCTCGAGTCGCCCCTCGCCGCCAAAGTCGCAGAAGTCGACGCCGCGATGGTTGTTGGTGTTGCCGCTGAAGGACGCCCCAAAACCGAGAGTGGGGCACCATGGTATGTTGTCTCCGTTCTCCCCGGGCGCCTTGGTGATGCAGGAGCCAAAGAAAGAGTAGTGTCATTGTCATCGTTTGGCATACTGTGGTACCGATGTTCTCGCTTGCATGGTATTGATGATGTCGCCTTTGCCGGAGCTGCAGCTTGATTGATGGTGTTCTCCACCATTGTCGATGTCACCGAATGTCCAGCAGGTGTAGTACATTGTCGGGCGAAGGTTGGCGAGGGAACGACCGTCTCCTTGGTGGCGCCCTGGGGGCGGCGGTGTTCTCATCGGCCGTGGCGCCCATGTGTGGAACGCCGTGGTTGCCAATGTCGAGGTTGGCCGCGAGAATGTCGCCGTGGTTGATGCCCTTGTAGTTGTTGTCGATTGTAGGCATGGTGAAGACGTGAGTCGACATCAAGGGGAACGCCATTGGCGTTGGCACCCTTGAGGACGTCGTTGCCGCTCATGGCGCCCATGGTAGCGTCCTTGTCATTGTCGATGTCGACGATGCCGCAAAACATTGTGGCTAGCGACGTTAATGGCGATGTCGGGATGTCGTTTGACCTTCGTGGGGTGTCGTTGTTCTCATTGATGATGCCGGGTCGAAGACGTTTTGGTTGACGACGCCGAGTGACATCGTTGGCGCATGGGTGATAGAGGCGTAAGCTCCTTGTTGAATGGGATGGACTTGCCCGGTGACCGCGGAGCGGTGATGTCCTGGTCGGCAAAGTTGTTGGCGTTGTTGTTCATGTCGCCGTTGTTGTCCGTGATGTCGTGGACGCCGGAGTTGAGATTGGCGACGCCGGTGTCGACATCGCGACGTCGCTGAGTCGCCCTTGTTGGCACTCCAGATGTTCCCAATGTCGAGATGATGTTGGTAGTGACCGGGAACTTATCTCGTGCCATTGTAGTAGCCGTGAGACATTGGCCTAGTTGGGTAGGCTTTTCATCGAACGTACCGGTGGACGCCGGTGGTAGCCTCCGGTTCGATCGATCCGGATAGCAACAAAGTGGGGGGGCGCCATGGGGTTGACGTGGCTGGTGCTCGCCGTGGAGGGGACGACGCCGGCGGCACCCTAGGAGACACCATTGTTGTCGGTGGCGCCCCGTGGTAGTAGCGTCGCCGAGGGAGTCGCCACCGCATGATCGCTGAGGTGCGGGCGTTGCCGCGAGCGTGTCATCGATGTTGGCGTCGCCCGTAGGGTTGTCGTCCTTGGTGGTCGTCGTAGTAGGCTGGTCGAGCGCCTCCGGGAGGGCGGTGAAGTTGGCTTGCATCTTCCTCATGAGATAAGCGAGCTCGCTGAACTCCATCCGAGCTCGGCGATCTTGTGGCTGTCCATCCGATCGCGGGCGTTGGTGGTGGTCGGAAGCCGCCGGTGGTGGGAATCGCCCTGGTTCCTCCGGATACCACCGCCGATTCGCCAGATTGGGCCGGAATTGACACCGATTGCTGATCGTCGGGCGGTGAGGACGGGCGATTGGCGGCGAGGTGACGAGATTGATGACGATAGCGAGGTAGCAGAGAGAGAGGAAGGAAGGGGCGGCGTGGCTGGTGGAGGTGGCGGCTGACGGCGTGAGGCGCCGCGAGGCGCGCGGGCGGCGGTGGTGGGAGGCGGCGCGGGCGCGGGAGGAGAGAGAGAGAGAGCCTAGGGCTGGAGAGCCGTTGGGAGTTACCCTTTTAGTTTATTTCTTCTTAAGATTCAACCGACTACATGCCCCTTGTATTTATAGTCCGAGGGAGGCTTGCATGCTAAGATAGATCTAGAGGTTTCCTTATAGATTGGAATTCCTCTTTTACAAGCAACCTATTTATTCCCTATTTTATTCCTATCTTTATTCCTTAATTATTCCTTACTTAATCGCGGCAAACCGACGCGGGCGCATTTACGGGCGGACGATGGCGGTGGTCGGCCAGGGCCTTGGCGCTGCCAGGCCTTGGGCCCTAGGTGGCGGCGGTTCCCCCCTTGTTGGGCCCTATTCCGGTGATCTCTTTTTTGGGTCATGACAAGACACGCTCACAAAAAACTTTTTCTGGCGGGATTCGTATTTTTCTATGTGTTTTTGCACACACAGAACTAATCAATTTTCCAGTAGTGAGAGGGAGGGATGGGGACTTGAAGGAGGAAGATTGCGGTCAATGCGAACACAGTTAGGCCATGGGTGAAGTTATTGATGTAGTGGTCGAGACTCGAGAGTAAAGCAGCGAAGGCAGGAGTTGGGAGGGATGTGAACATTGTGAGGAGGGGTGGACATTTGTAGGGGCACCTCCAGTGTACCCCACAGCTCCTGCTCACGTGCGGCCCAGAGTTGGTCCACCTCCATGGTTGTTGAGTCCACCCTTTGTTGAGTTGGTTGTCTGACTGACATGCTGATATCAGTCTGTAATTTATACATTGATGAAATTATTGTGATCCATGCTATTTTAGCCCTTGTGTTCGGGTTCCAGAAATGGAACTCTGCGGCATCAAGTTTTCAGAAGCAGAGTCAGAACAGCAGAATGGAATGGAATAAGATTGGTAGTCGTTCTCCAGGGTGTGGGTGTGGTGTCTTTGGTTCGCGTGGTTTCAAACCTTGTGCCAGTTCCCAGTTCGTTGCTGCAAATTTGACACTGCCGTTTCGTTCGTGGCTGGGTGGACTCCACCTGGTGGGAAACAAATTTCATATCAGGCGCAAAGGCAACCGTATCCATGCCTGACTCTGACAAGCAGTTTTCAGTCTGTATATCAGCGCGACAGATGTAGTCGTGTGTTTCTGAATGTCGAATGAGTAAAACTGACTGCCGAGGTTGTGAGCGTATACAATTGGTCTCTAAAATGGGTGATTGCAAGAGAGGTATACGATTAATCGTATACGCTGAGATTAATCGTGCTGTGCTGCAGGAGATTAATTTGGTCTATTCTTCTTGATTTGGTTCATTTCACTCTTCTCTTGTTTTTGTCCATCACTGAGCACACGTTGTTTTTTTTTCTTTCAGCAGAGTAGTAGTTCGTGTAACTTACAGGTCCATGTTTTTTGTAAGCCCAGCCAGCCCATACTCGCACAGGACACCAGTCCACAATAGCTTGGATCTCTTTGCATGTAGGCCCATCTACTTGGCCCACGAGTTCAGTCTCGCCCGTGCAGACGAACCCATCGAAGTCGCAACCACACTCGCACAGGACGGCGGCGGCGCCGCGCGCAGGCATCCGAAGGGGGGGGGGCACTCCGCCGAATGGGTGAACTGTGGCGCCGTCGGGGCATTGAGCAGCGCGTTGCCAAATGGCACCTCGTCGGGGAAGGGCGGACTCCTTGACGCTCGCCGGCGGGTCGCGTCCACAACGCATCGCCGTCTCCGGCGGCGTTGGAATGAGTTCCAGTATGCTACGACTCCCAGTCCCGTGCAAGGTTTGCTTCCCTGTCAGATTTTCTGCTCCCATGTTTCGCTCTCCAAAATTCCTCAGTTATCTTGTTCCGTCACTTTCGTTTTCAATAATCTGCTGCAAAACTTTGACACTTTGACTGAGAATTTCCGTACCTTTTACTCCAGTTACTCCGTATTTGTCTTGTCTCCTCGAATCCCCTTTGTGCTGTTGCAAACATATGTTCTGACAATAGTTAGTTCATTTGTTGCCTTAACGTTAGTTTGGAAAACAAATAGGACACCCAATCGAATACCTCACTCACTGACTGCTTCGCAACCAGGATTGCCTCTGGAATATTAGATCATGTTTTTCTCTTGAAAAAATATAATTGAGATTTGAGAGAAGAATGTTACAATAGATCAATACACTCCTAACGGCAAGCTTACGGATATCCTGCTGTTTTGCATCCCACAAGCAAAGCAAAGAATTATCATCCTCTGTAGGCAGCAGACACAGCCTGACAGCTATGGTAATAATGATATAAAAAAAATTCAAACAAAATTTGGCTAAAAAATAACAGGAGTGGACGAGGCGTTGCTGCACGCCACGTGGCCACGCCATTGGGGCCCGTGCAGCTCTCCGTCGACCTCCTCGCCGAGAAATAGATCCCGTTCTTCGCCCTCGTCGACCTCACCAACATGGGTGAGGGGTTGCCGCACGGAGCTACACATGAAGCAGGTGTTGTACTACCTCGCCGGCGAGAAGGGCCGCAACATGGGTGAGGGGTTGCCGACATTGAGCGACGTCCGCCACATCCTGCACCTGCTCCACGCAACGCGATGGTCACCACGATGTGTAGTGGGAGTCGCTGGCGCAACTCAAGGAGGCGGCGTGGCTACTGTGGCGCCTCCGGCTGCTGCTCCTGGTGCCGCTGTTGTACCCAAAGCTGCCAAAGGAGAGCCGGTGGCGCGCGAGCTACGGGCAGGAGGACCTGCCGTCGGTGAGCGACCTGAAGCGGATGTGGGTGCGGTTCAAGAAGCTGCGTGGGGGCAGCACGGACAAGGCGCCGGCAGGCATCGCACACTAGTAGAGAACAGACTTTCAATCTAGAGCTTTAGTCTCAACATTTTTTAGCCCGGGACTAAAAAATATAGTAGTCCCGGTTGGTGGCTCCAACTGGGACTAAAGTCCTCTGCCCAACGGCAATAGCTTTTGCAGGGGAGGGGCTTTGTATCGGTTAGTTATTCAAACCGGGACTAAAAGGCCACCCTTTAGCCCCGGATGGTGTTACCAACCCGGACTAAAGGTCTTTCATCCGGGATTAACGGCCTTATATGAGTCAATTCAAAAGGAGGGCATCCAGGACATTGTCACATGTGCTGTGCAGCCCAGATGGTAAGGAATCTACATGCTATGCAAGGGGTCTTGAGTTCAAATCTCACACACTACAAGTGAGGTCTCCAAGATTTTATTTATTATTTGGTTCTGAGGATGGCCTCTAGTCCTAGTTGCTTAACCCAGGACTAAAGGATGGGACCTTTTTTCCCGGAGTGGCAGTCCCGGTTCAAAACCGGTATTAAATGGTGGTTGGGAACTGGTATTGTAGCATTTTTCTCTACTAGTGGCATCGGTGCTAGGTCCGTGTCACGGGCCGTGAAGCTAGCGCACGAGGACCATTTTGCTGTTGGCGGCGGAGGTGGTGACGACGCCTGCCGAGCGAGAGCAAGGAGGACGTCACATAGTTCTTCAAGCGCGTGGGCACGACGAGCGAGGTGGGGGTGGAGGTGGAAAGACATTGCAGCAGCTGCGGGAGTGGAGCCTGCACCCACTCTTCATGATGTGGGCGGACCGCGGACGTGTTTGCACGCAGCTAGCCTATTTAGGAGGGCCGGGCTTGCCTAGTCCTAAGGGCATATACAACCCACAGACGAGATCCATCTCTACGGGCCTCAAATCTATCCTACAGACATGTATAAAAACAAGTCATACAACCCATAGACGAGACACTGTCTCTAAACTATTTAATGCACTCACACACTGGATTGATGGGGAAACCGCTTCGAGTAGGCAGCACCTGTACAACGCAAGACGAAGTCGTCTCTAGACATAGGAGACGAGCCAAGGTCGTCCTTTCGTAAAAAGACGAGGTTGTTGTCTCTAAGCATTGGTAGGGAGTTTTATGGAAAAAACAACTTAGAGACGAGGCGAAAAGACCCGTTGTACATGACCTAAAACCAATCACGTCCTAACATACCAAATTAAATCGCCAGACATGGTACACCAATCTAAATGTTGTACCACGGGCATCCGGACGTCCCCCACATGACGGGATGCACAGGCCGGCCGGCAAGCTTCGCCCTGGCCGCGCGTGCTGGCGAGCTCCGGCCGCTCCCCCACACGACGAGATGCACATCAAGCACGTTGGCGAGTGCACTAGATGGAATTGCGAGGCGGGAGGCGGGCGCATGTGGGAGCTATGGCTTTGTGTGCGGCATCAGCGGATCAATTGATCTGGGTTGATGGCGATAGAAACCGATGGTTTCTCCCCAATGCTGTGTGCGGGCCGTTTCCAAGAGTCACGGTGCTAGCACCGACTCGGTTTTGTGATGTAGAAATTGTTTTCTTGTCCTTAATTAGCTTGCAACATCAATTTTATGTTGAGGTGTCAAGTTAATCAATAGGGATAGAAACCACTATAAATTCTCCATTGAGACTGCCCGTAGAGATCACTGTAGATACAACTGTAAAATTACTCATCTCAAAAAAAAAAAAAACCTCTTATTGCTGAAAATCAATTTTGTAGTAGTGTAACATATTTTCTTCCATAAATTTGTGCTCAAATTTGTTTATCTTTTTTCCCGGCATCTATCTCTGTCCACCCTATGGGTAGTCTGATGAATATTTGAGATAATACTTTTCATATAGTATAATATATATCTGACAGCTCATTTATGGAGGCCACAAGCGTATGATGCAGGAGTAACATGCTCAAATCTGAGTCGAATCAATACAAAAATAAAATAAAAATCTGAGTCGAATCAATACAAAAAAAAAAATCTGAGTCGAATCAATACAGCATTGAAGTCAACTCAACTAGACATTGTTTACGAATATTCAATTCTGTACTCAGATGTAAATATTAATCCAATCCAGCCAATCTGTCGTCAGGGAAACTTAAACTCCACATCATGGCTATCTCGTTCACAGTACAATAACCTAGAATTCGAGTCAAGTAAACATTGTTTAGGAATTTTAAATTTTGAATTCGAATATAAATATCCAATCATTCATGGTCAAGCCAATCTGTCATCAATTAAGGAAAACTTAAATCCCGCATCATGCGTATGTTGAACACATTACAGTAATCGCGAGTTACAGGTATATATATGGCTCTCTCCCGTCCCATGCATGTCAATCGATCACTGCAGTTCAGCTGGATCGCCGCACAAAGTTGGCTCTTTGTTCTTCCTACTAGCTCCTACGTGCTTTAGCTTCATTTGCAGGTCAGTCGATCCGCTCCAAGTGCAGCGCCCCTTGCTTCACGTAATAATAGTAGTCATATGTAGTTATTTGTCTGTGCTAATATGAGCATTCCTACATCTTAAGATGTTTAAGGTTTTCTAAAATTTATTATAATAAAATTACATATTTGTTTTTTTCTTTGCGCGATTTATCATGCGTGTAATCCTTAATTGCCATTTCTGGGAGCCCTTTCTCTTATATTTGCCATTTAGGGAAGGTAGCATGTTCTCATTAATTAGCTTTGCTGCCTAGAAAACATGCAAGTGCCGTTCCATGGTATATTATGAGTAGACAAAATCATTTTAAAAATACTCAAAACTTCACGAATTACACAAAAACATGTAGAAATGTACCACCAGCTGCCTCTACCTAGCCCGTGAAACCTTTTATAGCCATGGAGAATTGGAGAGATGGAGTACAGGTCGTATAGTACTACCTATTTATTCGAACGGTTTGCCATCCGTTTTTGTTTGCCTTTTGTTGCAGATAGATGGCGATGGCGGAGATGCAGTCGACGGCTACAACTTCAGCAGCAGGAGCCACAGACCAATTTACATGCGAGAACCTGTATAAAGTTACAGACAAATTCTCTCCTGAAAGAATAATCGGCAGTGGTCGTTTTGCAGATGTTTATCGGGTATGTATGTATACCACGTCTCTTGGGCATGTCCATGAAAAAATAATGTTAGTTATATACATATATGGAGAAACAGAGAAAAGACATAATAAATTATTGAAACACCTCGACAGGCAAAAGAACTGCAGTCTAATGGGAAAGAGCTTGTTGTGAAGAAGCTGAAGATGACAGAAGAGGTTTTGAAGAAGCTAATGGCGACGGGTGGTCTCAAAGATGACCAGTTTAAAATGGAGCTTGAAGTGGTCACGAGAGTTGAAAACATGATAATATTGTAGAGTTCTTTGGCCACTGCGATGGATATGTGCCGTCTGATGTAGGCGTTGCTGAAATATGGATCAGAGCCCTCTGCTTCGAGTATATGGAGAATGGAAGCCTGAGCAAGCATGTTGCTGGTGTGATGATATTTTAATTGCTCAATAATAACAATCTACTCCCACCATTTCAAATTATAAGTCGCTTTGATTTTTAGATTCATCCATTTTGCTACGTATCTAGATACATTATTATATTTAGATTATATACATAATAAAATAGATGTACCAAAAATCAAAGCGACTTATAATTTGAAACGGATGAAATAGTTCTCTATAATATCTTTGCAGCTTGATATATACACCCCTCTGTTTTGCTTATGCCTGCAGATGAAAAACTTGATTGGCACAAACGGTATGAAATAATTAAGGGATTTGTGCTGGTTTGGAACACCTCCATCGCCAAGACACTGTTCACCGGGACTTAAAACCTGACAACATACTTCTGGATAGTGCCATGAAGCCAAAACTTGCAGATTTTGGTCTCTCGAGATCCTTGGTTACAGGAGAGACCACCCGGATCACGGAGGACACTGCGGGAACATTGTAAGTTGAGAGATCCGCTTATTTGTTAATTATTTTGATCCTTATTATTAGAGAGGTACCATTAATCTATGTAAGCAAACATTGGTGCACACACTACTTCCTCCGTCCCAAATCATAAGTCATTCCAACTTTCTTAATATCTCAAGTTTGATCAAATTTATAGAATAAAATAGTAACATTTATGATTCCAACTACATTAGGTTCCTCGTTAATTATATTTTCTAATATATCTGTTTGATATTATAAATATTTATAATTCTTTTTATAATTTTGGTCAAAGTTGAGATGCTTTGACTCCTGAAAAAGTTGGAATGACTTGTAGTTTAGATCGAAACACAGGGAGTAGTAAGTAGGAGTACACCTACCACGGAATAAATGGTGGTGTATGTTGGTTCAACCGTGAAAGCAAGCTTAGATCAATTATAAAAGGATAACCTGCAACCAACAATTCATAATATTAGTTCACCAACCCATGCTCGCACGGGTTAGAATTTGTGAAAGACTAACCAATAAGAATTAATTGTATTAATTTTAATTTTCACTACTACGTAAATGATCTTCCGTGGCGACAAAAGCCTTTTCCGTGGCGGGCTTTTTGTCCGCCACGGACTAAGGGTCATAGAAAATTGGTGGTTTTCCGTGGCGGGCATAATGCCCGCCATGGTTAATTAAAAAAAAAAAAAAAAAAAAATCCAAATCGAAACCCTAGCGGCCCGGCGCCCGATCCGCCCCGCATCCGGGCCGGCCCGCTTAGGGTTTCTGCCGCCGCCGCCGAACTCGTGAAGAGGAGGAACGCCGCCGCCAGCCAGCCCACCGGATCCATCTCCACGCCACCGGATCTTGGGAAGAGGAGGAGCTCGCCGCCGCCGGATCTCGGGAAGAGGAGGAGCTCGCCGCCGCCGGATCTCGGAAGAAGAGGAGCCGCCCGCCGCCGCCAAGACGGTCCCGCCGCCGCCCGCCGGATCCACTGCCGGGGAGGGCTCGCGCGCTGCCGCCGTGCCGGGCTCGCGCGCCGGGAGCCGCGTCGCTGTGGAGGCCAGATCCGAAGCGCCGCCCGCCGGATCCGCAGCCGGGGAGGGCTCGCGCCGCCGCCGCCGTGTTTTGGCCAGCTCGTGGGCGCCGGGAGCCGCGCTGCCGGGAGGCCGGATCCGAAGCGCCACCGCCGCCTCGCCGGACACCCGCCGTGGTGGAGGCGCGGCCGCCGGGAGGGCCGCCATGGGGAGGAGACGAGGGAGAGGGAGGTGGTGTCGGGAGGAGACAGAGGGAGAGTGGAGAAAGAGTGGGGAGTTAGGTAGAGGTAGGGTTAGGTTTGTAATATATATGATGGCACTTATCGGGCTCATTTGGGCCGGCTAACCGGGCTCGATTTTGGTGGCGGGCTAGTTATAATGTCCGCCACGGTTAATCGATTTACCGTGGTGGACATTTTACCCGTCACGGTTAATTAAAAAATGCCCGCCACGGAAAATCAAGGCATTAACCGTGGCGGTTTTCTAAATGCCCGCCACGGAAAATCTTTTTTTTCCTGCCTCATAAAATCAATTCTCGTAGTAGTGTTTCTCTTTACTAACGTTCTAAAAATAATACCTATACTCCATGTGATAATCTATCAAATATTGATCCATGTGTTTTTTCCAACCATATGTTCATAGATTAGTTTACATAGCACCGGTGCAAATATACATTTATTGAAACATTTGCTTAAACTATGGTAGTTGTAGTCTATATTTAGAGGTCATAAACATAAATTTGAACTCCCCAAAAATTTAAAACTATTATTCCTCGTATCATAAACTACAATGGTGATTATAGTCTACCAATTTGTTGGATACATGTTTTAGTAAGAACTTTAGGATCGATCTGTTTTACTTCTACCATTTTTGTAAGTAATAATATCTATGAATAATGTTTATTAGCACCCTATGTATTAATAAGGTGAATAAAAAAAAATAAACTTAAAACATATAAACTCTTATTTCATCCCTTTATGCGATATGTGGTATCATGAAAATCTATACTTTAACCTTTAGTTTTTCATTGTAACATTTTTTACATGTACTACTTTAAAAATTCTAATTCTTATTGTATTTTTTATACAAAAGTTTATGTTTTATTTGATTGAAAGATTATTCTAGGTCCTAGGCTACCCTCTTAGTTTTTACAATGTCATAAATAGTTGTTCCAGCATGCAACATGTCATTCAAGTTGAATTTATTGTATCGCATTAGTATAGTTTTATTAAACAATTCCTTCTTAAAATTAAGGTAGTAATATTCATGTGATATAATATTTCAATCAAATTGTTTAGATTTTTTTGAAGACAACTAACTTCTAAAATTATTGTCATGAGTATTAATATAACATAAAATGAACCGCAACTATCACTACTAAGAGCAACCTCGATATATATGGCAAAAGCAGTCCATAACAAGGGACCCAACATCAGTCATAAGGTGGGGCCTATATAAAAATAAAATAGTCTTCATATAACCAACCATGGATGTTGAATTATTCCTCATATAGCTTATTTAACATTTACCTACAGATTCGTGGGAATTTTGTTAATTTGTAGTATGACGTGGATAATTTAGGTACAAATTACATAGGTATATATTACTTAACATTATGCTTTCATATTGCCATGTATGGCCAATGTGAATGCAAACTTAGGTGTCAAAGCATTGTCTTTCATAATGATAGAGATGAATAATTGATAAAGTATTATTATTGGATTAGTTTAATTATTTCTTGTAACTTTGGAGGTTTCAATTTTTCCATAAAGACTTTATTGACAACTCCACGGATCATGGTCACCTAATTTTTTTGGCATCATTATTACCATGTAATTCAAAGTAATTCAGTGAAATGATTATTAAGTTCTTAAAGAAATGATACCTGATGGCCAATAAGGATTATATCAAAACTTATTTATGCCAAGTAATCAAAGGCATTAAAATTAAATTGAAAATTGTACCTGATGGTCAATAAGTCTCATACCTTGTATGTTGCAGGAGTCAAATCAAATTGTATTTGTGGTATAGCAACGATGATCGTACCTTTAATCTATAGGTTTGGTCAGTGCCTGCATTGACGCCCGACATCATGGTGCTAGTGGCTTGCATGTCCTGCACACGCTCATCCTTACGTCGTCTCAAAGCAGCTAGATTCAATGTCAGTTGTCGGTGCACGATCAGATATTGGTACCTGGTGCATGGCTCAACGTCGTGCGTGTGCTCTAATGTGGATGGTTGCTGAATTAGATGAAGCTGACTTCCTTGTTGGTGTAGCATCGCCTCGCCTTTTCTCATCGTTGACCGTTGGTAGGTAGTCAGTGTAGCATCACCTTCCTCTTCGGTATTTGTCGGGTAGCAGATAGATTTGACGACTAGATGTTTCTAACTAACGTGATAATTTCTGTCATTTATGTTTTTTTCTTAATGGATCTGGTGAGAATTAAGCCTCTAATTAGTCATAGTATAAGATACGATTTTTTTAGACAAACAATGGTAAAATTGTATGCCACCTAAACAAATAACAAAAAAGTAGACCATTAATTAATTAAATTATATAAGAGAGGTGAATGTGGTGAAATATATAATTTAAATCTCTGGTCTTGACACAGTCTTGATGCTATATATGTTTAATCATGCAGTGGGTACATGCCACCCGAATTCTTTTCTGGCAAGGAACAAGGGACATACTCAAAAGCGAGCGATATATACAGTCTCGGTACTGTAATCTCTAGAGTACTAACAGGACCTACCAAGGACAACAGCCCCTTGAAAAAGTAAGGAAATTATTTGTTCGTCCTACACACTAAATACACCGATCAATCTTGATCTTACTTCATGTGGATGCCGTTGCCGTTGCCATTGCCGTGCATGCATTTTATTTTATTTTTAACTGATTGGAAGGCAAGGGAATACTGGGAGAAAAGGCTCAAGGAAGCAGAAGCAGATGTCGTAAGACTGAAGGCTTGCATCGACTTAGTGCAAATATGTTGTGACTATGATAGAAGGAAGAGGCCAACGATAGAGATGATTATCGATACGCTGAAATGTACAGATAGTTCTTCATCACTTGGTGGACTGCAGGTACGAAATAATATACTATTCTATTAATTATTATTGTATCATATCGTGCCCATTATATTTCACCTGTGCATGTTAGTTTTCTGCGTTTGCCTGAAAATAATTATGATCATACTAGTACTACTCTACTAGCTAATTTAGTTATTACATATAGATAATTTGTTCCCAGCACATACTAGCTAATTTGTTTTTTTTAAATTAATTAAATAAATATTTTGCACTCCAGCACTACTCCAAACCGACTAAGAGTGATGATCGGTATGGAGGAGACGGAGGAAACAAGTATGACATCGACATGAACATGCCGCCACACCGCCTGAATGCGGTTCGGATTAAATTTTGGCCGCCATCGATTCGCTCGAAGTTTTCCTACACCGACCGTGACGGGAAGTTACACATGAAAGGCCCATGGGGTCCACCACTCTGCTGGAAGAAGGTGAGTCGTTAGTTGCCGGGATCCGATCCAAGATGCATTGTTGTTGTCGTTTTTGCCAACACCTTTTTGCTTGAACAATCGTTTCAATTTCAATGGAGCATGAGCTTTTCAGCTCGAGCAAAGAAGCTACCTTTGTGACTAACTAACTACATTTTCCTTTTCAGGTTTTTCAGCTCGAGCCTTATGAGTTTCTGGTCCAAGTTTCCGAACAACGGGTTATTACGCGGACTTACCAACAAAAATAATAACATCGCTTACATTTGTCACCAATGTCAAGAGCTATGGGCCCTATGGAGAAGGAGAGGGGGAGATAAATTCACGTTGGAACCGGCGGATAGGGGGCACTGCATCGTTGGCTTCTATGCGCGTGCAGGAAGCTTTCTCGACCAGATTGGTGCCTACTATCGCCCTATAGAGGGAGTTGTCGATACGCTGAGTTATACAGACACTTCACTTGGTGGTCAGGTACGTACACGTAACAATATGCTATTTTCATATCGTACCCGGCCAACAATACAGAAATAAAATAAAAAAGTATACGGTGCTTCTTCACATGCAAGTATTCTTTGCCTGACAATATGCTGGGGGCCTGGGGATCAACCTAAAATTCACTTACTACTATGGTAGTGCGCGACCACAACCTGTTCTTCTTTCTTGACATCTCCGGGGCGATCATACTGCATGGATTTTCATTTGTCGTGCATAAAAAATGCAAAAAGGATTCAGTCTCGGACTTTCTACTGTGCCTTTTCAGCTGACGGTGAATCCCTCCGGGGGCACCTCGGAGACTCCGGAGAGTTCTTCTCTGGGTACCATGGACTCCCTTCAGAGAAAGGTTGATCGACTGCTGACTCGCCCCCTCCCCAAGTCAGTGAAGGACGAATTCCAGAGTCTCATGAATGATCTGGAAGATAAAATCGACGCCCTCGTGGAGCAGTCGAATATGGAACCTCCAGCTTCTACTAATGTGTGCAAAGAGAAGCCTCTCCAGGAATAAATCAATGGATTGCCGGTTTAGCTTAGCTTGGTTCCTGTCTGTGTTGGCCCTACTTTTTTTTTCATATCATTCGTCTTTGTATCTCAATTTCCTTCTCCCCTTCAGCTCTAATTTTGTTTGTAATGTACTGTTTCTTTTATTAATAAATCTGTTGTAGGGTTGTGAACCCCTTCAGTTTCCACAAAAAACATTTAGATTTTGCCGGCTGAATAACAATAGAGGTGAATGAATTTTAATATTGCTTCAATCACTCGCAGTCTGAATTATTTGCAGTCAAACACATGTATGCTGAATTTGCATTACATCTTGGCCCTCTGGGACGCCCGTCCGATTTGGCGCCCTGAGCGGCGGTAGTCACAACCGGGCGCTGGAGGCACCATGAGCGCTGCCGAGGCTGGAGCTACCGCCTCCATGACGCCCGGCACGCCTGTCAAACAAACGCTGGCGTGACAAGATGGTGTGGTGGCACTGACGGAGAACGACAACACCGTGGGAACTCACCGAAGTTCGAAGAGCTAGAGCTCATCATCTTTACAAGGGCGAGAGCAGGGAAGAAAAAGAGTTTGGGGCCGGGAACGAGTTTAAAGCGGAATGGAGACGCCCAACGGCTCGGAGGCTTTTTATAGGGCGGCAAGCGACGATTCATAGCAACCACTCCCGCTCCCGAAGTCGCACCAACGTGTCCTCCCACGCATCCCACCATTCAGCTCCCGCTCGATCCAAATACCCCGCAATAACAATCACTTCCCGAGACTTGGAGCCGTTGGGGGGACTGAAATCTCATGTTTGGTTTTGGAAATTGATGACGACACTTGTGGACTAATCCTTTGCTCTAAGTATGTATCTTAAGAAAGGATTAAGTGAATGACAAGGAGCATGATGATCATGAACATGGACAAAGATGGTGGACATGATGGATCGTCAAGCTCGGTGATCGGCTTGAGAGGAACCCGGGAGATCAAGGCAAAGGTATACTTGATAGGGTTTTCCTTTCGGTGATCAAGACACGATAGAGCGTGTGATCACATTATAGGATAGATAGCCGACTATCAAGAGGGATGCCGCGACAATCCTTGCATGAAGTGCTTCTAGGTCCAATTGACTTGCATATTGCATTTAGGGACAATGAGAGCACTAAACTCGATCTTGCCTAACTTATCGACGAGCTAACATGCATGATAACGTGATCATATTGGACGTGTTGGCAACCCATGGCAAGAGGCGAAGCAAGTTTGAAGCAAAGAGCAAAAGAAAAGGAAGAAGATGCTGCTGTCGTGGTGACGGACGCTGGCCGCAGCCGGGCCGCCGACCGACCGAGCGTCCGGGAGGCGCGCGCGTAGAGCCCCGCAGCGGTTTTCGCCGGACGCCGCGACCGGGACCTCGGACCGGATGCTTTCGGTCACGCATCGACCCCGTGGACCGACGCCGAGGGCGGGGGCACCACCGTGGGCCCGACGCTTGTCGGTAGCGCCCGGAGGAAGCACCCGACCGGACCCTGGACCGGACCCGCTGGTGGTTCCGGCCAAGGCCCGGCCAAGTCGCAGAGGGCAAATTTTTTAGAGCAACGGCTCTATTTCGAGGGGTGCCCTATATATACTCATTTGGCTGGTTCATTTGAGTCTCTCTTGCACATTTGAACACTCTAACTTGCTTGTGAGCATTTGAGACTCCTCTCCACTCATCTCTCCATCCATAACTCGCATTCTTGGTGAGATTGAGAGTGATAGAAGTGCATTGCATCGTCGGTTGTATCTAGAGGCACTTCATCCTTGGAGAAGCCGCGGGATTCTTGTTTTCTTGGGAATTTGCCCGGTTCCCTAGCGGCTTGGAGCAAGAGGCGGTGTTGAGCTCAAGTGGAGCTTGTTTGAGGCCACACCGGTGGTGATTGTGAGGGGTCGTTCCTTACCCCGCGGGAGATTCGCGAAAGGAGCACTAGTGGATTGCTCGTGGCTTGTTGGACCCTCTCTTGTGATTGTTGCTTGAGCTCCCATAGGGGATTTGGCATCGGCCATTAAGCTTGGCAACATCAAGTGAGTGTGTCGCCACAACGAGGACGTAGCGTGCCGGCAAGCACGTGAACCTCGGTAAAAATCATCGTGTCTATTGTCTTGAGCTCGTTGGAGATTTCTCATTGCACACGGTGATTGGGTTCATCCTCTACACTCCTCGGTGGTATTGTATTCTAGCACCTCTTTGCATTACTTTGGTAGTATTCTTGTTAGGGTGCTTAGTTGTGTAGCTTGTTTAGTCTTGTTAGCTCCTAGTGGTAGTATTAGTTAGAATTACTTGTCCACCTAGGAGTAACTTAGCAACCTAGCTTTTGCTTGTGTCTAGAGATATTAGAATTGCTAGGAGGCTTGCATAGTTAGCTTGAAGCATTTGCATTCGTGCTACGCCGTCTTATATACTAACCGTCTTGCTTAGTGTTGTTTGTAGAATTTTTAATAGGCTATTCACCCCCCCCCTCTAGCCATTAGGACCTTTCAAGTGGTATCAGAGCTAGGCACCGTTGTTTGAGAGGCTTAACATCCTACGGTGACAAAATGGCGTTGAGTTTTCATGTCAACAACACCAAGAAGGCGCCACCTTTCGATGGCACCAACTTTGCCTATTGGAAGGTGAAGATGACCGCACACCTCAAGTCAATAAATAGAGAAGTGTGGGTTGTGACCGAGAACAAGTTTGAAGTGGCAAAACCAAGTGAGCCAACTCCGGTTGAAGAAAAGAAGCTATATGCCAATGATGTGGCCGTGAGTGCTTTTCATGAGGCATTCAATGATAGAGTGTTTGAGCAAGTCAAGACACTCACCGTGGCCTATGACATATGGAAGAAGCTAGAAGCGTGCTATGAGGGGCACCGAAGGCGTCAAGCAAGCCAAGGCATACATAAAGCTTGAGCAATTCAATAGCTTCAAGATGGAAGATGATGAGAGTGTGCCGGAGATGTTTCACCGTATGCAAGTATTGGTGAATGATCTCAATGCACTTGGTGAAGAGATCAAGGACAAGACCTTCAACATGAAGTTCTTGAGATGTTTGCCGGAGAGGTTTGGGATGTTCATCACGGTGCTTGTGAGAACAAACTTGAAGGATTTGACTCCCAACCAATTGCTTGATGAGGTCATGACCGATGATTCATATAGAGATGACAAGAAGAAGCAAGAGCTCATCAACAAGGCAAACAAGAAGGTCAAGGATGAAGAGAAGAAAGAGGACAAGAAGAGCTTGGCACTCAAAGCTAGCTCATCATCCAAGGGCAAGAAGAAGAAGGAAGAATCAAGTGATGAGGAGGATGGCACTTCTACTAGTGGAAGTGAGATTGATGAGCACATGGCCCTCTTTGTGAGGAAATTGGGCAAGTATGTGAAGAAGAGTTACATCTCTTCAAAGAAGAACAAGAAGAAGCAATCATTCAAGAAGAAGACCAAGGATGGCAAGAATGAAGGCAACATGACATGCTTTCGGTGCCATGATGATTGTCACTTGATTGCGGAGTGCCCATATGATAGTGATGATGAGAAGGGCATCAAGAAGGCAAGAAAGAAGAATGATGCCAAGAATGAGAAGGAGAAGAAGCCCAAGAAGAAGAATGAGTCCCATGTGGCTATGTGGGATAGTGATGGCTCATCTTCTTCAAGTGATGAAGAGGAGGATAAAAAGAAGAAGAAGGGACAAGCTCACCTTGCCATGCATGACAAGATCTCCCTCTTCGACACTCCTTCATCATGCTTCATGGCTAAGGCCACTAAGGTACAATCTATCACTAAAGATGATGATGATAGTGATAGTGATAGTGATGATGAGGAGCCAACCTACACTAAGGAAGAATTAAAACCATGCTTGATGATAGTATTGACATGTACAAGGATAGTAGGAAGGAGGCCAAGGGCTTTGCGTAAGGAAATAAAAAGCCTTAAGCAAGAACTTGAGGAGCTTCGAGCATCTTATGAGAGTCTAAAGGTAGACCATAAGACGCTTGAGAAATCTCATTCTAAGCTAGAGAAAGCTCACTCCTCTCTACTAGAAGAGCACAAATTGTGCCAAGTTGTGGAAGTTGTTGATACATGCAATGCTAGCATCATGTGTGATATTCATGTTGATGAACCATCTCCCATATGTGTAGCCTCCACTAGCTCTATCACTAGCACATCCATCTCTAGTGATGATACATGCAACCCAATGCTTATTCATGAGAATGCTTGTTTAAAGAGGGAAGTAAAGGAGCTCAATCACTCCTTGGCTAAGGCCTACGGTGGTGAGGACCGCTTGCTTATGTGCTTGGGTAGCCAAAGGGCATCCTTGTATAAGGAGGGCTTAGGCTATATCCCCAAGAAAGGCAAGGCCGCCCTTGTAACTCACAAGACTAGTTTTGTGAAGAACAATGGTAGCTATTGCAAAGCTTGCAAGCAAGTTGGTCACTTAGAGCACAAGTGCATGAACAAGAAAGCCAATGTTTCTTCCATCAAGCTTGATAACTTCTATATGCTTGTGAAGAAAAACAATGGTGTCCGTGCTAGGTTCATTGGTGCACCATGGATGGGCTCAAGGAAGAAAGCCATTTGGGTACCAAAGACCTTGGTGACTAACCTTGAAGGACCCAAGCAACATTGGGTACCTAAGAAGAATTGATTTCTTTTTGTAGGTTAACTATCGTCTTGGGAGGAGAGCATTGGATAATGGATAGTGGGTGCACTCAACACATGACCGGTGACTCTCATATGTTCAAGAAAATTAGCATCAAGGGCATTGATGAATATGAGTCAATCACATTTGGCAATGACAAGAAAGGCAATGTGTTGGGGTTAGGCAAGATTGCTATCACTCAAGAAAAGAGCTTATCAAAAGTGTTGCTAGTTGATCATCTTGATTACAACCTCTTGTCAGTCTCTCAACTTTGTGACCATGGGTACAAATGCATATTCACAAGTCAAGAAGTTGAAGTGGTTAGTGGTGATGGTGCAAATATGATCTTCAAGGGATTTAGATATGGTGATCTCTACCTTGTTGATTTCAAGTCCAAAGAAGCCAAATTGACAACATGTCTACTTTCCAAGGCTAGCAAAGGGTGGTTGTGGCATAGAAGGCTTGGTCATGTTGGGATGAAACAATTGAACAAGTTGATGAAGAATGACTTGGTTAGAGGCTTGGAAGATGTGAAGTTTGAGAAGGACAAACCTTGTGGAGCATGTCAAGCCGGGAAACAACATGGCAATGCACACCCAACCAAGAGCATCATGAGTACAAGCAAGGCATTTGAGTTGCTACACATGGACTTGTTTGGGCCAACATCATATTCTAGCATTGGTGGCAACAAGTATGGTTTTGTCATAGTTGATGACTACACTAGATACACATGGGTGTTCTTTTTGCATGACAAGAATGATGTGTTTGAGCTTTTCAAGACATTTGTCAAGAGGGTTCAAAATGAGTTTGAGACATCCATCAAGAAGATTAGGAGTGACAATGGAAGTGAATTCAAGAATACTAGAATTGAAGAGTTGTGTGATGAGCTTGGTATTGACATCAATTCTCACCAACCTACACTCCTCAATCAAATGGTGTAGTTGAGAGGAAGAATAGAACCTTGATTGAAATGGCAAGATCAATGCTTAGTGAATACAATGTTAGCCATTCCTTTTGGGCGAAGCAATCAACACGGCTTGCTATTGTAGCAACCGATTATATTGTCATGGGATGCTTGGCAAGACACCTTATGAGTTGCTAAATGGAAGGAAGCCCAACATTGGTTATTTTAGAGTCTTTGGATGTAAATGCTACATTCTCAAGAAAGGCACAAGATTGGGCAAGTTTGACAAGAAATGTGATGAAGGTTTCCTAGTTGGATATTCAACCACAAGCAAAGCATATAGAGTTTGGAACTTGGGTAGTGGCAAGCTTGAGGAGGTTCATGATGTTGAATTTGATGAAACCCAAGGCTCTCAAAATGAAGTTGAAAATCATGATGACGTGAGTGGTTCCAACTTGGAGAATGCAATGAGGACAATGGACGTTGGTGATATTCGGCCTAGACAAGTGAATGATGATGAAGACACTCCATTGCCTACTACTTCGGTTGATATTGGTGCAAATGAAGCTAGCACTAGTGGCACTCAAGATGAAGATCAAGAGCAACATGCTAGTCCAACTCCTCATCCTAGTCATCAAGTACAAGTGATGCAACCATCCAACATAGCAAGAGATCATCCAATTGATCAAATTGTAGGTGACATCAATAGTGGAGTGATCACTAGAGGAAGATTAGCATCTTTTTTGTGC
Source organism: Hyparrhenia diplandra (assembly GCA_015847255.1). Lineage (NCBI taxonomy): Eukaryota > Viridiplantae > Streptophyta > Magnoliopsida > Poales > Poaceae > Hyparrhenia > Hyparrhenia diplandra. The sequence goes on from JADLZK010012337.1 coordinate 1,603,914, forward strand.
ACATCATGCCTTTGTTGCACAAGAAGAGCCGGAGAACATTGGAGATGCACTTAAGAAGGAAGATTGGATCAATGCCATGCATGAAGAGTTGAACAATTTCAAGAGAAATGATGTATGGGAATTGGTGGAAAGGCCAAAGAACTACAATGTGATTGGAACCAAGTGGGTCTTCAAGAACAAGCAAGATCAAGATGGAATTGTTGTGAGAAACAAGGCAAGGCTAGTAGCTCAAGGGTATTCACAAGTAGAAGGTCTTGATTTTAGAGAGACCTATGCACCGGTTGCTAGACTTGAAGCAATTAGAATCTTGCTTGCCTATGCATGTGCACATGACATCAAGCTCTATCAAATGGATGTGAAAAGTGCATTTTTGAATGGATTCATCAATGAGTTGGTGTATGTTGAGCAACCACCGGGCTTTGAAGATGAGAAGTATCCCAACCATGTTTACAAGTTGAAGAAGGCTTTGTATGGCTTGAAGCAAGCACCTAGAGCATGGTATGAGAGGTTGAGAGATTTTCTCCTCTCTAAAGGGTTCAAGATGGGCAAGGTGGACACCACACTCTTCATCAAGAAGATTGGCAAGGACTTGTTTGTGTTGCAAATATATGTTGATGACATTATCTTTGGGTCAACCAACCAAGAATATTGTGAAGAGTTTGCTAAGATGATGGCCAATGAGTTTGAAATGTCAATGCTTGAGAGCTCACATTCTTTCTTGGTCTCCAAATCAAGCAATTGAAGAATGACACATTCATTAGTCAAGGCAAGTACATCAAGGATATGATCAAGAAGTTTGATCTTCAAGATGCCAAGTCTATGTCTACACCAATGGGCACCAATGGAAGCTTAGACCCCGATCCTAGTGGTGACATGGTTGAGCAAAAGAAGTATAGGTCCATGATTGGAAGTTTGCTCTATGCAACCGCATCAAGACCGGACATTGCATTTAGTGTAGGCATGTGTGCTAGATATCAATCCGATCCAAGAGAGAGTCACCTCAAGGCAACCAAGAGAATCATTAGGTACTTGAAGGGTACTCAAGATGTGGGACTATGGTATCCAAAGGGATCCAAGTTTGATTTGATTGATATTCGGATTCGATTATGGAGGATGCAAGATAAATAGAATGAGCACAAGTGGCACATGTCAATTCCTTGGAAGGTCACTAGTATCATGGTCTTCAAAGAAGCAAAATAGTGTTGCTCTCTCTACCGGGGCCGAATACATTAGTGCGGGAGTTGTTGCACTCAATTGCTTTGGATGAGGTCAACATTGAAGGATTTTGGATTCACATTTGACAAGGTTCCATTGTTTTGTGACAATGAAAGTGCTAGAAAGATGACTCAAAATCTGGTTCAACATCCAAGAACAAAGCACATTGATATAAGGCACCACTTCATAAGAGATCATCAACAAAAGGGTGACATTTGTATCATGGGCATTGGCACCGAAGATCAACTAGTCGACATATTCACCAAGCCACTTGATGAGAAGAGGTTTTGCATGCTAAAGGGAGAATTGAACATTATTGACTTCTCCAACTTGAGTTGATGCACCCCACTTATATGACATGCCTCTCCTTCGACAAACCCAAGGTAAAAGTTGTTTGTCATGGCATTCATACTTGCTAAGGACTTGTTAGTGCATTTAGACATCATGCAATTTAATAGGCTCATTCATGGAAAATAAAAAGTTTTCGTTGTATGTGTGGCACCACTATTGTTTTGATTGCTTTTATGATCTAGTGGTGGCATATGACATGTTTATGTGCTTGCAATCCTAGTGTCAACTCTAGAAAATAAGCTATTGATGTGTATTCTAACATGGTGCAAGATAACCCTTATGCATATGAGGTGTGAAAAAGCTTGTCCTTGGTTCAAACTTGAATACATGGAAAGGCAAGTGATCTAGATGAAACCACATGTGATATTTTGATTGACTTGATTTCTCTCATTTACACCTTTTGGTGATTGTTGACAAAGGAGGAGAAATAAGTCACAAAGATGTTGGAAAGGATCACACAAATAGGGGGAGCAAGCTCATAGACTATTTGTGCATTTGTATGTGCATGATCATAATGAAATGTTGCATTGGCAATCTAAATTCAATATACATGATTGCTTGGTGTATGCTAGTTTTTGAAAAATTGATTGGTGTATTGACCAACTAGCATGCATAGGATGTATCTAGACAAAACTCACATTTTTAGCCTATAATGTTGATCTCATGGGGTATGTTGAGTTTTTGATGAATATCTAGATACATGATGCTAAGGACTCCGATTGGTTTCACGCTTCAAAGGTCCAAATTCTATAACCTTAGCATCCCTTTGGTATTAGTATCTCTCCCCATGATCTCTATCCAACATATGTGCCAAAAATTGAACCAAACACATGGAAGCACATATGTAGGGGGAGCTACTACTACAAAACCGAACCTTGAAATGATTGTCCATTCCTTGACTTTTGTTCAAAACTCTAATGGGCAAGCAATTCAAGTTAAATTGAATTTATCTCTTATCTTTGTGAGTTGGTTGTCATCAATTTCCAAAAGGGGGAGATTGAAATCTCATGTTTGGTTTTGGAAATTGATGACGATACTTGTGGACTAATCCTTTGCTCTAAGTATGTATCTTAAGAAAGGATTAAGTGAATGACAAGGAGCATGATGATCATGAACATGGACAAAGATGGTGGACATGATGGATCGTCAAGCTCGGTGATCGGCTTGAGAGGAACCCGGAGATCAAGGCAAAGGTATACTTGATAGGGTTTTCCTTTCGGTGATCAAGACACGATAGAGCGTGTGATCACATTATAGGATAGATAGCCGACTATCAAGAGGGGATGCCGCGACAATCCTTGCATGAAGTGCTTCTAGGTCCAATTAACTTGCATATTGCATTTAGGACAATGAGAGCACTAACTTCGATCTTGCCTAACTTATCGACGAGCTAACATGCATGATAACGTGATCATCTTGGACGTGTTGGCAACCCATGGCAAGAGGCTAAGCAAGTTTGAAGCAAAGAGCAAAGAAAAGGAAGAAGATCGCCGTCCATTGTGGTGACCGGACGCTGGCCGGGCGCGACCGGACGCACCGACCGAGCGCCCCGGCCAAGCGCTCGCGTAGAGCCCCCGCAGCGGGTTTCGACGGACGCTGCGATCGACCCCTGGACCGGATGCTTCCGGCCACGACCGACCCCGTGACCGGACGCCGCGAGGCAGGGGCACCAAATGTGGGCCCGACGCTTGTCGGTAGCGGCCGGAAGCACCGACCGGACCCCGGACCGACCCGCCTGGTGGTTCCGGTCCAAGGCCCGTCGGCGCCAGAGGGCAAATTTTTTAGAGCAACGGCTCTATTTCAAGGGGTGCCCTATATATACTCATTTGGTGGTTCATTTGAGTCTCTCTTGCACATTTGAACACTCTAACTTGCTTGTGAGCATTTGAGACTCCTCTCCACTCATCTCTCCATCCATAACTCGCATTCTTGGTGAGATTGAGAGTGATAGAAGTGCATTGCATCGTCGGTTGCATCTAGAGGCACTTCATCCTTGGAGAAGCCGCGGGATTCTTGTTTTCTTGGGAATTTGCCCTGGTTCCCTAGCGGCTTGGAGCAAGAGGCGGTGTTGAGCTCAAGTGGAGCTTGTTTGAGGCCACACCGGTGGTGATTGTGAGGGGTCGTTCCTTACCCCGCGGGAGATTCGCGAAAGGAGCACTAGTGGATTGCTCGTGGCTTGTTGGACCCTCTCTTGTGATTGTTGCTTGAGCTCCCATAGGGGATTTGGCATCGGCCATTAAGCTTGGCAACATCAAGTGAGTGTGTCGCCACAACGAGGACGTAGCGTGCCGGCAAGCACGTGAACCTCGGTAAAAATCATCGTGTCTATTGTCTTGAGCTCGTTGGAGATTTCTCATTGCACACGGTGATTGGGTTCATCCTCTACACTCCTCGGTGGTATTGTATTCTAGCACCTCTTTGCATTACTTTGGTAGTATTCTTGTTAGGGTGCTTAGTTGTGTAGCTTGTTTAGTCTTGTTAGCTCGTAGTGGTAGTATTAGTTAGAATTACTTGTCCACCTAGGAGTAACTTAGCAACCTAGCTTTTGCTTGTGTCTAGAGATATTAGAATTGCTAGAATTGCTAGGAGGCTTGCATAGTTAGCTTGAAGCATTTGCATTCGTGCTTACCGCCTTATTTACTAACCGTCTTGCTTAGTGTTGTTTGTAGAATTTTTAATAGGCTATTCACCCCCCCCCTCTAGCCATTAGGACCTTCGTGGACCCACGCACACGACCCACTGCTCGGTTTCTGCTTGGTCCCACCAACCTACCACAACTCAACCAGAACTCCTCGGGAGGCCGACGAACCAGCTTTAACCCGAGGTCCGGAGCCGTTGAAGGGGCCCACATGACTTCATGGACTCGGGGCTCCGGCGGCCTCTGAGCAACTTCGACCTCGAAAACTCAAAAATGCCAAGTCTTGACCAACGGAGTAGCCACCATCCGTAGGGGACCCGCCGCCTTCAAAGACCTCGATGACTTTTTGCCCACAAAACGATAGTCTCAGCACACGCAGGAGTGACCCACTCCTTCACGTGCTCGGGGGCCACTGTTGGAGTTCCTAAAAATAGACCCCCTAATAAGAAGACTCATTGTGACCTTAAGAGCCCAAGATTATTCAGAAGAGGCCCACTATGGGATGGTGATCCGCAGATAAAATCTAGGGATCACTCAGGGTGGCCCACGTGCCCCCCGCACGTAGGCCTCGGTTGGGGTTCTGCCTCGTCCCAACCCGGGGCAAAGGGGCGGACCCTTGCCTCCTTCTTTTCTAGGAAGGAGTTGATGCAAGGGCCTCGGCTCACGCCCATCCCTTTGAAGATAAGCAATGATGTATGCCTCTGGAGGCATGACTAGCCATCCTCTACCGAGGTTATCTTCGCCGCGTCGCATGCGATGCCTGCCCTGCATAGCAACGACATTAGACTGGAGGGTGTTAGCATGTTGTAATTAGGCCAATGGTTTGTGTGGTTGTAATTACGCCTGAGTGGTTGGCTTGCATGCCACCCCGGCTCTCTATATGTTCTTGTAACAATGAAATACATTCAATATTCCCACACTTTCAAAGGGCAGTATGTACAGTATGTAGCCCTCAACAGCTAGGGCACGACTGCCGTGCCTCCACGGCGTTGCCCCTGCCGCCTCCATTGCTGCACGTGGCTTTTGTCGGGCAGGACTATGGCGAGATAAGTTCCTTTCCTTCCACACATAAATACTCCATGTCTTCCGTTATTTCTGCTCCCGACGAGATCTTGAGCAGGCAACAGAAATGCCGTCCTACTAGTCCAAGATTAATCCGGCCCCTTTGCTTGATTATTCCAGACATGGTGACTCTCAAACTCTTAGTAGTAGTATACGTTGGACACCAGCATTTTTAGGAATACGTTGGACAGCCACTATCCTATGTTACTATAAGAAAAATGGGCACCAGGCCTAACATCATTCATAAACTTTGGTATTTTCCGAGAAAGCACTGTTTGCGAGATAGTATATATGTCTGAAAAGGAGGTATGGAAACATCATGAGGGTGCAGCCCTTTTATGTTTGGCGAGAGTGCGTCACATGTGGATCTCGGAGGTACTTAGTTAATTTATTATTTTCCGTCATCTCATTAAGTCTGGTAGTTTTGCTTGATCAAATGCGTGAATAGGGACAGGAGTGTGAAAGAGAATGATGCCGCCCATGGTGGCTTTAGATTTTCAGTACTTCCACTCCCTACTATAAGCAAAAGTGGGTCAAAGATTAGGCTCATCTTTTGCTGTTAGTGGAGTACGAAATGTGGAGTTTACGATGACAGTAAAACTTTTGTCGTACACCATCACATGGCGTGGTGTTACCTTTAACATATGTTGTGCTACATCTACCAGCCAGTGTAACATATATCCGAAAGCTACGAACGGAGAGTAAACATTATTGGCGCATCCATCCTCCTTCCCACATCTCAGCCCCTCTCCCCCCCTCCAGGAAAGCTAAGCATGGAATCCATGGCAGACATGGTGAGGAAACTTGGATGGATAGCCTGGTGCTTAACAGTAATAGGTTGGTTTCTCTCACCCATCATCAGCTTGCTCGTGAACAAGATCTTTCCCTACCTTGTGTTCGACGCATCAAAAAAGCTCATGGAGCTAGAGAATGAGATTATCAGAAAGCTGAAGCTGACGATTGGTGCAGTGGAGGAGCAGACGTTGCTTAGAGCAGCTGAAGACAATCCGCTCCAAAGCGATCTGAAGATACTGGACAGCATGCAGAAGGATCTCAAGTCTGCCTTGATTGTATGAAGCCGAAGACATCCTAGATGTTCTCGATTATCGCCGGATCGAGATGGATCTCCATGTTGAGGATGATGAGAGCCGCTGGGTGGAGAACCAACTCCGTGCTGCTTGCGCCTGGATTGCCCGCTGCAAGGGGAGTTCCTTTGGGCGATGGATAAATGTCACCCTTGCAGTGGTAATGAAGAGGGCAAAAAGCATGATCCAGCAGGGGCATTCGGTGATTCAAGGGTGCTGGCAATCTAGGCAGAACTTTGACCTGTTTTGCACCCGTAGTGCCATAAACAACTCCCGTGCTGCAGTACTGCAGTGCGCACTGATCTGGTACAAACTGCTGGGGCAACTATTCAGGCGTGTTATACTGCGCAGACCAGGTGTGCTTCTTCCTGTTTCTATCAATTCAACCCCGCAATCCCCATGTCTTCAGTCCAGAGGCCCTGTGCTTGTAACAGCGGACCCGCCATGTAGGCCACCAAAGGAGAGGGTGGATGATGAGGAAGAAATAGGAGAGACACAACTGGAGCGAGGGGAGGCAGAAAATTCAGAGGAGATAGAAGAAGAAGGTTGTGAAGAAGAAGAGGGAGAGAGATCAGCGGAAGAGACAGAAGAGGGAGAAAATTCAGAGGAGATAGAAGAAGAAGAGGGAGAGAGATCAGCGGAAGAGATAGAAGAGGGAGAAAATTCAGAGGAGATAGAAGAAGAAGGTTGTGAAGAAGAAGAGGGAGAGAGATCAGCGGAAGAGACAGAAGAAGAAAGTTGTGAAGGGGAGAGACGTCAGAGGAAGATGATGAGGAAAGAAAAGCTGGGGAGCCAACTTCTTTGTCAATATTGCTGCAGTATTGTGCTCGATCTATGCTCATATGGTTTGCAAAGGCCTGTTTTTATCGAGACTGGTCATATGGAATTGTTGGCATCACAAGTGACAAGGTACCAACTTACCATCATTTCAGATTGGGATACTGAAATATTAGGACATTTGTTTTTCTTTTGATCTTCGTGGAATGTTCATCTTGTTATTTCTAGCTAAGCAAGATAATTAGTCTACCATAGTTAAGTTCAACTCAGCGACGGAGCCAGCACCGGGCAACCCGGGCTCAAGCCCCACCTACGCATGCCCGACATGTGGAGCTCCCCTAAGCTCTCCCTTAAATTGTATGTCTAATTATAGGGATTATAATATTAGAAAGGGCTAAGCCCCACCTAAATCTTTTCTGGCTTTTCGTCCCTGGTTCAACTCGTATGTTGCATTCTGTCTGGCAAGTGAGATATAGGATGAACTAGCATTAGCAGCCTCAAAGTGATTTGATGTTTAATCTTAACCATTACACTTTACTCAAAATAAATAAAAAAAACTAAGGAGTCCAATGGCCACTTGGACGGCATTAATCTTGTGCACTTGCTCAAGGTATTGAGCTACGTTTCTTCTGACAAACAATTATATTATATGTAATGATATATTTTTATAATAAAATGGATTGATTGTAATTAAAGTAACAGCATATATATGTAAAGGCCTCCAGTCAAAATAATTATTTGAACGCATGCTTTTTTTCTTTCAAAATAACAGCACTTTGTCAATTTTGCACCCAAGCTTTTTTTCAAAAGACTATAGCTCAACTAGATAGAGCTTTCCAAATGCACCCCTCAGGTTCTGAGTTCAAATCCCGTGGGAAGCGAAATTTCAGGATTAGGGTAATAAAAATCTCCTCATTAGCGTAGCCTGGGTTCAGGTGTTTTTTTCCGCAATTGGGAAAAATCGCTTTCTTCTTATTGAAACACGGTGGTGGCCTCTCGCCCTCTCCGATCGCATTTTTTAATAATGAAGTGTGTTTTTAAAGAAGTTATATTTATGTCACCAGAATACATCATTATCATAGTAATTATTTGAACCATGCTTTTTGCAGAAGGATGCCAGTGCAGTACAATCTTTATTGACAATAACTGGAAGAATCAGTCTGAAGAATCGAATAAAGTGCATAGAAGATATTCTTGATACGTCCAAGAAATCAGATCTATTGAGTGATAAGAATAGTAGCAGTGGCACCACCAAGGACACAGACAAGGAAAGCAGCAGCTCCACTGTCAAGAACAGTGTCAATGAAAGCAGCAGCAAGCAGAAAGAAATTGACAAATTGTCTCGAGACAGTGGACAAGAAGTGTTTGGTCGAGACAAGGACCGTGCGGATATAAGTAGGATGCTTCGTGAGGCACCAGATACCTATGTAGCAAACTCCAAAGACACCAGCAGACCTTATTCTGTGGTAGGCATACACGGCGTAACAGGTTCTCGGGAAGAGTACACCGCACAATTTGTTTGTGATTTTGAGAAGAGTGCACAACATTTCAACCTTATCATGTTCATTTTTGTGGGGAAGACATTCAGAGTCCATGATATATTTCGTGAAATGCTGGACCGGATCAAGCAACAAAGCAGCCTCTCGATACAAATGGTCCCGAAATCCCAAAAACAGAGTTAAAGGATCTTAGAAGTCTAAAATCAGAGTTGAAGAAAGAAATGAAAGACAAATGCTTCTTGTTGGTACTGGATGATCTTAGGGTCAATGATGACAATCGGAAGGAACTGGATATTCTACTTGATATGCTCAGGCTCGTCTTTGCACGGAGTGGAAGCAGAGTCCTTGTGACAGCTAAAAAAAAAGATGCAACTGGAGCTCTTGGTGCTCATCCGCAGCCATTCTCAATACCTGATTTAGATGAAAAGAACTACAGATCATTGTTAATGCATCATGCAGGACCATTTGCATCTGCCGATGAATATAAAAAATATGAGATGATTGGAAGCAAGATTGCAGAAAGGCTTCGCGAGGTCACCTATTTAAAGAGAATACAGTAGGGAAAGCGGCTTCAGAACAAAAGTATCGTTTCTCGGTATACAACAAATAAACTTCGATGTGCTCAAGAAGACCATGGAGGAGCTCGGGTGGAGCTTATCAGCAGCTTGGTATTGACATCAGGCGTTGCTTTGCATACTGTAGCACTTTCCCCAAAGGATATCGATTAAAAACGGGATAAGTTGGTTAACATCTGGTTAGCACAAGGGTTTGTAAACACCAGGAGTAATGCAGCCGAGGAACTGGAAGATGTAGGCCAGAGATACCGTGGAAGAATTACTGACATTCTCGTTTTCGCAAGGACCATATTTCGGGAGACTGAGACAATCACAATTCATGACCTGTTGCACGAGTTGGCGGAGAGGGTTTCGGAAGTGATTTTTTTAGAATTGGATTGAACGGCTCACCAAAAAGATATTCCGCGAGGGGTTCACCATCTCTTTATTCAGACCACAAATGCAATAGAGATTGCCAAGGGACTTGTGGAGGTGGAGGTGGAAAATTTGCACACCCTGATCATTGAGGAGCCTAAAGCAGAAGCGACCTAGAAGAAATCGTGACTCAGAAAAACACTTGGAGCTTCTGTTCATGAGGCTGTGAAACTGCGTGTGCTGATCATTAAACAAAATTGTTATGCACGCGATTCGTCAGGCATAGCATGTATTGATCGGATGAAGCATCTACGTTATCTTGGTCTCAATTTCTATGATGATGGCAGTATTATTATGATTTTGCCAAGAACATTTAGCAAGCTTTACCATATCGAGATCATAGATATTCCTCATTTCAGAGCATCATGTCCTGAAGATGTGGGTAATCTAATCTATTTGCGGCACATCCCTGAATGTCTGCCTTCCGCCAACATTGGAAGGTTGAAGTCACTACAGACACTAAAATGGTTAGAAGTGAAGAAAGAACAAGGGTACGGGTTGAAGCAGCTGAAGCATCTGAACAAACTTCGAGGCACTCTGACTATAGACGGTCTTGGGATCGTCAAAAGCTACCAGGAAGCTCTTGAAGCCAACCTAACCCAGAAGGAGGAACTCAGACGACTGGAATTATGGTTCAGGTCGGAATCACAAGACAGGTCTGGTCCAGACGTGAAACAGCTAGAGGTACTTGAGGGCCTTTGCCCCCCAAAGGATCTTCAAGAGCTCATAATCCGGTACTACAGGGGTACAGGGTACCCTAAATGGATGTTGACTCATAATCCAGATGCCCCAAAGCAACTACACATACTAATCCTGCATTCTTGCAGCCAGTTGGCATCTATTCCTAAAGATAGTAAACTCTTTGTCAGTCTACAAGAGCAATTGTGACTGGGACTCGCTGCCTCACAATATGGAGTACCTCAGATCTCTCCAGACACTGACGATTCTCGGCTGCCATAAGGTGGAGCATCTTCCGACGCTGCCTCACCAGTCTCTTGAAGTAATTCGTATCATTGCGTGCTATGTGATTAGTAAAACCTGCAAAGAGGGACATGAAAATTGGCAGAAGATCAAGGACATTCCCAAGAAAGAGATTATGTAACGAAAGATGAAACCATTGTGTTCTCTGTATCAGAAATGGTTCAGATGAGATGCATGGTAAGTTTCTTGTCGCCTTCCTTTTTCTAATGCAATAAGAGGATGCAGCATTCATAACGAATTTTTATTCAAGACATAGTTGTCCCTTCTTGTGACTAACCGTTGCATCTGTGAAACAGGCATTGGGGAACACAAGAAAGTGCATGGCAAAAGGTATTTTACAGTCAAAGAGAGGCGTTCAGATCGTAGCCCAAACTGCAAGTCGCATGGTGTGGTGTGTGTTCTGATGCCTAGATGTTTGGTTGTGCTTTTCTAGATTCTTTGGTTCCATCTTTAAGTTCTTAGAAACAAGACAATGGCGTGCATATACAGTTTGTTTGTTTGTTTGCTGCTACTTGTCAGTGTGACGGATAATTGATAATGTAGTCATGTGTCCTCACCGTGTTGGGCGAGTAATGCCGAATGCCGAGAATGGGAACAGCTAGTATATGATGGGTCTCATTCTACAATTGTTCTATGACATTGGTGCCCGTAAGAGAATTTCTTGTTTATTGTAGATTATGTCTGGGTCTGGGCCTACTGCTGGCACAACAATTTCTGCCTTTCTGGCTTTGCTGCACATAGTGCTAACTGTATCTTTTTTTTTTTAACTTTCACGATTGTTAGCATATCTGTCCTGTGCTTCCTGATGTGTCCGTTACACTCTACTCTTTTTAGCCCAAATGGCCAAATATCTCTGCTCCGTTTTCACTCGATGTCGCATCGACACCGTAGTGAGCGTCTGCCGTCTGGCGCGCTAGAATATGGTCGTCGTCAGGGGCGCTTTGTCTACCGTGTAGGGGGCTTGTTTTGGCACAGCTTCATGAGCTGTGAAGTGTTTCTTTACCAGACACCGTTTTTCAAATATATGTGGTAAAGTTGTTGTCAGGTGTTTTTTTTTTTCAAAACAAATTATGGGTTAATTTTTTATGCTCTCACGCCTACCGCTGCTTCCATCCAGGACTTCATCGCGCCGATCTCTTCCCCTACCGCCGACGAGCCCCTCCTCAGTGGCCTGCCCACCCGACCTTTCGTCCCAAGGTCCCTGTCGAAGACTGGAAAACGACGCACTCGTCTCCCGCGGCAAACGGCACGACCCCCACCGGCGCACCGGGAGCGGACGACGTTGCTGGAGATGCTCAACAAGCTTGAGGGGCGCCCGGTCGAGGCCGCGCCTGCCCCAGAGCTACAACATAAGCTACGGAGCAGTTTCGTGAAGCCGCTTCATCCGGCAAGCGGCGTATCGCGCGAGATCTTCCCCTTGATGCGGCCTGGGGCTGTGCTGCCACCAGGGGGAGATTCTGATTTGGAGCTCTAGCCGCACGCTACGCCCTTCAACTCTCGTCGCACATTACTCTAAGTTTCAAGTACAACAGTAACGCTCCACCGTTCTAGCCGGTGATTCTTGTATGTGTGTTTTCGTGCACTTAGGCCAATTGTTTTGGCAAAAGTATGCGACGTGTACAACTCTATTTTCCCTTAATGAAGTACGTACCAATGGGTACGCTTTCGGAAAACAATGGAGATAAGTGAAACTGAAAAAAAAAATAGCTTTTATTAACAGCTCTCTCAGTTTCCTCTCTCTCAGCCATGCATAAAGTTGTTGATGAAGCTTTTTTTGCCAAACAGTTTTTCCATGCAGTTCAGCTTCATTGACAAAGCTGCTCATGAAGCTGTTTTTCCAAACCAAACTTATTGGGCCAATTGCAAAATTGTCGATGTTTTGAGGGCCAGTTGCTTGTTTACCCTTTTTTTTTTTTTTTAACTTTGCAGGTTTATCCTTATTTTTCGAACACGAAGCTCTTCCCTGCCTCTATTCCGTGAAAGAGACTTAACAGTGTTAAGGCCATGATCAAAAGACACAAATACCCTTGGCTCCCAATCCACATCAGCCCCCTCTGTCTTACTAACACTGGGGGGGGGGGTTCATATGTCGCTTCTTCTTCCTCCACTTCCCCTTGCTGACCGCGCCTCCCGAGGCCATGCCCGGTCGGCACACGCCGCCGCGTCCTGCCTCGGCAGCTCCTACCGCACCGCCCCAACCACGCCGCACCAGGCCACCCCAACCTCCACCACGGGCAGCGCTGCTCCGCTCCATCGGCCGCGCCCGCCTCGCCCGCGCTCACGCCACCCCCGCTGCTCAGGCCGGCCGCGCCGCCGCACATGCCCCCGCCGCCTTGCCCCGTCCACCACGCACAACGCCGGTGGTCATCGGACGCGCCCACCGCTGTGCCGCGTGGCGTCGCCGCGCTTGGCCGCCGCGCTCGTTGCTCAGGCCCGCCCGCGCCGCCCGCCTACCGCGCAGCCCGACCGCCTGTTTAGACTATTGTAATTATAGATGGTAGGTAGCCCTTGATTTGTGGCATGCACCATGACTGCGCGTGGATGGCTCATACGCCACCACAATCTCTATATGTAACTGTGTATGGTCTTGGAATACAATCAAGCATTCCGACACTTTCATGGTATCACACGCGGTTATGATCCGCTACTCTTCTGCAACCCAGGCAGCGCCGCCGCTGATCCGATCGCCACCTCGTGCCCGACTCTGTCGCCGAAGTGTGCCGCTGATCCCATCGCCAGCGCTCTGATCCGATTGCCGCCGCTGATCCTCACGATCGCCGGCCTCCGCCGTCGCTGGGCATCTGCTCGCCGGCGCTACCCCCACCTCGCTGAGGCACGTCGTGCGGCGCGCGATCCCGCGACGCCCGATGCGACTTCGCCCGGCTCCGTTGTCCGGCTTGCGGCGACCTGCGACGCCCCGGCGTTCCCCGCGTTTCCGTCACGCGCGTGAAGAAGCGACGCCGCGCGCGCTCCCGTCCTCGCGCCGGCCCTCCGTCGCGCGGTTCCGCGCGAGACTCTGTCGCGGGAGATCGCCAGGACGCCGTCCCTCCGTCGCGCTCTCCGTCGCGGGGAGATCGATCGCGGCGCCTCGTCGCTCGACCCAGCCTCCGTCCTCGTCACGCGAGGATCGGCCCGGATCGCGCTACCAAGGCCCGATCGCGGCACCTCGTCGCGGAGATCGGCCCTGATCGCGGCTCGCGGACGCGGTGTCGCCAGGCTGTCTCGACGTGCGTCACCGGTCTCGCTCAACCGCCCACTCGCGGACGCGGCGGCCTGACCTCCTGCGCGCGTGACGCGGTTTCCCCGTCGCGTGGATCCAGCGCGTGACTCGCGTGAGCACTTGGCTCCGTGTGGGCACGGTCTCGACCGAGCCCATCTAGAGGCCACTGCCTCGGATTAAAAAAATAGAGAAAAAAAAAAAAAAAAAAAAAAAAGAGAAAAAAAAAAAGAGGAGGAGGAGACAACATGCAATTTTGGCCGCATCCTGCTTCACCTGCTTCCTTCGCCGCCAAGCCACAGCCGCCGCAGTACACGGCACCCTACTCGCCGTACGAGGCCGCCGCGTCTCCGCAGTTCGGTGCGCCCTACATGCCGTAAGGGGGTGTCTACCCCTACACTGTGCCGCAGCAGCTCCAGCCATGGACAAGGATGCAGGACCGATCCACGTTGTCTCCCAACCACAGCTTCAACACCATGTCGCTGAACGTGATACCTTCGACCGAGTGGTACGCCGATTCCGGCGCCGGCGCTCACATGGTCAACAACGCTGGTATACTATCCTCTTTTCATCCTCCTTCGTCATCAAGTCCTTCATCTACCATTGTGGGTAACGGAGCCTTGCTTCCCGTTACCTCTGTTGGGTCATACTCTTTTTCCACGACAGGACGTCCTCTCTCTCTTTCTAATGTCCTAGTCTCACCTAGCATTATTAAGAATTTAATCCGTTTCACCACTGATAATAACTGTTCCATCGAGTTTGACCCATTTGACCTTTCTATTAAAGACTTAGACACACAAAGAGTGATCGCCAGGTGTAATAGTACGGGTAACCTCTACCCGTTCTTTCCACCGGCACCAGCTAGCACCACGCCCTTCTTTGCCGACTCATCCTCCACCACTCTGGCATCGCCGCCTTGGTCACATTGGTCATGAGGCATTGTCCAAGCTCATTAGCTCCAATGTTATTTCTTGTAGCAAGCGCCACCCTGATCATATTTGTCATGCTTGTCAATTAGGCCGCCATGTGCGTCTTCTTTTTAGCACGTCAAATTCTCGGGCGCTTCATCCCTTTGATTTAATACATTGTGATCTTTGGACCTCTCCAGTTGTTAGTGTGTCTGGGTATAAATATTATCTTGTCATTCTTGATGATTGCACCCACTACACCTGGACTTTTCCTTTACGCCTCAAGTCCGATACTTTTGGCGTTTTATCTTACTTTTTCTCATTTGTGCGCACACAGTTCAACACTCCCATTAAGGCAGTTCAGTGCGACAAAAGCCGCGAGTTCGATAACTCCTCGGCCCGCACGTTCTTCCTCACTCACGGAGTTGTCCTCCGTCTGTCGTGCCCACACACCTCACAACAGAACGGACGTGCTGAGAGCATTCTTCGCACGATTAACAACATCTTGCGCTCACTTCTTTTTCAGGCCAGTCTTCCTCCGGTTTATTGGGCTGACACTCTTCATACTGCCACATATCTGATAAATCGTCACCCCACAAAAACCCTAGACGGTCACACTCCCTTCCTTTCACTCTATGGCACACAACCCTCCTATGCTCACCTTCGAGTTTTTGGTTGTGCGTGTTACCCCAACTTATCCTCCACAGCTCTACATAAATTATCTCTCCGCTCCTCCTTGTGTGTCTTTCTTGGATATTCCTCCGATCACAAAGGGTATCGTTGTCTTGATCTGCATTCAAATCGGATCATCATCTCTCGACATGTTGTGTTTGATGAGACTCAGTTTCCCTTTTCTGACATGTCCACCTCCCCCCAGGATCCGGCCACACTAGAGTTTTTGAGCGATGATGACGATTCCTCTTTGCCCGTTGGGCCAAGAGTTGTGGCTGCAGGTACTCGACTTCCTGGTGGCTTGTCGCCTGGCGCTGCTGCCCCTGTGTCCTCTACACAGGCTGCTGCCAGTAACGCCCCCTCCACCTCTACGGTGCACCACGGTGCCCCTTCTACGTCGACCGGTGCTGCTGCCCCTGTGCACCCCGCACAGGCTGTTGCCAGCAGCACCAATCGGACGACGCCCACAAGTATTGTCGGTCCTGCTGCCCCTAATGCTCGTGGCGCGGGTTGTTGCCAGCCAGTACCGCCCGTGCATACTGCTACTCAACCGTCGCCATCCCTCCGGTCACCAATGCGCACTCGATGCCGCACGGCGTGGCAAGGCCGTCATTGCCCGGCACGTGGATCGCCTTAATCTTCATGCTATGGCTATGTCGCCTCGCCTCGCTCCGTCCAGTGGTGCCCTATCAGATCCAAACTGGCGTCTTTGCTATGCAAGCCGAGTTTGATGCATTGATTGCCAATAACACACGGAGTCTTGTGCCACGACCTCCTAGTGTTAATATGGTTCTTGGCAAGTGGATTGTTCATCACAAGTTGCACACAGATGGTTCTCTAGACCGCTACAAGGCTCGTTGGGTTCTTAGGGGATTGACTCGGCGGCCCGGTATTGATTATGATGAGACCTTCACCCCAGTGGTCAAGCCTGCGGCGGTCAAAGTGGTTCTTTTCTCGGCTCTTTGTCGGGACTAGCCTATTCACCAACCGGATGTGAAGAATGCGTTCTTGCGGGGTAATCTCTCGAGACAGTGTACAGCGTTCAGCCCACAGGCTTTGTGGATTCCTCCTGTCCCTGGTTTTGTTTGCCGACTCAACAAATCTCTATACGGTCTCAAGCAGCTCAGCGTGCTTGGCGTGAACGTTTTGCTTCTTATCTCATTTTGCTTGGATTTGTTGAAGCAAAATCAGACAACTTCTCTATTCATATGTCGTCGAGGAGCTGAAACAACCCTATTATTGCTATATGTGGATGATATTGTTCTCACTGCTTCCTCTGCTGGTCTTCTGAAGCGGATTATTGGGGCTCTTCAGCATGAGTTTACCATGACAGATATGGGTCAGCTTCACCATTTTCTGGGTCTTTCAGTGGCATGCTCTGCTTGTGGGTTATTTCTTTCTCAGCGCCAGTACACGCAGGATATTTTGGAGCGAGCCGGGATGAGTGAGTGCAAGCCATGCAGCACCCCTGTTGATCTACACTCCAAACTATCTGCAGATGGACCTCCTGTCGCTGATGCTACACAGTACCGCAGCCTAGCTGGCGCTTTATAGTACTTGACATTTACCCTTCCAGACATCGCCTTCGCTGTTCAGCAAGTGTGCCTCTATATGCGTGATCCGGGAGCCCCACCTCACGGCTCTCAAGCGGATTCTGCGCGATACCTGCAAGGGTACTCTGTCACTTGGCCTGACCATGCGCCGCTCATCACCTACAGACCTCGTCGTGTACACGGATGCAAACTGGGCTGGATGTCCGAACACTCGTCGCTCCACCTCAGGTTATGCGGTGTTCCTAGGTGATAACCTTGTGTCCTGGTCCTCCAAGCACCTGCACACGGTCTCACGGTCGAGCGCCGAGGCCGAATATCGTGCTGTGGCAAACGGCGTTGCCGAAGCCACTTGGTTAGGACAGTTGCTCCTTGAGCTCCGGCACCCTCCTCGCCGAGCCACAGTGGTCTATTGTGATAACGTTAGTGCTGTGTATCTCTCCACCAACCCAGTACAACATCCGCGGACGAAGCATGTTGAGATCGATCTCCACTTTGTTCGAGAGAAGGTCGCCCTCGGTCACATTCGAGTTCTTCATGTCCCTACGACATCACAGTACGCTGACGTATTCACCAAGGGTCTTCCCACTTCTTTGTTCCTGGAGTTTCAGTCCAGCCTGACCGTTCGCGATGCTCCCGATTAGACTGCGGGGGAGTGTTAGACTATTATAATTATAGATGGTAGGTAGCCCTTGATTTGTGGCATGCACCATGACTGCGTGGATGGCTCATATGCCACCCCAGTCTCTATATGTAACTATGTATGGTCATGGAATACAATCAACCATTCCCACACTTTCACGCCTCACTCCCATCCACCATGCGCAGCGTCGGTGCTCCGTCGGGACGCCGCCGGTGCCGCTTGGAGTTGCCCGCACTCGCCGCCGCCTTCAAAGCTTGCGGTGAAATAGAGAAGGAACGGGGTGGGAGGATAGGGGAAGGATAAGGGGTAGTTTAGTCCTTTTACCTTCTTCCTTTTTCCGACATTTTTGTTTGTTATCATTTATCCCCAGCTCACGATTTATGAAAAGAGGGCAAACGGTGACGTCGGATTCAAAAAAAAAAAAATGAGAGCAAAAGTGCAAAGTTAAAAAAAGGGGGCAACGAGCAATTGGCCCTCAAAATTGGGGCAGTTTTGCAATTGGCCTAAACTTATTTGAACCATTTCCAATATCTAAGAGTCTTAGCTTGATGTATCTTCATCAAAACATACTAATTAATTGAAGCCGTAAACCTGCGTTATCTATAAAAACTGAGGGAGCAACACTGAGTTGAATTTCTTAGGCCTTGTTTAGTTGGTGAAATATTTTGGGTTCGCTACTCGTCGCATTTTCGTTTGTATTTGGTAATTATTATCTCACAATGTACTAAGTCGGCTCGAAGATTCGTTTTGCAAATTTCAGTCAAACTGTGCAATTAGTTATTTTGTTTATCTATATTTAATGCTTTATACATTCATTAAGAGATTCGATGTGACATGCAATTGTAGAACTTTTTGTTTGCATCATGGCTATTGTGTCGAGCGACTGCGGTTTTGCTGCATGGCTGCGTATGGGCCTATGGGGTTCTCTGCGTGTGGACCATGTTCCGGCGACGGAACCTCCTGCCGTCCATCAGAGGTGCCGGAAAGATTGGTGCGCTACAAAAAAGTTGTTGGCATTTGGCACATGAATTACGTACTCGAACAGCATCGCAAGCGAAAGGGAACGAATTAAAACCAGGTCACTGAGCATCTCCAACGGTTTTGCAAAATATACTTGGCAAAAGTTGTGATTTGCCAAGTCACAAAAAATATATGCCAAGTGAAAAAACTACGGTTCTCCAACAGTTTTGCAAATTTAGCTTGGCAAAAAAAAAAAAAAAGGCAACATGCAACATGCAAGTAGGGAGATTATTTTATTTTCGCGGCCAATACGCAACATGCAAGCAAGGAGAGGATTTACCAAGTCCCTCCTAACTTGGCATATTTGCCAAGTTGAGGATGGTTTATGCCAAGTTGCCCAAAATGCCAATCCAAATTGCAAAACTGTTGGAGACCACTTTTTCATGTTTTTAGCAAATTCAAAGAATGCAAACCCTGTTTGCAAAACTGTTGGAGATGCTCTAATGTAACGAGTGATGACTCATGACGATAACTGCAAGCAAAAGGGAACAAATTAAAAAAAAAAAAAACCTCACGAACTCGATCTTGCTGGTTACTGAAAACCAGCCAACGACAGGACCTTAGCACCGCATGCATCATGCATGGCTCTTTATTCATAAACACACTACTACAACACCAACCACAAGCAGAGAAAGCATCGAACCAATCGGAAACGTTATCTGTTTCTTCCCTGACAAAGCTCAAGGAGAAGCAAACTCGAGTTGCCATGGATGCAGCAGACGGCCAGCGTCTTGCCGGTCCGATCAGAAGGCCTCACCCAGGAACACTGCCGCCGGCGCCGGCGTGCAGCGGCGCTCGCAGAAGTTTGTGAGCAGGTCCTCGCAGCGGTAGGTGCGGACGGGGCCGGGACGGCCTGTGGTGGAGGTGGCCGGCATCTCGATGCCATCGTCGTCGGCGGTGAGCGTGTACCTGACGCACTTCTTGCACTCCGGGCGGCACCCGTGCAGCGAAATGTCATCGCACCGGCACTTGGGTGGGTTCATCCTGAGGCAATAACTGCAGTCGTCGCAGCAAGGCCACGAGCTCGCGCCGGCACCAGCTTCCTCCTTGTCTCCTGTGGCCACCAATAAGAGCAAGTAATTGAGTCAAAATTTTGAGTAGTGTGCATGCATCGAAAACGTATAATAAGTGATGATCCTGGCGAAAATTTACAGGGGAATGCACGCAAGAGGATTCTGACTCGTCACCTTTGCCGAGCGGCATTTCAGATGCGAGGATGGTGAGAACAGCGAGAGTGATGCCAAGTATCACCTGAGGCCTCATCTTTGTTTCTCATCACGTACTATAGTGACACCACATGCATTTGTGTGACTGATTCTAGCCAACAAAGGGAGATCATGCTATGATAAACTCTATCTTATAAACTAGTCCACAGGTAAAAATATTAAAACTGGTGCACAGGTAGTACATGGTACTTTTGTTTTTCAACAGAAATAAAAATTGTTTTGGACTATCTTCAAACGAGACTATAGCATTGGACATCATATATGGGGAGTGGGATGATTGTAGTGACATGATGCCTACTTATCAAGCTGAGCTTCTTATATCAGTGCATGATTTGTCACTAAATTAGAGACTGAAGAGCTCAATGGTTACGGGGGTTTCATCAGATTCTTTGTTGTGGAACATCTCAAGTTGTGGAAATGCATGACAAGACATATGATCATTGATAAATTTGTCTTGAGATCAAAGATTGCTATGACTAAAAAATCATCCTTAATATCATCAAAGAGTCAAATGCAAAATAGAAGGCCCTTAAGCACCATGATGTCTTAATTTGTGGGCCTAGAAAAGCAGGAGTGACAATCAACAAATTTAGGCATGCAATTAACATAGAAGTGAAGACATGTTACTTATAGCACTAGTTACGAAATGATTTTGTGTCAACCCAGAAAATCTTTTCCGTGGCGGGCGTGACGTATTGTTTGCCCATCACGGTTAATCCCCATGATTTTGCGTGACGGATACTTTCTATTTACCGTGACGGGCACATTCACGTAAAATAGATGCCACGCAAAAATAACCCGAGGCCCACGATGAAGCCCAAACCATAAAATAACCTAAGGCCCACGACGAAGCCCAAACCATACTCGCTATCGGGAGATATATATTACAACACACTAGGGTTTTCATCCTCACCTTCGGTCATTCTCTCGGCCCGGTCACCCACTCGATCCCCCACCCTCCCCAACCCCGAGCCCGTGCCTCTCCTCCCTCTCCTCTCCCTGCTCCCCACCGCGCCATCCTCCCTCTCCTCTCCCTCCTCCCCACACGGGCGCCCCTACCTCTCTACCCTACATTTCATGGCGTCGGCGGCGGTGCGCGGTGCTGCGGTGGCGTTGGCCCGCGGGGGCGGACGGCACGGCCACGGCGGTGCCGTCGGCCAGCGGCGGCGTGGCGGCGCGCGGCTAATCCCGGTAGTGGTGGCGGATCCCTACGGCCGACGGCTTCCTCGAGCGGATCCGGGCGGATGACGTCTTCCTCGAGTAGGATAGCTTCCTCGGCGGATCCCGGCGGAGGGCGTCTTCCTCGAGTGGATCTGGCGGAGGGCGACTTCTCGAGTGGATCCCGGCTTCCCGGCTCGGATCCACACGGCGGCGACCCCCTCCCTCCCTCGGCGTGGCGGCGGGCCCCCTCCATCGATGGATCCGGTGGAGCGTCCGGGAGGATCGGTGGAGGTCGACATGGAACCCCGGATCCATCCCCATCGCGGCGGCCTGATTCGTCCCCATCGCGGCGTGATCCGGCGGGCGGCGAGGTGGCGGATCCGGCAGCAGCGGGTCGGCGGCGCCGGCCCCGATCCCGGCCGGGCTACTATGGGCCGTGGGTTAGGGGTTTTTAATTTTTTTTATTTACCATGACGGGGCACAGAATGTCGCCCGCGGTTAATCCGGCATTAACCGTGACCTTGCCGGAGAGGCGGGCCTGCACCCGCCACGGAAAACAAATTTCGCCCATCACTTAAAAGAAAATGGATACTAGTGTAGGGCTTGGCAAGTGAGAAAACCTTGCAGCCATGCATGCTCTAGCTTCCATTGCAAAGCTTAGTGGACAGGTACAAATGGATGACTTTGTCCATGAATACAAGTAGCCAAAGACTTATGCCACATGTTGACTTTGGCTACAAATCCTATCCAAAAGTTTAAACTGAAGGAAGCCTAGGTGACCTTCATGCAAATAGAGAGTATATAATTAACAATTATACAAAAAGAATACTTTACAATATTTTTATAGTCAAACAATAACAAAATGCCATATCAGCTCAACAAAAAAAAAAATCAAGTACTACAGGATAAAAAGATGGACGAGGATTATCAAGATGCCTGACGCTGGCTAGTGCAAGGCCTGTGCTCGCTGCTTTTGGCTCGTGCCCATGCATCTGTGTCCTTTTTTCACTAAAAAGATGGACATGGCAGCAATGGCCGCTAGTGGCCTAGTAACACTGTAGCACACAGCCAATGCATGCTATCGTTGAGCCTGCAGCTTCTGTGCATTCACGGGCTGAAAGGCAGTGCTAACACGTACACAAGCACATGCATGAACTGTCCAGCGGCTGGTCGAGGTGAATTATTGAGCAGGTCATTGCCGGACAATCAGTAAGTAGGCCCAACTACAACGACGTTAGAATGGAAGTATCACTTTCACTAGTGTATATGAAGATTGGAGCAACCAAAAATACAATCTCCCTCGAAGAACACATGAATAAGACTATAACAGTGTGTTTAGACGCGGGATCGCTGGATTGGGATGGCTCCAACCCTCGTTTTGGGGACAGAGCCGCTTCATTACGTGTTTGGTTGTAATCTCGATTTTGGGGACGGAGTGGCTCCATCTCGTGTTTGCTTGGAGTGACCCGAACCAAAAACGGAAATTGGACGTAACAGAGTTATTCTTGACATTTACAATTAAGACCTTTGGAGTTTACCAAAATCCACTAGGGTCAGATCTAAAATTCCTTCTCTCTAGTTCTTTTACCTAATCTACCTAGAGAGTGAAATAAAATTTTGTTGATACCCTCTTTCTCCTCTACGCAAGGTTTCCAGCGCTCGAGCGTGGTCGTCCCCGTTCGCTCGCTGTCGCGCCGCCTCGCCGTGTGCGGGCAGACACGAGGTCGCGCCGCCCCTCACCGTGCGTCGGCGGCGCTGCAGATCGCGCCTCCCTTGCCGCGTGCCAGCGGAGCTGCAGGTCACACGCCCCTTGCCACGCCGCCGGCGGGAGCTAAAGGTCGCGCCGCCGTTGGAGGTCGTGCCGTCCCGGGAAGGTGCGCCGCTCTGGCCTGGAGGGCGCCAACCCTCGCCCGGCGTGCCGACGCGCCAGATTTCAGTGGAGAAACGGAACCCACGTTTCTAGAACGGGGTTCGCTCCGTCGCGAGATTTCAGCGGACGGAGTCGACCCGCATCTTCAACGAATATTCCTCTCTTGGGTTGGCTCCATTCCTTGCTTCCTCCATCCAAACACCCGAAAAAAGGGGTTCAACGCAACCCGGCTCGCTCGGTCTCCAACCTACCAGTAGCTGGTTAGTGTTCGATCACCTTCGCACGGCGTGGTGGAAATAGATATCCACTTATCCGTAATACAGTTGGATTTCATGCATGCATATTAAAAGTTCTTGGATATGAATATCCATTTTGCATCTATTTCATATATGTTGACCATTTTGTATAGGAATCGAGTATAGTGTAGGGAGACTGAGCATCTTCAAGAATACAAAGTAGCTAGGTTTTGACCACTGACCTGTCTTAATGAAATGGCCAGTATATACTAATATAAACCATTAAAAGTACCAATGGTACATCTCCTACCGTTATAAAAAGAAATTTGCATATATCTGATAAAAAAAAAAGAAATTTGCATATATATTACCTGAACAAAGAAAAAAAAGAAGTACGGGATAAAACACAAAAATCTCAAACATAAAGCTGGGCGAGGGCTATTATTCAAGATGACTGGCACCGGCTAACAGCTACTGTAGGCCTTGCACTGCTTTTGGCTCGTTTAGCCCATCTATGCTCATTTTCGCAGACAATGCAAGATGGGCACGGCACACTAGTAACGAATTGATTTTCCGAGCAGGGGCCATATCTTTTACGTGGCGGGCGCAACTTGAACCCGCCACGGAAAAGATATGGCCCCAGCTTCGGGCTTCGGGGCCGCTCCTTTTATGTGGCGGGCGCGTTGCGGCGCCCGCCACGTAAAAAGATGATCTTTTTGCGTGGCGGGCGCGCAGCGCCCGCCACGTAAAGATCTTAACCGTGGCGGGCGCGTTGCGGGCGCCCGCCACGCGGCTGCTTCTTTTGCGTGGCGGGCACGTTAGGGCTCCCGCCACGTAAAAGGCCGCAGCCTATAAATACTGGGCGGCCGCCCCTTCATCTTCTCCACGAACTTCCTCTTCCAACTCTTGTGGGGGGAGGTTTTGATCCAAAACCGACAAAAACTTTGATTTGGGTGTTTTGGCTTTGATTTGGTGGAGGAGAAGACACTAATTGGTCGATTAATGCCTCTTTTGATCTTTCTTTCCCTCTTTTTCATCCCCTCTCCAAATCTAGAGACACATGAGGAGAGAGAAAACTGCCTTTTCTCTAGATCTAGATCTATGGTGGGACTTTTTTTTTTTGGTTTGGAGGAGATAGAAAAGCGCCTTTCTCTAGATCTAGATCTCTGGTGCAACTTCATCTTTTTTTGGTTTTGGAGGAGAGAAAAGCGCCTTTCTCTAGATCTAGATTCTATGGTGGGACTTGTTCTCCTTTTTTTTTTTTTTTTTGGTTTGAGTATTATGTAACGGCACTAATTAAGCTTTTGGAAGAGCAGAGATCGATCGGGATGGAGAGGCACCGAGCCCTTGGATGTATGAGATGAAGAGGGTTGATGGCGAATACTTTGATGAGGTGAAGAAGTTTGTTGCTCGGCGGCGCGACACAAATGAGATAATTCAACAGAGGGTCGATCATCCGTCCGTGCGCAAAATGCAAGAATCTGAAAGCGTTCTCGACACCGTCGTGCGATCTCACCTAATCATGCATGGCTTCGTCAGTGACTATTTGGTCTGGACTTTTCACGGCGAAGAAGTTCCACCCTTCGATCCACGATTACCCAGCGGTCCCCCCGATGAAAAGTGCGAAAAGTCCACTAGCGGTCCAATTCCATCAGATTTGTTGAAACCCACGCGGCGTCGGCGATGATGACGCGATGACGGTGGTGGTGGTGGAGGGACGGCGGCGGGAGAATCCTATGACGCGAAACCGAGGATGTTCGGGTTTTTGAAGATTTGGTCAACCAACTCGGTGAGGACGACATTCTGTTTGGGTGCCCGAGATGGTTGGAAAACTTCAAACAGATGAAGCAGGCAGCGATTGATCCTCTTTATAAAGACAGTCCGGAGGGTTGCACGGCGCCGAGTTTTACCACGAACTTGCCGATGTTGAAGTCTCGCCATGGTCGGTCGACACTAGCTTCAATGAGCTCGTAAGTTACCCCTGCCTCGACGTATCCATCGCCTAACAAGGTTCCTGCTAGCACGTATCGCGCTAAGAAGTTGATCCGCCCGATGGCGATGAAAGTGAAGAAGTTCGATGCCCGCCCCAACCATCGTATCCTATATCGGGCGTCAAGATGCGAGAATTTGACCAGCTTGTCCGCGACTTTGTGGTGCTAGTCGATACAAGCGGAATGCCGGATGTCGCGTGGACGATGACGTCGATGAGGAAACAGGACGGGCGAGAAAGAAGAAGAAGGGGGTGAAGAAAACGGTCGCGGCCGCCGAAGAAGATCATGTCAACGCAGGCGAGGAAGAGGAAGGTTACACGCAGAGGAAACGCCCGGCCGCTGTCAATGTGGTACCTTCCGGTCACATCGATCGCTGCGGGCTCTCTATGGGAACCCTGAGGATGCTAAGCACATGGCGTGGCATGCATCTTGCGATCGTGTGAAGGATGACGGGAATCTACGGCACCCTTCGGATGCTAAGCGTGGCAAGACTTCGATGCCGCCTACCCCCGACTTTGCAGAGGAGCCCGTGAACGTTCGGTTCGCATTGAGTACCGGCGGAATGAACCCATTCGGTGACCTGAGCAAAGACGCGCCAAAGACGTGGCGGTCGTCCTCACCATGTACAATCTACCTCCACATCTTTGTCAAAAGCGCGGGTATGTTTTGCTCACCATGCTCATTTCGGACCGGCGGCCGGCAAGAACGATATAGATGTGTTCCTGGAGCCGTTCATGGAGGAGATGGAGGTACTGTTTGATGATGGGGTCAGCATGTTTGATGCGTACCGCAAGGAGAAGTTCACTCTTCGTGCCATCATCTTTGTCACCATCACTGATTACCCCGGCCTGTTTTCATTATCGGGGCAGATTAAAGGGAAGACCGCCTGTGTAGCTTGCATTGAAGAAACCTGCTCCACTTACCTGAAGGGATCCAGCAAAACCGTGTACATGGAACACAGACGCTTCCTCTGCAGCAAGCAAGCATAGGTACAGAGATCCAAAAATGAATGTGTACTTTAACAACAAGGGCGAAGTCGAAACCTCGGCCGCAAGACCGACTAGTTATGGTCGAAGGTGTTTGACATGGTGAAGGACTTGGAGTGCGAGTTTGGAAAGAAGAAGAAGAAGAAAGACGATGATAAGGAAGACGGCACCTCCAAGACAAAGAAGCGAAAAGAGGGATAAAGCGGAGGAAGGAGCGCCTCCAGCCGTTCCTTTCAAGAAGAAGTCAATCTTCTTCAAGTATCTAAAGTCTTGGAAGATACTACATACACCCCACGCGATCGATCGGATGCACCTTGAGAAAAATGTCTTGAAGCGAGATCGGTCTCCGATGGATATCAAGACCAAGACGAAGGATGGTGTGAAGTCACGTCGGGATCTTGTTGACATGGGCATCCGACCAGGAAATTCACGCTACACGGCTTCGAGCGGTAAAGTCGAACTCCCAGTGCGACCTACAACCTAACGAGAGACGAGAAGTTGGCTATGTGTCGGTTGATGCGGGGTATCAAGGTACCGACGGGTTTCTCTTCCAACATCAAGAGTCCGTATCCATGAAAGACCTCACAATGCCGAACTTCAACGCGCGCGATGCTCACATCATGCCGGCGGTGTTCCTTCCAATTGTGATCAAAAGCTGTTCGTCCAAAATACATGAAGATGGTGGTCATAAGGATTTCATACTTCTTTAACCAAATCAACGAGAAGGTAATTGCCAAAGCTAGATCTGCCGCTATTTGAAAAGAGTTCATCATTTGAAACAATGTGCCGAGATAGAGATGTGTTTCCCACCGTCGTTCTTCGACATTATGCCACACCTGATGATGCACATGGTTGATCAGATTGAACAGCTGGGACCCGTGTACCTACAGGCGATGTGGACCACTGAGCGACTAATGTCTACCCTCAATCGATTCAATCATAACCGCGCTTACCCAGAGGGCTCTATGATCGAGGCATACACAAGCCGAGGGAGGCCGTGAGCGGGTGTGTGAAGTACATAAAAGATGGGAGGGCTATTGGGCTTCCAGTGCATCAACATGAAGGAAGAACCTCGGGGATGGGGTGCGCGGGCCGAAAAGCACGCACCAACATACATAGGGACAAAGTGCTAGACGCTCACTACAGCATCCTTCATCAATTGGTGATCATGGGCGGATACGTGAAAAAGCACCTCAAAGAGCTCCGCCGTGCAAGTAGCAAGCGCAAGAACTGTCCGAATGACTGGGCAGAGAAGGAACACAAGAGCACTTTCCTCCAGTGGCTCCAAAAGCAGAACATTCCCCAGGAGATGATCAGAGGCGTGAAGAAGCTTGTGTCGGGGCCGTCCATGTAGGTCACCACGTGGCAAGGTATGATGTCAGTGCAGGGGTTCCACACAAAAGAAAAGGACAAGAAGAGTGCATCGGGAATAGCGGTGTTCGATATGAGGGCAGGAAACAGCGTGACGGGGAGAGAAGATGACATGCTTCGCACAAGTCGAAGAAATATGGGAACTTGACTACGGCGGTAACCTCATGTGTAACTTGTTTTCCGTTACCCGGTGGGTCAAGCCTTGGCGATTCTAGTGGACGATTTTGGGCTAACCACCGTGAACCTTCAAAGTGTCCGTACAAAGATGATCGGTGGGTGCTTACATCGGATGTCGCACAAGTAGCCTACTACATGAACGCGGAGAACAAAAATAGACATATTGTCGTGGTGGCGGGAAAGCGGCCGAGTCGTGGGGGCGATGGGGTCGAGATCTGAAAACATACAACAACTATGATGAGTTCAAGCTCTTTGATTTTCCAAAAAAGATGAAGGCGGAGGAGGACGTAATCAATCCCGACAAGACTAAAATGATGCCATGGACCTGCCCCGATGGCGAGAAGAAGACCACCAATGCACCAGCACCAAAATGATATGTAATTGCGGTTATTACGATGTAAACAATAGTCAAAAAAAACAAATATCTCACCACGAGTTTTGAGGAAACTACGAGGGGAGACTAGTGTTTTTGAACTACACGTTTGTAACAATTTATCGTTTGCAAAAATGACCTATATATGAAATATAGATCTTGATGAGTTATGAATTTTTCGTAATCATGACTTTTTGAATCTTGGCCGTGCGGGGCTTGAAATGTCGTCGAATGAGTAAAAAAATTCAAATTTCAAATTTCGGCGTGAAAAGTTTGGCGAAAAGTTGACTCTAATACCAAACGTAGATCTTGGAAGCTTAACAAAAGAGGTATTCATGACTTTTCGAATCGGCGACGTCTAGGGCTTGAAAAACTAGAGCTACAAAAAGTCACAAGTTTGACTGGTCAAGCGTTGGTCAAACGACCCACTAAGCGACCTAGTTTGAAAAACTCTGAATACACAGTTGATAGAACTCATCAAGATGTACACTTGGTGTATAGGACATTTTGCATATAAGAAAGTGACGAGGGAAAGCAGTAGTCCTAAAATCATATATCTCACCTGAGTTTTGGGAACTACGGGGAGACTAGTGATTTTGAACTACACGTTAAGTAACACTTTCTCGTATGCAAAAATGACCTATATATGAAATGTAGATCTTGATGAGTTATGAACT
Source organism: Hyparrhenia diplandra (assembly GCA_015847255.1). NCBI lineage: Eukaryota > Viridiplantae > Streptophyta > Magnoliopsida > Poales > Poaceae > Hyparrhenia > Hyparrhenia diplandra. The sequence continues at coordinate 1,632,589 of JADLZK010012337.1, forward strand.
TTCCGTATTCATGACTTTTTGAATCTTGGCCGTGGGGGGCTTGAAATGTCGTCCGAATGAGTAAAAAATTGAAATTTCAAATTTCGGCGTGAAAAGTTTGAAAAGCGAAAAGTTGACTCTAATACCAAACGTAGATCTTGGAGAGCTTAACAAAAGAGGTATTCATGACTTTTCGAATCGATGACGTCTAGGGCTTGAAAAACTAGAGCTACAAAAAGTCACAAGTTTGACTGGTCAAACCTTGGTCAAACGGACCACTAAGCGACCTAGTTTCGAAAAACTCTGAATACAATTTTTTTTCTCAATTTATAACAATTTTTCAAAATTTTATCCCATTTAAAATGAAATTGTTCTAATTTAAAATAATTTTTTTCTAAAATTCGGTTTGCGTGGCGGGCGTCCTAATCACGCCCGCCACGGTAAATCTTTTGCGTGGCGGGCGGCATAACGCGCCCGCCACGGTTAATATTTTTGCGTGGCGGGCATCCTAGTGCGCCCGCCACGCAAAAAATCTTGCACCTATAAAACGGGCGCCCCGCTCCCCAAACGCTAAGTCTTCGACGGGATTCAAATCGACGACCAGAAAGGGCTCGCGGATTTTTCGCTGCCGCCGTCCTCCGCCGCTGTCGTCCTCCTCCTTCGCTGTCGCGGCTGACCTGGCCCCCGCCCCCGCCCGCCCCTCGCGTGCTCGTGCGCCCATCCGCGCCCACGAGCATGTGGGTTCTGGCGAGGGTCGCCCGAGATCCGCCGCCCTTTGTCACCGCCGCCGTCCCGCCACCGTCACCTCCACCGTCGCCGCCACCGCCACCTCCAGCGCCTCTGTGCGCTCCGTCCTGTGTGTGCGACTCGGGCGCGTGCTTGCCGTCGGCGCCCGTCATCCTCACTCGGCTCGTCGCTCCGAAACCTAACTCCGGTCGGTGGGCGCGTGGTCTTTGCGGCGACCCTCCTTCCTCCCGTGTGGTGCTGCGGCGACCCTCCAGGGTGGAGCTCGCTCCTTCCTCGCCGCCGCCACCGTACCGGGCGCCACTGCCGTACCCACCGCCGTGTACCTGCTCCCAGTACCTCCCTGTCATCCTCGCCACAACTCTGGTGATGCCTGATGCCCTGTGATGCTTATTGTCTCTGTGATGCCTGCAAATTATCATTCTCTGGTGAAACAATGTGCCTGTGAAACTTAATTTGCTGCCTGTGATGCTTAAACTTGGTACTTAGCATATATATGTCACTGCCCATGATGCATATTATCTCTGTGATGCTTATTGTCGATGCCTATGATGCCGATGTCGGCCTGAAGCCACTGTGATCCTAATTTGAATGTGATGCCACTGTGATCCTAATTTAAATTACCATATTTCGACATGGCTTGCCTAAGATCTATAGTCTAGATGTTTATGTCTGATCACAACTTTATTATCTTGCCTAGACTTGGCTAGACTTGGCTGTTGGGTCCCTATTTCACTATCTCAATGTTGATGGCCTAATTAACTTGAGTTCTTAGCTTATATGTTGAATCAATTAAACTGCCATGGCTGTAACTTGGCTGTGAACCTGTTGGCTGTGAATTTAATTTGAATGTGATGCCACTGTGATCCTAATTTGAATGTGATGCCTATGATGCCTATGATAGACTGTTGGGTCCCTATTTTTGCTTAATTTGCTGCCATGGCTGTTGGGTCCCTATTTTTGACTTAATTTGCCTCATCTTGGGTATTTAAAACTGTTTAAAACTACACCTCTGCGGCCATGGCTGTTGGGTCCCTATTTTTGACTTAATTTGCCTAGACTTGGCCGTTGGCTCCCTGTTCTCTCTACTTACTGTCAACTTTGAGTTTCTCACCCTTTTATACACTGATGTGAACCCAAAAAATTCAAAAGTCTTTGAGGCAAAGTGGCATATATGCAATGACAAGAACTTATTGAAATTTGAGGCGGCGGCTATGATGATTGAATGTCCCCCTATACTTGGAAGCTTCTAAACTAGGGACGGCTTGTACAAAGCAACCAGTTTAGAAGCGATGTGATCTAAGGGGGCTATATCCCGAGCCAATCTTTTTATTTCTCTCTTTCCGCAATTTTTGAATTACGCTTGTGTACTCCTCCTATATACTATAGTACTAAAGCAGTAGCTATATATTTGTAGCTTGAAATGGCGAATGAACAAGAAACGACCTCGTATTGAAAAGGCGAATGAACAAGAACAGCCTCGGCTTGAATGGGAGGCGCCCTAGCGATAGCGATGGAAGTGGCGGCGACTACGGTACTCCAGAAATGCATAAGCGGAGCCTCGTATAGCCCGTGTAAGGGTAGGAGGAAACGTCAGAGGAGGAAGAAGATCCTAATTTCAACCCGAGGGACGAAGCACCAAGCAAGAAGCGTCGGGTTAAGGAAGTACAGGCTGAACGGCCGCCACCGCTCCCTCCACAAGCGACTCGAGCAACAACCCCCTTCGTCCACGGCCACCTCTTCGAGGCAAAGCAAGGGAGACAAGCCGAAGCGGAGAAGGGGAGACCGTGGGAGGCGAAGAAGATCAATGAGGTCCTTGTCATTCAAGAGTTGGGGCCGCGGGGCGAGCCACTGCTGCCTCGAAGTCATCGCGAGTACAAAGACTTAGGTGTCGTGTTTCGTGAAGGATAAGGTCTCCATTCTTATCGAAGACTGGAAAGCCGTCCCCAAGGCCCGACAAGTTATGGGTGTTTGGCGAGGTTTCGAAACGGTTCCGGTATCCGCGGGCGCCGATATGGAAAAGGTGCAAAGCATGTAAACTTCCTCGCGGGAAGAAGCTTCAGGAAGCTGGAAGTATAGGCTCAACGCAGACTTTTACAAGAAAGGACGCCTACCCTTCACCAAGTACAACATGATCTCAGAAGAAGTATGGGAAGAGTTCTGCAAAAGGCTAAACACGCCCCAAGCAAGGCGAAAGAGCGAGAAGTTCTCTAAGCTAGCCAAACGGAACAAACTTCCCCACTACTTGGGCGGTGTTAGGTGCGGGGACACAAGCCGGGCGTGGCGGGCGGAAGAACGAAAAAAACGGGAAGCTGGAGAGGCGGATCCGTATGAGGGCTATGATGAAAGGACCGGGACTTCCTACGCCCACAAGCCCAGAAGCCGAGGCGAAGCCCGGATGAAGGAGGTCGAGAAGAAGGTCATAGAGGCCACTACGGCTAAGAACAGCGGGACCCTCGAGATTCGTCGGGGACACGATCCGGCCGACGGTGGCCTTGGGAAACTCAGAGCATCGCGGCCGCGTCGTGGCATGAGCTCCGGGAAGAGTTGGGCGGCGGTGGGCTCGTGGCGATCGAGATCTTTGCCTCGCATCACACGAGGCAGAGGTACAAGGAGGGTGCGAGGCGGGAAGGGCGTGATGAGGCCTTGCGGCAAATGATCACAGATCCATCAAAGAGGCCCTCACGAGCAACGACCCCCGGATGGTCGAAGTCCGGAAGCGGATGTTCGCTGCGCTGGTATGCCGGTGCCCACAAAGCAACCCCAGCGGCACCTCTGGCTGGCTGACCGACAGAGACCCCGGTGGATGATATCACCGAAGAGACACCATGCAATATGTTGATACACTGTCGGCGGGTTGGGCAAGAAAAAAGGTAGTGGCCAAGGGGGTGGTATTTCCTCCGGATCTTGCAAAAGAGTACGAAACGCACGAGATCCCTCTAGAATGTGCTGAAGTCAACATTGGGTTCGTGGCGCCAGAACATGAAGACTGGGAGCTGGACTATCCCGGTCATAACGAGGTGAACACTCTAGGAGCTGCTCTGTGTTACAACGTGCTGTGGCCGAAGGTGGACATTGAGCTGAATATGTCGACGTTGACTCCACCTTCCGGCTCAACAAAGAAGACAGAGGCGGACCCAGCACGCCACCGGACCCCTATGGTGACTCCTCCGACGATGATGAAGATGGTGGGGACGGCGGAGGCAACGACCCTCCTCAAGGTTCCAGTACCCCCCCTGCTAAGGACCCGGCACAAGACGAGCCTCAGGAGCCGACAACGAAGGAGCCGGCACCTGAGGAGCCTAAGGAGGCGGCACCTGATCAGCAGGCACCTGAGGAGCCTAAGGAGCTGACACCTCAAGAGCCGGCACCTCAGGCGCCGGCAACTCAGGAGCCGACACCTCAGGCTCAGGAGCCGTCACATGAGGAGCAGCCGATATACGAGGAAGCAACTGGCGAAAACACAGTGCCAAGTCCTGAGGCGAGAGTAGGGAGCGAGACACCCGTCTACACTCAAGGCCTCCAATGGACAACACCTCAAGCGCCGGGGAAGCAGAAAGGAGCTCGACCTAGCAAACGCCCTCCGAGTACCGAAGAAGCACACATTCGATAAAGAGGAGGTCGCAGACACCGAGTACCCGCTACCCGGGAGGCCCAAAGAAATAGATATTCGATCCAAAAGGTATGCACCGCTAAAACAACGAGTTGTAATAAGTTATTAGCTACTCCTTTTCGCAACCCTAGGTAATTAACATTTGTACCGCCGCTTTTGCAGGCCAAAATCCCCACCTTATAAGGGGTTTGTCACGGACGAATGCCCCGGCTCGTTCGAGTTTGGGAAGTTCATGATCCCAAAGGCCCAAACTCATCGATGCCGAGGACCGGGAGACTTCGGAAGTTCCATGCATGGTACATGGAGTGCGCAAAGCGTGGATTGTATAGCTTCAGTGTCCTTCTTCCTAAGGAGTGCTTCCACTACCCCGTCGAGCTCCAGTTCACGATTACATTCGATGACATGTCGAGACTACTTCGTCGACAGGACATTGACGTCGCCCAAGTCACCTTGTTTACGATGTAAGCGCAATATTACTTGCACATGTCCCTTGCATCCGTATATAGATTCTTTCTTTCAAAGGTACCTATGCCACAGCCACATGTCCTTGTAGGTTGTGCGCCGATGTAGCCCAGAAGTTAAACACTGGTGTTCTTTACCTCTCTCCATGGCACATCTGTGAGAGACAGATCATCGGTTATAAGCTAAGAGCGGACCATCCCGACCTGGTCAACTTGACGGACGAGGAAAGACAGAAGATCTGGGATAAGAATGAAAGAGCTAAGAAGTTGGAGGTAGCGAGAATCACGTCATATCGGTGATGAAAAAGGTCAAGGAAAATGGGCCTCGATGTATTCGGCGCCTTACCAATATGGAATCGGGATGGTAGGACATTGGATGTTTCATGATCTTTCCTCAGGACGGGAGGGCCGTTATCTTTGACTCACTACGAGGCACGAACCCGCTCGGCTACCAACAATTCGAAAAAAATCTTGAGATTGTAAGTGATCGATGAACTCCTTATGCAATTATATACTAGAGTCGAATATCATATATCGTTGACAATATAGTGCATTTCATACAGGCGCTTACAAAAAAATACTTGAAGGATCCGAACTCTTTGGGATCGTCGATCCGAGAAGTGTAAGGAGCGCAATGGAGATAGACTCAAAATCAAGCGATATTTCTGGTACGTAAATGAAACATAGTTTTTTTCTTAGTACGACTACCTTGCTATAGCCGATATTACTAATAACACTGGTTTATTGTGTGCGAGTGCCTCAAACAACCAGACGGATCAAACTTGTGTGGATTCTTCGATGCGTGAGTACCTCCGGCCCTGCGAAGGTACAAATCCAGCTACCGACGGCTCAAGGACGCAAGGAACACGTTCACAGGGGTGATACAAAGGGCAACCGACGAGATGCGGTTCAGGCGCACAGTATCAGACATCTGCAAGTTCGTTCTAGACATGGTAGTTCACGAAAATCAGCCGTACTTCAATCGGGACAGTGAGCTGGGGCTGTCTTTAGAGTTTGGGCCGCTAAGGAGATGGGAAGAGCTAGGTCTTACGGACTATCTTCATCCAGTCAACATATAGCTCGCAATGTTTGTACGAATATGTTGTAATTGAAACTAGTACATGTTGGATATGAACTAATGGATCGATCGATCGATCGGTGAAACTTGTATATATGAATCGATGTATATATATGTATATATGATGTATATTAGAGTACATGTCTGTGTTATATATATGTGTGTATGAATTGATACATGTGTATATATATGTATATGTGTGTATATATATATATATATATATATATATATATATATATATATATATATATATATATATATATATATATATATATATATATATATATACATACATACATATATATATATATATATATATTGGTATTTTATTTTTTTAAAAAAAAATTGGCCGTGGCGGGCAACATAACGCGCCCGCCACACATAATAATCTTAACCGTGACGCGCCCGCCACGGTTAAGATTCTTATGCGTGGCGGCGCGTTACGCCGCCCGCCACGTCTTCAATATTTTACGTGGCGGGCACGCCGCCGCCACGAAAAAGGCCACGATTATCCGTGACCTTTCGTTAGTGACGGGCAGCCGTGCCCGCCACTAACGCCGTTTTTGCCCGCCACAAATATAGTTTTGGGTACTAGTGGCAGAAATTTCTTGCCGCTAGTAGCATAGTACACCACCGCACCGCGGGCACACGACGACGAAGAGCGAATTATTGAGCCCGCCATGTTGCATGGTACATCGGTGTGTTTAGATCCCAAAATTTAGTGGAAAATTTTGGAGGAATGTTACATCGAGGACTGTAGTACGTTTCATTTGTTAGTGGTAAATATTATCCTACCATGGTGTAACTAGGCTCAAAAGAATCGTCCTCGCAATATACATCTAAACTGTGTAATTAGTTTATTTTTTTACCTACATTTAAGTACTTACTCGATAAATGTGCTGGTATTTTGATGTGATGGGGAATCTTCTTTTTGTATAGTGGAATTTGGAGAGAAAGTGAGGGTTTTAAACACACTTGATCTAGCAAGTCGGCCGCGGTGATGCAGACCCATGCATGTGATCCGATGAGTCGTCTTTTCGAGGGGTACGGGGGTGTTCAGTTCGTTGGAACCCAAAAAGTCTTTGCGAGTTATCTGTCACATCAAATTTCTTAACATACTTTTGGAGAATTAAATGTAGGTAAATAAAAAAAATTCCTCCCTCCGTCTCAAAATAATTCATCATGTTGACTTTAAAATATCATGTTTGACCACTCGTCTTATTCAAATTATTTATACAATTTAGAAAATAAATAAATTATTATTAAAATATCTCTAATAATAAAATAAGTCACATCAAATTGGATGATATTTATATAAAAAATTTGAATAAGACGAGCGGTCAAACATGACATAAGTCAACATGATGAATTATTTTGAGACGGAGGGAGTAATTACACGTTTGGCTGAAAAGTACGAGATGAATCTTTTAAGTCTAATTAGTCTATGGTTGGACACTAATTACCAAATAGAAACGAAAAATGCTACTATAACCCAACTCCAAAATATTTTACCAACTAAACACCCCCGATGACCGTCCACTTGGGCGGCTCGCAGACGCCGTGTGGCAGACGCCCCCCGGCTCGTTGTAGCCGGAAAGATGGACGAGCGGCACATGAACGCTGTCGATCCGGCCGCAGGTCGAGACGTAATTATTGAGACCGCCCCAGTCCCCTTTGGATTGCTCCAGATTGTGAGATTGTGCAATCTAAAAGAGCACCCAAACAATCCAGCTTTCTATTTCAAACCAGCTTATAAAATCTAGAGAGTTCAAATTCTTAAATTTAGCCAAGCTAATCCAACCCAGCTTCTAATGTTAACAGACAATTCTACCCCGCTTCGGATTTGTACCACGATCACTACAGAATCCCGCTTTGCATTCGGCAAAAGCTTTGCCGAGTGCCGCACTCGGCAAAGAAATCGTCGACAAAGCATTTTTTTGCCGAGTGCTAGGTATCGGGCACGCCGAAAGTGCCAAAAAAGACAAGGCACTTGGCAAAGATAAAAGTCAAAAAATAAAAAAAAAAAGCAAAAAATAGTTTTTTTTGAGGGCACTTGATCACAGCCATGCCTTTTTTAAGTATTTTTGACACTTTTTTTCGACACTTTGCGGCCAATGGGATTCGAACCCACAACCTCTCCCTCGCATGTCTACTGCCTTACCACCGCACTACACTATCACTTGTGTCTAGATTCCGTATTAGCTCCTCATATATTATACTAACTAGAGAGTAAATTGCTTGTTTGAGGTCCTAAACGATTTTTAAATAAAAAAGTTGTCAACTATAAAGTTTCACAACTTTTCAAGATCTACAATTTCCATTTAGGAAGTTTTTGCATCCGAGATCATTTGAATAATTTGAAAACAGGATTTGCCGAGTGCCTAAAAAAGACACTCGCCGAGAGTGTAAAAAACACTTTCGGAAAAACAGGTTTTTCAAACCAGTTTTTGAGGCCCCAAACGAGCTTAAATAAAAAAAGTTGTCAACTACAAAGTTTTATAACTTTTTGAGATCTACACTTTTCATTTAGGAAGTTTTTCCATCCGAGGTCATTTGAAAAATTCGAATTTTAAATTTGAGAGCGCTTTTAGACCTAGTTTTGCATGATAAGATGAATTGAAATCAAAAGGTTTTATACTATAAAGATTCATATCTTTTGGAGACTTACAAAGTTTACTTTGGTCATTTATTCATTTGACAAAATGTTAGTAACATTGTTCATAAATCTTATTAATCTCTCTCATAGTTCTTGGAAACTATGAGAGGATATGAAAGAGATGTAAGTTTTGTGAACAACGTTATTGATGCTTCGTCAAATGAAGTAATGACCAAAATGAACTTTGTAGAGCTTGAGAAGTTATGAAACTTTTTAATTGAAAACTTTTTATTTAAGCTCGTTTAGGGCTTCAAAAACTGATTTGAAAACATGCTTTGTCGAATGCCAAAAAAGACACTCGACAAAGAATTCTTTGCCGAGTGTTTTTTAATTTGACACTTTCGACAAAGAAGATGTTTGCCGAAAGTGTTTTTTTCTTTGCCGTGTTTTTATTTGGCACTCGGCAAAGAGGCTCTTTGCCGAAAGTGTCCGAAACAAAACACTCGGCAAAGCGGGATCCCCTGTAGCACAAATCAATCATGCTCTGTAAAGGGTATTCGGTATTTTGCTCCGTGCAATGGTATAAGCGAGCTTTGAGGAAGAAGTTACAAATCCAAACATCCTCTTATTTCACCTTTCATATTCCAGCTTATAGGAATTTGGCCAATAAAGGGAGATCATGCTATGATAAACTCTATCTAATAAACTAGTCCACATGTATGTGGTACTTTTTGTTTTTCAACAGAAATAAAAATTATTTCGGACTATCTACAGATCGACGAGACTATAGGGCGTGTTTGGTTCATGTACCAGCCCAGCCTGGTCGCATGAACCAGCCAGACGCGCCCTTGAGCTAGGCCAAGTGCATGCATGGATTGTTGTTTGGTTGGTTGCATCCCAATAGCCTGTTCTAACTCAACTAGTGTTTGGTTCCCTTCTCTTGCATGAGATTCGGATTGTGGGGATACAGGCACCATGTTTGGTTGCCTGCATACAGCCCGGTAGAGTCACGACTTGTTGCTGGTGGTAGGTTACCACCGGCCAAAACCAAATTTTGTTTCCTAGTAAAAAAAAAAAACAGACGAATAGCAAGGAGCACAAAAAATCGGTCTCTCTCTCCTCAAGCGTTTTGTTCGATTTCCCTAGGACCAAGTCCAGATCCTAAAAAATCAGATCGATGAAGCACAAAAAAATGGATCGATCGAGCACAACGAATTGGTTCGATTGAGTACAACAAATCGGATCGATTGAGCTAAAAAATCAGATCGGCCGAGCTTAAAAACAGATTGAGATCCACACGAACAGCACGGGAGATCCGACCTTCGGCCGCCCCACCAGCCACACACACGCCGCCGCCGCAGCAGAAGAGCGGCAGCTTCGCCAGCGCCGACCCCGCCCGTCACCCCCCCGTCGCCCGACGACCCAGACGAACAGCACGGGCCGCCACCGTGAGCCTCGCGCTCGAGCTGTAAGCCGACGCAGAACCGTTGACCCCGCCGTCGCCCGCCCGTCGCTTGCTTTCGCGTCGCCGCTCCGCTTCCGCCCTCGATCGCGCTGCCATCTCCCCCGCGGAATGGAGGCGGTGAATGGAGGGAAACGGGCGGTAACCCTAAACTTGGTGCCATCTCCCCACGCGACGGCATCGCGCCAGCGCGCACTCGTGGGAGCATGAAGCCGGTCAGGGTGAGGAGGAAAGACCGATTTGGGCGTTCCTTCCGAGCCAGCCGGGAGGAGGACGAGGGAGCCAGGGTGAGGGGGGACGACGGGATACCAAACACGAGCAAGTTGCATCTCGGGATGCATGTATGCTCGGATGCGGGCAACCAAACACGCCCTATAACATTGGACATCATATATGGGAAGTGAGATGATTGTTATAACTTGATGCGTACTTATTAAGTGGAGCTTCTAACATCAATGCATGATAGTGTGACTAAACTAGAGACTGGCTATGTGTGGTTCATCAGATTCTTTGTTGTTGAACATCATGTTGTTGAAATGCATGACAAGATAAGACGTATGATCATTGACGAATTTATAGTGAGATCAAAGATTTCTAGTGCCATGACTAAAAAAAAACTAATCCTTGATATCATGAAATGTCTTAATGCAAACTGCAAAATCCATAGCACTTAAGCACCATGATGTCTTAATTTGTGGACCTAGAGAGGAGATGTGAGTCTAACATTTAGGGGTTGTTTGGTTTAGGACACCATGATGTCTTAATTTGTGGACCTAGAGAGGAGATGTGAGTCTAACATTTAGGAGTTGTTTGGTTTAGAAACTTTTTTAGTCATTGGGACTAAAAAAGGTCATTTTAGTCCCTACCAAATCAAACACTGAGGGACTTTTTGAGACTTTTACTCTATTAGTCCCTAAAAAACTCTCTTGGAGGGACTTTTTATTAGTCACTAAGACTAAACAAAAGTTTAGTCCCCTGAACCAAACAACATCTTAGGTACGTAGTTAACTTTGAAGTCAAGGCATGTACTTGTGGGGCTTGGCAAGTGACCGAAAAAACCTTGGCCACTCTCTAGCTTTTCATTGACAAGCTTAGCTTTCATTGAAAAGCTCAGCAGAGAGGTATAAATGGATGACTTTGTCCATAAATAATACTTGTATGTTGAAAGATTGAGCAAGGCATATGTAGTTCTTTTCTACGAAGACTTATGTCCACATGTATTTTGGCTTGGGCTACAAAGTTCATAATGCTAAACTGAGAAGGTAACCTATGAGATCAGCAAAGGAAGACTATAAGTAAATTAAGAACAATATATACAAAACATATATAATTATTTTTATAATCATTCATGGTTCCTGACGCTAGCTAGTGCCCTGCTTGTCTTTCACCGAAAAGATGGACACGACACCTAGCTGCTAGTGGCCTAGTAATACTGTAGCACACAGCCTGCCGCTTCCGTGCGTTCACGGGTAGAAATATGTTCTCACTTTTGACTGTTACCTGAACTGAGGATCAAAATGTAAGTATTATTACTCTTCAGGGTCATTTAGACATTAATGAGGCGGTTGAAATGATCAAGACACAAACGAATCGGAATTTCTTCATGATTTATGTCATCCTCATGTGTTGGGCTATTTGGACGGTGAGAAATGATCTCATCTTCAAGGGTATACCTGCCTCCACGGCTAGAGTCAAAGCAATCTTCCTAAAGGAGGTCAAGGCCCTTGCTCTCAGGGTCAAGACCAAGTACAAAGCTGCGTTTGATTCATGGATCCAAAATCTGTTGTAATTTCTTGTTGTTTTCTTATTTTCTTTGTTTCTTTCTTTGTCTCTTAATTTGTAACCGTTTTTTTTTTTTTTTTTTTTACCTTTGTTTTGCCTTTAATAAATGACCTGTAGGGGTGTGCACCCCTCCAGTTTTATCAAAAAAAAAAAATGTAAGTATTACAGTGTGTGTTTGTATCTACTAATTAATCACAATTACAGGTGTGTGGGCTCTCGCTCTGCCTGCCGTGTAGCAGACGCAGCCGGAAAGGTAGACGAGCACATGCTCCGTCGTGCGGCCGTGGGGACGAGCCTGCCGTTGCCGGACAAGCAGGTCCTACCTAGTGCACTGTCACAAATGAATAGGGCACGTTTTTTTAGTTTGACTAGTATACTGTGTATATGAAAGATCATCAAAAATACAAGTTAACTCGAAGAACACACATAATATGACCACACTAGCGAGTAAGTGGCGACCTTTGTATAATACTTTCATTTACCTACTTAATGTGTATTTGAAGAAATTATTATTTAAGATAATCAAAAATACAATTTAACTCGAAGAACACACAAGAATATGACCGCACTAGCGAGTAAGTGCACTACTAAAAAAAAATCTTTTACAATGCACTTGTAAAACATTAACGGTGTCGGTTATTTAAAAACCACCATAGTTAATGTCACGATTAACTGTGACGGTTTTTTATGAAAAGCCCGCCATGGTAAATAAGGCACAAAAGACCCATCGAGAATAGGCCCAAACAACCCAAGTAACAGCTCAAGCATATAAAAGGAACACTTGTCTCCCATTCACTCCCACTTCATAGCCGCATCAACCCCTTCCTACCTCTTCCCTCAACCCTAACCCTAACCAGCCCCTTCCTCTCTCTTCCCGGTTCCAAGTGTGACGGACGTCCCCCCCACCCACCCCCTTTCCTCGTGTCGACGACGCCCTCCCCGTTCCTATCGTTGCGGGGCGCGTGGGCAGCCCGAGCGTGCAGGGCCAAGGCGCGGTGCCGAGGGTGCGGCGGCGGTGGCGCAAGCATGCATGCCCAGCAGTGCTCGTGACAAGGCGGCGGCGTCGCGGTTCAGCGGCGGCGCTTTTCTTCCCGGGCGGCGCTGATGGCGGGGTGGCGGCGCGCAGACCTCAAGGTGGCTCGATCCGCGCTTCGGCGGCGGCGTTGCGGCGCCAAAGACCGGAAGATCCGCGAGGGCGGCGACGGATCGTGGATGGAGCTCGTGGATCCGGCAACGGAGACGGATCCGGTAGCCGTGGCCCAGATCCGGCGGTGGTGGCCCAGATCTGGGCCCAATAGGGTTTCCGGTTGGATTTTTTATTTTTATTTATTTTTTCAGATTAACCGTGACAGTTTTGATTAACGGTGACCCTACGTCGCCGGGCGGCTATGAAAACCGCCACCGGAAATCTTTTTTTTTCCTGGAACCATAAATCAGTTATGTACTAGTGGTGGCGGCGACCTTTGAATATACTTTCATTTACCTATTTTTCTTATAAATGTTCTTTATATATGGTTGAAGAAATTATTATTAATTGTTCTATATAATTTTAATGATTTATACATTTATTGATCAATACATTATTTTGAACCGAAAAAATACATCATTGAATATGTATTTGCATAATGATATTGTTCTTCTAAAACAATCGATAAATATACAAATGTAGATATTTGATTGGAGTATATATATTGGTTGGCCACAGAACTGCGGTTTTCTTTTAGTGCTTGGCAAAGATGAATTATTGAGCCTGCCACGTTCGTACATTCACGGGTTGAAATACTGAACCCAGAGCCAAGCAGGGACTGTGTTCTCACCAAAGTACTCCCTCCGTCTCATTGAATTTGTCATCCTAGATTCCGTGCCATCATTTTCGATCATTCGTCTTATTCAATTTTTTTACACAAATATAATTTATTTTTTTATGACTTATTTTATCAATAAATAGACTTAAATATTGATTAATTTATTTTATTATTTACATAAATATTTTGAATAAGACAGATGGTGAAACATAAAGTTTAAAAGTCAAAAACAATAAACTTTATGAGACAGAGGGAGTAGTTACCTTTTAGGAGCTGCCACAGCCATGAGAGGACGGGCTGGGTCCCTCCACTAAAAGGACTCAGCAAGCGAGTCGTCGCGTCGGTCACGGGTTGCACTGTATACGTAGTGGGAGAGGATGGCCGGTTTGGGCAGCGTAGGTGACGAGGCCAGCAAGCGGTGCTAGTGTATCTGTGTATCCAGCTCGATCTTTTCCAATCCCAACCCCACCTCGCTCTCTCGTGTGCTCACCACACTAGTGTTTCCACCTCAATCTCCGACCTCCCCCAGATCCGGTGCTCTCTCGTCGGCGGCGCCCATGGTGGCGGCACAACCTAAAAGTTGATCACCTTCAGGTAATGGCACACCTTTTCCTTTCTAATGCATCCCTGTCGTGCCGTACGTTGCCTTTAAGATACGATTTGTGTTATGTACGAGGGAATCTGACTAAACTATTTGCGCATCCATCCTTCTTTCGTAATCTCAGCCCCTCCCCTGCTGGGAAAACTAAGCATGGATTCCATGGAAGACTTGATGAAGAAACTTGGATGGATAGCCTGGTGCTTAACTGTAATAGGTTGGTTTCTGTCACCCATTATCAGCTTGCTCGTGAACAAGATCTTCGCCTACCTAGTGTTCGACGTATCCAAAAAGATCAAGGAGATAGAGAATGAAAAAATCAGAGAGCTGAAGAAGATGCTTAGTTCAGTGGAGAAGCAGACGGTGCTTAGAGCAGTTGAAGAGAATCCGTCTCAAAGCGATCTCAAGATACTGGAAAGCATGCAGAGGGATCTCAGGTCTGCCTTGTATGAAGCCGAAGACATCCTTGATCTTGTTGATTATCATCGGATCGAGAAGGGTCTCTATCTTGGGGACGATGGCAGCCGCCGCTGGGTGGAGTACAAACTCGGTGTTGCTTGCGTCTGGATTGCCCGCTGCAAGGAGAGCTGGTTTGGGCGATGGATAGAAGCCACCAGAGCAGGGGCAATGAAGGGCGCAAAGAGCATGACCTGGCTGTGGCAGTTAGTGATCCAACAGCTGCGGCAACTATTGATCAGGAGTGCAGTACTGCATTGGGCACATAGCTGGTACCAAGAACTGGTTCAACAATTGAGGCGTGCTGTACATCACAGGTCAGCTGCGCTTCTTCCCCTCTCTGTTTCAAAGCAGCAACCTCCATTTCTTGAAGAAATAGTGGAAGAGACACAAGTGGAGGAAGGAGAGGCGGAGGAGATACAACATGTTCAAGAGGGAGCATTGTTAGAGGAGATAGAAGAAGAAAGTGGTGAAGGAGGAAACATGGGAGAGACGTTAGAGGAAGAGATACAAGAAGATGATGAGGAAGGAAAAGAGGGGAAGCCAACTTCAATGTCAATCCTGCGGCACTGTGCTCAATCTATGCTCACATGGTATGCAAAGGCCTGTTTTTATCGAGACTGGTCACATGGAATTGTTGGCATCAAAAATGACAAGGTACCATCTTACTACAATCTCAGATTGACTAGCATTCTAGTACCAGTGTGTGCCATTATTTGATCTTTGTGAAATTATCTTCATCGTTTTAGTAATGCAAAATAATAGTACTCTCTCCAATCGAAAATATAAGCTTTTTTTGGCATTTCTAGATACACGTAGTCTTCTTACATAGTAAAATTAATATCCTATAGGGAGTACATCAAAATGAATAGTCTAGCGCACCATACTATTACGAGCTAAATTAATATCTTCAAACTTAGTACCAAAGTTTGGTACCTCCCTTGTTATGTTTAGTGGTACCAGCTTAAAGATATACTTATGAAATGAATTTAAGATCATGGATCAGTTTATTCTGTGTCTTGGCATTGTACCATTACTCAAAATGATCCACTCCCCAGCGTTGAGCTCTGCCTGCCATAGACACCTCCGACAAATCTGTCTTAACAGCAGCACATGAGAGAGTTCAATTATATGCTTTTTCATCCAAACAAAAATCTGATTTCAGCTACTTGCTAGATTCTAGAAGCCAATTCAGTTTTTTTTCTTTTGTTGATGAGAGTAATTTTTCACCTTTTCATCATACAATAACTCAGCACTTATTTTTCACATTGTTATCACTTTTAAAATAGTTGGTTGTGCAATTTCTAGGACCGATCATATTTTGAAAGGACTAGCAATGTTCTGCATACCAAATGGTGATTCGTGAACAGACACCATCAACCATATACAGCAGCAAATACACAAACTCATTTATGACATATGAAAATTTATGATATATGAAAACACACTGTCGAAAACGTACCACCAACTTTTTTTAGAGAAAAAGAATAAACTATTTCAGACTATATGCAAGAGGTTTACACACGCCCATCCATTATTGCAGCTAATAAAGCTATCGTCCCTCAATCCATGCTTTGCATGATAGAATGCTAGTAAGCATCCTCGTCATGGAGGTCCTAAACTCGCTAATCAGAGATGCTGACCGCCAAAGCGCAGCTCACCCCGGCACCCCGCTACCCGGCAACAACATTAGATTTCGGGCATCGCTCTACACTGACGATCTTGTTGTCTTCCTCGCACCGTGTGCCTTGGACTTCACCTGCATGCGCTGAATCCTGGACCTCTTCACTGGGGCCTCCGGCCTACACACCAACTTGGACAAGTGTTCCATCACGCCCATCCATTGCTCCAAGAAGGTGGTCACGGAGGTCCTACACGCTTTCCCTTGCCGCCTCATGCCTTTCCCGGTCACCTACCTGGGCGCGCCGCTCTCCATCAACAGGTTGCAGCGGGATCAGGAGCAAGCCATTGTGGACAAGGTGGCCGCCAGGATCCCGGCCTGGAAGGGAGGGATGTTGAACACGGTGGGCAGATCAACCCTCACCATGTCTACCCTCTCGGCGATACCTGTACATCCATCTACTGCGCGCTATCGCCTTGGGCTATCAAGGAGATCGACAATCACCGTCGGGCATTTCTGTGGGTAGGCTCCAGCGAGGTCGCCACAGGCAAATGCCGGGTCGCTTGGAGGACAGCTTGCCTTCCAAAGCCTTTTGGCGGCCTAGGTCTATCGGACCTCAGAGTACTCGGCTTCGTTCTTCGCTACGATGGGAATGGAAGCGGCGGACCAGCTAGGGCGAGCCTTGGGCCGCCCTGCCTTCAAGCCGAGCGTCAGGTGGACGCCATGTTCGTGCCTCCGTGCATGTGCACGTTGGAGACGGCTGCAACGCGAGGTTTTGGACGGACAACTAGCTGCCTTTGGGGCCGATCTGCACCTTCGCGCCCCATCTCTTTCAAGCTATGGGCATCAAGCGCCGGAAGCGGTCATTCAAGGAAGCCATGGCGAGCAGGCGTTGGGTCAGGGACATCACAGGGCCACGAACGGCGATTGTGCTCATGGAATACACTGCCTCTGGGACATGCTGTTAGACATCGAGCTTGTGGAGGGGGCACAGGATCAGTTCGTCTGACGGTGGACAGCGGGAGGACAACACTCCAGCTCCTCCGCGTACGCCAGCTTCTTCCTCGGCGCGACAACCTTGGCGGGCGCTGCCGAGTTGTGGGCAGCTTCTGCGCAGCCTAAGGTGAAGTTCTTCTTCCGGCTTGCCCTGCACGAGAGGCTCTGGACCGCTGGATCGGAGGAGGCGGCATGGGCTACAGCCGGACGCGGTATGTGTGTTGTGTGACCAGGAGTGTGAGATGCAAGACCACGTGCTCGGCGCCTGCGTTTTTCACCGAGGGAGGTTTGGCACCGCACTCGGGCGGTCGTCGGCTTCCAAAGACTTCGTCCCCCGATGGGTCGCGAACGTCTCCGACTGGTGGCTGCTTTCCAGACGTCAGGTGCCCCAACCCTTTCGTGGCTTCGACTCTCTGGTGCTCCTCGTCTCTTGGGTCATCTGGAAGGAGCGCAACCGCAGGACTTTTGACGGCATCCACGGCTGCGGTCGCAGTCCTTCTCGACATTAAGAACAAGGGCGAGGAGTGGCTCACGGCGGGTTATAGTAGTTTGTCGCCGTTCTTAGCGCTGCTTTCTTAGTCGCTGCCGGTCTCTAGTCGCAAAACAATTGATTTAGCTAGTTACACCACTCGAAGCTCCACCATTGAAGTCGCTAATTGTTGTTTAGTGTGCCCTTACCGTGTTCCATGGCACCTCGCCTACTTAACGCGCTAAGCCGTGTATCAAACTCCTTTTTTCTCTTAAAGCAAAACAGGCATAGGTGTGATTTTGAAAAAAAAAAAGGTAAGCATTAGTATTTGACATTCTTGTTTAGTAAATAAATAATCAAAATTAATTATCATTCCGCTTTATTTCACCTTTTTTCCATTTTCTAACACAATGTACATGTAGAATCTTTGTAATCTACTCTAATCTACTCTAGTCCATTTTCCATTTTGATTTTAGTATATGAACTAACTTTCACTCTAATCCACTCTAGTACATGTAGTTGAGGTAGATACATGTACATCCAAACAAAGCCTAACACATGTCGATTGAGATGAATATATGTGTATCCAAACAAGAGGTAAGGTGGTGGATTAAATGGTTAATCCTGACCATTACTATTTACTAAAATAAATTAAAATAGTAATAGCGGTCCACGATAGAGTTGATGATTTTACAGAGTTAATTTGCTTTGTAAGGCAGCTAGCTTATGTAGGCAGGTAGTGCATAGGGTTCATATACTAATGTTATTTTATTAACTTGTTGCATTGTCATATGATCAATACGAATAACTTTTCGTACAAAAACTAGAAGTCATTATTAACTTTTCATTTTGCATGTTATAGAACTGAAGTATGTTTTTAAGGGCTTATGCATGTCTATTATAATAATTATCTGAACCTTGGTTCTTGCAGGAGGATGGCAGTGCAGCTAGATTAGTCCCTATCACTGAAAGAATAAGTTTGAGGAATCAAATGAAGCGCATAGAAGATATTCTCAATGACTCGAAGAAATCAGATCTGTTGAATGATAAGAATAGTAGCAGTGGCACCGCCCAGATTGCATACAAGGAAAGCAGCAGCTTCGAAGTTAAGAACAGTGCCAAAGAAAGCAGCAGCAAGCAGAAAGAAATTGACAAGATGTACATAAAAATTGATCAGAAAGTGTTTGGCCGAGAAGAGGACCGTAACCATATATGTAGGATGCTTCGTGAGGGACCGCATACCTATGCAGCAAGGTCTAGCACAAGTAAACCTTATTCTGTGATTGGCATATATGGCATTACAGGTTCTGGAAAGAGTACCTTGGCACAATATGTTTGCGATTTTGAGAAGAGTTCAGGACATTTCAACCTTATCATGTTCGTTCTTGTGGGGAAGACATTCAGCCTCGGTGATATATTTAGTGAAATGCTGGACCAGATTAAGCAGCAGCGGCCCACTGATACGAATGGTCCTAAAATCCAAAAAACAGAGTTAAAAGATCTACCAAGTTTAAAAGAAGAGTTAGAGAAAGAATTGCAAGACAAATGCTTCTTGTTGGTTTGGATGATCTCGGGTTCGACAATATGAAGGAACGTGGGATTCTACTTGATGTGCTTAATTCTGGGCGGGACAGAAGCCGAATCCTGGTGACAGCTCAAAAGACAGATGCAGGTGCAGCTTTTTGGTGCTCAGAAGCAAATCCCAATACCTGATATGGAAGAGGATCAGTACCTCTCAATGTTCATGCACTATGCCATAGAAGTCAATCAGGTTAACACTGCTGATTATGGAAGATATGAAGCAATCGGTAGAAAAATTACAAAAAAGCTTCGTGGGTCACCCATTGCAGCAAGAACAGTGGCAGCACGGCTTAAGAGCAATAGCAATATTGATTTTTGGGAAAGAACAGCAAGCCTTGACGTGTTGAATGAAACAATGGGAGCTCTGTGGTGGAGCTATGAGCAGCTTGGTGGTGACATCATCAATGCTTTACATACTGCAGGATTTTCCCCAAAGGATATGGAATAACACGGGATGAGATTGTTCGCCTCTGGATAGCACAAGGGTTTGTAAACACCGGGGAATGATGCAACAGAGGAACCGGAAGATATAGGCCAGAGCTACCTTGATCGCCATCGACATTCTCATTTACGCAAGGACAACCAAAAACATTTTTCAGCAAGGAGGTATTGACAATTCATGACCTCGCTACACGAGTTGGCAGAGAGGGTTTCTATAGGCAGCTTCTTTAGAATTGGTTCCAATGACCCACCTAAAGATATCCCGCGAGGTGTTCACCATGTCTTCATTGAGACCAACAACGCAGCAGAGGTCGCAGAGAAAATTTTGGGCATGGAAAATTTGCGCACCCTGATCATTAAGGAGCATCATTCATGGTCCAGCCCCAAGGGAACCATGGAAACAAATCTTGACATAGGAAAATTCTTGGGGCGATTGTTCATGAGGCTGACGAAACTGCGGGTGCTGATCATTGAAGTAAAATTTTTTGTAAAGGATTTGTCAGTCCCAGCATGTATTGATCAGATGAAGCATCTACGTTATCTTGGTTTCCATAGTTATTTTGATAATTTGTTCCATCTGATTTTGCCCAGTACATTTAGCAAGCTTTACCATATCCAGACCATAGATATTCCTTGCTTCGTGAGCGCCCTGTCCCGAAGATTTGGCTAATCTAATCTATTTGCGGCACATCCCTGCTCCGCTGTCTTTCCCCGACATTGGAAGGCCGACGGCACTGCAAACACTGATAAAGTTTGAAGTGAAGGAGGAAACAGGGCATGAGTTGATGCAGCTCACGCACCTAGAAAGTCTTCTTGACACTTTTGTTTATAACGGGGCTTGAGTTTGTCGGAAGCAAAGATGAAGCTGCTAAAGCCCACCTAACCCACAAGATGCAACTCGGGACACTACACTGGGGTTCGGCTTGGCCAAGAGAGTTGGTCCGGACGTGGAAGCAGAGGTGCTTGAGGGGCTTTGCCCCCCAAAGGATATTCAAGAGCTCCGTGATCCAGGTTCTACAATGGTTCAAGGTATCCTAGCTGGATGTTGAGTCGCCACGACCAGACGCCCCAAAGCAACTGCACAGACTTGAACTCCAGTATTGCAGCCACCGGGCATCTATTCGTGAAGGTAGTGAACTCTTCATGGGTCTACGTGAGCTTCACATTGGCAGTTGTGACTGGGACAGCTTGCCCCAAAAATATGGAGCGCCTGGTGTCGCTTCAAACATTGGAAATTCGGTCCTGCAGAAAGATGGAACATCTTCCGACGCTGCCACAGGCTCTTAAAACGATTAAAATCAGTTATTGCGAAATGCTGAGAAGTATTGGTATTATGGATTGCCCTAGACTTGAATTCATACTGGAAAAGGAGAAATGTCCTGAAGCCTGTACATCACAGGAATACTACCAAGACACGGCACCTACCGGTACTCCAGAGCAATCTCCATATCCAATGATGCCTTATCCATGCCTAGTAACTCTAGAGATAAGAAACTGTGCTAACCTGGTAACACTTCCAAATCTACCACCTTCCCTCAAGAATTTGCTAATCAGCTGGTGCAAGGAGCTCTGTTCCGTGTCAGGGCAGCTGGATCAACTCGAGGAACTATAGATTTCCGGGTGCAATAAGTTGCAGTCAGTACAATCTTTGGGAGATGCGTCATCATTAGAAAGACTGTATCTTTCCCGCTGCCAAAGCCTTGCATCCTTAGGATCCAGCGGTGGTCCTAGCAATTTCTCTGCTCTTCGGCAACTTTGCATCGAAGACTGCCCAGCTATGGATATGAAGCAGTTTAACAAAAATGTGCTTGACAGGTTTGGATATAAAGAAATATCACACGATCTTTCGAGCAACACAGATGAAAGGTATACTATTCTTTTTTTTTTCATTGTTTCCTTAAATTCCTCTGCCTACGTGTTATGTAAACCTTAATCAGGTAGTACGAGACCCAGCAACTGCATTTATTATTGATGTCTGGTACTACTATACATTAGTTTTATGTGGGTGAAGGTCTCCGATGATGTAAACCCATGGAAATGGTTGGTTCATACGGTTATTGATTTATATCCTTTTTTTTTGAATTTGGTTATTGATTTGTATCCTGGGATGCACAGCAATTAATACTGTGTATTTTCCATTTCCAGGGCCTAGACTATGGGAACGAAAAATTTGGAAATATGGTATCCCTGGTGTTAAGAAGGGGTGGTCCGGCATTATCGAAGCAGTACTAAAATTACTAATGAGATCCTGAAACCCTTGTTGAGGAGCTCAAGTTGTTCTGGAGGGAATCAGCTCCAACTTCCAGGACCGGAGGCACTCATGGACAGATAATTGTTGTTGTCCAATTTTCTATTTGCCACGCCCAAGCTATAACGAAGCCTGAATGTGTTTTGTCAACGGTACATATGGTTCTCTGCATAAGTTTGGATCATGGAAAACTTGCCTTATTATAGCTTCTTTGTTAGTTCAGACCCGTTTGGTTCGGAAGCGCGTGTGTGTTTGTTTATTCAGACATGCTGTTCTGTATTGTGATGAATAAATGAACGGAAGCAAGCAAGTGACCCTTTGTTTGTGAAAAGTATGGTTTGTTGTGTTCATTGTCTGACATGCTGTTATCCGTCTGTATAACGTATATAAGAATGAAATCATTGTGATCCATGGTATTGCATCCCCTGTGTTCCCGTTTCAGAAATGGAATTCTGCAGCTTCCAGTTTTTCGGAAGCAGAGTGGGCATTCAGAACAGAGAAGGCAATAATCGATAGACAACACAGCCCATCGGAGTGTGGGCCTCGGGAAATTCGTGATCCGGCGTTCGGCCCTTAAAGAGTTTTAGGCCGTGGGCTTTTGCCCGGCTTCATGGTTAACGGTGGAGCAGCCCAGCGTCGTGACGCCGCGAACCCAGGCCAACAGCAGCTGGCGCAGTGGACGGCGGCGGGCAGGCGCCGCGCCGGTGTAGGGGGCGGCCAGGCACTGTGGTGGAGCACTCCACCGTGCGATGGCAGTTTGATGCCAGGGGATGGAACTCTGAGCTGCAGTGGCGAATGGCGCCTCGTTGGAGCGGGGCGGGCCTTTCCCTCGAGGTTCGCCTGCGGGTCCACCGTTAATCTCATCCACAACGCACCGCCGGCTCCGGCGCCGTCGGCACGCGTTCAAGCCGACTACAGATCCCTACGGAGACTGATTTAGCTCTCCAATGCTTCGCCCCCTGAAACTTGTCGGGTATATCTTGCTCTGTCCGTTTTGCTTATCTTCTGCACAGCTTGTGCACTTCGACTCAAATTTTATCTAAAACAATTTCCCTCCACCGACTATGTTGATATCGGGGTGGTGATGCTCAGTAATTAGAACGACCAAAATATCACTAGTTCGTAGATTCAATGGTTGTATCCCCTATGCGATGGCAGAGTGGCAGACTCGATCTAATCCTTGAGCAAAGAATTGTCTGGGCTTTGTGACAGTTTGCAGATCTCTTATTCAACTAATGGCAGGTTCTTATCCTGTATATGAAGAACAAATGTTAGTTCATAAATATATACTCGGTAGGTACTCCAACTCTAGCTGTAATGTCAGGATTTTTTTTTTTCTATCCCAGTAGTATATTTTTTTCTATACCAGTAGTATATCTCCTGTTTCCGGACTACAGTTAGTTCATTTGTTTCTTAATGTGATTGTTCTAAAAAAACCTTTGCTGCTTTGCTTACTAGACTGAGCTGTTTAATCTACATTTCATATTCAAATTATTTCCGACTATATTCATGTCATCATGTGATGCAACATTCACTTTCCCTGTCAGAACTCTGCTCGATGGAAGCAAGGTTGAATTAATCTTATGTTCTGGCAATCAAACTTACCCAGTCGTTCTATATTCCAATGAAACCATTATATATGGATCACAAGCAAAACAGTCGACCTATATTCCAAAGAGGCAAAGGCCAAGGGAAGAGGGGCTAGTTCCACGGTCCGAACGGTTTGAAACCGTCTTGCTTGTTTCTTCAGTTCGTTCGTTGTCTGACTTGCAGTTACCAGTCTGTTTGTATATAAGGATGAAATCATTGTGTCCCGTTCTATTTTTGCCTCCCTTCTGCTCCTGTTTCAGAAATGAAACTCTGTAGGATCCATTTTTCAGGAGCAGAGTGGCCATTTACAAGGCATTCATAACATGAACAGAGTATCTTACTATTACTAATTGGAGGCTCCAACAGAGGCTCCACGTTAATCCTCACCAGACACGCTAGGAAAAAAGATAAAATACTAGAAATTCCCACAATAATCAGAATCATCTAGCCATCAGTTTAATAAGATTTAATCATCAAGGGCAATAATAACCATTGAATCAATCGGTTTAATTTTCTAAAAAATTACCCACCACTGCCATTATAAAAATTAAATAAAACTTCAAAAATCATTTAACCAAATTCCCACGTTGGCGTCAAAAAAAAACCCCCCACGTTCTATGGTTGTTTTACCGATAACCCACATAATCTAACCTAGCGCATCGTTTTTTCAGCAAGCTTCTTCCCGTTGCTACCATCCCATCTAATCTAACCGAGACCATGGTTTTTTCAGCAAGCCAGCGTCCAGCGGCACTCCACATGCATGCCATTCAGAGATCGATGTCTCGGCGAGTTTGAGGATCGATGTCTCGGCGATGCCTACGGAGCGCCTGAGTGAGGCCTGTGGACATGCATGGAATTGCCTGGCGGTGGATCTATGCCTATTTGAATCCAGTTTTTGTCGCCAGGATACAACAACGATCTGCTATTTTGGGCTGTGCCGATCTCACCGGTGGTGGTGAAAGTGCCGAATAGGAGGATCAAAGGGTCAACAGCGAACACCAGACTGGCGCCATTACTAGCTGCCTTCTTCATCTGCAGGTTGTTTGGCTGGTAGAGATGCACATGGTCAAGACGGCGCTCTCAAGAACACTTCATCTGGATCAAGACCAGTAAGTAGCCGGATGAAGAACCAACCATTCAGGGACAGATCAAAAGCAAGATAGTTGGTCTTCATGTAGGAGCCTAGGCCACGCAATCTTTCCTCTCCCAACCTGTTCTGCAGGTACTCATGTTGGGGAGGGATAGGTAGCCAGGCAGTTGGTCGAAGGCGCCGCTCACGATGAGGTCCACCAAGGGATACTGTAGTTGGGAGCCGGAGCAAGTGCGGGATATGGAGGTGGGAACTGGGAACAAGCGAGCAGCAGCAAGCATACGAGGAGCAGGATGGTGGATTGACGACATAAGGCAAAGCATATGGAGGCAGCTGCAAGGCGTCCATGCTCCATGGCCATGTATCATGTATGTCGCTGATGAGCTGTTCTGTCTCTGTGGTGCTGATCCGGATGTTCAGTACGAGGCCAGGCTGTGTCCATTGCAATTGACAGGTCCAAATTAAGATAGTCTGCGATTTGTGCCTATGCTAGAAATACACACTGCTGTGTCCTCTTCATATTCGTCTGTCAAATGAATTATCTCTGCATGCCTGAATGGGCGGCATGCATATCCTGCGTAGCCCCTAGAAGAATCATTTTCCATGCATTGGCTCCTTATGGTTGATTGTTTCCACGGAAACTGAGATGCTTGATCTGTCCCTGGTCATGTTGACATTGTACAAGTACGGCAAGATGCACATTGTACAAGTGCAAGGTGGCAGTACTCATCAAGGTACGTAATGAATCCATGTATCTCTATGTAAACAAAAGTATTGAATTTCCTACTTATTTACTTTCTTGGTCAAAGTAGGTCTGTTTGGATGACAACTGAACTATTATAACCTAGAATATTATTACGGGATTATAGTTTGCTAAAGTGTGAAATTTTGATCTTATATATCCTTTATAGTTTGGCAAGATGGACAATCGGTTGAGGGGGAAAGTTGGACAGTTGGCTGGGACCTGGGGGACAAGATGAACTTTCAGCACCTATAATCCTCTAGAAGCTGGTCTCACCTAGATTACATGATCTCAAAAGTTTTTATTACAATAAATTGATCACATAATCAAATCCTGTCTGGGTGACAATTTGATTATATAATCTAATGTTACTATTACTAATTTGAGGATCCAATACAGACTCCATGTGAATTCTCACCAGGCGTGCTAGAAAAAAGAAAAAAATTAAAGAAATTCTCGCAATAATTAGAAAGATCTATCCATCTATTTGATCATTATTATTTTAATAGCCATTAGATCTGCATTCATTTTTTCTACCCACCTGCGATTATGAAAAGCGTGCACATTAAATTTAGTAGCATTTAGATCTATTAAGTTTTTTCTAGAAATTACCCACCTGCTATTAGGAGAACCAGTACATTGAGAAGGAAAACATTAATATGTTGCCAATTGCCATTCGGCCGGGAGCCAAGCCCTTGTGTCGCAGCCGCCGGCCATAATCACCTAGCTTTCAGTCAATCTCAATCAGGATCAACCTTCCAATCCTACACTATTGTAAGTTAGGCTGTCACGCCTTGCTATTCTTGGGCATCGCTTTGATCGATAGCATAGGTGAGCTCTATGGAGTAGTAGTTGTTCTTTCGATTGCCTAATCAATCTTCTATCTCATCTTGACGCCCAACAGGTTTCATATACAAAGCAGCGACTGGAATAGAAGACATGGCAAGCTGGATTATGTTTTCGATTAGTGGGTGCTGGACATCGTGTAGCTAAACCCAACGTCCTTTGTCAAAGCATGGATGGAGGTACAGGCATGTTGTGCTCTTGCGAGGTGTTTCGGCGACATCTCTGTCTACATTGTTGGCATGTCATTGTTGAGCTACTGGTATGCTGCTCACTCATAGTGCCATGCATCCATGCCAATATCTACTCTCCAAGTTTGTTCATACACATAGCAAATTTAAGTATGTCCCCATGTTTATAGTTAAATCATCTCATGTTTATTATTAATTAGCTCATTGAAGGAGGAAAATTGATGATAATACGAGATGACCTATAAGCGAGGACTTTTTAAAAAACTTGCATGAGGATGAAGAGCAAAGAAGGCTAATCTCCATATATTCCTACAGTTTATTAGCACATAGTAGACTTTAATAATTTTAGGAAATCATATTTAAATTTCATTACCAATATGTCACTGAAGTATTTTATTAGTATATGAACAAATGTAATCCAAGTTAAATTTGCAAAAGTACTATATCACCATATAAAATATTTGCATTGACCAAAAGTTAATGGAGCCTCCATGTTAATTCTCATGGGATGAATTAGAAAACGATAAACATATAGCCTTTTTCAGAGTCCATCATCGTTAATAATAAACATGGGATCTATTTGTTTTAGAAAATATCCACACCAACCATTATGAATAATATATAAAGTAACTCTCTAATCTGTTCCAAAACTACCCTGCTATGTTGTTATGCAAAATGATTTAAAATTAATCAACTCAATTTACATCAAAATTGCCCACTTCCTCCATTGTGAAAGATAATTCATAACAACTCCTAACTTAGCATACTAACTATAACCTCTGTCAACATAATAGATAGTTTAAAATGATTGTGTAATATTTTTGTATAAATAATCCACAAGTGGCATTAGGAAAGATACTACAAAGTAACTCATATGTATGCATTGAAAATATAGACATACAAAAATTTGAAGTAAAATATATATAAATTATCACACTTAAATACTCTCTTAACTTATTTTCAAATTATCTCACGTAATTTGTATCTAAATTACTCATGTCAGCCATCCTAAAAATAAATAATAATACAAAAATTTCTCAAATCAACATATAAATATTAAAAATTAGTTTTCAAGAAAATAATTTAATGTCCATTAACACATTCAAAAAAAAACATTGATTTTAATAATTTATCAAGTGTCGTGTAAAAAGACTTCCAACAATAATGATATTAACAACTTATTAAAATTGTTAATAACCTTCACATTTAATTTATAAATTATTACTTACATAATTTATACAATTTAACTAAAATATTTTAAATATATTTATCAATAGTAAAATTATTATTACTATAGAAACAACTTTTTAAGCCATGATATCTTAACAAGTGGGAAGGATATTGTAGACTATAAGTAGCTATATTCAAACTTAAGAGTGTAATCAGCAACCTAAATTTACCATATATAATAGATGAAAAACATATAATTAAATCACTTGATAACTTTACCAATCAATTGATAACTTTATAACCACTTGATAACTTGATAATCAATAGATGAAAAAAATATATATATAATCACTTGATAACTTTACCATAATTAAATAGACACAACAAAGTATATGGTGTACTTGTAGTGTTAGAAAATGAACAAAAAAAGTATAATTTAATGCAAGTACTTTTAAACATCCATAAACATAAACAATAAATATAAGATTCTAGCCCGTGCGGGAGCACGGGTTGATGAACTAGTGGAATAAATAATAGATACCGTCATACAGACATCGGTGGAGGAAGGGAACAAAGACTCACGGCGGAAGCCAAGAGGGTCGCCACCGCGTCCCGCTGTGATCTCATGGTCTCCGGCGGCAGCGGCGTGCTTCGGATCAGGTCAGCCCTCGGACAATATACACGGTTCACGCGTGAACGGCATGACCGCATCGATCTGTGTCCTGAAATTTACTTGTCACGTATTTCACACAGACATGCTGCTGTGTCTGTATGAATAAATGGAAGGAAACAACGAGGTGTCCCCCTTTGTCCCTAGAATTTATTTGAACGATGCTGTTTCGCTTCACATACGTGCCAGGCAGCTGGTACTCGCTATCCAGGGTGTGGTGGTCGAGCGGGTACTTAGGCTGTCATGGCTCCTGTGCTTTGGAACTTGTTCTTCAGTTCGTTGCTGCAAGTTAGACATTGATTTCGCAACAGGTTTCATCTCAGGCACAACCATATCCATGTCCGTGCGAACACATGATTGATTTAGGTCGCATGTGTTTAGTTTTGTGATGTAGTGATTGTCAACAGTCAACATTCTTCCTCTATTTTGCTTTTATCTTTTATGCTTCGGCTATGTTTCACCGGCATACGTGGAGTGTGTCGAAGACGTATCTCTTGGTTCGTGTTGTGCAGGTGTGGAGCTCGGAGATGGTAGCTGACGGCGAGGTGAAGGGGCCAAGGAGGACGTGCCGGGCCGACGGACCGCGGAGGTGAAGGACGGACGTGAGGCTTGGACCGAGGGACCGGATCGTCGGGTGGCTAGCCATGGTGGCTGACATCTGGGACATCGACGGATGCAAGAGGACGTGGCAGGACCGTGTCGATCGGGTCAAGACGGCGAGCGTGCAGGCAGAGCGAGGGGAGTTCGGATGACTTGGCGACTTCGGGCGGTGAAGACGGCGATGACACGGTCGAGGAGGTTTGGTGGTTTGCCCTCAAAACCATCGGGCGCTGGTTTCGTGGGTTTGGGCCTCAAAACCACGGGCGCGGGTTTCGCGGGGTTTGGGCCACAAAACCCGAGGCTTTCCGGCGGACGGAAGGACGGCACGTGGCGGCATCGGGGAGGTTGCGTGAAAGCAAGGCTACCGATGAGGAGGCGCGGTGGCCGTCGGATTGAAGATTACCCAGAGTCGACCGAAATAGCCTTAGGGTTACAAGACCGACTCATGTATCTTAAGGGTAGTTTAGGCAGAGGGAATATGGGGCTATTTAGCAGAGGCATACCCCTTCATCCTCCCTTGCCTCTCATTTTACATTTATTAGCTAGGGTTTCCAAATTCCCGGTGTGAGAGGTCCACCGATCTTTGTAGCGAATTTGAGTGGGCAAGGGCTAGCCCTAAGTAGCCTGTGCCATGGTGGCGTTTTGATCTGAGCACTTGTGCCCGTGTGTTCTAATCTGAGTTCCGGTGTTATTTCTCGTCACTCTTCTCACCTCCCTCTTTCCGGTTCGATTCCTTCGATCTGAGGTTGTTTTAGTTCGTTCTTTTTGCGCTGGTTTGTGCTATGATGTGAGTGGAACTCATCTACCAAAGGAAACTCTCTAAATCCTCACGAGCACAGAGTTCTCGGCGTTTTGCTCTTTATTTCCCTTTTCTGTCCGTTTCGCGAGATCTGAATTTCCGATCGATTCTCTTGGTGAGGTGCTGTGATTTCTTGGATTTAGTCTCTTCTCTATGTATAGTTTATCTGGTTCAAGTTCTGTGATTTGAGATGGTGATTTGACTAAGTTCTGTTAGGATTGTGCCTCGTCGGTTTCTCTGTTCTTGGCGCCGGCGTTTCTGTTCCTGCAGTTCGTGCTGTCTTTTTCAGATTGAATGCAAGCAAGCAAGCAGTCCCTGCGTCCCTGTGTGCAGCAGCTTCTCATCGGCAAGCAAAAGCCTAGAGCTGTCCAGCGCCCAGGTGCTCGTTCGTGAGGATCCAGCTACATCAGGACAGCAGCTGCCCAACACCGAGCTCTCAGGTTGCTTCGTCAGGTTGCAGCTTCAGCTTTCTGCATCTGTCTCAAGGTAACAGCGTCGTCGATTCCCAAGGTAAAGCAAGGTAAAGCTGATTAATTTTTCACTCGCAACTGCATTCTCTTGTTCCATGAATTAGTATATATAGAAATCAATTTAGAACTGCAGCAGGTAGCAATCTTTGTCGATTGGAAATTGAATCAAGTTCAGTTTTACATAGCTTTATTTCCTTGCAATCGTGAACTAATATTTAGCATCATGAGCCAATTATTACTGCATTTATTTTTATCTCTGTTGTTTAGCTAGTAGCTGCAGTAGCTTCATACGGTCAGATCATCTTGGGCAGCGCAGCTCCTTGTCCGAGCATCTCAAGGAAGCTAGCAACTTGTCTGTGGTTTCCAGCAAAACTTTGTCTGTGGTTTTCAGCAACTTGTGTGCCTAGTCCAACGAGTCCGATTTTGTTTTCTCTGCGATTTGCTCTGTAGTGATCCTGATATGAACATGCCAACCATGGCGACCTATCCAACCTCACAAGTGACCTCTCCAATTACTACATCAACCGAAGTGTTTAATAGACCAATTATAAAACCCCAATACAAGGTGCACACGTTACTTTATGAGTTTCAACTCAATACCATTGATAACTTTATGCTACCTAAGTCTTGTATGTTGATACTACTTAGGTACGTTGAAGAGAATCATCAAGACGAAGGTCACGAAGCTGGAATCGGCAAAGTTCTCGTCATTCGGCAAGGTCATTCGGCAAGTTCCAGCAATCAGCAAGTCATTCGGCAAGGTCATGAGTCTGAAGTTCGTGCATTAAACTGTACCAATCTACGAAGTTTCACATAGCATGCTATACACCGTTGGAAAGCTTATCGAGTTAGCTTTCCAACGCATCCGGCCCCACGTCATTTGAAGATTTCTAGAAGAAGTTATGATTAAAACATTGAAGACTGCTCTGGAGGCCAAGAGTCACGCGGGAACTGAAGACCACTTCGGGAATGCCTTAGCCAGTTGGCCTTCCACCTTCCAACGTGGCTTCTTCAGTTCACACCCACCTTATAGACTTCTTTCTTGTATAAATACTCCCCTATGTGGAAGCTATAGATAGATTTTGATGAATTGAGATTATCCCAGTGATATTGCAGCCGAGCTGTCTGAGTTCTTACTCAACCCTTGTTCTTCCATGTTCTTCTTGGACTTGTGAAGAGATCCCTCTGGGATCCACTACTTCGTGCTCTACGGCTTCCGTTCGGCTGCGCCGTATTGTGTGGATTAGCTCGGATTGTGGTTCTACGGTCGTTTGGAGATCGGTCGAAGTCTTCACGGTTTCGGTGCCTCTCTCCCCGTCGCTTGGTCGCATCCAACCTTGGCAGGTATAAAGCTAGTTATCCCCGCTGTTCTACAGCAAGTTATCTCCTCTACCTTCATCAACGAAGTTATCCCGCTGCCCTCGTATCAAGTTATCTTGTTCCTAAACCTACTGTCGTGAAGATCGGGCCACCTTCGCACCGAGTTCAGTTCGGTACTTATCACCTGGTATCGAGCTTTTCGTTGCCACGGTAGGTGCGCTTATCATCCACATATTTATCCTTGTTCAATCTACTTCATATATATTTTGTTTTATATCCTATAGTCCACTGAGCAAGCCACAAAAAATTTACCTACAGCCCTTTGACGGTACTATTACCTTGTGTTCTTGTGCTCTTCAAGTTGCTAGTCACCACCGTTAAATATCTATCAGTTGTTATCCATTGTTAGTGTCAAAAAAAAAAAAAAGAGAGAAAGAAAAGATTCAAAAAAAAAAAAAGAGAAAAAGAAAGATTGAAAAAAAAAAAAAAAAATTTCAGAGAAGGATTTGAGTTGCGGTTGGTTGCTGAAATTTTCAGTTCACATATTCAAGTGGTGGTAAGTTTTGTTGCTACAACTTTACATCTTTTTCAGCACATCAAACCACTTGGTTTTCAGTACCGAAAGCCCTCCTTGTGCAGCCACCTATAGCCCCACCTTAAAACCAAAACTGGGACAATCGATTTGTAATCCTTACGACCTCTCTACCACGCCCGTTGAAGCTGCCCGCACCAGCACCATCACGTCCTTGAGGACGGGAGGACTTGGGTAAGTAAGTGGTGAGTTTGAGTGTTTCCATAAATACTTTATATTCCACCTTTCTTGCTGCCCCTAACATGGCAGGACCATATTCAAGTGTTCGTCGTGGTGGACATAGAGAAAAAAGAACCACCAATCTCCCGGGCTGAGTTTTGTCAATTTGAAAACGTGCTTGTGGAGACAATGGAGAGAATGGAGAGGACTTTCGATGAACGCGTCTTCCTACACCGCGTCGTCAAGCTCCACAACAACAGAGGCCAACAAGAAAAATTCAGCAAGAGAGTGAGAAACACTTAAGAGTGATCCACAAGTATAGTGAGGGAGAGTTTCTAAAGCCACATAAAACCCCACAGCCTCAACGAACCCAAAAACCGGGAAAAGAGGGATTAGTTTCGATGGCTAGAAAAGGGATTTAGAAGAATTGAGTGTACCTAATGCCAAAATGAGTGAAAAACAAGATGAACCTTGTGAGGAATTATTTGCTACTAACATCATAATACCTTCTTTTAGTTGTGTTTCTTGCGTGACACAGGTTCATGATGAAAAGGATGTGGTTAATTATGACCAACCCCCTATATACGATAAGGAAGATGAATTGATGGACATGGACAATGATGCTGAAATTTCATTGTTCAACATGTCATGCCAAGTTCAGATTGAAGACAATACTAATGCAAGTCTTTACACTTCAAGTGATGCAAGTTCAATAGCCTTTGAGGAGGCTTCAGCTCATGATTCTTTTTAGAATTGCTACTCCAACTCTATTAGAGAGCATGCTGAAATATGACACATATGAATATATCGCTCCACTAGACATTGAGGTGATTGTGAATCCTATCCCATGTGAGGATGAGGGCTGCATAACCAAACGAGAGAGTGACAAAAGAGAGATGTGTGATCCCACTCACTTTGACCATGAGAGTACCAAAATTGAGAGAGTGAGAGATGCATCACAGAAAAATAGAGAGTTAGAGAACAAGACATGTGAGGATATGTTTGAAACTAACACTCTCATCTCTACCTCTAGTGTTTTCTTCTCAAATGTGTAGGTTTGCAATGAGAACGAGGAAGATATGGCTTCTCGGGACAACTCCATACTTGTTGATAAAAGTAAGAAGGTTTTCGCTACTCTAAACCAATTGTTTGTAGCCCCAAACATGAACCATGAGGAGGAAAATGGTAAGACTTCAGAATTGTCGTCCATGGAACTTGTGCTGCCACAAAGTCTAAAAGGTATTGAAATTGGTTCAGATCTGAATTTGCAAGATAAAGGGGTGAGTAATTGTGATAAAGAACATGTTTCAAATAGAATTGACTATAATACTTGTGCTAATTTGGTAGTGTCGCATGTTCATACCTTTGCTGAAATTGCACAAGTTGACAACCAATCAGTTATACATGATCTTTTCTATGCTTTGATATGGTTCATATACATGATGCTTTGCACTCATATATCTAATACTTTGCATGTCAATAAACCTAACAATGTGAGAACATACAGTCATGATGAATTCTTTGCAAAAATGTCTCCATCTACGTGTGTGTGCTATGTCATGTTTGATAAATGTGTTGAGATGAACAGTATACTTGAGAATATTTCTCGAGATAACATCCATGAAGTCTTTAAATACTCCCTACAGCTGCAAGTTCAGATTCCATTTGTTTGGACATCTAGTTGCAACTAAATTCAATGTTTGTGCTCTTTGTATAATATGTGACAAGCTTGCTGATTTTTGAGTTAAGTTATTGTGATCAATATTTGTTTGAACTTGAGATGGATAGATTGTTTACTGACTGCTGTACAAAACCAAAAATGTTCTTCCCTTCTTCCTATCATGATTCAAAAGAAAGAAATCTTGTGCATACATGCTTTATTAATGAATCTGAAATTTTTTTCAACCTCATTTGGAACCCATGATTGTGCCAAGTACATCTCTAAATCGTGCAGTAAGAATGACAAGAATGTTTCTTTGTTATCTTTTGATATATGTGACATTGCAAAGATGAAAAATAGTAACATGAATCAAATTATTGGCTTGAAAGAAATTCTTGTTCTCCCATCTTCAAAGCTATTTACAGGTTTGCCAACATCGAGAGAATGTTTCAAACATGAAAAAATAGATAATGTGAATATGAATTATAACGGAATAAAATGACTGGAATAAAGTGAAAAATTATTCGCATTATTGCAACTACCATGTACATCCACCCTCTCCTATTGTGTCTAAACTGATTTCAGGTAAACAAAAGTCGAGGGCGACTTTTTCTTGAAGGGAGGGAGGATGATGTGACCATGCCAAGGCAAACAACATTCACCCAGTGGCCAAGACAACCATTCAAGGTGAAAGCTAAACTTGATTTCGAATTGTTTAGATATCTAGCTACAAGGCTACTACTTGGCTTGTATGATTATAGATTCAAACACCTAGCTGTGATGATGGAAGATGAAGCTCAAGATGTTGTCACAACACCGCTTGTCATCCGCTTAGGACAATTATTTGGACAACAAGTATTAGAGTCGAGGACGACTCCTTTTCAAGGAGGGAGGATGATATGAACATGCCAACCATGGCGACCTATCCAACCTCACAAGTGACCTCTCCAATTACTACATCAACCGAAGTGTTTAATAGACCAATTATAAAACCCCAATACAAGGTGCACACGTTACTTTATGAGTTTCAACTCAATACCATTGATAACTTTATGCTACCTAAGTCTTGTATGTTGATACTACTTAGGTACGTTGAAGAGAATCATCAAGACAAAGGTCACGGCTGGAATCGGCAAAGTTCTCGTCATTCGGCAAGGTCATTCGGCAAGTTCCAGCAATCGCAAGTCATTCGGCAAGGTCATTCGGCAAGTTCCAGCAATCAGCAAGTCATTCGGCAAGGTCATGAGTCTGAAGTTCGTGCATTAAACTGTACCAATCTACGAAGTTTCACATAGCATGCTATACACCGTTGGAAAGCTTATCGAGTTAGCTTTCCAATGCATCCGCCCCACGTCATTTGAAGATTTCTAGAAGAAGTTACGATCAAAACATTGAAGACTGCTCTGGAGGCCAAGAGTCACGCGGGGGCGAAGACCACTTCGGGAATGCCTTAGCCAGTTGGCCTTCCACCTTCCAACGTGGCTTCTTCAGTTCACACCCACCTTATAGACTTCTTTCTTGTATAAATACTCCCTATGTGGAAGCTATAGATAGATTTTGATGAATTGAGATTATCCCAGTGATATTGCAGCCGAGCTGCCTGAGTTCTTACTCAACCCTTGTTCTTCCATGTTCTTCTTGGACTTGTGAAGAGATCCCTCTGGGATCCACTACTTCGTGCTCCCACGGCTTCCGTTCTGCGCCGTATTGTGTGGATTAGCTCCGGATTGTGGTTCTGCGGTCGTTTGGAGATCGAGTCGAAGTCTTCACGGTTTCGGTGGTGCCTCTCCCCGTCGCTTGGTCGCATCCAACCTTGGCAGGTATAAAGCTAGTTATCCCCGCTGTTCTACAGCAAGTTATCTCCTCTACCTTCATCAACGAAGTTATCCCACTGCCCTCGTATCAAGTTATCTTGTTCCTAAACCTACTGCCGTGGAAGATCGGGCCACCTTCATACCGAGTTCGGTTCGGTACTTATTAGATCCGAATCAAATTCCGTCTTTTGCGTCAGACTCAGTGTGACTAACACTTTGCATGTAACATCTTGCTACAAGTTAGCACGCGTGTTATTTGTATCTCGCTTGAGTTTGTTTTTGGGTTGGGTGATGAGCCGATGACTTCAGAATTGAAAAGGAAAATCGAGGCTCCCATTCACCCCCTCTCGTCGCCGTTTCGGTCCTTCAATTGGTATCAAAGCAGGTTAAGGGTCATATCTACCTTAATCGGTTCTTGATCCGCAGAAGGCAACATGGAGAGGTTTGGTCACTTTGGTGGCAAGCCTCCGGAGTTCGATGGCACCAACTATCCCTATTGGAAGATTAAGATGCAAGCACATCTTATGGGGATAGATTGGAGAGTGTGGGAGATTGTTGAGGATGAGAACTACCAAGTGCTTGCCGCTCGAGTGGGTGAGGATCAGATAGCCCAACATAATGCCAACAACCGAGCGAGGAGCGTCTTGTTCTCTAGCCTCAAGGATAGCGAGTTTGAGAGAGTTGCCACTTGTGAGACCGCTCGAGAGGTGTGGAAGACTCTAGAGAGCTATCACGAGGGAACCCCACAAGTCAAGGCCCGCCTATATGAGACCTACAAGAGAGAGTATAACAACCTAATCCAGCTTGATGGCGAGTCCATCGATTCTCTCTTTGCCGGGTTTCGGGGCGATCTGCAACAAGCTTCGGCGAACAAGCCTTCGGAGAGGTTGGGACGAGCACGAGAAAGGCGTCTCTGCGGCTCTTATACGCCTGGATCGGAAGGTGTGGGATGTGAAGGTGTCCGCGATCATGGAGTCGCCAACTACGACACCCTCACTCCCGACGAGCTCTACAAAGAAGCTCAAGTCTTCGAGATCGAGGCTCGAGATCCAGGCGAAGCTCAAGAACCCCATCGCAAGGCGAACGTTGCACTCATCTCTCGGTAAGGGCGGTTCCAGTTCTTCTGCTAACCCATCACAGATTTCTTTCGCCTTGTCTTCTTTGGTGTCTGTGACAGAGGAGCAGATGGAGAGTCTTGGGGATGATGAGCTTGCACTAGCCATTAGCCGATTCTCGCGGTTTCACAACAACCGCTTGAACCGTCGGCGGGCGGCCCATCCAAGGGTGGATGCTTCGAGTGCGGAGATCCGGACCACTTCGTCGCCGCATGCCCCAAGAAGAACAAGGACAAGTACTCCGGCGAGAAGTACTACTCCAACAAGTACGACTCCGACAAAGCGCAAGGACAAGCGCGAAAGTACACCTCCGGCAAGTACAAGTCCAAGAAGGGATTCGACAAGGAGGCGATCAAGAAGAAGTACCTCAAGCGTGCCAAGGAGCACAAGCACGCTTTCCTTGCTTCCCTCAGCGACCTCGACAACGACTCTTCGGACGGGCAATCTTCCTCAAGCGATGAGGAGCCCTAGCGCAAGGTCGAGGACAAGTTCAATGGACTTTGTTTCTTCACCAACTCCCAAGCCGGGGGGGGCCTGTACCATGGCCCTCGATGGAGCGGTGACCGACAGCGCTAAGGCACACTGCAATGACTCTTCCTCCTCTTCCTCCGAGGTACCTCCTACAGTCGAATCTCTCCCCGATGTGGTTGAATCTTTGGGCGAGGCGCTTGTTTGTCAAGAGAGAAGTTGCTTAAGCGTGCCGCTAGGAGAGAAAGGAGTACAAGGAGAAGTGGGAGATGGTCGTGGATCGAGATAGAGTTGCTTAGGAAGCCTGTCGATGTCTACGATGAGACGGAGTGTGATGCTTGTGCTGTGCATATGCCTAGCATCATGTCTTTGCAGTCCAAGTATTCGGCCTTGCTAGATGAGCACGCTGAATTGAAGTCTAAGCCGATGCTGTTGAGTGCGTGCAAGTCTTGTCCTGACTTGCGATCTGAGTTGGCAGAGAAGGCTGCCAAGCTTGTTGTGCTTGAGAAGGCCAATTCAGATAGCACCGTGCCGGGATGTGCTAAGTGTGAAGCTTTGGAGTTGGAGGTCATGTCTTGTAGGCATGACAAGGGAAGAGTCGAAGAGGAGAACAAGTACCTTCGCTCTGTCCTGAGTTGGGTGTCTAGTGGAGAGCCTCAGCTTGGCATGATGATGAGTCAGTTTAAGAGGGGGACTGACACATCGGGATTAGGCTTTGCTATAGGTGGGAAGGGTGAAGTTATCTATGGTAAGGTTGGTCAAGGTAGTGGTTTGAGCTCAAGTGAGAAACCAACAAACACTCCCAAGTTGACCAAGAGCACCCCACCTGAGCCTACCAAGCCCATTGTGCAAAATGGCATTCTCCAAGAGCCCACTAAGACTCCACCTCCCAATCAAGTGTGGCTTCCCAAACCGAACCACCTCAAGAACCCACTTGACACTTTGCCCAGGATCCCTGAGGAAACCCTTCCTAAGACCAAGACCACAACAAGAGTGAACCATCCACCCAAGAGAGTGAACCAACCACCACCTAAGAGAGAGGTGAGGTATCACTGTGAGTATTGCCAGAGAGATGGTCACTTGGTTGAGTTTTGCTTTAGGAGGAAGAGGGATGCTAGGCGTCGAGTGGAGTTTGAGAACTATGACATGTATCACCCACCACTTGGCATGTATGAGAGGGGTGTACAGTCGGTTCAGAGGCAGTTTGCTAGGCCTGAAGGTAGGAGGCCTCAGAGGTTTGGGCCACGGTTTGTGAGACCATTTGGCGGTCGTGCTCCGCGAGTGGATGTAGATCCTCGCTTTGGGAGTTTTGAGGTTGATAAGAGGAGTGCACCACGCTTTGTTATGCGTGGTGAGAAGTTTGGTAAGATGGGGCATGGGATGTTTATTTTGCCTAATGCATATTTGGGGCAAGATGGTCAACACTGGTACTCTTCCAAGTTTACTAACCCCAGTGTTGTCCCATATGCTCATCCCATGTTTTATCGTTGATACAGTTTGGAAAATTTGGAGGACATGTGGCTCATTGACTCGGCCGTTCTCGACACATGACCGGTAACTCCAAATGGTTCTCTAGCCTCACCCCCATGAAGACGAAAGAGTACATCACTTTCGGGGACAGCAACAGAGGGAAGATTCTTTCACGAGGGTCAATCAGGATCAATGACCACTTTGTGCTCAAGGATGTGGCGCTCATCTCCAATCTGCACTTCAATCTCCTGTCTGTTTCTCAGCTCATGGCAGACGGGTATGAGGTACGCTTTAAGGTTGGATGTTCTCGAGTTTTGGACTCTCGTGGTGATCTCATTTGTTGGATTGTGCCTTTTGGGCAAGTCTTTCATGCTGATTTTTCTCGTGGCTTTGGCACTTCTTGTTGCTTGTTGGCCGGTCCTCCTCTCGATTTGTGGAAGTGGCATAGGAGACTAGGTCACTTGAGCTTCGATCTGCTCGTGAGGTTAAGTTCAATGGATCTGATCCGAGGATTGCCTAAGCTCAAATTTGAGAAGGATTTGGTTTGCCACCCCCCGCCGCCACGGGGAAGATGGTATCCGCTTCCCACCATCCGATTACTCGGATCATGACCTCGAGACCCGGAGAGATCCTTCACATGGACACAGATTGGTCCATCTCGGGTGAGGTCAGTGGGTGGGAAGTGGTATTGTCTAGTGATCATTGACGATTTTTCTAGATATTCTTGGGTCTTTTTCATGGAGAGCAAGGATGAGGCTTTCGGTTTTGGTCGCGATTTGATGTTGAGACTGAGAACTGAGTTGCCAGAGACAGCCATTCGAGCGATTCGCAGTGACAATGGCACAAAATTCAAGAACTCTCAGTTCGAGTCTCTTTGTGCTAACTTGGGTGTCGAGCACCAGTTTTCTAGCCCTTATGTCCCGCAAAGAGAATGGGATTGTTGAGTGGAAGAACCGGACGCTTGTGGAGATGGCAAGGACCATGCTCGATGAACACAAGACTCGAGGAAGTATTGGCTGAGGCAATCAACACGGCATGCCATGTCTCCAACCGCATTTTCCTTCGTGCTTTCACCAAGAAGACATCATATGAGTTGCGGTTTGGGAGATTGCCCAAGGTAAGTCACTTCCGTGTGTTTGGATGCAGGTGCTTCATTCTCAAGCAAGGTAATCTTGACAAGTTTGAGTCTCGATCAGCTGATGGCATTTTTCTTGGATATGCTTTGCACTCACATGCCTACAGGGTTCTTAATCTTGAGACTAACCGCGTTGTAGAGACATGTGAGGTTACCTTCGATGAGACTGCGCCTTATTCCCCTTCGTGTTTGAGTGTGTAGGAAAGGAGGAGATGGAGCGAGCATCTTTGTGGAGGAGGAGCAGGAAGATGTTGGCTGGGGTGATCCCGGTGACTCCACCGCTTGCCCCGATCGACCTGCGCGGCGGCGACGACGCGCCACGGACCGGACCCTACTACCACTACTTCACGGGGTCCGGTGGAGCAACTCCCGAAGCCGAGACCACTGTACCTGAGGAGGTTCCCCGCTCCGGTCGAGGGGAGGCGACATCTTCGCGCCACGGCGCCTCAGCACATTCAGCGTCGTCACCCCCGGAGACCATGATTGGAGGACTAAATCAAAGGGTAACTCGTTCCAAATCCTATGCTATGTGTCACTTTGCCCATTCTGCATTCGTTTCCACTATTGAGCCCAAAGATGTTGACACAGCTTTATCTGATTCGGATTGGGTCAATGCCATGCATGAGGAGTTGCAAAACTTTGAGAGAAACCAAGTCTGGGTTTTAGTGCCACCTCCAGCTGAGTGTCATCCCATAGGAACCAAGTGGGTGTTTAAGAACAAACAGAGTGAGGATGGTGTTGTGGTGAGAAACAAAGCCAGATTAGTTGCCCAGGGGTTTTGCCAGAAAGAAGGAATAGACTATGAGGAAACCTTCGCTCCTGTAGCCCGCATAGAAGCCATTAGGATTTTGCTTGCCTTCGCAGCCTCGAAAGGCTTTAAGCTCTTCCAGATGGATGTCAAGAGTGCTTTCCTAAATGGGTTCATAGAGGAGGAGGTGTATGTGAGGCAACCCCCGGGGTTTGAGCATCCTAAACACCCAGACTATGTGTACAAGTTGTACAAGGCTTTGTACGGCCTGAAACAAGCCCCTAGAGCCTGGTATGAGCGACTGAAAGCTTTCCTATTAGCTAAGGGTTTTGTGATGGGGGCCGTAGACAAAACCTTGTTTCTGCTTAGGAAGGGCAATGACATACTCC
Organism: Hyparrhenia diplandra; assembly: GCA_015847255.1. Lineage (NCBI taxonomy): Eukaryota > Viridiplantae > Streptophyta > Magnoliopsida > Poales > Poaceae > Hyparrhenia > Hyparrhenia diplandra. The sequence goes on from JADLZK010012337.1 coordinate 1,673,554, forward strand.
TAGTCCAGATATATGTGGATGATATCATCTTTGGTGGCTCTTCACATGCTATGGTATCGAGTTTTGCAGAGATTATGAGCAGGGAGTTCGAGATGAGCATGATGGGCGAGTTGACCTACTTCCTTGGACTTCAAATCAAGCAAACCAAGGACGGGATCTTCGTACACCAGGGCAAGTACACGAAGGACATCATCCGCAAGTTCCGCATGGGTGAGGCCAAGCCTCTTTCGACGCCCATGTCGACGACGACGGCCCTGGACGAAGACAAGGATGGAGAAGCTGTGGACCAAAGGGAGTACAGAAGCATGATCGGTTCGCTGCTATACGTGACGGTGACACGCCCCGACATCCAGTTCGTTAGTATGCCTCTGCAAGACGTTCCGATCCCCGCCCGCGCACCTCTCACTTTCGGCCGTGAAGAGGATCTTGGTATTTGCGTTTACCCCGACTTTGGCCTTTGGTACTTTCGGCCTCTTCCACCCTCTCCTGGTTGGTTACTCGATTACGATTATCTTTGGTGATCGTATGCATAGAAAGTCCACTTCTGGTACTTGTCAGTTTCTTGGTACTTCTCTAGTGTCACAGTCGTCTCGTAGCGATGCGGTGTCGCTCGGTCATTTGTTGAGGCGAGAATATGTTGCTGCTGCTTTGCTTGTTGTTCACGGTATTTGTGGATGGTTGCCACTTTGAGAGACTTTGGCTTGAGTTTTTCACGTGTACCTACATTTGTGTGATAGCATGGGAGCTGTGAGTGTAGCTAAAAACCCAGTCCTGCACTCCCAAACCAAACACATAGAGGTGGGGTACCACTTCCCGAGAGATCACCAGGAAAAAGGGGACATAGATGTTCAGCACGTTGTTGGTATAAATTAACGCACACAGAAAAATCCGCAAGCGCACGGATATCGATGTAGCTTTCACCTGAGAGTATTCCAAGGTATCGATTTCCATGGGGAATGTGAAGTGCACTAATCAAGATAATAAGTTGTCCAAGGTTAACTATGGGTTTGTGGGGAGAGAGAAAGTTTCTAAGGCTCTCTAATAGATCTAGGAATCAAAGATACTTCAAGATTTATTTATTATGGGACATCAAAACACTAGCCATGGAAAGGGATGAGAAGGGGGCTAGGAAGCTCCGACTACGGTCCTACAAACACCAATCCGAACGTGGTGGAACACGTCGGCCGTCAGGGCTGTCACCACCTGGGGCTACCACAAACTATCCGTGGGATTGGGTGCAATTCCAGGTAACCACTAGACTAAGCACCATGCCTAATCTAATAACTACTACTGTAGTCTTATAAAGACTAAAGCACTTGATGCAAGCGGGAATCTAATAAATAAAGTAGAAGTAAATGCTGAATGAAAGTAAATAGAAAGCTTAGAATAAATAAATGAAGAACCTGAAGTGTAATACCCCAAAAAAATGAATACCACCGATATGGATTTTTAGATGGATCAATTGTATTTTTAGCAATAGTTGACTAGACTTAAGGAGAGACCCAAAAATTGGACTTTTGATCCATGACTCGGATTGATGAATGGAGACCACCAACGCGTAGAGCTCATTGAATACATGCCGATGGATTATTCATGCATTTTTAATTGAACCATGAATGGTTATGTTAACTCTTAGTTCTAATAAAAAGAATTAAGTTCTCCCATGAAATCCTCTCCTTTGTTGCCTTGGCCGAGAGTCCTCCTTAGTGGCTATTGTGGCCTTTCCTTTTTTTTGTGATGTGCTATATTTAGTTTTTGCATGAAGCCATTGTAGTTCTTGTCCTCTTCCACCGTGACCCACTAGCAGCCGCCACCCTCTTCTTGCACGGGAAAAACAGAGAGAAGGAAAGTAAGGAGGAAGGGGAGGAGTAGGGTTTTGCCGCCGCCATCGCCGTGTCGTTCTTCTCCGAAGTTCTCCATGAGAATGATGATTACATCACAACGACGTGGATAGAAGATGGATCGTCGTCGTACTCATTGCATTTAACCTAGGTGAGATTTCAGATTGAATCCCCTTCTTTGGTTCAAGTTTTATGGATCAAATCATCTAATTAGAAAGGGTTTGGTTGGAGTGATCCTCGAAATTCCCAAAAGTTGATCTCATCCATGACCTAAAATCCTGACAGATTGTATAGTTTCTGTTCGTCCCGATTTTTTGGGCATCTTAATGACCTCATTAAATTTTGACGAAGTGGAAACATTTGTAGAGGACTTCAATACCTTTATTTTGACACCAATATCACCCTCATAGCCTCTGTATTTTTGGAGTTACAGCTATTCTTAGACGGCTGTTTTGCAGTGACGAAATTCTGGACAGATTCTAGATTTACCTAGTTTTGGCCCCCGTAACAGAGGAATTTGAACTTGCTATATGAATATGAATTGTAGAGGTTTTCTTAAGCTTTCCAGATTGGTAGAGAACACAATTTTGTGACTTATATATCTCTAGTTTTCAATTTTACAAGACTGCTGTCCTGTTTTGACTGACAGAATCTTCAGTCAAGATGCAAAGATGTTTATGTTATTTTCTAGACTTCTTATGCCAAATTTCATATCTACGGAAGTTGTAGATAAATGAATGTTCGATGTTCTGGTATATTTTGGGAATTTATTATGGTATGGTTATTTGTCTATGAAAAAGATAAGGACTAGTGTTGCTGTCATGAACTGAAACGAACCGGTAGATACTTAAACAACGTGTTTGAGGCCTATTGTGCGTTAATCATTGTTGTACTTGTTTGTATGATGATATTAGTACTGAGAATTGCTTGTAATCAGGTGGTTGTTGCCTTCGAAGAGTGTCTAGCTCATTAAGCTGATGATCACGGTAAAGGCAAGTAAGCGTGGCGCCGTGGTCCACATGCTTTAGCTTTGTTGTTTGAATTGCCTCCACTGAATTTTCAGTTTCTCACACTAGCCAGATAATCTAAAATTGAAGTTATTGATTTACCTTGAAGTATGACATTCTTCATAGCTTGTGGTTTTATTTTCTAAATTATGAATTGTGAGATGTATATGAAGTATGAGAAGTGCATACATTGCAACATTTGCATTTGCACTCTTCCGTTGGTATGCATTGGAAGAAACCGTAGCCAAATTGGTGCGGTAAGTACCGTACGTACAACAACGCACATTGATGAGCATTGTGGTTGCAGCCTTCACTCCCTCTTGTTGGGTTGTGTGGGTAGAAGTGAAGTCATGCATTGCATTGCATTGCACTTTGTAAGTATATTTATGTTTTTATGAAGTTTGCATTACACTTGGAAGTATATTGATGTTGATATAAAGCTTTGGAGGTTTATATTACTATGCAGTTTAAATCGATGCTTAATCAAACTGTGATTTAAATAACTTGGTTGAAGCTGTTTGCTTGCCGAGGTTTTCCATAAACCTCATACGCTTGTTTCCCCATCTCGGGTACTTGAGCTTCGAGGATGCTTGGCGGGATGGGAGTAACTTGCACATATGTTGTACACTTCAAACAATCATATTTTCTATAACATAATAGTTGGTTGTAGAATCGGTTTGTATCTTGTAGTAAATAGTTGAGGTTTTGTCGGTTAGGTTGAGGATCCTTCATATGTAATCGTAGAAGACTTATTTTTTTTCTGCTCAATCTAGATGTCAAGATTTTGCTTCCGCGTACTCTGTAGTTATGTAGTGTGGTAATCCTCCGGAGAATTGTTATGTTTTCTTACGGGGTGTTACGGTTGGTATCGAGCCTAGGTTACAAGTTCTAGGATTAAGTTATGCTAAAATTTTGATTCACTTTAAAACTTGACACACTTGCACTTATAGGAGGGGTGTTGGGTGTTTCTTAAAAGAGCGATATGTTTATCTTATTGTTTTGTTGATACATATATGCAATTATGTTTATATATGTATGATCATTTTCTGGCTTTGTGCTCCTAGCTGTTGTAGGTGCCTTTTGAATTGTAGAAGATACTTTTGTTATAGTTTTGGTCCATAGGACCCGAGAATAAGTTTGGAAGCCTATAGAGTTGGTTTTGTCTAGCTTTGCGAGATGGGTTGAGTGAAGGGCCCCGCAATGCCTTCTCTGCTTTTGCTAAGTGAGGTTGACCAAGTGATAGGTTGACCCAACTATTATATTCAAAGGAAATTGTTAAATGACGGATGGGATGGCCTCCATGTCGTGCATTCTAACTATTTCCTCTTGACATATCAAATGGGTGGGTCATTGAGTGCCTTTTCCTATAGATTGGAGTGGCGATTTTTAGCGACCTTAGTGCGGTGTAGTTTTTTTTCCACACAACTTAAATTTTATCTTTTTAGCAATTGTCAAGATGTCATGACATTAGACTTATTATGTGGAGTTTGTGAGGATTTAAGGTTTTAAACCTAGTGTTGTGCTTAGTCTTAGTTTGGATGCTAATATTGTAACTTGAAATTGAATATGCTTAATAGTCGTGTGTGGGCACTCAATGTGTTGTAGTTGCCTTAAAGGCTTTGAGGTGGATCTAATTGGCTTTGCATTCCAATGGAGTAGTTTAGTTGATCTATTAGTATATATGTACCGGATGCTCCTTTGAGCACACAAGTTGGATGATTTATTCTATAATATGGTGCAAGTGACCCATTTGTGAGAATCACGACTTACAATTATTTTAGGCTAGTGCGTATAAAGACAAGTCAGTTTTGGAGGTTGTTTCATGGAATTTTTCACATGCTTATTTAGTGAACCTATCATGATTGGCACAATGTTGCTTTCTTTAGAAATATGCTATTCAATTGCATAATTTTAGTGGTTGTTGTGGCATGGACGTCATTAGAGACATGTGCCAATGGAATAAAGATATAATGGTGTGTTAGACTAAGTCTACAAACATAGTGGTGGATTGCCTAGTGGTTCATGTTATTTGAATGGTGCTCGAGTAAGGGAATGTCGAAAACATTATGGTTTTGATGTGGAGAAATTGATGTGGCATCACTTTGACATATTTTTCTAAGACTAAAGTGTGTTTCTTTTATCATATTTGCTCTTTTAGACTCGGTGGATCTAAGAAAGTAGTAAAGCTAGCTCTTAGCTCAATGCTTTTGGTTGTCATGGAGGTACGCGCAATTGTTGTTCTAGGATCTTGATGAGATTGTTGAAGTAGTATTAATACTAAGTAGACTTATTCGATCAAAGTTTTGATGTGTTGTTGGAGCTGCAAAAAGAAGTATGATTGTCTTGTGATATCCTAGTGGATCCGTAGTGAATCCCTAGTCAATTTTATGATTTCTAGTAGAACTAATGTTTTCCTTTTTTATTCCTAAATTCGAAGCCATGTTTTGGAGCGGTGATGCTCTAAGCTTTAGTTTTAGCGGTAACAATTGTTCTTCAGGTCTTGTTGGCAAAAAAAAAGTGTGTTATCATACAATTTTGTTTTGTAGTCAAGGTTGAATTTTGTTAGCATATTGTTTGAAGGTCGTCCGTTCTTCCATAGAATTGAGATGTTATAGAAAGAGGGAATGCATTTTGTGGCAAACCTAACAAGTGTGCCTTCTAGATTTTCATGGTTGATTTTTTTTGACAAGTTATTAATTGGGATGGAAACATGGTAGATCCCAAGAATGATGTTTGTTTTGTAGAGTGGCAGAGACTAACTATTGCCATGGAAGTTGGAAGATTTCTTGCACTTATTTGAATAACATCATTAGTTTGTTTAGAACTAATCTAGTTTCTAAGAACATATCACTAAGTTAACTATGAAGGGTTCCCCTTTTGTTTTCTAGGTGGATTCCCCGCTCATTATTGTGGTAATGGAGGAGAAATATAAGTAGCTTAGAATCTTAACTAATAATAATTGGGGGATGCATATGTATGATGTTAGTAAATGGTGTGGTTTATTAATGTATATAGTTAGACTAAAGATATAATGACATGTGCTACTTGGATGTTGATTTATGTGGATACTTTGCATGGTAAGAGAAATAGCTAGTGGAGTTTTGCTTTTTATGTGAGATATAAATTCTTGAGTTTGAGGCAAGCTTTTGAACTTTGAAGAACAAATTGGTGAGTAATCCTATTTTGGGTTTGCGAGAGAATGAAAAGTTTTGTTTACAATATAGATAGAAGACTCATGTATTAGTACATGGTATGTGCTCATGTGAGAAGGTAGGGTGATCTCTTATGCAACTAGGTAGTTGAGGAAACATGGGGTGATTTATCTACACATGGTTTTGAGTTGGCAATAGCGGTATTTGCATTGAAGTTTTTATACACATCTTTATGTAGCATTTTTATATTCTTATGGACCATGAGGATCAAGTATATATTTACTTAGAAGGAGCTAAACTTGAGACAGAAGAGGTGGCTAGAGTTTATTGTGGATTATTATTTGACTATTTAGTATCATCCAATATAAACAAAAATGTTGGTGTAGATGCCCGTATATTTAGGGATGAAACCATATCAGATTTAGGCGAATACTAGTGATCTTGTGTTATGTCTTATATCTCATATTCTACTCCATATTTTCTCTTTTATCTTACACCCACATTTTGATCATTAGGATATTGATATCTACTTTAGATACATATTAGAAATCTAATGTTGAATATTCGGTTCGTATACTATCTGATACTAAGTGTTTGGATTTAGATAGTGACAATACATGCAAGGTTTTGACCTTTTTGAGACAAGCGGATATTAGGAAAAATCCATCCCATTCTTACCCCTACCCTTTGTAGGACCTATGTTCCTAAAGCATTCATGGTAATGATTGATGACCATAGAGCATTTCTCTTTGCTATTTTGAAGTTGCACGTGAGTAGACCCATTTTTTATTCAATCACCATGGCATGAGAAGGTGAGATGGTTTTAGTTGTAATATCTTACTCTAGGCACTCACAAGTGCATTGATGTAGCTAAAAACGTGTGAGTTTAGTGTGGAGGTTGATGACACTATTTATTTTAGATGTCATCTATGTGATCCACATAAGTCTAGGAGAATTTGGATATTTTGAAGGAAGCTCGTCACACCAATATACGGTATATCCAGGTGAAAGTAAGATGTATAAAGACTTGAAGCAATGTTTTTATGGAAGTGAGTGAAGGTTGATATTGTTAAGTATGTGGTTTGTGTGGCATTTGTCACAAGGTGAAGGCTGAGTAACACAGGTTGGCTAAGTTGCTAAAAACATTGGAGCTCCCTAAGAGGAAATCAAACAATATGTCAATGCCTTTGTGGTTGGAATGTCTCAATTGTCAAGATGCAAAAGGAGCTATTTGGTTTGCCATCAATAGGCTTACCAAAGTGGCTTACTTAATTCAATGAGAACAACATACTTATTTGCTCCCGACTGATATGTCCTTGGTGTTGTAATGATCGCAGTCACGGGAACGAGTCGGCCAAGGCGTCGCCCCGATCCATACATCGATCGAGAACGCGATGGAATCCCCATTTCCGATCACGGCCGTAGTGATGGCCCTGATACAACGGTAGGTAGCGGCGTGCGCAGTGCCTCCCCAGTGGTGGCCATGAATGTCACCCCGGAAGGACGCCAGTGACGCGCGCCCCCTAACCCACATCGCCCAAGCTGAGGAGTCAGCGGATTGTGTAGTCGATGAACAAGCTTGAGGAGTAGGCAAACATTCTGCACCCCAACATCTTTGATGCCTAAGCCTCCATATTCTCTTGGTGACAAACCGAGACCCACGCCACCAGACAGCTTGCCGGAGATGACTTTCCAGAGGTGTCACCCGACCATAGAAAAGCTCTTCTGCTTCCATCCATGAATTGTATGCGATCTTTGGGATCTGGATTGAGCTCATCAGGTACACCAATTGTGAGTCAAGCACATAGTTGATCAGGACAGCTCTTCCCATGGGGTTCAGCAGGTGTGCTTGCCAGGAAGCAAGATGCCGGTCTGTTTTCTGTATATAAGTGCTGAAAGCCGACAGAGGCAGCTTGTGAATCGACAAAGGCAAGCCGAGGTAAGGTTGAGGGAAACCTTCTTCCTTGCAGCCCAGGATCTGTACACACTCATCGATATGATGGCAGCTCATATGGATTGGCACCAGCGTACTCTTATAGTAGTTTATCCTGAGTCCAGAGAAAGTAGCAAACTGATCCAGGATAGACTTGAGTCCCCCTAGCGTCATCAGGATCACCTCTCAGCACAATTAAGGTGTCATCGGCATACTGCAAAACCGCACAAGGCAATTCATCGTCTGTCGGATGCCTGATGTAGTCGTTTGCTTTGATCATGCACTGTAGAGTTTCAGCAACCAGCAAGAAGAGGTAGGGTGAGATGGGGTCCCCCTGTCGAAGTCCTCTTTTGCAGGTGATCCACGGTCCCGGGCAACCATTAATCAACACAGCTGACTTAGAGGAGCTTAGAATCTGCTTTGCATCCGGTTTATCCACAACTCATGAACCCCTCTCGCCCTTAGTACCGCAAGCAGGCCTGGCAAAGATATCTTGTATCGAAGGCTTTTGCAAAGTCGGTTTGAGCACTAAGGCGGCTTTTTTCCTTTTGTGACACACCGCACAAGCTCAGCCGCATAGACAAAAGTATACGAGATTGATCTCCCTGCGATGAAGCGGGCCGGGCAATGTCAATGAGCTTCGAATCTCTTCTTTGCAATCTTGTTGTCGGGATCTTTGAGAGAATCTTTATAATGCGATTACGAAGACAAATCGATGCGAAACTCACGACATCCACTGCCCCAATCTTCTTTGGGATGAGCACCATATGAGATCGGTTGATAGGGCTCAAGTCTGCAGCACCGCGGTGGAAGTCGGCCAGGAACTCCATGATAGTCGGCACGCCGATGTCGGCCGACTTGTAGAAAGCCGCCCAAAGCCATCGGGCCCGGCAAGACTGCGGTGTTCATCACCCGGATGGCAAGGATTGCTTCCGTTGCGGTGAATTGAGCATAACCCGTCGCCCGGTCGGTAGGCATCCACATAGAAATTTGTCCAAGATCAATCGAATGGTAGATCGGCACCCGATGATAGAACCGGAAGTATGCGGTGGCGCCCTCGATTTTCTGCGTGGATCGACAATATCAACGCCGGACCGAGATCTTCTTGATGAAATTTGCTCTCGATTGTTGAGTGGCTTGAGCATGATGGAAGGCCGTGTTGGCATCTGCCTCTTTGATTGCCCGGTGTTTGCTTCTTTGCTTCCAATATGCTGCCTTGGCCTTGATCGCCGCCTCCAACTCTTGCTTGGCAAGCTGCCGAACACGAGCTCATCAAGTGAAAGCGCACGGTTTTCTTGAAGAAATCAAACAAATTGTATGATAAATGTGCAATTGTGAATGAGGTGGTGAGGTGCCTCGTTACACCGTTTCCAAACCTTTGCCGCTGATCTCGTCGCCTTGATGCATGTGGCCACCGCTGCACCGCCGATAGCTTGAGAAGGTGCCCGCCGCAGGCCGGAGGATGAGAGGGAAGGAAGTTCGGGTTCGAAGCCGGTGCTTTTCGGAAACGGAAGATGATGCGATTTTGGGATGGTTGTGTTCACCGATAGGAGTAGGGGGTGTGATCCGAGGTGGGGCGAGGAAGGGAGCTAAGCGGCGTAAAGGGAACGCAAAGTTGAAGGCATTGTCGGTGAACACTCTGCCTAGTTTGGCAAGGATTGGGCTTTACCGACCATTTGTCAGTGTACAAACGGTCGAGAGGTGCACTTCAAGAATGACTAAAGATTGAATTGTACTGTTAAAGGCATTTGCTAGTGTAGGATTGAAAATGCCATTGTTCTTGTCTTGCGCGCAGTGAACGAGATTGAAATCCCCAAGAAGGACCCAAGGAGAGGTAAGAGATGGCTGAATGTCGGTGATGGATTGCAGGAAAGGAAGTGATCCACGGTGATCCGATGGACCATAGGCGTTAGTTATTGTTAAGTCTAGGTTTGTGGCATTGCAGGTTAGAGCCGTGGTTAGGGAGTGTGTGTTGATGCTCACTAACTCATATTTTTATGCATCAACAATTCATGAGAAAAGGACTAAAAAGATAAATCAACAATAGAATAGGGCTTTGGACTAATGATTTCCACGAGTTTTTGGTAAAGTTGTGGTTTGCGGGACTTGACAGAAAACTTGGCCAGAATTGGCGTATCATACGACCGACATAGCGTAATGCAATCCAACTCGAAACAAGTCTAGAATGCTCCGGATTACTCCCCGGCGTGGGACGAAACTTAACACCCAAGAAAACATCATCTAGAAGACTCCAAAAAAGCCACGACGCGTCGCGGGGACCTGGTGGGACACCCGGGCCGATCACCAATAGTCGGGCCGATCGGCGCCCCTACTCCAAGTTAGCCCCGTCTCCGGAAGCTTCTCCAACCGCCTCTAAGACGCAATCTAATCCGCCCGTTTAATGTCGGTTTGATCCGAGGGCGACGGTGGAGCACGAGATGTATCTAAATCCAACACCTGGCACCTCCTCCGGACTATATAAGCACCCCCCGGGCCCCCTTTCATTTCATAATCGAAGCCTCAAGTCATCATCAAGTAGAAGATCAAGTTGAAGCCAAGGCGAGGAGAAGAAGAGGAGACACCAAGAGATAGGATAGCTAATTCATCGCTCTAAATAGATCTAGAGCCTAGTTTAGATAGAAAGTCAGAGTTTAGAGAAGAGAGAGCATCTGCTCCGGTTCTGGATCTGTAAGTTACACTATGAATCGATATTATTGTTTTCATACACCTTCATGCTATTTCATTATTATGCATACAATTAGTTTATTTTTACTTTATTCTAGTCATAGCATATTTGATATGATCATTATTCATGATAATTCAATGCGCTTATTAAGTAGAGCTCCTAGTATATTACTCGAGTGTGCTAGGTAGTAGAAAGTATGTAAGCATGGTGCTTAGATATAATTTACTCTATGGATTCACCTTATATGCTTGGGTCGTGTGGTAGATCGTAGTGGTGACAAACACTATTGAGTCCTTTGCAATCCATCCCCGTATGTAAGACTAGTCGATAATGGTTCTTGGGTTAATCTTGTTTCGTTCTGATTTTCTTAAGTAATCTTGTGGTGCACATTCTTATTTATAGTTTTGATATATATATGATCTTATGCTATGCCATTTTAAAACCATTTAATAAATTCTTTGTATGCTACCTAAGAATTGTCCCTTTGTCTTAAATCAATCCTAATCTCACTAGGAATTAATCTTATGCTATACTCACCACGTGTGTACCTCACTGCTGTCTCATATACCTTATTGCTATTTATTATTGGCTTACCTTGTTTAAGTATATGCTAATTACCACAAAATCTCATTAGTCTTCTATCTTTGTCTTTAATCAATTGAACCTTTGTCATATCTTCCTTGTGGATACGATATATATTTAAAACCCTCAGGGTGAAATGCTCCTTTGGACATCCGCGGCGCTATGCGGATCTATAAATATTTCTCGTAAGCTAACAAATACCAACAAGCATTTCGGCGCCGTTTAGGGAAGATTTTGATAGCTACTCTTTTGATTATTGATAGATGAATACTAAGTGTGGATTTTGCTACTTAGCACCTCTGCTAAAACAGATTTACCCGTTTATTGTCTTTTTCTATATTATTCGCGAGGGTATTACTTGAGGTTTGATTGAGATTCACTACACTTTGATCATCTGAATCAAGTCAACCCAAGAAGCTACACCAAGTTCACGAAGCCATGCACGAAAAGGCGTTGCGAGAGTTCTCGCTCCAAACATCAAGAACATTCGCGATTTGGACCTACACTTCCAATCAATCACGAAGTTTGAGCTCAAGGCAAGCCTCATCAACATGGTGCAAGCTAACCCGTTTGATGGAAAGACACATGAAGATGCAAGCACTCATCTCCGGACTTTCATGGAGATAAGCGCCACCATCAATATCAAGAACATTACCAAGGACACGATCACGCTCCGCTTATTCCCTTTCTCACTATCGGGAAGAGCGAGGCAAATGGTTCTACTCAATGAACAAAAGATAAACACATGGGAGAAATGTTCAACCACATTCCTAGCAAAGTTCTTCCCTACGTGAGGCAAAACCAATGCCTTACGTGGAAAAATTGCCAACTTTCGGCGAGAAGGGAGAATCTATTCCAGAGGCGTGGGAGCGTTTGCAAGAATACATATCGGATTGCCCTCACCATGGAATGGAGGAATGGATGCTCTTACAAGGATTCTATCATGGACTAAATCAAAAAGCAAGAGAGCATCTAGACGCCCTTCTTTGGAGGATCATTCTTATCACTCACACCAGGGAAAGCCGACATACTTATGTGCAAGATATCGAGAAAATCAAAAAATTTTGGACCCGAAGAACACTCAATACCGTCATCAAAGTGAAGAAGTACAAGAAGAACAAGAAGAATTGAAGGCAGTATCAACTGGGATGGATGTGCTACTAAATTGGCTTGAGGAGCGAGCCAACTACAAGAAGGATCGACAAGCTTTACAAGACTCCATGAACGCTTCAAGAAGTTCAAGCTTGGTGGTTCACAAGTCAAGACCGACCCAAAGAAAAGACGCAACTACCCACGGCCAGACTTACGCGGTAAGTATTCGTGTAATAACTTTAATTCGGGTAATAAATTCAAGCAACCTTCTTTACGAGAATTAATTGAAGAGCAAGTTAAGATTAATGATAGTTTCTCTAAGAAGTTAATTGCTAATGATAAAATTACGGAAGATATAAATTCTAAAATGGATAGTTTTTACGCTATGATAAAAGAACAAGTTGCTTTTAATATCAAACTAGAATCAAAATTATCAAAATTGTCACGCTGCTATGCACTTGTTGCCACTAATCATGAGCGGGGTATGTAATGTCCGAACAAGAGGTGGTAAGCAAACCACCGATCCACCATACCCAACGGCGCAGACAAGACCGGCTAGAACACCTACGGCACTGCGGCCTCCGCACCACCCGTAGTACCGGCCAACATTCCGGAAGAAAAGGATGACGGCGTAGAAGAAGTTGTGCGCCAAGAACCCACGGGACAAGACTTTCACGACACCAACTTCCTACCATATCCAAGAAGAATGAGAAGACCTCAAATTGATGATCAATTCGGCAAATTCGTAGAGGTGATCGAAGCTTTATGTCAACATACCTCTACTAGGCGCCATGCAAGTCCCGACATACGCCAAGTACATAAGAGATATCCTGAACAAGAAGAGACCGGCCGCCAACTATAGAGATCATCAAGTTAACAGAGAAGAGTGTAGTGCGGCAATCCTAAACACATCACCTATCAAGAAAAGGATCCGGGATGCCCCACTATAGAGTGCTCAATAGGAGATCAATACTTCAACAATGCACTCGTGATCTTGGAGCAAGTGTCGATTTGTAATGCCCAAGGTTGTCTTCGACAAGCTCAAGCACCTACCTTGGTTCCAACATCAATGTGTCTACAACTAGCGGATCAATCGGTTCGTTGCCCGTCGGGGAATCGCCGAAAATGTTCGGTGAGGATCAGGGAGTTCTTTGTGCGAGTTGACTTCGTTGTCTTGGACATGCACCCGAACTCCGTGGTCTCACTAATTCTCGGACGACCATTCCTAAGCACCGCCAACGCTCACATTAACGTCGTATTTGGAGAAATCACATTTGAGATCAATGGAAAGGAGGAGAAGTTCGCCTTCAAACCCGGACTGAACTTCGCTATCAACGCGAACATGATCGATCAAGAGAAAACGATGCCAAACGAACCATCCTCTCCGATGGAGGATGCACCGGAGGACTAGAAGATTTGAAGGTCCCCGTTCGAGGACCTTAACTACGGACCTCGCCCGTCGGGTAATTCGGTAAAAATCCAAAATATTTTATTCCTCGCATTTATTTTCCGTAATTTAATTCCAAAGCACTTTTACATTAATTAAAAAGAAAATTTACGCCCCATGATTAATAATCTTTATGGAGTGAAAACCCGTATAATTACTTTTACGTGGTGGCATAAAAATAATTTTTACTTTTTTACGCTATATTTATTCATTTTTATTGAGAAAATACAAAAATAATACATCCTTACAAGTGGGACCCATATGTCATAGGGACAAAACAACAAATCACCACTTTCTTTATTCCCTTTTCTTCTCTTCCATCCATTTTCCACCGCCAAAGACTCCACTTGACCTAACATATACTATTCTAGCGTGGAATTTCAGCAAGGAATGGGCCGGAGAAGAGGACACCTAGGTGGGCCCCACTTGGGGCCGGCCGGCCCCACATTCAGCCGACCAGCCTCCCCCCTCCCCGCACTATAAAATGGCGCCCAGCCCCATGCAATTCTCATCACAACTCACTCAATTTTCGGTTTTCGAGAAGAAGTAGAACTGCCTTGAGCAGAAATAGAAGAGGGAAAGAAATAGAGTAGAATTAGGAAGAGAGGAGGAAAATCTTCGGAGATAGTCTTCCCTTCCAATCAAATACCCTCTAGCCAATCCTTTTCCCATAAACACCAGCCATGCTCGGAAAGATACTCAGGACACGCTCCCGCTCCCGGGCTAGTTCCGGGCAAGCAATGAGCACTGACACCCGAGCAACACCGTCGCCAACCTCTTCTCCATCACCTTCTGCCTCACCAAGCCAAGGTAAAATTCTAACCTTGGATGTACACCTCCATTTACGAGGAGGAGAAGAGAGGAGTAGGTATGAAAAATTGAAAAATAGAGACTTCATGTTAACACCCATGCTAGATAGCGATTTCATGAACCATATAGGGATATTACCTGAGTTTACACTTATTTTTCAATTATTAGGCTGGTCAGCTTTCTACGATACCTCTGAAAGGGGGTGCCGACTTCTTACTTTAGAATTTCTTTGCACCTTGAATATCACTGAGAACGGGGTAACCTTTCGGTTATTCCGTCAACCATACACCATGTCACGGAAACAAGCGAAAGACTTTGCACTAGGTTTCGCGATCAAGCTGCCCCATAGAAGTACTCTCTACCCTGAGCGACTTCAATAGAGAGGCTTTCTGGCAAGAAATTTCTGGAAAGGCCATGTCTCACCGGCCACGCACAAATGACATCCATCTTCCGACTTTAAAATTTCTTCACAGATGGATGGCCCTTGCCTTTTTCCCACGCAAAGATAATATCACCGTAAGAATGTCAGAGTTGGCACTCATGTATGCCGCTGTTACGAGAACACCTGTCTCGCCTGTCAAACTGTTAGTGGAACACTGGCTATCACTTCCCAACTTAGTTGGGGACATAAGCTGCACCTCTCTAATCACCCGAATAGCCAGTGATCTCGGCCTGCTTGGTAACGATGTCACCATTATTGACATAACCACTCCACGGGAGATTGTGGGATATGACCACTTCCAACAGGGCCGCTGGGTAAAAAGAGAACAAGAGCAATATTACTACCTTCATAATAATGACGCAATCCCGCTTCCTAACCCGGGATTGGGCATATATCTTTGTCTTGATCTTTTACGTTATTAATACGAGTACGGCCGGTCCGCCGTCGGCCGTCAACATGAACTAGAGCTTCAACGTCCTACTACACGAGAGGCGACCCGGACCGGGAGGGCGCGGCGATACCCGGGCCTACGAGGGCTTCGTGCCATCATACCCCGCGCCGCGCCTATCCGGGAGGACCCACCGCCCACTCATGAAGTACCCGAAGGTAGTAATGCAGCTTTTATGCCGGCCCGCCATTCTTTTTTGCAGGTTTCGAGTACCGTGACCCAGCAGTATTCCGCCAGGGTGTGCATACCAATCTGCGCACCGTGATCAACACGCAAAACGCCCACTCTGACCTCCTCTACAATCAACAAGAATGGATGCAACAAAGGGGGGGAACAATTTGGACGACATCCGGGATACGGTGGACAACAATCTTGAACAACCGGGCAAGGATTTTTGGCCGTCTAAGGCATGGGTAATGCAACAAGCAGCTTGGAGGAGTGGTCTCCGTGAAAAACCACCGGTGAGGGGAAACCCTGTTCAACACCAACCAACCGTCGGACCCTTGGGGAAGGAGTGCCCCCGAGGTAAGTAATTATCTATTTACTTAAATTATTTTGGTTTTTTTATTTTCGGCTATATATTTATATTTAGGTTTGTTTAGCTAGTTAAAATAAATAAAGTTTGGTTTTTAATTTATATATATGTGTGTGCCGAATAATAATAAAAAAATATATGAAAACAATAATAAAATAAAGAGTGATGATTTATGCTATAAACAAAAACATGATAGATGTTGTTCCTACGTGATAAATGCCTAGCTTACCATCTTTGCTTCTCCCGAACATGGATATAATTGTTTAGATTCTAAAACATGCTTTGAGCTTGAGTTACGTGGGAGTATGATCTTAAATTTCAAGTCTAGGCAATTGGTGATATGATATGATAAAAGTTAAGCTACTATCTATCTTGTTCATACGTGACACTTAAATTACGGAGAATTAATCTTTGAAAATCTTAAATGATGAGTCTCTGTATGACACAAGTTTTTAAGCTTTGATAAAATAAAATAAAGGCCTTGTTAAAAATATGCTAAAGTTGCTTACATTATATATATCTCTCTATGCTTTCAAGAGACTTGGGCATGACAAGAAAATAATAAAATATATAAATATATATATATGAGAGAAAAGTGAGACGAGAAAGAGGGAGAGAAATGGACAAGTGTTCTACTAGGCGAGAAGGGCCTACCTCCTAATAAAAGAGATGAAAAATGGACAAGTGTTGGGCGAGTAGGGCCCACATCTCGAGAAAAGAAAAAAGAAAAGGAGAGAAAAAAAATGACAAAAAGTCATACGAGCGAGAAGAGCTCACCTCTCCAACAAGTTGTTTTGTAACCCAAGGTTCTCCTAAATTTATTGCTATAAAGAGAGATATATTTTCAGAAACAAAAGAAGCAAAAGAAAAAAAAGGCTAAGAAATTAAATGTTTACTCTTATTGTTGTCATACAGAACACTCTATGCTTTCACTTTGAAAAATCTTTTTGTAAAACTCAAAGTTATAGTGAAACCACGAACTTGAGACATGGTGTTTGACTAAATTGTTCTATCTTTCAATTATCCAAGACTCATGTATGATAAAAACCCCATGCTCTCAAGTAGATATAAGCAAGTTTATGATTTTGAATTTTTCATCCTACCTTGGTCGAGATTTGATTTGGTAACACACACGAGTCTTGCTAGAGACTAGCAAGAGGTAAGCTTGGGGAGTTTGTTGATGCTAACTCATATTTTTATGCATCAACAATTCATGAGAAAGGACTAAAAAGATAAATCAACAATAGAATAGGGCTTTGGACTAATGATTTCCACGAGTTTTGGTAAAGTTGTGATTTCTGAGGGGACTGGCCTTGGGGAAAACGTGAGAATTGACGTATCATACGACCGACGCAAGCGTAATGCAATCCAACTCGAAACAAGTCTAGAATGCTCCGGATTACTCCGGCGTGGGCCGAAACTTAACACCCAAGAAAACATCATCTAGAAGACTCCAAAAAGCCACGACGGCGTCGCGGGACCCGAGGGGTGGGACACCCCCCGGGCGATCAGCCCAATAGTCGGGCCCGGTCGGCTGCCCCTACTCAAGTTAGCCCCGTCTCAGGAAGCTTCTCCAACCGCCTCTAAAGCGCGCAATCTAATCCGCCCGTTTAATGTCGGTTTGATCCGAGGGCGACGGTGGAGCACAAGATGTATCTAAATCAAACACGGCACCTCCTCAGGACTATATAAAGCGACCCCAGGCCCCCTGTTTCATAATCGATCTGAAGCCTCAAGTCATCATCAAGTAGAAGATCAAGTTGAAGCCAAGGCAGGAGAAGAAGAGGAGACACCAAGAGATAGGATAGCTAATTCATCGCTCTAAATAGATCTAGAGCCTAGTTTAGATAGAAAGTCGAGTTTAGAGAAGAGAGAGCATCCGCTCAGGTTCGATCCGTAAGTTACACTATGAATCGATATTATTGTTTTCATACACCTTCATGCTATTTCATTATTATGCATACAATTAGTTTATTTTACTTTATTCTAGTCATAGCATATTTGATATGATCATTATTCATGATAATTCAATGCGCTTATTCGTAGAGCTCCTAGTATATTACTCGAGTGTGCTAGGTAGTAGAAAGTATGTAAGCATGGTGCTTAGATATAATTTACTTAGCGGATTCACCTTATATGCCGGGTCGTGTGGTAGATCGTAGTGGTGACAAACACTATTGAGTCCTTTGCAATCCATCCCCGTATGCAAGACTAGTCGATAATGGTTCTTGGGTTAATCTTGTTTCGTTCTGATTTTCTTAAGTAATCTTGGGTGCACATTCTTATTTATGGTTTTGATATATATATGATCTTATGCTATGCCATTTAAAACCATTTAATAAATTCTTTGTATGCTACCTAAGAACTGTCCCTTTGTCTTAAATCAATCCTAATCTCACTAGGAATTAATCTTATGCTATACTCACCACGTGTGTACCTACGCTGTCTCATATACCTTATTGCTATTTATTATTGGCTTACCTTGTTTAAGTATATGCTAATTACCACAAAATCTCATTAGTCTTCTATCCTTTGTCTTTAATCAATTGAACGCTTTGTCATATCTTCCTTGTGGATACGATATATATTTAAAACCCTCCCCGGGTGAAATGCTCTTTGGACATCCGTGCGCTTGCGGATCTATAAATATTTCTCGTAAGCTAACAAATACCAACAATTGTGGTTAAAGAGTGGAAGAGTGAAGGGAGAAAAGAGACGGGTTCGAGCGGTCGAGGATTCCACCCCTCGGTGCCATCCGCCGGAGCAAAAGAGAAGGAGGACGCCATAGTCGGTGGCAAGAAATCGCGCGCTTTGAGCGTGGAGATCTCGAGAGAGCTTTTGTCTCTTGCGGACAAATGAACGTAGGATTAGCATCACAGGCGCATGACGAACCAACTTGCACTTGTCCGAAGTCGCCTAAACCGCGTACATTCCGAGAAACGAAAT
Organism: Hyparrhenia diplandra; assembly: GCA_015847255.1. Lineage (NCBI taxonomy): Eukaryota > Viridiplantae > Streptophyta > Magnoliopsida > Poales > Poaceae > Hyparrhenia > Hyparrhenia diplandra. The sequence goes on from JADLZK010012337.1 coordinate 1,692,475, forward strand.
GAAAAGCGGATGGCGGTTCGCGTTCATGGGTACAAGCTAGAGCACCACGCCGTCCCATCCGAGGGGCGAGCCCGAGCACTTGCTAAAACTGAAATTAACGACGACAACAAGGACACAAGGTCGAGCGACAAAGCATAACGTAAAAAATAAAAACACAACTACGATACATGCGCCACCGGTGGAGGCGATTCACGCGGCCGTCGGGGAGGTGGAGCAAGCCGCCCGAAGAGGAGGAAGAGTAGTGCCATCATGGTGCACTCGGGGGAGCACAGCGCGCGTCGGCGGCAAATAGTGGTTACAGCCGATGCCCGCGCAGCCACCGGCTGCGGAGGTCCCGCCTCCCACCGGAAGGTTGTTGCGGGGACGGAGGTTCCTAGCCTTGACGTGCTTCTTGAGGTTGGCCGCGCGGGGAGGAGAGCGTGTTCGGGAGCGCTTGCGCTGGACCGCCACCGTGGTGGCGTCGGCGGGTCGCCCGCCTTGGCGGCCGCCTGGCTGGCTGGAACGAGTGGGAGCCGGGGTCGGAGGGTGCTCGGGAGCGGGTGCCGCCGGCGAGCTCGAGGGCAAGGCTGCGCTGGTAGGTGATGATCGGCCGGGCCGCCGCCCACGTGGCCGGGGCGGGCGCGGGCGTTCCAATCGACTCGGCGGCGAGGCGGAAAGCGTCCGACGCACCGCCGTCCGAGACGGCGAAGCGGGCCGTCGTGAACCCGGCTCCACCACCGGGGAGCCCGGAGGTGAGACCATGAAACGCGCCAACGACACGGCAAGCCTAATGCTTGCGCCATAGACAAGGAGCGGAGCAAGCGTGCGGAGGCGGGGCGGCGCCACTGGCGCCATGGGCGCCAAGCGGGTTGAAGGGGTTGTGCAGCCCGGTGCGGCGGGCGCCGTTCTTCGCTCCAGACGGAAAGGGCTTTCGGGCCGAGCGATGGCCCCGCGGGCGGAGGCGGCGGACGAAGAAAGGTGCCAAGTTCCCATCGGCCGTCGGCCGGTAAACCCGTGGCCACACTCGGATCGGGTAGACCCGGCCATGACACCATCCCGCGGCGCCGTTCTTCACGGTGACACGCAGCTCGGCCGGGATCTCAAAGCGATCGTTCACCTCAAGGAGAAGGCGCGGTGGTCGGTTGTCGGACGTCATGCACACAGGGTCGATCTACGCCACTTCGGCAAAGCCCGAGAAGCACTCACGGATCTTCTTCTCGTACCAATGCTCGTTGGGGAAGTCCGCAATGGACACAGGCGAGCCAAGTCGGAGAGAGGAGGTGAAACGTTGTTCGTCTCCCTCCGGCCTCTCGGTGAGCACATGGTGGTCGTGGACGATGGGGCTCGGAGGCGCAACTAGTCCCGGCAAAGTCTCGTCTCACGAGAAGGAGCATAGCCCCCCCGGAAGACGGCGGCAGTCAGGGAGGAGGAGAGGGTCAACCTCCCGAGAGCGGCGCGAAGGAACTCGCTCACCGTGGTAGCGGGGATCGGAGGGTCGATGTAAGGCGAGCAGCCGGGCGCTCGGTGGCCCCGGGCGTCGGGGAGAGACCCGAGGGCGTCGACGTAAGCGTCGGCGCCGCGCATCCACGCCGTCTTTGTCGCCTGGAGTCGGCCGAAGTCCCCTCTCCACCTCCTCCTCGGGCCGGGACATGAGGTCCCGGTCGGAAGGCACACGGGCCATCGGTGCCGGCGCACCGGCGGCGGCGGAGGCGGCCCGCCACGGCCGGTGGCGAGGCCCAAGGGCAAGTGTAGGATCTAATGGAAGCCTAGGGGGGTGAATAGGCTTACTCCCAAAATCGAATTTGTTAAAACTTCGGCACAACGTCGGTACAGATATGCGCGGCCTTCGCCCATCTGAGTAGATCTTGCCGCGTGGCTGTAGCCCAGCGAGACGAGAAAGCACTTCTCGGCCGAGCGGGCAGCGCTGCAGCGTGGATCAGCGGCACTTTGCCCGCGTATCACCGAACGAGCACTCCCAAGAGTAAATCCACGAGTGGAGTTTGGTACTCAAGGTTTCCACTCGTTCTCGCACACAAATACTTCACAGACAACTAGCCAAAGGTGGCAGAAACCCTGCAGCAAGGTAGATCGGGTCGAAGCCCTATCTCACAAGACAAAGTATGCAATAAAGTAAAGAGCATAAGTGACACAAGGATTTGACCCGTGGTTCGGGCCGCGCCACAATGTGCTGGGTTACGTCCACGTTGTTGAGGTTGCCACACAAGGCTTAGCTTGCCCACCCCTTGCTTGCTTTTCCCCTCGTTCACAAGTCTAGGGAGTTAACCCTAGAGATGTGGGGTAATGTATTGATGTTTGTGTTAGGTTACAAACCTCCCAAGGCTGCCACACGAAGGGGGCAAGCTCAAGGGCGACGCCTAGCCGTCTAGGAGCAAGCTCAAGAGTAAAGAACCCTAGGGTTCCGGCCAAACATGAACCAAATGCTCTTTTGAGTGGGGAAGTTGTAGATCCGGCCTCCAATCGAAGTTTGCTGCCTTTTCCCTCAAAAATCCGTGGTGGGAAGTGAAGGATTGAGTGGGGAGCCCAAGGAACTTCAATGGAGGTGAGAGAGAGAGAGCAAGAGGTGTGTTTAAGGTCATGCATCGCGAGGAAGAAGATGAAGTGAGCGGGTAACCCTTGTGGGAGGGGTAGAATAGGTATTTATACCCCACGGGCCCAACGATGCGATTTTAAGTGCGCGACCTTTGCCAAGACTTGACACGCGGGCATCGCCACGAGGACGCTGCATCGCCGGCGCCAGCGCGCATCCGCCGCCAACCTGTCGGCCGAGAAGATGTGAATCTTGGTGAAAAGCGGGCCGATCGGGTTCGGAGTTGAGTGTTGTGTGCGGATTTGAGATTTAGAGCACTTGGTCCACGAGATACCCGAGAATCCTAGGATCCCTCTTGATAGTACGGCATTTCCTAAACTCAAGATTCAAAATATGAAATAATTTAAACGCCTTGATCAGGAAACACCACCATCTAGCTCATTTGGTACCTTTAGACCCTGTTCATCAACTCCATATTTTATTCCCAAGCATGTCATCTTCGTAAATCTCATTAGTCCCCTAATTCGGTGGTCATCAACTCCAAAACCCACTTAGAGCTTGATTGCACTTACAATCTCCCCTTTTTGGTGATTGATGACAACCAAATTAGAGCTTACATAAGATATAAAGTCAAACTTAGATTACGAAGACCAAGGATGTAGAAACCTCCCCTAAATATGTGATTGAGTTTTGAATTCTCATAGTTGACATAAAATATCAATTTCACATATTTAGGTGTAGTGAGACCTCCCCCTAAATGTATGTGTGAGATTTGAATTCTCAATTTTGACATAAGAAGTCAAGTTATACATTTAGAAAGAGTGCAATGCCTCCTCCTACATCCATGGTTTTGTGGGGTGCTCACAAGAGTGTCATAGAATAAATCCATGATGCATATGACAACAATAATTTGACCGAGCACACAAGATTTATGCATGCACCGATGATGTGCGGCAGCTGCCGCGCCCTATCGCCTGCATGCACGAAGACAACAAGATAAACACGGCGAATATGACATACTATGTAAACTAAACATGCGGCAGATTATATAAAAAGAGTTTAAGCAAACAACGACCAAATTTGAGAAGTAACAAGTCATAGGTGGCATTATTACATAAAGTAGAGTTTCTCTCAAACTCACTCCTAACTAGCTACTCTCAACGAATTTAAACTACGAAAATTAGCCGTTGCAACATCACATCCTCCTCGAAGCGTCGGGCGTCGAAAAGTTTGACCCCCTCATTTCTTCTAATTTTCTCCCCCTTTGGCGTCAAGCACAAAAAAGATTATAGAAAAGAGAAGAAGAAAGAGCGAGTCACTCCTCACTAGTATCATCGCCACCGAAGCGGTGTCCACGTCCTCCTCGAAAATAGCTGCACTAGGGCGTGTGGAGCGATGAGTGGAGCGTCGAGCCGGCTGGCCGAGAGAAGCTCCCAAGAAGATCCGAGAGATCTGGTGCAGATTTCTTTGGTAGCCGAAAGCTCGGGAGGTCATCTTGAGGTGGTCTAGGGATAGAAGGGGGGAACTGGGAGTCCTTGCTTCTCCACGACACTCTTGAAAGCCCTGTCTCACCTCCCTGCGCAACTCATAGGTCTGCTGAGATGCATATGTGCGTGCCCAAAGATAGCCTTGATCCACTTCTTCACCTTGGATCGAGACTTGTTGTGTCTCCCCGGGCCTAGAGCTAGAGGGCTCCTCCAAGTCCTCTCTACCGGTGAGGTGCCTCTGGCGAGGGTGCAGCTCGCGCACCTTGGTCTTCCCACCATCCAAGCCATGGGTCTTCTCTATGTTGTAGAGCGTGTGAAAAGCAGTCCTTGGGATAGATGTTCCCAGAGACCCTCTCAATCATGAACATGAGGTAGGGAGCATAGGGTAAGTTCCTCCTGGCATCATCCATGGCATTTGCTAGCTGCATCCAGATAAACCTTCCAACATTGAAAGTTTCATCATTTCTAAAATGAGCAAGAAGGTTTCTAGCATATCCATTGATGTCCGAAAGGCGCCCCATCCTTGGGATCAATGGTACACCGGCAGAGGTTGTTCATCACATAGAAGAAGTCTTTCGGACCCTTCCTCTTTCCAAGCAACTTGGGATCAGCCCGGCAATCCACGGCGACCTTGGCTTCAATGGGGTCAATCTCATGAATGTCGATGTACTTTGCACGTGCTCAGCCCCAAAGCCAAGAATCTGACAGAATGTGACAAAGTCTACTCTATAGTGCCTCACATGCGTCATCCGGTGGATAGTATCGTCACTTTGTCCCAGTGATATGTAGCATGAAACTGACTCAGTATCTCCTCATTCTAGTCATGTCTGAAGGCCATGATGTCTGTCAAATCAAACCTGTCACAAGCTTCAATGGCTTCATTGAAGGCATCCTCTTCCTTCTCAGCCATTCTCTCAAAGTCAATGTAGTGGACAGTTGTAATCTTGCTCTTGGTAGAGTGAAAGAGGACAGTGAGATAGAAGTTTGAGTGAAAGGCCACCCAAAACCTCTCATCAATGCCTTACGTCCTCTCTCATGCGAGTAGACATTGTACTTCCTTTCATCCGCAACCTCCTTACGCTTCCGAGATAACTCACCACAGGTATAAATTTGAGTGTTATGCGGAGCTGCCATTTCAAAAACACCCTCAACCTGTGCCATGTAGGTGTTGTCAAATCTGAGAGAGGTGCTCTGGAGTGCCTTGGTCACCCTCTGGGACAATAGTGTACCCAAACTGCTGTAGCTGCTCCTCAGTGAGTCCAGGTGACCCCTTCTTTGCCATCACCGCTCCTCTGTTCAGGTTCTTTACTGCCACGGCCTCTTCTTTCAAGCGCCTTAACCCTCATCTTTCTCTTGCCATGAGGATCACTTTCGGGGTCCATCTATGCAAAAGATAGGATTTTATCGTAAAGCTGCAGTTGATGTGAAGTAAAATGGCTAAACATATGTAGAGGAGAGCGAGGATATGAATTTTGACAAAGCGAGCAAGTTTTCAGGGCTAAAATCTCGGGCCACGCGGCTTCGCCGTATGAGAGGGCACGGCACTGCCGTGAGTGCGCGGCACTGCCGTGCAAACACGCGGCACTGCCGCTCCCCTTTGCTCAAATTGTCAACATTCATTTCCCAAATCTTTCTAATACATCTATCTGGCACAGATTACATGTCCCATCACAATCTCTGAAGCAAAATCACAGTTCAGGTGCAAATTACTCATGGATTTGAGAATGTAAGTATGAACCTAACTGAAATTTCTTTAATGTTTGGAGTTAATCGATTTCATATCTCCATAAAACAAGCCATTTGGGGGATATTTGCTGTTGGAAGCAGACTAAGAACGATCATGTTCTATTTGGGGGCGGCATTGCCACACCCTCCCCTAAATCACTTAATTCATGGAGGAATGAAATTGATTGATTCCACCCATCAAAACTACTTCCTTAGGGTTCATACAACACTTAGAATCGAGGAAGTCCATGAAAAATTGTTGCACATTGCATAGATCGACCAATAACTTCCATGGCTAGGGTTAGGTTCTCGGAGAGAAGGGAGCAGGGCCGGCTGGAGATGAGCGGGGAGGTCCGGCGGGTGGCGGCGCTCGCGGCACTACCGGGCGCGGCAGCCGAGGCGGCAGCGGGCGGCGGTGAGGCGGGCGGCGGCCTTCCTTCACGCCCGAGAGAGAGGAGAGGGGCGCGTGAGGGAGTCGGGTGGAGGAGAGAGAGAGGAAAACCGGTTGGGCCAGGGGGTATAAAAGGAAAGAAGAAAAATTTTGGCCCAAAACGGTTCGGACAAAGACGCAGTCCGGAAACCCTAGGCGCGGCAATCGCTTCTTGTTGGGACGCGGCCGTGCTGCCGCGCCACGCGGCTGATCGCCGCTGGGACGCGGCACCGCCGCACCCAGCCCGCTATTTGTCCTGCATATATATTGCCATTCTTTGACTTATTTCTCCTCAAATTCGATCACAAAGACACCAAAATTCATTGCCGAGACAAATCATCAATACGGAACTATGGCATTGAATTTCGGATTAGAATTTGAAATCCTTTTGAAACACAATATGAAAGTTTTCACAATCTTTTCCTATGTCGATCTAGTGACTCAAACAGATTGCATGTGTGCTTGTATTCAAACCAAGTTACGAGAATCGAGAATGTTTAGCTCACTACGCAAAGCACAAAACCTTGACTCATCGAGAGGCTTGGTGAAGATATCGGCTAGTTGCTTTTCGGTGCTCACATGGTGAATTGCGATATCTCCTTTGAGTTCATGGTCTCTCAAGAAGTGATGACGGATGTCTATGTGTTTTGTTCTAGAGTGTGCTATGGGGTTATTTGCGAGTTTGATGGCACTCGTTGTCACAAAGAAGAGGTATCTTTGTGAAATGACATCCGTAATCTTTTAAGGTTTGCTTCATCCAAAGTAGTTGAGCACGGCATGCACCATTTTGCAACATACTCGGCCTCGGCGGTGGAAAGGGCTACACAATTTTGCTTCTTAGAACTCCAAGACACTAAGGACCGCCCAAGGAATTGACATGTCCCCGAAGTGCTTTTTCGATCTACTTTGCAACCGACATAGTCGAGAATCACGAATAGCCAAGTAGATTGAACTTGGAGCCCTTAGGATACCATAAGCCAAGGTTAGGTGTGAGTACTAAATATCTCAACATTCTCTTAACAGCCACATTGTGACATTCCTTTGGATTGGCTTGAAAACGAGCACACATACACACACTAAGCATTATGTCCGGCCTAGATGCACAAAGGTAAAGCAAGGATCCAATCATGGAGCGATATACCTTCATGTCCACGGCTGGACCCTCCTCATCAAGGTCAAGATGTCCATTGCTTGGCATTGGAGTCTTGATTGGCTTAATATTAGCCATATCAAACTTCTTTAGCATGTCATGGGTGTACTTGGTTTGGCAAATGAATGTCCCTTCCTCCATTTGCTTGACTTGAAACCCGAGGAAGTACTTCAGCTCACCCATCATGGACATCTCAAATCTCTTAGTCATAGTCCTACTAAATTGCTCAACATACACATTGTTAGTGCTACCAAATATTATGTCATCGACATATATTTGGCATACAAATATATCATTGCTAACTTTGTGAGTGAAGAGAGTAGGATCAGCTTTGCCCATTTCAAAGCCTTGTTTGAGCAAGAAATCCTTAAGGCATTCATACCATGCTCTAGGTGCTTGCTTAAGCCCATAGAGCGCCTTATGGAGTTTGTAGACGTGGTTGGGAAACTTGGGGTCTTCAAAACCGGGTGGTTGCTCAACATACACTTCCTCTTGTAGTGGACCATTGAGGAACGCACTCTTGACATCCATTTGGTACAGCTTGAAGTCATGATGGGCAGCAAAGGCTAGAAGAATGCGAATTGCTTCTAGTCTTGCCACCGGTGCATAAGACTCATCGAAGTCCAAACCCTCTACTTGAGTGAAGCCTTGAGCAACCAATCTTGCCTTGTTTCTTGTCACCAACCCATCTTCATCTTGCTTGTTGCGGAAGACCCACTTGGTGCCAATGATGTTAGTCTTGGGTCTTTCCACCAACTCCCAAATTTTATTTCTCTTGAAGTTGTTAAGCTCTTCTTGCATGGCCAACACCCAATCCGGATCCTTGAGAGCATCATCTAATTTCTGCGGTTTCAAAGATGAAACAAAAGAGAAATATTGACAGAAAAGACTAGATGAGATCGAGTAGTAACTCCCTTTCGAAGACTCCCAAGGATGTTATCAACGGGGTGATCCCGTTGAATTGTTTGTCGAAGTCGTGGGTGATCAACGCCTTCTACATTTTCTTCTTGATCTTCATCATATTCATCATCAGCTTCAAGAATTGGAGCAAGATCAAGTGGTTGAACAGGTGATGCAGGTGGATCAGTCGTTGTCGAGGTAGATGGCGCGGCACCGCTTGCGCTTAGGTGCGTAATCGCCGCTGGCCTGGCACTTCCAAGCAGCGTGTGCTGCACTTGGTCATTGAGTACGTCGGCCGAATCTTGTGCAAAGCAACAACCGGTGGATCCTCCCTCTGCATTTGCTTGATCTTCTTGAGGTTTTATGTCACCTATAGCCAATTGCTTGATTGCCTCACAAGGTGGATCCTCCGGTGGTTTGGTTGAAAACACGATAGGCATGCTCATTTGATCCATAACCAAGAAGAAAACCTTCATCAACTTTAGGTGCAAATTTAGAGGTTTGGGGCCTTTTGTTTAGTATGAAACACTTGCACCCAAACACTCTAAAGTATGACACCTTAGGCTTGTTACCGGTTAAGAGCTCATATGAAGTCTTCTTGAGTTTCTTGTGTAGGTAGAGGCGGTTGATGGCATGACAAGCGGTGTTGATAGCTTCACACCAAAAGATGTCCGAAGTCTTGTACTCATCAAGCATTGTCCTCACCATCTCTATGAGTGTACAGTTCTTCCTCTCTACTACACCATTTTGTTGAGGGGTATATGCAGCTGAAAACTCATGCTTGATACTCTCTTCATCAAGGTACTCTTCAACTTGGGTGTTCTTGAATTCGGTCCCATTGTCACTTCTTATCCTCTTGACAGGTAGATCAAATTCTCTTTGTGCTCTCTTGATGAAGGTTTTCACCTTCTCTTGTACCTGACACTTATCAAAGACAAAGAAAACCCAAGTGAAGCGGGAGTAGTCATCTACGATAACAAGTCCATATTTGTTACCCCCGATGCTAAGGTAGGCCACCGGTCCAAAGAGATCCATGTGTATCAACTACAATGGTTGAGTAGTGGTCATCACACTCTTTGGTGGGTGCGGTGCACCTACTTGCTTTCCGGCTTGGCAAGGTCCACATATCCTGTCTTTATCAAAATCAACATTTGTTAGTCCAATGATGTGGTTGTCTTTCTGCAGTTTGGCCAAGTTCCTCATGCCAACATGTGCTAGACGGCGATGCCATAACCAGCCCATGCTAGATTTTGCCATTAGACAAGTATCAAGCTTAGCCTCACTTTTGTTGAAATCAACTAGGTAAAGCTTATTCTTGAGTTTGCCTGTAAAGACAACAGAGGAATCCTTCCTGCGAAAGACTTCCACACCAACATCCGTAAAGAGACAATTGTAGCCTTTCTCACACAATTGTGAGACCGACAACAAATTGTATCCCAACGAATCAACATGCAAAACATCTGAAATATTGTGCTCAGTTGTGATAGCGACGTTACCAAGACCAATCACACTTCTCACATCATCATTTCCAAACCTTATGTTGTTCCTCTCATCATTGGTTTGGGAATATGATGAAAAACATACTCCTTTCTCCGGTCATATGATTTGTAGCCACCGTCAAACACCCAACTTGACCCACCGGAGGAGGAGTATGCCTGCAAAACAAGTTTAGTTCACAAGTTTAGGTCCCCAAGATTCTTGAGACCTTTTACATTAGTCACAAGAACTTTGGGAACCCATATGGAGGTGTTGCGATACATCTTCTTGTCACTGCCCATGTACTTTGCAAACACCTCCCCCTTGCTGTTTGCCTTCACTTCAAAGCAAGGATTGGAGTCCAACTTGCTTGCTTTTGTCTTCCATTGATAGGAGTGGCCTTTTGGAACAGCCCGGACAAGATTCTCGACTTCCGGACTTTCTTCACAGCCTTTTGGACCATCTTCTTGGGTCTATTCTGAGCTGAGACAGTGTAGGTGACCTTCCCTTTTCTTGGGGCGCGGCACTACCGCTTCGATCCTCGCAAGACCGCCGCGTGTGGCGATGAGAACCGCTCGGGTTGGCTTGTGTCCAGCGCTGCCGTGCAGGTCTCTCTGTACCTACTGTGCCTTTGCTCAAGAATTTGACACATTCAACACCATTGATCAGCTTTCGACCATTGGTTTTGTTTCCTTGCTTGTGTCCAAGTCCATCCTTGATTCTTGGATTTCTCCCATCAATGTAGTTGGGCTTCTTTGGAGCCACAACCTTGTTGCTCGCTATTGCTTTGCTGCTTTCACCTTCTTTTCTCACCATAGCCGTGAGCCTAGTGATCTCTTTCTCCATTGCTTTCATGTTGGCAAGGTTAGTGGCATAGACATTCATATCAACATTATAGCATTTACCACAACCTTGACTAGTGGAGGCAGTAGAAGCATCCTTTGTGGTTGAGAGATGTGAGTTGCTCTCCCAAAGAAGGCTATATTGAGCTTCAAGCTCTTTGTGCTTGTCTTGCAAGTCACAATACTTCCCATTTAGGGTAACCATTGCTTTCTTTGTGAGAGCATGGTCTCCTTGCTCATTAGCTAGGCTCTTTTGCAAGGAAGCCACCTCACTCCTCTCAGCTACAAGAGCATCCTTGTTGTCAACATAGAGCTTTTCAAGTCTATCAAGTTGACTATCTCTAGTTGCCAACTCCGCTTGAGTGCTTTCTAAATCCGCCATTAGTTGAGCAAGAAAGCCTCTAGTTTTAGGATCTAGGTTCTTGGTAAGTCTAGCATACTCTTCATCATCACTAGATTCATCCTCACTAGAGCTTTCACTAAGATCACTAGATTCATCACTAAGAGAGGGAGAAGGTTTGGGTGTGAATTTTACCTTCCCATGTTTGGCCATAAGACAAACATGAGTGGAGTCATGTTCTTCTTCATCCTCATCATCGGTCATGTTGTTGAAGAGCTTGGGTGTAGAGGTCTCTTGCATAGCAAATGTTGCAAAATGGACTTCCTCTTCACTTGTCTCTTTTGTTGAGTCCCACTCATGACCAATGTGAGCTTCACCCACATTTCTTCCCTTTCTCTTGTAGTCTTGCTTCTTGTCTTTGCCATTGTCCCTCTTGTATTTGTTGTTCTTGTTCTCATGCGGACAATCGGCAACAAAGTGTTCGGTGCTGCCATAGTTGAAGCATGTTCTCTTTTTCTTGTTTGGGAATCTTCGTTGCACCATCTTGTAGCCATTTGCCTTCATCCCCTTCCCATACTTCTTCATGAATAGGGCCATATCATCAATCTTCTTGTAATCAGCCCCATCATCTTCATCGTCACTTGAGGAAGAAGTTGCATCAATATTTTCTTGCATCTTCTTCATCTCCTTGTCTTGACTTGAAGATGCTTGCTTGCTGCCCTTGATTTTGTTGGAGGAGCTTGGCTTGCTTGTCTTGGTTGCCTTGAGAGCCACATCTTTGATCTTGATACCCTCAAGCTTGGCTTGCAACTCTCCAAGCTTTCTTCTCTCATTTGCTTCCTCTCTTTGCATGTCATATGTGAGCAGCCTTCCAAGCACATCATTTGGAGTGAATTGCTCAAACTTCTTCTTGTCACGAATCAAGGTGACCACTATGTCATTTCTAGGTGTGTATGCCTCAAGCACAATCTTGACAACAGTGTGGTCATCTAGATCCTCATCTCCAAATCCTCTAATTTTTCCAACTAGCACCATCAACCTGGTCAAACATTTCTTGAGCCCCTTCTCCATCAAGGATCACAAACCGGTTGAGCTTGGCCTTCAACAAGTCAATCTTGGCCTTTCTTACTTTGTCTACACCTTCATGTGCAAGTACTAGAGTGTCCCAAATCTTCTTTGCTTCATTGACATTCATCACCCTATTGTACTCATTGCCTTCTAGAGCACTAAGGAGGATGCTTGTGGCTTGACCGTTGATGTGGGTAGCGGCTAGCTCTTCATTTGTTGGCTCCATGGGGTTCACCGGTGGCTGAAATCCACTGCACACAACCTCCCAAAGACCGGGGTGAAGGGCGCTAAGATAGGCTCTCATCAAGTGCTTCCACTTGGCATAGTTCGTCCCATCGAAATGGGGCAACTTTCCCAAGGGTACATTGATGAAAGACTTCTTATCGCGGTTAGTCAAGTAAGAAGAATAGTTAAAGGATATGGCCGCGAACATGTTGTTGTTGACGCTACCCTCATCCTTCTTGCTTTCCTTCTTCTTCTTGTTGTTGTAGGAGATGTCATCATCTCCATCGTCGGAGCTACTTGATAGCTCACTTGACTCCACCTCTTCTTCTTTTCTTAGCTTTTCTCTTGCTGCCCTCCTAGCAGCTCTTGCCTCACGAATCATCTTTCTTTACTCTTTTCTTTGAAGCTTCTCGGCAAGCTTGATGCTAGCTTGCTCTTCAAGCTTCTTCTTTTTCTCGTTCTTGTCTTCTTGCGGTTCGTCTTGCTTGTCTTGCGGCTCTTCTCTCGGTGTCGGTAGCATCACCCTTGATGGTGCTCTCACTAGCTGTCCCGAGAGAGAGAGCTCGCCGCGGGCCGGGCCTCCACTTCCTCTACGGGAATGGTGGACTTCACCTTTCTTCGAACCCTCCAGTGCCTCCATACTTCACGCGGTGAAACGTATACGAAGTATCCTTGCTTTGATACCACTTGTAGGATCTGATGGAAGCCTAGCGGGGGGGGGGTGAATAGGCTTACTCCCAAAATCGACCTGTTAAAACTTCGCACTGCTGGCCAAGATAGAGATATGCAAAGATCTTTGCACAGACAAAGCGCGCATCGCCACGTGAAACCGATTTAAACCGAGAGAGAGAAAGCACTTCTCTCGGCCAGTAGCGCGGCACACCGCCACAGGATCGAAGCGGCACCGCCAGCAGACACGAACAGTACTCCCAAGAGTAAATCCACGAGCCGGAGTTTGGTACTCAAGGTTTCCACTGCTCTCGCACACAAATACTTCACGCATAACTAGCCAAAGGTGGCGTAAAACCCCGCACAAGGTAGATCGGGTCGAAGCCCTATCTCACAAGACAAAGTATGCAATAAAGTAAAGAGCATAAGTGACACAAGGATTTGACCCGTGGTTCACCGCGCCACACAGCCGGGTTACGCCCACGTTGTTGAGGTTGCCACACAAGGCTTAGCTTGCCCACCGGCTTGCTTTTTCCCCTCGCTCACAAGTCTAGGGAGTTAACCCTAGAGATGTGGGGGTAATGTATTGATGTTTGTGTGAGGTTACAAACCTCCCAATGCTGCCACACGAAGGGGGCAAGCTCAAGGGCGACGCCTTAGCCGTCTAGGAGCAAGCTCCAAGAGTAAAGAACCCTAGGGTTCGGCCAAACGTGAACCAAATGCTCTTTTGAGTGGGGAAGTTGTAGATCCGGCCTCCAATCGAAGTTTGCTGCCTTTTCCCTCAAAAAAATCTATGGTGGGAAGTGAGGGATTGAGTGGGGGAGCCCAAGGAACTTCAATGGAGGTGAGAGAGAGAGCAAGAGGTGTGTTTTCGGGTCGTGCGTCGCGAGGAAGAAGATGAAGTGAGCTGTGTAACCGTTGTGGGAGGGGTAGAATAGGTATTTATACCCCACGGGCCCATGATGCGATTTTAAGTGCGGCATCGCCAAGATCGACACGCTGCACCGCTTGGGAGGACGCGCAGACCGCCGCTGCCAGCGCCCGGGCCTTGACCGCCGTGCCAACCCTGTCGCCAGAAGATGTGAATCTTGGTGAAAAGCTGGTTGATCGGGTTCGGAGTTGAGTGTTGTGTCCGGATTTGAGATTTAGAGCACTTGGTCCACGTGATACCCGAGAATCCTAGGATCCCTCTTGATAGTACGGCATTTCCTAAACTCAAGATTCAAAATATGAAATAATTTAAACGCCTTGATTCGGAAACACCACCATCTAGCTCATTTGGTACCTTTAGACCTGTTCATCAACTCCATATTTTATTCCCCGCATGTCATCTTCGTAAATCTCATTAGTCCCCTAATTCGGTGGTCATCAACGCCAAAACCCACTTAGAGCTTGATTGCACTTTTACAGCAAGGGCGCCACAGAGGCGAAGCGACGCCAGCCCCGCCGGAGGAGTCCGAGGAGGCGCAGGCCACCGAGCCGTCGGCCGGGCCCATCGCCCGAGCCGGCACAAAGCGGTCGACGCACCGTTCGACGTGGGCGGGCGGAGGGATCGCTGCGTGCTAAGAACCCTCCACTTAGGGGCACTCGCGAGGAGGTGGGCGCAACAATGAGGCCGGAGGAGCCGAAGAGGACGATGGGATCATCGCTTCCGGGCGCATAGGCCGCCACCAAGGTGAAGGAGAAGTCCTCGCCGACGGAGTAGGAGTGGCCGGGCGTGGAGCAGCAAAATAGGAGACGTGGCGACCGAGGCGGCCGGTCGGGCGGATGGCCGGCGGCCACGTACCGAGCAAGAAGCGGAACATCGTAACCGTGAGCTACGGTGACCGGAGCGGTGACAGAGCTTGCAAAGACACCGATCACGCCAGCCACGAACGAGGTGGTCGGTGGCGAGGCAACGGAAGCAGCCCCGGGTTGAGTATGGGTTTAAGGGGTTTGCATGCCGGTTTCGGGCGCAGAGGGGAGGAGGCCACTTGAAGGTAGGAGCGGCGAGGTTGTTGCGCATTGAAGTGGGGAGGGGGTAAATGCTCGACGGTGCGACGTTGCCGCCGGCCGAGGAGACAAGACCGGGCATGGCGCCCCTAGCACGCGGCAAAGCGGGGATAGGGTGCGGCGCCGGGGCCGCCGCGCGACGTGCCCTTTAAGATTTCCCCGCACCGTTCCCAATCGAATCCGGCTGTAGTCATGACGTTGTACCCTTGGAACAGAGACAATTGCAGCCGGGCCCGCCACCGAGTCAATCGCCATCAAGGCGGTGGTTGTGTCGACCGCTTGCCGAGTTTGAATCGTAGTACGGAGAGGGGAGAATGGAACGGTAGGCGGCGAACGGCGTTCCTCGCCGCCGAGAAAGAGTGGTGGAAGAAGGAGTTGAACACACCAAAACGAAGCGCACCACGAACGATCAAGACATTGGCGATGTTCTGGCTTGAAACCGTGACCTTGAACACGCACTCGCTCACCCGGACGACCCTAAGGCGACTCGGACCAGGGACAAGCAGCAATTCAACGCTGCTCGAATGAAAGCCCTATCGAGACGTGGATCACGAGAGGGAGGGGTGATCCATAGAGCAGCTGGGCAGGAAGAGGGAGTGAGGAGATTTGGTACCACCGTGTCGTGGAAGTCAGCTAGAAGTTGGTTCTGGATGTCCTCCGGCGTCGGCGCTCGGGCAACTTCAACTGCATTGGCGGGCGCGCTCGCTGTCCATCTGTATCACGGCGAAGAGTCTTCAGCAGCTCCGGTTCGGGGGACGGCGGCCTGCCCCGGGAGCGGTCCCGATGGCGTCGGCAACAGGGGTGGGAGTGAGGCTGTGTGGTGAGGGAAACGTGGCTAGGGTGGCGGGAGGGGGAGGTGGCGGTGGAGTCAGGGGTGGTGGTGACTGCGACAGCGGCGGGGGCGGAGGGGGCTCGTCACCCAGAGGGCTCCGCTCGGGGGAGACGAGAGCCATCAAGACTACCACTTTCCGTGACATTCACCCCATTGTGTTCGCTACAGGATGGGCAAGAAGCTAGGCAAGATTGTGCAGAACATCGAGGTTCTGGTCACCGAGATGAATAAGTTTGGTTTCAGACACCAGCATCAAGAAATGCCATCAAGCCAGTGGCGACAGACAGATTCCATAATCATTGACTCTGACAGGGATATTGTTAGCAGATCCAGGGATCAGGAGAAGAAGAAAATCATGAGGATGCTGCTTGATCAAGCTAGCAGCATGGATCTCATGATCCTTCCAATTGTTGGGGTTGGTGGGCTAGGCAAGACCACCTTTGTGCAGCTCATTTACAATGACCCTGCAATGATGAAGCATTTTGAGCTACAGAGGTGGTGTTGCGTGTCGGATGATTTTGACATTAGTACCATTGCAAGCAACATCTGTGAAACCAGCAAGAAAAGTCGTGAACAGGCATTGCGTGAGCTCCAGAGTCTGATAAGTGGAAAGAGGTACCTCATTGTGTTAGATGATGTATGGAATCGGGATGCTGACAAGTGGGGAAAACTAATGACTTGCCTTAAGCAGGGTGGCAAGGGCAGTGTGGTACTGATAACTACTCGTGATTCAAAAGTGGCTGAAATTATGGCCATGGGTGTAGCTGAAGCTCACAATACAGAAAAGTTGAGTGAACAATATTTGAGGGAAATTTTCCAGAGCAGAGCATTCAACTTGCAAAATCCAAATAATGATGAGCTGGATCTCATTATCAGTAGGATTGTTGGTCGATGTGCTGGTTCACCTTTGGCTGCCAAAGCCTTTGGGTCGATGTTGAGTTACAAGACTAGCATGAACGAGTGGAAAGATATATTGTCCAAAAGTAACATATGGAATGAGACAAGTGAAATTTTACCAATACTCAAGCTCAGTTTTGACCACCTACCAGCACATATGAAGCAGTGCTTTGCATTTTGTGCTTTATTTCCCAAAGATTATGAGATTGATGTCGACCTATTGATTTGGCTGTGGATGGCACATGACTTCATACCTGTGCAGGATGGCGACCAGCCTGAAACTGTAGGCAAACAAATTTTCAAGGAGCTAACATGGAAGTCATTCTTTCAAGATGTCAAGCAAACAGTTCCAGTTGATCACCTAATGAGTGGAAGGTTGTTGCTTCGTAAAAGAAGCATATGCAAGATACATGATCTCATGCATGACATTGCTCTATCTGTTATGGGGAAAGAATGTGCCACCATAGTTGGTAAGCCGACAGATTATTATGAACAAGTGTCATTTTTCAGTATATGGTTCAAGTGTCATTTTTCAGAAAAGACTGATTATAGCCTCGTTGGATCATCTATTGAAGAAACAAACTGCAATGCTCCAGACATTATTCTTTACAGATTATTATGAACCCCTTGACATATCACAGTACACTTCTTTGCGAGCCCTACACCTTCCTGCAATAGGCTATTCAGTACAGAAATGCCTTACAGGACAGATAAAGCACCTGAGGTATCTTAATCTGTCAGGACATGCGTTTGTGATACTTCCTGAAGATATTAGCATTATGTATAATCTACAAACATTGGACCTTTCTTTTTGCACGGAGCTTCGTCAGCTTCCAAAGGATATGAAGCATATGGCAAGCCTACGACACCTCTATACCCATGGATGTGAATCACTGACGTGCATGCCTTCTGGACTCGGACAGATGACTTCTCTACAGACACTAACATATTTTGTTGCTGGTGCTAGCTCGGACTGCAGTACTATCGGAGAACTTGGAAATTTAAATCTTGGTGGTGAGTTGGAATTAAGTGGTCTGGAAAATGTAACAGAACAACTTGCAAAAAAAGTCAGACTTGAAGATAAAGAGAAGATAACACACTTGTCTCTTGAATGGGATAGTAAGGGTCAAGAACAATCAGTGCTAATGGATTGCCATGAGAAGGTGCTATATGCCCTTAAACCTCATGAATGCCTGCAAATGCTAAGGATAGCCAACTACAGAGGTACTACTTTACCATCATGGTTAACCGATCTTAGGAAATTGCAGCACTTGACTGGACTCCATCTGTATGGCTGTATGCTCTGTGAGGAATTTCCTAAATTTTACAATTTCAAGGCTCTTGAAGTTCTTTACTTGAAAAGTTGGGCAAATTGCGAAGCCTTTGCAGTGATGTGGTCTCTGCACCATTTCCAGCACTGAAGCAACTCCGGTTACATGATTTGGAGAGCTTGGAGACATGGGTGGCAACAGAAAGCGAAGGGGATGAAATAACCTTTCCTGTACTTGAGAATATTGATATAAAAAACTGTCCAAAGTTGAGTACTCTACCTGAAGCACCAGAGCTCAAGGCTATAAGGCTGGATGAAGGCAAGGCAATGCTATCGCTAGGAATACTTAAATCAAGGCACATGACTTCACTGTCCAGCCTAGAAATGTGTGTCCGTGACACTGAAGCACCGCCTCAGATAGAGAGTAGCTGGGATTCATCACAGAAGCTAGAGCTGTCTTTTCATGACAAGGATGCAGTACCTTTGTTAGAACTAGACATATCTGGCTGCAACTTTTTCTTCATGTCCAGTCAATCACAGCTAACATTTGTGCTCTGGAAATGGTTTCAAAACCTTGTTTTTCTGAGAATTGAAAACTGTGATTTGCTGATCTACTGGCCAGAACAAGTGTTCCAGAGCTTGGTATCCTTGAACCGCTTGTGGATGAAGTCATGTGGCAAGCTAATAGGGCCCAAACCGGTCAAAGATGGTGAACCTACACAAACAATGGATCAAGTCCTGCCACATTTGATCACGATAATCATAGTCCATTGTGAAAGCCTGGTACAGCTCTTCATTCTTCCCCCATCCCTCAGAGCTATTAGTATCATGGAATGCCCTAGACTTGAATTTATATGGGGAAAGGAAGAGTATCTTAAGACCTCAACATCACTGGAATACTGCTGCGGCACTATGTCCACTAGCATACTAGAGCAACTGTCGTCCCCAATGATTCCAGGTCCATTTCTAGAAAGTTTACAGATAAATGACTGTGATAATCTGGTGACACTTCCGAATCTACCACAGTCCCTCAAGAGTTTGGTAATCTGCGGGTGTGCAGAGCTCTCTTCCGTGTCAGGACAACTGGGTGGACTCGAGACACTACATATTTACAATTGCAATAAGTTGCAATCGGTCTATTCCTTGGAAGACGCTTCGTCACTAGAAACACTGTTTCTTTCCAGTTGCAATCGGTCTGCGTGAGCTTCGCATTCACCGTTGTGACTGGGACAGCTTGCCCCAAAATATGGAGCGCCTGGTGTCGCTTCAGACATTGGAAATTCAGTCCTGCAGAAAGATGGAACATCTTCCGACGCTGCCACAGGCTCTTAAAACGATTGAAATCATTGTGTGCGGCATGCTGAGAAGTATTGGTATTATGGATTGCCCTAGACTTGACATCATATTGGAAAAGGAAGAACGTCCTGAACCCTGTATGTCACTGGAATACTGCCAAGACACGGCACCTACCGGTACTCCAGAGCAATCTTCGTATCCAATGATTAGTTGTCCATGCCTAGTAACTCTAGAGATAAGATTATGTGCTAACTTGGTAACACTTCCACACCTACCACCATCCCTCAAGAAATTGCTAATCCATGAGTGCGGGGAGCTCTGTTCTGTAAAAGGGTAGCTGGGTCAACTCGAGAAACTAGATATTTCCAAGTGCAATAAGTTACAGTCAGTCGATTCCTTGGGAGATGCGTCATCATTAGAAACACTGTCTCATTACAGCTGTCAATGCCTTGCATCCTTAGGATCCAGCTGTTGTCCTGGCACTTTCTCGGCTCTTCGGCGACTTCAGATTGAAGACTGCCCAGCTATGGATATGAAGCAGTTTAACAAAAATGTGCTTAACAGGTTTGGATACAAAGAAATATCACACGCTCTTTCAAGCAACACAGATGAAAGGTATACTGTTCAAATTTTTTCCATTGTTTCTTTAAATTCCTCTATCTACATTTTATATACGCTGCAAATCCACACTATGTAAGCCTTAATCAATTACGACACCCTGCAGCTGCATTTATTATTGATGTCTGGTAGATTAGTTTTATGTGGGTGAAGGTCTGCTATCTGGTTTTTAGGCTGTCCTTTTTGTCTCTGTTGATGTATACCCATGCACATTGTTGGTCGTACTTCATACGGTTATTGATTTCTATTCTTGGATGCACAGTAATTAGTAACATGTTATTTCATTATTGATGTCCGGTACTACATTAGTTTTGTGTGGGTTTATTAGTGATGTCTGGTACTACACTAGTTTTGTGTGGGTGAAGATCTGCAGTCTGGTTTTTGGACTTTTTTTTTTTTTTTTGTCTCTGATGCTGTAAACCCATGCTCATTGTTGGTACATTTCGTACTCTTATTGACTTCTATTCTTGGATGTACAGTAATTAGTAACGTGTATTTTTCATTTGCAGGGAATAAACTATGTGAACCAAAATCTTGAAAATATGCTAGCTATCCCTTGTTGAGATGGGGTGGTCCGGCATCATCCAAGTAGTACTGAAATGATTAATGAGACCCTGAAACTCTTGTTCTGCTTCTGGAGGGAATCAGTTCCAACTTCCTGGACTGGAGGCACTCATGGAGCATTATTGTCCCATTTTCTATCTGCACAGCAGGCTATGATGACGAAGCCGGACTGTGTTTTGTCAACGGCGCATATGGTTCTTTGCACAAGTTTGGATCGTGAAAAACTTGCTTTATTATAGCTTCTTCGTGTGTTAGTTCGGCTGCTGTGTATTTGTTATGAATAAATGAAAGGAAAGAAGCAAGTGAACCTTTAATTTGTATGTGAGACTTGGCTGGTCATCCGGTTTGCATATATAAGTTTCATATTGTTCTTCAACCCAAAGACTAGGGTGGGCACTGTTTGAATGGTTTGAAACCCTTTGTTGAGTTAGTTGTCTGACATGCTTTTATCAGTCTGTAATTTATACAATGATGAAATTATTGTGATCCATGCTATTGCAGCCTTCGTGTTCGGGTTTCAAAAATGGAACTCTGCAGCATCCATTTTTTTCAGAGGCAGAGTCACACAGACAGAAGTTACATATGTATGGGTGCAGGAAGTTTTAGACTCCCCAGAGTGACGGAGTTGTGGGCCTTGGTTGTTCATGGTCCTGTGTTGTCCCCCTTCCAAACTTTGATTTGGGAAAACTTGCCTTATTAGTTATTATAGCTTCTGTGTTAATTCAGAGCCGTTTGGTTTGGGAGCGCGTGTGCGTGTTTATTCAGACGTGCTGCTGTGTATTGTTATCAATAAGAATAAGAATGGTCAGTCTATGGTTTGTTGAGTTCATTGTCTGACATGCTGTTATCAGTCGGCAACTGTAAGGTATATATGAATGAAATCATTGTGATCCATGCTATTCCATCCCCTGTGTTCCGGTTTCAGAAATGCAACTCGATCTGCAGCATCCATTTTTCAAAAGCAGAGTGGGAGGAG
The DNA here is from genome assembly GCA_015847255.1 of Hyparrhenia diplandra. NCBI lineage: Eukaryota > Viridiplantae > Streptophyta > Magnoliopsida > Poales > Poaceae > Hyparrhenia > Hyparrhenia diplandra. Next base: position 1,713,759 of record JADLZK010012337.1, read on the forward strand.
TTTGGACTGCCGAGAATGATGTCGTCCGTGTTGGCCCATCGGAGTGCCGGCCTTGGAAATTCATGTTCCGGCTTTCGGCTCGGCCCATACAGAAGTTTGGGCTGTGGGCTTTTCCCATCTTCATGGTTGACGCCGTATTCCCAGCAGCCAGGGTGCGTGCGTGGCACAAGCAGTAACGTGGGCTGTGCAAGTTGCAACTTGAAAGGAGTCATGAAGGCAGTAACGTGGGCTTCCAGCTGGGCTGTGGGTGCAGCAAGTTGGGCTCTGGGGGTGCGAATACGATAGAATTTTTTCCCCGTACACAGAAAATCGTACGAAGCTGTGGGTGCGACCGCACCCAGCGCAAGTAACGTAGCTCCGCCCGTGGTTGACGGTGGAGGAGCAGCTAGCCCAGCGTGGTCAGGCCACAGCTGCTGAACGCAATGGACGGCGGCGGTGTTGGGGAGCCACCGGTGGCGGTGGGCGCACTCTGCCGAGCGATGGGAGTGCGACGCCCCAGGGTACTGACCTCTGAGCAGCAGTGCCCAATGGCGCCTCGTGGGCGCCGGGCGGGCCCTATCCCTCGAGGTTCGCCTGCGGGTCCCACCGTCCACAACGCACCGTCCGCTCCGGCTCTGGCGCCGTCGGCAACCCTTCCCGGCCAAGGTTCGCTAAGAAGTCCGATTTGCCGCTCCAATGCTTCGCCCTCTGAAACTTCTCAGCTATTTTGCTCTGTCCGTTTTGCTTGTCTTGTGCAGAGCTTGCGCGTTTAACTGAATTTTTCAATATTTCCGTCCACTGAGTCCGTTGACGTGTGGGATGGTGATGTTCAGTAATTAGAACGATCTTGTTGTCGTAGGTGATAAAAAATATCACTAGTTTGTAGATTCAATGGCTCTATCCCCCATGCGATGGCAGACTGTAATCCTTGAGCAAATTATCGTCTGGGCCTTGCGACAATTTGCAGCTCTCTTATTCAACTAATAGCAGGTCCTGATCCTGTATATATATGATCTTTTACTAAGAAGAAAGGTTAGTTCATAAATATATACTCAGCAGGTACTCCAGCTCTAGCTGTATTGATGATTATCACACTTTAGCTCATTAAGTCAGGAAATTTTTCTATCCCAGTAGTATACCTCCTGTTTTCAGACTACAGTTAGTTCATTTGTTTCTTAATGCGATTGTCCTAAAAAAAAAAAGACTGCACTGTGTTTTGTCTACAACATATGTGCTTCTTCTTATAAGAAGTTTGGATCATCAGACTTCCCCAGAGTTAATTGAGTTCCGTCTGAAGGTTTGAGCGTGGCTCTGTACATGAAGATGTACTGCTACTCTTCATTTTTATTACATTTTTTTTCCTGTGCAGAGCATAGATATGATGATACTATATTGCACTGGACATATTTCTGTGTATTGTATGTGAATAAATGAATGGAAACAAGCAAGTATCCTTTATTCCATTCTAGAATTTAAACATCGTTGCTGTTTCGCTTCACATGCCTGGCTGGTAGAATGTGTACTTGTCATATATCCTTGAGAGTGAGTTTAATGTGAGTCCCTGATAACTACTGTAATCATGCCTTGCTTGTTTGTTCAGTTCATTGTCTGACTTGCAGTTACTAGTCTGAATGTAAGGATGAAATCATTGTCTTCCTTGTGCTCCTGTTTCAGAATTGAAACTCTCGATCTGCAGCATCCATTTTTCAGGAGCAGAGTGGCCATTTTACATGGCAGAGTAAATGAAACTCTGGAGCATCCATCCGTGTAGGCTGATCCGGTGCGGGCCTCTGATCTAAGTTTTTAGCCCATTAGTATTTTTGGGCCATGGGCTTTCCCCACATGAGCTCATTAGCCCAGCTTCATGGGTGTGCGCCGCGTCGATGGCCCCGTGGCGGTCGGCGAGCGCGGAGCCGCCAGCCAACCCGTCGAGGCCGCGGCGGTCGGCGGCGCGTCAGACGGAGGCGGCCGCGTGGGGAAACTACGGCTTTGTGGGAGAGCGACGGGCTGAGCAGCCGCGCGCGTGCCCGATGACTACAGTGTCCAAGGGCGGTAGCCGAGAGGGTAGCCGCCGGGTCTCACTGAGATCTCGTCAGTCAACTCCGACCGTCTCCGGCTGCAGCGGCGTGTTTCCAATCAGGTAAGCCCTCAAGCAATTCATGGTTGACGAGTGCACGACATGGCCGCATCTATCTATGTCCTGGGATTTTATCATGTATTTCGTCCTCTGTTTCCCAAATTTCTTCATTTTTTTAAATGGGAAATTTGGTCATATGCGTGGGGTAACAGTGCTCAGGAAATTGAAAATATCTAAGCTAGTTTGTGGTCACACACACTCGATACATCAATTAATCTCGTTATCAGCGCATCGCTGGCTTTGGCGGTGTCGGCATGCCTGCGTTTACACACATTTTCCTCTCTCAATTTCAATTTCCTTATCTTTGCAGCATGTGTGGCAGCCACCCAGCCCACATAGACAGCTAGGCGCTTATAGCACAACGACATACATAAGTCAAATTGCCTGGTGGGCAGTTCCGTGCTTTGGCATAGCTGAATTTAGGATATAAAACATAAAAAGAGAGCTAAATAGATATTATGGCAATGGGTTTGCCAAGTCCATATTTTGGATGGCAGATAAACAAAGTCCACTTTTTTGACATGGCCTATAGCCAATTTTTCTCGTCTTACGCGGCATCAAGTTCACTATGCATCAGGCTGTCAATACTTTTGAGAGCTACCTCAAAGCTTACATTCATCTTCCTCGTTTTTTTTGCTCTTGTCCCCTCCTCGCAAAGCCATGGCCACCATAGCATCCTTTGCCTTGAGCTTAACTGTTATTGGCTGGCTGGTGTCACCCATCATCAGCTTCCTCGTGAACAAATTCCTTTCCTACCTTGATTTTAATCTATCAAGAAAGATCCGGGAGCTGGAGCTTCACATCATCCCAAGCCTGAAGCAGATACTAGGAGATGTAACGGAGGAAATAATTCTGGGAGGAGCCAAAGATGGGTACAAGGGTGATATGAAGACTCTCGGCGAACTGCAGAAGGATCTCAGGTCTGCCATGTACGAAGCGGAAGACGCCCTGGATCTTATCAAATATCACCGAATCGAGAAGAAAGTCGTCGGTGATCGCAACAGCTGGGTGCTGCGGGCTATTGGTGACCAGCTCGCCTACTGCAAGCGGAGCTCGTTCGGGCAAAAGCTATGGCAGTGCGCCGAGAACCAGATCCCGAAGCTCAGGTACCTTGGAGATAAGCTGCAGCAGTGCGCCCAGGATCTGGATCTGAAGTTCTGGGAGCTTGTAGCTAAGCTACAGCAGTACACCCAGAATCTCAATCAGATTTTCAGGGACCTTACACTTAGATATAGAGCAGCTGGGCAAACATCAATGCCAGACCCGCTCGTCACAGAATCCAGGGATGACATTGAACAAGGATCTGGTACGATGCCACCACCAACGCCTGATGATGCACCATCAAGCTCAAATCCAGGGACTAATGTCTTCCCGAATGCTGCTGGCTCCGCGACAGAATTCAGGGGTGACAATCCACACGGATCAGCTGAGGGGCACCGACGCTTGAGCTTGATGCACCCTTGAATTTACTGTCCCTGCTGCAGAAGACCAGGGACTGCTTCGCTTTGTGTTTTCACTACTCAGTTCATTCTATTCAGTTGTGTGTCATCTTCGGGACTGGTCATACGAAGCAATTGGCATCAAGGTATTGTCTGATCAACACAACCATTTCCAACTGCTATAGCACTATAATATATGTCTATGATACTATAATGTAGATTTTTTTTCTCTCGTCCACAAGAAACACAGTTAAAGGAGTCATCATTTTTTATCTAATTAATATGGGAACATCAAGAATAGCATTGAACTTATTATTACAATCTAACAATAGAAATAAATAGATGACGTACATCAGTTTGTCAACATATACTCTTGCAGTGTTAAAAATTCACAGATAAAATTTATGGTAAGGTCAGAAGAGCCATTTTGTTTCTGATTCTAATGATTCCTAATGTATGTAAGTGACTGGAACTTACGTTTTGTTATTGTTTTAGATTAGATATACTATATGGTTGAAGCTAGTCGTTGAATTGGAGAGACCAATTTTTAAAACTCCTTACCGCATTCGCACTTATACCATTAGCATAGCACCTACATAGATGTATAGTCATGTAGAACAGTCCAGTCACCCTGGGTTTATCTGTAATCCTTTTATCTTCTATTTTCTTCTAATATAATTTGGCAAAACTTTTCCTTTAACTTACCATGAAAAATATATTCTTCATCCAAACTTCTTCTTAAAGATCCATCACCATGGTCCTCAAGAAAACCACATCCACCATTTTAATTTTAAATTTTAATGGAGTTCCCTCTTCCTTTTTATACAGCTGTGACCATGCTTGATTCAGTACGTCCCTTGAGATAGCATTTAAGAATGAAAGAGGAGTGTCGTTTCTACTCAACCAACATAATGCCGCAACCCCCAATTAAAATATGATTTTAAATCCTAAAAAGAGAAACTTTTGTACTGACATATGTGAAAGTTTTAAATGATTAGTAGAGATTAATTTAGGCTATTTATTATATCACAGTAGATACTTTAGATAAAATTTGTGTGTTGGTTTTTGCTATTTTATAATGACCAATGTGTGTACTTCAAAAGAAAACAGAATATGTTTAATGACTATTAATTTCAATGATAATTAGAGTTTACAGTACATATATACACATCGTTAGGTGTTTAGATTTTTCTTCATAATTTATATGTTATAACTTTTATTTGTATCACATCTCGTAAGAGAAATAGAGGTTTCATTGAAGCCTCAAATTAGTAATAGCAAGATAAATATACCTTTTCATTCATGGTGATCTCCGTAATGGGAATATTGGAGCACTACTTGACTAAGAAGTTTGTTATGCATTAATTGCAATCCTTGCCTAATAAGTTCATTGCACATATTTTCACAGCGATGTCTCTTTGAGAATGAAGAAGTGTTGGTTAGAGAATGTACTGTGGATAGCATAATCATTTGAGCTTCCTTCATGCAGAATGATGGTGATACAATACATTGGCTCCTTCCTGTTAATGAGATAATCAGCTTGAGGAAAAAGATAAAGAACATAGAATATATTGTCAGTAATTCAAAGAATTTACCTCTGTTAAATAAGAGTAGCACCTCCAGCTCCAAGGATGCTGACAAGGAAAGCAGCAGCAGTTGCACTGTCAAGAACAGTTCCGTGGAAAGCACAAGCAAAACGGAATGAAATCGATGACGTGTACAGAAGCATTGAAAAGGAAGTATTCGGTCAAGACAAGGACCGTGAGCATATAAGTCAGATGCTTCGTGAGGGATCAGGTACCAATGCAGCAAGTTCTAGCACTCGCAAACCTTATTCCGTGGTTGGCATATATGGCATTACAGGTTCTGGAAAGAGTACCCTGGCACAATATGTTTGTGATTCTGAGAAGGTTGCCGGACATTTCAAACTTATCATGTTTATTCTCGTGGGGAAGACATTCAGCGTCCATGATATATTTCGCGAAATGCTGGACCAGATCAAGCAACAGCCGGCCTCGAATACCGAGGATCCTAAAATTCTTAAAACAGAGTTAAAAGATCTTAGAAGTCTAAAAGCAGAGTTGGAAAAAGAACTGAAAGGCAATCGCTTCTTGTTGGTACTAGATGATCTCTGGGTCAATACTGACAATAAGAAAGAAAGAGAAGAACGTGAGATTCTACTTGATGCGCTTCATGTTGGACAGAGTGGATGCGGAATCCTGGTGACAGCTCAAAAGAAAGATGCAGCTGCAGCTTTAGGTGCTCAGGAGAAAATGCAAATCCCAATACCTAATTTAGAAGAGGAGCAGTACCTCTCAATGTTCATGCATTATTCGCTTGGAGTCAGTCAAGTAAGCAGTACTGATTATAGAAGATATGAAGCAATAGGTAGAAAAATTGCCAAAAAGCTTTGTGGGTCTCCAATTGCAGCAAGAACAGTGGCAGCACGGCTTCAGTGTAATCACAGTATTGACTTCTGGGAAACAACAGCAAGCCTTGACGTATTGAATGAAACAATGGGAGCTCTGTGGTGGAGCTATCAGCAGCTTGGCGGTGACATCGGGCGATCCTTTACATACTGCAGCACTTTCCCCAAAGGACATAGAATAAAACAGGATGAGATGGTTCGCCTCCGGATAGCACAAGGTTTTGTAAACGCCAGGAATAATGTAACAGAGGAACTGGAAGATATAGGCCGGAGCTACTTTGATCAGCCATCGACATTCTCATTTCTGCAAGTAAAAAGAACATATTTTTGGTGAGCAGACCGAGGCATTCACAATACATGACCTGATGCACGAAGTTGGCAGAGAGGCTTTCTAGAGGTGACTTCTTGAGAATTGGTTCCAATGACCCACCTAAATATATCCCTGGAGGTGTTCACCATATCTTCATTGAGACCGACAAGGTAGCAGAGATTGCAGAGAAAACTGTGGACATAGAAAATTTGCGAACCCTTATCATTAAGGAGCATCAGTCATTGTCATGGCCCAAGGAAACCATGGAAAGAAATCATGACTTAGTAAAACTCTTGGAGCGTTTGTTCATGAGATTGACAAAACTGCGCGTGCTGATCATTAAACTAAATAATGGACCAAGAGAGTTGTCAGTCCCAACATCTATTGATCAGATGAAGCATCTACGTTATCTTGGTATCCATTTTTTTCATAGCTGTCCCAATCTGATTTTGCCAAGCACATTTAGCAAGCTATACCATATCCAGACCATAGATATTCCTTGCTCCGAGCATCCCGTCTTGAAGATATGGCTAATCTAATCTATTTGCGGCACATCCCTGCTCGCTGTCTTTCCCCAACATTGGAAGGCCGACGTCACCGCAAACACCGCCAAAGTTCAAAGTGAAGGAGGAACCGGGGCATGAGTTGAAGCAGCTCATGCACCTAAACAGTCTTCGAGACACTCTTTTTTATAACGGGCTTGAGTTTGTCGGAGGCAAAAGACGGCTATTAAAGCCCGCCTAATCGACAAGAAGCGACCTTAAGATCAAACCGACTTTCACCGGTGGTTCGGGAGGGACTTTGGCAGGTGGTTCGGGGAGGGTTCCAGACGTGCAAGCCGAGGTGCTTGATGGCCTTTGTCCCCCAAAAGATCTTGAAGAGCTCAGTATCGAGTTCTATAGAGGTTCAAGGTATCCTAGTTGGATGTTGAGTCGCCACCCACCAGACGCCCCAAAGCAACCGCACGGACTTCAACTTTGTGCTTGCAGCCAACCGGCATCTATTCCCGAAAAGTAGTGAACTCTTCATTGGTCGCGTGAGCTTCGCATTGAATGTTGTGATGGGATAGCTTGCCCCAAAATATGGAGCGCCTGGTGTCGCTTCAAACATTGGAAATTCAATCCTGTTGTAAGATGGAGCGGCTTCCGACGCTATGACGGGCTCCTAAAACGATTAAAATCAGTGGGTGCGACATGCCGAGAAGTATTGGTATTATGGATTGCCCTAAACTTGAATTCATGTTGGTAAAGGAGAAATGTCTTGAAGCCAAGACGCCATTGGAATACTGCCAAGACACCGCACCTACCGGTACTCCTCGAGCAATCTCCGTGATCCAATGATTCCTTGTCCATGCCTAGTAACTCTAGAGATAACAAGCTGTGATAACTTGGTAACACTTCAACATCTACCACCGTCCCTCAAGAGTTTGGAAATCCACCTGGTGCAGGGAGCTCTATTCTGTGTCGGGAATTTGGATCAACTCAAGAAATTAGATATTTACAAGTGCAATAAGTTGCGGTCGACCGATTCCTTGGGAGATGCGTCATCATTAAAAACACCGTCTCTTTACGGTTGTCAATGCCTTGCATCCTTAGGATCCAGCGGTGGTCCTGGCACTTTCTCCGCTCTTCGACGACTTTGGATTGAAGCGCCCAGCTATGGATATGGAGCAGTTTAACAAAAAATGTGCTAGACGGCCTTGTATTCAAAGACATATCACACGCTCTTTCAAGCAACCTGGGACGACTTTCCTTGCATGGAACAATCCCCGCCAACCATGCCCGGTCTCCATGCCTACAAACACTCACACACACACTAACAGGGAGGCCCGTAGCACTCCTCTCCTAGCCAATGCATGCCCGGACACCATGCGGTCAATGGTCCCTGGACACCATGCGGCCAATAGTCTAACACTCCCCTCGGTCGGAACGTCAGCCACTGTGCACGTTCAGACTGGACCTAAACTCCGTGAACACTGAAGATGGCAGCCCTTTTGGTGAAGATGTCCGCATATCGTGACGAGGTGGGAACATGCAAGACTCGAACATCACCAACAAAGAACTCTCTCGGGACGAAGTGAAGATCAATCTCAATGTGCTTGGTTCTCCGATGTTGGACTGGGTTGGAGGTCATGTAGATCGCGACCGATGTTGTCGCAATACACTAGCGTAGCGCGGCGGAGAGGGGTGTACAACTCCAGAAGTAGTTGGCGCAGCCAGGTGGCCTCGCAACTCCGTTGGCCACGCCCGCGATACTCAGCCGCACTCGATCTTGACATCAGATTCGGGCGCTTGGAGGACCAAGAGACAAGGTTATCACCAAGGAACACCGCATAACCCGAGGTGGATCTGCGAGTGTCCGGGCATCCGCCCGGGCCAAGATCAGTGTATACCACAAGATCTGTTGTCGAGGATGGTCGCAGCAGAAGACCGAGGTGGAGTGTGCCTCAATGTAGCTAAGAATCCGCTTCAAGGTCGCAAGATGAGGCTCACGGGATCGTGCATGTGAAGGCAGACTCGCTGAATCTGCGTATGGCGTCTGGCCGAAAGTGAATGTCAGGTATCAAGAGCTCCAAGAAGATCGCGGGAAGTCTGCAGTATCGACACAGGGGCCCCTCAAATTTGCGCAACCTTCGGATTGGTGTCAATCGGAGTGGAGCATGACTTGCACTCTTTCATCCCCGCGATCCGTAATCTCTAGCATGTACCGCCGCTGCGAGAGGAGGAGGCCGCCATCGCTGCGCTGAACCCGCATACCAAGGAAGTGATGCAGCTCACCAAGCTGTCTTTCATGGCGAACTCCCCGCCGAAGAGCGCCGATGATCCGTCGAAGGAGGCCGGGTGAGGAAGCAAAGTGAGGACAATGTCATCCACATAGAGCAACAAGTAAGCTATGTCTGAGCCACGCTGGAAAATGAACAGTGAGGTGTCTGACTTGGCTTCAACAAACCCCAGGGACAGCAGGAAGGAAGCCATCCGGCTGTACCATGCGCGAGGAGCCTGCTTCAGGCCGTAAAGTGACTTCCTCGTGAAGGCGCATAAAGTCCGGATGGGCTGGATCTTCAAACCCGGAAGGTTGCCGGCAAAGACCGCCTCGCATGTGGTGCCATGCAGAAAGCGTTCTTCACATCGAAATGGGTGGATGGGCCAGCTGCGGGAGAGCGCCAGAGACAATACGGTGCGGACAGTAGCAGGCTTCACCACAGGACTGAATGTCTCATTGAAATCAACTCCAGGACGCTGAGTGAAACCACGAAGGACCCAGCGAGCCTTGTACCTTTCGAGAGAGCCATCGACCGAACTTGTGCTTGAAGATCCACTTGCCGCTGACCACATTTGCCCGAGGAGGACGGGGCACGAGATCCCAAGTGTGATTCTGCAGCAGGGCACTGTGTTCCTCTTCCATAGCCGCCGCCGGTTGGGGTCGGCAAGGGCGCTACGGAAGGTCTTCGCACCGGAGAAAGCGAGACGGCGTGGGAAGGCGCGGCATCCGAAGCCACTCTTCGCAAGCGTGGCCATGGAAGGCCTGGTTCGCCACAGGAGGCACGGCAATGGCACCCCTTGGGAAGGGGGTAGCCGGTGCGGGTGTAGCGGTAGGGGCGCTGCGGGGGGGGCGACGAGAGTAGTGGTTCTCGAAGAACCGCTCTGGCCTTAGAGGTGGGAACCCCGGTGGAGGGACCGGACCGCCTGCACGCAGGGCGGGCGGAACGTAGACCGGCGAGGACGCCGGGTGGCCGCGCGTGGCGCCGGAGGTAGGGGACCTCCAGAGGCCGCGCGTGGCGCCGGAAGAAGTCCCCGGTGCCCGCAGCCGCAGCGGGATGTAGAGCGTCGTCGCCGGAGAGGCGTCGGTGTCATCGGGCGACAAGAGCCCCAGTGCACGGTCACAGGAGGACCGGCAGGGTGCCGGAGGTGGTCGGCGACGCAGGGCGCCCAGTGCACAGCTACACAGGGGACCGGCGGGGCAAATTTGGAAGGAGTTCCCGCAGACAAAGACTTGTGCATCGATCCGATAAGAGGGAGCACAGGTCGCAGTATCGTCATCGAGGAACTGGAGGTCCGGCCGGAGCACTAGGACCGTGGCGCCAAAGAAAGGGAAAGGCCGTTTCATCAAAGATGACGTGCCGGGAGACGATGACTCTATTAGAAGAGAGGTCAAGGCAGCGGTACCCTTTGTGATGAGCAGAATAGCCTAGGAAGACACACAGGACAGACCTAGGGGCGAGCTTGTGTGGAGCAGTGGCCGATATATTGGGGTAACATTTGCAACCGAAGACTCTAAGATGATCATATGTGGGTGGCTTGCCGAACAGGGCAAGGTGTGGGGTGGATAGCTGGAGAGTCTTTGTAGGCAGAATGTTGAGTAAGACCGTGGCCGTGGAGAGGGCCTCAACCCAGTAGGATGGAGGCATGGACGCCTGAAAGAGTAGTGAGCGAACGACATTATTTATAGAGCGAATAATGTGTTCAGCTTTACCATTTTGAGGCGAGGTGTAGGGGCAGGACATGCGGAGGTGAATGCCCTGTGAAAGGAAGAAGTGGCGGGAGCTAGAGTTATCGAACTCGCGCCCATTGTCGCACTGAACAGCCTTGACGCGGGCACCGAACTGGGTGGAGGCGTGGGCGATGAAGTGAGATAGTGTGCTGAAAGTGTCAGATTTGAGGCGCAAAGGAAAAGTCCACAAGTAGTGAGTGCAATCATCAAGTAAGACCAAATAATATTTATAACCGGAAATGCTGGTAATCGGAGAGGTCCACAGATCACAATGAACAAGATCAAACTTATTGGACGCACGGGAGGTGGACACAGGAAAGGGCAGACGAACATGTCGACCTAACTGACAAGCATGACACAAATCTGAGCAATCCTGAATATGGCATGACACACTAGACGCTAGCTTAGACAAAGCCTCATGACCAGGATGACCAAGACGCCGATGCCACAGTGGGGAGGACGCCTGGGCGACAAGAGAGTGCGCTGGTGGAAGACGAAGTGGGTATAGCGGCCCTGAGCTATTGCACCTGACGATCTCGGTCCGAGATGGAAGAACCTTCACAGAACAACCAGCGGGGTCAAACTCAACGGAACAATTATTATCGATGGTAAACTGACGAACAGAGATGAGATTCTTAATAATTTGTGGTGACACAAGGACATTATTAAGACGTAAAGTGGGTGATAACTCGTGGAGCCGGGCGTGTGGTAAAGTGGAGCCATTACCAACGACAATAATCAAGGAGTAGGGTACCGCGGAAAAGAACATGTGAAAGAGAGGAGGACTGAGAGGTCATGTGGGAAGTAGCACTGAGTCGAAATACTACCGTTAGAGCCGGAGGGTGGAGGGTTCAACGCCGCCGTCTTTGAAGGCGTTGGCAAGCATCGTCGGGTCCCGTGAAGGAAGGCTACCGGTTGTAGTAGCCCGGTGCGGCCCACACCGACGAAAGCCATCATGGGCCGCGCTCGCCTGCAGCCGCTGGCATGAGCGCCGCCGCCGCCGCCCAGATGGCTCATGGCCGCTGCTGCGCCTGCAAGCTTGTGGCGCACGAGGGGATGGGCGCCCGAGGTGGGCGTGGACCCCGCCACATCCGATGGAGCTGCATCGAGGGGCGACCCCCCGGCGTCCGCCGGCCGACTAATCGCCGCTTTGCTGGTGGTGAGGGGCAGCAGGGTGCGCTGGCCGTTGTCCGGGGCACCGCCGCCGCCGGCCGTTGCCTTTCCCGCCCCGTTCTTCTTGTTCCGGCGGTTGTTCTTGCCGCCGTTGCCTCCGGATGCCCCGCCAGAGGGAGCAGGAGGCTGCGCCGAGTTTAAGACGTGAGCGCGGGGCCGGGCAGGCCTCCTTGCGGTTGGCCATGTCGAGCTCCTCAAGGATTAGGTCGCCACGGGCCTCCAGGAAGGAGGGAAGGGCCGAGCGCGACGAAGAAGAGCCCCAACATGGGTGAAGCGCCGCTCGTGCCACGGATGACGTTGAGGACGAGGGTGCGGTCGGTGACGGTCTCGCCGAGGGCCGTGAGGTCATCGGCCATCTTCTTCAACCGGCGGCAGTAGTCGGTGATGGAGAGCTCGCCCTGGACGAAGTTGCGGAACCGCGTCTCGAGGTGGATGGAGCGGGCCTCACGATTGCCGAGAAACTGGGACTCGACGGCGAGCCAGGCATGGCGCGCGGTGGAGCCCTGTGCAGCGATGATCTCCCCGAGGTCATCGGTGAGCGTGGCAACGATCCACGACTTGACGACGCAGTCCATGCGAGCCCAATCAGGAGAGACGGGGTCGGGAGCGTCCTCGTGAACGTGGTCCTGGAGGGAGAACTTGCCGAGGATGAGAAGAAACTGATCGCGCCAGCGGTTGAAGTTACCGGAGTCGACGTCGAGGAGGGTGGTGACGTGGTTCCGGATGTTGCTGACGGCGACGGCCTGGGAGTGGAGTTGAAGAAGAGCGACGGCCTCGTGGTGCAGCATGGCGGCGCATAGATCAGCGGGAGCTGAGGCACCACCGGGAGCCCCACCAGAGGTTGCAGCAGCAGCCTCATGCTCCTTGGCCGCGACGGCGGCCTCCTCTTCGGCCTGGAGTGCGCGGGCGAGGGCAGCCTGCTGCTCGCGCTGGGCAGCAGCGGCGAGTTCCTTGGCCTGCTCCGCGTCGAAGGTGGCAGAGGAGGCGCCCTGGAGGTCGGCCCCCTTGGGGCTGACGGGAGGGGTTCCAGGCATGGATGCTAGGCCGGCGTAAGGGAGGTGGGTTGGCAGCGGAAGAAAAGAACCCAGCGTGATACCATGAGAGAAGGTATCTCTCGAGAATTGGTGTATTAACTTTCACAAGGCATGTGCGCAAGTACATGTAGTAGGCATGGAACAATCCTGGCCAACCATGCCAGGTCTCCATGCCTACAAACACTCACACACACACACACTAACAGGAGGCCCGTAGCACTCCTCTCCTAGCCAATGCATGCCTGGACACCATGCGGTCAATGGTCCTGGACACCATGCGGCCAATAGTCTAACACTTTCATCTATTCTTGGTATATATACATGGTGGAAAAATATGTAAGTTTACTTTGATTTATATTTTTCTATAATAGTAATCTAGCCTAGTGCAAGCGGTAGTGCTTTTACCGCTGCCGGAAGGTTCAGTGGTTCAAGCCCTAGCCTCGACACATTGCGCAGTGTGCAGTGTGCGGGTAAGGATTGGCGCTAATCACCCCTCCTTGACCCCGCGTAGTAGTGCGGTGGCCTATGACACTAGGTACACCCTTTCATAGTCCAGTACTAGTAACCTAGTAAAGTAAAATCATATGTTGGGTTACTTAAAGGTAATTCTTCTCTAATACCATGTATGGGTAGTTTAATATCTGAGCCCTCATTGAAACCTATTACCTAGTCAACTGATAAAAATTAAGTAAAAATACTATCCATGAAATACCTAAATAAGATCCATATATATGGTGCAGCATAGACTCTTGCGAGGTTGGATTTGCCTTGGTGATCTTCGATGCACTCAAATTCTGTTGGATCCATTTGGATGGTCGCAGATCCTGGTCTAAATTCTAATATACTTTTCTTGATCATGGTGCTTTACAAGATTCTTGAAATGACTTATAATTTGTTTCATTTTATTTGAGTACAAGAGAAATAATACAAGTACTCCATTTGTGCCTAATAATGCATGCCAGCTAATACAAAGGCTTTTAATATCTTTGGCAGCCGCCATAGACTTGTCTTCGTTGACTTTTTTTTTATCTATGGAGTATGAATTATGGGTGAGCAAAAGTCAATCTCGATCACCATTAGTGGTGTCACACCTTTTATTTTCTAAAGCAACACCATTCATTTAGTACACTACTTATGGTGTGGTATGTACGTACCAGGGAATCGAACATATCTATTTGCGCATTCATCCTTCTTCCCTCGTCTCAGCCCCTTCTCGATCTCCACTTCCGGAAAACCAAGCATGGATTCCATGGCAGAATTGATGAGGAAACTTGGATGGATAGCCTGGTGCTTAACTGTAATAGGTTGGTTTCTGTCACCCATTATCAGCTTGCTCGTGAACAAGATCTTTGACTACCTAGTGTTCGACATATCAAAAAAGCTCAAGGAGCTAGAGATCCACACTATGCCAAAACTGAAGCAGTCGCTTGGTGTCGTGGAGGAGAAGATGGTGCGTAGAACAGACGAAGACAAAGGGTCTCAAAGCGATCTGAAGATACTCGACACCATCAACAAGGATCTCAAGTCTGCCTTGTACGAGGCAGAGGACATCCTAGATCTTGTCGATTATTACCGGATCGAGAAGGATCTCCATCATGTGGATGATGATAGCGTCTGGGTGGAGAACCAACTTGCTGCTGCTTGCGTCTGGATTGACCGCTGCAAGGGGAGCTGGTTTGGGCGATGGATAGATGTCACCTTCGCAGCCATAATGAAAAGCGCGCAGAGCGTCACCTGGATATGGCAGTTCGTCATTCAAGGGTGGTGGCACTGGAGGCAGAACTTTGACCTGTTTTATATCCGTAGAGCCGTAAATATTGCCAGTGCTGCAGTACTGCAGTGCGCCCAGAGCTGGTACCAACATCTGGATCAACTATTGAGGCGTGTTATATATCACAGCTCCGGTGCGCTTCTTCCGGTTTCTGCTCCAGCGCCGCAACCTCCATGTCTTGAATCTAGAGGCTCTGTGTTTGTACCAGCGGACCCAACACATTGGGCAGTAGAGGAGATGGTGGTTGAAGAGGAAATAGTGGAAGAGACACAACTGGTGGAAGGAGAAGTCGACGTGGAGATAGAAGAAGAATCGGAGGAGATAGAAAATGGAGAAGTGGGAGAGACATCACATGAAGAGATCGAAGATGATAAGAAGGGAAAAGAGGGGGGAGCCAACTTCCTTGTCAATACTGGGATCAGGTGCGCTTCTTCTGGTGCCTAGTCCAGCGCCTCAACCTCCAGGTTTTGAGCCCAGAGTCCAGAGGCCAGCAGAGGAGATGGTGGATGAAGAAGAAATAGTGCAGGAAGGAGAGGGCGACAAGGTACAAGATGAAGAATTGGAAGAGACGTCAGAGGAAGAGACAGAAGAAGAAAGTTGTGAAGGAGCAGAAGGGGGAGAGACGTCAGAGCAAGAGATAGAAGAAGATGACGTGGAAGGAAATGTGAGCGCGGTAACTTCTTCGCCAATACTGCGGTACTGTGCCCGATCTATGCTCACCTGGTTTGCCAAGGCCTGTTTTTATCGAGATTGGTCATATGGAATTGTTGGCATCAAAAGTGACAAGGTACGTACCATCCTACTGTCATTTCAGATTGAGATACAGATATCATTATACCACAATTGTTTGCCTTTTGATCTTCTTGAAATATTCATCTTGTTATTTCTAGCTATGCAGGACAATTAGTCTACCACAATTAACTTCAACTCTTAAATTTTATAAGTTCAACTCTTATGCTGCACTCTAGCTGGCAAGTGAGATACTGGCTGGATAAACTAACATTAACACTCTTACAAGACTTGTGTGGTGTGCCCTTGCTCTTATAGGCAGGTGCTCAACAACTCCCCTCTCCTTTTTCTAACTGCCTCACATATGGCAGGGCCTTCGATTCTAACTTGCCACCAAGGAGCCTCATATCTTGGTATCCAAGGCAGCTTCACATCTAGAAAAGTAACCATGGTAGAGTAAACTAAACTAGATAGTAATCAAGGTGAAAACAGGGGTAAGACCATCAATTTATGGATATTTTAAACTTTTTATGTAGTAGGTATTTGTAATTTAGATGTAAAGTCGGGGTATGTTTAGTTTATTTTTAATAATCATAGAACTGCATACTTTTGACGTTGACTTGATTGATGTTTTAGTTTTTCTCATGAATGACAGAAGTGACTAATTTAGAAACGTGGGAGATTTGGATGTATATTTAAGTGGTTATTTTATCTCTTTTATAATGAAAAAACGTGGGTAATGTTTCAAAAAAAATTCAACTGCTATAATTATCAATACTGGTTGAATTAATTGTATTTGATGGCAAGACCTTCCTATTTTATTGAGATCAATCGGGAGCCTTCGATTAATAATACTAAGATGTTCTCAGTGGGGAGCTTCCCCTGCTGTACCTTTTTCATGTTATTTTGCTTTTTTAAAAAAAACTAGTCTATAGGGCTGATATTAATACTATTTTTACAATAAAGAGGAGCTAGTACTAACATTTCATTATGCACGCTATCAATATAGTCATCAGAATGCATGGCTATGCACATAATAATTATTTGAACCGTGCTTCTTGCAGAAGGATACCAGTGTAGTAGAATCTTTAGTGCCAATAACCGAAAGAATCAGTCTCAAGAATCAAATAAAGCGCATAGAAGATATTCTCGACACGCCCAAGAAATCAGATATTTTGAATGATAAGAATAGTAGCAGTGGCACCACCAAGGACAATGCCAATGAACAGAGCAGCTCTGCTGCCAACGAAAGCAACAGCAAGCAGAAAGAAATTGACAAGTTGTACAGAAGCATTGAACAGAAAGTGTTCGGTCGAGACAAGGACCGTAAGCATATAAGTGAGATGCTTCGTGAGGGACCAAGTACCAATGCAGCAAGCTCGAGCATCAGTAAACCTTATTCTGTGATTGGCATATATGGCATTATGGGTTCAGGAAAGACTACCCTGGCACAATATGTTTGTGACTATGAGAAGGGTGCTGGACATTTCAAAACTATCATGTTCATTCATGTGGGGAAGACATTCAGCGTGGGTCATATATTTCGTGATATGCTGACCAGATCACGCAATAGGAACCCACTGATACAAGTGCTGACAGAAGCCTAAAAACAGAGTTAAAGGATCTTGAAAGTCTAAAAGCAGAGTTGGAGAAAGAACTGAAAGGCAAATGCTTCTTGTTAGTAGTGGATGATCTCTGGGTGAATGGTGACAAACGGAAGGAACATGGGATTCTACTTGATGTGCTTCGTGTTGGGCGGATTGGAAGCCGAATCCTGGTGACAGCTCAAAAAAAAGATGCAGCTGCAGCTATAGGTGCTCAGGATCAAATCCCAATACCTGATTTAGAAGAGGGGCAGTACCTCTCCATGTTCATGCACTATGCCCTAGAAGATAGTCATGTCACCGGTACTGATTATCATAGATATGAAGAAATAGCGAAAAAAATTGTGAAAAAAACTTGGCAGATCACCTATTGCAGCAAGAACAGTGGCAGCACGGCTTAAGAGTAATAACAGTACTGATTTCTGGGAAACAACAGCAAACCTTGACGTGTTGAATGAAACAATGGGAGCTCTGTGGTGGAGCTGTCAGCAGCTTGGCGGTGATATCAGTCAATGCTTTATATACTGCAGGATTTTTCCCAAAGGATATGGAATAAAACGGGATGAGATGGTTCGCCTCTGGATAGCACAAGGGTTTGTGAACACCAGGAATAATGTAACAGAGGAACTGGAAGATATAGGCCGGAGCTACTTTGATCAGTTACTGACATTCTCATTTCTGCAAGTAAAAAAAATATATTTTGGTGAGGAGACCAAGGCATTCACAATACATGACCTGCTACACGAGTTGGCAGAGAGGGTTTCTAGAGGTGACTTCTTTAGAATTGGTTCCAATGACCCACCTAAA
Organism: Hyparrhenia diplandra; assembly: GCA_015847255.1. Taxonomy (NCBI): domain Eukaryota; kingdom Viridiplantae; phylum Streptophyta; class Magnoliopsida; order Poales; family Poaceae; genus Hyparrhenia; species Hyparrhenia diplandra. Next base: position 1,731,661 of record JADLZK010012337.1, read on the forward strand.
GATATCCCTAGAGGTGTTCACCATATCTTCATTGAGACCGACAAGGTAGCAGAGATTCTAGAGAAAATTGTGGACATCAAAAATTTGCACACCCTTATCATCAAAATTTCGTGGTCATTGCGCAAGGAAACCATGAAAAGAAATCATGACTTAGAAAAACTCTTGGAGCGTTTGTTCATGAGCTTGACAAAACTGCGCGTGCTGATCATTAAACTAAATAATGGGACAGATGTTTTTCAGTCCCAACATGTATTGATCAGATGAAGCATCTACGTTATCTTGGTATCCATGACCCATTCATTGTGATTTTGCCAAGCACATTTAGCAAGCTTTACCACATCCAGACCATAGATATTTCTTGCTCCACAACATCCTGTCCTCAAGATATGGCTAATCTAATCTACTTGCGGCACATCTCTGCTCTGCTGTCTTTCCCCAACATTAGAAGGCTGACAGCACTGCAAACACTGAAAAAGTTCATAGTGAAGGAGGAACCAGGGCATGAGTTGAAGCAGCTCATGCACCTAAACAGTCTTCGAGACACTCTGTTTATAACGGGGCTTGAGTTTGTCGGGAGCAAAGAGCAAGCTATTGAAGCCCACCTAACCCACAAGCAGCTACTCAGGATACTAAAGCTGGACTTCTACTCGGCCAAGAGGGTTGATGCAGACGTGGAAGCAGAGGTGCTTGAGGGCCTTTGCCCCCCAAAGGATATTCAAGAGCTCCTTATTACAAGGTACAGAGGTTCAAGGTATCCTAGCTGGATGTTGAGTCGCTACGGACCAGACGCCCCAAAGCAACTGCACAGACTTGAATTGTCGTTTTGCAGCCAGCTGGCATGTATTCCTGAAGGTAGTGAACTCTTCATTGGTCTGCGTGAGCTTTGCATTCACGGTTGTAACTCGGGACAGCTTGCCCGAAAATATGGAGCGCCCGGTGTCGCCTTCGCACATTGGCAATTTGGTCCTGTAGAAAGATGAAACATCTTCCCGACGCTGCCCCAGGCTCTTAAAACGATTAAAATCAGTTGGTGCCACATGCTGAGAAGTATTCGTATTATGGAGTGCCCTAGACTTGAATTCATATCGGAAAACAAGAAACGTCTTGAAGCCTGCACGTCACTGGAATACTGCAAAGACACAGCACCTACCGGTACTCCAGAGCATTCTCGGTATCTAGTGATTCCTTATCCATGCCTAGTAACTCTAGAGATACAACGCTGTGCTAACTTGGTAGCACTTCCAAACCTACCACCATCCCTCAAGAATTTGTCAATCCACGAGTGCGATGAGCTCTGTTCCGTGTCAGGGCAGCTGGATCAACTCAAGAAACTATATATTTATGACTGCGATAAGTTACAGTCAGTCGATTCCTTGGGAGATGCATCATCATTAGAATCACTATCTCTTTCCAGGTGCCCATGCCTTGCATCCTTAGGATCCAGCGGTGGTCCTGGCACTTTCTCTGCTCTTCAAAAACTTCGTATTAATGACTGCTCAGCTATGGATATGAAGCAGTTTAACAAAAATGTGCTTGACAGCCTTACATCCAAAGACATATCACACGCTCTTTCATGCAACCCAGATGAAAGGTATACTGTTCATTTTTTTTCCATTGTTTCCTTAAATTCCCTTTACCTACATTTTATATACACTGCAAATCCACACTACATAAACCTTGATCAGGTATTTGATCCTGCCGCTGCATTTATTATTGATGTCTGGTACATTAGTTTTATGTGGTTGATGGTCTACAGTTTAGTTTTTAGACTGTCCGTTTTGACTCTATGATGTAAACCCACGGACATTGTTGGTTCATACGGTTACTGATTTCTATTCTTGGATGCACAGTAATTTGTAACGTGTATTTTTCATTTGCAGGGCCGGACTAAACTATGGGAACCAAAATCTTGAAAATATGCTAGCTATCCCTTGTTGAGATGGGGTGGTCCGCATCATTGAATTAGTACTGAAATGGCTAATGAGATTCTGAGTTGTTGTTCTGGAGGCAATCAGTTCCAACTTCCAGGACTGGAGGCACTCATGGAGCAATATTGTCCCATTTTCTATCTGTAGCTTCACAGATTTGTTTGTCAACGGCACATATGGTTCATTGCATAAGTTTGGATCGTGAAAAACTTGTCTTATTATAGCTTCTGTGTTATTTCAGCTGCTGTGTATTTGTTATGAATAAATGAAAGGAAACAAGCAAGTGAACCTTTAATTTGAATGTGGACTATATATGCAGACTTGGCTGGGCATCCGGTTTGCATATATATGTTTCATCTTAGGGTGGGCTCTGTTTGAATGGTTTGAAACCCTGTTGAGTTGGTTGTCTGACATGCTGTTATCAGTCTGTAGTTTATACAATGATGAAATTATTGTGATCCAAATGCTATTGCAGCCCTTGTGTTCGGGTTTAAGAAATGGAACTATGCAGCATCCATTTTTCAGAAGCAAGTGACCCTTTGTTTGTGGAACATATGCTTTGTTGAGTTCATTGTCTTTTTTTTTTTCGGACAAAGATAAATAGGCATGCAAAATAAGAGGAACCCTTACCAAGAAAATGGAAATACTCGAGGAGTGACAGATTCGAAGAAGCAGTATCTCAATCTCTTCGATTTTTATCTTCCGATTCTCAGGACAAGATTCATCTTAAGGGGTAGAATTGTAACACCCCAAATTTTGCACTTTTGAAAATAGATTTAAATTGATTTATTTATGTATTTTTGTGTTCATGAAACATAAGAAAATAAAATTTTTCATCAAATTAAAATGCAATATAAGGTAGTAACATGATTGTGCACCCATGCTGGAGCATATTTCTTTCTGTGATGATTGATTGTCTGCAGAAACTAAAATTTATTTCAAATCATTTGCAAATGCTATTTGAAATCTGTGAAAATAAAAGAAAAAGGTGTGCTGATCACCCCGCTGCTAGAGGATGGAGACCGTTGGCCCTTCCCTTTCCAGCTCGGCGCCCGCCACCCCGCGCCGCCGCCCCACCAAGCCCCCCTGCTGATCCAGCCTCGGGTAAGCCAAGCACCCCCGCTCTCCCCACACGCAGACCCGTTCATCCCCTCGGCCCGGTGGTTACCTAAGATGGTCCGACGTCCGACTTCTCCGGGTTCCGGGATCCGACGGCGACGCTTCCCCTCGCCTACCAATCCCTCCCCCATCCTTCGTGGAGGTCGCCCGCCGGCTCCTTGGCGCGTGAGGCCTCACCCTCGGCCCGCACCGACGCGGTTGAGTTTCCGTGGAGGCCACGGGCATGGACGGATGGAGCCGTGGGCGGGGAAAAGCATCGCCGGCGCCAGAGAAGCCGCCGCACACCACCACCGCAGAGCGCCACACGGGGCGGAATTTGGCCCCGGCCAAGACGGGCTCCCGCACACCTTCGCCTTTGAGTAAGACCGAAGCTTCACCGCGCCCCGCCCACGGGCGACTCGGAGACCCCGCCGGCAGGCCTCGGGAATGCGTCGGGGACGGGGGACCGGGAGGATACCGGTCCACCAGGGCCGGGGGAACCGGTCGTGTTAGAAGGCCGACCACCTAAGGTGGGAGGACGCGCCGACAGCCGCGCCATAGGTGGGCCTCGGCCCGGCCCACGCAGCCTTCTTCCTCCCGGCGCGGGAGCCTGTCGCCACCCCGCCCCCCCGCCGCTGGCCCCGGGGCCCCGCGGCCGCTGGCGCTAGGGGCTCGCTGGAGCTCCGGCGAGCCCTAAGCGTGCCCGCGGCGGCCCCCTTCTTCCCTCCCCGCCTTGCTTCCACCGCGCCGCCTTCTCCTCCAACTCCGGCAGCTCTAGCGCCGCCCCCGCGCCCTACCCATACCCACGGATGGATCCGCCCTCGCCCGGCTCGGCGGCGCCACCGCCGCCTCGCTCACCGCCGGCCGATCCGCCACCACAGCCGCGACACGACCGCCTCTAGGCCGGCCGGGCAGATTCTATAGCCGGGGAGAGGATGGAGGCGGCGGGGGAGTTTCGCCGGTGACCTCGCCAGGAACCCCAAAGCGAGGGCACCGCGGAACCCTAAAGCTACGGTGGGGGGCGCGGGGAGGAGGAGGAAAAGTGAGGGCACGACGGAGGAGGAGGAGGAGTTGTCATCGCCACGCGCGGGCGCCGCGTTCGGGAGAAGAAGGAGGAAGAGGAAGAGCCGCCGCCGCCGGGCACGGGCGCCGCGGTCGCGAGGAGGAAAGAGAAGATGTGGAATTGGGCCGGGTGGTGGGCCAAAAGGCCGAAAAGGCCGAATTTTTTGTTGGTCGGCGGATGTTTAACCGCCGATTGGTCGACAAGTTAACATCCGGGCTGGGAACCGGGCGCCCACCCTGGGCGGCGCCACCGATCTCGCCACGGACGCCGCTTGTTGGTTGACGGGACATCCTCCTCGCCAGAGCAGGCACCCTAACGCCACCCGCGCCGGGAGGCCCACTCAACCCGCCCCGGCGAGGCATCCCGGAGGAGATGCGTGGCCGCCGCCTCAATTGTCTCCTTCAACCACCGCGAGACGCCTCCCCGCACCCGGCCGCAAGGCGCTGTCGCCTGCTGCTACTTCTGGCACTGGCTCGGGACTCGCACACGCCGACCTGCACCGGCCTCCGCGGTGGCGCGACGGACGACGGATAGAGACACACTCTCACGCCGCACCGACGCCTCAAGCGCTCCGGACACCCCGACGAGCTCCAACGCAGGATCCACCCCGCCAAAGCTCGAACCAAAAGCTTCTCTAGCGACGATCGTGCGCCGCTGCCGATAGGCCATCCAGATACCACGCCGGCCGCGGCATACTGCTTCTTCCAGCACGATGCGGCCATCAATAAAGCAAAGGAGTCCATGGGGTTCTCGCCACCGGTCTGGTGGTGACGCAAACCGGGGAAATCTCTCCGCCCGAGGCGGCACGGCCATAAGGCAACACCGCGACGTTGAGGAAGGATCCTTCTCCGTCGTCCCTTTCTTCCCCGAGAACTTCATCATCCGCTGCCGGTCCCGTGAAACCCGAGACGAATCCTCAGCACAGCCATGGTGCCGGTGGCGGGCAACTTCCTAGTGCTCCGCCCCTGGATCCACCTTTGTCGCCGCTGAAAACAAGGGGCCTCAAGACAATGGCGGGCTCTGGCTTGGGAGGGTAACTCCATCCCCACGGAGGAAGAACATGCTCTGCTACCTAGTCACTGTCCACATCAGAAGCGACTTCCACTCACGGCCCGCAAGAGACCCAACACCACCTCCAAACTCGGACGACGGGAACAGCAGCCACGACGGCGTCCCCCGAGCTGTACAACCACGCCCAGTGTCAGCCTGCTCAAGGCCCACCAACGCAAAAGGAGGCATTTTGGGAACCGATGGACCTACGTCGCCCAATTTCGCATGGTGGCACAGGAGACCAGCCGGCCTTGGATCCTATGATCCTTGAGGCGGGGCTGCTCTGTGTTGCAAACAATGAAACGCAGCTCCCAGCTGCTCCCACTAGCTGTACAACCGAGGCGGCTGCAGCACCAATCCAGGAGCACAGCGACACCCTCCACCGCCGCCGCCGCCGCCGACTGCCGAGAGCCCGGTGCTGAGCACACGCAAGGAGAACATGGAGGAAGCACCGCCAGCGGCGCCGCCGAAAGCAACATGGGCACTCCCGTGCCTACCCCGAGCCATCTCTCCGCCGCTGGCCCGGGGGGTTGAGCGAGCAGGTGGGAACTGTCCAAGCCACCACCACTATCACCGATGATGAGCACGTGGGAACCGCCGAACCCACCGCGACATTGATGCCGACAGCGACACGCGACCTGGCCCTGGAAATGGGGACCGATATGGACACAGCGGCGAACAGCGTCCACACAAGGCGAGCCGCCTACACGAGGACGCTGACTCAGGGGAAGCAGCAAAGCGCATGGCATGCTTCAAGGAAGACGCCCAGTACAAGCGGCGTTCCCCTCATCTCGAGCCCGCCAAAGCAGAAAGCGCGGGTCAGAAGGAACCCCTTACCTCCGAGGAGTGCGCGGATTGCTGCGCAACCGCTGGCGCACATTCCCACAGCAAAACGGGGTGAGGTGCTACGGAAGCAGAAGATGGGTGTTCCACCACCGCCGGGCACTGCAACACCGGACACCAGGAGAGCTCGTGAAGCCATCCTATATGGAAACCTCTCGGAGGAACAGATCGAAGCACTTAACGGTTCATTCCCAGCGGTCCGCAACGTTGGTCGAGCCCGTCGTGCCGTAATCGCAGCCGCTTAAGGCTCGACTGATCTCGACAAGGAGTTCATTTCCATGGATAACACAAGAATTCTATGTTGGAATGTGCGTGGCCTCAATGACAGAGCCCGCCGAGATGCTGTGCGCACACTAGTTGATGATATTCGGCCTAGCATCGTTTGTCTCCAGGAGACCAAACTTGATGTGATCCACCAGCACTTGGTCTTCGCCATGCTCGGCATTAATTTTGTTGACTACGCTTACTTACCTGCATCGAACACAAGGGGAGGAATCCTGATTGCTGCCAGAAACTCAGATGTATCCATCTCCGATGTCCATGTGGGATGCTACTCCATCACAGTGAGAGTATCCGCACCCGCTCAGGGGAGCGCACAACAAAACTGGTGGTTATCCTCAGTCTATGGCCCCCAAGATGACAATGATAAAGCCTTGTTCCTGGAAGAACTTGAGGCGATCAGAGATGCTTGCATAGGGCCATGGGCAGTTTGTGGCGACTTCAACCTGATACTCAACGAGGCTGACAAAAGCAACCAGAGGATCAACATGACCAACCTCTCTCGCTTCAGGCGCACGGTGAATGCTCTGCAACTGCAGGATATACACCTGCATGGTAGATGCTACACTTGGAGTAATGAACGGGACCATCCAACCCTGCTCAGGTTGGACCGGGTGCTAGTCTCCATGGACTGGGACACTCTATTCCCCAATTCCCATCTGCGCAGCCTTGGATCGGACGCCTCGGACCATTGTCCCCTGCTGCTCCACTCCAACCTTGGAACAATGAGCAAATCGCGTTTCCATTTTGAGATTTTTGGCCTAAATTCGACGACTATAACCAGGCTGTGATGGATGCCTGGATTAGACCACAGAACACGCGAGGACCCATGGCGCGCCTGGATGCCATGCTCAGAGCACTCGTCAGGGAACTCCAGAGATGGTGCTCCACCAAAATTGGCTCCATTAAGGCGCAATCAACTCCCGGGACCTGGTGCTCTGCCTAAACATCGCGCAAGAAACAAGGCAACTAACTGAAGTGGAGAGCGCATTCAGGAAAATGATGAAAATGAGATGCCTGGGCTTATCTTCCCTCCACAGGACGATCGCGAGGCAGCGGTCACGTGTCCGCATCTGCACGAAGGAGACGCCAATACTGCTTATTTCCATTCAATTGCCAGAGGCAGAAAACGGCGGGGCTACATCCCATCATTGCAGGTCGGCGGTCATGTTATGACCGATCACCAGGCCATGGAGCAAGCCACGTTCGACCATTTCAGCAGCGTCTTCGGCACCGCACCAAGCACCGGAATGGCGATTGCGTTCCCTGCCCTCGGTGTCCAGCCAGTATCACTGGAGGAGCTCGACTTGGATATCACCGCCGACGAAGTGTTGCTCGCCATCAAGGAGCTTCCCGCGGACAGAGCGCCGGGGCCTGATGGCTTCACTGGTGCTTTCTACAAAGCGTCATGGGCTGCCATCAAAGTAGAAATCATGGAAGCAGTTGAAGCGTTCAACCACGGCGATCGCAGAGGTCTGGAGCTGCTAAACAACGCCCTCATCGTCCTCATTCCAAAAAAGGTCGGCCCATCATGCCCGGCGGACTTCAGGCACCAAGTTGATCTCTAAGATCCTTACGATGAGGCTGGCACCAAGAATGGACGAACTGATTGAAAAGAATCAGAATGCCTTCATCAGAAACAGAACGATACAGGACAACTTCAAATACATCCAGCGAGCGGCAGTTCTCATACGGAAAAGGAAGATCCCCATGCTGCTGCTGAAGCTTGATATCTCCAAGGCCTTTGACACTCTATCATGGCCATTCCTGCACGAGCTCTTGCAGGCAAAGGGGCTTCGGCACGCGCTGGTGCAGCTGGATAGAGGCCCTGCTCTCCACTGCATCATCCCGGATAATCCTCAATGGACAGCAAGGGCCGCAATAAAGCACCGGAGAGGAGTGCGCCAGGGTGACTCTCTCTCTCTCCAATGCTATTCATCCTGGCGATGGACATTCTGCACAGGCTCATTGACAAGGCATATGCTGACGGCATCCTACAGCCGGTTCAACAACAAAAAGTCTGTTTCCAATGCAGTTTGTATGCAGACGACGTGATCTTGTTCATTAGGCCCACAGTTCAAGAGGCGATGGCAGTAAAGGAAATCTTGACCATCTTCGGTGACTCAACTGGGCTCAAGACCAACCTAGCCAAGTGCTCCATTACGCCAATCCACGGAGGGGGCGAGGAATCAAGGATTTAAATTTCGGCGGAAATTTTCCGAAATTTACGAAATTCCGGGTTTCTCAGTGGCCCCCGATAGAAAGTTTGTATCGGTCAAATTTTTTCGTGTGAATTCATTTGCCTCCCGTAAAATCGCGCCAAAAGGGCCCAAAATTAACATCCCGTCAGCCCAGCATATAAAAACCCTATAGAAAACCTAAACTCCCAGCCAAAAATCACTCCGTTTCAGTATCCCAAGCGGCGGCGGCGGCGGCGGGAGTCCGCATCCGGCTCCCCTGCCACCAGTAGCGACCACCACGCCCGACGCCCTTCAGTCCCAGTCCACGCCGCCGAGGAAAGTTTCTTGGGCGCGATTGTCATGATACTACTACGAGATAGTACAATTTGGGCCACTCAAGGGGGGCATGTTTCCTGGGCTTGGGCCAGAGAAGGAAATGTGTGGGCTTGCTAACTGCTGGCTGGCCAACGAAGAAAGAAAAGAGGATAAAGGGATCACGATGGTCACAAGGGAAGGTTGTCGAAGGACCACAACCTGAACGAACCGGCGGCGTGAGCTCGAGGCTAGCAGTTGCTAGATTTTTCCTTTTTACCCTTTTTCTTCCTCCTTCCAACTAGCAATTCATGTACCCAAAACCTTCTAGAATCTTCTAGAGAGTCAATTTGCATCACTGTCTTCGATCTGTGTGTTGGGATTGGTTTAGGGACGGTGACATCGGTATCGGATTCGTTCGATCCGTGGGATCTCAGCTTCCGCCATGGACGCCGCACGAGGAGGCTTCGGCACAAGGACATCTTTGGATCAAATCCTCGCCATGGCGGCGAGATGGCGTCAAAATTGAAGACCCGCAACGCTGCGGAGTTGAAGGCGTGCGGCGGTGTTTCGAACCACTCCGCCATCGCCGCCAACTCCGACAGAACTGGTCGTGGAGGTTGACGCTGCCTCCCGCACCGGCTTCAACCGTCGCGGCTCCACCCTCGTCGTCCCCTCGGCCTCGCCCATCCCTTCACCGACCTCAGCACCACCGCGACGAGGTGGATCTCGTCTTCGGTCGGGCATCACCGAAGCTCTCCTACACCCCGACCCACCCATCTCCACCGTCGGGGGCGTCGGCCGTCTTAGCGGCCTCCCGGATTCGCTGCTACGCAACATCGTTGCTCGCCTCCCCATCAAGGATGTTACGACAGCGGTGCTCTCCGTCGTTGGAGCACCATCGGCGTGCTGCTCCGCTCTTCGCCGACCACGCCGACCTCACCGTCTTCGCCTCGACTCCGACAGCTTCTACGGCCTCAAGCTCAGGTCACCGGACGGGCTGCTGCAGCAGATCCGGCTACAGCAGCATTGCCACGCCCACCCGCTCCTCGCCAACCACGACCCGTCCGCGTACCACGGCCGCCGTTCGCGGCGCTGGCGACCGCCTTGGCTCGGCGCCCCGCGCTCGACCCGTCTCGGCGGTGCTGCTCTCCGTCGCGGGGAGCCGGCTCGATGCCCACACCCGTGCTGGCACTCAAGTTCCTCATCAGGCCCTACGACCCAGGCGTCGGATTCGTCGGCGGCGAGTGCGTTGGTGTCTACCCCGACATCAAGGAGGCTGAGCATGCGTCGTCAGTTTCCTTCGCCATGGGCCTCCTCCGCGCAGCACCCGCATCTGGCCCGCCAACATCCGTACCGGCATCGGCACCATGCTCGACGCCGTGCTCAGCCCCGGCGTCAAGGATGAGCCCGCCTCAACTTGAGCTCGACATCCTCATAGCGACGATCGCCACAAGTCCATCCACCCTCACTCCATCTCGCTCGTCCTCAGCGTTAGCGTTCTCGAGCAGCTCTCCGCTGACCTCCAAATTGGAGTCACCGAACAGGTTAACACCCTGCCCACCAGGTGCTCGACATTGGGTTCCTACCACATAGTCTGTGTTCCTGTGTCAGCAACCATGCTCTCTGCATCACCAGCAATTTCCTGTTATGGCTCTATTATTGACATTCACATCATCAGAAGCAAACATCTGCAAGCCATGCACTCTGACTGTTCCAATCATCCAGCAAATTCTGGGAGGTACTGCTACATACTTGATATTCTTGTCTCAGCAGATATACCATTGATATGCCCACTAGATACATCAATTTCAAGCTGGAAGGTATACATGAACAACAGTTGTAAGGCCATCTTTGACCCCGGCATCACATTTCACTATTTAGATGTGCATCCTTACTTGTTCGGCACTGTGGGTGATTTGCTTTTCTGTGCTCTATCATATGGCTTGCTGCATACTATTATTAGTCATGGAGAGAGTGAAGCAAGCAGCGGTACTCTCATTTTATTCATGAGCAAGTATGAAGACGAGGATGTCAGTGTGGCAGATCAAAATGGTATGCACTCTGTGTCCCTAATGCATGGCTATTTGCTTTTGTGGAAGTGGGATGACAGTAAGAAAAGTGTTGAAACTCCTTTGGTACTAAAATCTCCATGGCCACCTCCAACTCAAGATGAATGTAAGAGTGATGGCATTGCTAATTGGTCAGTTCATCATTGGCTGTCGTTTGAGTGCAGTAATGGTGCTGGCTGTCATATCTCCACCCTGCTGTTTTTGCGTTCAGGCAATCTGAAATTGTCACAAGCTACTTCGTCCTTGTGGTCTATGGCTTGCATGCAAACTGTGATTTGTTCGTGGATGGTGTGGTGCTTCCACCACAGTAAACAGGAGGTATTTGTGCTGAAACCACCTTGGCCATCACCTGCATGGATCTGTTCATTTGGAGCCAAGCAGTTTGTTGATGCTTACTGGAACTACTGCTACTTGGGTTCAGAACCATCTATTTCTCCTTGGAAGGATGCAGATCAAATTCTCCATAAGTTATCTTCAACAAGGCAGACTGCTCTATACATTGTGAAGAAAGAATGGAAGCTTGCTGGAAATAATTTCACTGAAGACATCAACATCTTAAGTGATTTGTCGCTGGTTAGTGGGCTGGATGATCATGACAAAGAGATCAGATTCTCTGCATCGATTGGTTTCATTGGAATTGTGGCAGCCTCTATGAATTCTCAATCTGGGTGCAGCTATGGGGTTCAGAGGTTTTGGGGTCTTTTGGTCCCTTCACTGTCACTTTTGTGCCCATCAGATACATCAAGTTCTGCCAGCACATCATGCATGTATAGCAGTTGCACACTTACCTTTGATCCTGGCATCATGGTATTATCTACAGGTGTGGTTCTGTCCAAGAGATTGCTTGATAGCAGCATAGATACTTTGGATGGACTTTGTGCATTACTTCTGAATGCATCAGCTTCCTTACTCACTGTGGCCATTGCCTCGACATCGACAACTGCTATGTTTTTCTGCAATGGCTTGGGGGCAAGCCGTATTTCAAGAAGGGGAGTATGTCATGATACTACTACAGATAGTACAAGCTGGGCCACTCAAGGGGCATGTTTCCTGGGCTTGGGCCAGAGAAGGCAATGTGTGGGCTTGCTAACTGCTGGCTGGCCAACGAAGAAAGAAAAGAGGATAAAGGGATCACGATGGTCACAAGGGAAGGTTGTCGAAGGACCAGAACCTGAACGAACCGGCGAGCGTGAGCTCGAGGCTAGCAGTTGCTAGATTTTCCTTTTTACCCTTCTTCTTCTTCCTTCCAACTAGCAATTCATGTACCCAAAACCTTCTAGAATCTTCTAGAGAGTCAATTTACGTCACTGTCTTCGATCTGTGTGTTGGGATTGGTTTAGGACGGTGACAGATCTCCCTCCACCGTGCTGCACGCCGACGCCCTGCAGGTGCTCGCCGGCTGGCTGCCGGTCAGTTTTCTGGGTACTCTTTTCTTGCCTTCTCTTTAGTAGTAATCAGGTGCCTCTAGTCCGACTGAAGTTGTGGTTATCTATCATCTCCTGAAGTTGTGTTCTAGACATGTTTTGTTCTGTTCTGCACTTCAATTTCTGAAAGCATTGAACGTCCATGTCAGTGAACATAGACAGGCACGCAGCAAGTCAGTGGAAACGACATGAATCGTGGGAATTTCCTGTAGTAAGTTTTACATTCTTAGGAATATATGTAGATGACATGCACATAGGGAGTGCCATCGTATGATATGGATTAATGAATGGATTGGCGCTGTCTTCGATCTCTGATCTGAAGCATTATTCGATATATGAACATGGAGGATGCAGGAAACTACCGAGAATCGAAGCACTTGCTTCTGCATATGCTCTTGTATTTTGAGGCATGCTTGTCTAGTCTTTTTATGCATCTATGCTCATCTTGCTATCTAGAATGACTTCTAAAGTTGAGACTTTATATTAATGTGTATCATTTTGGACTATGGACTTTTTAATTGGAACTTTGTCGCTGTGATGTGCTAATGCAATGAATTTATCTGGGATGTGCTATATCTTGTGATCTGTTGAGATATTTCTTCATTTTTTTTCATGTATTTGTGGTGTATAATCAACCATAGATAATTTTTAGTGTAATCATGTCAAATTTTTTAAAAAAAATTGAATTCAATTTGAATTTGACCCGAAATTTCGGGAATTTCCTGTTTCTCAGTGGGTTCCGAAATTTTTTTATTTCCGAAATTGAAAACCATGAACTGGACCAGATTGTGGACATCCTCGGATGCCAGGTGCAGGAATTCCCAATCAAATACCTGGGCTTACCTCAGCACAAAAAGATTCCGAAGGCTCAGATCCATGCAGTCGTGGAGGCAGTTGCACGCAAGCTGCCGCCTTGCCACGGCTCGCTCATGGCGAGGAGCGGTCGCCTGGTCTGGATCAAATCCGTGCTCGGTCTGTACCTATCTATGCCATGATGGCTGACAGCCTTCCGCCATGGGCGCGGAAAGAAATCGACTCAATCTGCAGGAATTTCCTATGGGCTGGCAAAGACTCCCGGTGCAGGGCAAATGCATGGTGGCATGGGAGACGGCTTACAGGCCAACTGAGCTCGGGGGCTCGGCATCATCGACCTTAGGCTTGCTGGATACGCGTTGCAAAACGCGATGGCTTTGGCTACAAAAACTGACAGTAACCGTGCATGGAGTCAGCTACCGATAAGCACCGATCGGGCGGGTGCAAGCCTTCTTCAACGCATCCACCTACACGATCATTGGCGATGGAAGGACTGCGCCGTCTGCGGGAGGATCGATGGATCCAGGGCGAGTCAGCGGCCGACATTGCACCAAACTTATGCACACCGGTGTCCAAGCAGACAAGATTGAGGCAGTCAGTCCGCCAAGGGCTGACGGACGGGACATGGACTCGTTCATTCTCCGGAAGCATGAACATGACACAAGCTGCGGAGCTCCTAGACCTTTCGGAGGCCACGGCACATGTGCAACTCAATGACCTGGCAGACCGCTGACAGCCCGAGATGGACATCGGATGATTCCTACTCAGCTAAGTCGGCGCATAACATGCTTCATGCTGGGTCCTTGCCTTTCCGCGGACACAAACTCATATGGAAGTCGTGGGCGCCGCTGAAAGTAAAAATCTTCTTATGGCTGGCGTTTAGGAGAAGACATTGGACCAACGATCGACGGTCCCGCCACGTCCTCGAATCTAGAGTGGAGTGCTACCTTTGTGATCAAGCGCCGGAGACAATCGATCACATCCTCTGCTGCTGCCGGTACTCTAGAGAGGTATGGTTCCTCATCTGCACAGCTCTGGGACTACCACTGCCGGCGGCGACGAAATCCATCATGACTTCTTGAGGCGGCTCAGAGCGGGCTCGCAGGTGCCAGGAAAAAAAGGAATCAACTCTTTGTTCGCTCCGGTCTCCGGCAGCTGTGGAAGGCGCAACGCCGCGTTGCTTCAGGGATGCCGCTACGCCAGTGAGCGACCTGATGCACATCATCAAGGGGCAGGCCGATCTTTGGATCCTGGCAGGAGCAACGAACCTAGGAGTATTAGCTTCGGGAGAATAGAGCTTTAGATGTAACTTTTTTTTTTTTCGCCTACGGCCGCCTTTGTAATTGTTTGAACTCTCTTCTTCTTAATATAAAGATACGCAACTCTCGTGCGTATTCGAGAAAAAAAGAGAAAAAGGTGTTCCTTTTATTCTCTATCTCCTTTTCTCCATTTCGGTTTGGCAGCCCAGTTGTGGCCTGTTCCTCTTTTCCTTGTTGGCCCGTTTCATTTGGTTCAGCCCGAGTGGGCATTTCTTTTTGGCCCTCTCCTAACTGAGCCATGTGGTAATTCTTTGGCCCCGTCTAGCACGCATGTGCAGCGCTGCTGCCTTATCTTCGTTGTCTTGCTGACGCCCTGCTCCAAGTCAGCGTCGGTCTTCAATTTCTTCGAGTCGCTCCTGGAGTTAGACATGGACTCACCCTTGCTATTTCCCCCACATCTCAGGAAGAGATCAACCAGTCAGTTGGTCTATGTGGAGTCTACACAAGAAGATCAAAGTGTCTTTCCGCTGTCTGCTAGCTAAGGTTATACTCTTTTATATTATGTTCGTTATATTTTAAGCATTGTGAATTGACACTACCATTTATTTGTAAGCTATATGTGGGATTTGACTTCCAGGGCTCGCATATGACTTCATCTGATTTTGTTCTTAAAACCGGGTGTTACAAGGAACCAGATGTGTGCCGCACCCCTGTGAGATAGCAAACAGCGAACCTAACGTGGAACTCAGCGTCGAGCTCTTGCTGTAGTGCGAACAACGTCTCCATCTTGTCGATCCAGGCTGCTGGGCCACGGGTGCCGTCGTATGTCGGCGGAGTTAGGCGTATCGCGAACTTAGGTGGGGCGCCTAGGCTGTTGACACGTGAGCTGGGGGCACCTAAGCATGTGTGGCGCCTGCTCACTGATCGTCCTCCTAGGTGATTGAGGATCACCCTGCAAGAAATTCAGATTGATCTCATCCTCAGCCCGGGGACGGTCGCCCGGCGATATCGGTGGTGTCGTCATTGACGGCTATGGTGGCGTCATGGATGATTGTGGCGCCACCAATCTCGTCGGAGTCCGCCGTAGAGCGTCGGAGAGCGGGGATGTAGATCGAAGAGTTGATGTATGCATTCTCCATGAGTTGAAAACCATTAAAATCAGTTGGTACCACATGCTGAGAAGTATTCGTATTATGGAGTGCCCTAGACTTGAATTCATATCGGAAAACAAGAAACGTCTTGAAGCCTGTACATCACAGGAAAACTACCAAGACACGGCACCTACCGGTACTCCAGAGCAATCTCATTATCCAATGATTGGTTGTCCATGCCTAGTAACTCTAGAGATAAGAGAATGTGCTAACTTGGTAACACTTCCAAATCTACCCACCGTCCCTCAAGAATTTGTTAATCGAAACTGCAGGGAGCTCGCTCGGTGTCGAGGGCAGCTGGGTCAACTCGAGAAACTAGATATTCACGAGTGCAATAAGTTGCAGTCAATCAATTCCTTGGGAGATACATCATCATTAGAAACACCATATCTTTCCCGCTGCCAAAGCCTTGCATCCTTAGGATCCAGCGGTGGTCCTGGCACTTTCTCTGCTCTTCAGGACTTCGTATTGAAGACTGCCCAGCTATGGATATAAAGCAGTTTAGCAAAAATGTGCTTGACAGCCTTGAATACAAAGAAATATGACACGCTATTCCAAGCAACCCATATGAAAGGTATACTGTTAAATTTTTTTTCCATTGTTTCCTTATATTCCTCTACCTACATTTTATATACGCTGCAAATCCACAATACATAAACCATAATCAGGTACGATACCTGCAGCTGCATTTATTATTGATGTCTGGTACATTAGTTTTATGTGGGTGATGGTCTGCAGTCTGGTTTTTAGACTGTCCGTTTTTTACTCTGATGATGTAAAGCCATGCACATTGTTGGTTCATACGAAAATCTGATGATTTCTTTTCTTGGATGCACTGTAATTAGTAACATTTATTTTTCTTTTTCAGCGATAGCGACTAAACTATGGGAAGGAGAAATATGCTATCCCATGGTGTTGAGAGGGGGTGGTGCGGCATCATCGAAGTAGTACTGAAATGACTAATGAGATCCTGAAACCCTTGTTGAGGAGCTCAAGTTGTTCCGGACGGAATCAGTTCCAACTTTCAGTACCGGAGGCACTCATGGAGCATTGTTGTTGTCCTGCCCATTATCTATTTGCCAGGCCGAAGCTATGAAGAAGCCGGACTGTGTGTTTGTCAATAGCACATATGTTTCTTTGCACAAGTTTGGATCATGAAAAACTTGCCTTATTATAGCTTCTTCGTGTGTTAGTTCGGCTGCTGTGTATTGTTATGAATAAATAAAAGGAAACAAGCAAGTGAAACTTTAATCTGTATGTGGACTATATATGCAGACTTGGCTAGGCATCCGGATTGCATATATAAGTCTCATCTTGTTCTTCAACGCACAAACTAGTGTGGGCACTGTTTGAATGGTTTGAAACCCTTTGTTGAGTTGGTTGTCTGACATGCTGTTATCAGTCTGTAATTTATACAATGATGAAATTATTGTGATCCATGCTATTGCAGCCCTTGTGTTCGGGTTTCGGAAATGGAACTCTGCAGCATCCATTTTCAGAAGCAGAGTCAGAATAGCAGAATGGAGTAATAATAGATACAGTCCTGCTGTGTATGTACTGGACTTGCTGCTGTGTACGCATGTATTATGAATAAATGGAAGGAAACTAGACGTCATGCTTGTTTTCAGTTCGTTGCTGCAAATTTGACACTGCTGTTTCGCTGGTGGCTGGGAAA
The DNA here is from genome assembly GCA_015847255.1 of Hyparrhenia diplandra. Lineage (NCBI taxonomy): Eukaryota > Viridiplantae > Streptophyta > Magnoliopsida > Poales > Poaceae > Hyparrhenia > Hyparrhenia diplandra. The sequence goes on from JADLZK010012337.1 coordinate 1,748,808, forward strand.
CTTGTCAGTTGTACGTAATCAGAGTGTGGGCCTTGGTTACTCGTTATCCCTTGTTGGCCCTTGAGTACTTTGAGTCGTGGGCTCAGCCCAGCTTCACGGGCGCACGCGTCGACGTCGACGGCCCCGTGGCCCAGCGCTCTCACCCCGCTGCCGGTCGGCGAGCGCGGAGCCGCCAACCCGTCGAGGCGGCCAAGAAACGGCGGCGCGCCACAGGGGGATGGCCGTACGGGGAGAGCGCGGCGGTGGGGGAGAGGGACTGAGCGCGAGCAGCCTGTGCCCGACGTTGTGTAAGGGCAGAAGCCCAAACCCCAGAGGGCCGCCGCCGGTCCCACCCTGATCTGGTTCGTCAACTACATCGGCAGCGGCATGCTTCCAATCAGGTTGTGCATCTATGTTCTGAAATTCATCACCTACTTGCGGTGTTCTTGCTTGTTTTTGATTTACACAATCTCTTCAATTTTATAATGAGAAATTTAGTTCTATGTAAAGTAGCAGTGCCTTAATTGGCTTGCAACACCAATTTTATGTTGAGGTGTCAAGTTAATCAATAGGGATAGAAAACCACTATAAATTCTCCATCGAGACTGCCCTTAGAGATCACTGTAGATACGACTGAAAATAACTTCGTCTGTAAAAAAACTCTTATTGCTGAAAATCAATTTTGTAGTAGTGTAACATATTTTCTTCTATAAATTTGTGCTCAAATTTGTTTATTTTTTCCCGGCATCTATCTCTGTCCACCCTATGGGTAGTCTGATGGTTATTTGAGATAATACTTTTTTATATAGTATAATATATATCTGACAGCTCATTTATGGAGGCCACAAGCGTATGATGCAGGAGTAACATGCTCAAATCTGAGTCGAATCAGTACAGCATTGAAGTCAACTCGACATTGTTTAGGAATATTCAGTTCTGTACTCAGATGTAAATATTAATCCAGTCCAGCCAATCTGTCGTCAGGGAAACTTAAACTCCACATCACGGCTATCTCGTGCACAGTACAAAAATCTAGAATTCGAGTCAAGTAAACATTGTTTAGGAATTTTAAATTTTGAAGTCGAATATAAATATCCAATCATTCATGTGTATGTTGAGCACATTACAGTAATCGCGAATTACAGGTATATATATATATGGCTCTCTCCCGTCCCATGCCTGTCAATCGATCATTGCAGTGCAGCTACATCGCTGCACAAAGTTGGCACATTGTTCTTCTTACTAGTTCCTACGGCGCTTTGGCTTCATTTGCAGGTCAGTCGATCCGATCCAAGTGCAGCGCCCTTGATACGCGTAATAGTAGTAGTCATATAGTTATTTTTCTGTGCTAATATGATCATTCCTGTATCTTAAGATGCTTAAGGCTTGCTAAAGTTTATTATAATTACGATTACACATCTGTTTTTCTTTGCACGATTTAACATGCATGTAATCCTTAATTGCCGTATTGGGAGCCCCTTTCTATTATATTTGGCCTGCTCTCGTGGGCGTGAGAACTTACAGTGCTTAGACCATGCACCAGCTGTTACTCCACTAATATACATTTCATTTACTCAAACTAGCTTGTTGTCATTGGATTCATTAGAATTCAGAAATGTTTTAAACATTTAGGGAAGGTAGCATGTTCTCATTAATTAGCTTTACTGCCTAGAAAACATGCAAGTGCGGTTCCATGGTATATTATGAGTAGACAAAACCATTTTAAAAATACTCAAAACTTCACGATTTACACAAAAACATGTAGAAATGTACCACCAGCTGCCTCTACCTTTTATAGCCATGGAGAATTGGAGATGGAGTACAGGTCGCAGTACCCATAATTGTCAAACGGTTTGCGATCCATTTTTGTTTGCCTTTTGTTGCAGATAGACGGAGATGCAGTCGACGGCTGGAACTTCAGCTGTAGGAGCCACGTACCCTAACTTTAATGATGCCAAGTACCTATATACTATTACAGACAAATTCTCTAATGAAAGGAACATCGGCAGTGGTGCTTTCGCAGATGTTTACCGGGTATGTATGTATACCACGTCTCATGTGCATGTCCATGAAAAAATATTAGTTATATACATATATGGAGAAACAGAGAAAATGCATAATAAATTATTAAAACACCTCGACAGGCAAAAAGAACTGCTGACTGATGGGAAAGAGTTCGTTGTGAAGAAGCTTAAGATGACGGAAGAGGTTTTGAAAAAGCTGGAGCAGAAGGATGGTCCCAAAGATGACCCGTTTAAAACCGAGCTTGAAGTGGTCACGAGAGCCGAAAAAAACATGATAATATTGTAGAGTTCTTTGGCCACTGCGATGGATATGTGCCGTCTGATGTAGGCGTTGCTGAAATATGGATCAGAGCCCTCTGCTTCGAGTATATGGTGAATGGAAGCCTGAGCAAGCATGTTGCTGGTGTGATCATATTTTAATTGCTCGACAATAATAATCTAAAGCTCTATAATATCTTTGCAGCTTGATATAAACACCCTCTGTTTTGCTTATGCCTGCAGATGAATCACTTGGTTGGCACAAACGCTATGAAATAATTAAGGGTATTTGTGCGGGTTTGGACCACCTCCATCGCAAAGGCATTGTTCACCGGGACTTAAAACCTGACAACATACTTCTGGATGGTGCCATGAAGCCAAAACTTGCAGATTTTGGTTTGTCAAGATCCTTGGTTGCAGGAGAGACCTCCCGGATCACGAAGGACACTGCAGGAACATTGTAAGTAGTTGAGAGATCCGCTTATTCGTTATTTATTTCGATCCTTATTATTAGAGAGTCACCATTAACATGCATAACCAAACGACATTGGTGCACATGCTACTCCATCCGTCGCGAAATCATAAGTCATTCCAACTTTCTTAACATCTCAAGTTCGATCAAACTTATAGAATAAAATAGTAATATTTATGATACCAACTAAGTATCATTAGATTCGTCATTAATTATGTTTTCACAGTATCTTTGTTTCATATTATAAATATTTATAATTTTCTATAACTTTGGTCGAAGTTGACATGTTTCGACTCATGAAAGCAAACTTAGCCAACTATAAAAGGAAAACCTGCAGCCAACAATTCATAATATATTTTTATAGACGAACAATGGTAAAATTGTATGCCACCTAAACAATAACAAAAAAAAATAGACATTTAATTAAATTATATAAGAGAAGTGAGAGTGTTGAAATATATAATTTAAATCCCTGGTCCTGACAAAGTCTTGGTGCTATATATGTTCAATCATGCAGTGGGTACACGCCACTCGAATTCTTTTATGGCAAGGAACGAGGGAAATACTCAAAAGCGACTGATATATACAGTCTCGGTACTGTAATCTCTAGAGTACTAACAGGACCTACCAAGGACAACAGCTCCCTCGAAAAAGTAATAATTAAGGAAATTATTTGTTCGTCCTACACACTGCAATCTTGATCTTAGTTCATGCGGATGCCATTGCCGTGCATGCATTTTTTAATTCGTGTCTCAACTTATTGGAAGGCAGGACTACTGGAAGGACAGGCTCAAGGCAGCAGAAGCAGATGTCGTAAGAGTGACGACTTGCATCCACTTAGTGGAAATATGTTATGAACGTGACACAGAGAGGCCAACGATAGAGAAGGTTATGGAAATGCTGAGAAGTACGGATAGTTCTTCACTTGGTGGCGTGCAGGTACATCCAAATATTTTGCACCCAGCACTACTCCAAACCAACTAAGAGTGATGAGCGGTTTGGAGGAGAAGGAGGAAACGAGTATGACATCGACAACAACATGCCGCCACACCGTCTGAATGCGGTTCGGATTAAATTTGGCGCCGTCATCGAGTCGCTCGAGTTTTCCTACACCGACCGTGACGGGAAGTTACACATGACAGGCCCATGGGGTCCACCAATCTGCTGGAAGAAGGTGACTCATTTTGGGCACCCACCGTCTTATTGTTGTTGTCCTTTTTTCCAACACCTTTTTGCTCGAACAATCGTTTTTCATTTCAATGGAGCATGATGATTTGGGCAACAAACATGGCTTTTCAGCTCGAGCAAATTAAGAAATACAATAGCTATCTTTGTGATTGATTAACTAACTACATGTTCCTCTTCAGGTTTTTCAGCTCGAGCCTTATGAGTTTCTGGTCCAAGTTTCCGGATCTACGGGTTATTATGCGGAGTTACCAACAAAAATAATAACATCGCTGACATTTGTCACCAATGTCAAGACCTATGGGCCCTATGGAGAAGAGAGGGGGATAAATTCACATGGACAGTGGATAAGGGGTCCTGCATCGTCGGCTTCCATGCGCGTGCAGGAAGCTTTCTCAACGCGATTGGTTTCTACCATCGCCCCCTATAGAGGGAGTTGTCGACACGCTGAGTTATACAGGCACTTCACTTGGTGCCCAGGTACGTACACGGCCGGCCATTTCACTACAGAAATAAAAAAATAGTATACGTTCTTCTTCACATGCAACTTTTCTTTTGCCTGACAATGCTGGGGCCTGTCCGGCCTGGGGGTCAACCTAAAATTCACCTATTATGAATTCAAATCCAAATGAACTAACCGAATATTACTGCACTAGCTAACTTGTTATATATAAATTAAATAATTTTTGCTCCCAGCACTACCGGTCTGGTGCGAGTAGGCCGCAGAGAGGAGGGAAGCTCCCACCTATTGTGACTTTTCAAATGGGTTTTCATTTGTCGTGCATAAAAAGGGCAAAGAGGATCAAGTTCGAACTTCTACTGTGCCTTTTCAGCTGACGCTGAATCCCTCCGGGGATACCGCGGAGACTCCTGTGAGCTCTTCTCTGGACGCCATGGGCTCCCTTCTGAAAAAGGTCGATCTACTGCTGACTCCCATGAACCCACTCGCCTGGTCAGTGAAGGACAAAATCCAGGTCCTCATGGACGATCTGGAAGCTAAAATCTACGCCCTCGTGGAGCAATCGAAAACGGAAGCTCCAGCTTCTACTACTGCGTGCAAAAAAGAAGCCTCTCTAGGAATAAATCAATGGATTTCTGGTTTACCTTAGCTTGGTTCCGGTCAGCGTTGGCCCTACTTTTTTTTCATATCCTTCGTCTTTGTATCTCAATTTCCTTCTCCCCTTCTGCTCTAAGTTTGTTTGTAATGTACTGTTTGTTTTATTAAGAAAACTGTTGTAGGGTTGTGAACCCCTTCAGTTTCCACAAAAAAAACATTTAGATTTGACTGAGCTTCAGCTCCTTGGTTTTATGTTGTGTGAGGAATTTCCTGAATTTTGTCATTTCAAATCTCTTCAAGTTCTTTACTTGAGAAGTTATACAAATTGCAAAGCTTGGCATCGACAGCATTTCCAAAACTGAAGGAACTCCAGTTATATGACATGAAGAGCTTGGAGAGATGGGTGGCAACAGAAGGAAAGGAAGATGAACTAACCTTTCCGGTACTTGAGGAGGTTGATATTAAAAACTGTCCGAAGTTGACTAGTTTCCCTGAAGCACCAAAGCTGAAGGTCTTAAAGTTGGATGAAGGCAAGGCGCTGCTCTCCTTAGCAGTAATGAAACCAAAGCATGTGTCCTCACTATCCAAGCTAGAACTGTCTATCCATGACACAGAAGCAAAACCACCTCAGATCGATCAGAGCCATGTGTCATCTCTGTCAACACTCTGGTTGCAGGGCTGCAACTGTAACGCCCCGACCCGGGATGACGGTTAAGATCCACTCTACACGTTGAATGGACCACACCTGCTAATTAACTCTCTTGCGCTTTTCGTCCCGCCGCGCCAAAAGGATCGATCGAAGTTAACAGCCACCCGAGCCCGGCCTTTTAAGCTGGCTCAACTCTCCTCCAACTTCGATATGGTACTAAGTTTCGGATGAACAGTGGTTCGCGATGATACAGTAACCCGCACCATCCTCGAGCTACAGTAACGCGAATTTGGCCCGGCCCATCATCTTGGCCCATGGGCTGGGTCTCACATCCACCCACCCTTAAGGGTTCGACGTCCTCGTCGAACCAGCTTACCCATACGGGACAAATATCCGGGATCAACTCTCTTGGCTCACGACGTATTACCAACTCCTCGGTCTATTTGCCATGCCCCTCTACGGAGCCATGCGCAACTTTTCCGAGCTCCCGATCCATACGTCCGTGAAAACCGCGAGAGTTTGCTGCTCAATACCATTTGTAACGCCCGACCGGGATGACGGTTAAGATCCACTCTACACGTTGAATGGACCACACCGCTAATTAACTCTCTTTGCGCTTTCGTCGTCGCCGGCGCGCAAAAGGATCGATCCGAAGTTAACAGCCACCCGGAGCCTGGCCTTTTAAGCTGGCTCAACTCTCCTCCAACTTCCGATATGGTACTAAGTTTCGGATGAACAGTGGTTCGCGATGATACAGTAACCCGCACCATCCTCGAGCTACAGTAACGCGAATTTGGCCCGGCCCATCATCTTGGCCCATGGGCTGGGTCTCACAGCAACCTTTTCTTTTCAAGTCCATCACAGCCAATATTTGGGGTTTGGAAATGGTTTGAACAACTTGTGGATCTGGTGATTCAAAACTGCGATGTGCTAATCTACTGGCAAGAAAAAGTGTTTGAATGCTTGGTATCCTTGAAGAACCTGCATATTTCTGACTGTAACAAATTAATAGGGTCCACACAGGTTGAAGGTGGTGCACCTACAGAAACCATGGGTCAAGTCCTGCCGCAGCTAATACAGTATATTCGTAAGTGATTGTGAAAGCTTGGCAGAGCTCTTCATTCTCCCCCCATCTCTCAGAATGATTTTTATTCTTCGATGCCCGAGATTTGAGTTCCTATGGGGAAAAGAGGAACAACTTGAGATGTCCACATCCATGGAATGCTGTCGCGACCTTGCATTTACCGGTATGCTAGAGGAATCAAAATCTCCAATGGATCATCGTCCTCATCCATGCCTAGAAAATTTAGATATTTATGATTGTGGTGACCTGGTAAGGCTTCCGAATTTACCAACGTCCCTAAAGCATTTAAGCATCAACCAGTGTAGCAAGCTTTGTTCCTTGTCAGGACAACTGGATGCACTCTAGACATTATACATTGATGAGTGTAGTAAGCTGTGTTCGCTCAATTCGTTGGGCGACCTGCCAGAACTGAGGGATCCAAAATCTTGGAAATATGCTGTCCCTTGGTGTTGAGATCAGCTGATGCGGTGTCACCAGAAGTAGTGCTGAAATGGGATCCTGAAATCTTTATATTGTAGCACAAGTTGTGGTGAATGGAAGCAGTGACCAGATTTGAGGTATTCATGGAGCCGTGTTGTCATAACTAATCTATTTCCCATTTCGTGGGCCTACATTACGATTAAGGAAGCCGGACTGCCTTCGTCAACAACATGCTTATTTGTGGGAGTATACGTTTGGATGGTCCAAAAAGATGTCTCCTTAATTTGAGTGTTATAGTGAAGTCTGGTTTGATCACGTATTAATGTTTACCCCCCGTGTCATCAATTTCTTGTACTACATATACACATAATGCACTGGACGTGCTACTCATGTACTCCTAGTATGGATAAATGAAAGGAAACAAGTAATGTATTTGTTTTCTGCAAGTTAAACATTGCTGTTTCGCATCTGGACTTGTCCTTGATAACAGGTTTCATGTTATGCCCAACCAAATATCCTTGTCTGACATATATGCAAGTTATCGGTCTGCAACTGTGCATATCATTAAGATGAAACCAAACCATTGAGCGTTCCATGATATTCCATCCCTTCTGCTTCTGTTCCAGAAATGAAACTACTCAATTTTCAGAATAAGCAGGTTGCCTTTTAACCAAGGTATCTATAACTCCTATATAGGAGATCCCCACTATCCCTCCTTAAGGAGTTCTCGGGCTTACGATTGGCTCCCGTGAGCAGTAATCGAAACATAGCCAAGGTACATTCGAGCGTCGTGGTCTCGGTCGTTTTCCGTCCTGAACCGTTTCGTCCCGTCTCCTCCCGCGCTGTGCGGTGCCCTTCCCAATCCGTCCTGGCCTCTTCCCGCCCCTCGACTCGCCTCCGACTTCCCCACCGCACCGCCCTTCTCGAACGTGCACGGGTGAATAGCCGCCGCCGTTCGATTGTCTTACTGGGCTTCGGCCTACCCCCATAAGAACACCTCTCCGAATCCGGACCCCTCCGCCCATCCTCTCGTGGCGCCGCGCGGCGCCGCCTTCCCGCCCACGCTGCAAGGGCTGGCGCGCCTCGATTCACCCCAACCGATCCGCGCTGCCTCCCCACCCCGTACGCCCGGCGCGGCTTCGGAGCGCCGCGGTTCGGCCCCTCGCTCGCCGCTCCCGCTGCCCGCCACCGCGCGCGCTCCTCAACCCACCTCCTTCATCGGGCGCCGGGGCTCGGCTGGAGCCGGATCCCGCGCAGCCAAGGGCCGTCAACACGGTTGACACGGTTGGCGTCGTTTCGTAGCAGATCCGGTCCACCGGCGGAGCGCGAGATGGATTCGTCGGCACCTTGCGCTCATCCATGCTACCGGCGGCCTACTCTATTCTTTGCCCCGATGGAAGCGGAGTCCCATGGTGGAGCGCCCCGGGCTGTTGAGCTGTGATCCACGGAAACCGGAGGTTTTTTACGTGTTTTTTTTCCTTTTTTTTTAAAAAAATACCTTCTCGGTGAATTGCTTGTGTGCGCGACGTTGTGATTGTTTAATTTGTTTTGATGATCATTTCTTGCTGCCCCCGGGCGTGGATCTTGAAGTTGCTGGCTGATTTTGCACCTGTCCTCACCAACACCGACTCTGGATCAGCGGCGTAGGCACGGAGCGGTCGTCGTAGGCCTAGGGAGCAGCTGATCCCCATCATCCACAGAGCCTTCTCCCACAACCAAAGATGGCATCCAGTCTCCCAAGTTGTCTTCCCTTTTGTTTTTTTTGCTTCGATTGGACATGTTGTTTATTCCTATTTTAGTGACCATAGAGATTGTAGTATAAAATCAATTTCCATTTTGTGTAGTCACATCTGTAAATTCTATTTATCTCGTGATCTTTGTCAGATTCTAGAGGTCTCCATCCTATTTTCAAAATCTTCACTTTTCTCGATCCAAATATTTATTAGTTATGCCGAGTGAGAGTCTCCAGTCTTTGTTTCTTGAAGAGTTTGTGTGTCAAATTTCTTGGTGATCTCTTCACTCATTGGTTTGATTTCAGATTGTGTCTTTTTTTATCCATCCAACAGACTTTTCATTCAAGATGAATTGTGCTGATAGTTATGCAAGGAATTTCTTATATAGGGAGTTTCGAGAACATTATCGGTGGATCAGTGGAAGCAAAAAGTGGCAGAAAAGAAAGAGCAGGCTAGCACAGATTGGGAGGATTGTGTATGCCCACCCAGCAGAGGGGGAGAGATATTTCTTAAGAGTGCTTCTAAACCATGTAAGAGGTGCAACCTCCTATGAGGATTTAAGAACAGTGAATGGCATGCTACACTCTACATTTAGAGAAGCATGTGAAAAGAGAGGCCTTGTTGAGACAGATAAGTCCCTTGATGACGCATTGATTGATGCTGTCACTTTTCAAATGCCACCTGCACTTCGGAGATTATTTGCAACTATTCTTGTATTTTGTGGGCCCACCAACGTACGTGAGCTATGGGATAAACACAAGGAGTCAATGTCTGAGGATTATAAAAGAGACAATCCTAACACAATTGCTGTCGAGCAAATGGTGCTGAGAGATATAAGAGACATGATGTGGTCAATGGGCAAGAATATCACAAATTATGACCTCCCTGAACTCAATGATGCAGGTAATTTTAATAAATTGACTTTTATTTCCTTAGCCTGATTAAGCTGATGGGTCAATGAAAACTGATATTCTTTTACTTTGTGTCAAAAAGCAGGTTGAATATGACAATGACATCATGAGAGAGGTCGAGAGGAGCTTTCCATACCTATAGCCCAAGAAGATTTGGATTTATATAAATCTCTAAACATGGAGCAACGAGCAGGATATGATGAAATCATACATCATGTATTCAATAACAATAGCCGAGTGTTCTTTGTTGATGGTCCAGGAGGAACGGGAAAAACATTCCTATACAAGGCAATTCTCGCTAGAGTGCGCTCAGAGGGATTAATAGGAATTGCTACTGCAACTTCCGGCATAGTTGCATCAATATTGCCGGGAGGGCGGACAGCACACTCCAGGCTGAAGATCCCACTCCAACTGAAACCGAGTAGCACGTGCTACTATTCCTTGCAGGACGGCACCGCAGAGATGCTCCGTAAGGCGTCCTTGATTATATGGGACGAAGCTGGTATGGCAAAGCGTGGAGCGATTGAGTGTCTTGATAGGTCTCTACAGGATCTTATGAAATGTTCCTTGCCATTTGGAGGTAAGATCATGGTTTTTGGAGGAGATTTTAGACAGGTGCTTCCAGTGGTTCCACGTGGAAATAGAGCACAAATAACTGATGCATCATTGCAAAGATCTTATTTGTGGGAAAGTATAAGGAAGATAAGATTGACACGCAACATGAGGGCTCAAGATGACCCTTGGTTTTCAAGTTACCTCCTTAGAATTGGTAATGGAATTGAAGAAACCATTGGGGAGGATTATGTTCAGCTACCACAAGATATTGTGATTCCTTATACGGGTGATAGTGAAGACTCTATTAACAATCTCATTCAACATGTTTTTCCATCACTTGAGGAAAATGCCAGATCAGCAAAATATATGAGCACACGAGCCATCCTTTCAACTAAGAATGAGCATGTTGATCAACTCAACTCAAAGATGTTTGCCATGTTTCCAGGTGAGGAGAAGGTTTATCATAGCTTCGACTCTGTTGATGATGATTCAGTAAACAACTACCCAATTGAGTTTCTAAACTCCATTACTCCAAATGGTCTTCCTCCCCATGAGCTCATAGTAAAAATCAATTGTCCTGTTATCCTACTCTGCAATCTTGATCCTAACAATGGCTTGTGTAATGGAACAAGACTAATGGTTAGAGCATTCCAAGACAATGCAATCGATGCAGAAATCACCGGTGGGCAACATCGGGGAAGAGGGTGTTCATAACTAGGATCCCTATGTCTCCATCGGATGATATTTCACTCCCTTTCAAGCTCAAGAGGAAACAATTCCCATTGAGGTTGAGTTTTGCAATGACAATCAACAAAGCGCAAGGGCAAACCATCCCGAATGTTGGGATCTATCTTCCAGAACCTGTGTTCTCACATGGACAGCTTTATGTTGCATTGTCTCGGGGTGTGTCAAGATCGACGACAAGAGTTTTGGTTACACCAAGGCAGGAATTGGTTTCCACAAGGAACTTCACTGATAGTAGAGTTTTAACCAAGAATATTGTTTATAAAGACATTCTCAACTCTTGATTAAAGGTGGGTATACTCAAACGAATTTATTTTCTAAATCATATTTATCTAATCTAATTTTATAATGCATTAAAGTTTGTTCACTGTGTGGTTACTGGGAATATATAGGATTTTTTTCTTGGATTCACCGTCCGTCCATACAGCCAACTGGCTCCACTAGTACACGGAAGGGCTATAATACCGGCTGGGAAACCCCATTTACTCCCCGGTTCCCTAACCAGATTGGCCATCCGGGGACTAAAGGTCTCCCATTTAGTCCCGGTTCAAAACCGGGATTAAAGTGAACCTTTAGTCCGTTTTTCATGATCAACCGGGACTGAATGCCTACCCAGGTATTGCCTTGGGATAGACACGTTTAGTCCCGGCTGGAGTGCCCAATCGGTACTAAAGTGATTTCTTTTTCTTTTGTTTATTTCTCATTTATGCATTTTTTTAATTTAATTTTTTTTTGTTTCAATTTAGCTACTCGTATAGGAATTCTACGCTGCTAATATAGGTTCGTAAATGACACACTGAAATGTATGAACTATGTATACAAAAGTAGAGTATGCTTAGTGGTATGGTACATCCATCATAGTAGTAAACCTATATATATACACAAAAGCACATAATGTCCTTGGGATTGCATTATATTAGCTCCCACCCATTTGGATTAGGTACTGGATCAGATTCATCACAGTAGTACGCGCCGGTGGGATCTATGACCTGATCCATAAGAAATCCGGAGAGTGACTCCTGAATTGCTTTGAGTTGGTCCTCTCTCAGGACCCTTTGTTTTCTCCATATTTGCTGCCATTAGAATGAAAGGAAGAAAAAGTATGAATATGTATGATTTTACATATCAAGGAAGTAATATTAATAAGTATATTGTGTATATTTTCTGTACGTACTTCTACGATCTCGTCTGGAGTTTTTTTGGCATACGTCATGATGAACTCGATGACGTAGTAACCGCATAAGTCGTTCCCAGCTCCTTGATGCGGACACCACAGTACGAGAAAAAAAGATCCATCATAAAAAAATGAAGCATGACCGTCTAAATTAAAAATAGAAGGTGACCTATAGCTAGCTCGCTTTAGCTATACTTACTGGGTAGGCAACGTCCTTTAGAGGCACGATCCATTCGCGATCGTCATTGTGCTGCGTGAACCTGACCCAAGCCCTGTATGCCTAAGAAATTAAATAAATGGAGGTTTTGAATTAAAACGGTATAAGAGTGCAAGATCAAAATTATTACCGCTGGATCATATCTAGCATATCTTTGTACTCGCTTCTTGGCTTCCTCAGTGTGTCAAAGATTTTTATGATACCTTTATGTATATCGATTACAAAGAGTATCCAGTGATTGCTGCATGAGTATATATAAATGTTTATAATTAAAGTCAACAACGAACATGGAATAAGAAAAATAAAACGTGCACAAGACATTAACACTACTCACAAGAAGCAGTAAGGGAAGAGTATCAATTCCTCGGTAGAGTGGAGCCTGAAGAACTTGAGCAGATTTGTCTCTGTTTCACTTAGCCAATAATGGGCTAGGGTAACAGGGTCCTTGAAAATGCGATTTGGGTCCATGAAACCAACATCGTCATTTTGATGTGTGTTCCTCATCCTCAACATCTCAATTCTGCATATATGATAGTACACAAATTTGTTTATACAGTGGGAACGAGTTGTAGCTCGTGTGGCAGATGCTTCGGTGATGAAGCCGCCGGTCCTGGGTTCGAGCCCCGCTCGGCCTGGGATTTCCCAGACGGGAACAGTAGGTTCCCATTTAATCCAGTTCCTCTCAGATGGCTCGTAGATGTAGGATGTGGGTATGGTGTGTGAGTGTGTGCGGGCGTGCGTGTGGTGGTGTGAGTCTATACATGTTCGATACTACAAAGATGTGTTTTAGCGAGGAACTCAAAAAAAAAAATGTTTATACAGTATTGCTATATGGACCCCGGGGTCTAAATGGGATTCGGTCCCCAGCGAGCCGAACGCGGACAGGGGAAAGGAGGAGCCGGCCCATCGGCTCGAGGCTTATAGCCCCGGCCCACCCACCCACGAGCTCGACCGGCCCCAGCCACCCATGATTTCTCTGCGGTTCCATTTCCTTTCCCAGAATCCAGACCCGTCCCACCGGCACCGAGCGTCGCCGCCGCTACCTTCCCGCCCCTGCTCACCGCTGTGCCTGCCTCCGGTCCGCCCGAACCCCGTCACGCTGCCTCCCCGCTTTGTGCCGGCGGCGCGCCTCTGCTGCAGGAGGCCCCGGACCAGCGGCGGACCACCCTGCTCCCACCATGTTTCGCGTCGATGGAGCGGAGCACCGCGCCCACACGGCGACGGCGCGGTCCTCCCGCGGTGACGGCGCGGCCACCCCGTGCGGAAGGTGTCCACGGCTCCCTCTCCCTCCCACCCGGCGGCGGCGCCCTTTTCTCCACCTCGGTGGCAGCGCGGCCTCCCTTGGCTCCCTTGTCCGGCGGTAGCGCCCACCCGGATCTACACCCTGTGGCACCACCACGCCCAGCGCCTGTTCCCCGACCCCCAACGCGTGCTCCCGTACGGCACCAGTCGGAGCAGGTGCCGCTGCCCTGCCCTGCTTGGGACGAGCCCCGTGGGCCCCTCGTCTGCGAGGCCTGTGCGGGCGGGCACAGCCCGTTGCCGGCGCAGTCGGCTGGCCGGCCGTCCTGGCTGGGCGAGCCCCCGCCCCTCCATGTGTTCGCTAAAATGCCCTCAAGGTAACATATGTTACAGCAGGTTTTGCTTCCTTCGCTGTTTTGCTTTTCTAATTTCGCTCCACTACTTTGCTTTTCGGATTTTGCTCTTCCTACGATCTACCAAAAATAATAATAAATGTTTCCTATTCTACGCTTCCAGCTTCCATTCGCCTGCAGAAATTTGTTCTCCGATAGGACACTGCAGTAACTCACCTATGTTAATATTTCGATTGTTTTTTCAAGTTGCAGGCCTGCGACAAAGTTCATGGACGAGTGCCCATCTGCCTTCTCATGGACCAACAATACAGTTCGTACATTGCTTGAACCCTGTATTTTTTTTATCAACTATCAACTTCAAAGTGAGACAATCATGCGACTTCCAGCGTGCGCACACTGCACACTGTAAAGAAAAGATTCAATGCCGATTAGTATATCAGTGCATATCTTCGAGTGTTGCAAATTGCTACCACCTCAAGGCTCTTTGTTTTCTGCAGATTGGAGTGGTCATTTCATCACCTTGAATTTCTGAATCCAGTTGTGCAGAGTTCCCATTTTTATGGGCTAAATTGACATAGAGGTGTAATGAAGGCGATTTCTATGCTGCGGCTTCACTCCAACTCATTGAAAATCAAATCGGGTATGCTTCCAGGCCCTGTCCCCTTTACTATGCAGTTACATATGAATTAGAATGCTTCACATTTGGCCTACAGTACAAACAATTTGCTTCTCTGTATCTACAATTCCTTCCATTTAAGAAATCCTGGGATTGCAGAGTGCCTAACCAGTTCTAATGTTGACTCTTGCCAAATTTTGCTTTCCGAAGCCCGACGGTTTAGGCATTTACCAATTCTAATATGTTTAACACATTTTAATGCTTTCGCGACCACACTTATTATATATAATATATATATATGCTTCCTAGCCACCCCACGGTGCCTATCATGTTTGTCCAAATTGTGGTGTCAGACTTGGGCCTGCTACACCACGCCTGGCACTACGAGCAGTGATCAGATCAAATCAGGTGCCTAGGCGCCGGCAGGAACGTAGCCCATCCATGGCGATCAAAAGCAAGCCCGCTCCTGCTGCGCTGTGTGTGCTGTGTGGCGTGGCGTGACGGCATGCAGCTGCAGGCGCCCGCTGACCATGTTTCGACTCGTTATCATATAATCCTCCTAGATGGTTGGTAATTTGCTGTTCTAGAGAAATCATAGAGATAATTTCGTGTCCTACAGTCTATAATTGTGTATTGTGTTCCTTTTATTTTTACTGGAGATTCTTGAAATGCTGACAAATTCTTGTAAGCACTACAAATGATCCCACATGTTTGAAGAATCAGGACACAAATCGAATTAATCCTAGGACCTACTGTACAGGTCATTTCTTGCTTAACCATCTTAAATTTCCTTTATTGTGAACTAAACAGCCAATACGTATTGCTGCTGCTGCTATTAGATCAAGTTCCTCCAAGTTTTGGGTAAACAAGCATCAATTAATTTTCTTAACAATGAAACTGAACTAGATCTTTGTAGTGGTGCTCAGTGCTTGCAAAAGTAAACATATTTTTTATGTAAATTACATATCAAAGCCTTTTGATTTACAGGTTTGGTTTTGACAAACACAATTGATTCCGTGAAACAATTCATCGTATATGAACTTCCATCATTTGTCAACACAAATTGATTGTCGAACATGTATACGTTGGTTATTATTGGTTCAATATTGGGTATGCTGATTCTGCCTCGTAATTTTTAATGCGCAGAATTGAAAATATTCTTTCATAGCATTGCAGTTGATTCCAATGGAACAGAATTAGCTTTGCCAGTGGCAACAAATGCTATGGAGCAGAAATGACAAAGGTCAACCCCTACTAGGAGCAAAAGTTGGTTTTCATGTCTAGTGTAGTCAGTACTTACTAGTTTATATGTAATCGTTTTCTGTGTAGTGACATTGCAATTGTATCTTATCTTCACTGGTATTGGCAGCCCTCATTTCTCTTTTACCTGCAACTTGGCAGCCCATTCTAGTTACTAGCTTACTTGAATTGAAGGTTATGTTCTTAAATAATGTGTGTATGATCCTTCATGCTCGTTTTCTCCATGATTTATGTGCCCTTCCACTGGTATATTCGTAGGTTCAGGACAAATTTAGTTAATAAAATTTAGATTATCTTTGATGAATGACACCCACTTTCCATGAAATAGTTTTAGGTACCTGAATTCTTCCTAGTAAATTCAACAGTACAAAAGTCTTTTTTTCTGAATGCTATGTTTCAAGTGTCACATTTGAAGAATTTTATGAACTGTCAATCTATTTACTTATTTAGTTAAAAAAAATAACTCACAGGATGATCACAATTGAAAAGGAAACATTACCAGATTTGTATGCAGATAGATTCTATCTATCATTCTAGTTAGGTTTCATGCATATGATGGACTGATAGTTTTCATAGGAACCTTTTTAAAGCAGTTTCATTCAGATAGATTCCTGCATTCTAGTTATGTTGCATGCAGATAGGGTCCTGCAGGCCATTTGTTACTCAAAGCATTCCAGTTAGCTTTTCGACTTAGTCTGCATATTTCTAATCTTGATTCCAGATAGCTTGGAGATTAATATTACCTCCAATACAAACATTTATTTCTTTTTGTGTATACATACAACACTACCACAACAACAACAACAACAACATAGCCTTTAGTCCCAAGCATACATACAACACTACCATGTATGCATAATTATCTGCTAGTTGGGCGACTCTCCCACTATACTAAATTTTAATTTGATATGCCATGACTCCCACTATCACAGATTAGGGAAAGTGCATCAGCTCAATTCTGCTGAGAGGGATGAGGCGAGTTGATTTTAGTTCTCTATCTAGTAAAATAGTGTTTACTTTTGTTTCATTGTACGCTCACTGTTGTTGAACTAACTATTCTTTGGTTTGATTCCATCAGTTCAAAAGGCGAAAGATGATGTGGGCCCTTTACTTAATGAGAGATCATTTCTTTGCCAGTTACACCAAGTAATGAACACACTGCCCTAAGATGATCATTGCTCGATTGAAATTGAACCTTGTATGCTCATTCCTGCATTGTGTCCTGACAGGCGTCATCTCCAGAAGGCTGAACAGTCCTGAATCTTGTGCCATTGATTGGCTTCCTTATAGGTATGTAGCGCCTTGTTCATGCCTTTGATGTATTTGTGTTCTGTGAAAGCACATTGCAATAAGCCTTTTATTGCTTGATTCATCGCAGGGAAACTTATAGAGCTACTGGAGGGGGTTCTGACAAGATATACATACACATCAGGTTCAGAGAGATGGCCAGTCTGAGCCTGCTGCTTGCCTCTCGATTTGCCCAGGAGGACCTGTGCTTTGTGCGAGTTGGTTGATGGGTTGTGTTTAATGGCTGAGAACTTATGCCCAAACCTGAAACATGTATTGCCACCTCATGATGTATGGCGGCAGATGAGAGAATTCAGAATCTAATTATATAATACTATATGGGTTTAATGCTAAGAATTGGCGTATTTACCATTTATCATGAATGACTTATTGCCTTGTTGGAACATAATATGTCTACAATACATTTGTTCCTTAACAGCGAAAATTGGATGCCACATGCATAAGGGGCAGAGGTAAATGACGTTACCACTGATTTTGTGCCTGAATCAGATTAGGATCTTGAAAGTTTATCTGTATTGCCCATTGTTTAAATGGGACTAGGTCGACCAGGATTTCAAGACCCATCCAAATGGGCATTCTAAATACCGACAGAGGACACGAGGTTTGTTTTAGCTATCACTGTGACATGACCGACAGACCAAGAGCCTAGGAACCCATAGGCTCCTTCCTCTCGGAAAGCAGCTGCAATCTGAAAAACTTTGCATTTTACCCCAAAGGCAACAACAATTTGGCAGAGGGCAAAGCGAAGAATCAACAATCCTTTGCTATATTTTTTTTTTTCTGACATGAGATCATCTCCATTTCCATTCCAGAATAACAGAAATACATGTGTTCAGAAGTAATAGACAGGGAGCAAGAAAGGAGAATGAACACAACACAAGATTCAGCCACATCTGGACCAGGCTTCTGATTCAAGGACAGAGCCAGCTGTGAGGTGGCCGTGTACAGGAAACATCCAACCTAAGCTAACTCAATACTCAAACAATAACTAGAAAATGATCCCCTACTTTAGACGCCCCTCAAGCTTCAGTCGTGTCCCCCACCTTCGTCTTCCTTTGCGACATAGGCATGCATGTCGTCGAGCAGTGCATCCTGACCTTCCTTGGGTAGCAGGGTCACGAATTCTCCCAGCTCCTTCAGTAGGTAAAGGAATGACTGCAAAGAGAAGAAACTGGTGTTACTACACAACATTGAACAATTTGACTTTCAGAGTCATCGGAAGACAAGCCAAGTTAGGCTCCATCTTCACCAACATTCAGCCAGCACATGAGAAATATTTGGCACTTCTCTTAAATACTTTAGTATGAATTATTATTAGAGAAAAAGTTACTTCTATGTTTCTAACATTCTGCTAACTGACAAAGCATACCCCCATTGCAACTATTGAGCTACCTATCAGTTTTACATGAACTGTTGCTCTAAAACTAGAACTACAAGATAGGGGAAAAAGATGACCATAATTGCTTGATCCGGCATTCAAACATAACAATAGATGGACGTGCCCACACAAGTGACATTCAATAAGATATATGTTTTCCAACAAAGCGAACCAATTGCTTGTTTCGCACATTTGCGCTCCTTCAATCCTATATATTCTTCAACACCAGCGCCTCTAGAAGCTCGTCTCTGTTCACTGCGCCAATAAATGACCAACAAGTTTACCATGCAGCCATTCATTTTTGTGTTGCACTTGACCCACATCCTGCTTCCATGCAACTGCTCATAGCATTCAACAGCAGTCGTGTTCAACAGATGGCACAGAGGCGCCCAACCATGGCCGGTGGCGATTTCATTGTGCAAGGGATGCAAGAACACCACCAGGCATGGTGTCACCTCGGTCATCTGTTTCAATCTTAATTAGCCACACAAACAAAATCAGTAGCTGTAGAAGGAACTACCTATGCGTCAATCATGCACAGCAGATGGGTGACTATGCTTTGATGACAAGCGCTTGTGATCTGCAAATATAAAATTATCCTCTTTGTTGAACCAAACTAATGCTGATTGCAATGCAGCGTCATAAAGGATTTGCAGCGCAGTATTTTCTTCTAGTTTAAATTCTGCTATTAGTTTATTCCATGCCGCCTCAAGCTCCCCGGTGTTAGTGGATGGTTTAGCACCGAAGTAAATTTTTGCTTGAACTCTTGTTTCTTGTACCTGCCATGCAATTCGATCAGGTCCGGACATAGCTTGCTGACTACATGCCACCTAAATTATTTCTTTCTAGATCCTGCATACACTTTCTCCATAGCAACCACATCTCTATGGACATCGCTATGGAGTCTTAAACTTTCACACATTTCCATGAACATTCTAATTGAGTCTGGTTGTGACAAAATGAGCTTTGCTAAATGTTCTAAAAGTTATTTTAATATCTATAATCAAATGAATTTAGATGGTTCAAATGATGTTTATTGGGCTGATTCTGAACACTCAAACAAATTCAAAATCTGCTAACTAAATATTAGAATGTACTGCCACTCCACTACTCATTCTGCGACTCAGGCACTCAGCATATATATCCACAATAAAACTTAAAAGGGAATGCAAAATGTGTGACTATGCTACCAGCATACCTTATTTTACTGATATTTTTGTTTTAAATTTAGTCCAATTTCAGTGTCAGACTCTCTTTTGGTTATAAACCTGCACACTACTATTTCCTTCATATTTCAATTAAATTCATTTCCTGTTACACCAATAAATGTGTACTCTTTTTTCCAAGCCTTACATTATATATTGTTCAAGGTTCTTGCTGTACATTTTTCCTTATATGGTCTTAGTGGATGGTTTAGCAACTAAGTATATTTCTACTTCAAGTTTGGTTTCTTGTACCTGTCATACAATTTATTCAGCTCCGGAGATAGCCTGTTGACTACATGCCACCTGCATATCTTGTGAGTTATCCCGGGAAACTCCTTCTTGACCTATAAATGGAGAGAAGATATACCAATCTGCAATGATCATGGTGGGCAATTACCTATAAATAAAAACTGAGTGATCCAATCCAAGGCTCCCTACTGATGAACTTCAAAACAATATACTTTTACGAGGAGACCGCGATGTTTGGGAATTAATATATCTCCCAAACTTGAATTTTAGATCACGACACAGGCAAAAACAATTTAGCACTATTTAGATTGTAGCATCAGCAGCAAATGAACCTGGACCCATGGGAAGATGATGATCGAGCAACAGGTCACACTGTTCTCAAGTCCAGCAAACAACCTGTTACTAAGCCATCATAAAGCAGAGCTAAATCAACCATCCAGAGATGACAACTTAATTGATTAGCGTTGTATAGGATACAATATCAGATGAGCAAATGGAAGGTGGGGGCAAATCCCTTACTAGCTTGGCTAAATCATTAAGCTACATCATGAAAGCATTAAGCTAATGAAACCTCTCAGTGACATTTAATCGAACACGTGACCTCCCTCATTGGAAAGGGAGTAGATCATGCCATTACCAGCGGTCAAACACAAACAAATACTCCAATACCTTGTGGGGGTGCACGCTGGTGAGGAGACAGAGTAGTCCCCAGCGAGGCAGAGTAGACCCCGGCGAGCGTGAGGCAGAGCAGTCCACGGTGCTTGCTGTGATACCTCGCGGCGCGCGCGAGGTCAGCTCCGACGGCCTCCACCTCCTCGCGCAGACACTGATGCCGGAGAGGACCGCCGCGGCGCGAAGTCCGGAGAGGTCCGCTGCGGCGCGAATTCTGGATGCCCCGGCGCGACCTCCGATGTCCTCCACCGCGAGCGAGAAACTACTTCCTGCTGTGCGTCTCGATTTCGTGACCAAGCGTACGGCTGACGCAACATGTCAGGACCACTGGGAACCGAGGCAGAGACAGGCCGACCCGGCATTTTGGGAACCGCCGGGGACGTGGGGAGGTTGCTCGGGAGGGGGGCGGCGGGGCGAGGACCGGAGAACGGCGACCGGGAGCAAGAACTGCCGCTGCGAACAGGTTTGACCGGGAGAAGTGCGGACAGGGGACCCTATCGGCTCGTCTTTCCGGGCCGGGCTCGTCTTCGGTGGGATTTCCTGGCCTGCGTGCCGATTTGGCTCTGGGGTCTGAATGGGGTCGAAATAGTGCTGCTCTATATATATATATATACTATAGTAGGAGGATTAAGGCGCGTTTGGCACGTAAGCAAGTAATAGAAGAGGGTTAAAGTATTAATCACTAAGAATTAGATGATATATATATGTTTGTATAAAAAAGAGTAGCTAAATCAGTTGCACAAATTTACATTTGAAGGACAAATAAATGATACAGATATCTTACTGAAATGTAGGAACAATCATCCTGTCCATAGCATTTTACACAATACGATGAAATGAAAGAGTAAACAAAGAGCTAAATGTCTTGTATGAAAAGTATGGAGAGAAAGGTCCTAAAACAGTTCTCCAAAATAATTGTACCAATAGAAGCATTTATGTTTTTCTGTTGTTCGTGTTGAAGCATCAGCTCCATATATAGTCATTTTTTCTCTTGAAGAGAAGAAATATGTTCCTCATAACAGTTTGCTTGCAATTGATGTGACTTTGCTGACATTTCAAACTCCTCATTCTTAATCCTCAACTGATCCTGCAGTTCCCTAACTTGATCATATGCAAAATTCTTCTCTATTGATAATTTGATACAGAGGAGTGCTCCTGTTCCAGATTGGCATGC
Source organism: Hyparrhenia diplandra (assembly GCA_015847255.1). Classification (NCBI taxonomy): domain Eukaryota; kingdom Viridiplantae; phylum Streptophyta; class Magnoliopsida; order Poales; family Poaceae; genus Hyparrhenia; species Hyparrhenia diplandra. The sequence goes on from JADLZK010012337.1 coordinate 1,770,724, forward strand.
ATACCTTGTAAGGCTTTCATAGCCAACATAATGCTCTCCAACTGAAAGAAAGAATTTACACAATACATTATATGAGAAAAGGAATTTATGTACAGAGAGGACATGAGTAGACCAGTTCAGTGTAACAATATTAATTTCTAATTAAAAAATAGTACACAGGGTCTTGCAATTGCCAAATCATCTAGCTCAGTTTTCATATCACATAATGATAAGAGTCTTGCATTGCCAAATCAAGTTCAAACTTTTTTTATGTAAAGCATTTACCTCTTGCAATTCATATTTCCAGTGGAAGGAATAAAACAGAACTATTCCAGTGAGATAATCTGTAGAAGTAATGATGGTTGAAGTACACTAAATCCTTTGTAGAATTTTACAGAATACCTTAGCTGTTTGAGTGATTAGATAACTCCTTTTTTCTGAGGCCTTGCACTCCACGTTGTCAACCAAACAACCAATATTCAATAGGCAGAGGACACATGTGTAAGGCACCACATAACTGAGTAAATTCCTGGAAACACACTCGCAAAAAGGGGAAACAAACAAAAGCCATGTAATATCACTATTGGAAAATCGATTAGTTACGGCGTTTTTAATTTTTCTGTGGGTTTTCTCCAATACACACAGAAAATTATAATTTTTCTGAGTGTTTTCAGAAAAACGCACAGAAAAATACAAAACACACAGAAAAATTGTAACATTTTTACGTCAGGCGTGTCATTAGACACACGGAAAAAATCGTTACTCACGAAAAATTACAATTTTTCCGTGTGTTTCTATAATACGCACGGAAAAATAGTAATCACACACAGAATAAATAATTTTTTTTCTGCGTAATTTTTTTGAATCCTTTGTTGTTGACGATAGACTTAAAGCATTGACTAAATTACGGATGAAAATGACAAATTGAAAACTAAATTCTAGAAATTGTAAAACTTAGCGCAGCCCACTGAGCAGTTCGTTCGGCCCGGCCCAGGAAAAAAAGACCTAATAGATGAGTGATATTAGCCGTCCATCTCAATAGACGGTTGAGATTTGTCCATCTAAAGTGTACTCGTATAAAAGAGGCCAAAACCTAAACGTCGTCACTCTCCACTTCACCTTCTCAGCCACAATCCTGACTTCCTAAGGCCTGAGTGTGCGGTGCGCGCCCGGACTGACCTCAAGGCGGCGGCGGATCTCATGGCAGCGACGGCAACTGAGTGTGCGCTCGGGATCTGATGACTTGTGCGGCGCGCAGCTTGCCAGGTGCGATGTAAGCAGCGGCGGCGGCCAAGCTCAACGCCGCCGAGGTACTAGGCCCGGTACCCGCGGATCTGCTGGAGGGGCACGATGCGCAGGCCCTCCTGGCCGCCGCCGGATGGAGGAGCGCTGCGCGTGGTTGCTCGTCACAGCCCGCCTCGCGCTCGGCTCCTTCAGCCGCTCGATGGATGCCGCACGCGAGTAAGGGGAGCTCCGCATCCTGGAGGCCGCATCGACGAGGAGGATAGGCACCATGGTGGATGGCGGCCGAGTTCGCCTGACCGTAGAATATATTCTATAAAAAATATTTTTTCACATGTTTGGCATCATGTAGTTGGACAAAGGATTGAGGCCACCGGCTTCAGAACAGCAACCTAATCACGAGGCTACATCTTCCATGACCTGAACATAGGGGCAATTTATGAATTTGTAATCAAAGCAGTGGCTCATTTGCTTGTTTGTAGAAATGAGACAAACAAAACTCATGTCTGATGCAGAGGGAAATTACTGAACTTAAAAGAGTTGTAGTCTTGTAGAAATGAGACAAACAAAACTCATGTCTGACAGCTACATGGTTTGGAACACTTAAAATCAAAGTAGTCAAAAAAATCAAAGTAGACAGATTACCTATCAGAACTCTTCAACTCTGCAGTGTCATTTTTCCAATCTGCCTTGTTGATAACTTGTTCCTATAGAATGAAACCAGGCATCGAGGTGTCGCGACGTTGGGCTGTGGCAGAATAATAGGAACATGATTGAGCCAAATTTGCATGATCTCAAATATGCAACAATCATCTTACAGTACTGTTTCTCATGCTTATCTGATTAGCATAATATCACCTCATTCACACAGCCATTTCAGTATTAGATTAGAAACATGTGATTAGACATAATTTGCATGATGTCAAATATGCAGCGATCATATTATGGTAGTGTTTCTCATGCTTATCAGATTAGTATCAAATCATTCATAATAGGATGAAATCATAAACCACACCTAATTAAGAGAACCCAAATAAACAACTAACACAACTCTGGGTACCTTCAGTCTCACTCACGATCAAAGAATTAGCATGCTGTACAGTTCCTCATTTAGCATCAGTAATTAGTAGAGGCTTTATCTATTGTCCAATGGTTAGCTCTGAATCAGTGGAACCTGGAACCAATGCTAACTCTGGGCACTTTCTTCTCACTCACAATGGATAGTTTTTTTTAAGTAAAAGGAAAAAAAGCAAGCAAGTCTGGACATCTCAATCACTGATATCTGCATGCCTAAGCAAATACATATTATGGAACTTTATTCACATGAGCATATTCCAGAGCTAATATTATCCCTGAGATTCAAGGGTCCCCAAATCTTCCAGATATCAAAATCCATGATGAATGAGACAATTTTCAGATTTCATTAATTTTAACTTTCACAATTGACTTGCAGTTTGAAAGGAACCGAGTTGCTGCGCTCCAAATCGATGTGGCGCAGCGATCTGGGCAATAGGCTCGTGGCTTTCCGCGATCGAGGTTCGTAAATCGCCGCGAGAGGCCCATGTTGATCCGACCGACCCGATCCGTCCACGGAGGGCGGGAAAAAAAAAAACTTGCATTCGGGATCGACAGAACCATTAGGTGCGCCTACGCTAGATCTAGAAGATACGATGAATGAAGAAAGAGTACCTCAACAGGACAGGAAGCAGCAAAGAGATCCGACTCCTAAATCCCGAATGGATGGATTGCACAGCCGCGACCGACCTAACCAGGATCCTCCTTCAAAAGAAATATGGCATCACTCAAAATCATGGAGAAAAACAGATTAAACCAAACCAAAGGCGACGGCTTCGTCGATCGAACAGATGAAGGTGCAAAGAGATGTACAAACGGCAAACCCGAGTAGCCCGGTTGGGGAGGGAAGTGCCGGCGTCTTTGCTCCGCTGTGCCGGACCGATAATGGCGGCGCACAAAGTAGGGGGGGGAGGGGACGGGCTCCGCATACGTAACACGGGGGCAAGGGAGGAGGCGGACGGCCGGTGGGTAACCCGATGATAAAGGCGGTGGGGACGGGATTGCGCGGTGCCACATCGCGGAGTAGGGGAGGAGACGGCCGCGGAGGAGGCGCGCAGAGGAAGCCGCGGGGTTTCGCCGTGTAGGTGGGGGTTACCGATGACGTGCACCACAGGCCAGAGAACTCTAGTGGGCTTTGTCTATATATATATGTAGCTATGCTATATGGAGCCATGTGCTTCCAATAGTTCTGAGGGAAGCCCCAGCCCAAAGTGGCGTTCCGGTTGCACCAAACCGGCCCCGGCCCAAGCCCAACCGGATCAGCCCTCCCGCCCATCCGCCCAACATCCCCTACAATATAAAATGGCACAAACCCTAATCCCCACCCACCCATCTAGCCACCAACCCCCGCCGCCCGTCGCCCCGGCACTCGAGCGCCCCCCCGCGGGCCCCCAGACCGACGGCCGGTGGCGGCCCTCCTCTCCACGACCGGGCGCCCCTTACCCGACGGCCGGCGGTGCTCCTCCTCACCACGGCGGCGGCAAGATGGGCCCTCGTCCTCGACGCGACGGCGACGGGACGCCTGTCCTCCCCCGACAAACGGCGGCACGGCGCCTCCCTTCCCGGACGGCGCCCTACCCCCGACCGGCCGGCGGCACCCTCCTCACCATGCTCCGGCCGGGCCGTCACCTTCCTCCGACGGCGCCGCCCTGTGGCTTCCCCCGACCGACGACGGCGATCCATGGAGGCGCGGTGGCCCATCCCGCAAGATCTAGGCGGCGGTGCCCCGTCCTTCAACCCCCCGTCTCCCTCCCTTCCCCGGCCGGGCACGAGCCGGGCACTCCTTCCATGACAAAGCGGCGTGGCTTCCGGCCCACTGAGTGCCCGTCGCCGGGCGCCATCCCTCCATCCCCCCGACGGTCCCTATCCCGGCGCCACCCCGCCGCTGCCCGCGGCGATCCCCCGTTCCCGGCGGTCGTGAGCCCCAGAACGGACCCCTTCCTCACCGCCTCGTACGCGCCGCCGCAAGCCGGGCCAAGGACGCGCGGCGTGCGGGCCGTGGCGCGCCAGGCTGCGTCCCGGACCGGCGGCGCCGACGCCGACCCCGTCCAAAGACCGGCAAGGCGCGGCATCCCTCCACCACCGTCCGTTCGGCTGGCGGGGAGCAAAGAGAAGTGGTGGCGCCCAGATCCGGTGTCTGCACACCTTCCCCGACCACCGACAGAGCATGTCACCCAGAGGCCCTCCGTCTCCGACGGCTTCCCCGCACACCTTCCCGACCTCCAGGTGGCCGGGTTCCCGAGCCGCCAGAAGGCGTTTGTCATCTCGCCCTCTATGAGATGCGCCGGATCCCCAGTCTTGGCTCGTGGAGGCACCCCGGCTGCCCTCTCCTCGCAGCGAGCAGCTCATCCCGAACCTCGACGAGAACCATGGAGACGGGCGGCGAGCAGCGTTCAAGTCCTCTCCGCCACGAGCGGCATTCCGGCATCTCCAACCCGCGTTCCTCACGCCGGTAGTAGCATGAGTGGTTTTGTATGCATGTTGCAATGCGGTTTGTATGCATGTTGGAACTGTGGTTTCGCAGATGTTGCATGGTGTGATGGTTTGTATGCATGGTGTGATGTTTTTATATGCATGGTACTAATTCATGGTGGTTTGTATGCATGGTCGTTTTGTATGCACGGTGCAACAATTTGATGGCATTTATGTGCGTTGATTTCAATACAGTGTCGGTTCAAGTTCGTATGCATGGTGAAACTACTTTGGATGCTTGTTTATATGCATGGTAAAACCGAGATAAAAATATTTATATGCATGATAAAAAAATGTTGCTATGCATTGCTAAACTGCTTGTCTATATGAATTTGTATACACAAGTTGAATTCAAATTCTAGAGGTGGTGGCTTGCTTTGATGTTTTGTTTTGTTGATTTTACATTCTTATGCTTGTGAGTTTTTATGCCCCGTATGAATAGGAGGTATGCCCTACGACTTCACCGACGGATGACCACGGCCTCGTGGGGACGGGCGGTCCTCAACTAGTGGCGGTGATGGTGTGGCCCCTGATCTCATGCGGCGCCGCGGGGCGCGACCCTTCCACGACGCGAGGCGGTGGCACCTCCCCTCGCTGCGGCTACACTAGAGGCGTGGCCGGCTCCTCCTTCGATGTGGCGTCATCTATTGCGGCGGTGCGGATTGCGGGCGGGAGGAGCTCGGCGACCCTCGCCACGACCCGCGAGCCACCGAGCACATCCCCAACATCTCCGCAACAACGGCGGCTCTCTTCGTTTTTTTCGTTTGTTGTTTTGGTGTTTTATATGCTTTGTGTGCATGCGTTTGTATGCATGACTAAAATGTAACTTGCACCGCATCTACTAACCCGCGCTGCGGTTTGTATGCATGTTGGAACTGTGTTTTTGAAAATATACATTTTGTACGCATGTTTATATGCATTGTGAAACTGAGAACGAAAATGGTTAAATGCATGTTTATATGCATTGTGAAAATGAGAACGAAAATGGTTAAATGCATGTTTATATGTATTGTGAAACCGAGAACTTAAAATGGTTAAATTCAAAACTGAGATAAAAAAATGTAAAAGGGAAGTGAGCAGATCCATCCGACAGCAGCCTCCACCGATGGAGGCGGATCTATGCCACAGTATAAGTTTGTATTCATGGTTGTAAACGTTGATATGCGCAGCTGCCGCCATTGATTAGATTTTTAGTTCTCGTTGATTTTTGGTCTTATTCTTGTGTGCATAAGTTTTTATGCCTTGTATGGATAGGTGGTATGCAAGAAATATGTAGCGTAAATGTGATTATGCTTAGTTGCTTCCATCCGAATTGAATTCAAAATTCAAATGTGACTATGGATTGTTCGTTGGGTTTATATCCAAACTGTAGTTTCTATGCAACATTGGTGCTAAAAACTTTTATATGCATCTTTGACCAGTGCTCTATGCATCCAATTATGCAATAATGAGTTATGATTCAAAATTCAAATTCTGGAGAAGATGATATGTTTTCATATTTTATATGCATCCGGACGAGTGAATATATGCATCTCAACCAATAATTTCTATGCAACGTCGACGACAAAACTTTTTATATGCATCCGGACGAGTGAATATATGCATCCAATCAACCCTTATGTGGCATGATTCAAATTTTGAAGAAGGCGAGAGCACCTATTATGTTACTATACACTCGCACACAAGTTTGTATGCACAGACTGGAAGTATAAACTTTTTATCCTCATGCACAAATTTTTAAATTTTAAAATTTTTGAAATAATATTCAAAGTGGAGCTTGAATCATGCACAAAAGTGTCTGGAGTTCAATGGTGAAAACCGTTTTTGAATCGGATGCTTCATTGAGGAATTATCGTGAAAAAATGGAAGAAATTTGAGTAGATGCGTGCATGTCAGCATGTGTCAGGTTGTGTCAGCCTGCGTCAGCCCTTTGTCAGCCTCTGTCAGGTGCAATATCCAGCTCGCGGGGAGGTTTTTATGTATCGCAGAATTAATCTAAATTCACTCAAACCACAGGTTTGTATGCATCATCGCAAAAAAAAGGGTCGTATGCATTCTTGACCTGGATTATACGCGTCCAGTCTGCTGGGTTTGGAGAGGTCCCCTGCCTGCGCGCGTCAGCACCTGCATTGTGATTGGCTGGCTAGTTGGGCTTGATGGGGTGGGTGGAAGCTGGCTACAGGGCTTTCTAACTATTGAAGCCTTAGGGCTCCCAATAGGGCTTCCAATAGTGTTATATATATATATATATATATATATATATATATATATATATATATATATATATATATATATATATATATATATATATATATATATATAGGTGCACTTTTATACACCTGTGTAGTTACACCCATATTCAAAAAATCACATTGTGTATGTGTTAATACTTATTTATCGGTTTGAGTATGTTTAGATACTCATATTAAGATACTCTAGATCTTACTACACTAAAAAATTTTGAAGGAACCTATATTTTTTAATATATTACATAAAATGCCACTATCGATATATATAAAAAAAGTATATCCATATACTTAACGTATGAATACATACTTAACATATATACCACCATAGATGGTCTAGTATGATCATATACTTCATCCACATGCACTTCGCTCTGGTCATATATACCACAAATCTTGAGATATACATATGGGTGTAACTACAATATATATATATATATATATATATATATATATATATATATATATATATATATATAGGGTAAATTTTTTTCCTACACCTTAGGAGTAGTTACACCCACCTGTGAAACCACGTGCTACTCCCTCTGACTAACCTCGGTACCGTGCCAGGCTACTTAGCGGGTTGGGTTTAAAGAAGTTGACCCGCTGATCCATCCTATATCCTATATATTTGAAACCTGCGCCTGCATCGATAGGACATTCGCTGCCGCCGCCGGCGGCTTCTCACGCCTGCGGTCTGCTGTATTTTGATCCAGGTATGTTAAGCAGTCCCGATCCTTCCTATTGTAATTGATATGTCTATTCTAATCTAATCTAATTGCCACGCGGGGCCTGCTTATCTAATCTTTCTTTGTGCTAGATTTCTTTGTCCCGTCTCCTTGCTGGCTGCTGCATGCAGATCGAGATCGAGAAGGTTGATCCATGCGTTGATCTGAATATTATGCTAATAAATTGGCATATTTTTCTCTGATTTTGTAGAGGCATGTATCTGATCTGCTCTCATCCTAGTGCTGGACTGGCGAACAGGTGCTAGATCCAATCTCCGGCGTGCTCCAATATTTTTTTCCTGATTTACCTATATACGTTCAGGTACCCCCATTAGGCGAATTGATTTGCGGTGCCGTGGTTTGTATGTCTTCCCTCGGCCAGTCACACCCTACGGATTTTGATTATGAGAGTTGTTGTTTCGCTGCAGATTTGGATGCATTGGCTACCCCCGTTTCCATCAGGCTACACGCAGCTTTCATGAAGGTACGGAGCACCTTGTGAAGACTTGAAGATCCTATCTCTTTGTGTGCGTGCAGATCCAGACGATTTGATGATGCCGACGACGCTTTGCAAGGTGCCATCAGATGGTGAGGGAGAGATATGCAAGAAATTCCCTCCGTGATGTGTTTGATAAAAGAATCTGGCACATCATTCTCATTAGCTTGCTTTTGTGAAAAGCCTGACAATATATGTAGCATGATTAGATTATTTCTCTGAGCCATTGACCTAACTTGTTCAGTTCAAAAGTATGTGCATATACTCTCTTCACAAATTAGTATGTATATATACACTCCAAATAAAAAGTATGTGTATATACTGTCTCAAATTAGTATGTATACATACACTCCAATTCAAAAAGTATGTATTTATATATATACTGTCTCAAATTAGTATGTATACATACACTCCAATTCAAAAACGTATGTATGTATATATATACTCTTCTCAAATTAGTACGTGCATATGCACTCCAATTCAAAAAGTATGTGTATATACTCTTCTCAAATTATAGTATGTATATATACACTCCAATTAAAAGTATGTGCTTATACTATTCTCAAATTAGTATCAGTATGTATATATGCACTCCCATTCAAAATGTATGTGTATATACTTCCTTCCAAAAATATGAACGCACATGCACCAGCGGGCCACACAGAATTTTTTTAAACGCATCCGATCGGCTACGAGCAGATTCAAAAGTATATGTATTCAAAAAAGAATTTATGACACTCCATAAAAAGTATATACATGTAAGTATGTGTAAATACTCTCCAAAAGGATTACATGTACATATACTTCATTTAAAAACTTATGTGTGCCGCACACAGCACGAGAACCAGGACCAACGAGAATCACGGCGTCATTAATTCAGGTTGTTGCATGCATGAGGCTTGCCTAATTGGATCTTCCCGATATCCACTAAACTGTAGTCCACGGGACTGCCTGGCAAATGGCTCTTTGTGGCGTGTGTACTCGTAGGTGGGTGTAGTTACTCCTGGGTGTATAGAACCCTATATATATATATATATATATATATATATATATATATATATATATATATATATATATATATATATATATATATATATATATATATATATATATATAATAAAATAAAATAGAATTTAACCCTACAAATCTGAGGGCTTCTCGGCCAGGGGTCCAGGCCACGTCGCCGAAATTCCCTCCCGTCGTTGGATCTGCAGATCAATCGGTTGCGCTTGCTCCCGCCGGATTCTATCGAAATCAGCTTCTGCAAGAATCAGAAACCGCATGGCTTCTCGTCAGAATCCGGCCAAACCAATATATGCTCAGCTTCTCCAGCCCCTCAAAAAAAAAAAAAAAAAGAAAAAAAATGCATCCGTCCTCTCGGCTTCCAGTCCTCTCCTCCCCGACGCGGCCGCTGCCGGGCGACGGCGCCACCCTCGCGGCCGCTCTTCCCCTCCCTCCCTCTCTCCCTCCCTTCCTCCCTCTCCTCCTTCCCTGCCTGCCTCTCCTCCCTCCCTCTCCTCTAGCGACGACGCCCCCCGGCCGACGTCCCTCCTCCCTTTGCCGCGTGTGTGCTCATGCGCTCACAGGAAACCCTAGCCGCTGTGGCTGAGGTCACGATCAAGACGGTGGCCGCCCGACGGGCGGGTGCCCCCCCAACGGTGGAGGTGGAGGCTATGCTGCGGACCAGAATGAGCAGGATGTCCATCTGGACCTCGGCGCGCAAGGCCAAAAAGTTAGGCAGCGGGGTTTGTCTCCGCTTCTTCCCTTCTCTGATTGGGTATCTCGATACAATTTGTGTGATTGTCGTAGATCGGAGATGGGAATTCAGTCCAAGATTGTGTGTAAACTCCATCAGTTTTAGCCATTTGGCTTGATAGAAATAAAAATACCCTTGTTCTTTTTTATGATTGGTCCCTGCTGGATTTAGGGTCAAGGTCCACCACTGTTCGTAAAAGTATGTACAGAAACTTGAAACGCAATTGTTTTGCATTGGTTTGTTCATACCTTAATGTAGCTAAGTCAAATTTATTGGATGCCTGGACCTGTTTAGGATATGCTACAATTCCATGGATCAATAGTAAGTTCCATGGATCAATAGTGCAAGTTTTTTGTTTTTTTAATTAGTGCATAATTTAGTTTCTCATATGAACATTCTTGCAATGTTCAGTTGGTCAGCTGGAGAAATTGAAGGTTTATGAATATAAAGCATATTTGCGGATTCACAAATTAAGGTTGCCAGGCAAGAAGGAAGTGCACCTGAATCGAATAAGAGAGCATATAGAGTATGAACTGCAGTCCAATTGTGATCTCGTATTTTAAAATCTTAATCTTGATTTTTTTTTGTTGATGATCCATAATGCAGGTAGTCTATTGGCTTTGTCAGATCATATTTTATGCCCATTGATGTAGTTACACTTTCTTCACAAACATTCAGGGTGAAAAATCATGGAGAGGTGAACTATTCAGCGTCGAGCTTTTGTTCTGAACTGTAAAAGGTAAAAACAAGCTATTTCTGCATACAAATACACATTTTAGTATGGATGAGAAGAATGTGAACAGATTTGTCAACTTTACAATACCAAAGGGAGTTCTCACTATGCGTGCCTAGCCTGCTGAACCCTTTGTTCAGAGGCACTGGCAGATAAGTGATTAAGTTGCTTTCTTTGGTTAAACTGTGCTTGAATAGAACTCCCTGTATTTCGATTTCTTTATGGTCATGAAATTCAGGTTGCCCATTGTGGAAAAGAAAAAAATTTTATAATACCGAAGGAATGATGTTATAGTCCAAGTGCTTATGGATAGTGAACTTTGGAGCTAAGTGGGGGTCCAGGCGTCTACATGGCCTTAATTTAGGATTTTCTGTTATAAAAAAAATATAATACTGATGTTGCAAGGACAATTTTTGCCTTGTTTTAGTAGCAGGGTCAGTTGGCCTCCTTTCCTTTCCATCTTACAAGAAGCTCAGCCCACATATATGTATCGTCTACACTTCTTTCCCATCTGTTCCCAGTTTTCATTGTATTAATTAGTCTTCATGGATGTCAAACTAATAATTCTCTTCTGCATATAAATGTAGTGAGTATAGAATTGTCAATGCCTCATTTACTTTAGTACTATGATTTGGGTTGATAAAAATAAACTTGGTACACTGTCCATTACTGACCTAATTTACCAGTTCTTTCTATCTATGCCTAATTTAGTGCATGAGGATCTGTAGGTGCAGCAAGCAGTTGTGGATTTTTTTTTCCTTCTTCTAATGGACACCTTATGAAGTAATGATATTTTTGTCAATGATTTACTTAATAAGTACCAAGATGGATTAGTTAAAATGATGCAGGGGCTTAGGTGCCTTTTACTTCTACAGCTCATAGACATTTTGTATTTGCGGCAACTATGCCATAACTGTCCTGCAAGCGAAAAAAAAGCGAGGAGCCCAGTTACTTTGAAGGTGTGCTTACTAGCTATTACATTCCATAGTTAGCACTATATTGATATTGTGCCTATTATGAACAAGTTCAGCGGTTTTCTAATATAAACTTTTCTCCATATTTTTCTTAAAGCTTAGAGAATAGCATGTAAAGGTAATCTGTTAATTATATTTTTGCAGGTCTGCATAAGCTGTCCAGAGTGTGCTTGCGATATTAACACTGAAGAAACCAGTCAAATTTTATGTAGTCTTTTAAAATCTCCAGATTTGTGCTGTAATTCTGTAAAGCTAGACAAATTTTACTTGATGAAAGAAACAACGAGAAGAAGATAACTCAGGTTAACATCACTGTCTAAGGTAAATGCTGCTAGCTCAAAAATACTTAGAACAAACTTCTTTGGAAGTTCTGGTTTTTGCTAGATTCAGCTGTTCTCCTTATTTTCTCAGATTGATTATTCGTTAATTTGCCTAAATAATGTAATTACCTGAAACCTATTTATTGAGTGCTACACAAGACTGATTAGAGTTTTTTCTACAAGGGTCACATAACATATTCGTATGCAGTTGTTAATTCCACCAAACTGATTTCCTTTAATTTTCTCCCCCTACTTTAAATAGGTCCCATACTGGTCCTATATATATGGTTATTACCAAAATAGTATATTAGAATACATCAATTTAATTACGAATTTTAATTGTTCTAAGTATAGGTCTTCATAGAATTTGATCCATCGTTTACCATATCCTAATGAGTCACTACTAAATAACTGTTATCCTTCCACCACCAAATTGTTTGATCATCTTAGTCTCACAAATTCAGTTCGATATATGAAGGCTAAAATTCAGTTCTATGTATGAAGGCCCCTTTGTCTAATGTTCTACTCCTTTCTAGGAAAGGTTCAGCTAACTGTCAAGGGCATTTTGTCTCTACACGTTATAACTGTTGTGCTTGAGCGTGACAAGCTGCCCCAAGTGTGATGGTGCACGAGAGGGAGGTGCTGCCTCCATGATATAAGTCTGTGCGCTTATCTCTGATCATGTATTTCATACTATCCCAATGAGTATTTAGAATGGATCAGGTTTGTTCTCTGACAAGCAAATTGGCTGGACCAAAGTTTCAAAGATTGTAGTTACTGTTTTATTATCTATATGTATGTCCAAAGAGACTTTTGCGACACTTATAACAGTGGGATGAAAGTTAGTATGCAATCACTAGAGCAACAAGCACAACTGGAAAACATATGTTTATTATTGTTCTAGGTGACTTGAGATATCTGGTTTAACTTATTTTGCAATTTATATCACATCTTCTATATCATGATGTTAGCCATGAGGAAATATTTTGATTAAGAGGTCAATATATATGAGGAATCAACATGAATGATCATTACAAAAATAGAATTCTTTTGCATGGAATCTACTGCTATATTAGAAATCAACAAAATGCATGTCTAGCCAGAAATCAAGCTTGGTGAACCCACTGCTGATATGATTCTTATTCTAGATATTGGGGTTCATGATTAGCACATATCGAAATATCTTTAAGTACTTAGCACTATAACCTCTCTGCTCAAGGTTTGAAGTAGATACCGCTGAAAAACTGTATGAAGAAGCCCGTCACACTCATTACCCAAACCTCCTCAGCAACCAGCTCGGATCCCAATTGACTATACATTTTAGCTAAAAATATATGTCTTACTGTTTTGGTGTACACATTTTAATTTCAGTGTATTTCATATGCAACCAAGGCCTGAATTTAATGTGTACCGAAAAAGGGATGTCTCAGTCTGAAAGACCAATGTTTTGATGTATACATAAGTAGCCTTAGTGACCACAGTTCTTCTGGTTTCCTAATTCAAAATGGTTCATATTAATCTGTTACAGGGGGTGCGCTTGTCTTGTGGGTGCGTATGATTTTATCTTATGGGTGCGAATATGGTGAAAATTCGATCACAATCACTGTTTTTTAATAATTTTGTGGGTGTGCCCACACCTGCACCTTATACTTAGCTCCGCTCATGAATCTGTATGTCTTCGTAATTTATTTGCATGGTTGTATTAGGAAAGCTATATGATAGATACTCTTTTGTCTTCAGATTATGCATCGGTCTAATTTGTTTCGAAGGTGATTGTATTGGCATCAACTCTACCAGTTCATTAAGCGCAAAGAGTCGTATATACAGGATGGGCGAGAGCCCAAACACAACAGCAATCAGTATGTTCTGAATTTTTTGGGTGCTCTGTTCTGTGTAAAAAGTGATTCATTGAGCCCAATTGTATTGGATCAGTGTGTCATCATTATCGACTCCTGTCATGTTGATCTTGGACATAGCTCTTCTTGAGGAATAGAATTTGTGTATCCTATGTACTTCTGCTTTGATAAAGAATATGTTCTATTGTTAAAACAACCTCTTGATGATCTGCAGCTGTAACTGCATTTTTGAAGGGTCTGTGCAATGTCATCTCACTTTACCTTGTATCGTGGATATGTGCCTGCTCAATTAGATTATTAGTCTGCTGATGCGTCCCTCAGGACCTCATACATCAAAATAAAATGATGCAGTTTCAGACTACCTATATTGGCTGCCTCTAGACACAATGGGGGACCTCGAGGTACGTAATTGCGTGGTGTCAGTTTTACCTGTAACTTAACCTTATGCAGTAAAATAAGATGATAAACTTGCAGGTTATCTGAATTGGTAGCTTCTGAAAGCAATATCGGACCTTCGTGTATACAGCTGTGCATTGTAGTTCCACAGGTGTTCTCCTCTCCATCTGTGACTTGATAAGAACTAAAAATATCAGCGGGTAAATATCTTTTTCTAAAAAAAAAAAATCTTAATTCTTATCAAGTAATACATCCATACTGTGAACTTAAAATCTATGTGCTTCTATCCTTGGAATACCTGTGTTACAGGGTTCTTAATATCCATGCTTCGTAATAGTTGTTAATGGTCATGTTGTTTTGTGGTTAAACATTTGTAATTGTTATGCATAATTGATCTCCACAGAATATGGTCATTAACTGTTGTCATTTTCCTGCACCATGTAATATGTTTTAAGGCATAGTGCCCGTATAATTTCGATATTGATTGTTCGAGTCTTATACTGCTTAAATAATGACAAGATTGTCGTTGAACTTCAGCCTTGTTTCATGCCTTTGCAGCCTGATTACATCATCCGCAATAGTTTCCCAAGATGCTATTTTGGTTAAGGTAATCCATCACTGTCAGTGGCTACAACAAAAGGACCCACTTTCACCAGATAAGCTCCACCAGCTAAGGTGTGACAAAACGATTCAAGTTGATCATAATTTGTTTTCTAATTGATTTTTTTTTTTTTTTTCTTGGAAAAATTTTCTAATTGGATTGAGATAATATGCTCAAACAATGAAGCCTCAAACTTGGGTCTGTGTTCCAATAGTATGCCTCATTCAGACATAGATAAACTATTTTTACTTACGTGTACCATGGCTGTCATTTTCCACTTTCCAAATTATAATCTTATTACCTGAGCGAAGATATAGTCTGCACTTCAGTCAAAACTGCTTAAGTTTTGCCCTCGGCTCTTGGCATCTCCATTCATTTCCATGTGTACAGTGATAACTGTCACAGGTGTTTGGAGTTAAATGGGAACTAAAAAAGAATGTGTCCAGCTAAAAGGTATCATATAACAATATAGGACTTCCAGTTTTACATTTATT
This sequence comes from Hyparrhenia diplandra, assembly GCA_015847255.1. Classification (NCBI taxonomy): domain Eukaryota; kingdom Viridiplantae; phylum Streptophyta; class Magnoliopsida; order Poales; family Poaceae; genus Hyparrhenia; species Hyparrhenia diplandra. The sequence continues at coordinate 1,786,091 of JADLZK010012337.1, forward strand.
TTGGTAGTCACCATCCTTTCATTGCATCAGCTCTTGACTGACGCTAATGAATAAGGACTGAAAACAATCATTTTGCTATTAGTTTTCCTGTGCTAGGAGATTTCCTTTTCGTAAGATACTGATGACAATTGCAGCCGTGCCTATGCATTCAGAATGGTCACCAATGTTGTTGGAAATCCCACTAAGAGGTTGCAGCTGCACTGGAATTTGCAAACTGACAAATTCAAATCAAGTACAAAAAGAAGGGAAGAACAATACCTTAATGATTATGCCTAAGGTATTTACAATTTTCTTTTTGCGTGTGATCTGCTTTCTTTCCTCATTGTTGGAACGTTCGGGGAATAAATTCTTCTGGGAGATGGGATGCGATAAGAAATAAAATTGAGGAGAGTTCCTATTCCATCATTTGCTTTCAAGAAACGAAACGTGATTTTTTTGATGCCTCATACATAAAGAAATTTGCGCCCAGACGCTTTGATAAGTTTGACTATGTTCCCTCGATTGGTGCTTCGGGAGGAATTTTGGTTCTTTGGAACAGTGCTATTTTCAGTGGCAGTATCCTTGACAAACGGCAGTTTGGTATGACGGTAGAATTCACCTCTATGCATAATGGAGATCTCTGGAAACTGACAACAGTCTATGGACCTTGCCTTGAACCAGCTAGGATAGAATTTATTGATTGGTTTAAAGGGCACGTGATTGGTGATCATGATAATTGGATCTTCTTGGGGGATTTTAATTTCTATAGGTCCTTGAGCACCCGCAATAGAAGAGGAGGAAACCAGCTGATACCTTTATCTTCAATGAGGCAATTGTCCATCCGGGTTTTAGTGGAACTACCTCTAAAAAAGGGAGAGCATTTACCTGGTCTAATATGCAACAGGATCCTCTATTAGAACAGCTTGATTGGTTTTTCACATCTCCAAACTGGACTATAGATTTTCCCAATACTGAAGTTCTGCCCCTTGCCAAGATTACTTCAGACCATGTACCCTGCCAGATTGCCATCAGTACTAGCATCCCAAAAGCAAACCTCTTTCGTTTTGAGAATTTTTGGGCTGAGCAAGATGATTTTGTCGCCACAATTACGCCATTCCTGGGTTTCAACAGAACAAGCAGCAGATGCAGCTCATAACATCTCTCGCAAAATTTAAAGCCCTCGGATCGTGTTTAAAAGCATGGAGTAAAAATCTCTCCAACTTGAGATTACTCATCAGTAACAGTAACACATTCATTGGCTTTCTGGATCAGCTAGAGGACAGCAGAAGACTATACAATACCGAAGCCAACCTCAGAGTCAAGAGACACTTGGAGTCCTTATTACATTATAGAAATTTATACTGGAGACAGAGATACAGTGTCAACAGAGTGAAATATGGGGATGAATGTACTAAGTTCTTTCATGCAATGGCAACTATCTCATTCAGAAGAAACTCTATAACTCAGCTTAAGAATGATCATGGTGTCTGGATTCAGGACCATGCAGGAAAGGCAGGGCTTCTGTGGAGCGTCTACAAGGGTAGAATGGGTATGACCTCATCCCCAACCATGTTGTTAAATTTGGCAGATTTCATAATTCCAGTGGAGAACCTAGACAGTCTTACTGCTCCCTTTACCACTGATGAGGTGGATAGCATTGTGAAGCACATGCCCAATGATAAAGCTCCTGGTCCTGATGGTTTTAATGGGCTGTTTCTAAAAAAATGTTGGAACCATATCAAAGGGGACTTCTACAGATTATGTTCAGATTTCTATCAAGGGTCAGCCAACCTAGAGTGCATTAACACCTCTTACATCACCTTAGTCCCCAAGAAGGACTCCCCTGAAACAGTCAGTGATTACAGGCCAATTTCACTCATGAATATTTCACTTAAAATTATAACCAAGATATTGGCAGACAGGTTGCAATTGGTGATATTGAATCTGGTGCATAAAAATCAATATGGCTTCATTCGGTCTAGAACAATATAGGATTGCCTAGCCTGGAGCTATGAATATATACATCAATGTCACCAATCCAAGAGAGAAGTGATCATCCCGAAACTTGACTTTGAAAAGGCATTTGATACTGTACAACACTCAGCTATAATTCACATGATGACACATTTAGGAATGCCTGACAGATGGATTCTCTGGGTCAAAATGATCCTGTCCTCGGGATCGGATCATCGGCAGTGTTACTCAATGGTGTTCCGGCATGTTTTTCAAATGCAAAGCGTGGTGTACGCCAAGGAGACCCTCTCTCTCCATTGCTTTTTGTTTTAGCAGCAGAATTATTGCAAGTCATTGTTAATAAAGCAGCCAGTCAGAATCTCTTGGGAAAGCCAATACCCCAGCCCTCAGATGATTTCCCTATTATACAATGTGCAGATGACACACTGATTTTGCTCCAGGCTGATGCCAGACAACTTGTGTTCTTGAAAGCTTTGTTACACAGTTTTGCTGAATCCACAGGGCTTAAAGTCAATTATTCCAAGTCTTAGATGTACCCAATCAATGTTTCATAGGATAGGATGGTGATTCTAGCAAACACTTTTGGGTGTGACATCGGCTCTATGCCATTCACCTATTTGGGCCTACCCATGGGTACAACAAAACCAAAGATTGATGACTTTTTACACCTATGATGGACAGAGTTGAGCGAAGACTCTCTCGCTTGTTCAAGTATGGTTGTCATATAGTGGAAGACTGGAAATGATTAACTCTGCAATCACCCCAATTACGACCTATGCGATGTGCACTTTGAAAGTACCAAAAGGGGTCATTGAGAATATTGATAGAGCAAGGAAACAAAGTGTTTATGGCGTGGCAACTCTCCAAGTACAAGGGGGGGGTAATCTTGTTGCATGGCCAGTTGTAATGCAGCCAAAGGAAAAAGGAGGTTGTGGGATCCTTAATCTTAGATTGCAGAATGATTCTCTCCTCCTGAAACAGCTCACTAAGTTTTATAATCATGATGATGTCCCATGGGTGCAGCTCATCTGGAGTAAATATTATGAAAGTAAAGTTCCTCATGCCTCAAGGGAAACAGGGGTCCTTTTGGTGGAAAGATGTTCTTAGACTCAATAACCTCTTTCTACAGATTGCGAAAATGTGAAATTGTTAATGGCTCAACCGCTTGTTTTGGAGTGATAACAGGTTGCATGGACTAAATGGCAGCCTGACACAAGAATTTCCAAGGCTTGCTTCTTTCAGCAGAGATGATGACATTTCAGTTAAACAAGTCATGCAAATAGATGATCTTGACACTCTTTTTTACCTGCCACTCTCTTTACAAGCCATGGAGGAATTTCAGGCCTTGCAAACTAGGCTTGCTGGTACAGTATATGATGATAGCATGGTGGATTGTTGGACCATGGTATGGAATAGCAAATACACATCACGTCGCTTCTACAAGTTTGTTTTCCAGCCGGTACAAGCGCATCACATTTTCAATATTGTCTGGAAGTCACGATGCATCCCCAGAATAAAGTTTTTTTGCATGGCTGATCCTAGTTGATCGCCTAAACACCAAAGATATGTTAAGAAGGCGACATTTAAATGTTCAAGATGGTACGATATGTGTCATGTGTACCACAGGTGAGCAGGAGACTATTGAGCACTTGTTCTTTGAGTGCCCGTTTGCAAAATCATGTTGGACAAGGTTGGGAATCAACTGGAACCTCAACCAGCACCTATTTGATCAGCTACTGGGAGCTAGGAGTACACACAACATCCCATGCTTCATAGAGGTAATGCTAACGGCTAGCTGCATGGGAACTATGGAAAGTGCGAAATGATAAAGTTTTCCAGCGCCATGACCCAACTCTTCAACGGTGGATAGTAAATTTTAAGAGTCAATGTTTACTTCAGTCTGTAAGGCTTAAAGTTGACCTACGGTCAACCTTTTGTGTTTGGTTAGATGCTTTCAGTTAATTTGTATGTAAGAACCCTTTTTCTCTTGTTTTAAATTAATGATATGACCGCCACTGTGGGGACCTCCCCCACAGTATTTATTGTAAAAAAAAGTATACTTTTGGGCCGTGGCAATTTCTCATCTTTATATGATCGAATTAAATAGGTATTGGGCCTGTGCCATAAAAATGTGAAGACAACCTACCTCTCGCATTCTCTTTTATTATGATGTATATAGATAAAAGGTTTTTTTTTCCTTAGAAAAAATTCTACTCCGCCATGTTACGGACATATTTGGCCTAATAATGTTATAAATGATGGACATGTAGTATGATTTTAGACACCTAAGGCCAAACGACTATCAACAATGAAAAAGCATGATCATTTTTTCAATTGGGGATTTCCTTGATTTTTCTACTTGACCACTTACCTGTTGAAAGTTTGCCCTAATGTAATATACAAGCTAACCATGTGTGTAATATAGACCTCTATGTATCCAATGTATATTTATATATAATATTGACAACCTTCCAATCTTCACCTTCAGTAATATTTACACTTCAATAGTAATATTTAGACTTGGTTGTTCACCAGATTTTGTCGACGTCGAAGATTTTACGTCATTCCTGCACGTGTATTTTGCATGTATGTATGAATCCAATCTTATTTATGCATTAAATGGCAGGGACTACCTAGCTGCTGTGACAATGAATCATATGTGTTACCATGAATCTGTGTCGAGGCTTGGCACATCACAATGAGGATCCAGTTGTTGTCTTCATCGGGATGCCCCTCGGCTGCTTTGCTATTTCTTCCGTTCCTCATGGCAACCATGCAGGTTGGTTTGGTCCCTGCTCTATTATTTCGTTCCTGTTGTTGCTTCATTAATGGAGCCTCCCTTTGCTTGTTACCGTTGCCAGGTATGAAATCTGCATGATGACATATGCCTGCCATGGCAGAGGTGATAGCATTTGGAGAGAAAGAGAGAGCATATGCACTGACGGATCTGCTTTCTTGCTTGATATTTTGAATGCCAGTTTATTCCTAAGTTAATTGCGGCCTGCATTTAAGATGAACCCTTTCGATCGACATACATTCAATTGCCTGTGTTATTTTATATGCAAATGATGGTATTTAGATGTCTCCATTTTTTGATGGATGAAAATTATAGAAACATTTAAGTACAAAGACATTTCTATATGCTCAGGTTCTTATTAACTGACTTATTCTTCGGTGCTCCATTTGTTTTTTTTTTTTTTTTTTTTTTTGAAAGACCCAGTCACCAGGCATTGCATTAATAAGTAGGGAATAGAGTTTCAATCATATATGCGCGAGAAGCGCTATCTCATAGAGCAGACTGCCGTATGAGATATATGGGAAAAAAGTGTGCTGCGTACTGCTCTACCATGCTGATTATATTTATTTCTTTTAGTACTCTGTATAAATATCAGGCCAAAAAACCAACATGGCAACATCCACACTTTTTCCAGCACGCGCGCGCCCTCCGCGCGCCCAATGGCTAGTATCTATCTCTCCATGTTTTGTCGCCCTCGAATAGTCCATCTATTTCTTCCAGGTCAGTGCGGTTTAGTCCACAATTCCCTCTCCACACTTGGGCATGGTTGGAACCAGCCTCTTGGTCCATTTAAGCCCAAAATCCAAGTAACGTCCCTCTTTTTACATGGCGTGAATGTAGTATTAGTAATAGATTTAGAACTATTTTATCGATGTATTGTCGGCTTTAATTAGCTAGCGTACGTCCTGAAGCACATATTTCTTGCAGCGTCTGCTTTCTGTGCCCCACTTGTGCATTTGTGCCATCACCCACACCTGGAATGACGAAGTGGTCAGTGGTTTGCTGACAATGGGCCAGACCTGCTTGATGGGCTCGATTGACATTACCTGCACTTCCCATCTCATAAATAAATAAATAAATAAAAAACTGCAGTGCCTGCTGTTTGCCACCATGTGGGTGAGTGAGACTGCTGGAGGGTGAACAATCATTGCAGCCTGGAGGCCGAGCTACTAACCTGCCGACGTACGGAACTCAGGACTTGATCGAGCCATGGAGTTGCATTAACGCCGCCGATGTGTATGGTGGTAATGAAATGACACATGACGTCAACATTTGGGGCACAGGCTGACTTGAGCGTTCATATATATCTGCCTATGAAAATGTGTTTTTTTACGCATGCCCATGCAAATTGTTGATCTAAGCCCCGAAGGCTCAGACCCCGCAGATAAAGAACACCGAAAGACGGATGACCGAAATCTCAATGGTAGTGCTCTTGTATTAATTTCTCCGTCCCCTTTACAATCCCTGTACGGGGACTATTTATACATGCCCGTAGGCATTTCTTATGACCAATCTACCCTCCTACCTACTCGCCGTCACAACTCTCGTAGTCGATGGTTGAGGGCATGCTGGTCAATTCGCCCGCGGGCTCTAACCACTCCATCGGGCCCACCTCCCGACGCTGTGCTGACGTAGCGGCCTTCGGTCCCCTGCAGGAAACATAAGAACCGTTCGGATCCGCAATCTTTGGTCCGTTACCGGAAAGGGACCTTCGATCGACACCAACCGCGCCGAGATATTGGGTCCCTTATCCGCCGCCCATATCTTCGGGAAGTGTTAAAGACCGAAGATATGGACGGCGGGCGATATACGAGGCCGAAGCCTTCGCGTAATGGTCCATATCTTCGGGGTTAAACCTCATAGACACCATGGGGGTAGGCAGCCCTTGGCTTCTCCCCCAACAGTAGCCCCTTGGGCTATCCCGAAGAAAGCCTCTCCGCGACTTCGGGATAGTCCAGACTCCGTGTCTTCGGTCATGCTTACCGAAAACATCCTTCGGAGAAAACGCCTTCCCCCGAGGAGAGCGAAGGTTGGTTAGAAAAAGATTCTCGATTTGATTCTGGGGAACTTTGCGAGATGGTGGAGAAAGCGACTGCAGAAAGGGCTTCGAGTGAAGCTACCCTTTCGGATGACACGGAACGGAACGTGAACGTCGAGGGCTCTGGAGATTCCGAGAACGAGGAGGAAACTGGTGAAACCGCTGGCTCAGGCAGTCCTCCTGCAGTTTTGCTGTCCTTTGATTTTGGACCCTCGACGGTTACCGAGGAGGTGCTGGGTAGTTACCTCAATGATGGCACCTTTACGGAATATGAAAGGTCTTTGTGCCGAGCCCCTGGACGCGAGGTTATACCCTGCCCGAAGCCCAACGAGGCCGTGGTATTTTGGGATTTTTTTAGGGCTGGATTTCGCTTCCCGCGGATCCGTTTGTTGGTGAGGTTCTTGTTCGGTTTGGTCTTCAATTGCATCAGCTCACCCCTAATGGGATATCTCGGATGAACGTGTTTGCTATGCTGGCCAAAATGATGGGATACACGCCTAGCGTGAATGTTTTCGTTAGGCACTATGAGAACCAAGTCTTCGCACTCCGCTGGAGATTGAAGGCCAAAAATACCAGAATCAATTCGGCTGCAGCACCTTTGTTCCCGAAAGAAGCATGGCACAATCAAGATTGTTCCCGCTTATTGGAACAAGTGGGATGACTGGATACCGCTGTGGTTTTACCTTCGGGTTTGCAGTGATGCCGAGGTTTTCGAGGCTCGGACCAATCATCTCCGAAGGCTCATGTGTTTGTTTTCGAAATGAGCACGGTTTCTTGCCTTCACATCGCCGAAGTTCTGGGCCTCGGTCCGGCCGACACGAATCGGCGAGGCTGCGTTCGTCGCCACCTCTAATCGCCCGAGATAAGTCGGGACCTTGTTGAAGAAGGGCTTTCTTTGAGGTTCTGGCCTCTCGAAAGTGACGTGACTTTGGAATCGGAGTTCATGTTGAAAGATGGTAATCGGGGTCCCCAACTTGACATCTCGAGACCAAGAGTACATGTCGGATTCTGATGCGTGCTTTCGAGGTCGAGGCTCGCTGACCTGATATTGGGTCCGTATTCAAAAAAGGAGCACAAGGTGAAGCTTGAACATCTTGGCGATCTTCCACGCCTGAATCGAGTATTCGATCTTATGGGTATCGAATATGATGATCGGGAGAATGTTGAGGCAGTTCGTGAACGTAAGAAAACGGCTAGAGTCTCGGGAATTTTGACCGGTCGTGGTCGCGGCAGAGGTTGGGGAGATGGTGGTGCCCGAGGTCGCGCCGCCCGGGGTCGTGGGCTCGCCGTCGTGGCACCCGCAACCGAAAAAGTCGGAAGCGAAAGTATATTTCCAAGAAGGCTGGTCCTTCTGAGCCCGAAGATGTGATGATAGGGAGAGCATTGTCTAAGCCCCTTGGTCGAAGTTTCGCGTGCGTCGTCCACAGCGCTACACGGGCTCATGGAGCCAAGTCTCGTGACACGGTACTTTTCGTATATCCGTTGTTTTAGTCGTCTGCGGTTCTTTTCGGGATTTTATTCTTTGAATCGTTTGTTCGCTTTATAACCAGCATTTGTGTGGCCTTGTATTCATTGATTTTGATTTCAGGTTGAATCTTCGTCGACGCCGATGGGACCACGTCGCGTTCGACCTCGAAGGAATTCTGTTGATTCGATTCTATCTCGGATCTTGTTGATCGGCTCGGTTCTCGGAAACATGGCCATTTGGGAAAAGAGTCTCGACAAAGAGATTCGAGAAGAGACAAAAGGGTTTGACCGTGGGTCGGGCCTAGATTAAACAGCCGCGAAGGTTGTGCCTCCCTGCTCCTCCTTCTTTGACGAGGGACACCGGAAAGAAGCTGTGGGTAAGTCTCGGTTTTTCATGAGAAATACAGCGGGTCTTTTTGCATAACACCCAAAGTAGCTAGGGTTAGCCTCTTTGGTCACGACGTTGTTTCGTTAGAGTCTCGCCCCGAAGATTATGGTGGGATAAGGGTATACTCTCCGGACAGTTCGTATGGTGATGTAAGCCCTGAGCGTGAGCTTTCTTACCAACTTGCTCGTGCTTTAGGAGCATCTTCTAGCGCCCCGGTTGATTGATGGCGTGAATTGTCATGATGCTGGGGTTATTCCCCCGAAGCTCGGTGCTGATTTCGCCGAGACTTGCATCGCCTCCTTCGCCTCTCCCGTTGTTGAACGGGATCTGATGTCAGTCCCGAATACCAGGCTGATCGAGGCGGTGCGGGCTCATAGCTTGAGCCTAAGTCTTGAACTCCTACTTGTTCGTTATTTGTTTTGGGGTTTTTCTTTGTTTTGGATAGCAAGTGATGCTCTTATGTGTGCGAGACTATTCTTATTTCTCGTGCGCTGGAGAAACAATTCTAGACTCAAGAGTCCGCCTTGGAGAAAAAACGGAGGTCGGGCTGCCCGAATCTCTCGATTTGGAGAAGCAAGTGGAGGATGGAAAAAGCTTCTCCGAGAGGAAAGCGCCGGCGTTTGACTGCCGAAACCTCCATGAGAAATGCCGAGAAGAAACATAAGAAGGAGGACAAGGCTTTGGCGCCTTAAAACCCAACGTGTCGTCATGGCCCTGGTCGGCATTCTTGAAGGCATCGGGAGGATACTTCATCTTGCAACAAGGAGGTCGTTCCCCTTAAGGAGTCCCTGAAATGGATTGGGGATGAGCTTGAGACCCTTGGGGTTTCGTGAACGCGGGCGAGGATACGCCGCTTGAGAGCATTCGGGCTTTGATGTCCTCCCTAAAGGACATGGAGTGCCCGCATTTTTCTCGATGTTGCGGTGAAAGATTTGAGCAGATATTGGAAATCTGATGCCGGTAAACACTTCTGCGCTCAAATTCTTCGAGGACTTCGCAGCCAACAGGCCGCAACCTGGCCCTTCTTCGGGGCGGCGCTATCTCGGGCCGAGGTTAGTTGTCTGTAATTTGTTTTGTTTTGATTGTCTATATCATCTATGTTCTTTGCGCTCGTTCTAACGTGAGTCTTAATTAGGGACGACTTCGGAGAAGGTTGCGATCAAAGACAGTGGTGATGGCCTTTATCGAAGCCACGCAACGAGAAGGAGGCCCAAGATGCCGCGCTAAGGCCGCCGGCACAACCCCGGTGACGCCGAGCCCCCCAAAGAACCAACCCCCTCGAGGCGCCGAGCTCCGATGCACCTCCTTCTTCGGGACCCAAAGCCTCGCTCCTGCTTCGACGCAGATGTGAGCGAGCTCCTGAAAGTTTAAGTGTATTTAGATAATGGCCGAGAAGCCGATGATGTAATATAACTGCACTTGTGTCTCAGATGCTTGAACAATTTACTTTTTGAACTGCGCAGGTTCCCGAAGAGGGCCCTACACGCGTTAATCAAGATTTCCCTTTGAAAATCGAGAGTGATTGGCTCGGAATTAGCGGTTCTTCTTGGCGGACTTTTCATGCCCGCTATCCGCGTAAATCCTTTGCTGATTTTTTTCTTTCTCGGGACAAGAAGATGCGGCAAACAGCAAGGGTTATTCGCGAGTTTTGGAGAGATTTTGTTCCTTCGGTTCGGCAACTTGAGCGTGATAATCTGTTAATGCGCGAACCGAAGGAAGAGCCGGAGGATTATCCTCCTTTGAACGAGTCTCCTCGTTATAGGTATTGTAAGGTTGTGGATCCGTGAATAGGCCGGAGGGCCGATATGTGAATGGTGTATGTTTAATGAGAAACTTGTATTTGAGCTCGTTGTATTCTTAGTTCCCCCTGAAATGAGTGCATTGATTGTATTGTGCACGTTCGCGAACATGTTTTTCGAAAAACGCCTTCCCCTGCCCCCTTGCGAAGGTTGACGAATATAATCCGTTATAAAGAATTCCCTAGCGGCACTTGGCTCGGCCTACTTGTTTGGGTCATTTCCCGAAAGATTGTTTTTAAATTGCCTTCTATTCTCGCAAAATTTCTTGCGAAAAACGCCTTCCCTCGCCCCTTTGCGTGGGTAGAAGGTAATTTTTGAGCATAGTTCGAATATATGACGGATGAATGTTTGATAATATATATATTTCAGGGTTTTACATTTCGTTATGTCGACACACATTTTAGTTCTCGTGCTATGCTCGATTTTCGGCATGTGATTTGATTGAGCCGATTTTGCACTAGCTGGACGATGAGGCCTTGTTGTGCTTTCTCTGTTTGATTCACTTCATCGCACTTCGTTTTGCCTGGCTCATGTTCCCGCACGAGTTGGAAGGCGAGAACAGCTAATTTTCTTTGACCAGGAGCTCGATGTTTCGGTGATGGGTCTTCGTGTTTGTGACTCCATGCGATGATGTTGCGTTCAGCCAGCGTTGGACTATTCTCTTGCGCTGAGCTCCTGTGAACCTCGAGTTTGTCGAAGATCCATTGTTTGAACTAACGAGCGTGTGGCCCTAAAATTTTCTTTCGCTACAGGTTCGCCTGGCGATCTGCCACGCACTGCCTCCTTCTTGCTGCTAATTTTGAGGCTCTAATCGCACCGTCTTCTTTTTTGTCAGTGCGAATAGGAAGAATATACGCTTGATGCTTTCAAGTGGGAGGTGACGTTTTTCCCGAGGCCTCTCCTTTCTAGGCTACCCGAATACTTCTTAGATCCATTGCTTGGTGTGGGAGCTACTCCTCTGGAGTCTGCGTGATGCGTATGGGGTGGTGTGCTGGGTTCTTTTTATATCCCGGCTCGCGTCCCGTGCTTTTATTGCCATGTGTTTAGGCATTAATGCTGTGCGGCGGAGATATTTTTCATTGGTTGTTGGTACATTGATTTCCTAAGATGCTGATTTGATACGCATATCTTGGATCGTACTTTTTGCATTGATTGTTGCTTTTTTCTTTTTTGATGGCATACCAGCCGAGTTTGCTGCCTTTTCGGGTTGCAAACTTGGAAGCGGGAAGAACGCTTCGTCGAATATCCCAGGTGATTAATTTCCCTGGTTTTTGACAATTCCCTAAATAACTTTTTTTTTTTTTTTTGTAAGAATCTGCTGTGCAGTTCTTTAGACCATCCTGAACTTTCGGTGTTTTTCTTGCCTTGTTCAAGATGTTTTATTCGGATGATTATTATATCACTTTTTGCGACTTGGTTGGCTTTTTGCCTTATATGATTTTTTGCGAATTTAGGTGGCTTTTTTCGCCTTATTCGCGCCTTGGGCGTAATTTAGGTAGCATCTTCGCCTTATTCGCTCTTTTGCGAATTTAGGTGGCATCTTCGCTTTATTCGCGCTCTTTGCGAATCTAAATGGTATCTTCGCCTTATTCGCTCTTTGTGAATTTAGGTGGCATCTTCACCTTATTCGCGCTCTTTCTTAATTTAGGTGGCATCTTCGCCTTATTCGCGCTCTTTTGCGAATCTAAATGGCATCTTCGCCTTATTCGCTCTTTGCGAATTTAGGTGGCATATTCGCCTTTATTCGCGCTCTTTGCGAATTTAGGTGGCATCTTCGCAATTTCTATGTGCAATAGAATCCTTGGCGCATTGCTCTATGTGCAATTTCGTGAGGTCCTCTGTGTGCTCCGCAGATTCCACTATGCATTTCATTTAACAGACGGATGCCTTGTTCCCAACTGATGCACTTTAGCCAGGGTGCCACCATTCCTTCCTTGTACAGTTCTCCTCTGATGATGCAATAGTGCTTCGTCGTTGACTTCAATCGTTCCTCTTCGTGCTTGCTTGATGGTTCGTAAGTTCCGTTTAGAAATGCGAATATGAGGGATCTCCAATCTTCGCTGGAGATTGCATGTATCATCCTCCGGTTTTCTTCTTCTTCTGTTATCACCCTTTCTGTCAATCCTTGGTAGAAAACATCGGGTGGCAAGGGCTTTTGGTTGGCCGCTGCTTTTTGCGTATGTCTCGCCTTCGTTGTTTTCGCCCTCGGGATGTGCAGGACCGTGAACCCCTGTGAAGTATATTTCCATCCTTCTTACAGCTGCGGATACTTTACTAGCTCGGGTTGTCTGGCTGTGCCTTCTTTTTCGATGTGATCTCTGATGACCTTGGAGTCTGTTTTGATTATGCATCTTTTCACTCCGAGTGCCCTCAATTTCCTCGAGTCCTAATAACAAAGCCTTGTATTCGGCTATGTTGTTAGTTGAGAAAAATTCTAGTCCGGTTGCATAACGAATGTTCGGGCCAACTGGAGGTGATAGTATTGCAGCTATGCCTGCTCCTTCGTACACCAAGCTCCATCGCAAGTTATGGTCCAGATGGGTTCCTTGAACCTTGGTGCTTGTGCTGGGTTTGCTTCTGACGGAGTCCAATCTACTACGAAGTCTCGCGATGACTTGGGACTTGATCGCTGATCTGTGCCCGAAGTCCACCACAAATTCGTTCAATTCTGCTGACCATTTGCTTATGCGGCCAACTGCTTCGGGATTTTTGAACAAGGCTTCTAGCGGTTGTGACGAAATGACTCTGATTTCATGTGCTTGAAAGTAGTGCTTCAACTTTAGGGAAGCCATGACAACTGCATAGGCTATTTTTTCTAGCTCCGAATAATTCACTTTTGCTCCGGATAAGGCCTCTGACACGAAATATATCGGAAATTGTGTCATTCTGTTGTTATATTCCTTTTCTTCCACCAGTACTGCACTGACCGCTGTGTGCGAACAAGCCGGATATAGCAGTAGTACTGCCTTCGGGGAGGGCTTCGACATTGTCGTGAGCTTTGTTAAATATTCTTTTAGGTCCTCGAATGCCTTTTGCTGTTCGGGTCCCCAATTGAATTTCCCCGAGCCCTTTAACACTCTAAAGAAGGGCAGTCCTTTTTCGGCTGACCTTGAAATGAATCTATTAAGAGCTGCTATTCGGCTAGTTAGCATCTGTATTTGTTTCTGGAGCAAGGTGGCTTCATATTGATGATTGCTGCTATTTTCTCCGGGTTCGCCTCTATCCCTCTAGCGCAGACCGGACATCCTAGGAGTTTTCCTTTCTTTATGCCAAAAATGCACTTCTCGAGGTTAAGCTTTAGCCCGCTTTTCCGAGATTGGCGAATGTTTCTTTCAAGTCCTCGATGTGATCTTCCTTTTTGTTGCTCACGATCCACGATGTCATCGGCGTATGCCACCATATTTTTCTTTTCTTTCTGCTTGCTGAAAACCTTATCTGTCATTCTAGAGAAAGTTGGTCCTGTGTTTCTCAGTCCTTCGGGCATGCGCCTGAAGCAATAGGTTCCTCCTGGGGTTATAAAACTTGTTTTCTCTTCATCTTCGGGGGTCCATCCAAATTTGATGGTAACCCGAGAAGCAATCTAACAGGCTCATTCTTTCACATCCGGCTGCAATGTCTACTAATCCATCTATTCTCGGAAGCGGATATGGATCTCTTGGGCATGACTTGTTCAGGGGTTGTGAAGTCTATGCACATTCTCCACCTGATTGACTCTTCTCCAGGCTTTTTCTTCTTACGCACCATCACAACATTTGCTAACCATTCCGGGTACGGAACTGGCCTTATGACTTCTGCATCCAAAAGTCTGCGCACTTCTACGGCTGCTGCCTCAGCTCGCTCACCTGATATCTTCCTTAATTTCTGTTTCTGGGGCTTCGTTGTTTTTATCACTTTTAAGCCTGTGCTGAGCGAGGTCTCGGCTTACTCCCTGTAAGTCCGACGCTGACCAAGCAAATGATTCTTTGCTCTCATTTAGGAAAGCTAGCATTGCTTGTTTCTCTTCGGGTCCAAATCCGCTCCGAGGTGGACACATCTATCTGGTTGCGAATGTAAGAGCTGTTCTTTCTTGGTGCCTTCGGTTGTACTTGCCCTGGGCACTAGCTTTTCCCTTATGTCTTCCTTTTCTTCCTCATCTTCGAGTTTCTTCTTTGATACTTCGTTGACCATATATATTCGGGAATGGGTCTCCCTTCTATTCGCCTCGCAGCCTCCTGGTCTCCTCTCGGATTGCGATTACCCGAAAGGTGAGGGCATCTTCATGCATAAGTGACTTTGTCTGATGACTGCGTCGAATTTGCTTATCACCCCTCTTCCAAATATTGCCGTGTATGGGTAGTCAATATTTACTACATCAAAGGTAATGTTCTCGGTTCGGGCTTTGCCATTCTCTTCGAATGATACTTGTATTTCTTTCTTTCCTATTGCATCGATCCTTTTACCTCCGAACCCGAATAGCGAATTTCCTGCCGGCTCTAGGCTTCGCCTATTCATGCCCATGCTGTCAAAAGCCTTGATGAACAGGATATCCGCAGAGCTTCCATTGTCCACGAGGATATTGTGTAGTACGAAATTTCCGACATTGGCTGTAGCCACGAACGCGTCACTTTGTGCGGATAATCTCGCACTTGGAAATCCTCTTCATAAAAAATGATGGGCACCATCGACCAAGCTGGTCTGTTCAAGGGTATTCGGGGTGTTACAGTGTGTACTATTCGGATGTAATCTCGTCTGGCTCTCTTGTTCTCGTGTTCGAGGTTCGAGCCTCCTGTGATAGCGTAAATTGCTGGTTCTGCTGGCTGCGCTCTAGATTGGCTGGCGATGATGCCGCCACCGACTGATTTGGTGTCTGTGCGTACTGCTGGTATGGGTTGTAAGCCGGATTATGCCAGGTATAGGGGTTTTGGTGGTAGGGTTGGAGGTTATATTGCTGTGGTTGAGGACGATATGCGCTTGGTTGACCCGCCGAAGATTGTGCTTCGGTGTTATGGTACACATGCTTGGGCGCTGAACTGTTGTCGTTCTCTCTTTGTTCTTTTGCCATCTTTCCATACTTGCATTCTCTTGAGTAGTGTCCGGCATCTTCGCCGCACACGTAGTAGTATGTTACCTTCGGGCCACGTCCTCTTCCTCGACCTCTTCCTCCTCTATAACCTTGGCCACCTCTTCCCGAATTGTCATAGTTCGGCCTTGATTGTGTTGGTGCTTCTTGGTTTTTCGTCGGTTTTGGCTGATCTTCGGTATCAGATTGCAGACTATTGACGGACTTGTAGGGCTTGAAATTTTTCTGATTATTCAGTTGGATCGGAGCTGGCTGACTTGGTTTGCTTGCTTTCTTCATTGTTCTTCTTCTTTTCAAGTCCTCTTAGGACTTCGCGAGAACTTCTTGATCTCGCTATACAAATTATCAAATATGATCGTTTTCAAATTAAAACTTTTGCCATTAGTTAAAAACTAAAATACCTTCTCAAATTTATATCTAAATTATCAAATATGATCTTTTTCAAAAAAAAATAACAATAAAGTATATATATGTTTCCATATTATCCACTTTTTATATTAATATATCAAAAGTTTGACTATAGTAAATATACATATTGTACTATCATACAGATCAAATGCACATGCATGCATCGACGATACAATAAATGTTTCAGCGATCATGAAATTATTTCCTTAATGATTCATATTGTAATGATATTAACAAATTATTTGAAATTATTTTAATATCCATGAAATGTAATTTATATAAGTAGTTCCTTTAGATATATTTATACATTTTAAGAAGTATTTGACATATCTATATTGATAGTACAATCATTATTGAGCATATAAATCCTTGATAAAAAGTTCAAACATCATGGAAACAGGGGTTAGTTCATATATAGGTTGCCAAACCTTTTTTTGTCCTTTCCTTTAGAGTAATTTTTATTAGTCAAAGGTACCTTGGCCGTAACCAATGATTCTAGCCCACGCTCTCGCACTGGTTGATGGACTAGTTTACTGTAACGTTACCATATAAAATTAGCTGTTATGATTTGATAGCTAACTCAGCTATGCATGTGGGCATCTACATTGTACCGTGTAATTTAAAAAAAAATATCTTTTTTCCTTGTTACTTGGTCAAAACTAACTAATAGTTTGCCAAAAGACCATTTAACCCTCCCCCACTGCATTGGCCTCTTCCAAGGCTTCCCCATCTAGACAAAATAAAGGTAGGAGCATTTTAAATAATTCTACTATTTCGGCCACCAGTGCTATGGAACCCAAATAATTCAACCTCTAGCTATTAGGCTACTAACTATTTGCTTCTAATAGATCCAAAGGGTGACTAAGTATATTTGGACGAAAAAGATGGCAATAATTATGGTGGGTGGTAGAGTGACTCCATTCTATGTACACCTTGGGTTTCCTACTGCGCGATGCCTCGTATGGCATCCTCCCATCTAGGCTTATCATCAGAGCCATCGCAGAGAACTCCTCCAATGATCCATGAATGGAACTCCTATTATCGTCTTGGACCCATCTTCACCAAGGGGCTACAACTTTAGTTACCCCGAGTAATTGCACATGTTCATCAGTCTTCACCATCAAGCACATAGGTGCAACAATCTGTGTCTTCAGCATTTCTTGGTGTGTGCACCTGTGCTTGTAGAGTGCACTCAGTGTGAAACAAAGTATGGACACCATCCTCAATCTGTATCTCATAGCCACCCTTCTCCGGCTGATCAAGAATGATGGTGTTGTTCTTTAATTTTGGAATAAAGTTAACTTGTGACATGGTTGTTTGTCAACAACAACACCGATCCAATGCCCTTACACTATACCACAGCCCAAAATTAATGTCGGGTGGGGGACGTTAAAAATCTCGATTTAACGTCAGACGGTTAGACGTTAAAGATTTATGACGGGTGGTCAGTCGTTATATCTCGTTTTAAGTACAGACGGTCCGACTTTAACGTCGGATGGTTCGACGTTATATCTAGCTTTTAGCGACCCACCGCGACGCCGCCATGGTCGACTCCACTTTGCGGCGCCCAGCTTCCCCTAACCTTTTAACATGGACCCGGTTGTCGGGAAAAAATTTGGAGCCCGCCATTCCAGCCCGCCTCTCCCTGGGCGGTCAGCCTGAAATCCCTAAATCCCGTTCTCCCTCTCCCCTTCTCACATACACGACGCCGCCCACTACTATCGATCGAAGAAAAAGTGCGCGCCCGGCAGATGCGCAGCGGCCCCGCCACCGCCCTCGCCCGCCCGGCCAACCTCACCGAACACCTTCACCATCTTTTCCGGCGAGCTCGACCCTCCCCGTGGGCGAAGCTCGACCCCTCACCTGGGCTGCCACCTCAACTCGCCGCGCTCCCCACCGGCGACGGTTCAAGCCCGGCGAACTCTCGATCGGCGACATCTCCAGGTAGCTCGACATTCTCTCCGCCCACCTCGAGGCCCCACCCCCACGGACAATGCCCCTACTCCCTCCCAAGACTACTCCACAAACGAGGTCTATCCTCGGATGCAAAAATACACTACGACTCGATTCTCAACTAGAACCAGGGATAAAGCTTCATTTCTCCGGGTTCACGCCAACAACCGGGACTAAAGGTCCGTGGGCGACGCGCCCCAAGACACTCAACCGGGACTAAAGGTCTCCAACAGTGGACTAAAGCCATTACTCCCGGTTATTGAGTAGAACTGGGAGTAATAGTTTCAGGTTTCTCCGGGTTACATCTTACAACCGGGACTAAAAGTTTTTAGCAATGCGTACTAGCAACGTCCTTTTTTTCACATAAGACCCTAGAGTTTCTCCTTCTTCCCACCTGCGTCCTTAGCATGACATGTAGGAAAGCGTATATAAGGAAATACGTTTTCCCTTAATTACATATTTGCCATTCGATTATAATGCTTATAACTATTGTGTTTTAAATCCGATTCGATTCATTCTAGTTCTATTAGCTTCGTGTTTAACTTTAATACACGCTTGTGTCATTCTTTAAACAAATTATAAGTGTTAAAATTTGAGTTTGATTTAATAAATTTGTAATTAACTAATAATATTTGTGCGCGACGCAGATGCGTAGAAAAAATCTGATAATTCCAAAAATGACTAAAAAACCTAGGATTTTGTGTGGGGCCATATTTTGGGTGTAAATGATCACAAAAAATTTTGAGAAAGTTTGGACATAGGCGAGCGCGAGCGTGCTTCACAAAGGGTATCACGGAACACTTAGGTTTCTCATGGTTGTGTGGCCCGCGGCGCTTTGCAAGTGTGCTATTGGCCTCAAACTTTTTTTCGACGTGCCTACATAGCATGTGTGAAGGCACCGCCAAGTTTGAGAATTTTCTAGAATTGTTTGGTACTTTTCTCTAATTATTTTAATTCAGCGCGACTTCTTCCGGTAATTATACGTTGAACTCGCGACCACCCCCGAAAAAGACCTGAAAACGGTGCCAAACTTTGCCGCAAGGTCTCTTGTACCCTAGGAGGCAAAACTTGTGGAGGCGGGTGCGGAATTATTTTGTTTTCAAAGTGTAATTCACCATATTTGGTTGCACGCTGACACGTGAAAAATCTGATAAATCAAAAATGGCTAAAAAACCTAGGATTTTGCGTGGGGCCATATTTTGGGTGTAAATGACCACAAAAAAAAATTTGAGGAAGTTTGGACATAGGCGGAAAAGACATGCTTCACAAAGTGGTATACTCAACCTTTCACCGAACCCTATCCTTACACTTAGGTTTCTCATGGTTATGTGGCCCGTGGCGCTTTTGCGGTGTGCTATCGGCCTCAAATTTTTTACGAGGCGTCTACATGGCATGTGTGAAGGCACCGCCAAGTTTGAGAATTTTTCTCGGAATTGTTTGGTACTTTTCTCTAATTATTTTAATTACCGTAGCGACTTCTCCCGGTAATTATACGTTGAACTGCACCGACCACCCAAAAAAGACCTAAAACGGTGCCAAACTTTGCCGCAAGGTTTCTTGTTCCCTTGGAGGCAAAACTTGTGGAGGCCGGTCTTGGAATTATTGTGTTTTCAAAGTGTAATTCACCATATTTGGTCGCACGCATTGCACGAGAAAAATACAGATAATTCCAAAAATGGCTAAAAACCTAGGATTTTCGCGTGGGGCCATATTTTGGGTGTAAATGACCACAAAAAAATTTGAGGAAGTTTGGACATAGGCGGAGCGGGCGTGCTTCACGCGTGGTATACGGATGCTTTCACCGAACCCCTATCCTTACACTTAGGTTTCTCATGGTTGTGTGGCCCGTGCGCTTTGCGGTGTGCTATCGGCCTCAAACTTTTTCGAGGCGTCTACATGGCATGTGTGAAGGCACCGCCAAGTTTGAGAATTTTACGGAATTGTTTGGTAATTTTCTCTAATTATTTTAATTACAAGCAAAGTGATTATCTATTGTCTCGTATTTAGACCATGGATGATGAAGAACCGAAAGATCAACGTTAAAAAGATGTGAAAATATATTTCTGTCGAAAACAAATAACTTTAATAATTTAGAATAAATACTATATTTTTGCATTAATGAAATAGTGATTATGCATTTGTATTATGTTCAATATCTACACAAAAATACATGAAACTATAAAATATATATTTTCATTTGTGCATTAAAGGAAAACAAAATGTAACATACATTTTTCAAAAATTGCCCGATTAATAATTTTATGCAAGAATTAACAAAGGTTTACTATATATATAAATAGAATGTATAAAGAAAAAGCTAAAATGTGCTAGCGTGTGGCGGAAATAAAATTCAGCACCTTTAGTCCCGATTGTCCTTAAGGCCGGGACTAAAGGCCCAAAATTTCCTTCGTCCCCGCCCGGGCCAGCCAAAATTAGGTTTATCAGGGCGTAGTCAAGACGGGGCTAAAGGTCAACCGTTAACCCCCGGGTGTCCTCTACAACCGGGAGAAAGGGGGAAGGGTTGTCCCGGTGATTCCCTAAAACCGGGACAAAGTGGGGGAGTATATCAACAGGCCGGCCCGATCTTCCATCACCGTATCATCTTCTCGACTCGCCATCGCCGCTGCGGCGTGCCGACGGTCGCCCGTCGACCGGAGCTGGCGCCCGCCCGCCGGCGCCCGCCCCGTCCGCCAGCGAGCCAGCTCCCCCGCCCGCGCGCCCGCCTGCGTCCCGCCGCCTGCGTCCCCGCGTGCCTCGGCGACCAAAAGCGCCGCCCGGCCGCCGACCTCGCGGCCGCTGCCCCGGACGCCCGCCCGCCTAAAGTCAGCGCTGGCGCCGCTTCGCCCCGCCATCCGCTTTCGCCCGACCCGCCCGGCCGCTCGGCGCCCGGCGTCCGCTAGCGTGGCGCCCGTAGCGCCCGGCGACCCGCCTCGCCCGGGCGGGCGCCGACCAGCGCCAGGCGTCGTCCCCTGCAGCTTCGTCGTCGTCCGCCCCCTGCAGCTAAATAAATGCGGTCGCCGTCGCCGTCGTCCCACCGCAGCGCTGCTCGTCGTCGTCCCCACTGCAGCATGCCAGCGATTTTGTTCATGATTTTGAGTGCTTCCAGCAGGTCCTTCATCTGAGAATGCTCTTCCATCAGATTTATGATAACTGCAACTTTTCATTTTCTGCAGCTATATGCCTGGATCCAGAGCAATTCCTGAATGTCAATTATATTATTTATTCCTGGCTGTAGCATTGAACTAAGAATTGTTTGTTGAAGCTTTGCACACAACTTTTCTATTGTCTAGCTTTGCACACTTTTCTATTGTCTATTCCTAAAGTTCATTTTAGATTAGTAGATTAATCATGTAAATATTTTTTTTTTTTGTTTTACCTAGCTAGCATTGAGTAAATTCCATTTAAAGTATTGTCTATTTTTATGCATACACAGGATGCAGAGTATGGCTTCAATATTGGGAGAGGCACCAATGCTGTTTGCGACAGCTCATGGTAAATACATGATCTTAGTTCCATAACACCACCAAACTGTTGTGGCATCCATGTGTACGCGTTGGTAGTTATTAACAAACCTCTCTTGAATGAAAAGAGGGGTTGAGGGAGGGAGAGATATTCCTTATTTCTGATATTATTTGTTGTGCATGCAAATTGCTAGCTTTGTGACAAATGTCCCTCCTATTGCAGATTAATGGGAGATCTTGGGGTGCAGCTTGCCATTAGCCCACTTAGAAAGGCAACGGCTCTTGGAGCCTTGAAGCTTTGTTGAGGTGGATTAGAAACAAGTATGCTAATGATCTTTCATTAGGTGTGATATTCAGAAGGGAGCTTGTGAACTCTCCCGCAAATGTCCTTAGCCATTGTCATTAGCCATTGTCAGTTGATCTATCTATAAAATTTTGTTCTTATCTCAAGATAGTTTGGGGATTGCCACTATAATTACCATTGACCAAGTATGGTTTGGATTGACCGTATTTTTCATATTCATAGTGAAATGTTGTTTACCAAGTTTGATTTGATGAACTCTTGTTTAATGTGTGCTACCACGGATATCGCCAGAAGCGTTAGCACGGTATTATACTAGTCACCCTAAATGTGCCATGGTGTGACGTTCAAACACAATGTCCGCTCTTGACTATATTAAATATGTATGTTGTATGTTATTTGTGTATGCATCGATCCATTTGAAACTTTTTAGAATCGTCTGGCGTATACATGTCATTGGCATTGTAGAATCAATTCGAAAACCAATTTAATTTTAAAAACAAAATGAATCATCAATCAAAAAAAGAGCAACAAATGAAAAAAACCCCTATTGTTTTCCCGGTTCTAAACAACACCGGGACAAAATGAGACTGACCGTGGGCTGGTAAATATGCAAAAACCCCTATTTTTGTCCCGGTTGGTGTCTATAACTGGGACTAATGAGTTGACCACGTGGCTGGTGAAATGCAAAAGCCCCCCCAATTGTTCTCCGGTTGTTGTCTGCAGAACCGGACAAACCCCTAGTTTTATCCCCGGTTCTAGTCTGCTTTACAGGTGAAACTATTAGTCCGGGGACCGCAACCCCGGTTACGGAACCGGGACAAATGGGCATGGGGAACCGGGGATAGACCCCTTTCCTGCACTAGTGCGGGTTCCTCTGCCCCCACACCTCCACCCCTCCGTGTTCTTGTCCTCTACACTGCCACCACAGCCAGATCTGCCCCTGGCCCGCTCTGCACGGTCAGATCCAAAGAAGGGAGTTGCCATCTCCCTCTGCACTTGTACGCCATCTCCCTCTGTAGTCTGTACTTGTATTTGATGTTGTTGTATTCGCCAGATCCAAACAGCCTCCAAAGTAATCTGATTTGCTTGCTGCTAGTACTACTTCAATAATCAGGTATCTGAGTAGTAGTTCATGAGAAGGCAGGATCCTGCAAGGTAGCTTGATTGATTTGTTGCTGTCACTAAGATTTTTTAAATTTAACCCTTTTTTAAAAAATTTCAAATTTATCCACGTTTTGAAAATAATTGTATCAGTTATCCCTTTTGTCGCGCGCCGGGGTCCGGGCGCGATATTTGCACTTTTGTCGCGCCACATGGGCGGCTGGCGATGGGCGCCCACGCCGCTCGAGCGGTTGGCCGGTCTTGGCGGGCGTGGAGGCACGCTGGGAACCCAATGCGTCGCGCCACATGCAATGGCGCGGCGGGCCTGTCGCGCCCTACGTTGTTGGCGCGGCGTCGATGGTTAGGTTTTTCTCCTTGGCGCGGACGGACGTCTTTGCCTTCCAAAAAGACATACCCTCGGTAAAAAACGGGCACAACTTTCTCGCTCGTTTATCGAGGAAAAAAATCTGAAATTTTTTACGGAGGTTCTTGACCCCATTTGGGGCTGACCCCAACTGCCTATGGCCTGTTGGCCTTCATCAAAAATGCCAAAAAAAATCGGGAAAATAAAGAAAAAAAAATTATCAAAGTTTTTTGCACGCTTTTCAAAGAACGTTCTGATTTTCTGTAGGCCACATACCACCTCTGTTGTAGGTGAAATTTCTTGTGGTTCCTTCTTTTGTGATCCCTGACCCAGGAAAAATATCAAAAAAATAATAGAAAAATAAAAAAATTGTGATACTTTGGGTCGCCAAAAATCCGAGAAAAAGACGAAAATAGTGTTGTTGTGTGCTTGTTCGATCTTGCTGTTATTCATCGATCCTCTTGCTGTTATCCTCGTATGCACTGCCGCCTTTGCTGCTGTGGCAATCTCTGTCGCTTGGACCGACGTTCCTCCCCTTAGACTCGGCGCAAGGGCGCTATTTTTAACAAGCTAACGGAGTTTACTTGGACAAACAAAAGGATGCTAGTTGCTGCATGTTTCTACTTTCCTTGGCCTAAAACGACAGTGATTTTTTTTTTTGAATGGATGGAGTAATCCCATGGTGCGGCGACGGCGCCGCATTGGCGGCTTGACGGAGTAGGGGCTTGACGCGCCATTGCATGTGGCGCGACAGGCTAGGCCCGGTCAACCGGTGCCAGCGTGGGCGGACCACATCGCGCGGCGCATGTAGCGAGCGACAAAGTGCAAATATCGGGCCCGGGCCGGGCGCGAAAAAAGGGATACCTGATACAATTATTTTCAAAAGCGTGGATAAATTTGAATTTTTTTTTTAGAAAAAGGGTTAAATTTTAAAAAAAAATCCCTGTCACTACAATAGGCTTGTGACCACACAGTGTTAGTTCTCTTTGGACTCTGCAGCCACGGCTCTCAAGCCATTGCGACCAAGACTGCATGCTTCTTGGCATCCTCTAGGCGGGATCTCAGATCATCTAGACAAAATTGTCTCGTATGTTTATTCTCCCAAACGCTGTGATGCCTATATTGTTAATCCATATATAGTTCGTCGCTTTCCTATGCAATACTGTTTTCCACCAGCAAAACAAAATACTGCAAAATTGTCTCTTGTTCGTTCTATATTTTTGCTCCTAAGTTATCTGTTCTCAATCAAGCTATACATTGTTACATTTTATAGAATTTGAGATTGGTCTCTAGTTCATAGTTTCGCATAAATTGGTCCCTTCTATCTTTTTGTTCAGGCTCCATCACTACTGTTGACATGCTTCCTTTCCTAATTTTTGTGTTTATATTTTTAGAGCCTGTTTTGGTCAGCTTCTAGTTCTCCCTAGTAAAGCCTGATGGATAAATCCTGGATTGATGATGATGCTAGGTAAATACAGTAACTTACCATGTAATGTTTTCATCATTTTTTTTTGCTTCTAGTCCAATGGTGATTTTCTAATGAATACAATTCTCATAAAAATATTGTTTGCTTCAGATCGGCAAAAAGTTATACTCTATGCAATCAAAGAGATGAAGTTGTGGCCAAGGGAATAGTTATTTCAGTCAACCCTAGCACCATCTTGGCGCCAGGACAAGCTCTTGGAAGGAAACACTGAAGTTATTATCAGGTTTGTGATTAAAAGGGATGCAAAGCTACCTCGCCCATACACTGTGCAAGTGATGGCTGATGCTAAGGACCTGTCAATTGCATGGCCATATAACAGGGTAACAAACAACACTTGTCATTGTTTGTTGTTTTCATATGCAATGAGTGCCCAGATTTTCTAATCACTGTTGTTTCTAACAGCTCAAGAACTCCAAGCCTAAAAAAGCATCCCATGTAACAGGTGTGCTATTCTGAATTTTTCCCATCTACATGTCATTTAATTAGGAGATCATACAACTTGTATGCCCTTCCCATCTAGTTTTTGTTGTCATAATCTCTATCATCTGTATGGCAAATCTGCATGTTGTAGACAAGCTGTAAAGCTCTAACTTAGCCAACATTTTCTTAGAAGTGAAAAATTTTACTTGCGCACTATTCTCAAGTATATTGTTACTGTGTTAATTTTAAAATGTCAGAATATATTTCTATTACGGAGTAGCTTGGTTTTTGCCTACTTTAAGTAGTGGTGAGTTCTGTGGATAAGATATAACAATTGTGGCTCTCAACTTGAGGCACCAGATCTTTGGTGGGTTGCTGCCAGCTTCTATGCAAATGAATGTTAATTCAATGAATACAGGCAAGCATGCTGACCGTGTGAATGTAAAACTGGAGTTTTTAGTTCAGTTCATGCAAGCTGTACAACCAGAGCAAGCTGCTTTAGTATTCAGTTTAGTGACAAAGCTTGGCAAGCATGCTGACATGATCTAGCAAGCAGCTTTAGTATTCAGTTTTTAGTTCAGTAAAGCTACCTACTAGCCCAATTCTTTTTAGTTCAGTTTAGTTTTAGTATCACGCGTGATATTTGGTGGTGGTTTGCTAACAGGGGTTGCACATGTGGTTAAATGTGTAGGAGAATTTTTTTTATTTGTATACATCATGCTGATTCATGTGGAAACATCGAACAAGAAAAAAACAAAGATCTAGTGCCTGCATGTTTTCTTGATGAATTTCAACTTTTATTTACAGGTGGTGGCAGGAAATAGCTGGAATAGACTGCAGCCAATGATTTGATCAAAGTGCTCATGATGACGTGTTTTGGACATTTCAGCTACAGATGAAAACTTTGGCTTGCCTTAGAGGTGGATCATTTTGTAAAGAGTGGAAGTAAACTAAGATACATGGGTTGTGGAACATCTTAGATGTTGTATGTCATGAGTTGTGTGTGTAAAATGGCATGACACATTGGCTTTAATATAAATCGTGAGCTTATTTGGTCCAGTTTATGTGTTTCATGATTGTGTATTGTTTGAATGTATGACATGGCACTGTTGATTGTATGGTTAACATGTAAACAGTGCAAGAGATTATATATTAATTATTTGTATGCATAGTGATGGACTATTGGTCGCTATAAGTATGTATCATCAGATGGTGGGACGTTATAAATCTATAAAAGATGTCAGAAAGCCTGTCGTTATATCTTTTATATAACGTTGGACGGTCCGACGTTAAAAGTCGGTCCGATGTTAAAAGGTTTTAGCGTTGCCACTTTCAGCGGCAGATATATCTGTCGCTATAAGTTTATAACATCGGACCGTAGGACGCTGAAACGGCTTATAACGACCCACCGTCCATCGCTATATTTGGGCTGTGGTATAGTGTTAATATCAATGCGGGACCTATCATCCAAGCGCATCCTGCCACACATGGACACATCGACTAACACGAGCACGATCGGATGCCCCATATCATGTGGTTGATGGCCCCGTATCGAGGACGTACATATATAGGCATTGTCTACATATTCTGATCATGAGATAAACGAATCGAGGTGTCATGTTTGTCTCCATCCTTACCATAGTGTGTGCCACCTGCACGTTAGCAGGAACGATGTCTTCCGTTGCTAGTAGTAGTGTTGGTTTATCCACCTCCGCTTTTCACATATTGTGCCTCCTGTTGTTCACTCCATGGGCACTTGCACACCTTCACACAGTGCCCTGTAGATGCCCAAGTTAATGTACCTTCCCTTTCAGCATGTGTTCCGTCTGTTAGTAGTATGGCGACGGGATCATGATGCTCGGTGCATGCCCCAACCTTCATATTTCCATAGTTGTTTCCCATGGCCGATCACCGCTTGACGAAGATGATTACTGAGAGAGGAGGTGATGTTTGTACTTTCCCAGCCATTCCTTCTTTGCTAGAATCTTATATACTTCCTTGTATCGATGATATCACCCTTAGCATTATTCGTGGCATGCAGTCTCACCACGAGTTCTTCCGTAGATAACGACTTTAGATCTATTACTATCTCTATCAAAAGTGCAATCTAGGAGTACCACACACAAGATTTATTCAGAACACGGGCATCCTCGATCTTCTCAATGAGCGTTCGTAAGTTGTCTTTGTTGATGTGCAATCATGAAGTCATCCACTGCCTCATCATCCTTCAAAGCCGATGTTCTCAAACTCCTTGAGAAGCCATTGAGCATTAGCTTGCTTGACCTAATCTACACCGATAATCAACATCTTCTAAAATTTTCAATGCCTCCTTCGTCGTCTTCTTGGCCACCAGCATCGTCCACATCTCCGATGGCACCCCAGAAATGGCGGTCGCCAGACTACTTACAGGGATGGGTGGCCAGATGTGCCTGCTTCTATTAATCAAAGACAGTATTCTAAAAATGTTTTTCCTGTAATGATTGCTTCTTTGGTGATCACTACAAGAATCCTGGGCTTATGTGACAATCAGAATATGACGATCAGAGCCTGTTTCCTGTCACTGTCTACAATGATGAACGTCACAAAAAGTGGGGTCACTAAACAGCTTCTGTGACAACTGACGACCACAGGACATCTTCATTGATACAGTGACAACAGTTCTCATGTCAATGTTATAGTCATAAGACAAAATTCTCATACCATATTGAACAAAATACTGCCACGTATATGATGACATGTCACATATGACGTGGCAAATGATATGGCAAATGACATGGCTGTACACATTCAGCCCATATGATATGGGCTTTTTTTTTTTTTTATTTTCAATTACAATCAGGCCAGTTGGCCTTTGTTTTCCCAACAATAAATTGACGTTTCTTTTTTCATTGTAAACGACTAAGCAATTGCATAATTATAATAAACAGAGACAACAAAATATATTCCAGCCATAAATAATATTCCAGCCAAAAACATGTCAGCCACCAAACTACACAAAAGTACCAGCCACAGAGCCACCAAGCTACACAGAAATTACCCAGCCGGTAGCCACATTCCAGCAACTAAAACTTCACTGCTGGACGCACAGCCCAAGTACCTGCACAAGCAATGATAACCTCAATGAAACATGCTCTGAATATCCACAACAGGTTCAGTATTGAAGCAAAAACTTAGCCAAAATAAGATTAGCAATTCAGAAAGTCTTCACAAATTAAGTGAGCAGGCAGAAAACAATTCCTAAAATAATTTGTGCATGTCCACCTCTATTTTTAAGAATTAACACTTCTGCAAACCATCTATCGACCAAACAAGATGCCTGAGGAGTGGAGAAGAAGCATATTGGTACCAATCTACAAGAACAAGGGAGACATCCAAAGTTGTACTAACTATCGGGGAATCAAGCTGATGAGCCACACCATGAAGCTATGGGAGAGAGTAATAGAGCATCGCCTGCGAGGAACAACACGGATATCTTGTTGGAAGCAAAGTGGAGTTTTGCAACTGGTTTCCATTACTTTGCCACACCCCAACAAGGGCTGGCTGCTTAGTACATATAGGATAGTTCATTGCACATGAAGATAGCTAAGCATATTCCGGGATGCTAAAGTGGATGCTAGGGATAAAGATAAGGTCTTACACAAAGACCACCAACTACTCTAGATAAATATCCTAAGTAGATAAGCACAAGACTTATAAGTCCATCGTTCTCCCCTAAGTCTTGTGTGACGCCTTCTAGGGAATTTTAGCCATCCCAATCTGGCGGGCGTAATCACGGAACTTGACTCGCCCAGGGACTTGGTGAGGAAGTCCATGAGCTGGTCACAGGTGTTGATGTAGTCAGCCTTGATGCTCCCCTCATCCAAGTAGCTCCGGATGAAGTGGTACTTGATCTTGGATGTGCTTGCTGGCGCTCATGGAAGGCGGGGTTCTTTGCCAAGGCCAAAGGCGGACTTCTTTGTGCACCCTGAGGCTCCTTTGCTTGTGCTTCCTTGCCAAGGAGATTACAAAAAGCGAGCCAGACCACAAAGCTTGTGTCGGCGGTAGTAGCAGCGATGTACTCCGCCTCGCTTATTTGGACGGGGCCACCACCTGTTGCTTGATCGACTACCAGCTCACAAGGCACTTGCCGAGGAAGAAGAGTGTCCCGGTAGTGCTCTTGCTCGTGTCGATGTCGCCGGCGAGGTCACTGTCGCTGTACCCGATGAAGTGCTCCGCGCCGGGAGACCTCGGGTAGTGCAGGCCATAGTCGGAGGTGCCCGCGACGTGGCGTAGAATCCTCTTGACGGCCTGCTAGTGCTCCATCATCGGTCGCTGCATGAACCGACTGACGTGAGCCCACGGCGAACGCCAAGTCCGACCGCGTGTGGGCGAGGTAGCGAGCTGCCCACAATGCGCCGGGTACCGGTGGTGTCAACCTCCCGTCTTTGTCGCGGCTCGAATGTTGCTCCTCCATGGGAGTGAGCACGGGGGTTGCGCCAGTGAGGCCACCCGGCTCGACGATGCGCTTGGCATGGCGTCTGGCGAAGAGAGATGCGAGCTGTCCGGATGGACCTCGATCCCCAAGTAGGGAGAGGGCCCAAGTCACTCTCATCACGGAAGGTGGCCTTCATCACCGGCTTTGAACGCTTCCATCTCTTCTTCTTTGGTGCCCGTGATCACCAAGTCGTCGGCGTAGGCGCCCACCGGCGAGGGGGCATTGCCTCCCTGCCCCCGTCGTGAAGACGGCGGCCTCGTGAGGGCTGCTTTCGAACCCCATACGCTGAGGGGTGGAGTCCGGCTTGTCGTTCCATGCTCGAGGTGCCTGCCGCAAAGCCGTAGGGCCTTGCGCAGGCGGAGAGCTTGCTGTTCTCCTTGCGGGGATGATGAATCCCGGCTGCTAGGCGTAGACCTCCTCCTTCAAGTCACCATTGAAGAAGGCGGACTTGACATCCATGTGGTGCACCGCGACATCCTTCTGGGCGCCCGGCGCCGGGGAGAAGGCGAACGGACTCCATCCAGCGCAGCGGGCGCGAAGGCGTCGTCGAAGTCGACTCCCTTCTGAAGAACGAACCGCGTGCTACCAGCCACGCGCCTTGTGCTGATCACCCGCTTTCCGGCCTCATCCTTCTTCGGCGAACACCCACACTTAAGGGTGATGGCGTGGTGGCGGCCGAGGAAGATCCGCCCGGCTCCCACGTCACAGTTCGCTTCGGCGGCGTCCATCTCTGCTTCATGGCGCGCCATGCAGCGTCTCCCTCCACCTCAGCGAAGGGCGTGGCTCACACCGTCATCGTCGCCAAGTGCGGCTCGGCGTTGAAGTCGTGCACCACCATCGGGGGGCAGTCGATCGAGGATGTTCTCACGGTGCGGTAGCGAAGCTTCGCCGTCGTGGCCAGGCGTTACGCGGTCCTCGTCGTTGGATAGCGGAGTGAGTAAGCGGCTCGACCGTCTTGTTGACGGGACGAGGCTGCCGTGTTGATCTGGATGTGTCGGCGGTGCGGGAGGTGGGGAGCGGTGTAGGTGGCGGGGGCGCCTCGGCCGGGAGGGTGGTGGTGGACTCGCTGGTGGTGGAGCGGTGGGGGACTCGCCGGAGGTGATGGCGAGCCGGGTCTGGGGAGGGACGGCTCGGTGGGAGAGTGCAGCTCCCCGCTCCCTCGAAGTGAGCGTGGTCGATGGTGAAGTCTCCCGAGTCGAAGTCGAGCCGTCGTCCACCGCCTTGTCCCAGTCTAGCCTCTCGCCCTTCGTCGACAGCGATGTCCGTGATGCGGACGCGTAATGCGTAGGGTCAAGGATGCGGTAGGCAGCGCCTCCGCGTAGCCGATGAAGACCCCTGGTGAGCTCGTCGTCGGAGCTTTGCGGCGTGGCGGCTCCTTAGCGAATGCCAAACAGCCGAAAGAAGCGAGGTGGCTCACCACTGGCTTTGCGCCCATGCCGGGCCTCGTGCGGCGTCATGCGCAGTCAAAGCGCCTTGGTGGGCGGCGGTTAGGAGGTGGATGGCATGGTCACGCCTCTCCCGGTAGATCTTGGCATCCTCTACGCGAGGAGGGCGGGCGTGCCCACCACCGTCACGGTTTGCGGCGGCTGGCGCGCCCGTTCTGCTGCGGCGCGGTGTGTGCGGCGGAGAAGTGGCTGAATCCCCTGCGTCGACCAGATGCGCCACGAACTCGGCCGCCGTGAACTCGCCACCATTGTCCGTGCGCGGCACCCGGCTGCGGCCTTTCCCTTCTTAGCGGCGGCTGGTGGTAGATGGGCGATCCCGGCTGTGGTGTCGAGCAGGACAGCAGCCACATGTGGCGGGACACGTCATCGACGGAGGAGTAGCACCGTCCTCCGGTGTGGCGAGTCACGGGGCCCAGAGAGGACAGCGTGCATGAGCTCTACTTCTCCTTGGTGCGGAAGCTCACAAGGTGAGGTAGGAAGCCGTCGCGCTGCTTCATGAGGACGCAGGTGTCGCAAGAAGCGCTCCACGTGGTCGGCGGCATGCCTGGCGCCATCTCCTTGTTGCTGAGCTGCTTCCAGGGGCTCAAAGTTGAGGTGCCTGGCGCTCGTGCCCGCTAGGCGTCGTCGTGTGACGAGCTACAAACGGAAGGGCTGCGCCCGCTGGGTGCGTGAAGAACGTAGAGGCAGGTGCTCCCCCTGTTTACCTTGACGAAGGCGGCGTGGCGATCCCAGATGCGCAGGACCCATCCTCGATCAACATAAGCGAGCCGTTCTCATCCGGCTTTCCCAAGGCGATGATGGAGTTCCTCGGGCGGGGATGTAGTAGACACGGTGAGCAGCCGATGCTCGCCCCGGTCTTAAGCGGTGAATGACGGAGCCGACGCCCTTGATCTCCACGGTGGAGGTGTACCCCAAACTTGCCCAGACCTCGCCTGGCTGGGTCGAGCTCGGAGAAGAACTCCCGCCCGGTTTCGGTCATGTGGTGGGTGGTGCGGTGTCGGGTACCCGGTAGTCGATCTTCACGTCGCTGGGGCTACCGGGAAGGCGCGTGCCAGCGGCTCGTCGAGGTGGAGGCAGCGGCGGCCGGTGCGGAAGGGAGTGTGGCTCGATACTCCCATGAGCAAAAACGAGCCGCGTCGTCACCCTCCTGCTAGCGCGGCATTGTGCGCCGCCCGGCGCCTTGGCTGCTGCAGTCGCCGGCCCAATATATGGCGGGTCCTCCCGCATTCTTTGCGGATCTCGTCGCAGGTCGCCTTGCGCTAGCCGTCGGCATAGCCAGGAGTGCCGCCAGGAGCGCCACTGCGCCCCTGGGCACCCTTGTGTCCTTCTTGCGCGGCGGCACTTGCGGCGCCGCTCGGCGAACCCCGGAGCCTCCCCTTCTTTCGCTCTCGGCTGGCGGGCGAGCCCTTTGCTCCTCAGTGAAGAAGCTTTGCCACCGGGAGGTGGCCGCTCTGAGGGTGCTCGGAGGTCGATCGTCTTGAGGCGTAACCCATCCTCGATCGTGAACTCCTCGTACTCCATCAAGGTCTTGATCGTGATGGCAACCTGCGGTACTTCGAGGAAGGGCCAGCGGAGGAACTTCGATGGCTCGTTCCTCGTCGATCTGTCGTCGCTGTACCGCGCCAGCTGCTACATCATGGTGGTGAGGTGGAGGAAGCGAAGTCATCGACGTCCTCACCCGGCTTGAATGCCAGGTTCTCCCACTCCTTGCGTAGCCTCTGCGGCGATGGATCGACGCAGCGTGCTTTCGCTGCCGATCTTGTTAGCGCCGCGGCGATGGGGTCCCAGGTGTCCTTGGCGGTACGCTTGTCCGCGATGGCGCACTGCATCTCCGGTGGAACAAAGGCAAGATGGCCTCCATCGCCCGCCGATCACCGCTGAAGACGGCGTCACCGTATGACCGCCTCCCACATGAAGCGGCGCCCGGCATGTGACCTTCATGCCGCCGACCACACTCATAGTTGGTCTTGGTGAGCATGGGCCATCCGCCGCCGATGCCGGAGTCGCTGATGGCGGTGTGGATGGCGGGGAGAGCCAGAGGCATCCGCGGTGACCACGACGGCGGCTCACAGGAAAGGGGAGGCAGCGCCGCTGTCGGGGCTCCACGCGCCCGGCGTCTTTTCGATGCACTCTGGCACCCGTTGCTTGCTCCGGTGCGTTGAAGTCACATGGCACGCTCCTGCTCCGTGCGCTCCCGCCGCCGCTGAGCATCTAGCTTGCACCTTGGTGGCGAGGATGCCGCCATGGGTCGCGTGCAGCCGCTTGCGCCGTCGAAGGCCATGCTCGTCCCCACCCGGGTCGAGGGGCCTCGGACGTCTTTGCTCCCCGGCCCGGCCCGAACCTCGGTGCGCTCCTCCGCGAGGTTGCGACTCGGCGCCGGCTGGCTCCGCGTTCGCCCAGGCCACGTGCGCGAGGTCGCTCTGGTCGGGTCGCGTCCGTTCGTGTCCTTCCAGGCCGCGCCGCGCCTACTCTGGTTCCGCCCGGCCTCTCGCGTTTTCAGCGTCCGTGGTCGAGGCGCCCGCCATCCAGCGTCGCCCATGGCTCCCTTTCGGCCACCCGGCTCCCGTCTGCGTGCCCGGCTCGAGGAGTCATGGCCGCGTCCTCATAAAGCGCAACGGCGCCCCCCCCGGCAACCACGGCAGCACGCAGCGCGCGGCGGCTCGGCGGCCGCAAGCCTCTATGCTTCGGCGTGCCTGCGCCAGCGGCCGCCTCCTCTCGGCGGGTCGCCTCCAGGATGCGAGCCGCCCGCGTATCACTGCTGGCGGCGCCCGGCGAAGTAGCGAACTTCGGCAGTGAAGTGAACGGAGGAACGGGAGTGGCTGCGGCGCCATGGTTGGAGGATTGGGATGGGCGGGGGTAAAGGGAAAACCCTAGGTAAGAAGAACCTAGGCTCTTGATACCACTTGTTGGAAGCAAAGTGGAGTTTTGCAACTAGTTTCCATTACCTTGCCACACCCCAACAAAGGGGCTGGCTGCTTAGTACATATAGGATAATTCCTTGCACATGAAGATAGCTAAGCATATTCCAGGATGCTAAAGTAGATGCTAGGGATAAAAGATAAGGTGACGACAAAGTGACCACCAACTACTCTAGATAAATATCCTAAGTAGATAGGGAACATATCTAGTGCAAACCAACCCTCCGTGCAACCATGCAAACTTCTAATCTGGGCCACAGGATGTAGATCCAAGGGGCACGAGGTGATAACCACTGGGGAGGTGGGAGGAGGGATTTGCAAAAGTATGATTAGAGCGGGGGTTAATTGTAAAATTACCTAACCCTTGGATCAGCATCCTATGGCCCAGATTAGAAGTTTGTATGATTGCACGAAGGGTTGGTTTGCACCTGATACGTTGCCAAGTAGATAAGCACAAGACTCATAAGTCCATCATATCTATGAACCAATTTGGTTTCATACAGGAAGGTCAACCATAAAAAGCATTTTTTTAATAAGGCGGGGTTATGGGCGGTTTAGGGAACGAGAAGAAGGACCTACACATGGTTTTATTGATTTGGAGAAGGCTTATGACAAGATACCAAGGAATGTTATGTGGTGGGCTTTGGACAAGCATAAAGTCCCAACAAAAGTATGTTACCCTCATCAAGGACATGTATCACAATCGTGACTAGTGTTGAGCGGATGATGGTAACACAGATCACTTTCCGATTAAGATAGGGCTTAATCAAGGGTCAGCCTTGAGTCCATATCTCTTTGCCTTAGTAATGGATGAGGTTACAAGGAACATTCAAGGGGATGTCCCATGGTGTATGCTGTCCGCCGATGATGTTGTGTTAGTTGATGAAAGCCGAGCGGGAGTAAATAGGAAACTAGAGTTGTGGCGGCAGACCCATGAGTCCAAAGGTTTTAGAGTAAGCAGAACTAAAACCGAATACATGAGATGTGACTTTGGCACTGCTACACAGGAGGAGGGAGACGTGAGTTTGGAAGGCCAAGTAGTGCCTAGGAAAGATACCTTTCGATATCTAGGATCGATGCTTGAGAGGGATGGAGATATTGATGCGGGCGTTAGCCATAGAATCAAGCGGGGGTGGATGAAGTGGCGCCAACACACGGCATTCTCGTGACAAGAGGGTACCTCAAAAGCTAAAAGGCAAGTTTTATAAAAGCGTCAATTAGACCCGCTATCTTTGTATGGAGCGGGATGTTGGCCTACAAAGAGGCGACATGTTCAACAAGCGAGTGTTGTAGAAATGCATATGTTCATTTGGATTTGTGGTCAAACAAGATTGGACCGAAAAGCGGAATGATGATATTAAAATCGTCTAGGGGTAGTACCTATCGAAGAAAAGGTATCAACATCGATTGAGGTGGTTATTGGACCAAGTCGGAATGATGATATTTCGTAATCATCTAGGGGTAGTACCTATCGAAGAAAGGTATCCAACATCGATTGAGGTGGTTTGGCCATGTCCAAAGGAGACCTTGGAGACACCCGGTGCATTGTGGAGTTCTAAGTCAAGATAATAATGTGAGGAGAGGCGAGGAAGACCGAAGTTGACATGGGGAAGCATTAAAAAGAGATTTGAAAGAATGAAATATACCTAAAGATCTGTGCCTGAATAGGAGTGCTTGAAAAACGGCTATCAATGTGCCTGAACCGTGACTGAGGGTGCTTGTTGGGTTTCAACTATAGCCTACCCCAACTTGCCTGGGACTGACAGGCTTGATTGTTGTTGTTGTTGTTGTAACACTTCTGCAAACCATTCAGATTGTTTATTAAATCTGACATAAACTGAGTTGTAGTCAGACTCAGAATGGCAACTCATGGGATCTGTAAACAGTGATGTTCAGCTGCTGCACGGCTGCACAAACAAGCGGCCGAACGCTCTGATAGATGATTAGGTTCATGAATGTTTACTGTAGCATGACAAGACTTAACAAAAAGTTGCAAGATCGCTGCTACACAGGTGCTTAACCATGGCCGGCCACACTAACCAATTCCTGTAATGAAAAAAAAGGAGCATGTTAGCAAACTTAATCTTGCTCAAAAACTAAATTCCCTCGGAGATAATATGTTGCACAAGCACAACAACTCAATTCCTTCAGATATATGTTGTTGCACAAGAAGCTGAACAGACCTTGGTCTGTGCAGCTACTCTGCTGCTGCAGATTCAGCTATGGTCAGAGAGAAAGCAATCAGCTGGGTACATTCGACAGAGAAAAGAAATCAAAACCAAATTCCAAACTAAGGCACTGCTATCAGCTAAGGTTACAGAGACTGAATGAACTAAAGTATCTTCTAATAATTGTGCAACATGTTTGCAGTTAGATTTGTGCCATGTAATAATACATAGAAAAATTATGGAGTTTAAATGCATATACCTAATAAATAAGGCAATCCCAAACTGCTTGCAAATGCAGCATACAGAGTTATTCATTGTCTATCCGACATTGAGAGCATCCATCTCTTTTGGAATGTTTTGTATTTACCCTTTTACCAACTCTAATCTACTACTGGACTAGCTGTCTAGCACAAGGTTTTGCAGGTTGGATTATAGACCTTTCGACAGAAAAAACAAATTCCATTGACAGTAGTAGCTCACTACATACTAGAAAGATTGGAGAGATTGTTTAAATAGGAATTCTTCATTTTATAGTGCTCTGTTTGACCATACGAACATGCGTTAGGAAATGAACAAGCAGCATAGCATTGGTTCATCAAGGTAATGAAGTAGGAAACCAAGAACACTTAATATTGATACCAACTCTGCATTTAGAGAAAGAAAAATGCAAAACTAATATCCTGACATCCATCACGTTTGCGACTTCTAAAATTTAGACCATCCCCATGGGCCATGTCTGCTGCTTGCATGAAGCAGGTGGACGCAGCCAATTTGTCCTTCACAGATCGGAGTATGGTGAGCATCTGCAAGTGTTGGGCTTGGGCGGATTCGGCTAAAGATGTCACTTTGGTCTAGATCTGACACAAGGCGGGGATGTGCAACCTGGCCCTGACGTCGACAATGGCTACTGACCGGGCCTCGACGTCGACGATGGGTAAGATCCAGTGCCACCATCTTCTCAGCCGGCTGCTGTGTCCTGGGGACGCCCTAGCTCCAGTCAACCGAGGGAGAGGAGTCCGCCCTGGAGGTAGGAGAGCAAGTCAATGGAGAGGAGCCCGTCCAGGATGGTGGAAGGGGCCCGCACGCCACTGGATCCACATCCTCCGCCACCGTCGGCGCTCCACCACCGCCGGTTGCGCCTCCTCATCCCTGCGGCGCAGTGGAGGGAGCTAGGGGAGATTCTCTGGAGGCCGAGGGAGGCAGATTCCATGGAGGGATCTCGCTTGGTGGTGGAGATGAAGGGTCGCCGTCGGCGGTGGTGGGGGGCGGCAGCCGGGCGGCGCTAGCCCCTCTTCCGTCGCGCGCTCATCGCGTCGTCGTGTTGCTAGCGGCGGCCGACTGCTGCGTGCGTGAAAAAGGGAGATGAGAAGAACGTGGCTAGGGTTTTGGGTGGAGTCGGTTGCCGGTTTTGAACTTCCAGAAGCAAGGCTAGTCGTCGGATCCATACGGACGGCAGCGATCGCCTCGTGGCTTTAACAGGCCAGCGGGGGAAAAGGCCGAAGGCACTTTCCAGGTTCAGGCCCAGGCGCGGCCTTATTGGCCTGTGCATTCAGTGTCGGGCCAGATAAGCCAAAATAAAGTTAAACGACCGTATTGTCTAAGATTAATTATTAGCAAAATTTTTATAGGTTAATCCCACTGCGAATATTCTCTGGAAAATTTGGAACCAGCGGAAAAAAAAAAATTGATGAGAAAATTCAACCACATATTATTACATTTAATTATATGAGCCCAGAATCTGGCCCAACAATTTAAAATTAGTGTTCCAAAATATGAAAACTTCAAAGCGAGAATTTTGAAAGACTATAAATTAATTAAAATGAAAATAAAAATGTCGTCAACAAAAAGTTATAGAAATCATTGAGATCTACAAATTTTACATTATCCATTTCTCCATTAGACATTGTTTAAATAATTGAGATTTGAAATTCCAAATATGAGAACTTCAAAGCGGGAAATTTTAGGAGAGTAAATGATTTCAAATAAAAAGTTGTCAACAACATCGTTTGTAGAACTCATCGAGATCTACAATTTTTATTTTAGTCATTACTCTATTCGACACAATTCAAACCAAGTGGTAGTATACTTAGTTCATAGCTACATACATCTCTCATGGAGTTTCACATAACTATGTGGAAGACATACCATTTGTGGACAATGTATATTACCACTTGGTTAAAATCATTTGAACTTTTAATGGAATGACACTAATACACAAAATCTTTTTTGAGACACTTTCATTTTATTAACCGTGGCGGTTTTTTTAAAAACGCCATGGTTAATCGAGCCCGGCGGCGAGGGCTAAAAACGCCATGGTTAATTGATTAACCGTGGCGGGCATTTAAAAAAACCACCACGGTTAATCGGCATTTACCGTGGTGGGCATTTCATTACCGTGGCGGTTATATAAGCGCCCGCGGTAAATTGATTAACCGTGGCGGTTATTTTAAAAAGCGCATACGGTTAATCGGGCAAGCTCACTTGTAAACCCTAAAGCCCATCTCGGCCGATAGACAACTCGGCGATATATAAGCGGCGGGTGAAACCTAACCCTCCTCACCCACACCCTCTCCTCTCTCTCCCATGCGCCGCACACACCGACCCGTCTCCCTCCCCAACACCACGTCATTCCCTCCCTCCCTCCTCTCTCGGCGGCACGCGGGCGTCCCCTCCCTCCCTCCTCTCGCAGGGCGTGCGGTGTCCCCTCCTCCCCTCCTCTCCGTGGCGCGCGGGCCTCCCTCCATTCTCTATCGCCGGCAGCGGGCAAGGGGCGTGCGGCGGCCCGCCCCTCCGTCCCTCCTCTCCGGCGGCGTGCGGGCAAGGCTGCGCGGTGGCGCGGGCGCCTTGGCGTCGGCCTTCGCTCATCCCTCCTTTCCCGGCGGCGCGGGCGATGGCGCGGTGGCGCCGATGGCGCCCGGCCTTCCCTCCCTCCCTCCTCTCCCGGCGGCAGCTTGGCCGCGAGCGGCCGACCATCCCGTTGTTGGCATTTGTTAAGTGCTAAAGAAAATGAAGGATTACGCAGCGCCGAGAACACCTATTGTGTAGCTTTTCCCTAGGATGAGTATTCTAGAGTATCGTATCCACGGGGAAGCTTTGGCTAAAAAGAATTCTAGTAAGTCACAATCATGTATCCACTAACTTAGCAAACCCACTAGACTAAAGTGAGTAGGTAATTGATAAAGATTAAATAAAGAACAAAGCATAAAATAATATCATACCTAAAATAATAAAAGGATAACTAAACTAATCAAAAGGTCAACAGGGAGAGATCAAGGTTCCTAAATACTTTCTCTATTACTTAGGTTCTATGATAGCAATTACACTAATACACTTTGGAGCAATGGTACCTTTCGGTTCTCGAATAGGCGGGAAGTAACTAGCAGGGGAAGGCCGCCAAAAAGCTCTATGAAACACCAACGAGCGTGGTGGACTACATTGGCTGACATGGGGCTATCACCCCTAGGGGCTACCACAACTATCAGGTGGGATTGGGCGCAATCTCAGGTAACCTATAGCCTAGACACCAAGTCTACACTATCGATTACTACTCTAGCTACCATGAATAACTAGAGTCCTCAATACGGCGGAGATCCCATGCAATAGCATAACAACTATACTTAACCATATATGAAAGGCATGGAAGTGAATAGAAGATAAATATATGAATCATAAGTCTTGTAGAGAAGATACAAAGACATACCATACTACGAAGACATCTCGAGCGGGAGCATAGCTCCACTCTCCTTTACTCTTGATTAGATCTAAGTTAGATCTAATCTACTTCTAATTACATGGCTAATCTACTTCTAATTACATGACTAATCTACTTCTAATCTACTTCTAATTCACTAATCCCGAGAGAGGTTATCCTTACATTGGGACACCTCTACAGGCGAGAGATAATGAATAGAATGAGATAGAATGAATTAGGGTTTAGCCACAGGGTGAGGGGTCTTCTTATATAGGCCTTGGCGATGAGCGATGACCATTGGATCAAACCGACCTTCAATAACGGTGTAGATACAACCTCAAGGTGGGTTACAAACCGACCTAGGAAGATGAGGATGGCAATTGAGTCCCACTGGCGGGCGCCCTAGATTGGCCTAGCGGCGCCGAGGGTAGACTCCCTCGGCTTCTCGTCTCTCCTGGTGTCTTACAGTATCTTCTAGAGTGTTTTAGTCCACATTTTGGGTCGAGTTACTTCACGGTTAAGTCTTGTCATCATATGTGAGATATATTAGGAACTTTCTCCATTCTTCTTTGTGTTTATCACATTTAAGTCCACTGTAAAGTCACAGAATCACCAAAGCTTGTGGAATTATGTTAGTTAGACCCCAAGTCTATGTTGATATTCATATTATGCCCTTATCCATGTTTAGTTGACTAGTAATATTATGCTATAACAGGTGTCAACAAACTCCCCCAAGCTTACCCTTTGCTAGTCCCTAGTAAAGCCAATCTTAACAATGGATCAGGAGTTGCTACAACGCTTTCACGCCTCAAAAGTACACATGCTCTCAAACAAAATTTCTCCTCCAGATAAAACTTATTCAAATTTCAACTTACCCATATTACCTTTAACCATGGAGCTTATAGCCTTTTCTTGGGATCTTGGGTAATTGAAAGATTGAACAATCAAGTCAAGCACCATGTCTCAAACTCTTTATTCAACCTTCATTAGGAGTTTTTGCAAGTTTTCAAAATAAAGCTCAAAGTTCCTAGTATGACTCTTTCTAGTCTCTCATATGTGGTATTTGTGGATCCTCACTTAGGCATTAATGTTGTGTTGCCTTTCTCTCATGATATGTGGTATTTTTGGCATAAGGCAGTAGGACACTATGCCTTCTTCTCTCTCACCCTATATCTAAGGCTTATATCTGGAGCTCTAGGTGGGAGAAAACTAAATCTTCTTACTAAGTATATATTATAAGTTCAAGCAATGGATCCAAAATCACGAGTCACACTGATCAAGTGGTGCATGATGGAATGATTATGATGGTAGGTGTGTAAGGTGAGTGTAATTAATGAGGTGTGTGCAGTGAGGGGAAAGCCTAATTCTCCTTTTGCTCCTTGAGAACATCATCTCTCTTTGGAATTTAGAAACTTTGAGAGAACTTGGGCTGTATACTCTTTCTATATATATATATTTTTTCTTTTTTTTTTCTCTATATTTTTTCCATGGGAGGCGGGCATCTAAGTACCCATTGTTTTATTGCGGACACTTGTCCATTTTTAACTCTCCTTTATTCTTTTCTTTTCTAGGGAGGTAGGCTCTACTCGCTTTGTAGGACACTTGTCCATTTTTATCTCCTTTCTTTTTCTCTCTCTTTTTTTTTTTGACTATACAATCCAAGCCTCTTTTTGCAATAAACTTGTAGAAAGATAGAAACAGGGGATAAAAGGAGCTTTATGAGATGTTGGCTAAATGGATATATGTGGGGAATATTTTTGGTTGCTCTCTCCTAGAATAGGAATAGAATATTTTTAGTGAATATTTGGTGGATGCTTTGTGGATGCGTACTTTCAGGGTAGAAGTAGCATAAATGCAAGTGGAGTAGAGTGGAGTGAAATAGAGTGTAGTGGAGTGGAGTATGCATGGCAGACATGACAAGTTTCTAAGGGTCGACAAAAATTGAACAAACTCAATGCAAAGTAAGCGACCTATATATATCTCAAAGGGTTTTCCTAATCTAAGGAGCATGTATATATGGTGTGGTAGGAGGTTTAACACTCTTGTCACACACGGGAACTTATCATGTGCACTTTTAATTTTCAAAAAGATAAGTCTCTAAATCTAGTATCACTAGGAGTAAGATAAATAGCGACTCGAGACTCTCATATATCATATCCGTCAATTACCTAGACTTAAGAGCAAGCATTTGCTACCCACAGGTTTCAGGTTGAGCAAATCTCAAGTCAAAGCAGTTGCATTAAAAAGCTCGAGAGAAATTAAGCTTGAAAGGTAGGTACTTGAAAGGAATTACGATGGAGCAACTATTCATCATCTCCAAGGCTAGAGATTATCTTGAGTTTATTTTATTACCACACTCTAATAAAGACTCTTTAATAAAGACTAGATAGACACTTTTTTATTTGGTTTTCTTAGTTATGCATCTTTTTATTTCTTTCTAAAAAAAACAAACAAATCTGGCTAAAATTAAATAAGGTATAAGAATACTTATGCGGATACATGGGGGTTGCCCCTCCCCAATTTGGATATTGACATAGTCTTCGATGTTCTTGATGGTTGGAAGTAGAGGTAGATAGTGATGGTGGTGATTGATCTTCTTTAACGCTGGACACCATGTGTGTCATATCTCTCTTCCTTGGGATCTCTTGAACTCAAATAGACAACAAAGCTAGTGGAACTTAATTAAGCGTTAGGGGTTAGCCACGTTGCTTTTTATCGCACTGGGAATCTTTTCAGTGAAACATTAAATATTTTTGGGGTTTTGTTATTTCTATGCAAGTAACAATGATGATGCATGCATATATATTTTATTTTTATGCCACCACGGTAAATATCCTTGTGGGTTATTACACGCCACAAAATTACTCACATGGGGCTTAGAGTTTTTCATGTCTATGCAACAAACAAACATTTATTTTTTTTTTTCTTTTCTAATGCAAGGCTTGTGCTATAATGTAAATATGCTAAAGGAAATAATTATGCAATGCAATAAGGTAAATATGGATAACTACCGATCTTACCTTTTTGGCGAGGGTTGGTGTTTTAAGTCCTCGAATGAGACTTCTTACCTTGTTATTTCCTTGAGTATATTATCGATCTTGACGGCCGTGCTCCTTGAGATGGTGAAGGACGGCGTCACGCATGTTCTTTGCTGGTCTTATGAGTTGTAGTGAAGTGTAGGCGGCGTCTTGTTTTAGTGTGCATGCTTGTAAGACATTCACTTGTTGAATTTTGGAGAAAGCTGATAGACTCCTCCATCTTTTTTGCTCAAAGTGTGTCCTACTTGTAAAAGTCAAGGTAGAGATCAAGTGCATAGGCTCTGTTGGTGGGAAAACACCAACGGAACCAAAACTTCATTCATTCTTCTCTAACCATAGGCACAACAAACAAGATAGAGTTGATTTATTATACACTTTTCTTAAACCTAACTTGGGTGACAAGATCAGAAGATTGAGCATGAATGTTTGTGGTTAAAACATTCGACAAATCAAATCAAGCTCGTTTGACTCTTGGAAGGGTTTTCTTATCTAAACATCAAAAGCATGATTATGATTCTTCCAAAGCAAGGTAAGCAAAATTACGGCTTACAAGATGAGGACTAAAAAGATCAAGAGAATGGTGGTAGGAACAACTAAAGAAACAAAACATGTTGAGCTAATAAAGCTAGATCAAGCAAGGTTGTTACTCCAACATGTTTGAATCTTTATTTATGAACAAGCCATTCTTAAGGAAAAGCTTAAGTAATGACAACTTACCTCAAGATGTTACCTTATTATTGGAATGTGACAACATCGCAACACCTTGTGGTGGTTCTTTTCTTACATTTGAAGCTTTCCTTATTTAGCCTCTTGTGTATCTTGTTCTTCACTTGTCTCCTTTATTGCATTGTCCTTTCTTTCTTGTCTTTAAATTGTGCTTAGACCTTTTTGCTCCTCTCATGATTTTATTCTGTAATATTAGTTGACAACTTGATAATGCAGAAGGAATACAAGTAATTGTAAACAAGGGTAGAAGCGTCATGGAGCTTAAGGTTGCTTTTATGCGAGAAAAAAAGTTTTGATTGGATATTTTATATGCTCACCATTACTTTCTCTCTAGTTGGAAATTTTATTATATCTTAAG
Source organism: Hyparrhenia diplandra (assembly GCA_015847255.1). NCBI lineage: Eukaryota > Viridiplantae > Streptophyta > Magnoliopsida > Poales > Poaceae > Hyparrhenia > Hyparrhenia diplandra. Next base: position 1,829,907 of record JADLZK010012337.1, read on the forward strand.
TTTGATTTTGATGTATGACATTTATTTACTATTCAAACTTAGAGATAAAGTAATAGTGAGTAGGGGGATTACAAACCGGCATGTCGAGTGTGAAGCTTGAGAAGAGGAAGAGTAATGTCGGATGATCTTTAGAGGAGTCGACCTTCCTCACCCATGCTCGAGCCTTCTGTCACTCGACACTTTAAGTGTGAATCTTGAACCGTCCCCTAATCGTGTGTTGCAATCACCATGTCCTTAGATGTTGTTCATCCTTCGTTCTGCAAGGTTAGTGACCAAGAATACCCGAAGGAAACTTATCCTAGGAACATGTTGTTGTTGTTTTTCTTTAGCATGAGCCTTATGTGCTCGGGTATTATTTTTTTATTATTATTATATATATATTTTTTTTTCTTTAGAACATAAGACAAAACTTGGATACAAATATGAGATTTATATTCACTTACTGTCTTTGATGTTCTTATGACCTGTAACTTTGTCCATCCACTTATTTTGAGTGATTACTTTTCTAGATCTTGTTATATGGCACTCTTCTCCATTGAATAGACATAGTACGAGATCTTTTCTCGCAAAATATTAGTGGACACATACCCAAAGGAGTGTACAACATAGTTGTATCGGGGGTTGTTATCAAGGTTCATATGATACAATCTATGCTAATGAAAAGGTGGTTCTTTGATTACCTTAGCGAGAGATTTTATTTATCAAGTCTTATAACTCATTTTATTTGTGGTTGCACTCTAGCATGTGAATCAAGGCAAAGGTAAGCGTAGCAAAGAGAGCGCGAATGATTTGATACTTACAATTCTTCCATCAATGATGAATGAGCCATGTCTTTTGCACAAGGTTGGAGTTCATCATATGCCTTGCTTCATCTCGATGTGAGTTCATCTCTTGACTTACCCCAATTGGATTTGAGAGTTCTCTGCATGGGTTAGTCCAACAGAATATCAATGTCTACGCAAGCAATTCTTAGTTCAATAATCAAACTAGACTCCATGTCTAATTTAATTAAGGAAGGCGTTTTAACCTAAGCACCAGCTTAATTTAAAAGCCTTTGGAAGTATGTAAGTACTTCCAAACCAAAGCATACTATAGAAGACAAAGGTAGCATAAAAAGTACTACGAGATTTACTCAAATAGTGATGAAAGAGCATGATCATGGTGAGAATTTTTTTTTTCTTTTCTTTTAGATGCAAACTAATTGGATGTATGCAAAGACTTAAACATGCAATGGATCTATTATGATAAAACATAAACTAAAGCGGAGTGAATGCATGAATTGATCAAGTAAACATGCAATGCAATGCAAAGAAATTAAATGGTAACTACTCAATCAATTTATAGTCCATGAGCAAGACTTTCTCACCTTTTAATCATACTTACCACGATGTGCAGCTTTTATGTACGTCACTTGAGATGTGTTCTTTGAATTCTTGTGACAACGACTTCTTCTTCAATCTATACATGGTTAGAATAACATATATATAAATGCATACCTTGAGATAGCGGGGTTCCAATGGTGATAAATCTTGAATGATCGGGCACCACAGGTTCTTCAATGTTTCTTCTTTTCTCGTGGAATCTTGTCGGAAGGTCGCAACGACATCTTTTGTCTGTCTATTCCACTACTCAACAGAACAAGGGTAATCCTACTAAAGCTAGTGATACACTAAATTAGCGAACATCATGATGATCATTAGAATCTTTAGGCCAATTGCTTCCCAAGCAACGGCGTAAAAAAAGCTTGTTGGCATTTGTTAAGTGCTAAAAAAAAAATGAAGGATTACGCAAGCGCCTACGAACACCTACCATTGTAGCTTTTCCCTAGGATGAGTATTCTAGAGTATCGTATCCACGAGGGAAGCTTTGGCTAAAGAATTCTAGTAAGTCACAATCATGTATCCACTAACTTAGCAAACCACTAGACTAAAGTGAGGAGGTAATTGATAAAGATTAAATAAAGAACAAAGCATAAAATAATATCATACCTAAAATAATAAAAGAATAACTAAACTAATCAAAAGGTCAACGGGAGAGATCAAGGTTCCTAAATACTTCTCTATTACTTAGGTTCTATGATAGCAATTACACTAATACACTTTGGAGCGGCGGTACCTTTCTCGGTTCTCGAATAGGCGGGAAGAAGTGCTTAGGGGAAGGCCGCCAAAAGCTCTCACGAAACACCAACCCGAGCGTGGTGGACTACATTGGCACGGCGGGTGTCATCACCCCCAGGGCTACCACAACTATCCGTGGGATTGGCGCAATCTCGGGTAACCTATAGCCTAGACACCAAGTCTACACTATCGATTACTACTCTAGCTACCATGAATAACTAGAGTCCTCAATACTGCGGAGATCCCATGCAATAGCATAACAACTATACTTAACCATATATGAAAGGCATGGAAGTGAATAGAGAAGATAAATATATGAATCATAAGTCTTGTAGAGAAGATACAAAGACATACCATACTACGAAGACATCTCGAGCACAGGAGCATAGCTCCACTCTCCTTTACTCTTGATTAGATCTAAGTTAGATCTAATCTACTTCTAATTACATGGCTAATCTACTTCTAATTACATGGCTAATCTACTTCTAATCTACTTCTAATTCACTAATCCCCGAGAGAGAGGTTATCCTAACATTGGGACACCTCTACAGCGAGAGATAATGAATAGAATGAGATAGAATGAATTAGGGTTTAGGCACGGGGTCGGGGAGGTCTTCTTATATAGGCCTTGGCGATGAGCGATGACCATTGGATCAAACCGACCTTCAATAACGGTGTAGATACAACCTCAAGGTCGGTTACAAACCGACCGACCTAGGAAGATGAGGATGGCAGGTGGGTCCCACTGGCGGCCGGCCTAGATTGGCCTCGCGGGCCGGGGAAGACTCCCTCGGCTTTTCGTCTCTCCCGGTGTCTTACGGTATCTTCTAGAGTGTTTTTAGTCCACATTTTGGGTCGAAGTTACTTCACGGTTAAGTCTTGTCATCATATGTGAGATATATTCAAGAACTTTCTCCATTCTTCTACGTGTTTATCTGTTAAGTCCCTGTAAAGTCACGAGAATCACCAAAGCTTGTGAAATTATGTTAGTTAGACCCCAAGTCTATGTTGATATTCATATTATGCCCTTATCCATGATTAGTTGACTAGTAATATTATGCTATAGCAGTGTCAACACCCGTCCCTCCCTCCTCTCTCCGGCGGCGCGTGGGCGAGTGCGGCTTGGGCCTGGACCGGATCGGGACGAGGCGGCGGGCGGCGGCCGGCATGCGGTAGAAACCCTAGCTCGAGCCCAACGAGCTCGGATCTGGGCTTTCTCTTTTTATTTTTTTTTTATTTTTTTGGATTAACCGTGGCGGGCATTGTAAAAAACCCGCCACGGTTAATATATTAACGTGGCGGACCACGGTTAATCGAGACCGATTAACCGTGGCCTTCCATTCGTGGCGGACACAAAAACCGCCCGCGGTTAATCAAAAAAGTCCGTCGCGGTTAATTTTGTGTACTAGTGTGATTATACACCAAAAACATATTGTCATACAAGTTTATAGATTTTTCTAACCAAGTTTGGATATTGTTACATTTATTATATGGTAATCGAATGAATAATTAGAATAAAAACTAAATTTGGTGGGTCCATAGTCAGTCCATGAAAATTTTAGGCAACTTTAATAAAGTGTTACTATACATTCTTCACAAATATAAACATCTCTCACTTAGTCACATAACTAAGTTTGAGATATATCTATTTAGGAATAGTAAACTATTTTAGGATAATAAAATATTTCAACCGAAAAAAAGTCATAAACAACAAAGTTGTAGAACTCAGTGAGATCTACAAATTTGGTTTTGGTCCTTTCTCCATATGAGTTCGTTTGGACAATTAAAAATTTGAATTTAAAAATATAATAATTACAAACAGAAGTTTGGGATAGTAAATCATTTCAAATGTAAAAGTCTTCAATAGCAAAGTTATAGAACTCATCGGTATCTACTTTTGTTTTGGTCGTTTCTTAAAAAAACTTTGTTTGGACCTTCATAATATGTCTTTTTTATTTTTATTTACTTAATAATACAAACAACTGCATTGGGTGAAAGATGAGAATGGGCCTAGGATTATATAGGACCAAAAACTACAGCGGGTGAAAGATGAGATTGGGCCTCGCGGTAGTTTTTTTTTCTTCTTTATTTTCTTTTGGTTGGGCCCACTTGTCACTGGCTTGGTCTTGAAAACAACAAACAAAATAGAAAGAGGCACGTGGGAGGGAGCAGGGACACGGTATTTCCCCAAACCACGGCGCGTGCACGCTAGAAAAGGAGGAAGGCTGCCTCCAGAGTATACACATAAAAAAATAATAATAACGCCTTAATGGACATGAGCAAACCATGGTTTGAGTGGTTTGCACACTTGGTTTTGAAGCAGCAAATTGCAAGTTCGAATACCTTATTAAGCACCAAATTCTCGATTAGTTTTTTCTTCTGCATCCGTAGTTCATACAAGAAATCTTAAAACGTTGTAACAGAAACTTACAGAGCATAGTCTAAGCGGTTAGTCCACTTTGTTCTGGAGCATGAGCTCTCAGGTTCAAACTACCCTCGAGCCACATTTTTAGCCGACTGTTCGATCTACCGGCGATCCACATTTCTAGCCAACTGTTCGATTTTCGATGTACCAGAGTTTCGAGAAAAAAAATTTAAATCACTCTTAGGGTCCGTTTGGATCCCCCGAATTCAAATTGAATTTGTAGTGTAAACTATAAGAATTGAAAACACTCTAAGGGCCCGTTTGGATCCCCAGAATTCCCGAAATTGAATTTGTAGTATAAACTAGGAGACCTTTTACGGTGCTTGGAAATGCCTCCCAATGCCTTCCAACGCCTCCCGATCCCTCTTTAAAATAATTATTTTCGTTCATTTAATTTCCCTAAGGGCATTATGGTCTTTTCGCACCTCCCTCTCACCCCTAACCCCATCCCGCCGCGGCCCAACAGCCACCCCCACGCCGAACTCGGCTCCCAACTGCACAACTCTCTCCCTCGCCCTGGCCGCCGCCGCCGTCCTCGTACACGGTTGAGCTTGTCACCACCACAGCGGCTCCTCACCACCGCCAGTCGCGCAAGCTCGCGTGGGACCAGCCTTGCCGCGACAGCCGTCGTCCCGTCGGGCGGCTACTAACCCTAAGCGCCGTGGGCGCCGTCCTACCATCGCGGTCACCGTCCGTGTCGCCCGTGGCCGCTGTTGGTCGCCATCCTTCTGCACGCTAGTTGGTGTCGCCGTACTTCGCCACGAACCGCTGCACCCATCGCCGCCAGCTCCGTCGTCGCCGCCCGTCGTACCCTCTCCCGCCGCCCACGAGCTCTAACACGAGTGTCCCCGCGCAGGTACTCGTTCTGTTCCCTTCCATCCCCGTCCAGTGCTGCCATTGTTTTGTGGCGATTCCTTCTGCTGCTTCGAGCATATCAATCAATTTATGTATATAGCTACAAAGGTCGTTGTTGCAAGACAACCGTATTTTGGTTCTGATTTTGGGGTTGGATGTTAGGGTGACACTCGCAGCTTGTTTACTAGTTGTGGAATGTGGAATGTGGTCTGTGCGTTCGCAAAGCTGCACGTTTGTTGAACCGCAACACAAGAAGTGCTAGTCATTCAGTTGATGAATTCGCTGATTCTGCTAATTGCGCTATGTTGTGCCAATTGGCTAACTACTTGTTGTAGGAGTATTGAGTTTTAGGAGTAGCTCTGACCTCTGGCATAATTATCTCTTTTAACCAGTTATAGGCTTATAGGAGGCCAGTCTGATAATTTGTTTTTTTTTTTTTTTCAGTCAAAGAACACTTGAATTTTTGATATACCAAACTAGCATGGATAGTTGGATACCCCTAGTGCTTTAAAGTTTAAATGCTTCAAGCTCTGTAATGATCACACGGTCACACCATTTTTAGAAGACAGGAAAAATGTCCTTTTCTTTTAGGTTTAGTGTTGATGGAGACAAAATTTCAAGGTTTTTCATCATCCCCTATCGATTTAAGGTTATAATGGAAGCTGTTAATAAGCCACGCAATATCAATATAAAGGTGTTGCAGACCTGGTGACAGAGTAAGAATGCTTCTCGCTGATATTGTTGTTGTGCACCAGTTCTTAGTTTAATTTCTATAAAATAGCCGATATAAGATATTGTGCCTCTTTTCAAGGCAGTAAAGTGAAACAACAAAGTGTTTCAATCTATTGCTCTATACTTTGTTCAGCACAGACGAGTTGAGTGAATCAGTCATTTTGGAAGTTGTCACCAAGAACTTCAAAGACCACACTACGTGAAACAGGTCCTTTGCCGAGAGGCGCATTTCGGCAAAGGCCCAACTACTCGGCAAAGCCTTTGGCGCTTCGGCAAAGAGCCTCCGGGGAAATCGGCTGTAGGCATAGAACCTTTGCCGGCGCCGCGATCCAAGATGCTTCGGCAAAGGATTTGCCGAGTGTCGGAACCAGCTCTCGGCAAAAAAAAGTGACCGTTAACGGCAGTTAGAACTGATGGAAATCGACGGCTTCTTTGCCCGGCGGCACGCTTGGAGCCGTCGGCAAAGGTTTTTCTTTTTTTTTTACAAAAAAATTTGCCGAGCCACGCCGGGAGCCGTCGGCAAGGATTTTTTTTTGAAAATAATCTTTTGCGAGAACCGCGTCTGGGAGCCGTCGGCAGCGATTTTTCCTTTTTTTATAAAAATTTTGCGAGAACGGCGCCTGGGAGCCGTCGGCAACGATTTTTTCTTTTTTTTTATATATAAAAACTTTGCCGGCGCCCGTCAATGATGCTCGGCAAAGCTGGGAAGTGCGTTTCGGCAGCCAGCTTTCCTAGCTTTGCCGGCGCAATGGCAAATGCGCTCGGCAAAGCCTCCCTTTGCCGGCGGCCCTACTCGGCAAAGAGGTAAATATTTTCCTTTTTTTTTGTTTTTGCTTTCCACATTGACAACAAGACACATATATGACATATATCACATCCATCAATCATAGAACACATATATATCACATTTATCATAAAATCGACACATCCGGCACATAAAACACATCCATTATTACATATATCACATATGTAGCAAAAGTGCATCACCACATCAAGTGCACAAGTCCATAAGTGCATCAAATTCGTCCAAACAAGTCCACAAGTCCACATCATCAAGTGGTAGACATCAAGTGCACAAGTCCACATCATCAACTACGTGAAAAAGAACCCTACGGTCATGGGAGAGGTGGGAAAGGTGGAATCGAGTCTCGAGGCGATTTGGAAGACTTGCTCACTAGTTGGGGCGGCTGATTCGAACCCGCCCGATCCGGGCTGCGCAAAGGAGACAAGGTTGCAAGTGTTAGACACGATTACTTGATACAGGGGAAAACCACAAAGCGAAACTCTTAGCTACCATACTCACAGGAGTACCACGAACTTCTTTGAGTCGGATCGAGGGGGCGGACCTAGGAGCCAGGTGGCAGAGTCATACCAGCTGGCGTCGAAAGGAACCTAGTAAGTTCAGTAAGTTCCTCGAACTTACTAGCCATTGTCTGCTGCGACTGCTCCAACTCGGACGTCGGCTCCTTTCCTGTGCTAGCTCGGCCTACAACATTTAATTTAAGTGTTTTAGTAATGCATACCTAATAAGGCCTTTAAAGATCAATGCGACGAGTAATGCAAACCTCAAGGGCGTTGACCCGGCCCATCGCCACGCTTCGGCCGTTGTCGTATCGGCGGGTCGACTCCGTCCTCCGTGCTCGGATAGTCTGAGGCCGGAACTGTCGATGATGCCATCGCCAATCCACATCCTCCCGTGCTTCTTGCCTCCTCCAAGGCTCATGACGATGTCTGTATCAATGTCATGAGCGCCAGGGTCGTAATCTTCCCCATACTTCTGCTTAGTCGCGCCGTGTACTCAGCGATGCGGGTGCCGACACTCAGGTTGCTGTATGCCTCCGGCGGGTCGCTCACGTTGTAGGATCACGTCAGATGTCGCCTTGCCCTTGTGCGACATGCAATAGGCCTGGAATTCGCTGCAGTCCTGACGGGATGTGCCTTTTGCTGCGAGAAAAACAGGAAGAAGATTAGTGTGATGGATCGGCGATAAAAGAAGATTGAGCCTCAGAATCGATAAAAGAAACTGCGTACCCAGAATTCTTGGTATTCTGGAAGGCTCCGCTGGCCTTGGTGGTGTGATGGACCTTGCATCGCCAGACGCCGCTCCCATGCAGCCTCGTGCGCTTGTTGGTAGGCTTCCGTGAAAAACTTGTCCACCTCCATCAGCCACGCGTTGGCATGGGTGCGGCTCCATCAGGGAATCATTTGCACGTCACGAAGTATTTGAGAGATGAGAAGATCAAACGTAATATGTTTAATCTTAAAACAAAGCAATATTAGTGTTGTTCATGTACCTCTATAAACTGCTCATGGGTCAACGTCTCCTTTCTTGCTTGATCCTTCTCTATTCGACTGCCAAGCACCAATGCGTGGTAGGTTATGATGGCCTAGTGCTTCACCTCATGATGCATGTCGGTGACTCATTTTTTGCAAGCGTTCTCAAGCGCCACGGCCGCTGCGTCCTCGTATCCCTCCTCGCATTTGAAGAAGTTCTGCATACAAATACAATGTCAAATTCATTATTTCAAGGTTTAGTCAATCGAATGTGATGTATTGAGGCAAAATTTGTGCGAGGTAGAGTTACCCAAAACTCGGTGAGCACGCGCTCTGCCGTGTGGGTGTAGTCCGTTCTTCGCCCTGGTAGTAGTGGCCCCACGTGTAGGCTGGCTCTGTCCGCCCGTGGTGCGTGACAATGCTGGGGTAGTGCCTCCTGCACGAAGCCCAATAATGCCGGCGGGCTTGCGTGAGTCACCGCCCGACACAACGATCCAGTTCCTGCACAAGTAAGACAAAATATTAGTTTCTCTTGAAAATCAAAATGAAGTTAGGCATCTAAATTTAATTACCTTTGCCCTTGGGGGCGAATCACTGGGCGGTTGTGAGGAAGCGGAGGCTGAGGGAGATGCGCGGGGCCTGTAAAGTAGACCTTCGCCTCCCTTTCGCCGCCCTTTGAGAACCCACACCGAGGCGTTCCTAGACTCGTGGTCGTCGCCCGGTGTTGGCTGCTGCTCACGCTTCGACCGTCGTCTCATCCGGCAGCAACTCGTCCTCGTCCTCCTCGGTCCCTCTGCCGGTGAGGGAGAGGCGGCTGCCTCCTGGGCCTCCTCCTCCTCCTCCTATCCAACCCCTCCACGCCCGTCCTGCCCCTCTGACGTCCCGTAAAAGTTGGACAAGGGCAGCTGACGCCGGTCCTCCTCCACCTCCGCTCCTACCCCGGTCCGTCGTCCTCCCCGACGGGTGCTCGCCATCTTTCTTCAATCACCTGTAGTCAAATTATAAACAAGACATAACTAGAATTGCATGCAGAATAAAGAAAACTTAATTACGAAAGAACATAGTATTACATGTTTTAAAAGTAATCGGGATCATCGTTGGGATTATTTTGGTATGTCGTAAAAATTCCGTCATCACTGTCAAAATTGTCCAAATAATGAAAACAATCCAAAGGAGGAATGTTGTCATCATTGTCCAACCCCAATCGATCAAGCATTGCTAAGTCCTTCGGATTTTTCCACCTCATCGCCCGTCGTCATCGTCGTCATCAACCAATTCATTGTCTACTTCCATTCCTATAGCTGCAGTTAGGTCTATCACAACCTACCAAAAAACGTGGACAATCCGAAATAAATACGATTCGTAGATATGCAAACAGTTGCATACCTCCAGCCGTATCTCTTTTGGACGGGTGACACCTAACTAGGTTCGCGATCTCACGACCATGCGGCCCGGAAGAGGGGTTATTCATACCTAGGGTGCCGGTGGTGAGGTAAAGCAGTGCAGGCAGACCCGCAACGCCGAGGAAGAAGATCAGGGTCGCCGAGGTACTCCGGCTTGCCTTCGATGGGCTCCTCTCTGCGCAAAAAGAAATGAACATAGGACTTAGTTTAAAATTTCGGCAGCACCTCCCTGCACGGTGAGGTGTCCAAACCTGCAATAAAACGTACGGCACGAAGGCCGACAACCAGAATATATGCATACGCATCGAACTCAACAAGTCATTGTCAATTCACATTCATATACTACCACTACTACACGGCATGCCCGGCTCACCTTGCTCGGGCGGCGGACGGACGAAAACAACGACGGCGGGCGGGACGACCACGGATGACGACGGCGGGTGGGACGAGGATGGACGACGACGGCGGGGCTGTACCGGGTGTTGGCCTCCCCTTCTCCTCCCTCTCCTCCTCCTCGCCCTTCTCCTCCCTTCTCCCTCTCCTCCTCCTCCCCCGTTCTCCTCCCTGTCCTCCTCCTCCTCCCTTCTCCTCCCTCTCCTTCTTCTCCTCCGCCCCCTACTCCTCCCTTTCTCCCTCTCCCTTCCTCCTCCTTCTCCTCCCTTTTTTCCCCTCTTCTCGTCGTGGCCGGACGTGATAACGCCGGGCCAGGTCGGCCGAGCCTTGGCGTGCGTCGGCGTCGGCCGGCGCCGGCGGGTGGAGAGGCGGCGCGAGGCGGTGGAGCGGGAAGGTGGCGTTAAGCGGCGGGGGGTAGGTGGCGATGCTTGTGCGGTGGAGGCGGGGGGATAGCGATGGCCGAGGCGGCGGCTTATGATGGCGAAGCGGCGGTCCGCGGAGGCGGGGGCGCGCGGCGTGGCGGGCGTAGCGGCGTCGGTGGCGGGGGGGCGGCCGGTTCGGTTGGCTGGCGGAGTGCGCAGCGTCGCGTCGCGTCGCGTGGCAGTGAGTGGTGTGTGCGGCGTGTGTGTCTGAACAGGCCGAAATGGCTAAGTGTGGGAGGGAGGAACCTTTGCGGCGCCGCCCGGATTTGGTGCTTTCGGCAAAGGCAACATTTTTGTTTGAAAAAAAAAAAATCGAAGAAACTTTCTTTGAGAGCTAGATCAGCGAGGCTCTCGGCAAAGGATTTTATTTCTATTTTTAAAAAGAATATATTTCATGAACCTCCCGGCCCACGTGGCTCAATTTTTGCGAGAGCCCCCACGGAACTCTCGGCAAAGATAAACCTTTGCCGAGGGGCCATCCTAGTCGACTCTCGGGAAAGAAGTCTTTCTTAGGGGCCCACCTCGACTCGGCAAAATATATATTTTTTTGATTTTGACTTTGAATTTTTTACGTAGCTAAACTACAGTAACTACAGTTCCATATTCAATTTTTGGAGTTTTTTTTTTACTTGCATTTTACTATATTTCATAAATTTTCATCTTTTATTTGAATTTCTTTACATAACTCAAATTTGAACTACAAGTCATTCAAATAATGGATCTAAATGATTGGAAAATTGATATTCTTGCTTGTTAGTGTGACTTGAGGGCCTAATCAGGTCCACGTCCCAAAATTCGAACATCTTGTCGCATAACATGTGGACTCACTTGCTTGGGTGAATCGTTTTTAAATTATATAAAATGCAAACGAAGTCAAAAATCATGAAATTTGACAAGTTGTCGTGATATCATTTGTTGATTTTGTTATAACATAATATTATTAATCAATTAACATAAAATAAGGGCTTAAGTTAGATGTCAACATAAGTCTAGGGTCTAACTAATATATTTCCACGAGTTTTGGTATTACGTGACTTTCAGGGGACTTAACAAGGATAAATGCACGAGAGAAGAATGGAGAAAGTTCGGAATATACCTCACATATGATGACAAGACTTGACCGTGAAGTAACTCAACCCAAAATGTGGACTAAAACACTCTAGAAGGTACCAGAGGACACCAGAAGAAACAGGAAGCCGAGAAGCTTACGGACCTGGCGGCGCTTGAGCCTTTAGGCCCGCCGCCGGTGGGGTCCTCTGTCGACCTCACATTTTATGTCGGGTTTACCACCGACCTTGAGGTTGTATCTACACCGTTATTGAAGGTCGGTTTGATCCAAGGGTCCATGTTCATCGCCAAGTCCTATATAAGAAGACCACGACCCGAGGGGTGAAAACCTAAGTCATTACTAATTCATACCAAGTCATTCTCATTCAACTCAAGTCCAACCAAGTCTAGACCTAAGCCCTAGTTCATCATATTAGAAGTAATTAGCTATCTTGCTAGTTCTAGAGGAAGATCAAGTTCATCTTGAGTTCTGATAGTCAAGAAGTAGCGGGAGCATCGTTCTTGAGACTTCTCTCTTGTATTCGATCTGTAAGTATTATTATTATCGAGAATACAATTGTTATGACTTTGATCTATATTATGATTATATTCTTATTGATATGTGTTTATGCATGCTATGGTTATATATTTAGTTTAGTGAGTTTGTCTTATATTTTATGCATGGAATTGTATAGCATCCACGTAGATGATCACTATGTGGGTGATAAGCAATGTGTAAATGTGGTGTTTATACAACGTTTATACGCAATTGCACCCTACATTAGGGCCGTGTGGTAGATCAGCGGGAGTGAAACAGTCCTATTGAGTCCTTTGGAATCCACCCTCAGAATGTAGGACTAGTTGAGCTTTAATTACGGTGATGATCAAGTTTTGTCCTTGGTTGTCATTGGTAATGCTTACCATGTGTAGATGTAATGCAACCTTGCCATGATAGCTAGATGTATTGCACTAATTGTAGTATTCATTGACATATGATTAGGAGTATCTTAGGAATATTCTTTCTATTCTTTCTATAACATGCTAATAGCTCATTATGATACTAGTGGCATATGATGATCTTAGACTTGGGTATTTATCATTTATTTAATTATCTTTTATCTTGTGACTTATCTGTTGAGTATTGTTTTGGTGCATATGGCTACTCTGCATTATACAAGCTGTAAGTGGATCTCATAAATAAATCACAATCTAAATCATTGGATACCCTTTTCTCTCTACTTTCCATAGACTCCCTTTCCCTGTGGTAAAATATAAATACGATACCTAGATTACTCCCGGTGAAGTGCTACGATGGTATTTCTATCTGTGTGCTTGCAGATATCATGTTCATTCTTTATCAAGGCCTATCAAGAATACCATACCCGTATTTCTTTTAGCGTTATTGCTAGGGTGGCAGACTAGTGTATAGGTAATGCTTAGAAATGAGTGGTATACCTTGAGTACATATCTGGTGAGATTAACTCCACTATGGATAATGATGCTAAGATACATCCCACTACTAACACCGCCTAACCGGCTTTGTTGGATCATGAGATTAATTCCATATCCAAGCTAACATGATTAGATAGATATCCCATATATATTTCTTTCGCCTTCTAATTTGGATCGTGTTAGAAATATCAACAAGCATTTTGGCGCCGTTCTTGCGGAAGGGCGTAGTCTATCGAGTAATAGTTTTCTTGGCTTTGCTTCCAAACTTTCCTAGTTTGGAAAAGGCGTAATCAATCTTTCAAAAAAAAATTTAAATGTGTTTTTCTAACTACATAAGTTTTCCTAGTGCTACTTTCCAAACTTTCTCTAGTTAGGAAGGGTATTAGCCAAAACTTAGATAGTGTTACTCCTAATAAGTTGGTATTGTTTCTAACTTTCCTAGTTAGAAGGGTGCTAGCCAAAAATCCTATAAACACATCATATATGGAAATAAAGAGATCACTTGCATCACATAATGCATTGAGAACCCATTATCACATACTCAAACAGGTTCAACCCTGTTTTCTATTTGTTTTGATTTTATGCGGGGAAATTGTATGAATTGGAACCGTCGAGAAAATTTTGTTGAAGATCTGAAAAACTAATCGGATAGGCCGGGAGAAAAACTCGGACAAACTCCGGCACCTACATCATCATCATCATCATCTTTCGAGGCGTTGATCAAGTCGGTGAAGCTTATCACCTGAATTTGAAGCTATGGCAACTAAGACGCCGTGAGTTCTCGGCTCCTACCACGGACAACATTTTCAGCGGTCGAAGGTAGAGGTTGGAGACAATGGCTTTGAGCTTAAGCCGGGGCTCATAAACATGGTGCAAGCTAGCCAATTACGTGGAAAGGCACATGAAGATGGTAGTGCTCATCTCCAACACTTTACGGAGATTTGCGGCACATTCACTATGAAGGACATATCGAGCGCAATCTTGCTTCATCTCTTTCCATTCTCATTATTGGGAAAGGCCAAGCAATGGTTCTATGCTACTAAGGAAAAAGAATACAACTTGGGATTTATGTTCCACAGCCTTTCTTGCTAAGTTCTTTCCTATAGGCAAGGCGAATGCCTTAAGAGGGAAGATATCAAATTTTCAACGGCGGCATGATGAATCTGTCGAAGGCGTGGGGCGTTTCCAAGAATACATTTTCAGAATGTCCACGCCATGGGATGGAGAAGTGGTCGTTGATGCAAACTTTCTATCATGGGCTTGTTCGATTGCTCGTGAAACTATGGATCTTTGCGGTGGTGGTGCTTTCTTATCACTTACACTATCAAATGCTCTGAGCTTATGGAGAAGATGGCTTCCAACCAAGGTTGGAGTGAAAAGCGTCAACCCGCAAGAGAGGAATGCACCGGCTAAAAAGAAGTAGATATGCTATCTGCTAAAATGGACTTAATTATGAAGAGGTTTGAGGATAGAGATCCTCAACTCAAAGGCGATCATGCAAATCCAAGATTCATGCATGACATGTGAAGAATGTGGAAACACAGGCCACACTAGCGAGGAATTGCCCGGAGATTGTGGAGGACATTAATTTCATCAATAACAACAACAACAACTACCGTCCTCAACGAGAATCAAGGTCGGAACCAACAGAGGCCCAATTACCAAGGAAACTACCAAGGTAATAGCCAAGGTAACAATTTTAATACTTATCAACCTTCTTTGAGAGACCTTGTTATTAACCAAGGAAAAACTATGGAGAATCTGTCTAGAAAAATAGCAACTAATGATAAAGCTCTTAAACTTATTAATACTCGTTTAGAAAGCTTTTTCTTCAGCTATTAAAAATCAACACGTTTTAATAAAATGATAGAATCTCAGATTTCGCCGGCTTTTACGTTCCACTAACCACACGGGTAAGATTCGGGACAGCCGAAAAGAATTAGAAACCGCAAATCTTGTTTATATTTATAATGCGGTAACTACTATAGAGAGACCTCGGGGAAGGCTCTTTGGTTGGATGACTCGATGCCACCTAAGAAGGAAGATCCAGGAAGGCCAGTCATTACAATCCGGATAGGACAACACACCTTCGATAATGCTCTCGTGACTTCGGCTCAAGCGTGAATATAATGCCTAAGGTAATTTATGAAAAGATTTATAGTGAACCACTATGGAAAACAAATATGTGCTTGTAGCTAGCGGTCGAGTCATTCTTTATCCCGGGGATCCTTGAAGATGTGTGTGTGGGAATGGGGAGGCTCTTACGTGCCGGCCAGACTTCGCGGTCGTAGATCTTTGGAAGAAATGAAAGATCAACAATCATACTCGGCCGACCATTCTTATGCTCGGCTAAAGCTATCATCTACGCAGACGGTCGCGAAGATTTGTTTCAATATTAACGGAAAAAAGGAGAAGTTCAACTTCAAGAATAAGGTACACACCTCTCTTACTCAACCCCAACATTCCTATTCATATTTTTTGAACCAAAGGTAGAAATCTACAACAAGAATAGAAGAAGGAATCGGAAACGAGAAACAAGAAGGCGCAGCCTACAAAGGTAATGGTGGTAAATAAAATAAAATCTTATAATGATCATTTACTTCAATCTCCTATGCTTCCTAAACAAGACGATCCAGGTACTCCTACCATCGCATGGTCTATTCAATGTTTAACTTTCTATAATACATTTTGCGATACGGGATCCGGTATTAATCTAATGGCAAAAGTAACATATGAACTATTATTTGGAAAATTGCCATTGCAACCAACATTTGTGCAGCTACGGATGGCGGACCAATCTTCTGGGATTCTGAAGGAATTGCTAAAGACGTACCAGTCAAGATCATGGACCACTATGTTCTCACCGACTTTGTAGTCATGGACATGGGGAAGGAAGAAGATCCTCCAATAGTGCTTGGGAGACCGTTTCTCAACACTACACGCGCCATCATCTACATCCATACGGGAGAGATACATTTCCAATTCCCTCTGAAAAGGTGCGTGTGTTCTTCAATAGTTATAATGATTATATGAGACCCGAAAAGAGCAGGTCGGCTCGTCGCGCCAAAAGGAGGAGTGGATTAAAGATCTAGAAGAAGATAAGGTAAGTAAAGAGGTTAAATCCCTTACACCCGAATCATCCATGGAGAAAGAAGAATCAACCACTCCGGAGAAGAATCCACCAACTAAGCAAAAAGTGGAGAAAGAAAAAGACATCTCGAACATCATCGGAAGAGATAATAGAATCATCGGTGCCACCGATTGTGACAAGTGATATACCATGGGAGTAAAGAGCGAGAACTATGAAGTCCTGTTCGGGAGGACTCTAAACCCGAATCCTCGCGAAAGGTATCCTCGCCCGAAAGGTAACTTCGGTAGTTATCCATAAAAATCCCGCATTGTATATTTATCTTTTCATATCATGTTTACTTTTAGTATCTTATATACGCATTTGAAAACAACAAAAATATTTTTGTCTTTTGTTTTGTGAAAACCTTAAAGCCCCATGCTAATATCCCTAAGGCTTAAACACCTCTAGGCTATTTCTTTGTGGTGGCATAAAAAATAATAATAAAATAAAATAAAGATGCATAAGTACTTTATCTTTTCTTGCATATATAAAAATAAAAATCCAAAAATATTTATCCCGGGCAATTTAAGGTAAAGTGGTTAACCCCTAATGTTTAATCAAGTTCCACTAGCTTTGTTGTCTATTTGAAATTCAGCGAAGAAGAGAGACATGTTAGGCACCATCCTTGTCGCCAACTACCTCAACCTCTACATCAAGGACCACACTTCAATCCGGCTTGGGGGAGTGCACCCTGATTATCCCGATAAGTATCTATCTATACTATAGTATTAATAATATTAGTTAAATATTTAGTTTGCTATAGAGTTTATTAAGAGTCTAGTTTGAGTCTAGTTGTTTTAAAAGAGTCTTTATTTAGAGTGTGAATAAAAGGATCAAGAGAGAATGAACACCGGTTTAATTTGCTCAACTAAAATGAACCCCAAAATCTGCCAACATGGAGATGATGAATAGTTGCTCCGTTGTTATACTTTTCTAGTACCTAGCTTTCAAGCTTAATTTCTCTTGAGCTCCATTTGCAAAATTACTTTGACTTGAGATTTACTCTAAACCTGAATATCTATGGGTTGCAAATGCTTGCTCTAAAGTCTAGGTAATTGACGGATATGATATATGATAGTCTGAGCTGCTATTTGATCATACTCCTAGTGACACTAGATTTCTGGAGATTTATATTTTCAAAATTGAAAATGCACATGATAAGTTCCTGTGTGACAAGAGTGTGAACCTCCTACCATAGCCATATATACATGTTCCCTAGATTAGGAAAACCCTTTGAGATCTATATAGGTTGCTTGCTTTGCATTGAGTTTGTTCAATCTTTGTCGACCCTTAGAAACTTGTCATGCCGATCATGTACATTCCACCTGATTCCACCTCACTACACTCCACTCCACTCGACTCCATTCACTTATATGCTATTTCCACCCTGGAAGTACGCATCCACCGCATATACACTCATACATATACACTACCATATACATCCATTCACTCTAGCCACCAAAAATGTTCAACTCATATCCGTGAGAGAGCAACCAAAAATATTCCCTATACCCATCCACTCATTCATTTCTAGCCAATATCTTACAGAAGCTCCATTACATTTGTTTATCTCTCAAAAGTTATTGCGAAAGAGATTTGGGTTGTAGATTAAAAAAAAAAAAGGGAGATGAAAAATGGACAAGTGTCCTCTGGGCGAGTAGAGCCTACCTCCCTAAGAAAAAGAAAGAATAAAGGAGAGTTAAAAAATAGACAAGTGTCCGCTGAAAACAATGGGTACTTAGATGCTCGCCTCTCCATAAAAAGAAAGAAAAGATACGACCCAAGTTCTCATAAAGTTTCCAAATTCTAAAAGAGAGAAGATTCCTCAAGGAGTACAAGTAAGATTTTCTCTCATTCATTCCATACATTCTACTATTTTTCCTACCACTATAGTCTATCCACCATACACATGCACCACTTGATCAAGTGTGGCTTGTAACTTTGGATCCATTGCTTGAATTTACAATATATGCTTAGTAAGTAAATTTAGTTTTCTCCTACCTATGAGCTCGGATATATAAGCCTTAGATATAGGGTGAGAGAGAAGAAGGCATAGTGTGCTCTTTGCCTTAGCCAAAAATTCTACATATTATGAGAGAAAGGCAACACTATCTTATTGCCTTAGAGAGGATCCACAAATACCACAAATGAGAGATTAGAGAGAGTCATCTTTGGAGTTTTATTTGAAAATCGGCTTAAAAACTCGGAAGGGACAGTTGATCAAAAGAGTTTGAGATCTGATGCTTTCGACTTGACTGCTCTATCTTTCAATTACCCAAGATTGAAGAAAAAGTTATAAGCCCCAAAAGGTAAGAGGTAATATGGGTAAGTTGAAGTTTTTTGAAAAGTTTATCCTTATCGGAGAGAAATTTTGTTCGAGAGCATGTGTACTCTTAAGGTGTGATAGCGTTGCGGCAACTCTGATCCAAGTAAGAAGTTTAATATAATATCATGTGTCTTGCTAGGGACTAGCAAGAGGTAAGTTTAGGGGAGCTTGTTGACACCTATTATAACATAATATTATTAATCAATTAACATGAAATAAGGGCTTAAGTTAGATGTCAACATAAGTCTAGGGGTCTAACTAATATATTTCCACGAAGTTTTTGTATTACGTGACTTTCTAGGGACTTAACAGAGATAAATGCAGAGAAGAATGGAGAAAGTTAGGAATATACCTCACATATGATGACAAGACTTGACCATGAAGTAACTCAACCCAAAATGTAGACTAAAACACTCTAGAAGGTACCAAAGGACACGGAAGAAACAGGAAGCCGAGAAGCTTCGGACCTGGCGGCCTTGAGCCTTTTTAGGGCCGGCCGCCAGTGGGGTCCTCTGTCGACCTCACATTTTTATGTCGGTTTACCACCGACCTTGAGGTTGTATCTACACCGTTATTGAAGGTCGGTTTGATCTAAGGGTCCATGTTCATCGCCAAGTCCTATATAAGAAGACCACTGACCCCTGGGGTGAAACCCTAAGTCATTACTAATTCATACCAAGTCATTCTCATTCAACTCAAGTCCAACCAAGTCTAGACCTAAGCCCTAGTTCATCATATTAGAAGTAATTAGCTATCTTGCTAGTTCTAGAGGAAGATCAAGTTCATCTTGAGTTCGATAGTCAAGAAGTAGCAGGAGCATCGTTCTTGAGACTTCTCTCTTGTATTCGACTGTAAGTATTATTATTATCAGAATACAATTGTTATGACTTTGATCTATATTATGATTATATTCTTATTGATATGTGTTTATGCATGCTATGGTTATATATTTAGTTTAGTGAGTTTGTCTTATATTTTATGCATGGAATTGTATAGCATCCACGTAGATGATCACTATGTGGGTGATAAGCAATGTGTAAATGTGGTGTTTATACAACGTTTATCTGTAATTGCACCCTACATTCGGGCCGTGTGGTAGATCATGGGAGTGATGACAGTCCCTATTGAGTCCTTTGGAATCCACCCTCCGAATGTAGGACTAGTTGAGCTTTTAATTACGGTGATGATCAAGTTTTGTCCTTGGTTGTCATTGGTAATGCTTACCATGTGTAGATGTAATGCAACCTTGCCATGATAGCTAGATGTATTGCACTAATTGTAGTATTCATTGACATATGATTAGGGTATCTTAGGAATATTCTTTCTATTCTTTCTATAACATGCTAATAGCTCGTATGATACTAGTGGCATATGATGATCTTAGACTTGGGTATTTATCATTTATTTAATTATCTTTATCTTGTGACTTATCCTGTTGAGTATTGTTTGGTGCATATGGCTACTCTGCATTATACAACTGTAAGTGGATCTCATAAATAAATCACAATCTAAATCATTAGATACCCTTTTCTCTCTACTTTCCATAGACTCCCTTTCCCTGTGGTAAAAATATAAATACGATACCCGGATTACTCCTCGGTGAAGTGCTACGATGGTATTTCTATCCGCGGCGCTTGCGGATATCATGTTCATTCTTTATCAAGGCCTATCAAGAATACCATACCCGCATTTCTTTGAGCGTTATTGCTAGGGTGATGGACTAGTGTATAGGTAATGCTTAGAAATGAGTGGTATACCTTGAGTACATATCTGGTGAGATTAACTCCACTATGGATAATGATGCTAAGATACATCCCACTACTAACACCGCCTAACTTCGCTTTGTTGGATCATGAGATTAATTTCATATCCAAGCTAACAAGATTAGATGGATATCCCATATATATTTTTTCGCCTTCCTAATTTGGATCGTGTTAGAAATATCAACAATCGCATGAGTAGTCTATGGTAAAAATTTGAGAAGGTTTCATGCAAGTTTGCATCGCATCGCGTAAAACACGGACACATCGATATTAGAACTTCTCTGGAGATGTCACGGTTTCTCGCGATCGGGATGCAAACTTGCACGAAACCTTCTCAAATTTTTACCACAGATCACACATGTGATATCATGACAACTTGTCAAATTTCATGATTTTTCGACTTCATTTGCATTTTATATAATTTAAAAACGATTTACCAGCAAGTGAGTCCACATGTGATGCGCACAAGATGTTTGAATTTTGGGACGTGGACCTGGATTAGGCCTGAAGTCACACTAACAAGCAAGAATATCATTTTTCCAATCATTTAGATCCATTATTTGAATGACTTGCAGTTCAAATTTGAGTTATGTAAAGAAATTTATATAAAAGATGAAAATTCATGAAATATAGTAAAATGCAAGTAAAAAACTCCAAAATTGAAGTAGTTACTGTAGCTTAGCTACAGAAAAAAAAAATTCAAAGTCAAAATAAAAAAAAATAATATTTTACCGAGCCGATGTGGAATTTCGGCAAAGACTTCTTTGCCGAGAGATGACTAGCGGGCCCTCGGCAAAGGCTAGGTCCTTGCCGAGAGTTCCAAGGGGCTCTCGGCAAAGATTGTGCCACGTGGCTGCCGTCGGCAGGGATTAATTTTGTTTTCAAAAAAAAAAAAAAATATTCTTTGCGAGAGCTTGGCGTCAGCCCTCGGCAAAGAGTTAAATGTTTACCGAGGGTTGGACGGCCGGCCCTCGGCGCTACTGGCGTTACGGGCGCGTGGCTCTTCTCCGAGGGCTGCAGATTTGCCGGCGGCCCTCGGTAGAGACCCGTCTCTGCCGGCGGCTACGTTTTGCCGACGGCCCGACCCTCGGACCGTGTGGTATCCTTTGTCGAGAGCCGCGCTCGGCAAAGGCCAGCTTTGCCGAGGGCCCGATTTCAGGCGCTCGGCAAAACGCTGTACTCTCGGCAAAGGTTGATTTTGCCGTAGTGCCACCTGATACTTGGGGAGGAAGGTGGCGTTATTGGAGATTCCCGGTCAGAGTATCTCTGGTGCATTGACCCTTTAGGTTTGCTTCCTCACTCATTTCCTACTTTTGATTTCGTAACCAGTGTCTGTACTTTGTAATACTGGATGGATCCATTAGTTTTCCAGACAATTTCTTAATTTATTGCAGCAAACCTGTGAACATGAACAGTTTAGTGCAAGCTTAGCATTATCTCACCAAGTTTGGCACTTTAGGAATTGTGTTATTGTGCACTCATTTGAGACAACAGCTCTTCCATGCCTCTTGGGAGTAGTGTTGCAACAATCCACAAGCAACATTTCCTTTCCTTACTAAAATGAGAATTCTGTTCAATGCCAACAAGATAACAAATTGTGTTGAAGTCAGTAGGCTTTGTTTGGCGTATATTCAGTTCCAGGCTTCTTGGTTGAAGCTAGCACAGGTTTGTCAGGAGTATTCATGTACTCCATATGGGCTGGCCTACCTGTTTTAAATCTGAACGCCTTGCACCGCTCCCATAGTTTTGTCAGAAGTATTCATGTACAGTATATAAAAAAGAAGTATTCATGTACTTCGTATGCTTTATTCAGTATTCTTGTTTGACTACAGGTCTCTCCAGGGGAAATCGCATATCTGGAACCCTACCGAAGGAGCTTGGACGCATTCCCAAGTTGAAACCCATATGAGTTGCATATGTGCGTCCATTGCAATTTGCAAGTACCTGCATCTTGCTTGAAGTAAAACTGAACGAAGATTTTGTCAAAAAAAAAAAAAAAAAAAACTGAACGAAGAAATGAGCTCAGTAACCTTATAACTAATTTGTGCAGACAGCTAGAAGGCAATCAGCGTGCGGGTTCCTGTTTTGCTAGTTCTTTTTCATGCTATGGTACACGTGGCTAATTAAAAAGCTTGACATGTTTAGAAGTCAGTCAACTAGTTTTCTCTGCTGTTATTTGATTTCTGCTGACAGCACTGCCTAACTGCCACTCGCTTCCTCAGGGTTCGGAAAGTGATGACGATGACAAAAAAAAAAAGAACAGCACCAGGGAAGGCAGAAGATGCAAAGTAGTTGTCTATGGTTTTCATGACAAAGAGATGACGACAATGATAGCGAAGTTTAGAGTTCTAAGATGATATTGTATACTAGTTGATCACATGCCATCTACTCCCTCCGTCCCTAAATAGATGTCATTCTCGCTTTTCGAGAAGTCAACGTTTTCAAACTGCCGGCAATTATATATTAAAATATATAAATATTTATACTAAATAATTAGTATCATCAGAAAGATCTTTAAGTCTAGTTTTTTAATAAATTTATTTAAAGATATAAATGTTACACGTATTTTCTACAAACCTAGTCAAAGTTGAGGAAATTTGACCGGCACGCACCCCATAGCGACATCTAAAAAGGGACGGAGGGAGTATTCTTTTGTTATCTCCCAACCACGTAATGTTACGCACTTATTCATTCTCTTATCAAATGTGTTTCGCATACTTTCTAGCGTGCAAAGAATATAATCCAATAAATTGGCCATTTTTTTACAAATATGCGTACCAACGCTTTGACCATCTGTCTCATCGACAATTATCAATTCTGTAGGGACAGCTGACGATTTGTAGATGCAATTTAATATTGAGCCACCACTATAATTTCTAGAAATAACGTAGAATTGCCAAAAAAAAAAATTACATTTTTCCTTTGCCGCTTTGTGGCCGGCACTTGAGCTCTTTAACTCTTACTGTCCAAGAGCTGTCCTTGACCAATCGACCTACACAAGGGTATGTGTCCAATTGAGATATTCTTGCTAGTCATGTTATGTTCATCTGATTTGAAATAATTACAGTAATAACTAAACTTGGTCAGAAAATTTCACGGATTCACACAACATCATTTTTGGCTCCACGATCACCCCATAAAAGTTTCAAATGATTTCGACAAAGTGGTACTATACATCCTTCACAGCCAAGAGCATCTCTCACTTAGTCATATAGGGCTATGTGAGCCATGTATGCCTTTGTGAGGGATTTGCAGCAACGCTTTTCGGAATCACTTGAATTTTTATGTGATGTTTATACATCAAAATCATGAGGCTATGCAAGTTTTTAGATTTTTCTAGACACTTTATGGTATTTTAACATTTATTCCTTAGTAATTGAACAAATAATTACAATAATAGCTAAACTTGGTCAGAAAATTCCACGGAGTCACACAACATTTTTTGGCTCCACGACCACTTCATAAAAAAGTTTCAAATTATTTCAACAAATTGGTATTATACATCCTTCACGGCCGGGGAGCATCTCTCACTTAGTCATACAAGACTATATGAACCACGTATGTCTTCGTGGGGGATGTGCAACACCATTTTGTTGGAATCACTTGATTTTTTATATGATATTTATACACTAAAATCATGGGGCTATGCAAGTTTTTAGATTTTTCTAGCTACTTTATGGTATTTTAACATTTATTCTTTTAGTAATTGAACAAATAATTATAGTAATAGCTAAACTTGGTCAGAAATTGGCACTGGCTCATCATAATTTGAATTCGGCACTAAAATAAGATTTTTCCATCTTAAGAAGTTATGAAACTTTATAGTTGACAAGTTTTTCATTTGAATTCGTTTAGGGCGTCAAACAATCAATTTACACTTAGTTTAGGATAATATGTGGGGAACAAAATTCGATTATGGACACAAGGGATAAAAGGGTGCAGTGGTAGAGAAGAGTACCTGTGAGGAGGAGGTCATAGGTTCAAATCCTATGAATGGCGTGTGAGCTCCTTTGGTTTTTATAAAAAATGTTTTGCTATTTTTTTTTTTTTTTCAGGTTCTACAATTCCTGTTTAGGAATAACTTTTTTTATAAAAAATGTTTTGCTATTTTTTTTTCTTCTTTTTAGGTTCTACAATTCCTGTTTAGGAATAACTTTACTCAAATTAGGAATCACTCATTGTCACACATCGTACTGCAATAACTTTACTCAGATTAGGAATCACTCCTGCTCCTAGATTACACTACACAAGAGGCAACTGGATCTGCAAGTTGTGATTATTTTCATAAACAACGCAAACTGCAAGTATATGATTCTCAGACTGCAAGTATATTTCCAGATCAAAGTTCAATGACAACCAGTCCACAGCAAGGTGGTCAGAATCCAATTTTCAGGTTTAGTTTACGACCAGATCCTGAATTCCTGACTAACTACAATACAAAACTAGACTAGGTACTGGACCTTACTTCAGAAGGAGGAGGATCGCCAGTTCATGAAGGCGGGATGTAGGACTATTGAGACAGCCCTGATGGAGGTGTTCGCAAGACATGACTGGCGATTTAGCAACATAATTGGTATTTAGTTTGTTGCTTTTGAAAACATTATTGCTTGATGGCTCAAAACTTCATTTTTGAGATTCCTTAAAGATGTTTTACTTGCTTGTAATAATGAACAGCCATATGCATTAGTCGATGCAGAAGCTGAGATATTAATATATTCCCTTTTCTAAAAAAATACATGACGACAGCTTCAGCAACCTAGCAGTTACACTGGAAAAGGTACTCGGCCACAACACTGGCAGTTACACTCGAAGAGCAACTGATGAAAGAAAAACAGACAGCTGACTGCCACAGCTTTTCACGAGACGATATCATCCAGATTGATGAAAAACACCATCCAAGTGCGAAACATCCACAATGTTAGAGCCATTCCTTGCACCATTCTGCAATTACAACGCTCCATACAAATTCTCGGCAGTTTGGACAGTGTGCAGCGCCAGGCATAATTGAACTGCACCAGATAGCCTTCCGGTGTTTGAAGCCCAGGCAAGGTACGACTAAAAAACTTGTAACACCTAAAAAAAGCAAGACTTTTTGTGCTCAGTACGCTTCAGCTTTCTAGTGGTGAGGTCATCAAAGAGAAAGAAAGCATCCTGCACATGGTAGCCATATCAACATTTGTGAAAAAAAAAACAAGAATATTGTAAAATTTACAAAAAGGATCAATCAATGAGCTACCTTGTTGGATGGCTTTAGGTTGAGCAAATTAAGCAATTTATAAAAAGGACTGGGAGAGAAATCAATATTTTTGTGATCGAGCATGTCACAGGGTGAGTTGTCCATTTCGGCAAGCACAGATTTGTGGATGTAGAAGCTGCACAAATAAATTTCAGCATCAATACAAACTGGCAAATCTAAGTAACTTGCTGTATCATTATCAAACATTACCTAACATAAAAGCAATATCTCTTGCATCAGCCTCAGATCCATTGTTGGGAACACGAGCTTCCCCTGAATCTTCTCCTTGGATGAGTTGACAAACGGGACAAAGGCATTGCATCCACTCCTTGGATGAGCTGAGTACATCAATCTGTTACAAGCACTTTGGACTACACGAAGTATATCCAGAACCTTGTCTAAATTGTACTCACACTTTGAATAACGACAAATCTCAACTCCAAACCTATATGATGGTTCATATAGATGACCGCACAGAGCAAACTCTCGACAAACCGCCTGAGAACACGCTGAAACACAAATCTCCATGTCGAAGTTGACGTTGATGTCGCCCTCATCTTCATCGGAGCCGTCATGGAGAACACGGATCCAGCCTGGGTCTTCGCCGTTGCCGGAGAGGAGCAGGAGGAAATAAATCCCCAACACCAAGAAACTTGCGTGGAGAAAACCTAAGCCTAGACTCAATCTAAAGGGAAAACTTATTAAAACGATGGATCCCCCACTCCCTCCGACCTCCGGCTGCCCGGAGGAGGGAGGGAGGGGACCAATGGTGGTAGAACGAGAAGGAGGCGTGGCGGCGGCTCCCTAGGGGGACAGCTTCCCAATCTAGAAACACCAAGATTATATAGAGCATTTAAAAATAGAACATGTTCAAATTGCTCTACTCAACTTGTACATTAATCGCTCTACCTATTAAATTAATAATCGTAGTAACCAGCAGCAGTTGTCCTGACTTGCATGGAAATAAATATGTGGATGTAGAGAGCTCACAGCTGAGGTTCTAACAGCTACGTGGGCTCGACAGTGTGACCAATTAATCAACTGGTTAATTAGCATGATATAGACCTATATCTGCAGTTAACCTGACCTCAAAAGCTTTAGATTCCATCATATAAGTTCAAGAATATACTGTCACAAGTAGGTGGCAGTCAGTTCTCTCAAATGTAATAATGATATAAACATGCTGGCCTTTCAGCAGTAGTCACTAGGATTTATGTACCTGGGTCAATTTTGGAAGAGTACAGAGTTGTCTCCCATTAATCAAAGCATATAGCAGCTCAGTCTTCTCCTGGATATGATCAGAGCCCATCACCTGATGCAGTAAAACAAGGCCACACTTGTCAGGACGATCATCAGAGAAGTGAAACACTACGATTCAACGCAGTTTGCATCCCAAAGCACACAGAACACAACAATTCTCTCATCTAGAGGTGCCTAAAACCGCTAATGTGATCCAACAGAGTATATGCAAGGAAATATCAAACCAAAATTGACAGAATCCGAACACTGAAGACTGAAAGCGAGTAGTAAGTGATAAGCAACCTTGATGTAGTCCCAGAGGAAGCAGGAGGGCATGAAGAGCGGCGGGCGCACGAAGGTGAGGCGGCGAGGTGGCGCACCTCCACCGGTCGGGCGGCACGAGCAGCGCGGTGGCCTCCCGACCCCAGCCACGGGGAAGAGTCCCTCCACCAGGTCCTTCTCCTCGAGGGGCAGACCCCGCGCAGAACCAGGGCGACCCGGTCCACGGCCTCCCGAACATGGCGGGTGGCGCGGATCGAGGCGCGGCTTCGGGCGGACGACCTCGAGGGCGGCGGCGCAGATCGAGGCACGGCTGCCGGCGCGCTCTCCTCCTCGATTCGTCCGACCAGCTCCTCCTCCTCGATTGGGCTCGTCGCGGGCGGCGGGCGGAGGAGTAGCGGCCCCGCGGCCGGCAGCCTGTGAGGGAAGCGGTACGCGGATGGGATCCAGGCACGGCGAGGCCGCCACAAGCTTTGCCACCTCGGACCACAGCGTCTGCGACCGCCATCGATGCCCGCACCTTCTCCGCGATCGGGACCTCCATCGCCATCGACGCCCGCACCTTATCCGCCATCAACGCCCGGACCATCGACGGCGGCGGATGAAACCCTAAACTAAAAAGAAGAATTCCATCAAACTATATTATTTGAATTATGTACACTCTAAATATACTAGTCACAACATTATTGTTACAATTATAAATGTACCATTTTACCCTTACTAAAAAAAAGAACTACGAAAAAGGAATTGCCACTCTTTTATTTCGAGTCCTAATCCCCACCAATTTTAGAGGCATTAGGAGGCGTTAAACGCCTTTGGGCCCACTAACCTTAGAGATATCAAACGCCTCCCGGTTGACGCCTCCCAACGCCTCTCCTTGTCTTGGGCCCACAAATCATAGACATATGAAACGCCTCCCAACGCCTCTCCAAGCATTGTAAAATTTCTCTTGAGATAAAGATTGGTTCTCACATGACACATCTGAGAACATATTTGATGTATCTGGGAATATTCAGCGTACATCACCATCCACTCATCAAAATATTGCCGTCTGCTCGCAAGTGGTCAGGTGATATGTTTACCAGCTGTGAAAGATTAATCACATCAAAGAGGACCTTTGGTGATATATTCAAGGGTTGGATTTCTGAAAAGCCCAAGTACGAGACCCCTAATGCTGGACTAGTCTCTGAATACATTATCAGAAAACTCTTCGGCATCAGGAACGGACTCACTGTAAATGGATCACAACAGCATAGGTAGTTCTTTATCCCATTTTATGCCTGATATCGTTTCCATTGCATACTAGTGTTCCAAGGTTTACAAAATTACCAGCAATTTGTTAATTAATTTGTTTATCACATTTTTCATGTTGCCACTCTGGTATATGGCCAGTGAACCTGATTCCTGTCGATCAGGCCACGGCAAAATGGTGAACACAAAGACACCAGCTTCTTGGATCGTCGCAACTGCTGCTCCGCACCATGCAACAGGGAACCGCGGCCTCCTTTCTGGCTTCATAATGGAGCATGATGATCTGTTTGTTCATGCAGTCAACCGGGTACCCATGAAGGTTCTTGCCCGTGGCGCTGTGGTTACAGATGCGTTCATCCTTCCAGATGTGTGGTTTGTACCCGGGCTCACAGAAAACCTGGTGTCAGTTAGCCAGCTTGCTGAGCTAGATCACAGCATTGGGTTTGGCCGTGGTGAATGCTGCATTAGGAGTTCTCGTGATGCCAAGATCATAGGGAAAGGACGTCTTCAGAAAGGTGGACAATACATGCTGGACTACCTCAAGGTTCCACTTGCCATATGAGGGGTTACATCCTGGCTTCCGTTAAGATTCATCGCTGGTGTTCTATTATGTGATTTGAATAAAACTAGCAGGGTTGGTATAGTAGCTGCGGCTCTGTCTCTCTGGTTCTAGTAGAGCAGGGCTTCAGATAGTTTGGCTTGTGTTCATATGTACTGTATATGGGCTCTCACCTTCATTTCGTTGTCTGATTAATTAAGAACGCCTGTGGATTTCGATCAATATGTATTTGTTGCAGTCCTGGTATGCCACTCATCGTTGCATCGTTTCGACATCGTGCTTTGTCATTCAGTTTTATTTATCTGTGGGTTACGGTTCTTTTTTTTTTTTTTTTTTGAGACCGGGGATATAACCCTTTTTCATTAAGCAGAAGGGAATGGTCAATAGACCTACACATAGGTGATACAACCGGGTACGTTGGTAATCCATGGATTACTAACGAAGACCCGAAACACAAACGAAAGCAAGAAACGGAGGGGCGGGATACCCTCCACCTAACAACCCCACAAGCCAAGCCTAATACTGAAAAAAAACTCAACACCAAGAAAGCCAGTGGCGATTGTAGCCGTAGAAGAACAGGGGATTCCGAGTGCTCCTCCGAGTCACTGAGGGCAAGGACCACGGGCGAGAAGCGCCGACATGAAGAAAACACCTCCGAGTCACTTAGGCAGGACCACGGGCGAGGCGCCCCGGCATGAAGAAACCCTCCTCTGTGGGTTACGGTTCGCTCCATGCTTTGAGGACTCTGCTTTTAGCCTTTCATGTACCGATAAACTCATCTGTTTCACTGCTGAATATGGAGGGAGAGAAACAACAAAATACAGATGTGTTGAAATGATTATTATGTAACTGTATTTTTTTTTCCATTGCCTAGGACTACTGCAAAAGGCTAAATAACAAAATCCACCACTACATGTGCTGTTATTCCTTGTCCAGTTTAAAGTTAGCAAATTATTCTGAAGAATATAAGTAATATAGGATGAAGTATAGCTTGAGGTTATATGTTGGACAGGGTAGCAATGCTAACTTTAACATATATTAATGTTATTAAAGCTTTATAATCACAATTTGCTCAATGAAAATTAAAGATCACAAAATAGAGCCACCTTTGGTGTGCGCTAGTCTCCTCCGCTTCTCAAGATGTTCGAAATATCATATAAAAAATTGCATGTGTAGTAATCTAACTTTACCATAGAAATACAGTTCTTACAATTATCGCTATTAGTATAGATATATAAATTTTTTTGATAAAATGTATAAATTATCAAAAGTGGAAAGTTATATAAGTTGTGGATATTAGTTTCAGATAATACGTTTGTATCATTTTAATGTGTCATTGAGGGATTTTTTTTTTTTCAAGATTGTTTAGGGCCTCTTGGTGGGGCCTGTGATGGCTTCAGCTTGTGCACTGTTGTGCACTATACGGCTACACGTACCAGAAGCCAATGAAGTCCCTCGAGACTCGCTATTCACCAGCTTTTTCTGAATGTCAGTTTATTTTGAAAAGAGAAAAAGGCTTCTTCTGTTATAGTATTGTGCAATACAACTACAGTACGTGCATTAGGATAAGCTGGAGCCGCGCTGCCACGGAGGGATTTAATTTGAGTGTATATTTTAGTTGTCTAATAGATGCAGAGGAGTACCTTAAACGTAAATTTAAGGAGTTACTCCGTATTTCAGTTATCTATCGTCATAATGGAAAGTGATTAATTAGAAGATCCAATGTTACAGTTACGATAGATTACATTTCATAATGGCATTATGGGTAATTTATATACAAATCAGTGTGTTACTTTATGTTGTTTCTCAAAATCTTCAGGAGTTAGCATTGACAGTAGTGACTAGTGAGCGACCGCTATGGAGATTTGAGAAAGGAAGGCTGGGAGAAGGTGAAGAGAGGCGGGCGGCGGCAGTTCGAAACTGGAATAGGAAGGCAACAAGAGAAATTCTTACGATGCCATTTTATATGTTGAGGTCTGATGCTAGAGTGGGCTGTTGTTGGGCTGGTTGCCTAGTACGTGCAGTGGGTTTTTTTTTTTTTGAGTCAACGGGCTAGCCCATGAGTAAGATTGTTGGCTTGAGCCCGACCTAAACTTTCCAGTGATTGAGAAAAATGGGCCCGAGCCTGCCGGACGTATTTGGCATGACTTGTGCAGGTCCGATAATTTTGGTGCGGATCGGATCATGTTTGTGTCGGGTGGCCTTGATCACTCTAGGTCCTACACTCCTACCTATACTTTTCGTTCATGTGTCCTCTGCCTCTCCCTCTGTTCTCTGAAATACCATAGATCTTGGATTGGATGAGCAGCCCAACTCTGTTAATTAACAACAAAACAAAAAAAGAACCGTCGGTGTAGTCGGCTACCTAGGTCTACAGGAGCTGATTTCCTGCGATTGCTCAATGCACCGCCACACAACCTTCATAAATGATAAATATACCAATCGGGGTCAGAACTGGAGGTCCTCTTCCTCTCTTTCTTCCTCCTCATCTAGCCAACGTTCTCCATGGCCGTCAAGGTCGATCTCCTCTCCTCCCATCTCCTCACCGGCCCCTAGTTCCTGGACACCCTCCTCGCCATCCCTCGGTCCTCGCACTTGTCTGTGCCTGTGCTTGCCGCCCATGGCTCGACGGTGGCTCAGAATTGGAGAAGGAAGACATGGGCGCTTTAAGCGTGGTATTCGCCGGAGACGGTGGTTGTGGTGTGAGCTCCCAAGCGCGAGGTTGGCTGCCGCCGCGGGGACGTTTGTCGCCGTGCTCTCTTCAAGTCCTTATGCGGCACGGGGGCCGGGCAGCGGTGCAGGCAGTCGGGCGGCGGTGTGGGATGGGGACGGGGAGAGGAGCGCCCGGTGGTGCTTGCGAGCGGCAGCGGCAGCGGCGGTGAGAGTGAGTGGCGTGGTGAGTGAGAGTGAGAGTGAGAGTGAGCTGAGAGGTGACTTGGGAATTTTGGTAGTCTTTGCCGGGCGCCAGATCCACGGCGCTCGGCAAAGAGCTAGGGGGTTATTTCTTTGCCGAGCGCCTTGGATCTAGCGCTCGGCAAACTAGCTTTTTTTTCCCCTCCCAAATTTCGTTTCGCGGTATACATAAAAAACCCGGGAAAGCTAAAAGCACACGCGGGAAACCCTTTGCCGGCGCCAGACGCCGCGGCACTCGGCAAATATGGACCCAAAACTATCGCCCTCAGCCCTAGTTTGCCGAGCGCTGTGGACAGGGCTCTCGGCAAACGTCATGTTTGCCGAGCGCCCTAACCCGCGCTCGGTGAACTTTTTTTTCTTGATTTTCGAGTCCATATTTTTTTCTGTAGCTTCTTTAGGTCACTATTGTGCTACGTGCCTGTGCTTGCCGCTCATGGCTCGACGGTGGCTCAGAATTGGAGAAGGAAGACATGGGCGCCAACGTTGTATTCGCCGGAGACGGTGGTTGTGGTGTGAGCTCCCAAGCGCGAGGTTGGCTGCCGCCGCGAGGACATTGTCGCCGTGCTCTCTTCAAGTCCTTATGCGCGCACGAAGCCACCACCAATGTGAAAGTGACTGCCGCGGCGAGGTGACGCGAGCTCGGCTGCTAGGTCACCCGGCCGCGAGGTCGCGCGAGCCCGGCCCGCCAGCGAAGCTCCCTCGTATGTGCATGAGTCTGGCCCCTCAAGCGTCATCCATGGCACTTAACGTCGAGCGGTGGTGGCCTAGGGGCCGAGGAGCTAAGGAAGGAAGAAGAAGATTACCTATGGGGCGCACAAGGCAGTGACAAAAAAAGATTGAGAAATGTAGACGGGTGTTTTGGGCAATACATGCAAGAATAAGGTTGTTTGTAGAGGGCTAGACAGTATCTAATGTGTACAAAATGGCATATTTTAGAGAGCAACAAATTTATAATGGTAGATTTCAAAATAGAAGAATAGTAACAGTAGTTTTTAAAACTCAAAGAATTATAATGGTGTCAATCCATATTACCCTGTAAAATAACCACTAGGAAACAGAGAGCCGTCTCCCGTGCATTGTGTTGACAAACAAATTTGGATATTGATATAGCTATAATCCTTTTTTTTTTTGGGATGATTAGTCGGCTAGCTAGATTACGAATTGCTAATGGCCATTTAGTCTAATTGCAAAATGATGGCCAAAGTATGTGTTTGGTTGCTTCAATTTGTATGGATGGGATCACTGGTGTTTGATTGGATGGATCACTAGAACCAACAAAACCATGGATATGGAATATACACTCATATGCTGGATTTCCTGCTTCTTAAAAATTTGGTCGCAAACCCTCTTATCTATGTTTTCTAATCTTTGTCATTATTAAATAAAATTAAGCATTATTAGTATGTTATATTATCACTTACTAATACTTATGATGGTAGGATTAATTTTGATAAGTGCTAATACATTGATTAGTGTGTGCTAATTATGTTATTAGTGGTGCTAATTAACATATTCATTTTAAATTAGTGAGTATCATTGCAAAATTAGTATCAATGCATATTTATTAGTGACCAATTAGTCATTATTATTTTTAAATAATAGATATAATTAGTCAACTATTCTAATTCTATGTACTTTTTATCCAACCAACCAAACAGAAAAATAACTCATCCCATTCATCAGTGCATCATGAATATCCTTTATGTATCCTTATTAGCACATCCATGGATTGAATAACCATGGATGCATTGATAGTGTGTGCTAATACTGTTCTAATAATTGATATAATTAGGTTGGATTTGGTCATGTTATGAACTGGTGGTGAAATAATTTTCACTGCCAATTCGTGTTATGAACCAGCTATTGTCACGCTATTTGGTGGCACAAACTTATCGATTGAATCATGCTATGTAACTGAAGCATAATCTTGAATTCTTGATGACATATGTAAGAGTGGTAATTTCATGTCTATGATTGCCTCAAGGCCGGGCACCTCACACACCAAGGAAAGAAAATATAACTAAAACATGATGGATTAAATAAACCCACATAAAGGTTGCACAAACAAATAATTAAAACGTATTGCAAAGTGGTATAAACAGGTTTCTGTTTGGACGACGGAATCAACGGCAGCAGTCCACGATAGAATTTCGGGAAGCTGGCTTGGTATCCTTGGTTTCAACCGAAGGCTCAGACTGATGTGGAGGGGAGTGTGGTGCTTCTGGATCCTTGGGGGCTTCTTCGCCGCGCCAACCCCACCACCCTCAACAATGTTGTACTCGCTGTCGTCAAATCCAATGCCCTTTCTCGTGGGTGGAAAGATCATGAAGATGAAGCTCGACAAGATCGCCATTCCCAGCGGCAAGTTCTTGAGCAGCTGTTTGGCGTCGTCGTCGGCATGTGGGAAGAAGCAGTCCTGGAGCCCCACATCGCTGCCGGCGATGGTGAGGAACGCGACCGCCGTGGACCCAGTCAACGGCCTTGAGGCGGCGCTTCTTGATCTCCGCCGCCATCTCCGCCCGTTCCTGCCTCGTCACGCTGAAGATGTAGAGTTTCCCCGGCAGGGCGACGCCGTGGTGCACGTTGCCCTTGGCGTCCTTGACGGTGTCCGTGAAGGCGAAGAAGATGCAGGTGCCGGTGAGGAAGATGACGAACCCCAGCGTGAGCCAGAAGTTGGAACGGTGGCACTGGCCCTGGTTCGTGAAGGTCGCCGCCAGTGCCTGGAACGCCAGCACCGTACCTGCCGGAAGCAGCAGCAGGAGGTTCGTGGACGTCGCTGGCCCCGGCTGCTTCTGACCACTGGAGCTCTCATCGTCGTCCTTGTCCGAGCTCTGCGACGACGACGATGACGACGACGCCGCTTTATCGGAAGCGGCGGCGCTACTGTAGTCGGTGTTGTTGAAGCCGATGCCCCTTTGTTTGGTGGGGAAGATCATGAAGACGAAGCTGGACAGGACCGCCATCCCCAGCGGCAGGTTCCTGAGCAGCTGCTTGGTGTCTTCCGGGGCGTCCGGGAAGAAGCATTTCTGGAGCCTGACGTCGCTGCCGGCGATGGTGAGGAACACCACGGCGGCGAAGCTGGCGTGCACCCAGTCGACGGCCTTGAGCCCCCGTTTCTTGAGGTCCGCCACGAAACGCCTCTGCTTCTTCCTGGAGAGGTTGAAGATGTGGAGGCGTCCCGGCAGCGCCACGCCGTGGTAGACGTAGAACTTGCCGTCGACCTCCTCCCTGACGGTGTTGGTGAAGGAGGAGAAGACGCAGGTGGCGGTGAGGAACGCGACGAGCCCGACCATGAGTCAAAAGTTGGTGAAGCTCGTTGCCAGCGTCTGGAACGCCAGCACCGTGCCTGACGGCAGCAGCCGCATCGTTCGCCGATGTCGCCAGTGCCCTGCCGCCGGCCACCTTTGGTTTCTCGTTACTCGCCGGCGTCTGTGCCGATGGTGCAACCTGCTTAGTGTTCGACATTGTTGGTTATTTGCTCTAATGGACGTTCTTTGTATGTTCATTACAGAGCTAGCTGCATGCACATGTACCGATGAGTGGCTGCATGATATGGGCTAGGGCTGCTGTTTATATAGGTGGTGAGGTTGAAGCATTTGCAGAAAACGTATTCAATTTGTCGTTGTCTCAGGGCAACGCAATTCGTATTCTTCATGTGGTCAAAGATCCAGGTAGCATTCTGCATTTGAGTGTGCAAAGTCATTGTTAAAGGTTATATGTATACTATATGCTTAGCGCAAGCTGCCGGCTTGGAATAATACCCAGCGAGGACGGATCCTTTCTTTTTGTAGCAAATCATGAACAAATGTTTGTTTGTGTTCACGAAGAAATGTTTCTTTTATAAATCTGACTCTATAGTGCTCCATAAATGCATCTATATATCACCCAAGGGTAATTTAAAGTAACACAATAAAATCTATCTAAATTACCCACGTTTGTCATTATGAAGACAATTCAAAATAATCACCCAAACTTGCATCTAAATTACTAACATGTATATTATTACGCTGTGTAAGGGTGGGGCAAGGGTTCGAGATTTTTTCGATCTACGTGAGAAAAT
This sequence comes from Hyparrhenia diplandra, assembly GCA_015847255.1. NCBI lineage: Eukaryota > Viridiplantae > Streptophyta > Magnoliopsida > Poales > Poaceae > Hyparrhenia > Hyparrhenia diplandra. The sequence continues at coordinate 1,865,783 of JADLZK010012337.1, forward strand.
CTCTTCTTAACCGGAATACCCGGAGATTGCCTAACCACCACGGACCAAGTTTTTTTTATGATAAGCAATTACGAAAGTATCTCTATTTTTCATAACCGAAAGTTGTAGATAAGATTTGGAGGAACCCTTGCAGAGCTAAAACCCGTTTGGATAGAATCCAACAAAAATTGAAACTTGTAAAACAATACTTCAAAGGGTGGGGTTTTAGCCTTCAAGGAGAATTAAGGAAAAAAAGGAAAGATATTCAAAATGAGTTGGGAAAGCTAGAAGAAATTGAAGAAATGTATGGCTTAACCCCATCTCAATAACAGGTTAAAATGGGTATGCTCACTCGACAATATGAACCTGCTGTTCCAAGAAGAAATCTACTGGCACAACAGGAGTCATGAAACTTGGTTGCTCAAAGGTGACCTATGTTAGAATTGATCTCTCCGCCAGTTGGCCCAACGGCCAACTGGGCCCTTGGTCTGCATCTTGATCGGAGGTGTCCAGCCCAATGAAAGGTTGGTGGGCCCCTGTCACACAGCACTATAAGAAGAGGAGGTGGGGGTCCAAGGCTAGGGTTATGAGGTTCATTGTTACTGTAGCCGCCACCCCACTGTCTAATCCCTAATCCGATCGAAGGGAAGTGCTGAAGCGACGGGATGGACCTATCGGCGTCTCCACTGCCGCTGCCTCGACGACCGCGCTATCTCTACACCATCCATGGCGGAAGCAGACAACACCAATGGTCGGTTATCTAACCCTAAGTCTTACTGTTAGTAGATCTCGTGTAAGTAGATGTAGTAGAATGCATATTAGAATTGTGTATCCTGCTATTCATCGTTTTATTATGAAATGTACCCGTCTGATCTACTGCTAGAGATCCCCTAAGTTGTATTTATACTAACAATGGTATCTCGAGCCTGTCTAGTGTGTAGATCTAGATCGGGTAGAACTAAGATAAACAAACACCGGTTCAAGTTGGATCGGGAAGATCAGAAATCCTAATCAAAGTTTTTGGTCGCATGTAAGATTCAAAGCAATAAGAAACCTTTAAAAGGAGATGATCGATTTCGAATCGAGAAAGATCAAATTGCTTTCGGTTTTCCCCAAACCCTAACCCTAAGTGAAGTACATGGACCGGCGGACGGACTTGTTCCTCACCGTCGGTCACCACCGCCTGCCGTCTCGACTGGCCGCTGCGGGAAGAATCTTAGCCACCGCAGCGGGCTCCGTCGCTGGCTCGGGATCAGGGCACCACTGCGAGCCCGCTCGACGGCGACGCTCATCCTCCGGGGGAGCGCGTTCACCGGGCGAAGGGGTCGCGGCGGCGCCACCGTGACCTCTCCTCCGGCTGGCTGTGTGCGGCCACCATCGCTGCTCATCTTCGGGCGCCGATGGCTAAAGAGGAAAGGGAAGGAGTAAGAAAGGCCAGGGGGAGGACCGGCCGGACCGCCGGCGCCCCCTACCTCGTCGGCGCTGGTGGCCATGGCGGCCGGCCGCGTCCGCGTCCCTGCGTGCGCGGCTGATTGGGAAGGAAAGAAGAAGATAAGATTAGGGTTAGGTTTTCTCGGCGGCCGGGGTCTTTATCCCTCCGTAAAACGCTCTTGGCCGTCGGATCTGGATCAGCAAGACAAATCGCGTCCCATGCTTACATGGGCTGCGGCACTTGTTGGCCGGTGGGCGCTGCGGACGGCGGCGCGTGGCGGCCTCGGGCGAATTCAGCCCGGGCCGATTGCTTCGCCCCCGGCCCAATAAGTGATGGAATTGTTTTCCAATTTCTATTCAGCAACACAAAAAAAAAAAAAAAAAAAAAGGCATGGGCTCCGGGCGGGGACTGGGCCACGTGGCCTGTTGCCGGACCGGGCCTCATGGTCGCGTTTAGGCGGCTTGCCACGCTGGTTTTTGCGCGTGGTCAAAAGGGCCAATTTCAGTTTCAGGCCAATTTGTTTATACCGCCCGTTAGATAACAGTGAAGTTTTTCTATCTTTCTTCACAAATTTCAGCAATTTTCTAAGATTTTGAGTTAAGTTTTGAGTTTTACTTTTCTGTTAAATTTATGAACCAACGGGATTAAATTTTTCAGAGAGTAATTAAGATTCTCAGGATTATTATAAGATCATTTATTAGTTTTTTTGCTCAGTAATATGTAGTTGACTCTTTTAATTAAATTCAAACCAATGGGAGAGTTTAATTTTTAAAGAGCAATTAGTAATTAAGATTCTAAGAATTATTATAAGATTATTCATTAGTTTTCATTTTGCTAAAATTTTCAGATGTACACTCATTTAGCTACGCGGGATGTATGGGCAGCTCACAAAGGCCATTGGGCGAATAGAAATTAAGCATCGGTTTAGGTTTTTCTTTACCTAGAAACTGTAAATTTATATTTTGAGTATATTTCTCTCTCTATTCAAATTTGAACCAAGGAGATAATTTGTTTTAGAGAGAAATTTAGTATTTTAGCATGTTTTCGGACAAAGAAATTTTAATTTTAGTACACGTTTTCCGCTGCTAAGTTAATTTAAAGTTGTCTCTTTTAATTAAATTCGAACCAACGGGAGAATTTAATTTAAAGAGCAATTATGTTTATCTGTAAAAATTAAGATTATGTTTATTTGAATAGATTTTTTTTTCCATAAGCTATTATCTTTGATGTTTTTTGAGTATAAGTTCGATCTCTATTCAAATTTGAACCAACGGGATAATTTGTTTAGAGAGAGAAATAAGTATTATGAGACGCTTACGGTCAAAGAAATTTCAGATTTTAGTATATATTTCTGCTGCAAAGAATTTTAGAAATATTATTTGATGAGTTTAGTTAAGTACAAATCAAAAAAAAAAAAGTGCACTAATATGTAAGATCTTTCAGAGAGCAGATGAGGAAAGTAAGATTCGAGTCAACCGTGAATTAAGATCTTCGTCCTCTATTTAAATTGGAACCTACGAGAAAATTTAAATAGATGACTAGAAAGTTTTTGCTTTAAGTTATATTATGGTATTGTTATCTTCTCGACCAACGTTGATGATAATAATATTATAATTTATAGTTTCAGTTTAAGTTTCAATCTCGATAAACCTTTTGTGTCATATTGACCAATTTTTCGAGAGAGAAGATTAAGATAAAGATAAAGTTTCTACGCTGTAGTGATGTTGAGTATCTAAGAACAGTTGTGTATGTTACCAAAGTTGTATTATGATGTTGTAATAGCAATATTTTGAATTTAGCAAGGCACTAATTCTATTTCGCCCAACGGTGATATAGAATTAGTGAAAAGAATGTTGTATTAGTCATATTAGTACTCTTTAGACCAAAGTTGTATAAAGATATTATACTTGTTATTCATGAGATTCATGCATAATTCTATTTTCGCCCAACGGTGATGTAGAATTGATGAATAAGAATAATGTTCTATTCTATTTTTGCCCAACGGTGTTATAGATTAGAACTTAAGTTTGACTTCATGGATATTAATCCAATAAAATAGAGTAATAAAAGTTGAGTTTAAGCATTGTTTAATGTACTCACTATCTACAGAACTTGTTTTCAGTTTTAGTCATTATAATAAGAGTTGCAATGAGCTATATGCTTGTTTATTTTGACCAACGTCGGATTATGCATGCATATTATAGAATGTTCAAATTTATTTCTGAATGTGATGATGAAAAAACCAAAATTGGCATTTAAGTATTATGATAAGAGCCATACTTGGCATTTAAGTCCCTTCAAGGGAACTATCTCGCTTGGCGGGGAAAAGTTTTTAGTCAATACCAGCATAACCCGCATGGTGGGGTAAAGTTGGTATACCACTTAAGTTATAATTATAATATCCTGCATGGCGGGATGATTCATGTGCCTTAGTATATCCCACATTGGGAGAAAATTTTGGAATAGCTCTTATGCTATCCCAAACACTAAGCTTAGTTGTTTAAGTAAAATAAGGAAATAGTACTCCCATAAGAGTTAAGAAATAAAATTGAGAATGGTTTCGAATTGTGGCGGGGAAAGTTTATGCCACACTTCGAGGGGAGAAAAAGTGAGACAATTAAGAATGATACTCCCTTATACTTTAGATAATATGATATTTTAGATAAGTATATGAGAATTTGATTTAAATAAGTGTATGAGATTTTAGATAAGGCAATGCATACATTGCGGTAAAAGGTAAGAATGATTAGTGATCTATAAAAAGATAAATGTGATTGTCATTGGGAGTACGATGGTCATAATAGCGATACCCTAAGTAGATAAATAGCATAGTCGGTTGGTATTAATACCCAGACAAGGCACTACATCAGTTTAGCAGATTAAACCCAAAATAAGAAATTTAAGAATACACTATCTTTTTATAAGATGGAGTAATCTGGGGGAGCATGGTTTAAAGACCTAATTTCTCAAGTGAGAGCAATCAGGGGAGCAAGGTAGTACAAGAAATAAGTTTTAAAGAAAAATGAGTACATGTGCCCACTCGGATGTTTAAGAACCATACTTTATGCTACTTGTTCTTGTTGCACCAATAATGTCAAACATTGAAGTGCCAACACCTGTTGTTAATTCTCCCTTGCCGATAAATAATGAGAATTTGGAACTTGTCCTTCGAGGATCCTTAGAGCCTTATGTCGAGCAAGCGGAAGAATAGCAATAGCCCCATAAGGCGCCAAATAATGAAGGTCAGTTATATCGGATGATTATGAGGTTTATCAGACCAAAAGAATTTCAAATAGAAGGTGATTCCACCTCGTTTGAATAAGGCCATCAGGAAATACCGACTCTTTGAAGTGTTTTTAGTTATGTAAGAATAAGATGAAAGTCCCAATGGAGTCAAACTAGTAGGCCGCTATGTGTCTACAAGATAAGATGTGACTCTAAAGGGAATACGTTAAGATATAAGAAGAGGATATTCCTAATGGAGCCAAATCAGTAGGCTACATATGGGTCTACAAGGTGAAACGTGACTCCAAAGGGAAATGTGTAAAGAGTACGACTTATAATAAAAGGATTTATGCGAAGAGGATGAGTATGCTACGTAAGTATCGGTGGTGCATTACGATTCAGAATTACATTAGATGGATATATAGAAAATATTCCTTAGTGGGGATTAGTATGAGATGGTTTCATAAGAATATAACGCATAGGATAACATAAGAAGAAATACATTTATGGGTTGATGTAAGACATCAGACGGTGGCATCTAAGGTTTAATGAGATAATAAGGAAGTTTCAGTTAAGGAGAATAAGATGACAGTTGCATTAGTACGAGAGTTATAAAATCGAAATTTATTTCCCGAATTAAATTAGAATGATCTTGGTGAAATGTCACTTCTTTAAGCAATTAGAACTCACTGAGATAAGAAAGGGGTATTAGAACTATCGCAAATGCATACTTAGAAAAGATTCCAAAGCAATAAGTTATGCATGCGAGAAAACCTACGCCTGTTCTTCATGGTCAAGGGCAATATCTTAGGAATTTTAGTTTGATCAAAATCAGTAAGAAAGAGATTTTAGTGTGATTAGAATCAGTAAGAAACAGATCATATAAAGATGGTACCATATGCTTCAGTTGTTAGAAGCTTAATAAATGCATAAGATTGCCCTGACTCAGTTCATCCGGGTTGTTTTGGCAAAGACCACTCCAGCTATAGATCACTGGAATGGAGTTATAAGTATCGGTCTCATGCTAACAAAATAAAGAATAAGTACTCACAAATAGATGTGGGTACATAGTCTTAAGTTATGGTAAGTTTTTTGCAACAACTCCACAATTGTTGCTGATACTTATAGTTGGGGTTTTTATTGTGGAAAAGCTCCAATGAAATAGTTTCAGTAACATTAGTGATGCTAAGTTGTGATATAGCATGTCATGAGGCTGAGGGACAAAGCAAGCTGGCTAAGATAACCGAGTGCCCGGAATTGATAATGGTTGACAACAGCAATAACCATATAAGCAATTTATTACTCCTGAGACAACAGGTCAAGTGTGCTGCCAAACACATTGACACTAAGTTATATGTTGTAAAGGGGAAAGTCCAGAATCATTATTAGATTATTAAGCATATAAGTATTAAGTAAGTTCTTGCGGATCCGCTTACAATGGCTTACCACCCAGTGTATTTAGAAAATACACAGTCGACATGGGTTTAAGGGAAAGCCTATGATTTCTGGACACTTAGGGCCCAGTTAGAAGTAAGGACTCTGTTTCAACTTAGAGAGATGTACTGTAGCCGTCAAGTCCAACGGAAATTTTTCTGTGACGATGAAACGCGCTCTACGCATTTCTTTATAATGAGACGGAGCTAAGCACTAAGTATTTAAGTTAAGATTAAATGTAAGATGTAAGTTGAGATCAAGGGGGAGAATGTTAGAATTGATCTCTCCGCCCGGTTGGCCCAACGGCCAACTAGGCCCCTTGGATGCACCTTGATCGGAGGTGTCCGGCCCAATGAAAGGTTGGTGGCCCCTGTCACACAAAGCACTATAAGAAGAGGAGGAGGTGGGGGTCCAAGGCTAGGGTTATGAGGTTCATTGTTCTTTTAGCCCGCCACCACCTTTGTCTAATCCCTAATCCGATCGAAGGGAAGTCTTTGAAGCGACGGGATGGACCCATCGGCGTCTCCCTTGCCGCTGCCTCGGCGACCGCGCTATCTCTCTACACCATCCATGGCGGAAGCGCACAACACCAATGGTCGGTTATCTAACCCTAAGTCTTCTTGTTAGTAGATCTCGTGTAAGTAGATGTAGTAGAATACATATTAGAATTGTGTATCCTACTATTCATCGTTTTATTATGAAATGTACCCGTCTGATCTACTGCTAGAGATCCCCTAAGTTGTATTTATACTAACAACCTAAACACAAGCTATTTCCGCAAATGTGCCAATGGGAGGAGAAGAAAAACTGCAATCCTGAGCTTAGAAAAGGATGGTATTATTATTGAAGGTGATGAAAATCTACCGAGCCATGCCAATGAAAGTATTACGAGGGGACTTATTTGGGCCCGAACCCGAGAATGCCATTACTATTGATCCCGACTGTGGATTAACCGCGAAACCTTGGTGAGATGGAAAATAAAATCCTATGTCAACCTTTTTTCTGCTAATGAAATCAAAATTGCTCTTTTTCCATGGAAAAAAAAAACAAGACGCCGAGGGCGGATAAGATTCCAATTGAATTTTTCCAAAGATTGTTGGGATATTGTGAAAGAAGATATTGTGGCTCTGTTTAATGACTTCCATCTTTGGGAGGCTGATATTTCCTGGTTGAACTATGGTATTATAACTTTAATAGCGAAAATTAAGGATGCCTCTAAAATCCAGCAATTTAGACCTATTTGTCTCTTGAACAGTTTATACAAGCTCATTACCAATATTCTCACTATAAGGATTGAGCCTTTTTTCGAGCAGTTAATACATAATAATCAAACCGCCTTCATGAAGGGCAAAAATATTATATCTGGAATTATGTGCCTCCACGAAATCATACATGAAACTAAGAGGAGAAAAGAGACAGGCATTCTTTTTTAAAATTGACTTTGAGAAAGCATACGACAAGGTATGCCGGAAACTCCTCTTTGATTTGTCGCATATGAGGGGCTTTAATGATAAATGGTGTGGGTGGATTAGGCAGGTGGTGACTGGAGGGACGGTTTCTATCAAGATTAATAACTCCTTGGGCCCTTATATTAAAAGTCATAAGGGTGTGAGGCAGGGTGACCCCCTCTCCCCAATTCTGTTCAATTTTGCAGCTGATTGCCTTACTAGGATGGTTATTAAAGCTCAGGAAAATGGTTTGGTGACTGGGTTTAGTCAACCACATTATTCCAAATGGTGTAGCTATTCTTCAGTATGCTGATGACACTATTCTATGTCTAAAGCATGATATGGAAAGTGCTAAAAATATAAAAGTCCTTCTTTACATGTATGAACTGATTGCTGGGTTGAAGATCAAATTTAGCAAGAGTGAAGTTCTCATGATTAATGACTAGGAAAATTGGGGTCAATATTATGCTGAGATTTTTGATTGTCAAATTGGTCTTTTTCCTGTTAAGTATTTAGGAATATCAATAAGCCCTGTTAGGCTACATGTAGCTGACTGGTTGCCTTTAAGTGGAAAATGTTACAAGAAGCTTGAAATTTGGAAAGGTGGTAATTTGACTATGGCAGGGAGGGCCACCCTGATTAGGGCCAGCCTAAACAATGCTCCAATGTATCATATGTTAGTATATCTCTTGCCTAAAACGACTGTTAAGGAAATGGATAAAATAAGGAGGACCTTCTTCTGGCAAGGAAGAGGTTTGAAAAAGAAGTATCACCTCATCAAATGAACAAATGTGTGTAAAATCAAAAAGAAAGGAGGGGCTGGAATTAAAGATTTGGAAAGGAAAAATTCCACCAAAAATTAAATTCTTTATGTGGCTTTTAACCAATGGTGAACCAAAGATAATCTTCTTAGAAAGAATTGGTCTGGCCTCCCAGATTGTTACTACTCTGTGATGATGATGAAACAATCGAGCACTTGTTCTTTAAGTGCCCAATAGCCAGGGTGGTTTGGGCTTGCATTGCAAGATGTTTAAATGCAGATTATATCCCTAGTGGACTTGATCATTGTTGGCAATGGATGAATAAGTGGCTGCCTGGGGGGAGCAGTTACATGTTACATGCCTTGCTGCCTTATGTTGGGCCAGTTGGAGTGCGAGAAACAAAGCATGCTTTGACAAGAAGATTATCAAAAATCCATTAGAGATCATTTTTCATGCTGGAGCTTTGTTGAAATTTTGGGCAGGGCTTTACCCGACATGGACAAGGCGGCAATCGAGGAAGGGGTCAATGTGATGCTGCAGGTGGCGATGAAGATCCTAGCGTCCAAGAAGCCTAAGCTTGCTGGTGTCCAAGCGGACCAGAATGCATGTTCTTTTTGTGTTCTGGGAAGACTGTTTTATTTTGCTTTTTAGCTTTGTGGGTGTTATGATACAAACGTTTGAGGTGGTTTTGTGTTTGGGTGGGGGCTGCCTCAGCAGAGCTGGTGGTAGTCATTTCTCTCCTCCCCCCCCCTCCCCAGGTTCATCTTGCACCGGAGGTCAAGCGCAGTCTGTGGTTGTGTCGATGTACTAGGTCGGATCAGCTAGGTGTTGGTCCGACCTACCATATCCGCCTGAACTCTCTCTTTCTGTGACTGTATTTCCGTTCTGTGGAATGGGAATGGGGATCCCCCAAGTTTAAAAAAATATCTCTATTTTTACTCTGAATAATTGTTATTGTAAAACACTACTGCAACTATTTACTTTTTTTTATTCAAACGACTATTATGTTAAATGTAAACAAAATACTAATTTCCACCACACTAATCATGTAGGGCTCAAATCCTTCTATGGGCCCAACCCAATATCTCTCTCAGCTCTCTCTCTCTATCTCAATGTTTTGTCGCCCTTGAAATAAGGTAGCCCATCTGTATCTTCCTTGTTAATGCGGTTTAGTCCGCAATTCCCTATGCACATTTGGGCCTAGTTGGAACCAGCCTCTTGGCCCATTTAAGCCCAAAATCCAACTAATGTCCCTCTTTCAGCATACGTCCTGAAGCACGTATTTCTTGCAGCGTCTGCTTTTTTGTGCCCAACTTGTGCATTTGTGCTATCAGCCTACACATGGAAGGACCATTTTTTTTTTTTTTTTTTTTGAGGGAATGGAAGAACCAAGTGGTGGTCAGTGATTTGTTGACAATGGGCCAGACCTGCTTGATGGGCTCGATTGACATTACCTGCACTTGCTAGCTATAAAAAATGATTCTTAAAAAAAAAGCTATAAAAATTGGAGGGTGGACCATCATTGGAGCCTTCGCCCGAGCTACCACCCTGCCGACGGAACTCAGGACTCGAGTCCGTGGATGATGCCTTCAACAATTTACACTAAGTTGTAATTATCAATAGTTAATCCTTAAATAGAAAATAAGATGCGGCCAATGGGCCAACCATGCAATCAGTAGTTTGTAAATTGGAGTATTAGCCCAAAGTAAGACCCATGGCCATCCGTCATGGCCACCAGCTACTTGGCCATCCGTCCTTGACTTCCTTGGCTTCCCATGCGTACAGAGAAATGGCCGGCACGTTTCGTTTTCACCTGCCGCAAAGCATGTTCTCAAGCCGCTGCTAGGGGCTGCGCTACGCTTCATTGTACCAAAAAAAAAAAAAAAAAAAAAAAAATGAATCTCTTCATGTATCTAAAACACACAAAAAGCATGGAAGTCTGAAGAGAAAGCTGGAATCTGTTTTGATTCGTACTGGGAGTAAACATTATTCGTGATACATATGACCATGCATGGAAGTCTGGACATAAACACACACTATTGATGTTGCACTCATACAATTCAAATGTGTACTTAAAGAGATCTTTTTTAAAGATCACACTCAAAGAGATGAATGCTCTTTCATTCCGTGTTTGTTCCTCACGCAAGGAAACATAAGAAACCTTGGCTTACATATATAGCCCACACATTATGAATTAATTTTTCATACACCACCATCACTTTGTCTACTAAATATGCTACTAGCTTAGTGGTCCAAATTCAAACCTAGTTGAGCAATTGAGAAAACCAACATACCAGTATGAGATTAGAAGTCGTCAATGTAATGCAATAGGCTCCACTCTGTTATAGATTTTCTGATTGTGAGGGCCAATGAGAAGCCACTCACCTTCCTTTCATGACAATATAGGAATTAGAAAGATGTGATCTTTTTCCGTATAGGAGGGTGAGATGCAAAAATATAGAGCCAAATATAGCAGGCATCTCCGGTCAGAATGGTATACCTTCTAGAGTATGATTCTAGCAGGGAGTCATTTTCATACACCATTGGTATTGAACTTACTCTAGCTACATCCAACAATGAGTACAAGCTTAAGATTCATATTCACTTTCTAAAACACAAACAAGCACCACTTACATCCACTAGATACTGATGTGGTCCCCACAAACCATCATTTCCTAATAAGTTTGATGCTTAGCCTTTTCCATGTAGATATAGTGTGCGTTTTCAAGCTGTTCTTTGAAGTTTGAGCCATGAGTTTCTAGCTGCAGCCAAAGCATGATAGTTTTACAAAATAATTCAATTAGAGTAACATCTAAAGATAAGCCCACAAAAACAGTTGTGTATGTAGATTGATATTGTAAGATAGATATTATTAGATTAACATAAAAAATACTTTTAAACATTCAATTATCTTTCTTCTGAAATGTCATATCTTTTAATAGAAACCATTGCTCAAAATATATATATATATATATATATATATAAAATCGACAATGAACTGTATGTTGGAACAAACAGAGCGGATTTTAATAATTTTGTACCTGTGGCAAGCGCCATGCCGTCGCAGCAGCTTCTCAAGCACATTCATGAAGAAGCGCGCGCTCCATGTTGATGCCGTCAATGAGGATCATGTTGGCAACGGGGAACTGCTCCAGCATCCTGGAGATCCATACCCCTATGGCGTCGATCGAACTTCCTGGCCTGGGACGAGGTCCAGCACGCAGCTGGCCCGATTCACACGGAGGGAGTATATACTATCTCATGGAATACGATGATATCCGACTGCTCACATGACAACAGAACCTGCAGAAAATGCTTTCCAGCACTTTCAGATATCCAGTAAGGTCTCCTGTGACAGCTCTCTGTAGCTTGATATCAGATATCTGTGGCATGTCTCACGGGCAACTGGAGCGGGATTGACTACCGATGTCTCAGCGTGGTTTCCATTCTTAATTTCTTATGTTCCCCGTTTCAACGACTCTTGGCTATTTTCTACTCTCTGCTGCTGGGACATGTGGGATGATGCTGTTCTGTTCTGGAACATGGACAGAACAAACCTCGTCCTTGTTCAGCTTCGTCGCCCTCGCTGCCTCCAGGATCGAAATTCCACCACCACGGCCTCCATGACAGCCGGGTGTCGCAAGTTGACGATGTCTCTTTTGATCCTCCTGCTCGGCTCCAGGGCATACTGGGTACTGCCAACATCCTTCGTCGCTGCATCATGTCCATCAGATGGCCCTCAGCTCTTTGCAGGTTAATTATAGTTCATCAAATTGCTAATGTGATAGTTATGTATGTTTTGAGCTAGCGTATGTGTAAACTACTCTTTTGTGACACCCAGGCCATGATTATCAATTTAAGCACCGTTCTTGCCTTTTCGCTTCGGTTGACATATTATATTGCCACTCACTTTTTTTTTTTTTGGAAAAGGGAACTTTTATTACTTTCAAGCAATCACATCGAGATGATACAATGTCTTGAAAATTCCCGGCCTCTGCCCATGGGCACACAGCCTATAATTGTTCAAACAACCACACACTCTAATGACTGTCAATCCTAAGACTAGACCGCCACCCATGTGCCTGGGTAAAAAATTCCTTGCCCACCCGCTCCAGGAACCGAGATGCCTCGAAGTAGGCCGTTGAAGGATAGCCCACGAACATAGCCAATGTGTAATCGAGTAGAGTACCGCAAAAAAGAAGATTGTTTGTTTTGAAAAACAACTGAATTTTTACAGAGCCAGACAGACCAACACAAGGCCGCCGCGCCAACAAGGACAAGTGATTTGAATTCTTTTGGTATTCCATTTAGCCATCCTCCAAACATATTAGCTATACTACTTGGCTTTTTAAGTCCCCATGCAGCATGGACTGTTGTCCAAACCATCCTTGTGAAACGACATTCAAGGAACAAATGCTGTATCGACTCAATTTCGTGGCAGAAACAACACTGTTTAGATCCTTGCCAGTTTCGTTTTGCTAGATTATCCTTGGTGAGGACCACTCCTCTCCTGAGATACCAAAGAAAGATTTTTATTTTTGAGAGGTATTTTTAATTTCCATAACCGCTTGTTTAAATTAGGAATATTTTGGTTGATCAGTCCCCCGATAGTGTGATTTAACCGAGAATATGCCCTTGTGGTCAAGCCCCATTTGAACTCATCATTCTCCCTGAAGAAGATTGATTTGAGTAAGGCGATGGGCCAAATTATTCCACATCACTAGGTTGTTGCCGATTAAATCTCTTTCGCCGGGGATAGATTAGGTGTAGGTGATGCAAGCACCTCAGCTACCGTATCCTGTTTTTTTTCGTACAATGTTATATAATTGATGGTATTGTTGCCTCAACGGCCTATTGCCTAGCCAAGTATCCTCCCAAAATCTTATTTGTGACCCATTTTTTTATGATAAACGTTCGAATCTAAGGAAATCCCTTTTAACTTTCATCAGGCTTGCCCAAAAATGGGAATCCCCACTTCTCCTTTCGGACTTGCACTAGTGGCTTAGTCCCTAGATATTTATTGCGAAGGATTTGTTGCCATGTACCGTCTGTTGTTAACAGGCGATATAACCATTTACTAAGCAAGGCAATATTTTTTAATTCTAAATTTTGTATCCCTAAGCCCCCCTGTTCTTTGGGTTGGCACAGAATATCCCATTTAGCAAGTCGGTATTTCCTTTTTTGTTCGTCGCTCTGCCAGAAGAAGCGAGATCGAAAGTAGTCCAACTTTTTACGAATTCCTTTTGGAATTTCAAAAAAGGACATCATGTACAAATTGCCACTCACTTGGTGAGTGTTGCTTTGGTCAAGCGCCCTCCCCTGATATAGGTTGCCTCAGAAGCTCCCTCTCGCTCTGAGAGCAACTACAATTCTGAGAAGCTTCTTCGCCTAAACATCCTTTGAAAAAACGTCAATTACATTGCCATTTGAAAAGAATAAAAAAACCAATAGGGTGGTTGAGGTAGCAGATTCGGGAGATCATTACATAGGACGACTCAAAAGATGCACTGCATCGAGGGAGAATTAGTTTATTTGCGCTCTTCTTGAGTTGTCGGGATGACGACGGTGTGGACGACTCGAAAGATGCACTGCATCGAGGGAGAATTATTTTATTCGCGCTCTTCTTGAGTTGTCGGGATGAGGACGGTGATGGCAAGCTAGGTTAGGCTCCGCTCCAATGTAATCCGGCCTCATCCCTTTGGTTCGAAGATGCTGTTGAGTTTTTAAAAATAAATTTGGTTACTCTTTTTTATTAGCTTCTTCTCTTTAAATGCCATGGTTTCTGATGAAACTACTGACTCAAACATGGAGCATGCGCTTCTCTAGCTATTTGCTTGTGCTTCTACACTACACCGCAGCCTTGTGACTGCGTCGGTTTAGATAGGTTATTACATGCTGTACTGATGTACAGCAGCCACCCTAGATTTGCTGTGAGGTACTCAGCTCGGTCACTAGGGAGGATCGGAGCCAAAGTGGGAGAGTATAATTTATGGCCGACCACAAAATAATTTATTCTATGTCCATGAAAATTTCCTATCATGGGTGCACTGATTTAAGCGATACAGTAAACACATACGGTACAGGTGTTATGATAAATCATGAGCATGATGGGACGGTACTAAATCACCAATAGTGCTATAAAATAGAGGTAAAAGTTTCGTCAATAAACACAAAGATTTTATGACACCACTATTTTTTATATTTACCACCGTCTAACTGTAAATTTGATAGTGATCTATTGTAACTCCTGTATCATATGTATGTGTTTACCATGTCGTAAATCCATACAACCATAATAGTAAATTTTGATGAACATATTAGAATAAGTTATTCTGTGGCCGGCCATAGATTATACCTACCATGGCAAGATATATGTGCGCACTTTAACTTGTTGCCTGCAGCAAAGCACTTGCAGAACCTCTCCTAGACAAAGAGAAGAAGTGAAAGGAGGGGGGGTGAATTGGGCTAATCTAAAATTTTAACTCAAATAAACAACTTACTAGCCCATATTCACCCTCTTGTGCCTAAGTGTGTTTCTAACAACTACCGCACAAAGTTTTTGCACCCTAGGTTCCAAACCTACTCTAGCATGGCAATTCTAAGAATGTAAAGACATGAAATAGAATTGCGGAAAGTAAATGCGGAAAGTAAAGAGAGAAAGGAACACGGCGATTTTTTTCGAGGTATCGAGGTGTCGCCACACCCCCTAATCCTAGTTGAGCACTCTCGAGAGTATCGCTCCCCTTAGTCCCGCAAGAACTAAGTGCTCTCTATGGGTTGATTCTTCGACACTCCGCCACGGTGAATCACCCAAAACCGCTCACAAGCTTGCTTGAGCCACCCACAAGCACCACCGGGTGATCTTCAAGCCATGATCCGCCACCAAGCCGCCTAGGTGATGGCGATCACCAAGAGAAACAAGCACGAACTCTCACTTGACCTCAACAAGCCTAGGAGAAGAGTGGATGCACACTTGAATCTCTCAAACACTCTAAGGATGATCCTTAATCTTGCATGGATGACCACCTTAGGGCTCTTGCTCTTCCTTGCACTCTCAAGGGTGTTTCTCAGCTGAACAAATGGGCAAGAGAGAGGGCAAGGTCGTGGGGACAAAGTATATATAGCCCCCACCAAGCAACTCCACGAAATCAGCCTTCTCGCACGAGAAAGAAACCGACCGACGCGACCGGGTGAGTCCGGTCAAGGGTCCGTCCGCGCCCGGCCGAACCGACACGCCTCGACACGCCCGACCGGAAGGCCCCGGTCGGTGCTTCCGGTCCACACCGAAGCGCCCCGCTGGACCTCGCCGAAAATGCTGCTCGCCAGACGCATCCACCGGAGCGTCCGGCCAATGACCGAAGCGCCCGTCGCGGCGTCCGGCCGGTGAAGCGTCCCGGTCGGCCTTTGAGGTCCTTTTTCATCTCCATCTTCGCGTCTTCGTGAATTGCTTCAACTCCAACATGTCTCGGGCATAAATTGAGCTACCTAGTGCTAAAGAAACTCAAGCGTGCACCACAACTCGTCTCTAGACTCACCTAGGTCAAGCTACTCATTCGTACCCCTTAGTAGTATGGCCGAAAATAAAAACAAAGTCCTAACAACTAATCCGATGTCACCCAACTCCGTCGACAATCGAACTAGCCGATCCTTAACCTTGTCGTCCATCCTCGGAAAACCGAACGTATTCCATCGCCGGGGGCGTAACAAACTCTTCGCCGAGATCACCATTATCATGACCTAACTCACCTTTTTTACGCAAAACACACGTTAGTCATGATAATTACATTGTCATCAATCATCGAAACCCAATCTAGAGGGCCTAGATGCTTCAAGAAGCACTTTCTCCGGCCACGAGCAACAAGTCATGCGCTAGCACAAAGGCCAGCACCAAGACCACCAACACTTAGGCCAGCAACAAGACCAGCACCACCGCGAGAACAATCTTCCCGCCAAAAATCTTATTCCAAACAATTTTTTCTTACCTCTAGGGCGGTTATGATTCTAAGTTTGGTTCATGAACCAAGCTTAGAATCACACTTAGCAAAGATAACAGATAATTTAGCAAAAACTTAGTTAAGTAACACGAGTAATAAGTACAATTAAGATTACATAAAATCCTCAGAACATTGGTAAAACTTCTGGTCTTAGCTCTAGGATCTAAGATAAATGCAAATGAGTAAAGCATAGGTATATCATACCAATAGGCTTAGGTACTTATCTTTCCTTGGGATAACATGTGATCTAAGATCAGCATCATTTTCATAATTACTCGAATGACTAGCTATCTCAAGAACATGATGCAAGATTAATGGAAAGGAATACCAGATTGTTAGATGTGCATATATCTAGGGGTCTAATTGTAATTGTAATGAGCTCCATGTGACTATATATAGGACGAGTGTTTCCTACTCCTAGGAGTAGTTACTCCCACATTCAATAAACCACATTGCGTATGTGTGCGTGTACTAATTTATCGGTTTGGTTATGTTTATATACTTAATTTAAGGTACTTCAAATCTTACTGTGTAATTTTTCTCAAAAAAAAGCCTATACTTTTTAATATTACTAAAATACCACTACAATAGTATATAAAATAAGTATGACCATATACTCTATACATCCTTGCATACTTGACATAAAGACTACCCTAGATGGTCTAGTATGATCATATACTTCATCAACATGCACTTCGTTGGGCCATATACACCCTAAATTTATAGATGTACACATGGCCCTAATGGAGTGAGGTGTTCTCTCTATTCCTTTCACCTAGGTTGTGTTCCCGCCTCTCCTTTGGCTCCTCTCTTCTCCTTCCCCGTGCTTTAGATCCTTAGCGGCGTCACCACCTTCCCTTGCACCGCCGATCCACGGCCATGCCACATGCTCATGCCACCTCGCTACGCTCGTGTCCGGGGTTCTCTCTCATCGATCAAGTGCCCTTCCTCCTACTCTGTTTGGGTTTCCCTCCTCCTCTTCCCTAACTCTCCTCCGCTATTTGTTGCATGTTGACACTTGTTATCATATAAATTTATTAATCAAATAAACATGAGAAAGGGGTATAAATCATAATAACAACCTAGAATAGGGGTCACTAACATATTTCCATCAGTTTTGGTAAAGTTGTGAATTGCGGGGACTAAACAGGAAAACACCGGAGGTGCGTGAGCCGCATGCGACTCACGCATAGCGTAATGAAATCCAACTCGAGAGAAGACCCTAGAAGGCTTTGGACTAATCCCGGCGTAAAGCGAGACTTAACACCCAAGAAACCATCATCTAGAAGACCGGAAGACACGACGGATTACGGGCACCGGGATGGGCCAGCCCCGGGCCGATCGGCCCAATAATGGGGCCGATCGGCCTCCCCCCCGTGCCAAGTCAGCCTGCCTCGGGGAAGCTTCCTCAACCGACTTCAAGACTCAATCTAATCCACCCGTTTAATGTCGGTTTGATCCGAGGGTGTCGGTATGATCACGAGTTGTATCTAGGTCAAACCCGGCACCTCCTCAGGGCTATATAAGCGGAACCCTAGACCCCCTTTCAGATCATCTAGTTCATAATCAAGTTCATCATGGCGCTTCAAGATCCAAGTCATCAATCCCACGCTCTAGAAACACCGCTTTAGGAAGAGTAGCAATCAAGATTAGATCTAGTAGGAAGGAGAAATCCGCTCACGATCGTCGGAGGCCGGCTCAAGATCGGGGCCTCGTTCTTGTAAGTTCTTCATTGTAAGTAGTCTTCAAGTTCCGCATTAACGTTCTTAATATGAATATCTTGATCATGTTTATATTCGAGATTATTTGTTCTAGTATTTACTTTGATTACATGTTTAGCATAGTTGAATTACTTTTATGTTCATGCATGGATTCGTATAGCGCTCATCCATCAATATTATGGGTGAGTGGTAGAGACGATGTAATCATGGTGATTAGATCTTATTTACTCGCGTTTGCACCCTATGTGCCGGGTCGTGTGGTAGATCGTGGTGGTGGTGACACCATTGAGTCCTTTGCAATCCATCCCCGTATGTAGGCCTAGCGGATGATATTATTCGAAGTTGTTCTAAGTTTCGGCCTTAGTCTTCACGGATTCGTCCTCATGTGTGGATTTAATTAGTCTTTCTTCGATGATTGTTAGATGTATTGCACTAATCGTAGATCCTAACTTATAGTTTAGAGTTACATATTGGAGTTTCTAATGCTAGCTAGCCTATGAATTGCTATCGTCCATTGTTTGACACTTTCCAAGATGCACACTGGATATGACTTGGTTGAATCTATTTATTAGAACTTTTATCATTATCTTTATTATGAACCTTGATCCTGTTTTTAAGTAATTGATAAACTTAATACTTAAGCTTTGCATACGAGAGATGATTAATGTTTAGATACACACATGCATAGTTAATTCATGATAGTAGACTTCTTTCCCGTGGTAGAATATAAATTCAAGACACGGTTCTTACTCCCGGTTAAAATGCTACAATGGTATATTCATATATCGTGCGCTTGCGAGATACCCAGTTATAATTGTTTATTTACTTATTAAGAAGTTATCAAGGCATAGTACTAATATTGTATTCTTTGCATATTAGTAGTTTAACTATAGGGATGACAACCTTTTCGGATATGCTATGAAGCGCAATGAATTATTTCTTTTAGTTTTATCTCAAGCAACATCGATATTCATTTTTGACGCCATTGCTAGTGATAGGTTTATATATCGTTTTCTAGTTAGTGGCGTTAGAAATACCAACATTGCACCACCATGCTCCGGCTCGTGCTCTCTCCTCCACCCGAGCCCTTCCTAGAATGCCATCGTGCCCTCACCGCTCTCGTATACGCCATCTCACGCCCATGCTGCTCCTTCTCATGCATGGCCAACCCATGCGCTAAATCCTTCCGACTGCGCCCACATACCTCACGTGCAATTGGACCACCTTTTTTCGCGCAAGAACCACGCTATCTTCCTCTACGCGTGCAGCCACCGCTAGTGCGATGCCCTCTCCTCACATCATCTCGCCCCGCACGCACGGGTCTTGCACCCGGTATCTACCGCCGCTTGAGTGCGCTCGCCTGCCCTCTCTATTCAACTCTGTTCCCAAGTGTTTTCATGTTGACACTGGCACAAAGTTCATCAATAATGCCATATATACTTTATTGTCTAGTCGCGGCATTTTGCTTATCCATTCTTTCCCCTACACTTTCTAGTAGAACAACAAGTTGAGTGCATGCTTCGCACTATCACAACACCATTCCACCCTTCGGATCCATGCTTCGATGCTGCCAATATTTTGGGCCAAGGCACTTCTTCTGTTGGCAACAAAATCCCGCACCAGCTCCTTCATGGAATTTTACCGCAGTACTCCCACCTTCGTATGTTTGGTTCTCTATGTTGTCCCAACCTCAGTGCCATGACTCCCCACAAAATTGCACCTCGTTTCGCACCTTTGCATTTTCTCGGGTATCCACCTAACCACAAGGGTTACAAGTGCCTTGACATCCTTTCATTACAACTTATCATCTCCAAACATGTCATGTTTGACAAGTTGGTGTTTGACCTTTTGTTGCAAGATCTATCTTCAACTACGTTGGTCACTCCACTTCGGGTGTCGAGCAGTCGCCCTCCTTTTTAGGCCCACCTACCACTGCTCCCTCCTTTAGTGAGGATGAGCAGTCTGACCGAGCGATTCCTCTATGCTGACTCGGTCCACCAACCAGGCCATGTCCCATCGACTACCCCAACACCTTTGGATAAGGGCCCTAATGTCGTACCGCTGCCAGGTGGATCTCCTGCTGCTCCATGCCCACATGGGTTGGGCCGATTTGGTCTGACCTACCGGTGATGAAATCAACCGGCCAACACAACTTTGACGACATTCGCGCCATTGACACAGTCCTCCTCCACCATCCCAATGCCCACGTTGCCGCAGCCGATGCCGAATGTGCAACCAGCGCCACCACCTCCCCCTTGCGCCCGGTGACGCGGTATCGGACCGCAACCCGGGTCTAGTGGAGCACCTAAAACTCCCGCCACGACTATCTTGCCGGTTCTACCGATCTATTGCAGTGCCCTCGCTAACCCCAACTTGTGCACTACGATGGCTGATGAGTACACTTCCCTCATCACCAATAGTACCTGGCACCTTGTGCCTCCATTGCCAAGTGCCAATGAGGTCACCGGCAAATGGATGTTCAAGCACAAGTACCACTTTGATGGCTCCCTCTCGCCCAGCACAAGGTGCGCTAGGTGGCTTGTTGATTTTCACAAAGAGGGGTGGGCCGACCGCATTGAGACCTTCAACCCATTTGTCAAATCAGCAATTATCAGCACTGTCCATGGCATCGCCACCTCGCCTTCCCAGCCATCCATCACCTAGCTACAGGTGAAGAACATCTTCTTCCACCACCATCTTGAGGAGATTGTCTACTGCCAGCCATCCGGCTTTGTTGACCCCGCCAAACTTGACTATGTTTGACTTCTACACAAGTCCTCTATGGGATTAAGTAGGCCCCTACGGCCTAGAACTAGCATTTTGTCACATGCGTCTGCAGCATGGGCTTCACTTCGTCCAAGTCCCATAAGTTGCTGCAGCTAATCACGACATGCCACAACTTTGAGTTCGCCATGATGGATCTTTTGTGACCTTTCACCACTTCCTTGGCATCTCCGTGACACACAACACCTCAAGGTTGTTCCAGCGTTAGTATGCCACCGACCTTCTCCAACTAGTTAGCATGTCTCAATGCCATCACACTGCAATGCTCGTTTATGTGCGAAACAAGCTATCCGCCACCACGCACGCTCCGGTGGCTGACCCTTCGAAGTACCGGTGCACTCCAGTACCTCACTATGAAGTTGCCTGATTTGGCATGTTTAGCAGGTGTGCTTGTTCATATATGATCCCCGCGAGCCCCACCTTGTGCTAGTAAAGCTCCCTCTCCACCGGTCTTCACTTGGGTCGGGCCGGTTGGCCAACTCACTGCCTACTCTAACACAAACCAAGTGGACTGCCCAAACACATATCGCTCCACCTCCGGCTTCTTCATCTTCCTCGGCGACAAAACGTTGTCTCTCGCTCCATTGTTGAAGTACAGTACCATGTTGGCACCCATGTCGTTGCTGAGTGTTGGCTGCGCTAGCTTCTACGGGAGCTCCTTCTACCGTTTCTCTTCGCCACTTTTGTTGTTTGTGACAACGTTAGTGCTATCTACAAGACGACCAACCCCATTCATCATCACCGGACCAAGCACAACGAGATCGACATACACCCGTGAGAAGGTAGCGCTTGGTGAAGTTCGTGTCCTACATGTGCTAAGTCCTCACGTCAGTTCACAGATATCATGACTAAGGGACTGACCGTGTAGTTATTCACTAATTTGGCTCTAGTCCACACGTCCATGAACCTCCCACTACGACTGTTGGGGGCTGTTATATGAAAGTCACCCCTCCCTAATGGAGTAAGGTGTTTTGTCTATTCCTTTCTACACAGATAATACAACAGTACAATCATAAAATAGTTTAAGAAATTAAACTATTTTTTCAACAACCTACTAATGCTTAAGGGGTTAAGAGTGTCCGGCCATGTACTACAGCTCTGTAATAGGCTAGACACCAATCAATCAATATAACCCAGCCAAAAATAGGGTCGTACTCCTGCTAACAGGAGGCTTGAACCTGTATAAAAATTGTGTGTGTAATTTTATGCGTTCTTGTGATGGTCCCGATGTCATTCATGATTCCTAGTTAGCATAGCTCCCCAGCCAACCCGACTTGTACCAGTTTGGATGGGGGCCTTTAGTCTCTTTTTAGTCCCTAGGGACCCTTTTAGCCCCTTTGTAGTCCCTAGGTACCATCTTTGGGTGTCAGTTTTTTTTAACTTGTGGACCATTTATTTGTATTGCTAAGAGCACTCACAGTGCAGACTCCACCGTAGAGTCTATGACTATTAAATACACTGCCACGTAGACAATATGCTGATGTGGCGAAGGAGAGAGGAGAAAAAACGAAGAAACGACGTCTATCTTAGACGTCGAGTCGACGCTCCCTTCGATGCCGTAGATACGAGGAAGCGTCCGCGCTGTGGAGTCGGGCCGTCGTTTCCATCGATCCGTGCGCCTTCCTCTTCCTCCCCCCATCGCCGCCTCCCCATCACGCGCGCTGGAGCCGCCTCCCTCGCCTATTCGCAAGACACCGGCTTGCAATCTATAGCTTTTTCGATCCAAATCGATGCAGATGCGCCCTCACCGCCGCCACCACCAGCTCCGCCCAAGCTTGCGTCGACCCATCTGCTGCAGTAGACACGCCCTCACCGCCGCCAACAGCTCCGCCCAAGACTTCCCCCGTGGCCCCATCCGACACGCCGGCGCCCGCTTCGTCGATGGCAACTGGCAAGGTGCGTGGTCTATGGATCAATGTGGATGAGGCGTTTCTGCACAGTTAGCTGGATCCGGTTACGAAAACCCGGCGAATACACTGATTGATGGAATAGAATAATAAGAATTTTGGAATTCACTTGATTGGAATCTGGGCGATGTGCTCCCTTTCTGCTTGCCATCGATTCACAAGCTTGCGCTGGCTCCTGGTTAGCAGTTCTGTATGCGGTGCGTCCAAGCTTGATCACAGGCTGGATCACAGGCTTATGCCACAGCTGATCGTCTTTCTTTGCGTTGAGTAATAAATTTTTTTATCTATAGAAACTGCTATTATAAACTCTGTACTGTGGATCATAGTTTCTTGCGATAGAGTCTTCGATGTATAGACTCTATGGGTAGAGTCTGCCCTGTGAGTGCCCTAAGCACTAGACTTATACATGTACTATGTATGGACTTTTTTTGCTCCTTTGTATGAATAAAAGAAAGCCACAACATGGTTGTGTCATGGACCTGGAGCACGACGGCATAGCAAGCAGAGCACAACGACGGGAAGCAAGGCGTACTCGAGGGAAGGAGGGAAGGAGGCACACGGGAAGGAGGCATGGTGGGGATCAAAGCTGACCTTGTGTTTTAATTAAGGGTAAGATGGTCTTTTTACATGTGCATTTATTACCTTTTAGTCCCTCCATCCGAATGGTAGGGACTAAAATTTATTCCAGGAACAAAACTTTAGCCATGGGACTAAAGCGAAAGAAACAAGGCCTCAGATCATTGACCCAAACTGACACCTATCAAAACTGCCATGATGACAGCGAGCATGAGGGGCATCGTACGTCATCAAAGCCCAACGACTTGAACAGCACCGGCGCATATAGAACATGATGAGCTTGATTCCCGTGAGGTGCTGGATCAGCTTGATCATCATCATAGCAGGATGTTGCACCATGCACCAGCTAGGGGCGGGCGACAAGCTTGGACTGCTCGCTGACGACGTCCAGGCCACCAGCTAGGAGACCGTTCTACTCGATCCAAGCCGTTGGTGACGCGTGCGTATACTTGGTTAATTGGTGGTGAAATGGGCAGGGGCAGATCGAGGATAAGCTCCTCAAAAAGGGCTAAATAATAAAGATTAGAGCTAGAGTTAAGAAAATAATGGTGATTTAGAGGCTAATGAACAGTACATATTTTACGTGTGATTTAAGGCCCCAGGGGGGGCTGCAGCCCGGGCAGCCCAGCCCCGCATCCGCCCCTGGGAATGGGGAAAAGGCACGACAACAAGATGAGTTGAGGAAGGGAGCATGCGCTGCCCTTTTGCTAAATGGCAAATTCTCCTGGGGAGGAGGTGAGCACGTGCTCTCATCCGAACGCAATGCGCAGCAGAGGCAGGCGCTTTTATTCAGGATTTCAGTAGAGAATTCCTCCAGGATCGGAATTGCACTGTACCCCACGGCCCCCATGACGGCCGAGCGTCGTGAGTTGATGACGGCTCATCCGATCCTCCTGCTCGGTTACTTGGCGTACTGCCTACATCCTCGCTGCATCATGACGATCAGATGGATCCTCCATTCTCTCCAATTTTATTTCAACAAATTGCTAATGTGATATTCCCTCCATATATAAATATAATTGTATGACCATGTTAACTTTTGGTACGATGTTTGACCACAGGTCTTATTTAAAAAAACTTGCAAGGTGCCCTGCGCATTTGCGCGGCTAGTTATGCAATTTTGTGTTTCTTTGTTTCAAAATGCAAAATGTTACGATTAGCCTAATGTTGCCCTTGAATTTGTTTGGTACTGTTACGTAATGCTAGGAGCACACTGAAAAATTTGAAAAAAAAAAAATCAAATCTAAATCAGATTGAAACTACATCATCTTTTTTTCTTAAGAGGGACTAAATCGGCTTTAACCAATTTTGTGCCTTAATCAATCATACTTTTAGTCAAAAATTATATTGGGATTAAACATTTAGGAGTATATTTTTAATTTAGAATACGTCAACAACTCTCGTCGACAAAAACCAATAGAATTTGCTGCTCGCATGTGTGGGGTGTGTTTTCTTCAAAAAATAATAGTATGCATTTAGGCTTTTGTAATAAAAATGCATTATGTCGTTCAATGCCGAAACTGAAGTGACATATAAGGTTGCTCTTACAATTTTTTCTTTAAAAACAAGAAGAAACATAATGTGAGAACAACACAAGAAGAGATGCGCGTACCTAGATTTCTTCATATATAGTCCCATGCCGTGCCATCTCAGTGGATGGAAAACATGCATCTCATTTACCATAAATAACCTCTTGGATAATCAGGTTGCTTCTACCAGAAAAAATCTTTCTGGTTGATTAGGCTGCTTTGGCACTCGACTCCTTGTCGATAAAGAACCTTGATTAAAAAAATCGGATCAAAGAATCAGTGAGTGGCAGTACCATTCATAAATCAGATCAAAGAATCTTGTTGGGTGGAAGTACCACTTCAACATGTGGATTGAGATAAATACAAACATATCCAAACAAGGCCTCAGGGTTTTACAAGATGCGAAACATGAGTAGAGTGGATGCCTTTTGATTTTCTAAAGGCAGCGGCCAATGCAAGAGTTCCATATAGATGCAAGGGGTATTTTAGTTATTTTTTTATGATGGGCAGTGGTGGGTAATTTTACATTGTCTTTTTTTTCTCCGATTAATGTGTGAATTTCTAGACCTTGAGAGTGAACGTGTAGGCTCCGTTTGTTGGCGAAATACTAAGATAATATATTAATACAGACATACGAAAATATAAGTTAGACTTGAAATGTATTCAGTGATAAAACAAGCCATAACAAAATAATTGATTTTAAATTAGACGAATAGTTAAATGTTGAGTTCAAATTAAAGCCAACGGCGGGAGTATTTGTGTATGTTTTCAGGTGGCGTACGTATTAGCTACTCTTGCGTACGTATTAGCCATGTTTATCCATTCCAGCACCCTTTTTACCTTTTTCGCTCCGGTTGACAAATATATTGCCACTGCCTCGGTCGTGTTGAGTTTAGTTAATCAGCATTCATTTGTATGGTCGACAGCTTTTGACAATTGAAGATACGATAGTTACGTTGCTACTTGCCAGTTGAATACTCAAGACGTACACAGAGGGTGGACGAGGCAGGTTTGGGAGATTCGATCGATGGCGTGGTACGACCTGGAACTGCAAGTTGCACTGCATTTATGGAGAATTATTTATATTCGCGCTCTCGTTGAGTACGTAGACGGCCGGGACGACGATGGTGACAAGCTAGGTTGTTAGGCTCCGCTCCAAAGAAATCCCGACATGATCCTTTGGTGACAAGCTAGGTTGTTAGGCTCTTTTAAAACAAATTTGACTAGTTTTGGCTTATTATCTCTTCTGAAAGTTCTGACCAAGTTTTACAATAAAGAACCAAATGTTTGCTTGAGTTAAAAGCAATGGCTGCGAATGCTATCGCTCTCTAGGACATGCGCTTCATTCTCTTGTTATTTGCTTGTGCTTCTACTCTGCCGTGCTGCGCGCAGCCATGTGGCGTGTCAATTTTAGGTAGCTTACACAACACCCATCTAAGATCTGCTCCGACGTATGGCGTATCCTAATTTGCAAAAAGTTAATTACGTACGGACGTCATCAAGTTTTTTTTAATTACATGGTCATAGAGTAGTAGCAGTAGGAAGGAAGGCTATTTATTTATTGCGGGCTCAATGTAAGATATACCAACCAAACCGTCTTACGTTTTCCTATACATTTGTGTGTGTGTGTATATATATATCGGGTCATTAAATGGCTATTTCACTTTGATGCCCAAAAAAAAAAAAAAAGGCTATTTCACTATTATGTGGTGAAGCCGCGTCATCTTGTTATTTGCACCGTTTGATCTAAAAAAAAAAGACTCCACGTCCTGACCGTCTACAACAAACTACTAAGGGTGCTTAATTATTTACATGCCACGAGCCTTCTGATACAGAATAGTTACAATATTACAAATAACATTATTGCTTCATTTTAGTAGTAACAAAATTGCTACCTACAATTTTGCTTATTTATTACTATTGTTAATTTTTAATTACACACGATCATTATTCACTATATACAAAAGGGACAACCTTATCTTCATGTATAATATAGATATCTAAATTATACTCAAGTATCTCTTATATTTGTACAATTCACCTTCGTTTTTTGAAAATTTTTCACCTCTTCCGACTTTATCTGATGATAATAATTAAAAGTTACACTAAAAATATCCCACCACAACTAACGTGCGGTCAATTCATCTAGTAGTGCCCACGGTGAGCAGCATTACTATAGAAATGGATTAGTAGGGGCAGCTATAGATGATTCTTAGGGGCGGTTTACCCAGCCGCCCCCTACCGAAGGGTGGCTACAAATCGCCGCTTTTTAAAGTGGAGAATTTTGATGATCGGGGAAGGAATATTCTTTTTTTAGAGTATGGATTTAAAGTACCACGAGTGCGGATAGCCTTAGGCGGCGAGAGTCACGCTACTTATAGGCCCGGGCCCTCGTGTAGGCGCACAGTCCGAAGTTGCCTCTACACCTGCTTTATCCGTGACGCCTTCATTTTCTAGAATCTACGATTTTGGACCTAAAAAATAGGAAAAAATATTTTAATTCATGAAGGGTCCCACCGGTCAGCACCTCGCTGCTCAGTCCATCGATGGCGCAAAGTGGCGGCATTTTCGCATGCCGGTGGGTTTTGAACCTATGACCTCGCCCTCGCGCATACCATTTATACCGCTACAGCTTACACTTACAGGTGTCTATATTAGATTTTGGTTCCTCACATATTACACCAATCCGAGTTTAAATTGGTTGTTTGAGGCTCTAAATGAGTTCAAATGAAAAAGTTATCAATTACAAAGTTTTATAACTTTTTGATATCTACAACTTTTATTTTTGGTAGTTGGAGGTTGCGCATCAACAAGTAGGTCCTTCACATCCGGTCTCCACCAATGAAACAACCGAGAGAAAAGCTAAGGCACATATACGAATGAGCTGCTTGCATTGACCAGCTTGTTATGTGCTATAGTATTACTAGCAAGAGATGAGATCGAGGCCGGGGAATATTCACGCAACTTGTAGATTGGTTCGGTGAATGCATTTTTTTTTGGATGACTGATTAAAGAAGCTAAGCTAGTACACTGCCTCCGGACTCAAAAATAAAGTCAGTTTTGGGCGTGATTAATTAGGGTGTATTTTTCCATAATAAATAGCCTAGCTGGTACCCCCAGTATAGTAAACGTTTGCAGCTTGGTTGGTTAACTAGCTTGTTGAGGCCCAAGCCCCAACGGCAGGGTTTGATCCGGCTCCTTTTTTTTTTTTTTTTTTTTTTTTTTGGTGTAATACGTCAATTTGGCTTTGCATGGTGCGATTTTTTCCGTTTGGTGCTTGCCTGATTCATTGAGGCTCGCTGCTGCATGGCACTGTGCGGCGATTCTTTGAGTACTCCGATACACGGCGGTGTTCAACGGTCCCCAGCGGCACGACGTCCTGCGGAGACTAGGCGACGGACCAGGCCGGATACGGAACGAAGGGTCCCCATCGGGGTAATCCCATCCTAAAGGTTCTCCATTCCAATGAACAAATGTCGCTGAGAAGTTCGTTTTTGAACTGAGTAAGTAGAAAATAAACGAGCCTTGTTTTATCGTCACTTAATTCCATCACACGGGCTCAATATTTATGGAGTGAACCAACAACTTCTGTTACCAACTGCTACCTAGATAGTGACAGACCGGCCAAGAACAAAAATTCTGTTGCATTTAAATTTGGCGTTTATGACGATTTCTTCTTGTACAAGTACCGTACGTCTATATATATGCATGTCGCAGCTAGCCTCCCCTCAAACGTTGCTAGTAAATCGATCACCATCCCTAAATCTCTTAAACTCCGGCAATACATACACAAGATCAAGGTCGTTTGGATCAGCCTCCCCAAGGACGACTATGAGCACCAGTGGAGGTAAGCTGAACTACTTTACGTGGTTGATTGATGGAAGACGTGTGTAGAACCTTTTTTTGTTCCCTTCTTTTTCTTCGGACGAAAGTTGTATTTAAGACGGGTAGAAGAGTAGTAAGCCGATTCATTAATTGTATGTATGCATGGGGTATATTTTTTTGTTTTGATGGGCCGGCAGGCAAATTAAACGGGGATACGATGCGCATGCACAGGGCCGGAATTTTGATTTCCCGCCCAAACTGCTTGTTCGTGTCCGTGTCACGTATTGTCTGATTCATTTTGTAAAGGTAGGGTTGCTCACACTCTTTCCTCAGTTTTGTGAAGGCAGAGTTGCTCTCGTAATAATTCTAGTCTGAGAGGTAGGAAGCGGTGGCTCTCGTAATAATTTTGGCTTGTTGAGTCAACATATCTCCAACGGCTCATCTCCCTCTTTCCCTGTAAACTTATCATTATGACCACCATTCTATCATATTCTCTTGATTCCTCATGCCGCCACCGCCACTCAGTTTGTACTCCCTCCGTTCCAAATTATAGTTCGTTTAACTTTTTTGACCCCAAATTTGACCACTCTTCTTATTCAAAAAATTTGCGTAAATATAGTCAAATTTATATTAAGTCATTCTTATGGAACTTTTGATATTAGATATCTGTGGCATGTCTCACGGGCAACCGGAGCGGGATTGATTACGGTGTCTCCGCGAGGTTTCCATTCTTATGTTCCCGTTTCAATGACTCGCCTATTTTCTACTCTCTGCTGCTGGGACATGTGGGATGAAGCTGTTCTGTTCTGGAACATGAACAAAACAAACCTCGTCCCTGTTTTACTTCGTCGCCCTCGCCCCCTCCAGGACCCAAATTCCACTACCACGGCCTCCGTGACAGCCAGGTGTCGCGAGTTGATGATGTCTCTTTTGATCCTCCTGCTCGGCTCCTGGGCATACTCAGTACTGCCAACAACATCCTTCGTCGCTCCATCATGTCCATCAGATTGATCCTCTGGTCTTTGCAGGTTAATTTCATCAAATTACTAATGTGTTATTTATGTATGTTTTGAGCTAGCGTATGTGCAAACTACCCTTTTGTGACGCCCAGGCCATGATTATGGATTCAAGCACCGTTCTTGCCTTTTTGCTTCGGTTGACATATTATATTGTCACTGACTTGGTGTGTGTTGAGGGTTTTTTTTTTTTTTTTTTTTTTTTTTTTTGGCGATACATGGTGAGTGTTCAGTTGGTCAAGCGCCCTTCCCCCTGATATAGTTGCCCCCAGCTCCTCTCTCTCGCTCTGAGAGCAACTACAATTCAGTACATACTCATCGTTCATGTGTATGGTCGATAACATTGACAATTACCAAGCTCCGAAGAAGCATATATGTAGCCTGTGTAGTTTAATTAATCATCATTCATGTGTATGGTTGAGAGCTTAGAAAATTGAGGCTCGGATGACAGATATCATAACCATCGTAGTGTTATTAATGATCGTTCACGTGTATGGTTCATAACTTCGAATTCTGTTGAACTCGCACCCTTTCTACAAGTTTGTAAATAAGGAAAAAGTCTAATTCATGCCCCAACTATTGGGGGTGGACTACATAACCCCAAACTATGAAACCGGCCATTCTATCCCTGAACTTTGTGAAACCATTTAAATACGGATGGTAGTTTTGCTAACGATAGGTTTGCTACAGTAACTGAGGTTTTATATTTTCCTTTTTATTTATTTCGACTGAATCTTTAGAAAATCATAGAAAAATCATAAAATAGAAAATTCAATTTTGTTACACGATCTGTAAGGGCGGTTGCTTGGAACCGCCCCTACAAATGGATTTGTAGGAGCGGTTTGAGTTGTTTGGTTAGAGGCGGTTGGGCAAACCGCCCTTACAGAGCATCCCCAACTGCCCCTAAAAAAATGCATGCTATAGTAGTGTTTCTCAATAACTTTAAATTCCATTCCACAGAGATATCTATATTATACCCAAGTATCTCTTCTTTGTACACAGTTCATCTTCGTGTCGAAAAACAGAAACAAAACAGTGAAAACTGTTACCTCTTCTGGCTTTATCCGATAACCATAATTAAAAATCACACGAAAAATATCATGCGTGGGGAATTCATCTATTACCTACAATGAGGTGGTCGATACCAGTGCCTTATGGGGTATGTTGGTCTTCTTCCCGGCCCATGCGTGCAATGCAAGCACACAGCTCGATCGTCTCCCGGTGAGGTCATGGAGCCAAGACGCGGCGCGCGGTGATGCATTATTTTTCTTTTCGGATGGATTGATGAAAGCTATCCACGCGCTTTCGATCAGAGGAGAGAGACGTGGCCGCGTTTGGATCAGCCAAGTCGTCGTCATCGTCGTCTCGCCTGTCAGGTGGAGGTTGCACAGCAGCAAGACGTGTAGGTCCTTCATGGCCGGTGAACAAGACGACCATGACCTGACTGACTGAGCCACCAGCCCGGTCTCGCGGCCACCAATGAAACAAGCCAGAGAAAGCTAAGGCGCATATATATACTCATCTCAGTTGTTGCCTGCATTGACCAGAGATCGTTAATAAGTGCTATATTATTACTACTAGCAAGAGAGAAGATCGAGGCATTTTCACACAACGACTTCTAGAGTGGTTCGATGAAAATGCATTTTCTTGACTCGCTAACTAAATATTGGAGTCCGTTGAACTACTCAGACACGTTATCTCAACTAGTTGTGGCTTGCTTTGTTTTCAGGAAATCCTTCTCCACGGACAAAGCAGGATAAAGGGGCATTTGATCGTTCTGCTCAAACTGCCATGAAAGATATCGAGGAAGCGGAAGAGTCAAGATGTCTGAGTTTGGTTGTCAAGTGTGGGGCAGCTAAAGGTTCTATAGAATATAGTGTGGCTACTCGGTTGTTTCGAGAACAACGCAACCGAGACACATTTGAGAAGTTCAAGACGGATGATCAAAGGATGACGTGGTTGACGCGCAAGGCCAAAAATATGTAGTAGTGCATGATTGTGTAGTGAAGGATTGATGTTTTAGTGAAATTGTTTCATGTGGCTGTCATGTGTACTTGTTTGTGTCATGAGCTATTATGGACTTGTTTGTGTCATGTGCTATTACGGACTTGTTTGTGTCATGTGGCTCTTATGTTGATTACCTATGTGCTGGTGTGTATGCCGTGAGTTTTCGAGAAGCTTCATCATCGTGAAGATGGTGGCGTCATTTCCGCTCACTTAGCGCTTGAGAGCCGTGTTTGCATGGGCCATGCACAAATTACTCAATGGAGGCCCACAATTGAGATTAGTGGCCGCTAATGGCCGGCACTAACCAGCCCAAATAGTCATCACGTCCATAGCCTTGCATGCTGACAGGGGGTATATGCTGCTCTTGTGTAATCTTGATTCCATGGGCTTTCCTCTTAACGAGGTGAGGCAATCTTGATTCCATGGGCTTTCCTCTTAACGAAGCCCTTAATCATTTTTGATCGGCCGGCCTCATTAAGATATAAGCGTATACAATTTCAGACGGAAAATGCACGTGCAAGTGTGCACTCTAATCAGGTTGTTGAATTGCCTTTGCACGTATTCGCTTATTAAAACACATTCATAAATATCGACAATTTAGAGGATATGTACAAAATCACGTCGAACACTCACTTTAATAATAAATAATCACCGACACCAAAAAGTTATTGGGACTTAAATTGGAACTAGCATCGTGCCCGTGCGTTGCTACGGGATAACGAAATTTTATATAAAAACACATGGATCGCATGATAAAATAACAGTACTATAAAATTAAACAATAATATTAAAGTGACATTTAATCCAAACACACAAGTTTTATATAAAAACACACGTCATAGGTGTGTTTGGAAGGGATCAAAGTTAGCTGGATAATATATGTACACGCATGTAATTGGATCAAATAATTATAGTTGGGTGCTCGGTTTTGCACTGTACGGAGGAAATAGAAGGGGTTGGCAGTCCACCGTGAAAAACAATATGCACCTGCACAAGGCTTAGGTCGCGACGGACGGGTGGAGGCACGACAGGGTGGCGTCGAGGTGGCGGCTCGGTGAGGCGAGGGGAGGAGAGAAACACACGGGGAGGGCCGAATGAATGCGAGGTTTTCGGTCAAGTCTCTGTGAATTTTTTTAATCTGTTTCCTTGACTATGTTCTTTATTTGGTAATTGATTAGTAGACTTCTTTTATTGTCCGTGATTTCATTGCATGCGTGCATGCCAGGATGGTAGGGGAGAGTAATCCGCCTCCTTGATTGGCGTTCTTTATTTGGCAATTGATTAGTAGACTTACTTTGTTGTCCGTGATTTCCTTGCATGCCGGGATGGTAGGGGAGAGCGTGGAGGAGGTGGGGATCGCAGGAGGGGAGGCAAAGTGACCGTGTACCAATATCGCATAAAAAAGTGTCCACGTTATGAGCTTATCATTTGATCTGATCTCTCATTGGTGGCAACAGCGTACTCAATCAGTGAAAGCATTCAGCAGTCCTCAAGCACTTTGGCAGAATAGATACGTGACTAAACAAAGATGGCTATGATAAAACACCAGCTAAGTGTGCCATCAAAACTCAGCGCATGTACTTGTGCTAAATTAGTACGGAATAGTAGGTTATGTACTTGTGCTATCGTTGAGACACATCAAACCACAATACTACTTGCTGCGTCATGTTCTTCTAAACAATATTGTTCAAAGCAAGTGATGTTGGGTGATGACATGAACATGAAAATATTATTTCTCGTAAAACATGACGCAACACATATTTGTGTGATGTATATTGTTTTATATAGTGTAATTTTAGCTGGCCACCTACACTACACTACAACACTTAAACAGCAATCGACTGCATTTGCTAAAAAGTTTTAATTAGCATTGGATGGTGGGTTGCTAAAAGTTTGTCACGCATCGTCCGTTGCTAAAATCAAATACGGCAATGGATGGTCCGTGGCTGTAAATTTTTAGCTTGTGCATTGGACCCTCCGTCGCTATAGGTCCTTAACACAATCGGACGGTCCGTTGCTAAACAATTTTTCCATTGGCACGATTTTGTTGGGCCGTTCCCGCTAACACTTTGCCCAAAAGGGTTGGAAACCCTAAGTCATACCCTCCAAATACCCCCACCGCCCGGCGCTCACTCTATCTGTTTCCCCACCCACGCGGTACCTCACCTCGTAGCGCCACCATCCCCAAGTTCGATCCGCACGCGCACCCGCCTCCTGCTCCTCGCCGCTGCCCGCCCCACCGGCCGGCCGCCCGCCGGATGCAAGGCACCGAGGGAAGGGCAGACGAGGCGTGACCCCGCCTCGGATCCGCGCGATGGGCTTCCGGCCGCGGCGCCGAAGTCGCCCGACGAAGGTGGTGGGGGACGAGGTTCCTGTGCCCTCTCCCCACGACCAGATCCGAGGCGACACCTCTTGATCCTCACCGGCGGTCGCCTCCGAGCTCCAGCAGCAGCGCCCTCTACATCGATGCGCGGCGGCGCTTGTACGCCCCTCCCCACGGTCGGGGTCCTGGATCCAATAGGTGAGCCCCTTCTCCCCCCTCCGTAGGTCCTTTCCCGTGGTGGTGCTGCACGAGTCCCTCCCCGTGCGGATGCATGGCGCGGTGAGACCCACCCGAGCCCCTACTCCTCCCCTCCTCGCACAGGTCCATGGCGTGGAGGCGCTTCACGAGTTGCCCAGCCATGGATGACAAAGTGGGATTTGGTAGATTGATGCCATTTAGGCATCACGAGCCTACAAGATCTGGTGTCAGCACTCATATTGGAACACTCATGTTTTTTTAATTGTTTAGGTAATTTATTTACTCTTCCGTGGAGGACAAAATGCTTGTAGATTGTGTTTTAGACAATTTATTTACCCATCTATAGATGTCCTAGAACACTGAATTTGAACAATATGCACTTCGCTCTCAGTTCCTTTCTTGATGATCAGTATCCCAGTGTATTTGCTATGTCACTACTAGCTGCTAATAGCAATCGAAAATTTAGGGAACAATGTCACTACTGGCTCTATTAAAGCTGCAGTATTCTTTGATTCTTGTACATAAAGCTCAGATTTGATTCTTGTATTCTTTGATTTACAATATTCTGCACGCCACTCTAAATGTCAAACTGCATTGTATTTGCAGCTTACAGAACATTGGATTGTTCCAACTCAAATGTCTTGCCACTGATCCCCTAGAAGACAACTAGTGCCAAGCCTGCTGACGTATTTTTTAAATAGTAGTTCCATGTAGCTTCAATGATTCTCAGATCCATCAATTCAATGGGAAATTTTGGTTTTAGTAGCACTTGTTACTATGGAAACCGTGGTGCCAATTTTCTATCGTCCAGTTGCTTACAGTGAATTCAGTTGTTTACAATGCCAATTTTCTATATGTTCAGTTGTTCAGTCGGAGTGTGCAATTTTTGCAATAATAAGTAGCAGCATGTCTGCATGTTCTTGCAATTAGTGGGCACGATACCTCTCACATCTCAGTGATAAGTCTCAAAGGCATAAAGGTGAAGTAGACTCATATTGGAGCCACTTGACAATCCACATAGTGTAACTATGGTCAGATGGAATCAACTAAATAGGTTTGATATTGAAGCATACATGACATGCATGCAGTAGAGTTTAGAAGTACTTTCAGATTAAGAAGGCAGTAGTAAAGACAGTACATCTAACACTGAAACCCAAACTAGCTTTTGTCTAATGCTCTCAATTCTGAACTAAGGCTTTTCAGGTATCAATAATAAAACACTATTGGTCAGAAAATGTAGGCAACAGAAAATGGTGATTTCTTGACTATGCCTCATGAAGATGCCATTACCATTGCTATTTTTTCATGTATTTTCAATTATAATGCTTGCTATCTTTGGTTGGAAGTATTACCATTGTATTAGTGTGGTTGAATTCCTTAACCTGATTGTACTAGGAAGAAGATCCATACACTTGTTTCCCTCTAGCTCATTTATTTAGAAGCTGAATTGCTCCAAGCATAGTGTAATGGTTTTATTTGTGGCATACTGATATTATTTCGAGAAAATGATAGAAGATGTAAGAGTTTGACTAATTGGTGATAACATGTTTGATTCTTGCAGGACTGCAGGTAGCTATGTTGGCTGCTAGCTGGTAATAAAACACTCCCAATGTATAGCAAGGTAAAGATCTACCATATATTCATGTCTATTGTGCTTCACAGGTAGAAGCCGTGTAGTCCTGAAGTGTGCCGAACTGAGTTGTTTCTTCCAGAAGAAACCGTGTAAATTGCTATGGATAACTGAATGTAGCTCCAAATTACATAGTTTTAGATAATGAATGAGAGTTAATTGAGTTGTTGCTTCCTGTAGAAATCGTGTACTTTGTGCTGTGTTAACCTCGACACTCATATATATTGTAAGAAGGTTTAAATGTATGTAGAACTGTGTTTATTTCATCTCTTTAAGCAAAGGCAACTGCTGCTGGTGAGTTAATCCACTGCTTGACTGCTCTTACAAATACATTAATGCAGTGCTTGACTGCTCTTACGAATCCATTCATATGTCTTGAGTGAGATGATAGTAGAACAATTTTGTAGCTTCTTTCAGTACAGACCACATTGATTCCTGCACATTCTTGTGTATCAATGTAGTATAATAATGTTTTTCTCTCTTTCTCAGGTCTTCTTTGTAGCATCAGAAGAGGAGGCTACTCCTTCAAAACAACAAGGTAAGCCAGCTCTTTGTGCTGCACATTCTTGTGAATTTTTTTTAATCTGTTTCCTTGACTATGTTCTTTATTTGGTAATTGATTAGTAGACTTCTTTTATTGTCCGTGATTTCATTGCATGCGTGCATGCCAGGATGGTAGGGGAGAGTAATCCGCCTCCTTGATTGCGTTCTTTATTTGGCAATTGATTAGTAGACTTACTTTGTTGTCCGTGATTTCCTTGCATGCCGGGATGGTAGGGGAGAGCGTGGAGGAGGTGGGGATCGCAGGAGGGGGAGGCAAAGTGACCGTGTACCAATATCGCATAAAAAAGTGTCCACGTTATGAGCTTATCATTTGATCTGATCTCTCATTGGTGGCAACAGCGTACTCAATCAGTGAAAGCATTCAGCAGTCCTCAAGCACTTTGGCAGAATAGATACGTGACTAAACAAAGATGGCTATGATAAAACACCAGCTAAGTGTGCCATCAAAACTCAGCGCATGTACTTGTGCTAAATTAGTACGGAATAGTAGGTTATGTACTTGTGCTATCGTTGAGACACATCAAACCACAATACTACTTGCTGCGTCAAGTTCTTCTAAAAAATATTGTTCAAAGCAAGTGATGTTGGGTGATGACATGAACATGAAAATATTATTTCTCGTAAACATGACGCAACACATATTTGTGTGATGTATATTGTTTTATATAGTGTAATTTTAGCTGGCCACCTAGTAGTGGCATTCAGCAGCAGGCCATCTAATGTAACGGCATGCAGCCCAGAAGCAATCGACCGGCAAGCAGACAAGCAGCCAGGTACCAGACTACCAGTAGCAGCCGGCGCCCATCACTCAACGGACAGCAGCATGCACGGCGTCCATCAATGAAAAGAGGAGCCTTTCAGCAGATCTTGCACCAAAGTAGATTGAGTAAAAATAATTTTGTTCATTAGATGACCACCACACATCATTACAAAATTCGTCCTTAAATCAAATCATTAACAATCCTCATTGTAATCTCATTTTCCTCTGCTACGGCCAGAGACGGCCAAGGGTCGGCTACGGCCATGGGAAACTTAGCAACCATGGGAAACCTGGGAGCGGCAGCGCGGCTGGCACACAAAGCCATAGCGGCAAACCAGATCCATGGAGCAGGGAAGACGATGGCAAAGCAGATCGATGGAGTACGTACCAGGAAGACCGTCGTCGACGGCTACCCTTTGCCGACGACGGTGCCACAGCAGCGCGTCGTCGAGGGACCGTCGTTCCTTGCTCGGCGCTTCAACCTGGCAAACGCCGCCTTCAGACAGGAACCTGAAGATGCAAGTGCTATGCGCTGAGATGCAAGCAAGACACGTATATGCATGCACATACGGACTTTCTGAGATGCAAGCAACATCGAGATGCAAGGAAGGCCATGATATATGTGTATATGCATGCACGTACGAACTTGTATTCGCGGGCGACCCTCTGCCGGCGGTGCCGCAGCAGCGTGTCGATCCGCCGGGAGAGAGCTCGCCGATCGCCGCAATCGCTGCCGCTGGGCTGGGGAAGGGAGCCGACGTCGATCCGCAGGCTGGGAGGTCGCCGGTCGCCGCTATCACTGCCGCCGGGCTGGGGAAGGTAGCCGATGTCGATCCGCAGGCTGGGAGGTCGCCGGTGGTCGCCGCTATCGATGGCCAGGCTGAGGCAAGGGATCGATGGTGAGGACGACATTTATGTCGTGTGTGATCCCGAGGGTCGCAATGCCGGGCTCATTTGTTTCCTTCTTTTTTAGAAAGATTGTTTCCTTTTCTTTAGGAAAGATTGTTTTCTTTTAGGAAATTTATTTCCATGGTTAGGGTCGCAATGCCTGGCTCATTTGTTTCTTTTTTAGGAAAGATTGTTTTTTTTTTTAGGAAATTGAGCGGGATCGCATGGAAGGTATCAGCGGTGAGAGGGGGGGGGATCGCATGGCAGGGTATGGCAGAGTCAGCAACAAAGTCGCACCAAAAAAAAAGAGTTTTCCTTTTGTTCTTTTTATGTTGTAGAGACACCTACTAGGCCTAAGCGTAGCTCCAACTTAGCTTCAGGCACCGGCTTTGTCAACATATCAACGGGATTATCATGAGTACATATTTTGCATACCTAACATCACCTTCATCAATGACACCTCAACCTCGAATAAAATGATGTCTCACATCAAAGATGCAGACCCCATAAGGCAAATTTTATCTGACATTAAGGAAAATCCGACTCTAGATCTTCTTGATATTCTGACGCCGATTTCTGAGATAGAAGACCAAGGACTTATAGTGAAGAAGGTTAGCTCAATGCAAGCTCCTACTAGCCTAGAAGTTATCCAATAGACAAGAGGTCAAAGTGCTAGTAAAATTTATCGATAATCTAGGGAGCACTTCTTCCAAAATCAAGCTGGACCTTGATCAGCTTATTGCCAGAAGAGCTGAGCTTGAAGAAGAACTGACCAAAGTCAACACTGCCATCCAAACGTGTGCGTTGACAAATGGATACAAGTCTCTCGGGGACTAGCTGTGGGGGTATACCCCCGGGTACCCACGGCACAAGACATGGGCCACACCACCAAGGATAGTCCCGCCCATAAGATGGTGACTTGCTGAGCACGGCACTAGTCGGCGCACACCGCAAGGCATCAAGGCGATGTTCTGAATCTGCTAGGATGTGCTGAATATTAGATTCTTTGTTAGGATTATCGTTTACCTGATTAGACTTAGATTTTACCGACCTGTAACCCTAACCTTGGGCTATATAAGGCGGGTAGGGGACCCCCTCAAAATAACGTCATTATTCTATCACACGAATAATACAATCCGCCGAACACAAGACTAGGGTATTACATCTCATTGACGGCTTGAACTTGTCTAAATCTTGTGTCTCGGTACTTGTATTACCATCCGGTTCCTGATTACGCACACCTATACCAATCAACCTACCATTGTGGGTATACCCCTTGGTGGACCGCCAATGGTATTTCGTCGAGAGCGAGGATGTGAATTTAGCATAATCACAAACAGGCTTGGATCTAGCGCACTAGTAAAAACCCAGTGTCAACAAAGTTGTCGAAGTAGGCAGCGTAGGAAAATCACATGACAACAAATGCCTAATCCACACACCATATATGATAGGGATTAAGCAAAATTGACAAACTCTAGCACGCAACACCATCACATAAGCCCCCTCCACCATAACCGCCACACCCATTCCCCTCCCTCCTACTACAACATTGAATCCAGCGATCCACACATAATGGAACAAACAACGCTAAAAGAAGGATCTATATTCTGTGGAAAGTCTACAAAAATGTCGTATAAAAATCGCCAACAGATCCGCGAGAGGTGTGAATACGAGACAGAGAACACGATAACAACGCTTAGATCCACGAGAGGAGGTGCTCAACTCCCTCATCGCGGAGGCGGACCGGGTGGGATGCTCGTGCGCTGCCTGCGGCGTGTCGGCAAGTGCGGGACCTCCATCTACGCCCGGCGACCTGGTCGTGATCCTCTCCCCCTCGACCTCCGACTTGGCGTGCATCCGCCCGGCTATACTCGAGCTATTAGCGGGGGCCTCGGGCCTCGCGACCAACCTCGACAAGTGCGTCATCACACCCATTGGTGCCCAGGAGGAGGCCGTCGCCCGTGATTCTGGAGGGGTTCCCCGCGCGCCGTCGGGACTTCGGTCACCTACAGGAGTCCCTCTCGATCACGAGGCTTGGGAGGGACCGAGCGCGCATGGTCGACCCGAAAGTGGCTGCGGCGCATCCCGCTGGAAGGGCAACCTCCTCACCAAGGCGGGTAGAGAGCGCTCTCGAACAACTCTCAGCCATCCACGTCCACGTGCATCTCTTTGTGCCCTCTCCTCTGGGCCATCGAGGAGATCGACAAGCGAGGCGGGCCTTCTTGTGGGCGGCGCTGAGTCGAGAGCGGGTGGCAAATGCATGGTGGCATGGCCCATGGTTCGCGCGCCTCCGGTCTGGGTGGCCTCGGACGCGGATCGGAGTTCCAGGGTTCGGCCTTACACCTACGATGGGGTAGCAAACGCGCCCGAGCAGCCCTGACCTCCCTTGGGTCGGACTGCCTTCGACGGACCGGCGCTCAGGTGGGGCAGATGTTTAGAACCTCCACGCTCTTCCAGCTTGGCGATGGTCGGAGGGCCCTCTTACGGGCCGGGCCGGTGGCTTCGGATGGGGCCATCTGCGATCTCTCGCCACACCTCTTCAGCGGCCCGTGGGCGCTCCGCCGGAGTGCACCGTCAGCCCGGGCTACGGGGGGCGGCGCATGGATGCGCGACATGCGTCGGCGCTTCGGGCGGCGTATGTCATTGGCGAGTTCCTTTCCCTCACCAGGCCGGTGGTAGGCGTTCAGCTTTGAAGGACACCCCGATCGGCTCTTTGTGGCGCTGGTCCTCCCGGCCGGCCGGTACTCCCTCCTCCTCGGCCTACGGGCCTTCTTCCACGGGGGGCCGGGTCGCGGGCGCCACCAAGGTTTGGGCTGCCTCCGCTCCACCCAAGGTCAAATTCTTCCTTTGGCTTGCGCTCCTTGGCCGGCCATGGACCGCCCGGCCGCCCGGCACCGCCATGGCCTCCAGGCCTCGCCCACCTGTGTGCTTTGTGGACAGGAGGATGAGACCATCGACCACCTCCTTGCCTCCTGCGTCTACTCCCGGGCCCCGGTGCGGCAAGCCCACGCTTCCGCGGGTTCGCCATCGGCCACCTTGGACCCCAGCGGACGACGTCTCCTTCGTGGGACTGGTGGCCGGGTTCGGGCGCTCGCACCACATGACTGCGCCGACCCGCCGACTCCCCGTCCTCCTCGTCTCACGGATGCTTTGGAAGGAGAGGAACAGCGCACTGCCGGGCGGAGCTGTGACCTATCCCCTCGGCGATCCTAGTTCTTATCTCCGGCGAGGCGCGCTTTCGTGGGTGGAGGCAGGCTTCGAGGGGATTGGCACCGGTCCTGCATGTCCTCAGCACGGGTTAGACCACGTGCTGCGCTACTCTTTAGTCGCCTAATCTAGTTTCCTTACTAGTTACACCACTCTAAGCTCCACCGTTGCGGCCGGTGATTTGTGTTAGTGTGCCCGCCTCGCGTGTTCCGTGCACCTCGCTAGGGCACTCGCAAGGTTGTAAACTTACACTCCATTTTCTCTTAATGCAGATGCGGGCTAAAGTGCCGGTTTTGAAAAAAAACGCTAGATCCACAGAACAGAAGTTATAGAATTGAATAGAAATCCACATACCCTAGAAATCGCCCCCGTCCAACGCGTCGGTTCCCCTCCCTCCTCCTAGCCTCGAGTGAAATGAATAGAAATGACACGACTCCCGAGATTTTGTTAAAAAAATAAAAAGGTAAAAGGGCCGCCGGACTCTTCGTGGCGGGCGATACAATATGGTTTGTGGTAGCTGTAAATCTTGTCGTGAGAGATAGTAGCCCCAACCACGTGGGAGCACGTGCATGGTGCATGCATGCATCAAGGCTAAAGTATATATGCATAAAGGTTGTCGTAAAGCAAATTGGTGGGCAACGTTAGATGACAATCTGCACTAAAATAGGAACTGACGCTCTCTATAAAAGGAGCGTCGATCGAGAAGGCTGCACTTCTTCTGCCCTGCTCGCTACTGTAAGTATTCTTTTCTCTTCTTCATTTGAATCTCTTATTACCAACCCTGCTGAAGATATGCTTCTCTCATGAGTGTACATTACGTTCAATTCTGCTTATATACATGCTCGGCTAGCACGCAGTCTCGTCATCTTGCATGTTTCACTACTCTTCACCATTTCCTACATTCTTTTAATTTAGTGCCGTGCTTATTGCAGCAAACTACATATTGCTGCGTGCGTTCAGCTTAATTGGCGGTTGGTGCTAACAGCGCATAAATGGAATCCACTGCTGCATGGGCGGGACCTTACGAGCTTCAGCTGGCGAACTGGACAGCTGATGATGCTCAACAAGTGTGGGCTCCTGCCGTTGGCCACCCTGCTTTGCAGTATTCGTCGTCCATCTTCGACATATTTGGTTCCTCTTCCTCGTGCAGCCTCCAACCGTATGTCGTCGTCCCTGAGAGTACTAGCAGCAGCTCCAGCCTCCAACCGCAGCTACCGGTTGAGTGCAACTATGCTGCGGCTGCATCACAGCATCATGATCCGGCTGGGAAAGGAAGGACGACGACACACGAGGATCTGTCGCCGATTGAGCAGCAAATACCGGAGAGGTATTTGAATAGCCCTAAGAAGCTGTTCAAGGAAAGAAACAAGAAGCTTGAGGATGCATATGATGCCCAGTTCATGAAACAGAAGATGCACAGGTATCCTCCAAGCATTCGAGCTCTCGATAATGACGGTCTGTATACCTTCCCGAGGGTGGTGTCCATCGGCCCTTACCACCATTATGGCCATGGCCCAGGCCATCTGAAGCAGGCAGAGGCGGTGAAGCATGCGGCTGCCTGGCACTGCATCTCGAAATCCGGCGGATCGGTCGAGGAGATGTACGGCGCCGTCATCTCGGCCGTGAACGACAGCGATGCCCGCCGCCTCTACCACACGGAAGTAATGGCCGGTCTCGGCGACGACGACTGCTTCCTACCCATGATGTTCTTTGACGCCTGCTTCTTGGTGATGTACATCCTCAAGAAGTCGGGCGCAGACTGCGACCAGACGCTGTACGATTTCTTCGAGTCCAATGACGACGACATCGCTCATGACATCATGCTGCTCGAGAGCCAGATCCCCTTGCAGGTGGTGGACGCCGTCATGGACATGTGCACGGCCGAGCCCAGCTGGGAGATAATGAAGATGTTCATTGCAAAGAGGCAGAAAGATGGCTCGCTGCAAGACCGGGCTCTCCGTGACTTGCCTCGTGTTGACTGGGACCAAGACTACTACTATGTAGCACCGCATCTCCTTGGCCTCGTCCGATTCTACGTTGTAGGAAAAAGAAGAAGAAGCACGGAACCCAGGGTGCCACTTCCAGATTTAGAGAAAATGGAATCAATATCAATGTCAGCCGGTGCCATCGAGCTTGCTGAAATGGGCATCTTTCTCACAGGCAACGAAACAACGGAGCTCCCAGACATGGGCCTCGACCCGAAATGGACCATCTTCGCCGAGCTCTCCATGGCGCCGCTGTCTCTCAACGATGCACGTGCAAGCTGGCTCGTCAACATGGCCGCTCTCGAGCTATGCACTACTCCAGATTTTAATGATGGCAATGCGGGATTTGAAGACTCTGCTGTCTGCTCGTACCTCCTCCTCCTGTGCATGTTGATGCAACGGGAGGAGGACGTGCATGAGCTCCGAACAAATGGTATCCTGCAAGGAGGAACAGGGCTCACCAACAAGAAGACACTCGACTTCTTCACCAGCCTGCAGAGCCTGCGCAAAGGACGCTGCTATCAACTCGTAATGGTAGAGATCCAGAATCACAGGAACAGCAAGTGGCGGTGCATCATCGCTGTTTATGTTTTTGCTTACAACAACTGGAAGTACATCATCGCGGTTAGCTCCGCCCTTCTTGGATTTATCGGTATCATATCAACGGTCATGGACCTCAAGGGCGCCCATTGATATGAGAGATTCATGCATGCATGTAGTATTTCCCTCTGTTTGATAGCTGAATGTTTATGATTA
This sequence comes from Hyparrhenia diplandra, assembly GCA_015847255.1. NCBI lineage: Eukaryota > Viridiplantae > Streptophyta > Magnoliopsida > Poales > Poaceae > Hyparrhenia > Hyparrhenia diplandra. The sequence continues at coordinate 1,909,732 of JADLZK010012337.1, forward strand.
ACGTGAGAATTTCTAGCATTTATCTTTTTTCTGATCGTATCTGGTGAGAATTAACGTGGAGCCTCTGTTGCGGCCTCCAATTAGTAAGAGTAAGATTGTTGGTGTTGTTAGTATACCCTGTCCATACAGTTTCCCCCCCTTTGCATTGTACCTCAGAATGTATTTAATATGTGTCTGTTTGAATAATATATAACAATCTGGCAGCGAGTTGATCCTTTCCAACTGAATGAGAAATGATGTAATCTTCAGAGTTACTGTATTGTCTATTTGCTCTCAGGACAAACTGGGCAAATTCTTTCCGGAAAACAACCTTGCATCTATGAACTGAATGAGGGATACCTCTGAAGATTACATCATTTCTCATTATCCAAATGGACCAGCACATGGCTATGAAAATCTCCATGAAGAAAGGCTGATGGAGTTGATCCTTGAGACTTTCTATGATGTAGAAAGTGTCAGAAGAGTGAGGCACCGCTGTCTGAAGGCTGAACCAACATGCTGTTGAGAAAGGGCAGTGGAAAAAAAAAAAGGTGGGGAAGGTCTTACATTTGGGGAAACACCATTTTCTCATCTAGCTGAGCTTACGGAAGGCTGATTGGTCATAAGAATATTCATCATGCTTTTTCCTGGTTGTGGAAGTCGGCCTGCCAAATCAAAAAGGAAATTATTTTCCTGATTGCTGTTACAAGACCGTTTGAGCACTAGAGCTCTTCTCAGGCGAAGGAGCATGCATCTTCCTCACTATCAATCAGGACTGTCGTGAGAGAAACACATAAATTATTAATGATAATAAAATGGTTAGGCAGAGACCAAAGAGAGAGGCTTATAACAATGTAGGAGAGAAAGGAAGACTCCACTTACAGCACATGGCTTGTTATCTACTGATGATGATCCCGTATAATATAATGAAAATCATTATTGCATTGGGAGATTCTTTCCGCTTTAATTTCAGGGATAAAGAAGCACTACATTGTATTGCTTATGGTTGTGGACGGCTGGATGCTGCCCAATAGGTTTATGACAATGTTGATGCATGTATAGTTTAATTTCCGTCTTGATGCTGCTGCATGCACGTAACATTAGTATATTGTTGGTGCTGCTATATTTCTAGCTCTCACTCGCGACATATGTAGAGCTAGCGCTTCATGTAGACACTCACGCCCTCTCCCTCGGCCCTGCAGGCCTGGCCTCGTGGCGAACACCCAAAAAATGCCATCCGCTCCATGTTTAATTTGGATGAGCTAGAGATTGATTATGAAATGCTAGCTCATGGCTGTTCAACTATTGTAAAAGCTTAATAGTTAAAAGCTGGACGTAAACGACGAGGACGTTTGGATCCCTAGATAGATTATCGGTATGTTCCATATATTCATTTCAAAAGGGGAAAAAAAAATAAAGCTTAGGAGAGGAAGCTTTTGGGATATTGTTGGATTTTAAATGTTGAACCATAACCTAGGACTCAAGGGCTAGTTGCCGGCTAAGTATCACATTCATCTATGGCATCTCTTTTTAGTAGTTCATCACATGCTTCGACTTTCTGGCATGCTTTCTTGCCCGTTGTCTCTGCACGCGCACGCAGGGGATGCATACCAATTATTAGTACCTTGTCTCAGCAGCTTTTCGATCGGTTAACCGCCATGGAATTTGGAAAAACTGCGTGCTAAGTTGCTAACCCCTGTATACGAAGCATGATTAAAAATTGCATATTGCCACTAAACTAGTTAATTGTCTGAATGGTATATTAGTTGCACCCACCCACATTCTTTGGTGGCTTATTATCTAAACCTTCTATATGGGAAACCCCCACTTAGGAGTTCTCTGCGATCTCCTTGCGCCACATCATCAGCGGGACCCACAGCTCATGCTAAGTGCCTCATGGTCTCTCGATCTCCCGTGGGTCCACACCAAGACAAAGTGGAGGTAATTAACCAAGCACTTTCGTCATGAGACTGCTCAGTTCCTTGCAACAACAAGAAAACCAAAGGTCGTAGCAATTCTTCGCTGCAAACTGAAGCTGAAAGGCCGCTGCTATAGTTTAAATAACTCCCCTCTGCCTATGTGCCTTGCACCGCTCGGCAGCACCGAGCCGCGTCCACAGGGCTTCTCCAAGATGAGTCGTCGCGACGTCACCAGCGGTATACTGCTCTCCACCTCGGCCATCGCGAAGTTTGTAGGATCACCTGGCTACAGAAGGAGAAGATGAACATTCGAGGCTCAACATCACCTTCTCCAAGCTCTGCCCCGCTCGACGACGCTGCATCGCCCGTTCGGTCCCTGCGCTCGCCCCCCTCGCCGGCGGTACAGCCTCCGTCCCTGGGCCTGGCGGTCGTTCGCCTGACGAAGCTTTTTTTTTTTTTTTTTTTTTTGACAGCAGCCTGACGAAGCTTGATCCGTGCCAGGACACCAAGATGTGCGCCGCGACGCCCACGCTGTCAGCAACAGTCGCCGCCGCCGACACCGTTTCCCAGGTGCATAACCACGATGTTTTGAGGACCTGCAGCCGCCAGCCATGCAAGCGATGAGGGTGGCATCTGGCACGGAAAGAAAAATGGAGAAAGAAGATCTAAGCAGAGCTCAGATGCGGAAGAGAACGACCCGTTCTGTGCTGGATACGAGTGGGAAGACAAATGAGTGGATGAGAGCCATCCGCGCGTCTGTTCTGTTCTAGCTCATTATGTTAACAGGACGCCAGCTTTTTTCCTGTGAGATGAAGCCAGTTTTGATGGCGGAAGGCTAATGCCGTGTAGATAGGGTGAGATCATGTGCCTGTCATCTTATATCTACTCCATATATAGTGCATGTTTTTTACAGAATTTAAATCACAGTTGCAGTCGCAACAGAATGTGTTTTTGCATGTTGCAGGTGACTACATGAGTAGTTAGATGCTCTTTGGTCATATGTTAGATATCAGTGTATTTTCTTTATCAACATATGTATTTGATTGACAAATGTTTTGTTATACTTTATCGAAGATGGATCATCACATTTTCCTTTAATATTTTGGCATAAAATCATGAAGAAAACAAAAGAATAATTCTTCCTCTGTAGAAAAAAAAAATCTATTGCATTCCCGCAGCAACGCGCGGAGAGTTCTCCTAGTTAATTAGATTAGAGATGAACTTTGTGTCGTCAGTGAGAGTGGTTACTGCACCTCCTGTTAATTTAGTGGCCAAAGAATGAATGGCGTAGAGGGTTTGTGGTTGTCAGTGTCACAAGGCTAATTTGGTCTACTGTGTCGACTGCGCCAATAATGCAATGTGTTTTTCTTTTTGACCAAGACCTTGCTCTCCACCCACTCTAGTTAAACAACGAATTGAACGGTGCACATTCTATCTAACGATTTCATACGATGTGTAACTAATATATGGCTGGAGGTATAGCCGCTAGCTAGCTGTGTACATCTTGTCGTGATTTGTGAGCTCAAAAGGCCAAAAGGCCAAAGTATATGAAATTAACCATGTGGGTACGTCCGTAACACCAACCATGTGGGTACGTCCGTCGCATGCACCAAAAGGCCAAAGTATATGAAAATTAACTTCATAAAAAGCTACATACACGTACGGGCCCACATCATGGCATGCGTCTCTGATTCAGTATATATATATAGGAGCCCGCTATTTGTTGGAGCGCTACGCTCTAACTTTATTGTGTCCATCTGCTGAAAGCTGAATGTTATAGGTTACTTGTACGCTAGCTAGGGTTCATTTTAGATACCGCTTTTTAGTAGTTCATCACATGCTTCGACATCCTGGCATGCGCTCGCTCGATACCACGCATTAGGATAGTGATGATGGTAGAACAAGTTGGTATATGGATATTCACTCTGGCCGGCTAGCGCATATGTAGTGCACAGTGTGGGAGAGTACAATGCATATATACATATAAAATAAAATAGAGGCCACATGGAAGTTGGTGCCGGTGATGATGTAGATAGAAGGGGTTAAATGAAAAATATATGCCATGCCAACATGCCGCCTTGGCAAAAAAGACGCCATGTGGCTAGCATGGACCTGCGGCGCACTACTTAACAAGTTTCATGGACCCATGTTGCACTCACTCGAAAATAAATGCACCGGCATGGATGCATCATCATGTATCTAGCCTTATCTTAGGTTTTAATTTGACAAAAATATTACTTTCCTACAATTGAATGCACAAATAATTACATAAATAAATCAATTTGTGCTATTTAAAAAATGCAAATTTTAGGGTGTTACAAAGTTCATAGATTTCATCTAGATCACAAATGTATTTACAGTATATTAGTTGAATCCTTAGCATGAGCCATCTGTTTAACATCGAGTTATCTCCTACCGTGTACATGTATGTATATTATTAACTAGGAGGATTCCCGTGCGTTGTCAAAGGGTATGAAAGAAGAATATAAACGGGATATATGTATAGATTTATTAGCATAATCGTGGAGAATCTCGCAGTGAACGACTTTAATTGCAAATGAAAGTGGACTGCTAAAATGCACGCTTTGCATGTCAAGAGACATATAGATAGTGGGGTCGATAGTGGACTGCTGAGGTGGATGCTTTTGCATGTCAAGACAAACAGATAGTGGGGTTAATAGTGGACTGATGATGTGGATGCTTTGCATGTCGAGAACTCCTTTAGTGGGGTTTGTCTATATAGAAGTAGTAGATAGCTGAGGCGAAGTGGGTAATAGTTAATTTTAAAACATAAATAGAAGTAATTTGTATATAATTAATTCATAGTGACAGGGTGGTAACTTAGATATAAATTGTTTTTTATACAATGACACAGATGGGTATTTATATATGTATTTAGGGTGGCAGTTTCATCTTGCTTGACTAATTTTCAGTCACTGGGTACAACACCACATGGTTAAAAAGTGGGCAGCTAAAGCTTAGTTGCATATATAGCCAGGGGCTAAACTTTAGTTGGATCCACACAGGCCTAAGATTCTTCCATGCCAGGGTAACGAAAGCTACACGCCATGGCAAGGTTCTATTGCAGCATTTTATTTTGGCCGATGATCAGTACGCGACGATCAAATGGCTAATGAGTTGTGCAGCAGCACTTGCAGTTTGGAAGCAAATAGACAATGCGGTTTTTCCCCGTGTCGTTCTAGATTGCTTGGTCAAAAAATTTTGTAAATTTAAACGCAGTACCACATTGGCAAACAGGAAAAGGTTATAGTTGTTGGCCCAATCCGTGGTCAGCCCTAGCCTGATACCAACAGGAGCATTGTATAATTCAAAAAAAAAAAAAAAAGGAGCATAGTACAGTAGGATAGAAAGGGTGAGCAAGGCGCACAACTCAACCAGCTCCGGTACAAGAAACTCTTCTTCTTCTTCTTCTGCTTCTGTTGAAAGGTTGCAGCGCCCGCGGTCGACATCCGCCCACTGTTGAAGAAGATGTTGGAGCACCCCAAGGCTAGGACCCAGCTGCCCCACTGCACCTGCTGCTGCGGCAAGCAGACCACGCAGCTGCCAGCAGCGCATGCCGTCGTAGCCGCACCGGCCAGCTCCGTCTCAGGCCATGGCTACGAGGCGCCGCCGTATTACTGTGGCATGCCGGTGTACAGCATCCAGGAGTGGTAATAATGAGGCGGCGACGGGCGATGGTGATGGCCATGGGCCACGGGCAGTGAGTCAGTGACACTACCTAGTACCTACTTGTGAAGGCCCTCAAATCTACTGATTTTGATCTCCAACTAGAGGCACTACCAGAATCTAGAATAGCCTTGGCGCGCCAGAAATTTCCTTAAGTGCCAAAATCAAACCGCCAAGGAAAGGGTAGTTTCCTTGGCGGTTCAACACCACACTCAAGGAAACATATATTCCGTGGCGGTTCATATAAACCGCCAAGGAATATGTGTGTTTCCTTGGCGGTTTGTAGTAACCTCCAAGGAAATGAATCATTTACTTGAGTGTTAAGCTAAACCGCCAAGGAAAATATCAATTTCCTTGGGTGTTACTATAAACCGTCAAGTAAATTATCATTTTCTTGGGGATTATTGAATTTTCTTGGAGGTTGGCCGTCAAGGAAATGCTTATATGAATTTTGGTGACTTCGACAAAAAAAAAAAAAAACAATAATATCATAAATGTGTCTAAAAATCCTAAAATTTGGCATGAGATTATTACATGGTTGCATTATGTTGCCGTAAAAGTTTCAAATCATATTAACAAAGTTGGACTACACATTATTCATAAATGGATAGATCTCTCATATAGTTACATAACTATGTGAAAGAAGTATCCATTTGTTAAGAATGTATAGTGCCACTTTGTTTAAATCATTTGATTTTTTCATGCAAAGATTATACACTAAAACTATGCTGTTATGCAAGTTTGTAGAATTTTCTAACAAAGTTTAGATATTCTTATAATTATCTTATGGTAATTTGGAGATACAACTATGAACTATAACTAGCAAACAAATGATTATTTGGTCTAACTCCAACATATGAGATAGAGTAACACATATGATCCAAAAAAATACTTTTTTTTATGTTTTTTTAATCTTATTATAGTCACGGACAATTAAATATTAAATTACTTTTAATAAGCACACATAAATTGATTTAAATTGTAGAAAATAGTAAATGTGTTTAAAGAATTTGAAACTTCTACAGTTAGCTCACTATGGTTTACTTCGTTTGATGTGAATTATGTATCTTGTTCATGTAACAATTGTGCTCATGAGTTAGCTCACTATGGTTTGTTGAGGGACCCAGATTAATCCTTCTTTTGGGTTGATCGACCCCAGAGTTTGTAATTACTTTGGCGGATAGTGACCTTCATGAGCTGCATGTGTCGTAATAAAGTGCGAGTCTTTGGTTCAAAAAAAACATCATCTACACTAACGATTATTAAAGAAGCGGCACAGCGTCAGTCTACTGGTTGCCCGTGATATTCGCTTCGTTGTTGAGATCATTACTGTCGAGATCTATCTATCTATCTATCTATCTATCTATCTATCTATCTATCTCCAAGTTTTGTCCCACAAAACAAGGTAGTCCATCTATTTCTTCCTTGCCAATGTGGTTTAGTCCATGAATTCCCTATGCACACATGGGCCTAGTTGGAACCAGCCTCTTGGCCCATTTAAGCCCAACTGCCAACTAATGTCCCTCTTTCTACATTCATGAATGTTGTATTAGTAACAAATACTAAACCTGTTCTAAATTATAGTCGTTTGACTTTTTAACCTCAAGTTTGACCACTGCGTCTTATTCAAAAAATTATTCAAAATATCACTTTTTTTGGTGTGGCATGGTTTGTAATAAAAGTTTTCCTTAAAAATGACTTAAATTTGGCTATGTTTGCATAAATTTTTTGAATAAGATGAGTAGTCAAATTTAAGGCCAAAAAGTCAAACGGATTATAATTTGGATTGAGTGAAATGCTGCGGTGGGTACATGAACTTGTCTTCTTCTTTGTGCCAAATAGGTCCATGGACTTAGAAACCAACCATCGGCCCCTCGAACTTACAAACCCGTTCACCCCGAGGGTCCATGGCGGTTTTTAATGGTGGTTTTGCTTGGCAAAGGCGGTTTTACATGGTGCTTGCATCGTGCGATGACATCATCACTTCTTTTTAATTTCTTGAAATTAATATCTTTTTATTGAGCTCCAAATATAGCAAACAATATATCAATTTTGATCGTCTCGACGAGCTCTTTACAATGGTGTACTCCGTTTTGCTATTTCAGATAGTTTTATTTCGTGTAAAATTAAATATTTCTATAAAACGAGTGATATTTTATTTTCACTTGCAATCGATATATATGTGGTCGTGATTTAGTTCGATATATACATATTTGCTGGTTTTTGCCATATTATATATTGCCGCGACAATGCCCATCGAGACGTCGTGCGGGACGATCGATCGGGCCACCCACCGCCGCGCGACGCCTAGCTCTCGCCGCTTTTTCGCCGATGCCGATGCATGCATGCATCCGCTAGATGCACCTACGCCTTTGCATGCATGCGATCGATCATCCGCGCAATATATACATATTTAGGGTAGCATGTTTTGGCCTAAGTATGTATATATTGCACAATTGCCTAGCTTGTATACATATTTAGTGTAAAATTTCTATAAAACGAGTACTAAATTTTGAGGCAATATATACCCTTTGTATATATTTGAAAAAAACCGGCAAATATGTATATATCGGGAACTAAATCACGACCACATATATATCAGATTGCAAGTGAGAATAAAATATCACTCGTTTTATAGAAATATTTAATTTTACACGAAATAAAACTATCTCAAATAACAAAACGGAGTACACCATTGCAAAGAGCTCGTCGAGACGATCAAAATTGATATATTATTTGCTATATTTGGAGCTCTGAATAAAAAGATATTAATTTTGTAAATTAAAAAGAAGTGATGATGTCATCGCTGATGCGATACCATGCATGCAAAACCGCCTGCTGACATGCAAAACCACCATTAAAAACCGCCATGGACCTGGGGTGAACGGGTTCGCAAGTTCGAGGGGCTAGATGGCTGGTTTCTAAGTCCATGGACCTATTTGACACAGCAAGACAAGGTCATGTACCTATGGTGCATTTCACTCATTTGGATTAGAGGGAGTACATATGCATACATGTAGTCTTCCTTTATGATTCTCCTATTTCAAGGCCATGTTACATAAAGCATCTCTAAATGAGAAGAAAACAGCTTGAACTCAATCATCGTTGTCTTCATGCTCAAAATGGCTTCCTGTAGTTCCATGGTCATCCAACGCAGACGTCTGCTCACCATCTATGGCGCCAGCCACCTGTCTGGTGAATGGCCATTCCTACACTCTTGCCGGCCTCAGCTTTGATCTTTAAGGTCGTCTCCCCTGTTTTATCATATCCATAATGAGATCATTGTTCACATTGTGTTCCTTTCGTCATTTTAACACATATTTATAGTTTACCGAATATTTTCATCACACTGCAAGGGTAATGAGTTCCTGCAACGTTCTCTTTGCTTGATTCAGACAGTGTGTTCTCTAAAATTTGCCGAACTAGTCCATCAACCCGTGCTCTCGCACGGGCTAAAATTTTAAGAGATATATTGTTTGATACATCCAACTAATAAAAATTCCACTACCACGGCCTCCGTGACAGCCAGGTGTCGCGAGTTGACGATGTCTCTTTCGATCCTCCTGCTCGGCTCCTGGGCATACTCAGTACTGCCAACAACATCCTTCATCGCTCCATCATGTCCATCAGATTGATCCTCTGGTCTTTGCAGGTTAATTTCATCAAATTACTAAAGTGTTATTTATGTATGTTTTGAGCTAGCGTATGCGCAAACTACCCTTTTGTGACGCCCAGGCCATGATTATGGATTCAAGCACCGTTCTTGCCTTTTTGCTTCGGTTGACATATTATATTGTCACTGACTTGGTGTGTGAGGGTTTTTTTTTTTTTTTTTTTTTTTTTTTGGCGATACATGGTGAGTGTTCAGTTGGTCAAGCGCCCTTCCCCCTGATATAGTTGCCCCCAGCTCCTCTCTCTCGCTCTGAGAGCAACTACAATTCAGTACATACTCATCGTTCATGTGTATGGTCGATAACATTGACAATTACCAAGCTCCGAAGAAGCATATATGTAGCCTGTGTAGTTTAATTAATCATCATTCATGTGTATGGTTGAGAGCTTAGAAAATTGAGGCTCGGATGACAGATATAATAACCATCGTAGTGTTATTAATGATCGTTCACGTGTATGGTTCATAACTTCGAATTCTGTTGAACTCGCACCCTTTCTACAAGTTTGTAAATAAGGAAAAAGTCTAATTCATGCCCCAACTATTGGGGGTGGACTACATAACCTCAAACTATGAAACCGGCCATTCTATCCCTGAACTTTGTGAAACCATTTAAATACGGATGGTAGTTTTGCTAACGATAGGTTTGCTACGGTAACCGAGGTTTTATATTTTCCTTTTTTATTTATTTCGACTGAATCTTTAGAAAATCATAGAAAAATCATAAAATAGAAAATTCAATTTTGTTACACGATCTGTAAGGGCGGTTGCCTGGAACCGCCCCTACAAATGGATTTGTAGGAGCGGTTTGAGCGTTTGGTTAGAGGCGGTTGGGCAAACCGCCCTTACAGAGCATCCCCAACTGCCCCTAAAAATGCATGCTATAGTAGTGTTTCTCAATAACTTTAAATTCCATTCCATAGAGATATCTATATTATACCCAAGTATCTCTTCTTTGTACACAGTTCATCTTCGTGTCGAAAACAGAAACAAAACAGTGAAAACTGTTACCTCTTCTGGCTTTATCCGATAACCATAATTAAAAATCACACGAAATATCATGCGTGGGGAATTCATCTATTACCTACAATGAGGTGGTCGATACCAGTGCCTTATGGGGTATGTTGGTCTTCTTCCCGGCCCATGCGTGCAATGCAAGCACACAGCTCGATCGTCTCCCGGTGAGGTCATGGAGCCAAGACGAGGCGCGCGGTGATGCATTATTTTTCTTTTCGGATGGATTGATGAAAGCTATCCACGCGCTTCGATCATCAGAGGAGAGAGACGTGGCCGCGTTTGGATCAGCCAAGTCGTCGTCATCGTCGTCTCGCCTGTCAGGTGGAGGTTGCACAGCAGCAAGACGTGTAGGTCCTTCATGGCCGGTGAACAAGACGACCATGACCTGACTGACTGAGCCACCAGCCCGGTCTCGCGGCCACCAATGAAACAAGCGAGAGAAAGCTAAGGCGCATATATATACTCATCTCAGTTGTTGCCTGCATTGACCAGAGATCGTTAATAAGTGCTATATTATTACTACTAGCAAGAGAGAAGATCGAGGCATTTTCACACAACGACTTCTAGAGTGGTTCGATGAAAATGCATTTTCTTGACTCGCTAACTAAATATTGGAGTCCGTTGAACTACTCAGACACGTTATCTCAACTAGTTGTGGCTTGCTTTTGTTTTCAGGAAATCCTTCTCCACGGACAAAGCAGGATAAAGGGGCATTTGATCGTTCTGCTCAAACTGCCATGAAAGATATCGAGGAAGCGGAAGAGTCAAGATGTCTGAGTTTGGTTGTCAAGTGTGGGGCAGCTAAAGGTTCTATAGAATATAGTGTGGCTACTCGGTTGTTTCGAGAACAACGCAACCGAGACACATTTGAGAAGTTCAAGACGGATGATCAAAGGATGACGTGGTTGACGCGCAAGGCCAAAAATATGTAGTAGTGCATGATTGTGTAGTGAAGGATTGATGTTTTAGTGAAATTGTTTCATGTGGCTGTCATGTGTACTTGTTTGTGTCATGAGCTATTATGGACTTGTTTGTGTCATGTGCTATTACGGACTTGTTTGTGTCATGTGGCTCTTATGTTGATTACCTATGTGCTGGTGTGTATGCCGTGAGTTTTCGAGAAGCTTCATCATCGTGAAGATGGTGGCGTCATTTCCGCTCACTTAGCGCTTGAGAGCCGTGTTTGCATGGGCCATGCACAAATTACTCAATGGAGGCCCACAATTGAGATTAGTGGCCGCTAATGGCCGGCACTAACCAGCCCAAATAGTCATCACGTCCATAGCCTTGCATGCTGACAGGGGTATATGCTGCTCTTGTGTAATCTTGATTCCATGGGCTTTCCTCTTAACGAGGTGAGGCAATCTTGATTCCATGGGCTTTCCTCTTAACGAAGCCCTTAATCATTTTTGATCGGCCGGCCTCATTAAGATATAAGCGTATACAATTTCAGACGGAAAATGCACGTGCAAGTGTGCACTCTAATCAGGTTGTTGAATTGCCTTTGCACGTATTCGCTTATTAAAACACATTCATAAATATCGACAATTTAGAGGATATGTACAAAATCACGTCGAACACTCACTTTAATAATAAATAATCACCGACACCAAAAGTTATTGGGACTTAAATTGGAACTAGCATCGTGCCCGTGCGTTGCTACGGGATAACGAAATTTTATATAAAAACACATGGATCGCATGATAAAATAACAGTACTATAAAATTAAACAATAATATTAAAGTGACATTTAATCCAAACACACAAGTTTTATATAAAAACACACGTCATAGGTGTGTTTGGAAGGGATCAAAGTTAGCTGGATAATATATGTACACGCATGTAATTGGATCAAATAATTATAGTTGGGTGCTTGGTTTTGCACTGTACGGAGGAAATAGAAGGGGTTGGCAGTCCACCGTGAAAAACAATATGCACCTGCACAAGGCTTAGGTCGCACGGACGGGGTGGAGGCACGACCGGTGGCGTCGAGGTGGCGGCTCGGTGAGGCGTAGAGGGGAGGAGAAAACACACGGGGAGGGCCGAATGAATGCGAGGTTTTCGGTCAAGTCTCTGTGAATTTTTTTTAATCTGTTTCCTTGACTATGTTCTTTATTTGGTAATTGATTAGTAGACTTCTTTTATTGTTCGTGATTTCATTGTATGCGTGCATGCCAGGATGGTAGGGGAGAGTAATCCGCCTCCTTGATTGCGTTCTTTATTTGGCAATTGATTAGTAGACTTACTTTGTTGTCCGTGATTTCCTTGCATGCCGGGATGGTAGGGGAGAGCGTGGAGGAGGTGGGGATCGCAGGAGGGGAGGCAAAGTGACCGTGTACCAATATCGCACAAAAAAGTGTCCACGTTATGAGCTTATCATTTGATCTGATCTCTCATTGGTGGCAACAGCGTACTCAATCAGTGAAAGCATTCAGCAGTCCTCAAGCACTTTGGCAGAATAGATACGTGACTAAACAAAGATGGCTATGATAAAACACCAGCTAAGTGTGCCATCAAAACTCAGCGCATGTACTTGTGCTAAATTAGTACGGAATAGTAGGTTATGTACTTGTGCTATCGTTGAGACACATCAAACCACAATACTACTTGCTGCGTCATGTTCTTCTAAACAATATTGTTCAAAGCAAGTGATGTTGGGTGATGACATGAACATGAAAATATTATTTCTCGTAAACATGACGCAACACATATTTGTGTGATGTATATTGTTTTTATATAGTGTAATTTTAGCTGGCCACCTACACTACACTACAATACTTAAATAGCAACTGACTGCATTTGCTAAAAGTTTTAATTAGCATTGGATGGTGGGTTGCTAAAAGTTTGTCACAGACTGTCCGTTGCTAAAATCAAATACGGCAATGGATGGTCCGTGGCTGTAAATTTTTAGCTTGTGCATTGGACCCTCCGTCGCTATAGGTCCTTAACACAATCGGACGGTCCGTTGCTAAACAATTTTTCCATTGGTAGCGATTTTGTTGGGCCGTTCCGCTAACACTTTGCCCAAAAGGGTTGGAAACCCTAAGTCATACCCTCCAAATACCCCCACCGCCGGCGCTCACTCTATCTGTTTCCCACCCACGCGGTACCTCACCTCGTAGCGCCACCATCCCCGATTCGATCCGCACGCGCACCCGCCTCCTGCTCCTGCCGGTGCACGCCCCACCGCCCGGCCGCCCCGCCGGATGCAAGGCACCGGGGAAGGGCGGCGAGGCGTGACCCTCGCCTCGGATCGCCGCGATGGGCTTCTCGCCGCGGCGCCGAGTCGCCCGGCGCAAGGTGGTGGGGACGAGGTTCCTGTGCCCTCTCCCCACGACCAGATCCGGAGGCGACACCTCTTGATCCTCACCGGCGGTCGCCTCCGAGCTCCAGCAGCAGCGCCCTCTACATCGATGCGGCGGCGCCTGTACGCCCTCCCCACGGTCGGGTCTCCTGGATCCAATAGGTGAGCCCCTTCTCCCCCCTCCGTAGGTCCTTTCCGTGGTGGTGCTGCACGAGTCCCTCCCCGTGCAGATGCATGGCGCGGTGAGACCCACCCGAGCCCCTACTCCTCCCCCTCCCCGCACAGGTCCATGGCGTGGAGGCGCTTCACGAGTTGCCCAGCCATGGATGACAAAGTGGGATTTGGTAGATTGATGCCATTTAGGCATCACGAGCCTACAAGATCTGGTGTCAGCACTCATATTGGAACACTCATGTTTTTTAATTGTTTAGGTAATTTATTTACTCTTCCGTGGAGGACAAAATGCTTGTAGATTGTGTTTTAGACAATTTATTTACCCATCTATAGATGTCCTAGAACACTGAATTTGAACAATATGCACTTCGCTCTCAGTTCCTTTCTTGATGATCAGTATCCCAGTGTATTTGCTATGTCACTACTAGCTGCTAATAGCAATCGAAAATTTAGGGAACAATGTCACTACTGGCTCTATTAAAGCTGCAGTATTCTTTGATTCTTGTACATAAAGCTCAGATTTGATTCTTGTATTCTTTGATTTACAATATTCTGCACGCCACTCTGAATGTCAAACTGCATTGTATTTGCAGCTTACAGAACATTGGATTGTTCCAACTCAAATGTCTTGCCACTGATCCCCTAGAAGACAACTAGTGCCAAGCCTGCTGAGGTATTTTAAATAGTAGTTCCATGTAGTTTCAATGATTCTCAGATCCATCAATTCAATGGGAAATTTTGGTTTTAGTAGCACTTGTTACTATGGAAACCGTGGTGCCAATTTTCTATCGTCCAGTTGCTTACAGTGAATTCAGTTGTTTACAATGCCAATTTTCTATATGTTCAGTTGTTCAGTTGGAGTGTGCAATTTTTGCAATAATAAGTAGCAGCATGTCTGCATGTTCTTGCAATTAGTGGGCACGATACCTCTCACATCTCAGTGATAAGTCTCAAAGGCATAAAGGTGAAGTAGACTCATATTGGAGCCACTTGACAATCCACATAGTGTAACTATGGTCAGATGGAATCAACTAAATAGGTTTGATATTGAAGCATACATGACATGCATGCAGTAGAGTTTAGAAGTACTTTCAGATTAAGAAGGCAGTAGTAAAGACAGTACATCTAACACTGAAACCCAAACTAGCTTTTGTCTAATGCTCTCAATTCTGAACTAAGGCTTTTCAGGTATCAATAATAAAACACTATTGGTCTGAAAATGTAGGCAACAGAAAATGGTGATTTCTTGACTATGCCTCATGAAGATGCCATTACCATTGCTATTTTTTCATGTATTTTCAATTATAATGCTTGCTATCTTTGGTTGGAAGTATTACCATTGTATTAGTGTGGTTGAATTCCTTAACCTGATTGTACTAGGAAGAAGATCCATACACTTGTTTCCCTCTAGCTCATTTATTTAGAAGCTGAATTGCTCCAAGCATAGTGTAATGATTTTATTTGTGGCATACTGATATTATTTCGAGAAAATGATAGAAGATGTAAGAGTTTGACTAATTGGTGATAACATGTTTGATTCTTGCAGGACTGCAGGTAGCTATGTTGGCTGCTAGCTGGTAATAAAACACTCCCAATGTATAGCAAGGTAAAGATCTACCATATATTCATGTCTATTGTGCTTCACAGGTAGAAGCCGTGTAGTCCTGAAGTGTGCCGAACTGAGTTGTTTCTTCCAGAAGAAACCGTGTAAATTGCTATGGATAACTGAATGTAGCTCCAAATTACATAGTTTTAGATAATGAATGAGAGTTAATTGAGTTGTTGCTTCCTGTAGAAATCGTGTACTTTGTGCTGTGTTAACCTCGACACTCATATATATTGTGAGAAGGTTTAAATGTATGTAGAACTGTGTTTATTTCATCTCTTTAAGCAAAGGCAACTGCTGCTGGTGAGTTAATCCACTGCTTGACTGCTCTTACAAATACATTAATGCAGTGCTTGACTGCTCTTACGAATCCATTCATATGTCTTGGAGTGAGATGATAGTAGAACAATTTTGTAGCTTCTTTCAGTACAGACCACATTGATTCCTGCACATTCTTGTGTATCAATGTAGTATAATAATGTTTTCTCTCTTTCTCAGGTCTTCTTTGTAGCATCAGAAGAGGAGGCTACTCCTTCAAAACAACAAGGTAAGCCAGCTCTTTGTGCTGTTGACAATGCAGCAAGCAAATTAAATAGTCAAGGATGGGAACTAGCCCAACTTTTGTTTGCTTAAGATACTAGTGCTACTCCTTTGGCTCAATCCATAGTTCAATTGAATTCCATTGAAATTTGTTGATCTACAAACTGTGTTTACCTGTACTTGATCTGCGGATTAGACAGAGGATGGCTTATTAGCTACCTCAATCCATAGCTTATTTGATGATTAGACACAAACTAAGGGGTAAGCACTGGATGTTTCATTTCTGGAGGCAAACTGAATTTGTGATTTATATTTGTCAAACTATCTCAAATTTACCATGTCTGTCCAGGTTTATCTTAAGTCAAAGATTTATAAACATACATATTCATTCTTCCTAGAATTTACCATGTCTGTAGGTGATGGCTTGGACAATTCAGCAAAGTGATTCTTTGTTACAGTTTGTGGAGTAAAGAGACAGGGTGATTGCTTTGGAGTACAACCTGGTGGTTCTTGTTTTTTTAGACTCCAGCTTGATGGTGCTAGGTTCTATTATTTTTGGACGAAAAACCTGATGGTGCTAGCTTTTGATCAATGTTTGATCGCATTTAGTTGATGGCTTTTGAACAATAGGGAAACAATGTTTGATGCTTGTATGGCTTGTATGTTGGTTTGATGTTAACATGCTAGTGACATAATTACATATATACTCATTTGATATTTGAGAGTATGAATGATGTGGTCATTTGTATATGTCATCCAAAATCTGTATAATATAATTTCAATATTGTATTGGTCCTGTTTTTTTTTTTTTTACCAATTTAGTTGAGCTCGATGGATTGTCAGTTGCTATAAGTTCAATATTGCGATGGACCATCCGTTGCTAAATTCTCTAACTGATTGTCCGTTGCTAAAGTTTTACCATCGAACGGTCCGTGGCTAAAAAGAGGGTCCGTTGCTGTATACATTTAACCACGGCTTCATTAGCGTCTGTAGGGGTCCGTCGCTATATCTTCTAGCCACGGACTGAAAGTCGCTGTACCCCCCATATAGCAACGGACCGAAAGTCGCTGATTAAGGGTTGTGATGTAGTGCTAGTAGTAGCATTCAGCAGCAGGCCATCTAATGTAACAGCATGCAGCCCAGAAACAATCGACCGGCAAGCAGACAAGCAGCCAGGTACCAGACTACCAGTAGCAGCCGGCGCCCATCACTCAACGGACAGCAGCATGCACGGCGTCCATCAATGAAAAGAGGAGCCTTTCAGCAGATCTTGCACCAAAGTAGATTGAGTAAAAATAATTTTGTTCATTAGATGACCACCACACATCATTACAAAATTCGTCCTTAAATCAAATCATTAACAATCCTCATTGTAATCTCATTTTCCTCTGCTACGGCCAGAGACGGCCAAGGGTCGGCTACGGCCATGGGAAACTTAGCAACCATGGGAAACCTGGGGCGGCAGCGCGGCTGGCACACAAAGCCATAGCGGCAAACCAGATCCATGGAGCAGGGAAGACGATGGCAAAGCAGATCGATGGAGTACGTACCAGGAAGACCGTCGTCGACGGCTACCCTTTGCCGACGACGGTGCCACAGCAGCGTCGTCGAGGGACCGTCGTTCCTTGCTCGGCGCTTCAACCTGGCAAACGCCGCCGTCAGACAGGAACCTGAAGATGCAGGTGCTATGCGCTGAGATGCAAGCAAGACACGTATATGCATGCACATACGGACTTTCTGAGATGCAAGCAACATCGAGATGCAAGGAAGGCCATGATATATGTGTATATGCATGCACGTACGAACTTGTATTCGCGGGCGACCCTCTGCCGGCGGTGCCGCAGCAGCGTGTCGATCCGCCGGGAGAGAGCTCGCCGATCGCCGCAATCGCTGCTGCTGGGCTGGGGAAGGGAGCCGACGTCGATCCGCAGGCTGGGAGGTCGCCGGTCGCCGCTATCACTGCCGCCGGGCTGGGGAAGGTAGCCGATGTCGATCCGCAGGCTGGGAGGTCGCCGGTGGTCGCCGCTATCGATGGCCAGGCTGAGGCAAGGGATCGATGGTGAGGACGACATTTATGTCGTGTGTGATCCCGAGGGTCGCAATGCCAGGCTCATCTGTTTCCTTTTTTTTAGGAAAGATTGTTTCCTTTTCTTTAGGAAAGATTGTTTTCTTTTTAGGAAATTTATTTCCATGGTTAGGGTCGCAATGCCTGGCTCATTTGTTTCTTTTTTTAGGAAAGATTGTTTCCTTTTTTTAGGAAAGATTGTTTCTTTTTTTTTAGGAAATTGAGCGGGATCGCATGGAAGGTATCAGCGGTGAGAGGGGGGGGGATCGCATGGCAGGGTATGGCAGAGTCAGCAACAAAACCAAAAAAAAAAAGAGTTTTCCTTTTGTTCTTTTTATGTTGTAGAAACACCTACTAGGCCTAAGCGTAGCTCCAACTTAGCCTCAGGCACCGGCTTTGTCAACATATCAACGGGATTATCATGAGTACATATTTTGCATACCTAACATCACCTTCATCAATGACACCTCGAATAAAATGATGTCTCACATCAAAGATGCAGACCCCATAAGGCAAATTTTATCTGACATCAAGGAAAATCCGACTCTAGATCTTCTTGATATTCTGACGCCGATTTCTGAGATAGAAGACCAAGGACTTATAGTGAAGAAGGTTAGCTCAATGCAAGATCCTACTAGCCCAGAAGTTATCCAATAAACAAGAGGTCAAAGTGCTAGTAAAATTTATCGATAATCTAGGGAGCACTTCTTCCAAAATCAAGCTGGACCTTGATCAGCTTATTGCCAGAAGAGCTGAGCTTGAAGAAGAACTGGCCAAAGTCAACACTGCCATCCAAACGTGTGCGTTGACAAATGGATACAAGTCTCGGGGGGGGACTAGCTGTGGGGGTATACCCCCGGTACCCACGGCACAAGACATGGGCCACACCACCAAGGATAGTCCCGCCCATAAGATGGTGACTTGCTGAGCACGGTACTAGTAGGCGCACACCGCAAGGCATCAAGGCGATGTTCTGAATCTGCTAGGATGTGCTGAATATTAGATTCTTTGTTAGGATTATCGTTTACCTGATTAGACTTAGATTTTACCGACCTGTAACCCTAACCTCGGGCTATATAAGGCGGGTAGGGGACCCCCTCAAAATAACGTCATTATTCTATCACACAAATAATACAATCCGCCGAACACAAGACTAGGGTATTACATCTCATTGACGGCTTGAACTTGTCTAAATCTTGTGTCTCGGTACTTGTATTACCATCCGGTTCCTGATTACGCACACCTATACCAATCAACCTACCATTGTGGGTATACCCCTTGGTGGACCGCCAATGGTATTTCGTCGAGAGCGAGGATGTGAATTTAGCATAATCACAAACAGGCTTGGATCTAGCGCACTAGTAAAAACCCAGTGTCAACAAAGTTGTCGAAGTAGGCAGCGTAGGAAAATCACATGACAACAAATGCCTAATCCACACACCATATATGATAGGGATTAAGCAAAATTGACAAACTCTAGCACGCAACACCATCACATCGCCCCCTCCACCCTAACCGCCACACCCATTCCCCTCCCTCCTACTACAACATTGAATCCACTGAACCACACATAATGGAACAAACAACGCTAAAAGAAGGATCTATATTCTGTGGAAAGTCTACAAAAATGTCGCATAAAAATCGCCAACAGATCACAGAGGTGTGAATACGAGACAGAGAACACGATAACAACGCTAGATCCACAGAGGAGGTGCTCAACTCCCTCATCGCGGAGGCGGACCGGGGTGGGATGCTCGTGCCGCTGCCTTAGCATGTCGGCAAGTGCAGGACCTCCATCTACGCCGACGACCTGGTCGTGATCCTCTCCCCCTCGACCTCCGACTTCGCGTGCATCCGCCAGCTATACTCGAGCTATTCGCGGGGGCCTCGGGCCTCGCGACCAACCTCGACAAGTGCGTCATCACACCCATTCGGTGCCCCAAGGAGGCCGTCGCCGCGATTCTGGAGGGGTTCCCCTGCCGCCGTCAGGACTTCCCGGTCACCTACCTGGGAGTCCCTCTCTCGGTCACGCGGCTCGGGAGGGACTTCGAGCAGCGCATGGTCGACCCGAGTGGCTGCGCGCATCCCCGCCCGGAAGGGCAACCTCCTCACCAAGGCGGGTAGGAGAACGCTCTCCCGAACAACTCTCTCAGCCATCCACGCCCACGTCTGCATCTGCTTGTGCCCTCTCCTCCCGGGCCATCGAGGAGATCGACAAGCGCAGGCGGGCCTTCTTGTGGGCCGGCGCTGAGTCGAGAGCGGCTGGCAAATGCATGGTGGCATGGCCCATGGTCTGCGCGCCTCCAGATCCGGGTGGCCTCGGACTGCCGGATCTCGGGTTCCGAGGGGTTCGCTTTACGCCACGATGGGAGTGGCAACGCCGCGAGCAGCCGACCTCCCTTGGGTCGGGACTGCCTTCGACGGAAGCGCTCCGTGGAGCGGATGTTAGTGGCCTCCACGCTCTTCCAGCTTGGCGATGGTCGGCGGGCCCTCTTCTGGACGGACAGGTGGCTTCCGGATGGGGCCATCTGCGATCTCTTGCCACACCTCTTCGCGGCGGTCGCGCTCCGCCCGGAGTGCACCGTCCGACAGCTCTACAGACGGCGCATGGATGCACAACATCGTCGGGCGCCGAGACGGCGTATGTCATTGACGAGTTCCTTTCCCTCACCGACCGGCTGGTAGGCGTTCAGCTTTCGAGGACACCCCGATCGGCTACTGTGGCGCTGGTCCTCCAGCGGCCAGTACTCCTCCTCCTCGGCCTACCGGGCCTTCTTCCACGGCCGGACGGGTCTCGCGGGCGCCACCAAGGTTTGGGCTGCCTCCGCTCCACCCAAGGTCAAATTCTTCCTTTGGCTTGCGCTCCTTGGCGGCCATGGACGCCCGGCCGGGCGGCACCGCCATGGCCTCCAGGCCTCGCCCACCTGTGCTTTGTGGGCGGGGAGGATGAGACCATCGACCACCTCCTTGCCTCCTGCGTCTACTCCAGACTGGTCTGGCAGGCCACGCTTCACAGGTTCGCCATCGGCCACCTTGGACCCCAGGCGGACGACGTCTCCTTCGTGGACTGGTGGCTTCGGGTTCGGGCGCTCGCACCACATGACCTGCGCCGACCCTTCGACTCCCTCGTCCTCCTCGTCTCCTGGATGCTTTGGAAGGAGAGGAACAGGCGCACCTTCGGCGGAGCTGCTGACCTATCCCCCTCGGCGATCCTAGTTCTTATCTCCGACGAGGCGCACTCGTGGGTGGAGGCAGGCTTCCGGGGATTGGCACCGGTCCTGCATGTCCTCAGCACGGGTTAGACCACGTGCTGCGCTACTCTTTAGTCGCCTAATCTAGTTTCCTTACTAGTTACACCACTCTAAGCTCCACCGTTGCAGCCGGTGATTTGTGTTAGTGTGCCCCGCCTCGCGTGTTCCCGTGCACCTCGCTAGGGCACTCGCAAGGTTGTAAACTTACACTCCATTTTCTCTTAATGCAGTACGGGCTAAAGTGCCCGGTTTCGAAAAAAAACGCTAGATCCACAGAACAGAAGTTATAGAATTGAATAGAAATCCACATACCCTAGAAATCGCCCCCGTCCAACGCGTCGGTTCCCCTCCCTCCTCCTAGCCTCGAGTGAAATGAATAGAAATGACACGACTCCCGAGATTTTGTTAAAAAAATAAAAAGGTAAAAGGGCCGCCGGACTCTTCGTGGCGGGCGATACAATATGGTTTGTGGTAGCTGTAAATCTTGTCGTGAGAGATAGTAGCCCCAACCACGTGGGAGCACGTGCATGGTGCATGCATGCATCAAGGCTAAAGTATATATGCATAAAGGTTGTCGTAAAGCAAATTGGTGGGCAACGTTAGATGACAATCTGCACTAAAATAGGAACTGACGCTCTCTATAAAAGGAGCGTCGATCGAGAAGGCTGCACTTCTTCTGCCCTGCTCGCTACTGTAAGTATTCTTTTCTCTTCTTCATTTGAATCTCTTATTACCAACCCTGCTGAAGATATGCTTCTCTCATGAGTGTACATTACGTTCAATTCTGCTTATATACATGCTCGGCTAGCACGCAGTCTCGTCATCTTGCATGTTTCACTACTCTTCACCATTTCCTACATTCTTTTAATTTAGTGCCGTGCTTATTGCAGCAAACTACATATTGCTGCGTGCGTTCAGCTTAATTGGCGGTTGGTGCTAACAGCGCATAAATGGAATCCACTGCTGCATGGGCGGGACCTTACGAGCTTCAGCTGGCGAACTGGACAGCTGATGATGCTCAACAAGTGTGGGCTCCTGCCGTTGGCCACCCTGCTTTGCAGTATTCGTCGTCCATCTTCGACATATTTGGTTCCTCTTCCTCGTGCAGCCTCCAACCGTATGTCGTCGTCCCTGAGAGTACTAGCAGCAGCTCCAGCCTCCAACCGCAGCTACCGGTTGAGTGCAACTATGCTGCGGCTGCATCACAGCATCATGATCCGGCTGGGAAAGGAAGGACGACGACACACGAGGATCTGTCGCCGATTGAGCAGCAAATACCGGAGAGGTATTTGAATAGCCCTAAGAAGCTGTTCAAGGAAAGAAACAAGAAGCTTGAGGATGCATATGATGCCCAGTTCATGAAACAGAAGATGCACAGGTATCCTCCAAGCATTCGAGCTCTCGATAATGACGGTCTGTATACCTTCCCGAGGGTGGTGTCCATCGGCCCTTACCACCATTATGGCCATGGCCCAGGCCATCTGAAGCAGGCAGAGGCGGTGAAGCATGCGGCTGCCTGGCACTGCATCTCGAAATCCGGCGGATCGGTCGAGGAGATGTACGGCGCCGTCATCTCGGCCGTGAACGACAGCGATGCCCGCCGCCTCTACCACACGGAAGTAATGGCCGGTCTCGGCGACGACGACTGCTTCCTACCCATGATGTTCTTTGACGCCTGCTTCTTGGTGATGTACATCCTCAAGAAGTCGGGCGCAGACTGCGACCAGACGCTGTACGATTTCTTCGAGTCCAATGACGACGACATCGCTCATGACATCATGCTGCTCGAGAACCAGATCCCCTTGCAGGTGGTGGACGCCGTCATGGACATGTGCACGGCCGAGCCCAGCTGGGAGATAATGAAGATGTTCATTGCAAAGAGGCAGAAAGATGGCTCGCTGCAAGACCGGGCTCTCCGTGACTTGCCTCGTGTTGACTGGGACCAAGACTACTACTATGAAGCACCGCATCTCCTTGGCCTCGTCCGATTCTACGTTGTAGGAAAAAGAAGAAGAAGCACGGAACCCAGGGTGCCACTTCCAGATTTAGAGAAAATGGAATCAATATCAATGTCAGCCGGTGCCATCGAGCTTGCTGAAATGGGCATCTTTCTCACAGGCAACGAAACAACGGAGCTCCCAGACATGGGCCTCGACCCGAAATGGACCATCTTCGCCGAGCTCTCCATGGCGCCGCTGTCTCTCAACGATGCACGTGCAAGCTGGCTCGTCAACATGGCCGCTCTCGAGCTATGCACTACTCCAGATTTTTAATGATGGCAATGCGGGATTTGAAGACTCTGCTGTCTGCTCGTACCTCCTCCTCCTGTGCATGTTGCTGCAACGGGAGGAGGACGTGCATGAGCTCCGAACAAATGGTATCCTGCAAGGAGGAACAGGGCTCACCAACAAGAAGACACTCGACTTCTTCACCAGCCTGCAGAGCCTGCGCAAAGGACGCTGCTATCAACTCGTAATGGTAGAGATCCAGAATCACAGGAACAGCAAGTGGCGGTGCATCATCGCTGTTTATGTTTTTGCTTACAACAACTGGAAGTACATCGTCGCGGTTAGCTCCGCCCTTCTTGGATTTATCGGTATCATATCAACGGTCATGGACCTCAAGGGCGCCCATTGATATGAGAGATTCATGCATGCATGTAGTATTTCCCTCTGTTTGATAGCTGAATGTTTATGATTAACGTGAGAATTTCTAGCATTTATCTTTTTTTCTGATCGTATCTGGTGAGAATTAACGTGGAGCCTCTGTTGCGGCCTCCAATTAGTAAGAGTAAGATTGTTGGTGTTGTTAGTATACCCTGTCCATACAGTTTCCCCCCTTTGCATTGTACCTCAGAATGTATTTAATATGTGTCTGTTTGAATAATATATAACAATCTGGCAGCGAGTTGATCCTTTCCAACTGAATGAGAAATGATGTAATCTTCAGAGTTACTGTATTGTCTATTTGCTCTCAGGACAAACTGGGCAAATTCTTTCCGGAAAACAACCTTGCATCTATGAACTGAATGAGGGATACCTCTGAAGATTACATCATTTCTCATTATCCAAATGGACCAGCACATGGCTATGAAAATCTCCATGAAGAAAGGCTGATGGAGTTGATCCTTGAGACTTTCTATGATGTAGAAAGTGTCAGAAGAGTGAGGCACCGCTGTCTGAAGGCTGAACCAACATGCTGTTGAGAAAGGGCAGTGGAAAAAAAGGTGGGGAAGGTCTTACATTTGGGGAAACACCATTTTCTCATCTAGCTGAGCTTACGGAAGGCTGATTGGTCATAAGAATATTCATCATGCTTTTTCCTGGTTGTGGAAGTCGGCCTGCCAAATCAAAAGGAAATTATTTTCCTGATTGCTGTTACAAGACCGTTTGAGCACTAGAGCTCTTCTCAGGCGAAGGAGCATGCATCTTCCTCACTATCAATCAGGACTGTCGTGAGAGAAACACATAAATTATTAATGATAATAAAATGGTTAGGCAGAGACCAAAGAGAGAGGCTTATAACAATGTAGGAGAGAAAGGAAGACTCCACTTACAGCACATGGCTTGTTATCTACTGATGATGATCCCGTATAATATAATGAAAATCATTATTGCATTGGGAGATTCTTTCCGCTTTAATTTCAGGGATAAAGAAGCACTACATTGTATTGCTTATGGTTGTGGACGGCTGGATGCTGCCCAATAGGTTTATGACAATGTTGATGCATGTATAGTTTAATTTCCGTCTTGATGCTGCTGCATGCACGTAACATTAGTATATTGTTGGTGCTGCTATATTTCTAGCTCTCACTCGCGACATATGTAGAGCTAGCGCTTCATGTAGACACTCACGCCCTCTCCCTCGGCCCTGCAGGCCTGGCCTCGTGGCGAACACCCAAAAATGCCATCCGCTCCATGTTTAATTTGGATGAGCTAGAGATTGATTATGAAATGCTAGCTCATGGCTGTTCAACTATTGTAAAAGCTTAATAGTTAAAAGCTGGACGTAAACGACGAGGACGTTTGGATCCCTAGATAGATTATCGGTATGTTCCATATATTCATTTCAAAAGGGAAAAAAAAAAAAATAAAGCTTAGGAGAGGAAGCTTTTGGGATATTGTTGGATTTTAAATGTTGAACCATAACCTAGGACTCAAGGGCTAGTTGCCGGCTAAGTATCACATTCATCTATGGCATCTCTTTTTAGTAGTTCATCACATGCTTCGACTTTCTGGCATGCTTTCTTGCCCGTTGTCTCTGCACGCGCACGCAGGGGATGCATACCAATTATTAGTACCTTGTCTCAGCAGCTTTTCGATCGGTTAACCGCCATGGAATTTGGAAAAACTGCGTGCTAAGTTGCTAACCCCTGTATACGAAGCATGATTAAAAATTGCATATTGCCACTAAACTAGTTAATTGTCTGAATGGTATATTAGTTGCACCCACCCACATTCTTTGGTGGCTTATTATTAATTAGATTAGAGATGAACTTTGTGTCGTCAGTGAGAGTGGTTACTGCACCTCCTGTTAATTTAGTGGCCAAAGAATGAATGGCGTAGAGGGTTTGTGGTTGTCAGTGTCACAAGGCTAATTTGGTCTACTGTGTCGACTGCGCCAATAATGCAATGTGTTTTTTTTTGACCAAGACCTTGCTCTCCACCCACTCTAGTTAAACAACGAATTGAACGGTGCACATTCTATCTAACGATTTCATACGATGTGTAACTAATATATGGCTGGAGGTATAGCCGCTAGCTAGCTGTGTACATCTTGTCGTGATTTGTGAGCTCAAAAGGCCAAAAGGCCAAAGTATATGAAATTAACCATGTGGGTACGTCCGTAACACCAACCATGTGGGTACGTCCGTCGCACGCACCAAAAGGCCAAAGTATATGAAAATTAACTTCATAAAAGCTACATACACGTACGGGCCCACATCATGGCATGCGTCTCTGATTCAGTATATATATATAGGAGCCCGCTATTTGTTGGAGCGCTACGCTCTAACTTTATTGTGTCCATCTGCTGAAAGCTGAATGTTATAGGTTACTTGTACGCTAGCTAGGGTTCATTTTAGATACCGCTTTTAGTAGTTCATCACATGCTTCGACATCCTGGCATGCGCTCGCTCGATACCACGCATTAGGATAGTGATGATGGTAGAACAAGTTGGTATATGGATATTCACTCTGGCCGTCTAGCGCATATGTAGTGCACAGTGTGGGAGAGTACAATGCATATATACATATAAAATAAAATAGAGGCCACATGGAAGTTGGTGCCGGTGATGATGTAGATAGAAGGGGTTAAATGAAAATATATGCCATGCCAACATGCCGCCTTGGCAAAAAGACGCCATGTGGCTAGCATGGACCTGCTTGGCGCACTACTTAACAAGTTTCATGGACCCATGTTGCACTCACTCGAAAATAAATGCACCGCATGGATGCATCATCATGTATCTAGCCTTATCTTAGGTTTTAATTTGACAAAAAATATTACTTTCCTACAATTGAATGCACAAATAATTACATAAATAAATCAATTTGTGCTATTTAAAAAATGCAAATTTTAGGGTGTTACAAAGTTCATAGATTTCATCTAGATCACAAATGTATTTACAGTATATTAGTTGAATCCTTAGCATGAGCCATCTGTTTAACATCGAGTTATCTCCTACCGTGTACATGTATGTATATTATTAACTAGGAGGATTCCCCGTGCGTTGCCGCGGGTATGAAAGAAGAATATAAACGGGATATATGTATAGATTTATTAGCATAATCGTGGAGAATCTCGCAGTGAACGACTTTAATTGCAAATGAAAGTGGACTGCTAAGATGCACGCTTTGCATGTCAAGAGACATAGATAGTGGGGTCGATAGTGGACTGCTGAGGTGGATGCTTTGCATGTCAAGACAAACAGATAGTGGGGTTAATAGTGGACTGATGATGTGGATGCTTTGCATGTCGAGAACTCCTTTAGTGGGGTTTGTCTATATAGAAGTAGTAGATAGCTGAGGCGAAGTGGGTAATAGTTAATTTTAAAACATAAATAGAATAATTTGTATATAATTAATTCATAGTGACAGGGTGGTAACTTAGATATAAATTGTTTTTTATACAATGACACAGATGGGTATTTATATATGTATTTAGGGTGGCAGTTTCATCTTGCTTGACTAATTTTCAGTCGCTGGGTACAACACCACATGGTTAAAAAGTGGAAAGCTTAGTTGGATATATAGCCAGGGGCTAAACTTTAGTTGGATCCACACAGGCCTAAGATTCTTCCATGCCAGGGTAACGAAAGCTACACGCCATGGCAAGGTTCTATTGCAGCATTTTATTTTGGCCGACGATCAGTACGCGACGATCAAATGGCTAATGAGTTGTGCAGCAGCACTTGCAGTTTGGAAGCAAATAGACAATGCGGTTTTTCCCTGTGTCGTTCTAGATTGCTTGGCCAAAAAATTTTGTAAATTTAAACGCAGTACCACATTGGCAAACAGGAAAAGGTTATAGTTGTTGGCCCAATCCGTGGTCAGCCCTAGCCTGATACCAACTGGTGCATAGTATAATTCAAAAAAAAAAAAAAGGAGCATAGTACAGTAGGATAGAAAGGGTGAGCAAGGCGCACAACTCAACCAGCTCGGTACAAGAAACTCTTCTTCTTCTTCTTCTTCTTCTTCTTCTTCTTTGTCACAGAAATTCTCCTCTATCTCGGCAGCCACCAGAGGCAAGGTGACAGAGCTTCCGACGTGTATCCGATCTGCATGGCGGACAAGGAGATAAGAGGAGAGCACCACCAAATGTTATGAATCCTGGCGCTTGCTCGTTTTGTATCCTGTCCTTGCTGTTAGTCTTTCTGTTTGAATTTGCTTGTGCGATTGGTCTGGTTGATTTCTCACTGCTCCGAAGAAAAGAAATGTTCGGTCTTCTTACTACTGCCGCCGTAAGATTAGGAACACGTGCAGCCCTAAGGATTTCTTCTTCTTTTGTTATCACTTCCTTTCTCTTGTTCGGAGCAGAGAGTTGGCTTTTACCACGGCCAATAGTTCAAATCAGAGTTTAGAGGCCGATAGAACTGGTCTGTCTCTTGATTTGAGAAGACCGTCCGTCTCCAATGTTGGAATTAGAACTACCTACTAAATAAGCCGACTGATGCTGTTTTTTTTGTGAGAGAAGAACATTATACCATGTGGTTACAACCATCTATTTAATCCCTGTATCGACCTTAACAAGAACTATATATCGTACACTTCCCCGTGGTCTAGCTTACTCCCAATAGCAGTAAAGCACTGCAATTACAACCATCTATTTAATTGTTGTATCGCATCGCAGATCACCATGGTCCTTGAGGTTGACCTTGAATGCGAGAGATGCAACAAGAAAATCACAAGGGTCCTTCACAAAATCAAAGGTACAGTATTGTAGTATAACCCTCGTCGATCACCATTCAGTCATTCACCAATACAAACGCCTCTATCTGCAGTCTGATTCTGATAATGCCAATCTGCCGTCGCACGGCTGCATGAGGCAACTACCACAAAATGGAATATCCTTGAGGGTCACTATTTTCCTTGAGCGCTGAGATAAAACCCTCAAGGAATATAAGTTACCTTGGCGGTGGTTGAAAACCCCCAAGAAAATATATATTTCTTGAGTGTTATTTTGGACCCTCAAGAAAAATAGGTAACACTCAAGAAAATCCTCTTTCCTTGAGCGTCAATGCTCTTTTCCTTGAGCGTCAACCGTCGGGTAATATTTTTGACCCAGCCACGAAATTTAGCCCAGCGCGCGTTGTTTTGCAGCGCATAGAAACTGCGCGAAAAAAAGAGCGCCAAGTCTCCCGGGCGCTGATTTTTGGCCCACCTAAAAGAAAGGATCTCTCGGTGTCCCACCGGCGTGGCTTATCCACTCGTTTGGCGTCCCCCCCCACCGACACCAGCGCACGAGAGTAGAAAAAAAAAAAAATTGGGCGACTCTCCGCGCGCCGGCGGCGGTCGGCGGCTCCTGCACGGCAGCGGGAGGGCGGCGTCTCCCAAAGGCTGGGGCGGTCAGGCGAGGTCTCCTACTCGCGCGGTGGGTGGGTGTGGTCTCCAGCGTGGGCGGGCAGCGGGAGGACGGCGTCTCCTACGCCGCACGGGCGGCGGGCGAGGTCTCTGCTCGCCGCTGTGGGTGGGCGACGCCTCCTGCGTGGGGCGGGCAGGCGTGTGGCGAGCACTGCACGGCCGGCGGGTGGCAGTTCATACGCAGCTGTGCTCAAATCGTGGAGTCCTCGGCGCCGACCTGGGACGACGCAAACCACTGTCGACAAGGTGAGCCCCGCACCGACAGCTTCACGTAGATGCTAAAGGTTCTTTATTTACCTGATTCAAAATAATAGGATCTGAAACCTGCAGATTCAGAGGTCAGTCCTGATACGGGGACATGGTATTCATTTGATTTCAGTTTTCGTTCAAAAACTAGTGCCATTGCTATTAATTTCTGATAAGCTACAAATCTGTATTTTTTTTCTGAGTACATATCTTGTTTTTGATCTGAAAGGTTCTTTTTTATGGTAGCAAGGATCTGTATATTTGGGATTGGTAATTGTGAACTAAAATATTTATGTGATCTAAAATACATGGGTTCTCTGAATTGTTGGGTCGCACAACAGTTGTCATTGCTCAGTCAAGGAACTGCACATTTTATTATTTATGTAGTTAACTTATCCATAGCTAAATACATTGTTGTACCTTTTTTCAGGATTCATTTGAGTAGCTTGTGCCTTTTGCTTGGCTGGTAAGCTCCCTTCATTATTACCCATGCGAATGGTGACTGTCATTCATTTATAGCTTCATCCTGTGTAAGATTGCCTCTTGCAACCTTTTAGGTATTAATTGAGGATCTGTGGAGGCAACGATCTGTGTAGCGTGTAGCAGTACCAGCATCGACCGGTTTCAGGCAACAAAGAAGTAAGTATTGTCAATTGTGCATTTGATTGAGATGACATTTTGGTGTTAGACATTAAGTTGAAGTATCTATTGATTGTTTGTAAGCTGCATGCTTCATTATACCTTTTTTCTTCCATTAATTAAAATGCCTCGATTGGTTGATTGCTGTGCAAATTTGTTCTAAAACTAAAATATATCATCATGTTCATATTCTCTCATAAACAGATTTAGAGTCATGGCAGGTCGTGAATGGATGTATAGTGGTTGGTCTCATGGGAAGGCCCCTCTAATGAGTGGATTGAAAACACAAACAAGTGCCAACGAACCAGCCTTTGAGAATTCAACACACTCTGCTTTGTCTGCTACAACACGTTTGTTAGCTATGAAATCACAGTACAATATGTCAATTGCACACTTTGAAGCAAATTTAGAGTTAATTCATGAACTTATGCCCTCAGACTGTAAGGTTCCTAAGGACTTCTTTTTCATGGTCTCTTGTACAATTTACTAATTGTTTTCATTATAAAACAGGATATGCATGGGCTTCGACACAGAAATCTTTTGAGTAAGAATGCTGCACCAAAGGGTCAACTTGAAAGTGCTGGTGATGGTGAGCAGTTTAGAATTAGCACTAGAAGGACTAGAGCTGAAGATAGTAACACCAAAAGGAGAAATGCTGAAGATAGTAACACCAAAAGGAGAATTAGCACTAGAAGGACTAGAGCTGAAGATAGTAACACTAGAAGGGCCAGACCTGAAGCTAGTAATCTCATAAGGAGTAATGCTGCTGGTGGCCAATTAGCTTGTAGTCCTGATGATGGCAGCTCTACAAGGATCAGTGCTGCTGGTGTCAGCTCCAAAGTGGTTGGTACTAACGGTGATAACTTAGAAAGGACCAATTTGAATGGTCCGAACACTCAAATGGTTGGAGATGATTCTAATGGTCTTAACTCTCGAAGGGTTGGAGATGTTTTCGGCAACACACACAGGGAACAATGCTAATGGTCTTAACCCTCAAATGTTTGGAGATGTTTTCGGTAACTCACAAAGGAGAAATGCTAATGGTCTTAACACTCAATTGGCTGGAGTTGATGGTGGTAACTCACAAGTGAACTATGGTAGCGAGGGTCCTAACGCAGAACTGAACATTGGCTCCAACCAACCCCCTCATGATCCTCCAAAAAGAGGGAGAGCGAAAATGAGCAGGACCAAGTACAAAATACCTCCACGCAGTGGTAGAGTTCAACTGGAACCTATAGGTCATAGGTAAGTATATAATATCGATAGTTCTTTTCATTCCGCTAACATAAATTTATTTGATAGCTACGAAGCTGAATAATTGATTTGTTGACTTCTTTAAAACAGCCAATTCAAATATGTTGATTATAACCCTAAAAGGCTGCAAGTACCCCTCACGGTTAGGAACTATTCTCAAGCGAGAGTATCCAGGCGTCGTCAAAGTATATGATGATAAAGGCACAATTGTGAAAGTAAAACCGGCATTTTCATGGAATGATTATTATTGGAAAAAGACTAGAGAAGGAATCTGCTGTGCAACAAAAGTGAAGCGGGGAGTTCTGGGTATTACACTAACTTATTTCAGTTTGGTCATTTTTGATATTTTGTTTACATATACATATAGCCAAGCTCACTTGTAGCATATATATCAATTTTTTGTTGACTTGGCTTGCATATGCAGAGTACGTTTACATGTCATCCAAAGCATAGGGCACGTGCTGCCAAAAAAAAATCTAGAGAACTATCTAGTCAAGAGAGTAACTAATATGATGTACCAAGTCCGTTTGGATGCTGTCAAGAAATGGTGTCACATAAAAATGAAGATCTGCGATGATACTCGAGCCCGAACCATTGAACTAAATGGAAGAACAGTACTTGACTTGTCGGGTGGAGTGGTGCAGTAGGGCGGTTTGGGCCATGCTTGCCAAATACTGGACTTCTGATGAGTACAAGGGAAAAGAGATAAAGAGGCCAACAATCACGCATGAGTTATGATGATCCAGCTCAAAATAGAGGAGGTTCAAGAAATTTTGCAGAGACACAACAGTTCTTGGTATGAAAAAAATACTTGTGCCTTGATTATTTTAGTTAGGAACTTTTGAAATCTGCAGCTTATAATTCTTGTATGTACAGCTTATAATCTGCATGTTGCTTATAATCTTACCCATGCATAATTTCTGGTTTCAATCTTTCGGGGAATATAAATCTGGCGTAAAAGCAGTGGGATAAACACATTTGCTGCAATGAAATCTGGAGTTAAAAATGTGGATAGCACTGGAAGGAGTGCTGCAATCCCTAGTCGAGAAAGCACAAAAATAATGGTATGCTCTGCACTACATGCTTTCATTTGTTCTGTAAGCTGAATGGCGTCATCCTTTAATATACTTACCTGTTTTTATGTTAGAATGAGTACATGGCATTAGCTGCAGATGCAAATTCACA
The DNA here is from genome assembly GCA_015847255.1 of Hyparrhenia diplandra. Lineage (NCBI taxonomy): Eukaryota > Viridiplantae > Streptophyta > Magnoliopsida > Poales > Poaceae > Hyparrhenia > Hyparrhenia diplandra. The sequence goes on from JADLZK010012337.1 coordinate 1,942,349, forward strand.
AGAACTGGATGGAAGAGCATTGTACACTATAGGACGCGGCATGAAGCACGGCCGTGTTCCAATAGGTGATGGTGCTTTGTGGATAAGGAAACTATCCTAGCACATTCTAAATCTGTATCTGTTAGGCCACCTGATCCTGATCATTATGAAAGTGTGCTTCAAGAAAATGCACAATTGAAAACAAATAATGATATACTCGCTGAGGAAAATAGAGTCCATCGTGAGCTATTCAAGGTAATAATTTTTCCATCGTTTCGCAACTATTGTGTCCTAAGCATACAATTTCATTTGGATAGTTTCAATTGCGAGTGTGTTTGATAAGATAGGAATAGAACCACCAGCTGAACTACTTCAACGTCTACAAGACCTTGATGCTCGTCGTCACCAGGTTACATTATTTATTGAATTTGTTTGTGCAATTCATATTCTTTACTTGGATCTCAATTCATCTAGAGAATTAATATTGTGGCAGAGAGTGCCAATATGAGTTGCAGCAGTGAAAAAGTGGATTCTTGTAAATTAAAAATGCCATTCTTAGGCTTAATGTTCATGGTAAGGTAGTGAAGAAAAGCTGTAGATGCCTATTATTTAGGGTTCTCATCTAATTGGTTGTCAGCAAAACAGCCCTGATCAGCTACTTGATAGTTTACAGTAGGCTTTTAGAGATTGTAGATCGAACTTTTTTGTTCCAAAATTGTACAAAATGTTTCAATATTGCCTTTTGCAGGCTGCTGGGTCACATGGAGGCTCTCATTCAGTTGAAAGGCGCAGCAACCACAATGCTGATGACGAAGACGGCGGCGATGACTACAGCTACCATGAAAGCTATGAAGATGATTGCAGCTATCATGAAGACAACGATCATGTCCAGAACTCCAATGAAAACGATGATGATGACCAGTCCATTGACAGCGAAGATGATGATGGCTACTCCCAAAGCGATGATGATCACCTCTCTATTGAACAGTGACTGCATGCATCCAAACTAATTCCAACAACTAAGTGACTGCACAATGGGATGTGCACTTTCTTTTGGGTTTATTGATCAGTAGGAACTAATATGATATTAGGCTGATTTCTTTTGCTAAGTGCAATATTGCCTTAGGAATTGTGTGTAGCATTTGCCTTATGTATGTGCTGCTATCCTACTGACATGTAGGATGATACATTATTTCTAGCTAAGTCTTATATTTGCAAAATGGACATGCAAAATGGATATCGGATGTGCTATGTAATCTAGCACTGGTTTAGTTTAATTGTGGCCTCTTTGCTGATATTTATTTTGATCAACTATTGTCATGAATGATCAATATTTTCTTGGCCAACTAAGCCTCTGTACCATGCATTACCTTGAGGGCCGCCTGCCAAGGAAACACCAATTTCCTTGAGGCTAGGAGCACTCAAGGAAATTGTTCTTTCCTTGAGGGTGTCAACCACCAGGGAAAGTTAATTTTTGACGGTGCATTCAGTATTACCTTGGCGGTGCTAACTGTCAAGAAAACATATATCCTTGTGGGTTACGATAATTCCTTGGCGGTCACATACCCTCAAGAAAGTAAATATCCTTGGCGCCAGCTATATATCCTTGGGGGTCACCAACCTTCAAGAAAATACATATCCTTGAGTGTTGTTAATTTTCCTTGGCGGTGTTAAAAATCGGCGTCTCATTTATTTCTTTAGCGGTTCAACACTCAAAGGAAATTATTTGTGGCGGCCGGCACTCAAGCTAATAGCTATTTCCCTGTCTCTATACCCTTGGCGGCCATTCCGTGAGTGCTAGCCGACCACGATTCATTTCCTTGGCGGTTTTGGGGCTTTCCTTGAGGGTTTTCGACCCTCAAGGGTATTCCGATTTTCTGGTAGTGCATGAGCATCAATCACCTCTCCACTTGTTGGGCTTATTAATTACACGCCGGTTTCTTTTTGCAGCTGTTTAGCAGTTGGATCTGTGCTGATGATCTTTTTTTTTTCTTTTGATTGTGATTGGTAGGTTGCGTTGAGACAAGATGAACATCCATACTATCTCGTTTGATGAAAAGAAGAATCTCGTGACCATCTCGGCCCGTTCGATGCCGAGAAGGTCTGTCGAAAAGCTCGGCTGCGAGGCTGGTCGGATCATCAAGGCTATGGACATCAAAGCGCCCGGAGGAGAAGACAACCGAGGGAGGAGGAGGATGGAGCCATGGAAGAGGAGGAGGGTGGAAGAAAGGTTGCAGCGCCCGCGGTCGACATCCGCCCACCGCTGAAGAAGATGTTGGAGCACCCCAAGGCTAGGACCCAGCTGCTTGCGCACTTTTCGCTGCTGCGGCAAGCGGAACCACCACGGCCTGCCAGCCAGCATGCCGTCGTAGCGGCGCCCGGCCAGCTCCGTCTCTCGGGCCATGGCTCACGGCGCCGCCGTATTACTGTGGCGTGCGGTGTACAGCATCCAGGAGTGGTAATAATGAGGCGGCGGCGGGCGATGGTGATGGCCATGGGCCACGGGCAGTGAGTCAGTGACACTACCTAGTACCTACTTGTGAAGGCCCTCAAATCTACTGATTTTGATCTCCAGCTAGAGGTATACTGTTTAGAGAAGCTAAATTTCGTCTAGACCCACAGTTTACTTCTTTTGATGTAAATTATGTATCTTGTTCATGTAACAATTGTGCTCATGAGTTAGCTCACTATGGTTTGTTGAGGGACCCAGATTAATCCTTCTTTTGGGTTGATCGACCCCAGAGTTTGTAATTACTTTGGCGGATAGTGACCTTCATGAGCTGCATGTGTCGTAATAAAGTGCGAGTCTTTGGTTCAAAAAAAACATCATCTACACTAACGATTATTAAAGAAGCGGCACAGCGTCAGTCTACTGGTTGCCCGTGATATTCGCTTCTTCGTTGTTGAGATCATTACTGTCGAGATCTATCTATCTATCTATCTATCTATCTATCTATCTATCTATCTATCTATCTATCTATCTATCTATCTATCTATCTATCTCCAAGTTTTGTCCCACAAAACAAGGTAGTCCATCTATTTCTTCCTTGCCAATGTGGTTTAGTCCGCAATTCCCTATGCACACCTGGGCCTGGTTGGAACCAGCCTCTTAGCCCATTTAAGCCCAACTGCCAACTAATGTCCCTCTTTCTACATGCGTGAATGTTGTATTAGTAACAAATACTAAACCTGTTCTAAATTATAGTCGTTTGACTTTTTAACCTCAAGTTTGACCACTCGTCTTATTCAAAAAATTATTCAAAATATCACTTTTTTTGGTGTGGCATGGTTTGTAATAAAAGTTTTCCTTAAAAATGACTTAAATTTGGCTATGTTTGCATAAATTTTTTGAATAAGATGAGTAGTCAAATTTAAGGCCAAAAAGTCAAACGGATTATAATTTGGATTAGAGGGAGTACATATGCATACATGTAGTCTTCCTTTATTATTCTCATATTTCAAGGCCATGTTACATAAAGCATCTCTAAATGAGAAGAAAACAGCTTGAACTCAATCATCGTTGTCTTCATGCTCAAAATGGCTTCCTGTAGTTCCATGGTCATCCAACGCAGACGTCTGCTCACCATCTATGGCGCCAGCCACCTGTCTGGTGAGTGGCCATTCCTACACTCTTGCCGGCCTCAGCTTTGATCTTTAAGGTCGTCTCCCTGTTTTATCATTTCCATAATGAGATCATTGTTCACATTGTGTTCCTTTCGTCATTTTAACACATATTTATAGTTTACGAATATTTTCATCACACTGCAAGGGTAATGAGTTCCTGCAACGTTCTCTTTGCTTGATTCAGACAGTGTGTTCTCTAAAATTTGCCGAACTAGTCCATCAACCCGTGCTCGCACGGGCTAAAAATTTTAAGAGATATATTGTTTGATACATCCAACTAATAAAAATTCTTTATATTAAGTTATTTTTTTTTTCTTTTTTCTTTTTCTCTTCAAAATAGACATAATAGCTACTTTATACTATATATATCCAATTATCATAAACTTATTTATTTGTTAGAGCTTGAAGTGAGACTTCTGATGCAGTAGCAATGCTTCCTTCAGTAGAATTTTAATACTGTAGCCGTATAATGATCAATATTTTACTTTAAAATAATTTTAATCGAACAGAAAATATAACCACCGGTGGTCTCTCATGCTTCTCAAGATGACTGAATTTGCCTGATGACAAATGTAGACCTGAGCATGACAATGTCTACAAAGAGCCTCCCACAAAAAACTCTATTGCTTAAGGATCCCATATAATCCAAGCGGGAGCACAGGTCGATGGACTAATAATTCAAGGGTATAATTGAAATTTATGTAAAAGTTGAGGTGCAAAACTTTGGTGGCACCTATTTATCCATATACTAATGTCAATTGGTATACATAGGTAACTGCTTTCGAATACAAATCCAGTTGTGAAATACTTAAACTGTCAATTGGTATACATAAGTAATTTTCAATCTCAATTTGTATATGTGTATTAGATATAAACTCCTATATTTTTTTTAAAATATAGTGATATGCTTTAATACAATTACTTTATTTACTTTTTCCATCCACACTCATACTGCATCATACCTCCATTTGTGTTTGATGTCGGTTTAGTTCATGAATGTGTTAATATTTTTTTTGGAATACTTGTTTAAATATTCTTTATCATTATTCACTTTTATAGTCGAGTTAACATTTCCATCCCCATTCATATTTTCCACCTTTTCATTTTACCTTCGTATGCTCAACATATGTTTTCTCAAAACCTTAACTATATATTTTGGCTTGAAATTGGCATTCTTGCTAAAAAGTACATGTATAGGCATAGCGACACACACAAATCTGAATTACTTTTTCATATATTATTGATAACATAAGTGATTAATTATACCATTGTAAAAATATTTTGGGAAATTACTTCATAATGAGCACAATAGATATTTTATATTTGGGGTAGTTTATTTTATTGCTAATGATATAATGCAGGTGGCTAATTTAGATAAAAATTTATGGGTTACTTTATATCATTTTTCATTTGTGGTGATCCAAATGAATATTACAGGTCTACTTAAGTCTATTTTGACATAATGGTAGTGTTGATATTAAAATAGAATATATCTAAGGATTATGATTGTCAATATAATATAATAAGGATTATAGTAAACCAAATAGATGACCGTATAGTAATTTAGAAAAAAAGAACTTGACTCATGTGTATTATTCTATTTAACAACATAAGTTAATCTACAACAACACTCGAACATTTTAGAGATTAGGATAGAAAGCAACCAATTAGCAATAATGATGTTGTAACTTGTAGAAATCCCGTGTACAGAAACAAATATATAATAAGAACCATCTTGTATCTGATCTAGTTTGATCGTGAATATTATAATGAATTTGGATTTGGTCGTTATGATAGGTGAACTGTGTACTTAAGTATATACAAATTTCGTAGCTATATAGAGAGACATTAAATGGTGCTAGAACCGAGTTTTGCATTCAGAATTGTGCTCTCACCTATATGGAGTCATGACGCGGTGTCACACCCTTCATCAGGCTTTAGTAGACCGAAAGGCTTCCTTGCCGCCGAATTCTTGTCATCTTGTAAGTGCCAGGGACGATACAGGGCTGGCAAGCGTAAGCGAGATTGTACGTTCAGATCGGTACTCTAAACCATGGTCCATGGATGGTCCTTGTTGACAGATACCCGGCCTGGTGAACTTTTCACACTGGAGCTCCATGCATCTACTGATCTACATGCATACTGACGAAGGACGGACGGACGACAGGTTCTGCTGCAGTTGCGCTGCCTCAGCTTGTCGTTGATCAGTTGATGTTGCGGTAGTGGTACATATGTACATCTTCTCTTTGAGATCCACAGCTGAAGATCGAGTAGCAATCAGATTGCATCTCTGCTCCAAACAGGAGATCTAGAAAACAAAAAGGGTCCGACCTTCATGAAACTACTGCATGAAAGCCTGTGCTTAATGTCTGTCCATTGCAAGGAAGAGCGTTGTGACTTTTTTGGGGGATTGAGAACTACGTCTAATTTGCAAGATGAGGCGGCGGCGGCGACAATAGATATCCGCGTGGGAGAGAGAGAGCTAAGATATGATGTGGCACCGATGGCAATTTATTCTTTTTTTTTTATACAGACTGCAATAGGTTCCTACCGTAGGGTATCTTGTCTTACTAATTTTAATATAAGTTTTATAATGGCATTGGTGGGTAATTTACATGTACATATAGGGGGTTATTTTTATGGTGTTTTCATAATGGCAAAAGTGGGTAATTTCTTAGAAAATAAAAATAGATCGAATGGTTATCATTGTTAGAGCCCTCTGAATTGATGGCGGATGTTTCTAATTTATGTGAGAATTTCTAGAATTTATCTATTTTTTTAGAGCATCTCATGAGGATCAACGTGGAGCCTTCATTTGAAGCCTCCAATTAGTAATAGTAAGATTCTCAACACTTAAAAAATAAACTCAAGTCACTTACGTTTTTTTTTTTTTCATGATTTACTAGTTCTCACTATATAAATATTTCACTAATATATCATTATAAAGTTCCCGCAGCAAGTGGGGTAATCATCTAGTTAAGTGAAGCCGTCCATCGTCACACAAGTACTACATTTAACATTTCAGGCACGGGCTGACTTGGCTGGACGAAAAAGCACAGACCCATTCAGGTTCATATATATCAGCCCATGCAAATTTTGGAATGCCTGAAACTTAACCAGGCATAGCATCAACCTAGCAGAAATTACATGCATTTCATTTTAAATATTTTAAATCTAAAAAAGGCATATATAGGATTGTCGCAACTGAGCGAGACCTTAATATCTATATCCTGACTGCGAGGAATAGTTTGGCCTGGGCATCAAATTTTGGCTTGATATAGAGATTGGGTTTTCCTTGACCCAACTTAGGAAACGATCATATCCGCTCCATTGTCTATTGAGTTGTATCATTAACATTCTGGGAGTAAAGATTATTATTGGTGATACATATGAGCAAGCATGGAAGTCTGTACATAAACACATACAATTGATGATGCACTCATACAATTCAACTGCATACTCAATGAGATGAATGCCCATTCATTCCATGTTTGCATTGTTCCTCATACAAGAAAACATAATAAGCCTTGGCTTATATATATAACCCACTCGATCCTATTGAATTGAATGTCCATACACGACCATCACTTTGTCTACTAGCTGCATATGCTACTAGCTTAGTGGTCCAAATTCAAACCTAGCTGAGCAGTTGGAGGAAACCAACATACCAGTATGACATTAGAAATCGTAAATGTAATGCAGCAGGCTCGACTCAGTTCGAGATGTTCACATTGTCAGGGCCAATGAAAAGCCACTCGCCTTGCTTTCATTATGGATATAGTGTGTGTTTCAAGCTCGACACTCAATCTCTTTCCATGCGGATATCGTGTGTGTTTCAAGTTGCCTTTTTGTCGAGTTCAAGTCATTACTTTCTAGATGCTGCCGAAGCAAGATAATTTTATGAAACAGTTCTGGCAAATGACATCGATTCATTGTACTCCCCATAGACATAAATGACTGTGTATTAATCGGTGTCACATTTTTTGTTGTGTGTTGTAAATTGAGAGAATGATAGTATGTGATAATTTTCATTCTCCTTAATCCTACTGACTATGTTTCCACAGTTTTCACCATATCAATTCCATACTATAGAACTACCATTTGTGGCACACGGCAAAATGGGTTTTTGCCGAGTGCCAAAAAAAAAAAGCACTCAGCAAAGAAGGCTTTGCCAAAGTGTTTTTTTTCGATTAGCTTAGCAGCTCGGCAAAATATGCCTTTGCGAGTGCCAGAAAAACACTTGGCAAAGCCTTCTTTAATGAGTGTTTTTTTTTTATAGTAAACAAAGACCCAATTTTTCCGAGTGTTTTTTTTTTTTTTGTGTTTTTAATTTGGCACTCAGTAAAGACCGTCTTTGCTGAGTGTTGGACAAAAATGCATTCGGCAAACGTGCTAGCACTTGGCATATATGTGTTTTCCGGCAGTGTATTGGGCGAGATGTGAAAAAGCTGGAAAAGCGGGGCACCCTGGTCGCGCGAGGCAACCAAAGACCACGAGGGGTATTCCCGCCAACAGCGTCTCCCGGCCTGCTGCTCCGTCTCGCTCCCTGCCTCGGAGACTCCTCTGCCGGACAGGGTGCCGCCAAAATTAACAAGAACAAGCGTGTATCCATATGTGGGACCAATCCAAAATCGAGCGCCGCGCGTATGAGCCACCAAGTTCCCAACAAAAGGAACATTTCACCCAGGGCTAGGAACATCAGCACATACACGTCATCATTTCCAACAAAAGGAGGCACACTCTTCTCAGTCTTCGTCGTTTCCTCCGGCCGGCAATCACCAGAGACTACGCCCGGCTGTCGACGACGGATCGCCGCCTATGCATTTCCCTCCAGGGGATGAATCTATGCTGCCACTTCCCCCAACTTCTGCAACATCTGGTCCAGCTGTGTTTACTCTTTTATGTCGAGAGGAGAGGATGATATTTATCGAGCTTGCCTACAATTCTTCAGTTCCTGCAGTATTTAACTAATGTTCTTTTTTACACTTGGGTTATCATTCTTTAAAATTTCAGACATCATCTGGCCATCTTGGTATATGTTTTTCTTATGACATCTTTAGTGGATCAATGAACTAGTAGTCCTGTATAACTGACTTCTACAAAAATGTATGTATCCATAATTAAACGTTTGAGACAATAGCGTACCTCACGGGTTTATGAATGATACCATAAGATTTTTGATTTAGGTAAGGGTTTATTGCAGTATACCTCTCATTTAGTAAATTCACACAATAATGGTGGGTGTCCACAAATCATCAGCAATACATCTCATCAATTGATTGAAAATCTTTAACAACAGACGACGCCAATGGATATTTTTATTTGATTGACTATTTGTCTATATATAAATATTTATGTCAGTAGAAAAACATACAAAAGGCATTCCTAAAATAGTTTCGAGAGTGCTAGAGTATTGTTGCCTCGTTTGTGGACTCGTTAGTTTTATCTGTAGCTAACTACTGGGCCTATTGCTTCATCAGCGAAACTGGTGAACATGTGGAGGAGGTGTCCATGATGCATGGCGGTGACAATGGAGGAAGCAGCAGTAATAATGCTAGACACATCCAGTTGCCTGATCACAATGCCAGCGACACGAAGAAATCATTCATAGTGGACTCTGGCGCATCAGTTCATTGCACAGGCGACCATACCGTCTTCTCTTACATTGAGGATACAACCACAACCAAGAGACTTCGCATAGCCAACGGATCGTTGCTCGACATAACTAGATGGGGCACTATACAACATCACGACATCACTGTACATGACGTCCTGTTTGTGCCAGGGCTGGATGTTAATATAGTGTCGGTGTCGAAACTTCGGCGAGCTGGACTACACTGTTGAGTTCACACGCACCAGCTGCTTCATCCGGGACATCAGCACCGGGGACCTTGTTGGCAAGGGACACCTCGTCAATGGCCTGTTCGAGCTTGATTTTCTGAAGGCCCCTCGCACTTGATTGTGCGTCATGATTGGCCCTGAAAATCACTCATATATATGCTGGTAATCCGCCCGGAAAAAGGTTGATAATAGGTGTGTGGAGTGTTGCCAAATAAAAGACTAGTTGGTCAATTGTTGCTCGGACTGATTTGTTGGCCACAAATTGTTCTCATTCTCTTCAGGAGCTATGTGTTACCCAACTTGGTATAGAACTATTTACTATGTGATTTGCCTTGTGTACTCTTTGCACTATTCATCAAGCTATATATGACAAGCTTTTTTTTTTTTTTTGAAAGGAATGACAAAAGCTTTGCCGTTGTTTTTATTAGACGATGAAAAGATAAAAAGCAAATACAACTCAACTGTACACCTCACTTACAACCCTTTACAAAAAGGAAAAAAAGGATAGAGGCCTTTAGAGAGCTATACAAACACTCATTGAGAAAACAGGAGAGAGCTACAAGCAGGTACTGGAAATGCTACTCTATGTTTCTTGATTGGTCCTAGCATTAGGTGACTTTGCCAATCGGTATTGGTTTATGTCATCCCTGCATAAGAATGCTACTTCCATCGGTTGCAGTTCTTGTAGCTGAAATATTCTCCTATTGCGTTCCTTCCACATGTGCCACCAGTAATAGATCAAAATTCCATCAACTTCTTTTCTGGTGTTCTTATCAAACTTGCGTCGACATCTCCACCAAAAAGCGTGTATGGAACCTACTTTGTTAACATTGTTTAGGTTCGTTAGGTTGAACCACTGCTTAATATAGCTCCATACTTCCTTGGTGAAAGTACAGTCTTTGCATAGGTGAACCGGTATCTCCAGGCTATTTGCACACAACATACATTCCGTATCCTCAGTGCATCCTCTTTTTAGTAGATTGTTTGCGGTTAGGATCTTCTTATGTAACAGCGTCCAAGCGAAGAATCTACACTTTTGTTCAGCTCTGGCCTTCCAAATTGAAGTTAGCTTCAGCCCACTCTAAACGCCACTGAATTGAATTTGATAAGTACTTTTTGTGGTGTAAACCCCATCGACTGTCCACCTCCAAGTAATATCATCTTCTACATCCTCATTTAGCTGTCATCCATGGATGGGCCTCCCAGAGCCTGACATATTGTCTCACTTCATCCTGTGATGTTAGTGGATAAATGTGGTCAATCCACTTATTGTTATTCATTGCCTGTCTTAATTTGATCTTCTTTCTATTTGTCTTTTGGTACAGGAGCGGTGCAATGGATCTTGGTGCTGTTCCATCTATCCAATTTGAGCACCAGAACGGTGCCGTCCTACCATTCCCAATTGTTACTACCGTAGAAGCATAGAACAGATCAGTGTCAGCCTTGTCACACAGGATGTCAACCTGGTTCCAAGCCCTTTTTTTCCATTCCATTTGAACCACAACCACCTCAATCGGAGCGCTCTTGTAAATCGTTCTAGTTCCAGAATTCCCAGTCCCCCTTTTTGGTTTTGGTAGACAAGTGGTCACTAGTACACAAAAACTTAACCGTGGTGGACATTTTTGATTTACCGTGGCGGTTTTTGTGTCCGCCACCAATGGAAGGCCACGGTTAATCGATCGATACCGTGGCGGGCATTCTAACAGCCAAAATCCGCCATAGTAAATATTAACCGTGGCGATTTTTTAACAAAAACCACCAAAGTTAATCAGAAAAAAACAAAAAAAAATACAAAAGCCCAGATCCAGGCCCAAATGGGCCCAGATCTGGGTTCACAGCTAGGGTTTCGCATTGGATCTAGATCTCCTCGGAGAGGAGCTGCTGCGCCACTGGACCCACCGCTGCCACCTGGACCCCACCGCCATCGCGGGCCGAGGTGGGTGCCGCCGCCGCACGCGCCGCCCGCCGCTCGAAGGTCCGCTAGCCCGCCTCCCGCCCGCCGCGCGCCGCCGCCACCGCTCAAAGGTCCGCGCGCCGCCTCCGGGCCAGCCGCCAAGACGCCATGTCCGCGCTGCCGACCGGCGCTTCCGCGCCACGCACTTGCCGCTGGCCCTTGCGCGCGGTATGCGCGCGCCACGCTTCGCCGCCGCGGCCCGACTCAAGGCGCCACGCCGCACCGCTCCGCTGCAGCGCGAGCTGCACCCGTCTTCCGCACCGGCATAGGAGGAGGAAGGGGAAGGGAGGGACTTGGGGGATTCAGTGGGGGACGATGGGGTTCGGTGGGGAGAGAGGAAGGGAGAGAAGAGTGCGGCCGGACGAAAGGAGTGGAGGGAGTGGAGTGGGAGTGAAAACCTAGAGCTGTGTATATATACTCACAGTCATTTATCGGGCCGAGTTGGGCTTTTCTAAGTTAGAATGGACCTGGCCTTTTTAACTGTGACGGGCCTGTGTAATTTGACCGCCACCGAAAATGGGCATTTACCGTGGTGGACTTTTTATAAAACCACCACGGTTAATCGATTTATCGTGGCGGCCGTTAATTAAAAAGAAAACCATCACGGTAAATCAAGGCATTAATCGTGGTGTTTTTTCTAATAACCGCCACGGTTAATAAAATAGAAATGTCCTCCAAAAGATTTTTTTGTACTAGTGGGTTGGCCAATTAATTAAAGAGTGACCCCCTTTTACTTTCTCTAGATCCTCTCCTCGCCACAGAAAACTTCTTCTAATGTGATCTATTCTTTTGATTAGCCATTTTTGGGCATGAAAAACTGTTAGGTGGTAAATTGGTAGGCTCGATAATACCGATTTGACCAATGTTTCTCTTCCTGCCGAAGACAAAAGTCTTCCTTGCCATCCTGGTAACCTTGCTCCCACCTTTTCCACTAATAGTTGGACCTCTAGGCGTCTTAACTCTCTAGTATGAAGAGGTAGGCCCAAGTATTTTCCAGGGAAGGTGCAGATCTTACCTGGAAAATTTTGGACAATGTTATCCATTTCATCCACTTGCATCCGTATCGGGAAGATCTCTGTTTTGGACATATTTACTTTCAGTCCAGTGCACTCTCCAAAAACTTCTAGTATTTTCTGCAATCTAGTTAATTCGGCAGGTTTGGGGCTTGCAAAGAGTGCTGCATCATCTGCGTACAGTGAACATCTTAGCTTTGCTTGTTTTCGTAGCACCGGATGGAGTAAATGCTGCTCAGCTGCTTGTTCTATAATTCTCTGCAGTGGGTCGATTGCCATTATAAATAGCAGAGGTGACAGAGGGTCCCCTTGCCTTAAGCCCTTAGCGTGTTTGATATTTGGGCTTGGCTTGCCATTGATTAGAATTTTCGATGATGATGAGCTCAGGATTGAAGAGATCTAGTTCCTCCACTTTGTGCTGAATCCCAAAGCCTTTAGTACCTCCAAGAGATCTTTTGCCAGCCAATGGAGTCAAAAGCCTTGGTGATGTCAAGCTTAATGAAAAATGCCGGCTTCTTTTTCTTATGCAATGTTTGAATCACATGCTGCACGTACAAGAAGTTGTCATGTATGCATCGTTTTTTAATGAAGGAGTTCTGTGCTTGGGATACTAGTTTATTCATTCTTGGTGCCAGCCTTGTTGCCAATAGTTTCGTAATGATCTTTGTCAGACTGTTTATTAGACTAATCGGTCTGTAGTCCTCTATTTTGTTGGGTTCTTGTTTCTTGGGTAGCAAAACAATGTTAGCTTCATTGAAGAGGTGCATCTTTGAAGTCTTAATCCCATGATCGCTTCATGCAGATCATGCTTAATAATATCCCAACATCTTTTATAGAATACCCCAATTAAACCATCAGGCCCTGGTGCCTTTTCATTTGGTAATGCACGTATGGTCTCCTGAATTTCTTGAATCGTGAACGGTGCATCTTGGTCTTCCAGATTGCAGGCCGCGTATCCAAGGGTGTTCCAGTTGATACTCCGGGTTCTGACCATCCTTGTACCTACAGCTTTACTGAAAAAAAATCTACTGCGACCTTGACCTTTGCTTGATGCGTAGTTACCGGCCCCTTGTGAGTTTGCAATTTGGTTATATACTTCTTCTTTCTTCTTGAGTTTGCATAAATATGGAACAAACGTGTGTTCGAGTCTCCCTCGCTGATATATGACAAGCTTTTAAATTGTACATACATGAAATGTTTGTAATGATGAGGCTTTTGTACAAAAGCGTACATATGTACCTTTTGTGTTGAATCGTGTCCATTTGCTGCAAGATTTTCTTCAAGATACCAAACAATGCTACAAAAACAAGGAGACAAGAGAAGTGCTGGTGTGGTGCAGATGAGGTCGGGATTCTTCTCGATAGGTGATGCCACGAGTCAATGGCATTACATCGGAGAAACTGCATTGCCAGCTTATTGTGGTTTGCCATTTTGTGGGCAGCTATGGGAGGAGCACGAGGTGCACAAAGAGAGTGGTAGCTTGCATATTTGGTCCACGTAAACAAGCATATGTAAGACAAGCAAGGGTGCTATGTGTACGCGTGCACGCCCCACGGAAGGGCCCCGGCCTCCAAAGCCGCACCGCACAGCCCTTCCGAGGGGGCGTGCAGCATACATAGCACCCACGCTACAATTTCGTCCCTCGCTTCATGTAAAAGGGTTAACCCGAAGGTGCTATGGCTGGAAGGCAAAGGCTTATAAGTTGGCTCCACCCTTGCTCAACTAGCAAGGTGGTACTAAACATGTGCACACAGCACTCATGGGCCACTATTAGGCCACATCCAATTTAGGTCGGGTGTCACACATATGGTCTTGTCCCAGCCCTATATAAGTCATTTTAATGTAAGACAAGATTCTTAGTGTTTTTGTTAGTTGTTGGTAAACTTGTGCCACCTCAATGGATTGCAGTGTCATTTGCATTATGCTTTAGGTCGTCGAGCCCATTTGAAGTGCCTCTACTTTGTTCAATTTTTTATTAGATTGTGTGCTTGCACTTGTGAGGCAAAAGAGAGTGCACTTATTCTTGCGTTGATATACTTAAAATCATGTGCTCGGAGAGACAACTGGGGATGTATGCTATATATATGGACTATGTTAGGATTTAGATATTCCAAATCATTTAAGAAATATATGTTGACTAGTTAAATGCCCGTGCGTTGCTACGGGGTAACTAAATTTTGTATAAAAACATGAATCTCATGATAAAATAGCAATACAATGAAGATTAAACAATGATATTAAAGTAACATTTAATAATCCAAACAAGTTTTTTGTGAAAGTAACACAAGCAAATCCAAACAAGTTTTGTGAAAGTAACGCGATCAATCATGGATTTCGCGAGTTTCTAAACTCTATTTTATGGACTTTCAAGTAATTCGACTAAGGTAATGTTTTATAGTTGCGGAAGATATCTTCGATATCCATTTTTTTCGCGGCGCCAATAAATCCACCAATAAGTTCGGCGCATCTTCGTACCATCCGTACACATGAGAGTGTATGCAGATATTAGTGCTTATCACATGAGCAATAATGCATGTCTTTAAAAAATATGCTATTTCTCTTTGTATGAATACTTGCGGTTCACGACCATTCAACACAGACATGTATTGTAAAATAAGTAATCCACTTGAGTGCACGGCAAGATTCACATCAGTAACACATAGAAATAATTAAATAATAGTTATTATCGTTTGTTTATTTGTGATTACGAGTTAGTTACCCATCTATGTCGGGTGCAACGTTTTCCATGCGGTGAAATTTCCATTTGAAGATGTCTTGATTCCATCCAGGAATATGTTTATTCATTGCGCCTAGGAACCTCACGTTGAATCAAGAGTTTGCACGGCATACATCGGTATTATTTGGTGTTTCTTTACACCAGTCCTCAGCAGTCTAGGGTCAACCATAGTAAGTATCTTTTGCTGCGGTCGAAAACATAAAGCATGTAGTGGCTACGAAACTCCATGGCAAAAGAACCACAAAAACACGATAATAACGATTAGAAATAATACATAAGAAACAAGTAATAAAAGCTGGGGCAAGCGACTTACATATTTACCTTTGTGCTAAGTTGTATTCCATATTTTTACACACACTAATCGCATCCTCCATTTCTTTGTCACTATATATTTTGCGGAAAGCCACATGTGTTGTTAAAGCACACATTGTCTAGAACACAAAGATATCAAGTGTTAGGATAAAGTATAACTTAGTTTATTTTATTATAAAATTATAATTAGAACAACAACAACAAATAATAGATGTAATCTAGCATGATAATAATTAGTTATAAATTGGTGCTTACACAAAAGCGCAGGTCTATGTGATGCTTCGTAATATCATTGTATCGCTTCATTATGTTATACTCTCGATGCACGAAAAGGACACTTAGGTTGAAACAATCGGGAGAGATGTCTCGATCAACCATCAATAACTCTTGTAGATTCTTGACGGTTAGCGTAATAATGGTCGGATAAAAGCCTTTAACCCAAGGCTTCACGCAAAGCATTAGACATGGATGATGGCTATGTCATATAAGAGGGCACAATATATAATTAATAAATTAATAAAGTAAGGTAATAAGGAAATATGTAGCTTACTTCAACAAGACTCATCTGGATTGCCATGGCGTAATCACACACTAACGCAATCATCTCTTCCTTGGGCATTTCCTCATCTTTTAAGGCCTCAAATGCCCGAGAACTTCGCCGGGGATCATCTTCATTGGAGTGGTCTTGTGAGGATTTCTTTTGAGCTTGAGTGTGTTGAGGCGTGCCCTCGACCCACTAAGAATTCAGCCTCCTCGAGATGTTTTCTTTTTTTTCGTGGACGCTTGACCATGTTTGGATTCTCTATTTCGACCACAGTCACTTGGATGACCACTACTTTTATCGCTATCAATACGCGGCGGAGACCCCTTGTATATGTTGAACTCCGATGATAGCAGGATGGCCGCAAGCTTCAGTCTAAATCCTTCAATATCACCTGCACCGTAGGTAGTATTATTTATTAATTAAAATACCCACAGCTAATGCACACTTATGACATGTGAATAGGCGCATAGTGAATTACCCGATTGAACTCGTCGGACAAATCATCCCAGTCCAATACTCGATGAAGTTCATTGTGAATAAACCACATGAAACTCTACATACAACATTAATAGATGTTCAAACACACATTAGATAAAATAGCTCAAAGGCGCGCAAAATTCTACTTATATATGACATCATTATTTATGACGTACAAATCTTTTTGTATTTCATGGTCTTTAAAAATCTCTTTAACTTCCCACTTATCAACTTCAACATCTAGCCAATTGTGTTTTATATGGCCTCTTGTCTTCAATACATATTCTATCTGTTTTTCGCATTCCAAGTCGCTAGCTATTTATATTATGAGAAGAACAAAATCAATTAGCCTTTGTAAAATATAATATATTGTGTACAAATACATGTGTTAGAAATACCCACAATTTTTGTCGAGGTCATCGCGTCCACACATTTTGCCCAGAGAGTCTAGCACTGGACGATGTTTGGCGGCGTTTATAATGATAAGGTTCAATGAACCCCCGCAACATGTACAGGGAAGGAAAACCTATTTTAATCAAATAATATATATTTTGTCGGATACAAAAAGTTAATAATCAGTAAACAATAGATCGATTAAAGAAATATTACCATATCATTTGTCCAAGTAAGATAGCACCCTTTCAATTAAATAGCGGCGTGATTGAAAGCAAAGTAATTGCTATCATCATCATATTTCAATGTTTTTTCTCCATTCTCCTTCATAACTGCATTAAGGCACGTCGACTCAAGATAGACTTTACCTCCGGTCTTATTTTATAATCGGTGAGCCTTCATCAAATTAATATAAGCATCTATGACCTACAAACGTCGGCGATTAGAAATAAAGGACTTTCATGTGACTAATGGTTGAATGAGTATTATGACATGCATCAATTACCTCGCCCGGAACACGTATGCCTTTGGATCAAAAAGGCATTGCATGGCATGTCTCGGCAATTCAACATCACCGATGAGCACAAGCTTCTCCAATCCAGGATTTAATGGATTTTTTTTTTGACCCGATTCAATTATGGCTCGATCACTTTCGATTGCAAATGTAATCACGAAAAGGACACGATTAACCTTATGCGCTTAATTAATACTATGGCATAATAAGATAATTATGAATCTGTAACAAAATAGATACTAAATGGATAACATAACATAACAGATCAAAAGTATACTACCTTGCTTAACGATGCGGTAGTCGTTGATTTTTGGGTTTGTTATGCATCAAACCTATCTTATCATTATGCAGCAAATCCTCCGGTTGTGATGAATCTACAACAATAGAATACACTTTCGGTTGTAAACACCCCTACTTGTCACATTAGTGTCGTTCATATTGGTCGTACCTTTATCGCGTGCGACACCCTCACGGTCCCAACGTCTCCATATCATAAATTTCATTCTCACAAGGTGGCTCATACGTATCGGTACTTTGCCCTTCAATGGTTTTTTTGATTGTGCAATATCCTTAGAAAGCTTCACATCTGAAGTATCCACGTGCTCTAAAACATCCATAGACTCCTTCAAAACTTTTGCATCGAAGTATCCATCGAGACCTACAAAAGAATAAAAAATCATGTTATTTTTTTGGAGCGAATAAAGTACAAACATACTTATAAAAGAATAAATCATGTGCAGTCTAGAAGGCAAACGTCAACGCACGGACCAAAAAATAAGACAATACCTATACATATAATAAGTGTAGAAAAAAGAAACAAAAAGAAAAACTCTCGCCTCCCAATCACTCTCTCCCCTAACTCCTCTCTCTCCTCCGCCTTGCTTCCTTCTGCTTTCCCCCCCACGCGAATAGCCACCGCGGTGGGTTCTTGGCCGATGGGGAAGTGACGGAGATACCGGCGCATGCAGCGAAGCACGGCAGCGGGCGGACGTTGGCGAGAGGGCGCGAGATGTGTGGTGGCGTCCTCGGCACCGGCGGAAGTTCGATCCTGTTGTTGTCGCGCGCGAGTTGGGCGGCAGCGGGGAGGCACCGCCTCCGGC
This sequence comes from Hyparrhenia diplandra, assembly GCA_015847255.1. Taxonomy (NCBI): domain Eukaryota; kingdom Viridiplantae; phylum Streptophyta; class Magnoliopsida; order Poales; family Poaceae; genus Hyparrhenia; species Hyparrhenia diplandra. Next base: position 1,960,837 of record JADLZK010012337.1, read on the forward strand.
CGCGTGCAAGCATTTATGTGGATCATCTACGGCGAGTCAAAACTTTTATACACCATCTCGTCACCCGAAACATATCAATCATTTTCATATTGATCATGTCCACCCAATCGTTACGTGTAGATAAAATCGCTACGGTGGTGATGTAGTCTTTATTCGCCATGTTTGCGTTTATATGCGGAAAGATGATGTCGATCAATGGCGAAGATCCTTCGGCATCGCCCGAGTACGGGACCGCAGATCTCTTACGGAATCCGTACATCGTCATCACCGTAAACCTCTTCCGTTCCATTACCGATGCGCAGCGGATAATCGCAAACCCTTTGGTCACTCTCGAGCCCACATGTTGCGGACGAGCTTTAGGTGGCGCATGGATTCCCAAAGATGGGAGCCGTAGAGAAGCTCCGACTATTTGAGCCACTGGATCCTTTTCGGCTGCTTGGGGGAGGACCTGCACTGAAATCCGCCAAAGACAACCGTCTTCCCACCAAAGCGAAGGTCGACCGGCTCATTGTATCTCGTAGGCTCTTGTCTAGTGCTTCCACGTTTTGCCTCCTTGTCATAGATGCCTCGTCCCATATTATGAGAGCTGCTTGACGTAGCAACTTGGACGTACCATCTTGTTTAGTGAATTTGCATCCATCGCCATCTTTAGCATTGAGAGGTATCACGAAGCGCGAGTGGCTTGTCCTCCCACCTGGCAATATGGATCTTTGCGACTCGGATGTTCTTTGTAGCCACGACAATCTTTTCGGCTCACGTAGTTTTCCGATAAGTGCCCTATACAAAAATGTCTTTCCCGTACCGCCCGGTCCATCCACAAAGAACATCCCGCCCTTTTTCTTTGTTGGCGGCGGCCATTATCTCATCGTAGCGGACCTTTGCTCCATTTGTTGAGTGAGTCGCACAAAAACTCATCTTTGGGGTCCGGCTCGACTCTACTCTCCTCAAGTATCTCTCGAGGAATACGGCTGGCATTGTCGTATGTGTCATCAATTTTTGGAAGAGGCAATTTATGAAACTCCTTCCCCATAGACAACACCATGTTGCTAATATCTATCAAAACCATTTCTTTGCACCGAGTTCGGACATGGATTATTACGGTACGTAGTCCTCGACATTGCATCGTAGTGCTTTTCCCACAAACCAAACACATCATGTGGCTCCACGAGAATACTATTATTGTTGCAAATAGCCTTTCGTAGAGAGGAAGGCATCTCGAATAAAGTAGCCCGAGTTAGACACTCATCCGATTGTATTATCCTCTTCGATTAGACCCCTCCTTTTGTGCGGCTTCACGGAATGAAGGTAGCGACTCTCCATCGGACGGTCCTAAGGTGTTCATATGAGGTAGCAACGGCAACATTATTTAGGAGGACACGCGAGAAAGTAGCGTTCTCCCTCTGCGGGATGAGCCGATATGACTCTACCAACTTGGAAAATAGAGTTCTTTCTAGGGTACGCGAGAATTTGCCATTAGGCGCCAAGTGAAATGCTCGGGGAAGTCCCGATACAAGATTCCTTTGGATGCCTCATCTTTGCCTGTTATAATCAAAATACGCGATCAACATTGAATCTTCTGCGCCCGACTTATTAACAATCCTGTCAACCTTGTCCTTTTTATAGAATGACACCATGTGCATGCACGGAAGATGAAGCTGCGCTCTTTATCTTGGTGGATAGTTCTTGCTCAAGTCAAAAGCCATATATCCGCCATAGCGCCTCACGGAGGCGTCACCCAACGAGCCTCTCTATATTGCTGATCTCATCAACGTCGCCCTTCTTATCGGCTTTGTCGGCCTCCCTCATAGCCACCGATGCCCTATCATGTCCCTTGTATATGTACTTGAAGATGTACTTTCTTGATTTGATGCTCCCACATGCTTCAACATTTATATGGCGGGTTGAAGGTGCGCGGCCGGGGACGGGGTTGTAAAGGCCGCGACCCATCGGTTGTCAAGAAATGGCCTCGTATTTTTTCAAATGCGCCCATCATTGCGTCGCCCGATAGGCGGGGGTATGAATCCTTTCCTTGTGGCGTTGACTCCGCGAGAATTCTTTAGGGTAATGGTTCTTGCATTCGCCTTTAACCACCGTGCCGCGGACAAAATGGATTAAGCTTCCCACAAGGACCATGCATCATATGCTTTGTTACCATCTCGTAGAGCTCAGGGTATTTCTTCTTGTTCGGTAGCTCTGCAATGATAATCATGTCATATTGCTCGGGACATGTGAGCTTGTACTTCCGTTCCTTTATTAGTAACCGGTGTGCATGCGGCAAACCCCTCTTCGAAACTCCACCACATATCGTAGGCCTTCACCTTCCCAAGGATGTCTTTCTCCATCAACATTTTCTTCATTGCATCTAACTTTGCTCTAAAGACTCGTGTGACAAGATCACGGGCCGGTCTTGCGGTTATGCGGCTTTGGATAAAGTTCATTCTTGATCTCGTCAGTTAGGGTTGCACATCATCGTGAGGAAGATATCGGGTTTACGGACTTTCGCACGACGAGCCATTGCATCCATGTACAGGCGCCTCATATCACGGGGTCCTCCTATGAATGAAGAAGACAACCACGATGCGCCTTCCGACATTCTCGGCACTCCCTTCACCCGCATGCATGTTGTCCACCAGGCCTTGATATAGGTCAGCTCTCAAAGACTCCTGATTGTTCCGTATGTAGTCCAAACGCGAGCTCTCCATCTTGATGTACGTGTCGACAGCAAACTGTTGGAAAAGTCGGCCGCCATAGAGTATTGGATTAAATACATTTGGCGCATCGGAACTTGGAACTTGTAGCGATAGTAGTCGCGCGCGGGATACACACACATTTCCAAGAGGTTCTGCAAGGAGACAATGGTCGAGTTAGTACTATGATATAACAGAACTATGCTCATGGACAGAATTAATGAAAAGGGTTCAAGGTACCTCCATCGTCATCGCCATCAGCCCTACCCTCTTTCTCAGCACGCCTTTTGCGGATCTCTCGAGCTCTCTCAACTTCTTCCATAGTAACATTTTTTTTTGGAATGCAATTGTGCCACCCGAGCTCACCCTTCGGGGCGAAAAGCGGGTATGAAAGCGGGTCATAGCACGCCATATATGAGCGGATGCCATGTATGGACCGGTCCGTCCCTTGCAGGACCACGCTATGCTGGAATTGGCCTAGACGCTCACTCCCCTCAACCCAGACGGCGGCCACCTCTTTTGCGATAGGCTCGTTATATGTTCTCTGGTCAAGCCGCTGGTCAAGGTTGAACTCGATACGATAATCCTCGATGTTCTCAACGTGTCCCATACGCCGTAGTTGCTGAGAGTAGGGATTCCCATTAAGAATCCCAACCAATTGCTCAATAACTTCCCTATCTTTTTCGGCGCACTGCTTACGACACTTGCTCATCCGATGCTCGAGGGACGGATCGTCGTCGTAAAAATAAAGCTCAAGGTGTCTCTTTTCAACACCATCCTCTTTACCAAAAAGACCGTATGTTATGGTAAATCGTCCATGAGCACGGGCGTGTAGATACCACAGGTTCTCATGTTTGTGGTAACATGATCTAGGTGGCAGTACAGAGAAGTGAAAGAGAAGTGACCATTGAAATATCTGATGTTTGCACGAAAGTGCCTAGCATCGGCATCCGAGCTTGACCACAATCTCCTGAGCTCTGGTGGTGTATCGGGAGTTTCAAGACTAATCTGTCCCACTCCGGCGGCGAAACCGGGTGGTTCACCCTCGATCCTCTTTGCGATTGCAATGCTTGCAGTTTTCCACCGACTTTAGCATGTGCGACTCTGATGGGAGATTAGAATAAACCCGGTCGTATGGATCCGGGACATCAGGTTCACTATTCTCCTGGACATCCATGTCGTCATTGTGCTCGTCTCCATCCTCGTCGTATTCTGCCAAAATATTGATGTTTTACACGTGTTTTGCAATTGCGAAAACAATTTTCTTTATCAAGCATTGTACCTTGTCCGGCGAAAAAGTACGCCTCCTCCTCTTCAATGTCTTCCTCAAATATGACATCCGCGTCATAGTCTGTACACAGCACAAGCACATATATGCATGACTCACGGAACATGATGGCATTTAAGGTAAGCAAAATTGCAAAAATTTAGTAAAGAAAATACCATCCTCGACGATATCGTCTGGCATATCAGGTTGTGCACCGTTTTGAGGCATTGGGCGGTACCATCAACTACTGAGATGGGCGTGTAATGCGGTGGCTGTGCAATTATTATGCGGTAGAGGCATCGGAGAGGTACCATCATCTACAATTGGTTGTGTTTGTGTTCCTATGCAATTTTCATTTGGTGTCACTTGAGATTCTGTGTGACACCATCTGCAGGAACCAAATGACATGAGTTTTGGAATAGAATAAGGCACTTGAAAATGATGATATATAAATAATATATGTACCATTATAAACCACACTTTCGATTGTGTATGGTCGTTCGCATCACAACTATTTCCATTTGCACAACCTCTAGTCCTTCTTCCAACGTTTGCTTCAAAAGCTTTATTGCGACGGGACATAAGGGCATTTCTCTCTCCATTTGGTCACACGATGCCTATGAATGGTATGTGCCGTGATCGGTCGGGGTCCTCAACCACGGATCTTCAACTACAGCCGGCGTGATGTAAGCAGGCGTGCCACCAAATTCAGGTATCTCCATATCAAGTGAAACCGCTTTAGGTGTTTGAGGTGGAGAAGGGAAAATAGGTTTAGGGTTGCAGTGAGGGCTCTCTATGGCGTCGAGTGCGGATGCAAGGTGTTGGCTCGGTGTTTTCTCACGGACATATTGTAATTTTTGTTGATCTCCTTTCGTTTCAACTTCTTATCTTCTTGCGACATTTCTATCATTCTTGCAACATTGTTGTTTGCATTTTTGCTGCATACAACTCACGCATTAAGCCTCTTGTTCATTAGTGCCTTTTGTTCGGGAGACATTGCAATCCTTTTGTGCTCTCTCCAAGTCACGCTTACGTGCGATTGGACACGCGACTATATTGTTGGTGAAACTGGATGCATTTGCATCACCTATAAATATATTATAAAAAACATTTATTGGATAACAAAGTTCACACGATAAATCGAACTACCTTATCATAATATAGTCTAAGCAGCAATGTCTATAGAGATGGAGTTCAGGGGGTGTGTTGCCTGATTGTAAGTAAAAATCGTACCACATTTTTATAAAAGGCTTACCCTCTTCATGAGCAGTGGAGTTAATTAAACTATCATCGGTACCAAAAGGAGCTTCAATGCAAGGAGTCTCCTTTGGCGTCAACTCTAGCATCTTTGCAGATTTTCTTGTTGCATGCAATTCCCGCCGTCTCTTGTTCGTAGGGACCTTTGTCCAGGAGACATTGCAGCTCTTCTTGCTCGGTCCGCGGCGTTCCTTTGCTCTTTTTACACGTGGGAGGCTGGTTGATGGGAGTGGGTATATGACCGCAACCTACATATAGAATTAAACTTTAATCAACGCAGTCTAGATCGGTGTCCAGGTACAATTGTAAAATGAAAGGCGTAACACGAGAGACAGAATTCACCAAACTCAACGGCAATTCATAAGGTGTACCATGTTCGTCGACAGTACTGTTGTCTTCGTCAGTGTCCATGAGATCGACCTCATCAGTGTAGGTTAAAGGTACGGAAACACCTACAAATACAACGTTGTTTTAAAAATTGAACAATACAGTAACCATGAAATATCATTTACGCCGCATGCATTGCAAAAACTAAGTATTGCAAGCAATAAATAATTAACCTGATATTAGCTCATGCCTCTTATCATTGTAGGTTGAGTTCCTATGGAGCCAGTCACTATTTTCATCTACTCCAATTGCTGTATCTCCATCTGCAAGTAAAAATATAGTAAATCCTTATTAAACCATGCAATAAACTCAGTACTGTCACAACGGAGCAATAAATATTTTTCTATTTTACCATCTCTGTTTTTTGTCTATTTCCTTTAATAGCTCTATTTGGTTTTTAAAGTGACACAAATCAACACGTCCATACCTATTTCATGGGGAGTCTCAACACAATGTTTTTTGTTTATTTCACCCCTTTGATCGGTCTTTGTTGCGTGTTGTTCTATATCCCTCTGCCTCTTGTGCTCATTCCGATCCTCATCTGATAGTGGCAACAAAGTCATACGGGTATGATTAGTTTCAATGAACCTTGTGGAAGAGTTTGCAAACATACGAGCATTATGGGAGAAAATGAAACCTACCCCCATGGGTTGTATTTGTGAGGTCCCCCGAAAGGAACCCGATCACCGGTCCGCCCACGCGTTCCCATCAATACAACCTGTCAATATCCCTTCAAGTAGGTTAGAAATTGTTTGGCAAAAAGACAACTCACTCCAATTTATGTTTGAAACTGATAGTCGCCTTGTCAACAACACAAAATATTTAGAACTTATATCGCCACGGACCACGATGGCTGTAGCTAGTGTCCTCACTGAATAACAAAGCAAAACAAAACTCATGTTAATTAACTGATCATGGGATGTTGCCATTATTTTTTTGTGTGAAATTTTCCACGCTGCTTTGAAGAGTTTAGGGTGCTTCAGTTCATGATTGCATGCTAAATACTTTTACGTTTTTTTTGTTGTCATCAGAAATTAGAGGGAGGGGCCTCAGTTCATGTTTACTACGTCTGAATACTTTTACGTATTGACGGGTGCTTTGGTTTCATGATTGCATGGCAAATATTTTTACGGGCTTATAATATTGCTCCGAAGATTCTTCAAAATAGGTAAATAGGAACTGGATCTGATAAAAAGTGTAGATGGTAACTATCAGAAAACATGAGGACGTGCCAGATCATGAACAGCCAAGTTCTTTAGGTTTGCCGCGGCGTAAGGGCGTGCCGGATCATGATAAGCGGCGACGGGCAAACTAAGCGGCTGGCACGCACTAATGACTGTGATCGTGGCACATCAACCCAATGGCAAGAAATCGAAGCACATACCCGTCGAACGTACGATCAGCAACGTTGGTGGCGGCAGCGACCTTCAACCCAAATGACGAGGAAGCCGGTTCAGGCGGTGTTGAGCAATTCGTCGACGCGGCGTAGATCGAAGTCGAGGACGGCGAAGCAGCTGGACTACTCGGCGTAGATCGCACGCGCTGGACGGTGGAGCAGGTCGAACGGCTCCGCGTCGCAAAGGGCGAAGTGATAGTTCAGCAACCTTGGTGGCGACCGCAATCTTCAACCCAATGACGAGGACGGCGTATCAATTGGCGAGGATGCGTGCGCAGCGGAGCAGTTCGACGACGCGGCGTAGATCGAAGTCGAGGACGGCGGATCAGGTGGCGTGGAGGCGTGCACAGCGGAGCAGTTCGACGACGCGGCGTAGATCGAAGTCGAGGACGGCGGAGCACCTAGACGGCTCGGCATAGATCGCACAGGCTAGACGAAGGAGCACGTCGAACGGCGCCGCGTCGTAGGGGGCGAGGACGTCGTAGGGGCGAGGACGTCGTAATGGGTTCGACGACGACGACCACGATCACCGCGGGGACTACGTGAGGTGAGGATTAATTATTTTTCTCTTTTACGTAACACAAAAAGGAAGTCGTACGTTTGTTTCCTTTTGGGCCCTTTCTGGTCCCACGTGACTTCAATTTCTTTATTATGGATTCGATTTTTCTTCCTTGTTTCCACGCAGCTGACACCGCTGATTTCCTTCCTGTTACGTAGCCGCGGACACCGATCGCACGCGCGGGGTAAACGACGTACGATGTTTTTTACCGCACGAAACCAAAGTCTTACTTCCATCCTTCTTATGTAGTAAAGATATCAAAAATTAAAATTATGGATTTATATTCAAATTCTTGTTCTCAAAGAACAATGCAAATAAATTCAAAATTTGATCATATATTGCTCGATGAGATTTTGACTTTCCAATACCTTTTAACTTTGTCTGAATTGTGGATATATGGGTACGAATCCGACGATGTGTGCTTAGTATGCTTACTTGCTCGTGAAGCAGGTGAATAAAGAGAAGACGATGTGTGCTGTCTTGTTTTGTAAGGGAAAAAGGGCTGGTCTGCAAAATCTTTGAATGCTAGGGCCTGAAAGTGACAAACGAAACCAGAAGGACAGTCTCGTAAATGGCTGGATATATTTTCTTGTTCTCGGTACCTCCGTCACGTACTGCCCGGACTCTCCGAGGCCAGCCAGGTATAGCGACGGCATCATCTGGTGATTCGAGCCTCCCCGTTCCAGTCCCTGTCCCACAGCTACACTTCCAACGTTTCGTCTTCCTCCTCTGGCCGGAGCACACCCGTCAGCCATGGAAGTCGAAACTCCACTCCCCAGCACTGAAGCCGGGGGCCGTGCTCTGCTGCGCATGTGCGGCCGATGGACAGACCGCTACTTTTTCAAGTAAGATACCATTCTTACCTGTCAGGTTCTCTTGTGCACCTATTGCTGCGATTTACAAATGCAATTCACGGCTGAGTCATTTATTCGTTAAATTTGCACTTAGTTCTACCTCAGCTGCATGTTTTTTTTGAAGTATTTCCTTTTTGTTTGTTTTTTAAAAATAATTGCTAGGAATCCCATACTCCTGCTTAACCCGAAGCAGCCACCAGCTGATATATTATCTGATGATAATCATGAAAAATCACCGGTGGACATCACCAACTGGGAAGAAGTGAAATGGAATTCCATCGATGGTTGGACCTCCGAGGAGTTGAAGTCTACAGCAATGCCCTCATCAGAAGGAGGCCTCGACAATTACAATGGTTCCCAAGTCCATCATGTGCAGGAACATCTCAGGTTTTTCTTGCTACATTCAGCTCACACACATGATCGACTTGCTAATCCATTACTGTGCGCAATATAGTTTAGTTCTTAATGTTATGATGTCTTCATTCCCTCACCAGTTTTGCTTCCATTGACTGAAATTTCCTTCCTCGCTACGCGCCAGTATTGTCAACTCAGTGCTGCAAATGTTGACAACCAACAGGGTGGATCTAGGTCACATAGTGAAATTTAAGGTGTATACAAAAAGCGATGCACCTGGAGATGGAGGAGACAGCTTCATCCAAGAATCTGGAGATTTTTTCGGTGTCACTACTGATGCCCACAACCAACACGGCAAGACATGCAGTGGAGGTTCAGGCTCCAAACCAGATGATGACATCGATATAATGCAACAGCAGCAGCAACAGCAACAGCAACAGCAGCATGTTGACAGCTTTGGTTCCGGAGAGCATTTGTGGCCATCTGAGGTACCTCCAACATACTCTGTTGTCAATGAAGATTGTCTCCGAGCCAGTCATTGGGAACCACTGTTTGCTGCTATGAACTGGATGAAAATACCCGGCAATATGAACTGTAACAATAGCTCTGGATGCGTGACCGTCAGAAGGATGGCTCTGAACGAGCAGCACACTCTCGAGGACACATATCAGATGACAGATGGCACTGATGGTGCTCCAGTGATTAATTTTACTGAACAGAAGGGGAACCAAAGCTTCATAGGTGCTTCTCTATATCCCTTCTACTCCTCTTTGATGGCTTTCTTTAGCGCTCTGAAGTCATCAATTTGATAGTTTTTTACTTAATTTGGCACCAAAACCAGGTTATAAGCTATCCACTGCTAACAAAATTAGACATTCATGTTCTCTTGTTTTTAAGCTTCCATTTCAAATATTTAACTTTGCTAAAATGTGACTCATATAGTTTAAATTGAGTATGTCGGAACTCTCACCTATGGTTTCGGCATTGGAATTTGTTTTCACTTTGAAAAGATGCCGTAGTGATATAAGAGGTTCCTTCTGAAAATAATTGACATACCAATATAAGAGGTTGTGTTAGTCCATCAGACCATAACTAGGGAAACAACCTCTGTGTGGTACTTTTGTATGATTAGTTATGATATCAAAGGAAGCCCAAAACAAATTTTGTTTTAGTTTTAATCGAAGAAGAGTAATGTTTTATCTTACTCGTAGAAGATGCATTGATTTCCAGTTATTACATGGTCTGGCCATGTCTGCCACAACAATAACCACATGCATAGCATAACCTAGTAGTTAAGCAAATCAACTATCTTAATGGGTGGCACAGTGCAATGCCAAACTCAAAATGCACAACACACCATATAACACTAGGCATAATGACAACTGACAAAGAGGTGTTGCATTGTTTTATGACGACTACAGAAGAAACATAATTTACTCTCATTCCAATTCTTGTAATCTAGTTGCCATGGTGGTTACATGCTGGCTCAATCTTTTCCATCTCCACCCTTTGTCGATAGGATGATATATTGTTACCATATAATCGCCTTCACGTTTCTTTATAACCTTTTCGACCATAAACTTTTTTTTTTTTTTTTGGAAACGGGGGGACACTACTTTCCATTTAACATAGGAAAAGTTCAATGTCTGTTACAGAAATAGGATTTGGGCCATAACATTCTTGTTACTGTTCTCAGTATATTCGGTTCTAGCATCACGGCCCAGGACAGCATCAGCACAGCTCTGAAAAATGCACCAGCTGCAACGGCGACAATATGGATCGTTGCATCAGCCGCACCACACCACGCAACAGGGAACCGCGCCCTCCTCTCGACTACACTCCAGAGCACAGTGACATCTTCCTGTTCAGTGGAGAGGCCGAAGCCATGCCCATGCAGGTTGTCGGCCGTGACGTCGTGGTCACTGAGACCATGGTGCTTCCCAACGTGTGGTACGTCCCTGGGCTCGTGGCCAACCTGGTGTCGGTGAGCCAGCTCGCAGAGCTTGATTACAGTGTGGCATTCGGCCGTGGCAAGTGCTATGTCAGGAGCACCTTGGACGGCGCCGTCGTTGGCACAGCCCACGCCGGGGAAAATGGCCTGTTTGCCCTTCATTTCCTCCGACTTCCGTTTGGTGCTCTGTGAAGGATCGCAAGTTCTTCTTCGTATCGTGGATGTATCGTGTTATTTGAATAAGGGCCCCAGCTTCTTTATGAGCGTCCAGTGGAAGGGTACCAGAGACTCCAGGAGTCCATGATATTTGGCTTGTCAAATTACATGCATCATGCGTGGCCAGCGTGGCTGTGCATGCTTTGGCTTGTACTTCTGTGCTTCCTGTAAGGGTTCTATGAATCTTTCTCGTTGCCCAACGAACTAAGGAAACTATGTGTCGGATGGTTTGGCTATCAATATATATGTATTGTGTTGTGGCATCACTGCATTATTAACTTCTTATTGTTGATGAAACACAGATTGTTCCAACTGTTGCAACAAAATTTCCAGCAGGATCTGAACCAGCTTGATCCAACTCTTTCCACTTTGTTAGTCTGACGATGACAATTCACATCCAGTGGACAGTAACTTTTTTTTTTTTTTTGATGAAAACAGGAGGGAAGTCCCCTACTGTGCCTTTATTAAAAAAAAACGTAAAAAGTCTTTTACAAGGAGTTCTCATGATACATAAAAAGAATGAAAAAAATGAGGAAAGTTACAAATGAGTACGTATCCATAAATCTAAACTTGTTTTAATAACTTCCTTTGCCCATAGCATAACCAGGGCAAGCTCTTTCTTGAACACCTCCTTGCAGCGCCGAAGAGAATGTTGCTGTCCTCGGAAAATTAGATTGTTGCGCATCATCCAGATTGCCCAACACATGGAGATGATGATTTCTATATAACAAGGAACACGAAGCTGATCTTTAAGAATTTGGAGGATGACACCGATTTCAGAAGAATTGGGGACAAGAAGAGAGATCGAGTTCCAAGAAGCGGCTGCAAAAGGACAGAGAAAAAGGAGATGGAGCAGGTCTTCATCAATACCCAAATGACATAGTGCACATGTATAATCTTGAAGATGCATATTTCGACGGCGAAGAAAGTGCTCAGCCTGTCTTGAAGAATTAGCCAAAAGAAGACTTTCCTTTTGTTTTGGCAGGACGATTTCCATAACCAGTGAAAAGCTGGGTGAACCTGATGATCACCCACTAAACTTGCATATGCTCTGCTGGAAGTAAACACTGGCCTCCAAACATACTGCTAACTTTTGAATTGAAAAAAAAACTAAGGAAGCTCAGTCTCTTCGATTTGGCAGAGGTGTTTTCTAGATGAAAGGAATCATGGTTTTTTCATCAATCTACCATTTTCCACACTTACCTAATTCGTCATTCAGTCCTAATTAAGAGGACTATCATAACCATCGGCATTTCTTTGTTTGCATGGTCTGTATTTCATTGGGAAAATAAATGTAAAGATCTGTCTTTTTCCCATATGTGTTACACTTGTTTACATTTCTCCATCCTTTAGTTTTTCTAGTTCAAGGTCACAAGAAGATGTGGTAGAAGAACAATAAGGGTGGTCTTGAGTCAGTTTCTCGATAAACCTCCTGCATTTCTAGTCTAGACTTAGGGGAAGGTTGCAGGCATGCCAAAGCTACTTGGACAAGCAAAGAAATTTCTTCCCTCTCCACCAGCGTTGGCGATGGTGGATGCATGTCCAAAGTCTCCATTGCATGCTTGTGAAGCTGTCCTTGTAAGGAAGTATGGGACTGCAGCTCACTAGGGTATCTCCCCATCACTATCTCCAGCAGAAGCACACCAAAGCTATAGACATCACATTTCGTTGTGACCACTGGTGTGTGTGAAAGCTCTACAGCAAAGATAACAGAACTAGAGTGAAATGAGGAATATTGTAATAAAGCAATCTGCTAAGAGAAATTAACCACATACCTGGGGCTATGTAACCATAAGTTCCTGCTAGTGCACTCCGATTTGATGAATCAGGCCTTATAATCTTTGCTATGCCAAAGTCTGAAACATAAGCCTTAAATTCTGTGTCAAGCAATATATTGTTACTTGTTATGTCTCGGTGAATTATTGGCGGGCTGCATTCGTGGTGTAAGTAATACAGAGCCTGAGCCACATCTCTTGCAATGGCAACTCGTCTCTCCCAGTTCAGCACCTTTGCGATCTCCACATTTTCCAAGCATGCATGAAGGCTCCCTCTATCAATGTAATCATACACTAAAAATTTGTACCTTGGATGCGAGCAAAACCCATATAACTTGACAATACATCGATGCCTGATCCTGGTTAACACATTGATTTCACTCATGAATCTCTCTTCATCACTAACATAATCTCCAGTTTCATGAAGCCTTTAAGCTGCAACCAGTCTTCCCCCTTGTAGCTCAACTTTGAACACAAGTGCCACACCCGCTGACCCAACAGCGTACCTCTCACTGAAATTTTCTGTTGCTCTAATGATATCCTCAAATGCTAGTTTCCCATCAAAATTCCACACTGAAAACACATCTTTTGTATATGTGGTTGTTTTCTTTTGTGGTTTCTTGCTTCGACATATAGTCACGGTAACTCCAACTATTGTGGAAATAATAATGAGTATGCACAAAGGAATGGAAATGGGTGGAACCAAGATGTGAGTCCTTCGATTGTCATGACCCATAGATGGAGATGAAAAGCATGTTGGAAGGCCGGAGAGATTACCACAAAGGCCCTTGTTGTGGACGAACCATCCTATTGAGGCATTGGAAAATATCCGTCCTCTTGGAAGAGGACCTTCCAAATTGTTGTATGACACATCAAGGATTGACAAGCTAACCATGCTAGAGAAAGATGATGGTATGGTCCCATTGAATTTGTTATGGGAGAGGTTTAAGAGCTCCAACATCACCAAGTTCCCAAGCTGTGCGGGTATCCCACATGTGAGTTTGTTGTTGCTGACATCCAATGCAATCTGCAGCTTCCATAGGCTACCAAAGGGTTGTTGGCAAATATCCAGTCAAATCATTGTTGTTGATCCGCAAGAATAGCAGCTCGGTGCAACTGCCAAGCTCTTGTGGTATCGACCCAGTAAGCCTATTCATATATACATCAAGGTACTGCAAACTTCCCATCTGCCCAAGTTTACGGTGGTATATGACCGAGAAAATTGGTTTTGTGACAAGTTCAGCCATGCAGGTGGGTTAGGTTGCCTAATTCTCGGCGGTATGTTGCCGGTCATGTTGTTATTGTGGAGTAGAAGTTCCTCGGTTTTACTAGTCTTGATAACTCGGCGGCAAACTTCCCGTTATCATGTTGCTTGCCATATCCACTACCGATTTCCATACTTTGCCAAGTGTCAGCGGCACTTTCGGCAAAGCCTAAAAGCACACGACAAAGGCTTTGCCGAGTGCAACACTCGGCAAAGAGGGCCCAACTTTGCTGTTCACGGGAAGCCGTCTTTGCCGAGTGCTTTTATCGGGGCACTCGCAAAGGCTTTGTCGAGTGCTTGGTTTTGCTGAGTGGCTAACGGTGGCGCACGGCAAACATCAAAACTTTGCCGGTCGCTCGACGTTCAACACTCGGCAAACATCCAGGCTTTTGCCGAGTGTCCGAGGATTCGACACACGGTAAAACTTCCATCTTTGCCGAGTGCCTTTGTTTGGCACTCGGCAAAGCCTCGATGTTTGCCGAGTGTTATGGACATACACTCGGCAAAGAATGGAAACGGAAACATTCTCGTGAAATTTTTTGCCGAGTGTAATGACCATACACTCGGCAAAAGGCCCTCTTTGCCGTGTGTCATGGTCATTACACACGCAAACTCCCGTAAATTTTTTTTTTTCCTTTTTGTTTTCCTTTATTTTATCAATACAAGATTACACAAATCACATATATTATCCACAATAATCACAGATCATATATATATCACATATATACCACAAATCACATCCATCCATCCATCACAAATCCATCCATCATCACAAATACATCCATCATCACATACATGAGTTCACATGGTCCAAATAAGTTCACAAGGTCCATCAATCATCCATACAAGTCCACACAAGTTCACAAGAGTTCACTAGGTCCAAATATGTCTCACAAATAAGTCTAAGTCCACAAATCCACCAAGTGCCGGCGGAAACACCAAGTACATTAACCTCTAAAGCTGGTGAGGCTCCCATGGGTTCCTTGTATTCGCAGTGGGCATGCCTTGAGGTGTGCTGTTGGGACATTATCCCGAGACATCGTAGATAAACTAAGTCAATGGCGCGAGGGAGGCGGAGCCTCCATCCTCAGGGAGGCCGAAGGCCCTGCGAAAGACGCGGGTGAAGGCCGACGGCGCAGGATATTACTAACACATTAACCGTGGCTTGACTTGTCTGTGCCGCGCAGGTCGGGGAAACAAAGAATGTACAGAAGAGGTGGTCGGAGGCCCTCAGCCTTCGACCGTAAAGCCCGAAGGCCAATGTATAATCAGTTCATACATCCTTCAAGGTCAAAGGCGACATCGAGAGAAACGACGGCGCCAGATGAAGCATCGAGCCGTTCTTGGGCCGTTGGCGAGTGAAGGCCCAAGAACGGGAGTCAGCAGCTGGGATGGCCCGGCCCATTATGCGTGCCTAAGATGCAATGTCTAGATTACCCCGGCGGCCTTAGGGCCCTGAGGAGGAATGTACCAGGAATATTCCCGAGCAATGAAAGGGTAGAACTATAAAGTGGACCTTGTAGTAGGTAGAGAACCCTATATAAGGGAGTGTAAATGCTTCTCAAAGTTGGTTGGTGAATACATGTAATGCAGTGAACCGTTAATTTCATGAACCCTGTCGTTTCTGTTGTTTGCGTGGCTTGAGTAGAGGAAGTGAAAGGCAGAGCCTTCGGCCCTCAAGGTCGAAGGCTCGGTCGAGTTCGCATCATTTTCCTTCACCCCCTGGGGGTCGAAGGCTTTCCACTTTTTACACTACAACATGTGCCTTCCCCCAGTGGATCATTCGACGCTCCCGATTGCCTCTGCGCAAAAGAAACGACATTGCATTCATACATTGATAACACAAGTGAAGAACTTAAGATAGATAAGGCAAACTCATTGGAGTAATAAACGGATCCTGTGGCAGCAGCGGCTGAGGTGGAGGAACGAAGACCAAGTTCGGAGGCGGAGGCCCATTGTTTGCTACCCCCAGACTCTGCATGTAGCTATACATATGCATCATGTTCTGGTAGTTGGCCGCCTCCCTCTCCAACCGGAGCCTCTCCAACTCTTATTGCTCCCGCCTCTCTTGTTCACGCTGCTGCCTCTCTCATTCACGCTCCGCCCTCTCTTGTTCCAGCTGGGCCTACAGCATGTGAAGCAAAGATATGTGATAATCAATGCAAGCAAAGCAAAGATATATGGATATTTAATGAACGGCGACTAAAACACAAATAACCTGGAGGTTTGCCACAAGGTGGTGTGCAACGTCCGGTCGTTGGCATATGGCTGGGCCCGCGCACGTGGTCTACGCTCGAATCTGGGAGAGGCTCTTTGATGAGGAGATCAAGCCATCGCCAATGAAGTACCGCCCGTGCTTCTCCCTCCTCCCACCCTCATGACGACCTCTGGATCGATGGGCTGGGTGGTGGGGTCATACTCTAGCCCATAGACCTCCCTTGCTCCCTCCACGTAGCTGGTGAGTTTGGTGTGGGCCATTGGGTTGCTAAACGCCTCGGGCCCGTCCTCCAAGCTGAAGGTGACGTCGGATGTCTCCTTGCCCTTGTGTGCCAGTCCCCATGCCTGAAACAAGTTGATTTGCACACCTCCATGTGACTCCTCCTGCGAAAGAAACAACTGGATAAGTACAATTATGCAGGATTAAGCGTGAAAGATGATGTGGTTTGATCTTACATATCGGGCTTGGTACTCCGGGAGGCTAAGGCACCATTGATGGTGTGGTGCACCTGGCATTTGTAACCGCTGCTCCCGTGCATCGTTGTGGTCACGGATCCAGTCGGGGTGGACCCACAGCTCCGCGAACACCTCCCAGCAGTCCGGGTGCGTAGAGCACCACCAGGGAACCACCTACGTAACATAACGAAGAGTCATATAACAAGAACAAATTTAGCTTACTTAATCTCAGATAAGATTAGTATTATTTATTGTCTACATTTACCTGCATGTATTGATCCTTGGTCAGGTGTATCTTCTTCGCCTCTTTTCTGTCGATCGGGACATCAAGGACCCTCCGGTAGTAGTCAGAGACGGCTTGCACACGGGCATCGTACTTGAGGTCTGCTATCAGCTTTGCACAGGCTCTCCTTACCTGGCCTTCACCACCTCATCCTGTCCTACCTCGGCTCTATAGAAATCCTGCATATATACGTGATGTATCCAGTAACTATTTCCAGAATGTCCAACTAAAAGGAATGTATGGAGCAATGTAGTGCGGCGAGGACTTACAAAGAACTCCCCTTGCACCCGCTCAAACTTGTTGCCGAAAATCCGGCGATTCGGATCCTCCTGATCCGCCGCGTTCTCGTACTGCTCCGTAGACATGGCCGGAACCAAGTCACCGGCAAACCGCACCATGCCAGGAAAGTGTTCCCATATGAGAATCCTAATAATGCCATTGGGCTTGCGCTTGTGCTCACCTGCTTGACAAATCCTTAAATACTTGCACAAGTGATGAAGGAAAAGTGTTAGTATATATAATGATTATGAACATAACAAATGAGACAGCCGAGACATCATGTAAACTAATTTACCTATCACCATCGCATCAAACCACCGGGCGCTTGTGAAAAGGTATCGGTCTCCTCAGGAGTCTAGTGGGAGTCTCCTCGTCGTCACCATCACAGTCCCCGCCCCTCGCGTCTCCGTCCCCATCCCCGCCCCCGTCCTCATCCCCATCCCTGGCCTCGCCCCCGTCCCCGTCCCCGTCCCCCCGTCCCCCCTCCTCCTCCTCCTCCTCCTCCTCCTCCCGCCGCTCCTGCTCCTCCTCCTCCTCCTCCTCCTCCTCCTCACGAGGCGGCGTCGGCTCCCGTGGTGGCAGGAGGAGCCCCACGCCCGCCCCTACGTCCGCCCCTGCGCCGTCCCTCCTCCTCCTCCTCCACTTAAAACTCCCGAAAGCTTTTTACACCTTTGTACAAGGACGAGACCTTCTTGGTGCCACCCGGCATCTTTTTTATTCACCTGCAAAATAAACAAAACATAATTAGAGACACATGAAAAATGAACAATAGTACTTAGAAAGAGATACCATAATGGCAAGTTAACATGGAAACATAATTAGAGACACATGGAAACATACCATGCATTAGAAATAATCATCATGATCGGGATTAGCTGGATCATAAGTCTCATCATCACTATCACGCATGTCGATATCACCATCAATAGCGGTATTAGCTTGATCAGTAGCTTGGAGGACGAGTGTCAATGTTCATGCCATCTTCCAATCTCGAAGTAAATCTAAGTCCTTCACATTTGTAACCTCATCTCCGTCCGCCTCGTCAACAACCCTTTCATTAGCGGCCTCCGTTTCGGTTTGGTCTATCTCAAACCTCCCTTCATGCCCATTTTCTTGGTAGAACTCTCCGGCATATGTGTTAGGGTCAAAGTGGTAATCTTGCTTGTTTGAGAGAGGTAGTTTACAGTGTGGCAAGACCTTGTTCACAACATACCACCCTTTAAGGCGTTCATCATCCTTGCACGGGTAATCGAGATAATAGACTTGCGTGGCTTGTTGGGCCACGATATAGGCATCGCAACCTGTGTAGATGGAGTCCTGTCGAATCTCGACTAGCCCAAGATTTGGGGTCCGTCTCGTCTTATCAGGATCAAACCAATGGCATTTGAATACGACAGGATTTAGAGGTCTACTGCCATGAAACTCTAGTTCATATATCTCTTCAACTCTTCCATAATACTCCCTTTTATCGATTGTGGGCGTGAAAACTCCGGTATTTGTTGTTCTTCGATTGGGCCGACTATGCTCGTGCCTTGTTGTGTGAAAACGATATCCATTCACATCATAAGCGTTAAATGACCTAACCCTATAGTAAAAGCCATCGGCAACCTGTCTCAACTCGGGACTCACAGACTCATCAGCATTGGCCTGCAAGGTCAAGCATAGACGAAAATGCAACTTGTAATGGCAAACTAAGCACGCGGCGAAATTAGAAAGTACCTTCCGTTTGAACCACGTAATGAAATCAGGTTTTCCATACCCTGCTCCCTCTTTTAGAAGGGTATCACATTCTTGGTCGTTAGGTCACCTTCTTCTTCGCCAGACTTGTTCAAGAAACTCCCTATATCGGCGAGAAACAAGGGGGTTGAAACACCCATGAGTACGGAATGGTTGGATGGAGAATAGTGACTACTCGAGAAACGAGTAATTTAAGAATAGTGGCTTACCCGACATACTGATCCACTTCAGAGAGGTTGGTCAGTATATATAACATGATATTGCACCACTCTTCATGTGTCAATGTCTTACTGGTCCCTTCACTTGCGCTTCCAAGCTGCCCTCGAAAAAGGCTGAGAGTGGATTCATTTTCACCAACATTGTATCGAGGGGGTGGATTATGCACGCTTGGAAGGTTGTCAACATAATATGTTGTTATGAAGTTCGACACCTCCTCTAAGCATGACACCTCGGTGATGGAAGCTTCAATCTTGCCTTTATTTCCCATGAAAGTACGAATGACCTTTAAGACTCTCTCAACCGGATAGCACCAATGAAAACTACAGGCCCCCATTCGTGCCTCATACGGAAGGTGCAAAATCATATCTTTGCATCGAAAGGAAGAAGCCAGGTGGAAATATCTTCTCCAACTTACAAAGCAACACAGGTGCCAATTTTTCCATGTTCGCAACCATGGCCCAAGATAGCTCCTTAGCACAAAGCTGGCGGAAGAAATTGCTCAACTCTGCCAGCACTTGCCAGACATGATCTGGGACATAGCCTCAAACCATCACCGGAAGAAGCCGCTCAAGTCATACGTGGTAGTCATGACTCTTCAACCCATTGACTTGCAGAGTAGACAAGTTCGCTCCCCTCCTCCAATTTGATGCATAGCCATCAGGGAACATTAGCATTTGGAACCATTCCAGTACTTCCCTCCTTTGGGGCCTGCTCAGCACGTAATCAGCCTTAGGTCTTCTCCAATTCTTGCGGCCTGCAGGAGCCTTCATATTTAGATTTGGTCTGTCGCACAACTCTGCCACATCCACTCTAGCCTTAACATTGTCCTTTGACTTATCAGTGTCCATGAGAGTTCCATAAAGACCCTCAGTGAGATTCTTTTCAGTGTGGATCATATCACAGTTGTGTGGAAGGAGGAGGTCATCATGATAGGGGAGCCTCTCCAAGCCGGACTTGTGAGTCCATGCATGTTCCTCACCATATCCCACAAACTTAATGCTGCCTTCATCGACCACGAGACCTTCTATCTAAGCACGCACCGCCTCGGGTGTCATCATCTGCAGTGCGTGGTGCGTGAATCGCTACACCTTTCGTAAAGTTCATGATGTCTTCTCTGAATGGATGCTCTAGTGGGAGGAATTGTCGATGTTTGTCGAACGAAGAATACTTGCCACCCTTCTTCAACCAAATGAACTGCACAACTGTCTTGCATGTTGGGCAAGGGAACTTTGAGTGAACAACCAGCCGCAGAATGTTCCATACGCCATGAATTCATGCAAGGAGTACTGGTACTAGACATGCATCTTGAAGTTCCTCTTTGTTGCTCGGTCGTATGTCCAATGACCTTCTTCCCAAGCCTTGATCAATTCATCCCACACAGGCACAATGTAAACACCCATTTTGTTCCCCGGGTGCCCCAGGAATTATCGAGGACAAGAATATATACTTGCGTTGAAAGAGCACGCCGGGGGGGGGGGGGGGGAGATTAAGGGGATAACGAACACGGGCCAACAAGTGTATGGGGCAGCCATCCTTCCATAAGGATTGAACCCATATGTTGCCACCGCAACACGTACATTACGAGCCTCCACTGCTTTGTCAAGATTCATCCTATCGAAATGCTGCCATGCTTCACCATCTGAAGGATGTACCATGGCCTCTGGATTGTATCGAACTCCATCTTTGTGCCATGTCATCTGTTTCGCTGACTCCTCAGCCATGTATAGCCGTTGGATCCTTGGTATGAATGGAAGGTACCTAAGGATCTTCACGGGGATGTTAAGCTGCCTCTTACGACCATCACCAGTGTCAACCTTCAGGTACCGAGAGGAGTTACACTTTGGACAGTGCATTGCTTCCTCGTGTTCTTTCCTGAATAAGACGCAACCATTCACACAAGCATGTATCTGCTCATATGGCATCTTAAGTGCATGGAGTAGTTTCCGCGACTCATACATGTTCTTTGGCAGAATGTGAGCCTCCGGAAGAAGGCTGCCAAAAATCGTCAGCATAGTGTCAAAGGCGTCACGACTCAGGTGATACTGGGACTTGAATGCCATTACGCGTCCAATGGCATCTAGCTGAGAGACCTGTGCGTGGCCATGAAGTGGTTGCTGTGCCGCGGACAACATGTCATAATACGCCTTCGCGGATGCCTCTGGCTCCTCCTCCTCCTCCTCCTCCTCCTCCTCCTCCATATGTCCTTGACCAAAGTGTGCTTCATGGTAGTCATCTAACTTGTCTCCTACCCCCCATCAGCATTTAAATCCTCGATGCGTTGTCGCACGGCCTCATCTCTGATACGGGCTTCACCATGGCAGATCCACCATTTATACCCTGGCATAAATCCAAACTTGCCAAGATGTTTGCCCATCTTATCCTTTGTCTGCTCATGCTTGTTCTCACATTGGTTGGAGGGACACCAATCTTTATCCCATCCTCCCGCCCTCCCAAATGCTGTTTCCAAGAACCCATTGGTCCGATTGATCCAGTCCTCAGTCCACTGTCCATAACCAGTACGACCAGTGTACATCCACTCACGGTCATCCATCGTTTACCATATACATGAGTAATATAAGTATCTACACGACAACCCTACTCTCTAATAGGTGAAGATAGGTCCTACTCCCACCCGCGGATGCATAGATGAGGTTAGTTTCCATGCTCTACTCCGATCTGAGACAGAATTTCAGCAGCACCCCCGCTGTTCTCCAAATACACGTCTCCGAAGAGAGGATGTGTATCCGGAGAACAACAGGGAGATGATGTCGAAACTCGGTCTCGGATCGGAGCAGACCATGGAAACTAACCCCATCTACACATCCGCAGGCCGTCCAAAAAACGTGGACGATTCGAAAGAGATACGGTTATACATATGCAGAGATCTGCATACTTCCAACCGTATTTCTTTCGAACGGGAGACGCCTAACCGGGTTACGCAATACTAGACCATGATATGGAAAGAGAGGTTATACCTAAGGTGCCGGTGGAGTCAGGCTAGCAGGGCGGTGGTACTCCGGCTCGGGGTCGTCGAGGTACTCCGGCTCGGCTCCGACAGGCTCCTCTCTGCAAAAAAAAAACATACGTGCTAAGTTAAAAATTTTGGCAGAACCTCCCCGCACGGTGAGCATTCCAAAACCTGCAAGTAAACAAACGGCACGATGGCCGACAACCACATATGCATAGGCATTCGATTCAACATATCCTTCTCTGAGTCACATTCAACATATCCTACTCACAGCTTAGGGGGCGGTGTCGGGGTGTAGAGGGCAGCGTCAACGGCAGCGGTCCGGTAGCGGGGATGGCAGCCGGCCGGTGACGGGGATGGCAGTAGCCTCCTTCTTCTTCTCCTCCTCTCGGCGGCCTTCTTCTCCTCCTCCTCTCCTTCTTCTCCGGCAGCGAGGGGATGACGGCCGGCCTATGACGGGGCGGCAGCAGCCTCCTTCTTCTTCTCCTCCCTCTCCTTCTTCGTCCTCCTCCTCTTCTTTTCTCCGGCGCGGGGGCGGCGGCCGGTGCTGATGGGGGGCAGCAGCCTCCTTCTTCTTCTCCTCCTCTCCTTCTTCTCCTCCTCCTCCTCCTCTCCCTTCTTCTCCTTCAGCGGGGGGCGGTGGCGGCCTCCTCCTCCTCCCCTTCTCCTCTCCTTCTCCTCGGCGAGGCAGGCGGGGAGGCCACCTGTGGGGCGGGCCGCTGGGGGGGCGGCCCTTGATGGGCTCACGGGGGCTAAGCGGGCTCGGCCTGGTGTGGGGCGGTCTTGAGACGGGCGGCCGCGGCGGCGGGCTCACCGGGGCTGGGCGGGCTCGCTGGTGCGGGGCGGTCTGGGACGGGCGGGCGGCTCTGGGAGGCGGCCGGGCTCGGGCGGGCGGGGTGAGGGGAGGGCGGGCGCGGCGGGCGGCGGTTGAGGGAGGGCGGCCGGGCGGCGGCGGTGTCGCGGCAGCGGCGTGTGTGAGTGTGTGCGTTGTGTGAGTGTGTGTGTGAGTTCGAACGGATAAGGCAACGAAAAATTTTAAAAAAATGATTTTAGTCTTTGTCGAAAGTGCCGGATCTGGCGGCACTCGGCAAAGCCGCCATTCTTTGCCGAGTGTTAGATCCGCACTCGGGAAAGGGGAGGCTTTGCCGAGTGCCGCCAGATCTGGCGCCGCAAATGTTTTTTATTTTTATTTTTTGAAAACCAGCTGTCCCATTGTACTATGCCGAGGGCAGGCACTCGGTAAAGAAACTCTTTGCCGAGTGTTTTAGTTTCACACTCGGCAAATAATTTTTAAAAACCATTTTTCCCTCTCTCTCTCTTTATTTTTTATCAAATTTTCAAATTTTGTTCGAACGTACTCTACCAATACATTGTCATATTCACTCCGCAACACATATTTCATAATTTAGCAAAAAATTGACCATTATTTCATGTAGGTTTCGCTCAAATTCTGTTTACACAAGCACAAAAAAAAATTAAATAATATCAAAAGGATTCGAAAAATTACCAAAATTTGACATGACACTACCATTGATGTGTATTGGCTATAGAAAAAAAGTTTGGGTGGACGGAATTGGCCCTGATAGCTGGTTATAGTAAAGGCGTAGGAGGCTTAGTTTGATCAAGTTGCCTAGGCTTTCGGGTATTCGCCGCTCAAGAAGGCGCCACTTAGCTGTAAATACTCTAGGCTGGTGAGCTTGCCAAGCTCCTCAGGAATTGACCCTGTGAGCAATGTTTGGTCGATGGTTACTTGAACCAGCCTAGTTAGGTTGCCAAGGGATGCAGGGATGGTTCCTGTGAGGTTGTTCAGAGAAAGCTCCAACACGCTAAGGCTTCCCATGTTGCCCACCTCCCATGGTATCTGTCCATGGAGCCGATTGCCGGTGAGATCAAGGTGGGAGAGTTCACCTAAGGAGGCGATGGACCGTGGGATCTCACCAAGAAGGCTGTTGTAGCTGAGGTCGATATACTGGAGGAACGGGAGCGCGGAGAAGTTGAGCTCACCGAGGCGGCCATCGATGGCAGCATTCTGCAGGTCGATGCGGACCACTGCCCGGGGCATGTCATGGCGACCATGGTGCACGACGTCGCAAACAACGCCTGTCCAGTTGCTGCTGCACGGGCTGGTCCCTGGCCGCCATGAGTCCAGCAGCGAGGGTGAGCTCCGTAGGGTGGACTTCCAATGGAGGAGTGCCGCTTGCTGGGACCATAGATGCACACCTCCAGTGGAGTTGGAGGCGTTGGCGTGCAGGAAGTGCAGGCATGGCTGGAACATGGCCAGAGTAGCTACTAGCGTTAAGAACACACTCATGGCAAAATGAGTACGCAGGTAGCCTGGAAACGAACAGCTTTGCTGGAGAGCGTGTATATGTAGGTAACTAGTTGCTGAGAGGCTTGAGAGTGAACTCAACTCAAGGCTCAAGCGTGTACTCACTACTACTCTCTCGAGTATTCCTTTACGACTTCAGGGGCCCGTACGGGCATCACGTGATTTAGTCTTCTGACCAGTTCCTTTAAGATTCCCAGTCAATCACGACATCATGTTAGTACTCGGCACGTATCCATGAGAGGTGTTAGGTAACACTACTGCCGCAAATCTGAATATATGTCGCTATAGTAGTATTGCGTGGGTGATCTTTTTTAAAAATCTTAGTCAACAGTGCAGAAACTTGCATTCAAACGTCGACACATCGACTATATAGGATTAATACCACAATTCATCAAGGCGTAGACTTTTGTAACATCAGCTCCATTTTGTTCTGGATTGTATGAACATAGAAATAATGGCTATGTATAGTCAGATCGACAGCGAATATAGACTTTCGTAACATCAGCTCCATTTTTTTTCTGGATTGTATCGTATGAACATGGAAATAATGGCTATGTATAGTCAGATATACAGCGAACATAGACTTTTGTAACATCAGCTCCATTTTGTTCTGGATTGTATATGAACATAGAAATAATGACTATGTATACAACTAACTCTGACAAAGAACAAAACAACCGGTCATCCAAAGTCTAGAATAGATTGGTTTAGCATATGAGGCACTAGATTCCAGGTTGCATAACCTAAGCCAAAAGAGCGCTTTCAATGACAAATTTGTAGAAGAGCCACAACAGGTGTATGAAAAAAATGAGCCGCTGTGAAAGGTTCCTTTTTTTCTTTTTGTTCCAATGTTCTCTCACGAAGTGTCACTTTCGAATATGTATTCAGAGTTTCCGACTACTAAACTAACTGCACATTTTGCTTATGAAGGAGTCAAACTCTTTTAATGTTTTACTAGATATATATATAAACAGTAAATTTTGTAGTTCTACAAATAAATTATTTAAAATATATTATCTAATCAATCTTATGCTGCTTATCACAAATTATAAATTTCATATTTGTTGCGAACACATGGTTGATTTAGATTAAATATGTTTAGTTGTGTGATGGAGTGATTGTCAACAATCAACATTTTACTTCTATTTTTCCTTTCTTCTTTATGCTTCGGCTATGTTTACCGGCACATGTGGAGTGTGTCGAAGGCGTATCTCTTGGTTCGTGTTGTGCAGGTGTGGAGCTCGGAGATGGTAGCCGACGGGCGAGGTGAAGGGGCCAAGGAGGGCGTGCCGGGCCGACGGACCGCAGAGGTGAAGGACGGACGTGAGGCTTGGACCGAGGGACCGGATCATTTGGGTGGCTAGCCATGGTGGCTGACATCCGGGACATCGATGAATGCAAGAGGGGCGTGGCGGAACCGTGTTGATCGGGTCAAGACGGCGGCGTGCAAGCAGGCGGGGAGCTCGGATGACTTGGCGACTTCGGGCGGTCAAGACGGCGATGACACGTGTTGAGGAGGTTTGGCGGTTTGCCCTCAAAACCATCGGCGCGGGTTTTCGTGGTTTGGGCCTCAAAACCACGGGCGGGTTTGGTGGTTTGGGCCTCAAAACCATCGGTGGCAGGTTTCGCGGGTTTGGGCCTCAAAACCGGGCGGAGTTTCCGGTGGACGGAAGGGACGGCACGTGGCGGCATCGGGGAGTTCGCGTCTGGTGAAGCTACCGTGAGAAGGCGCGGTGGCCGTCGGATCGAGAAGATATCAAGTCCGACCATAATGCCCGGCTAAGTAGTTTCGCAATTGTATCCATAGGGGTAGAGTAGTAATAGCGCAGATCACTAGGACTTGGGCTATAAATATTAAGGCAGTCCCTTCCCCGGACTCGCTTCTCTAGTTTTACATTCTCATTAGGGTTTCCAGTCTGTAGTTGTTCTGAAAGTGGGAGAGGTCCGCACAACTATTTTGTGCCGTGTGCCAGAGGGAAGCGCCCCTAAGTGGAGCGTGCCCTCTCGGGCTTTTGGGGTCAGATCGTCTCTCTGTGTGCTGCGATTTTGTGTTCTTGTTTGCTATTTTCGCAGTGCTTTTCTCCTCCCTCTTCTAGAGCTCGATTCGTCGTTTGTGGATCGTTTGGTTCGATTCTTTTTTGCTGTGATTCGTTCTACCTCATGTACCTAAGAGATTCACTGAAGGAATTCGTTTGAATCCGCACGAATCGGTAGATCGAAGCACTTTTGTGTTCATTCTCGTGTTCTTCGTGTCTCGTCACGTGATCTGAATTTCCCGACGATTTACTCGGTGGAATGATTTGATTTCTTGGGAATATCTTCTTCCTTGTGCCTAGATTGTCTGTGAAAATTTAGAGAATTTTTCATGATGGTTTGATTGTCTTTTTTCATTTTTCTTGGAGTCGCCCTTTCTGTTCTTGTGTTCGTTTCTTTCAGTCTGGTTCTGTCGTTCTCCTGTCTAATCTGTTCGTGCTCTGTCTGTGCGCTGCTGGTTGGAGATGCAAGTGCGGGTGGCCAGCACCAGCGCTCCATAGCGCAGGCACCGTGTGCCCTGGTCTCGCCCAGCTTTCGTAGCACAGCAACGCAGCTCGCATCTAATCTTTCAAGTTTGACTTTTTACTTCTGTGGTGCCCTGCCTGTAGTCCGGTGTTCGTCGTCATTACTGCGCTTGCAGACCAGCGCTCCTTTCTCAGTTCTTGACTGGTGCTTGCCTGCTGGGTTTTTTTTTTTTTTTATAAGAAACATGATATATTAATTAACAGCAAGAAGCTGTTAAGTGAGTAAGGTTTACCCACTGTACAAGATCAAGAGCTGTCCGAAACGGACAGCTCGAGATATGTTCCGCACAAAGGCAGTTTACAAAGACACCTGCAGATACATTCAGAGGACTCCTAGCCTGTGAAGCAAGAACATGAGCCGAGGTATTTAGACTTCTGGAGATTTTCACTACAAGAGAAACCCCCATGTAACAACAGATACCTAGCAACGTTTAATCTATCCGTTCCGGGCAACGTAGCAGCGACACATGACAAATGTTGCTGTATCTTAAGTGTTGCTGCGCCGTCGCTCCGGATCTGAAGTCCACCTGCTATATTAAGTGTTGCTGCGCGCCGTCGCTCTTAAGTGTTGCTGCGCGCCGTCGCTCAGGCTATGAAGTCCTCACCTGCTATATTTAGCTCCCCTGATGTCGTTTGGACTCCGGTTGTAATTTTTATTTTTTTCCTTCCCCCGCCGTAGGGTAAAAATAAAATAAAATTACTAGTTGCAAGGAGATTCGAAAGGCAGACCTCTTGCTCACCATCTATCGACACTGACCAAGTGAGTTGAACAAGGTTTTGTTAAACTCTGATTCACTAACGTATTTTATATGATGAACAGATGTCAGCAGGACATAACCCTATTCGTGCTTTGCCCAGGGTGTACACAGCCTAACTAGATCGGCCGCCGCCGCCCCTCTGCGTCGTAGTACCCAAATCGCCTCCCAAATCCCCGTCCGGTCATCCTGTTCGTGCCGCGTCGCCCCATCCTCGATCTCCCGTGTCCTTGGTGGCTCCGTGCAAGTTGGGCGATACACACCGGCAGCAGCGGCGGACGTGGCCATCGGCGACACAACGACTGCAGGAGCTGAGCAGCAGGCCAGTAGGTATGTATTGAAATTCTCCAACTACTTAGGCCAATTAGCCTGCAAACCGCACCCTCTTTTTTCATTGAGATTGTGCAATTTGACCCTGATGCCTGATCTGCGAGTACTCCATTCAATAAATTAAATCGAAATTAAGGGTCATGCTTGCCCGCACTGACTTAACTATTGTGTCCTGCTAGCTCTTTACTGAAGTGGAGCAGTAGTGTTAGAATTCAGTCACGGCATGCCATAGTGTTTCTAATGCTCACGTTGTTATATGTGATTATTAGCGTTGAAAGCAATAGAATATTTAGCACGGTACATATGTGATTTGGTAAACTGGTGCTAAAACTAAAAGTTGGATCAGTCTGCTAACTGAAAGTGAAATTTGCTACACACCAGCTAGACTCATTTTCTGAAACTGAAATATGTATGATTTGGTAATCTCATTTTCTGCTCTAGCTAGAGTAGTCTGCTAATTATCTGACGGGAACTAAAATATCAATCTTCCTCTCTTCAAGGTAGAAATCTTCTTTCCTTTTGGCTAACATTTGTCTGGTTTATAATTTTTTTCTGATTTTTATTGCCTTAAGAAAAATAGTTGAGATAATGTAACCTAAAAGGGATCCGAATTATATGATTTTTAAATAAATATGAACTTACAGAAGCTATTTATCTATTTATACAGAAAGAGCTTTTTATGGTTTCACAATGGATTTAAAGATCATCAAGGTTCTTTTGGGCTGTCCTAAAGGTTCTACTCGATACATAGCTGGTGTAGAAGGATTTGTTGAATTTGCATTTAAAAATAAGCCTGAAGATACCAAGATTTATTGTCCATGTCATGCATGCGTGCATACTAGTCTCCTATCCAGGGATGAAATATATGAACATTTGGTCTGCAATGGGATACTTGAGAATTATGAACAATGGGATTTTCAAAGTGACCCTTCAGTGCATGAAGGATGGGAATCTCATGGAGACTCTTCAGTGCAGCACACCGTTGATCAACAACCACAATCTCAGAATGAAGAGAGGCATGGTAACATGACAAAGCTGCTTCGTGATGCATTTTCTCACATGTATGATGACATACCTATGACAGATGCTGCAAATCTTCCAAGTCCACCGGTTAGCGGGCCAAATTTAGAAGCAGAAGAGTTCTATAAATTGGTTGAAGATTCAGAAAAGCCTTTATGGGAAGGATGTGATTTGACGCACCTAACTTTACTTGTGCTTTTGTTCAATGTAAAGTCCATGAACAAATGGTCAGATAAATCATTAGGTGATCTACTTGGTATTTTTCAGAAGGCTATTCCAAATGGAAAGGAACTGCCCAAAAAATTTTTATGAGGCTAAGAAAATTATTTCCAAATTTGGCTTGGGTTATGAAAGTATTCATGCGTGCCCAAATGATTGTGAACTATTTTGGAAAGACAAGGAAAATGATGATTTTTGCTCAAAGTGCAAGGCTTCTAGGTGGAAAGGTAAGGAACCTGAAACCACACTAACAAAGAAGCAAAGAAGAAAAGCAACGCCTTGTAAAGTATTAAGATACTTTCCTGTTAAAGACAGGCTAAAGAGACTATTTATGTGCAAAGAAACAGCACCTCTCCTAAGATGGCATGATGAAGAGCGCATCAAGGATGGTGCACTCCGGCATCCAGCCGACTCCCGAGCATGGACAGACTTTGACGATTAAGTCAGATCCACGGAATATTCGATTTGGCTTAGCTACCGATGGATTTAATCCATATGGGATGTTGAGTTCTAGATATAGTTGTTGGCCAGTTGTTTTGGTAATATATAACTTACCTCCATGGTTTTGCATGAAAGAGGATTATCTAATGTTGTCTTTAATAATTCCTGGTTCTACTAGTCCTGGGGACAAACTTCATGTGTACCTTCAACCACTTTTGGAGGACCTAATAGATTTATTTCTACATGGTATGCCAACATATGATGCATCAAGAAACGAAACTTTTGATTTGAGAGCAGCAGTGCTAATGACCATTAGTGACCTACCAGGCTTGGGAATGCTTGCTTCTCATAAGGTTCACGGAAATTTTGCATGTCTACCTTGTGGTGAAAATGTATGGTACAAACGTCTGAAGCATGGTAAGAAAAGTTGTTTTATGGGTACTCGTCAATTTCTTCCTCTTGACCATCCTTTTCGTTTGGATGCGAATTCATTTGATGGAACAGTGGAGCTTAGAACAGCGCCACAAACTTATTATGACCGTCCAATTTTGGATGAAATCACTGCATTAGGTAATTTCAAGGACTCCAAAACTTATAAGTCATTGAGTAGTCTTTTCACATTGCCTTACTGGGATGACAATATTCTTCGATATAATCTTGATGTGATGCATATAGAGAAGAATGTGTTTGAAAAATTGGTATGGTACACTATCGGGTTTAGAAGAAAAGTCAAAAGATAATTTACAAGCTCGTAAAGACCTCAAAAGAGATGAACATTAGGGAGGACCTCCACCCACAAGAACAACCTTCAGGCAAGTTCTACTTGCCACCTGCAAGGTTTGCTATGTCTAAAACTGAGAGACAAGAATTTTGTAAAGTGCTTAGAGGCATAAAAGTTCCTGATGGATACTCTGGAAACATATCAAAATCTGTAAATTGTGCTGAAGGAAAACTTATTGGTCTCAAAACACATGACTGCCATGTTCTACTTCAACAGCTGATGCCTATTGCTCTAAGGGCATTATTCCAGATGATATCACAGCAGTAATGATTGAGTTGTCTGCTTATTTTAGAGGAATATGTTCAAAAGTGCTTCGTTTGGATGACCTTGACCGCTTGGAAGAATCAATTAAAGTTACACTATGCAAAATGGAGATGATATTTCCTCCTGGGTTTTTACAGTTATGGTTCACCTAGTAGTACATTTAGCAACTGAATGTAAGTTGGGTGGACCAGTTTGTTATCGATGGATGTACTTCATTGAAAGGTACTGATTCTTACTAATACCACTTCATTGTTTGGATCATTTATTATATGTAAGATACTAAATTGATGCTTCTCCATATGTTGCAGGTACCTATGTAAATTGAAATCATATGTTCGCAATAAAAGCTCATCCGGAGGCTTCAATGGCGAATTCATTTTTGGCAGATGAGTGTATGGTTTTTGTTCTAGGTACCTGGAAGGTTTCTCCACAAAGCATAACAAGCCATCAAGGAATGATGAGAACCAGGATAATCATGAATCTGACTTATATGGACAAGATTCCTCTTTGTTTCCTCGTACAGGAAAACCATTGGGAAGACCATCCAGTTTTATTTTAACTGATCTAGAGAAACTACAAGCACATAGATATGTACTATTCAATTTGCGAAGCTGTCATTCCGTACTTGAAGTAAGTGTTACCGACACCTATCAGCATATTACATATGTTCCTTTAAAACTGAATCCGTGATAATCTAATTTCCATTTTAGAGAGCATGCTGCTGATCTCAAAAGAAGAAATCGTCATCGCCGTCTGTCTTTGAAACAAATTGAGAATATACAGCATAAAGAGTTTCCTGACTGGTTCAGACAACATGTAGGTATCATGGTTTATTTTGCTTTAAAAAAAAAAGAGGAAAATTGACTTGACTATGTTTTGTGATGATACAGATCATGCAGTTGGAGCAAAAAAATGGGAGCGATAGCATCGATGAGGACATTAGATGGCTGGCTCGCGGCCCATTAGATGCAGCAAGAAGACACCCGAGCCTTTAACATTCGTGGTTTCAGATTTAGAGCCAAATGTTATGACAAGGTGACACAAAATAGTGGAGTCGTTGTGACTGCAAAAACATCAAGTTATTCTTCTAGAGGTGATACTAACCCTATCCTTGGAGATGTTACCTACTACGGAAGGATAATTAAAATTGTTGAGTTAGACTATTATGGAAGATTCCCAGTGGATCTGTTTAAATGTGAATGGGTTGATGTCACTCAAGGAAAGGGTGTGACAACAGATAAGTTTGGATATACGCTTGTGAATTTCTCAGAGCAAATTCACAAGGGTGATAGGATTGAGCATGAGCCTTTTGTGTTTGCCAATCAAGTTGACCAAGTGTTCTATGTCGAAGATGACCGTAACCACCCAGGATGGTCAGTTGCATTGAAGATGAAGCCTAGAGATGTATTTGAAATGGGAGAAGAATGGAATGATGTAGAATGTGAACCTTATCATGTCAGTACTCTTGACGACCTTTTCTCTAATTCACATAATAGTCGTTCATGGACTAGAAGAGATGTAGAGGGTACTACTGTAGAGGAAAAAAAATGTAGATGCTAGTAGAAGTTCTGATGAAGAAGATTAACAGCTCAACAAAATTAAAGGTTAAATATTTTTTTTTATTTTTGTATTGTTCAGTATTGTATAGTTGTACTAAGATTACGTACCAGCTGACAAAATTATTTAATTGTTTTTATTATTCAGGTCATGGTCCACAAACCAACATCATCGCTGCAATGCACGGACATCTTGAGCTGTTTACCAAGTTGGAATTTTGTTTATTCCTCTGTGTACAAAACTTCAATAAACTTGAGTTTCAGTGTTTGACAATTTTAGACTTTGAGAATTCAAAATATAATTGTATGGAGTTGCAAGTTGTATGGTGTCGCCAAAACAGAAATCACATTTGAAATTTGATATTTTAGAATATAATTGTTTATATGTTCGTGAAAAATGAATTGGCAACAGGCCCATCATATCTCTTAGAAGAAAATATATCGAAAAAAAAAAACTTCAAAAATATTAAAACTTTAAACAAATAAGGCTGAAATCAAATTCCTACAGGTGGGCCACATATTTATAGATCATCAACGTTCTTTTGTGTTGTCCTAAAGAAAAGCTGTGAGACTGAATTCAATTGGCTAGCTACATGTCGCCATAGCTTAGGTGCGATTTCTTAAAAAAATACCTTTTGAGATCTGATTTCTAATGAAACAAAGAGACAGATGGCTTAGGTGCGATTTCTTAAAAAAAGCACCTTTCGAGATTTAATTTCTAGAAACACAAAAGAAACAATGTTCTGTTAGGATTTGAACCCACACCCTAAACAAACTAAACAGCTCTCTACCATTACACTACACAAGAATTTTGTTTACTTTGGATATATTAATTTTTTTATCAACATCTCATAACCTAATAGAGCAAACCTACACCGAAGTCGTAGGGCTAGTGGCGGCCCTTCCTGTCCTTCCCGATGGGCAGGTGCACCTCCATCACTCTAGATTCGCCTGGAGTACGCAGATCCAACCCGAGGCGTGCTGATATGGTGAGGAGTGACGCCACCACCATGGTTCCAACAAGGAGCAAGCGGATCCAGCGAGGAGAGGACACGTGTGTGGATGTGGTAAGGAATGGGCTCAGTGGCGGCGGATCCAGATGCGTGCCGCGGCGCGTACGGATCTCGGACGGCGGCGGCAATCTAGGCTCGGTGTCGGGCCCATATGGACCAGCATGGGGCTCATTTTTATTCTCGATTAACCATGGCGGGCATAGAGCAACCACCACGGTTAATCCGCCATTAACCGCGACCTCACCACGGGCGCCCTTGCCCGCCATGGTTAATCAAACTGCCCGCCATGCAAGAAAACACTCTAGTAGTAGTGCTAATTCTGGAACCAAACTTTTTGAAGCCGAGAAACTGAACCGAACTTGTCGTTTAAACCGGTTCCCCAGGTGATATCCAACAAAGATTACATTTGGATTCTCACATTTCAGATTTCAATTTTTTGAAACCGAATAGTCTGTTCTACTATTGTCTGTCCTAGGTCGCAACCCACCATGGCCCAATTGGTCCAAACTACAGCACACAACGCAAAACCTTATTCCTTGACAACGTCGCCGGACACTAGGACCTAGACCTACTAAGACCTCAAGCACCACCATGGGAGTACGCAGAACCTTATTCCCGATAGGCAGGTGCACCTCCATCACTCTAGATTCGTCTGGGAGTACGCAGATCCACCCCGAGGCGTGCTGATATGGTGAGGAGCGACGCCACCACCATGGTTCCAGCAAGGAGCAAGCAGATCCAGCGAGGAGAGGAGGACGTGTGTGTGGATGCGGTAAGGAACGGGCTCAGTGGCGGTGGATCCAGATGCATGCGGCGGTGCGTCACGGATCCCGGACGGCGGCGATGAATCTAGGCTCGGTGTCGGGCCCATATGGGCCGGCATGGGGCTGGTTTTTTTTTTTGTTCCGATTAACCGTGGCAGGTATAGAGCAACCACCACGGTGACGGGCGCCCTTGCCCACCATGGTTAATCAAACTGCTAAGACCTCAAGCACCAACCGGGACAACACCAGCAGTCTCACCACCTCTCGAAAAATTATGCAAATTTAAAATAAGATGACATAGATTCAAGCACGTACAATATGACAACTCCTATATTATTTACTTTTTGCGTTGAATGCCAAGTATCAAAAAGCTATTTTTTCCTTAATATTTGCCTTATTAATATAAAGTAATATAGTTGGCCATATGAAATTGATATCATGAGTTATATGAAATAAATTTCAATTATGTGTTAACGTTAATATTAAAAATAATATCATTACTTCAAATAAACTAATTTGTCACATATTATTATTATTATCACAAAACCAATATACGTAGACTTTTTAATTTGCCTTTCTAAAAAAAATTGACTAAAATTATATCCCGCCAAAACTAATTTGTCACATTAGGTTCGCTCCTTAAAATATTGACTGAAATTATTTCCCACCAAATTTTCCCTCTCCCGCAAATGCATTTGCCGCTCTTTAGCAGTTGCGCTCGGGGCGTGACTCAGTCAATCTAATCTGGTGGAGAAAACTCGAAGGCCCTCTATTCTCCTTTCCTCAACTGACCGAAGCTCCTAGGTCTGCGTGGCGGCGGCTCCCTTCCCTCCGGTTCATCTCCGGCCACAAGGCCACCATCGAAGGCAGGCAAGTCTCATCACGTTGGCAAGGCCATCTCTTTACTGGATTCTTCTTCAGTTCTTCTCCCGCTCACCTCACCTTGCACATGTTCTCACTAGTGCAGCGACCAGACGGCTGTACGACCGCCGCCGCATCCCTGTGGCATCTGCCCAGGTTGTCGTCGGGCCCTTCACCAGTGACGAGCACCCACAGGTATGCCCACTCTTTCTCCCCACCGGCCTGCGCGAATCCATGCGCCCAAATCCGATCCTCACCCTTAGCCGTTTTGCCGTCACCCGAGCACGCGGCAGGAGGTCCGTGCGGTTGCAGTGATGGCGGTGACAGGGCAAATCCCTCCCCACTTTTCTCGTTCTCTCATCGTGCATCTCTGGCTATTCTCTAACTAATACGGTAGTTGTTTGACTTGGTTCAGATCAGCGTCCGAACTCTTGAATCAGAGTTCATTTGGTAATATATCCCCATCAGCTGTATGTTAATTATTCTATTACACTTGTTTTTATTTAACAATTATCCAATGATTTATTCTTATTTTTCTATTGGTGCTACATTTTATTCAGATTGTGAGTTTTGGTACCATGGCGGTGGATATCTGGACCATAAATCTTGTATGCGATGGGGCAAATGATAGAGACAAACATGTGCAGACGAAAATGGATAGAGATGAGATATGCTACTTCAACCTGATTGAATTGATCGAGCAATATGGGTACACATCAATTGACTATATATACTACAGAAGGAAAGATGGCCTTGTTGCAATACAACAAGATCCTGAGGTCATGGACATGCTTAAGGAGTGTGAGAGCCAAAAGATGTTTAGCTTGTTTGTGACAAAGCAGAGACTGGCCACATTAGCGCCTACCAATTCCAACAAAGAACCATCCAATTCAAACAAAGAACCATCCAATTCTAAACCAAATAAAACTAAAGGTATTATAATGAACATATAATTTACTATTCTAAATTTACTATAAGCACTGGCCAGTTTAGTTGGAGCTGCTAAAACTGTTGTGTGTAACATCTTGATTCCAAACATCCATGGGATATGTATCTGGAAAAGCATAGGCTGCTGCAGGACATGGAACCTGCAATACAACATGTCTACTTAACTAATATTAGTAACATTCTACTCTAATTCATGTTGTGCAGCGGCTATGGCAAGGAGTAGAAGGAAACAAATAATTCAGAGCCATGATGAATATTTGTTAGAAGAGCATACTCGACAGGAGAGCCATGGACAAAATACTAAGGCATCTGAACTCCATTCAAGTGCTACAGGAGATCAGATAGATGGTGATGGTGATATCGAGGTTAATTTCCACGGTACTTACTAACCTACTGTAATTTTTTTATTACTACCAGAATGTGTTATCTATTTATCATTGAATTTTTTGTGCTATGTAACACTGCATAGATGAAACTGAGGATAGAGTAAAGCGTGGAAAGACAAAACTAAAAGATATTTGGAACCTTCCAAAAGGTCATAGAATTGTGGTTAGATGCAATGAGTTGGATCAACCAATTGGAGTAGAGGCTGGGTTTCTAGGGAAATTTCTTGGCATGGTGGCCAGGAATGGTTGCTTGTGTAGCTTGAGCTACAAGGATTGGAGACTTCTAATTGGAAAGAAAGAAAAAACACTGATGAACAGAAAAAATAAGAAGGACATACTTAGGCAAGTGAAGGTATGTAGTTCAGCGAGGTATCGTGTAACCTTGTTTGTAACTTTTGATAATTTACTTTCAGTTTGTATTTATGTCTTTTCGCTATTGGCATATACAGATGAGATTCCTGTACCCTTCTCGCATGGAAAAATGGATACTTCGAACCATTGGAGATAGATGGAGGCAGCACAAGTCGAATCTGAAATCATTATATTTTGATGAGCATAAGAGCACAAAAAGATAACCATAAGAATGTTCCTAACGGTGTACTTTCTGATCAGTGGATTGCGCTTGTGGATAATTGGATGACACAAAAAGCAATGGTACATGGATATTGTTGGGTTTATATTTATGTGTTTTCCATGCCTAGTAGATTTTGTAAACATTTATGGAACCTAAATGCTTTTCTCTGTCTCATCATTATATGATAGGATATAAGTAAGAAAAACAGAGTAAATTGTACAAAGAAGAAGTCAACACATACAGCTGGAACAAAGAGTTTTGCTCGAAACAGAGAGGAGTTGGTAAATTCTTTTTACAACACAAACTATACTCTTGCTACATCTATATGCTAATGATTATTAAGTTCTTTATATCTATTTTTCATGTTCACAGAGGGAAAAAGATCCTGAAAAGAAATACCCTCACAGGGCTGTTTTGTATCTCCATACACACCAGACTGAAAGTGACAAGGACACAAATGCACATGTGGTACATTATTTGTGAATGCTTGATCTTTGGTTGTTTACATCACTTTTTTCATGTTAGTTTAATTCTTATTGGTGCTATGCATAGGGGATTTGAAGAAACTTATAGAGCAGCAGCCTTGTTTAGCGGAGACTAGTCAAGGAAAGGTTGCATGGAAAGGAGATGCACTTAGTAAAATATTAGGGAGAAGAAAAGCCTGGCCACGTGCATGGCTTGGGACTCGTTCCAAATCCTAATCAAGTGTTTGACGCATCTGCTTCAAAGCGCCTTAAGAGTGTAAATTTGACTTCACTAGATGAAACATCAAGTGAAGATGTAGTATCTTTGAGACTTGAAATGGAGAAGCTTGGGCAGCGTGTTCGGAATCAAGATGCCACTATACTACAGCTGCAAAAACATACCCAACTGGTAAATTTTAAAAGTTCAATTCTAAGCAATTCATACACTAACCTTCTAATTTGTTGACATA
This sequence comes from Hyparrhenia diplandra, assembly GCA_015847255.1. Classification (NCBI taxonomy): domain Eukaryota; kingdom Viridiplantae; phylum Streptophyta; class Magnoliopsida; order Poales; family Poaceae; genus Hyparrhenia; species Hyparrhenia diplandra. The sequence continues at coordinate 1,998,696 of JADLZK010012337.1, forward strand.
GGGATGCTTAGATGATCATGTCTATGCACCTAAAGATGGCTACTGTGCTGATGCCACAGTTACGACACGAAAGGTACATACCCCTCTAAAAATCGACAAGAAAAATAATATACTGTAATTTTTTTAATAGTTGGTTCTAATTTTTAGTCATTTGTCCATCAACAGCGAGTATATAGTGACCCTCAAAATCAAGATACTATCATGGATAGACAGCGAGTATATAGTGAGCCTCAAATTTTTCAGGATTCCAGCATGGATGGACCACTGAATGATACAATGGTACTATTGAATTGGATTTTGCATACCAGATTTATGTGAAACATTTATTTATTTTAGTTCACCGCAGAATGGGCATGCTGACAATGTGGAGGATGATGATCTGCAGCTAGATTACGAATACCTTAGTCGTGTAAAGAAGGTATGCACACTAATATGGATGAGAGCGTTTTACTATGTTTGGCACTGGAAAGCTACTAATGGTTGCCGCTTCAACTAGAATTTTATGTTGTCCTTTAACTTTGACCTGTGACTTGTGCTTGCAGAGGCAAAATGTTATGATGCAGAGAAAAATAGATTCTCTTAGCTCAAAGAAACAGGTAAGGAAGCTATTTTTAGTGATGAATCATTGTAAGGTATTTTGGCTAAAGATTATTTCGATTCTTCTGTAAAGAAGGTGGCTGAGCACTCATCTGGAACCACAAATTTGGACTCATCTACCGGAGCCACAATAAAAAATAGCTTACAGGTATTCATGAAGCACTACCTATAGATTTTTATTTTACACAAGTTCATGCAATCCTTGTCTGAACTTTAGTCATTAGTGTTTACTTCATGTTGTGCTTGTCTTGTTAACCTATCTCTATTCTGATTCCATTTTGTTGATGCTTACTTGATGCTGTGTTTGGTCTTAATAACCTATCTCTATTGTGATTCCATTTTGTTGGTGAAAGAATATATTAATTTATTCTTATTCACTATAGACGGAGCAAGATGATTATGTGGAGCGTGAAGATCTTCCAACACATTACAAAGATAATTTTAATAAAGATAAGGTTTGCAAACCAAACTTAACACATGGATGCAAAGCAATATATTCTGTTCATGTTGCTAGATATTTATTGCCACTGCTTTTTGAGTTTCCTAACAGAATAGCAGTATACTGTTATATGAAGTTTATCAAATTGTTGTATTAAACTAGCACATAGTACAGGTTGTCGCAAAGGAAACATCTGCTACTCCCTCAAATTTTGAAGCATCTCAGTACCAAGTAAATATCTTTTTAGCATTGATATTTTTGTTAGCTTATTTTGCACTACTAAGTTTCTGTTTTGACATGTTATACCAGCTGAACAAGATCTCAAAAAGGCCTACTGCTACAGTACCTGCTAGTGTACAAGACACATCTCTTAAAACTTCATATTATCCTTTTCTTATTTGTTCTTACAGCTGGAGTCTAAGAATCCCTATATATACTTTTGTAGAAACATCATCGTGGCACAACAAGTTTGTCAACTGGCAATACAATGAAGGTACGATTATTTAATTTCTTGGACAGACTGTGACCTATTATGTGCTTATTGTTTTGTATGCATATATATGTGAACCAGGTTGGCACCAAAGTATACTTACAAAGATGGAAAAATCGAAATAAGACTGTTGCAATGGGTAAACTAGTGAGTTGTGATCCAACAAAGAAACTTGATGGTGTTCAGCTAGGCAAAAGAATTTTGGATGGTTTCTGTTGGTTTTGCATTGGTAGAAGATGAACCATTGATACGACCATACAAAAACTACAAGGTTCTTAGAGATGTAGAAGGAGGAGTCTATGTTGCGTGGCCTTCAACTTTTGTACGGTCTTTTCTATAAGCCAATATGATTTTAGTTCTCATGTGCGTCAAATATTAATTAATTCAATTTTCATTTGCAGATTGAGAAGGTAGATATATGATCACACTAGTGGAACGCTGGACTAAACTGAAGGACTGCTAGCATGCTAGGAGGGATCTTTATATGTTTTATATTTGCTCATATAGGAACATGTGCTTGTACAAAAAAAAGGTGTCATGAATTTGGATGGTATTTTGTAATGAGACAAATTATTTATAATATATATATATGGCTCAGTGTGCTTATTTGTATGTTGGATGGTATTGCATTTTTGTACAATATTATCTCTATTGTTGTCTCAAAAAATTATATAATATTAATGAATGAATCGTTTATGCCCTACAACGCATATAAGTGTTGCAATAGACCAAATCTATATGTTACAACAAACCATAGATGCTATTCACACATGGTCTGTACAAACACATATAAGTGTTGCTATGATCAAACAATATGCGTTGCAACTTTGCAACACTTATTACCACATGTTACCAACACATAAATAAGTGTTGTAATAGATCCTTGCAACGCCACTTTAGGCAACGCATACAAGAAGCGTTGGTATAGATCCTACTAACGTATATATGAACTTTTAGCAATGCATATTTGTGTTGCAAAAGGGGGTGTCATTTTGTAGTGTTTGTAGATCCTCGTAGCACTGTCCCGCCGCCATGTTCCCGAAAATCTGAGAATATTTTCTTGCTTCCCATCTTGGGATGTCTTCATATGAGGCGAGTTCAAGTATGTGACAAGCTGTTGGTTATCGAGAGAGAAAGATGGCTTCACCGATGTTGAGCTTCCCGAGGATGGCACCTCCAAGAGCAAGAGCCGCCGCCTCCGCCTCGAACACCGATCTTTGCACGTGTGAGATGAGCTTTTATGTAAGCATTGAGCCAACGTCCCCGATTGGAGCTGTGAGGAATACACCAAGACCTGCATTTCTATTAATAATTTGGTTTTGATTAGGGAGATAGAGGCATCTGTGTACACACGAACTCCAGTAGATTGTTTGGAAGGTTGATCTTGTAGAGAGGCGGTTGGGGCTGTTCTGCAAAAACCCTGTATAGGCAATTGGAGAGGATTAAGTGTATGTGTCATATGTTGTGAATGAAGGCAGTGAGGATCAGAGTGAGCTATAGCTAGAGCTGGGTCATTGTTGGCTCGTCTTTGTTGAGAAGGTAACAACTCTTCTTGAGAGATACGTACTTCTTGGGCCATTGCTTTGGTCACCGAAAATCAGCATTCTGAGTACTATGGATTTGCCAAACAGACCAAGTTTTGTTGTTGAAAGTTTTATCATTCCTTGCCTTCCAAATGTACCAAAGAGTAAAAATGAATTTTATTAAACTGTCATCTGAAGTTTGATCATTGATCAAAGAAGCAATAGTGGCTTGAACACCATCATCTTCATGGGGAAGATTGGAAACATGAACAGGAGGATTATAAGTGAACAAAACAGCCCTAGGTAAATTGCATTCAAAGAAAAGATGACTATCATTTTCTAGTGAGTTACAACTAGAGCATGTCTTGGTAATATTGGCTGAGTATTTACCCGCTCTCATACCTGTGGCCAAAGCTTTTCTAATTAATCTCCAAAAGAAGGTCTTTAGGTTTGGAGGACAGTTCTTGAGCTTCAGACACGTTTCATTATACGCATAGCTTCTGGCATTATGCTTCTTGGTCCCTGAGTTGGTAGTTGTACCTGGTTTTCTGCATTTAGAAATTGGAAGGCTTGTCTTGCAGAGCAAGTACCATTAGGGGAAGGTTTCCAGACTAGAATATCATCATCATTAGATGGAATAATGTCAGTGTTTGTTATGGAATGTGCAGCATGGTTTGAAAAAATTTGATTGATAAGGTCCACATTCCAAGTTTGGTTGAGGTGGTTCCAAAAGCTGATTAACAAGTAAGTGGTAAGGAACTCACCGTAACCGGTAGATTGAGTTCAGAATGGATAGATCCCCATATGTCACACCAAGGGATATTCCAAATATTTGAGTTACCTCTGCGAATCTGTACAATTGTATTGTCATGTAGGATGTCCTTGACCTGCAAAATGGAGGACCAGAAGATAGATTTTGGAGTATTTTTTGAAGCAGTCCAGAAAGATTTATTAGGAAAATATTTAGATTTAAGCACAGCTGTAAGAAATTTATCCTTGGCAGTGGCAATCCTCCAAGCTGCATTAAGAATCAAACTTTTGTTAACAGTATATAGGTCTCTAATCTCCAATCCTCCATTCTCCTTTGTTTGACAGATGTCCTGCCAAGACCTGTACGGAAACGGTGTGGTTGCATTGTCCTCCTGAACTCCTGCCCACCAAAATTGTCTGATAAGAGCAGTAATACGACCAATAAATTCTTTAGAGAAAAGGACTATAGAAAGGTAATAAATGGGGATGGAGGCAAGGACCGAGTTGATATAAGTAAGCCTACCTGCATGGTTAAGTTTGTTGGCCTTGATGATAGTGAGCTTGGCCCTGAATTTATTGATGATAAAAGCATAGGCTCTATTTCTATCTTTATGACTAAACAACAGAGGATGACCCAGGTGAATTGTATTAGGATTAAGAGTGGCCACAGGAAAGATACCTTTGATAGTTAAGGCAATGGTAGGAGGTACATTCCTACTAAACAGGATAGAGGACTTACAAAGATTTGGTAGCTGGCCCGAAGCTTGACAGAAATGATCTAGAACTGATTTGATTGTCAGGGCTTCCTCTTCATTTGCCTGGCCACATATGATTAGATCATCTGCAAAAAGAAGAGAGTGTAGGCTAGGTCCGGTATTTCCAAGTCCGATCCCCTGCAATGTTTCCATTTTGTAGAGCAATTTGCAACATATCTGAAAGTTCATTAATAGCAATTATGAAAAAGATAAGGCGACAAAGGACATCCCTGCCTGATGCCTCTAGATGGGTAGATATAGTCAGATGGCTTACCATTCACCAACACCGCAAGAAGTGGTAGAAATACAAGCACGCAAGAGGTGAATGAAATGATCAGAGAATTTGTATTTTTTAGAGTTTGAGAGATAAAATTCCAGCTATTGCGGTCAAAAGCTTTGGCAAGATCCACCTTTAGTAAGAAAGCACTAGACTTCCAAATTTTTTAAATGAAATGAGTGAATAATTTCTGGGTGATGATAATGTTGGTAGCAATACGTCTTCCCTGCACAAAAGCAGACTGAGAAGGATGGATTAGATCAGGTAAATGCTCTCTAATTCTGTTGGCAAGAGACTTTGCAATAATTTTGTAAGATACATTGCACAAACTTATGGGTCTGAAATCTCGAGGAGTCGTAGGAGCCTTTTTCTTAGGTATAAGAGCTAGAAAAGTTTTGTTAATATCATCGGGAAGAGAAGCATTATTATAGAAATCAGTTACCACCTGCATGAGGTCATGTTTAATCAACTCCCAAGAACTCTTATAAAAAACAACTGAAATACCATCTGGCCTTGGAGAGGCATTTGTGCGCATAGCTTTTATAATGTCATGGATTTCCTTCATGTCCAGAGTGGAATAAGGGTGTGCGTCAATCTGGTTAGTTAGAACTCCTCCCCTGAAAAAGAACTAGCTGCATCCAGAGTGGGCTGCACATTTGCTTGAAAGATATCAGTAAAATAAGAGAGGAAGGTCGATTCAATTTGTTGAGGGGTTGTAGCTATCGAACCATCTACATTAGTGAGGTATGTAATGTTGTTTTGCCTAGATCTTTTAAGAATAGACCGATGGAAAAAGTTTGTGTTTCTATCACCTTTGATGGCCCAAATCTTTTTGTACCTTTGGCGGTGGTATACTTCCTGTTTTGCTAAGATCTCCTGATGCTGATGCATGAGCTCTTTTTGGATGGAGAAATTCTACTGTTGTGGTGGCTGGGACTGTAGATGGAGCAACTGATTTTCAATTTCCTGCAAGCTATCAGACAATTTGGGTTTGGTTCTTCTCCAAACCTTTAGGTCAGTAGCAAGGTAATGCAATTTCCTCTGAAACGGTCTGTATCTAGATAAGCTCCAACTTTGTTTTACTACCTGTTTGTAGTCCTTTTCAGCAAGCCAGTAGTTCTCGAACCGAAACGGTTTTTTTGTTTTGGCTCGATTGGATTCAAAAACCAACAAAATGGGAGCATGGTCACTGCGCATCATGGGTAAATGGTAGACTGCAGCCGTAGGAAAATAAGTGCACCATTCTGTATTGGCTAAGCAACGATCCAAACGCTCAAAGGTAGGATTAGTGTTAAAACGCTTGTTAGTCCAAGTATAGGCTGGACCATTATAGCCCAGATCAAACAAACCACAATCCTTGACCAAAGCACAGAAATTAGAAATACGATTAAGATTTGCTGGTCTAGGTCCTAACTTCTCAGTGGGAGACATAATGTTATTTAAATCACCGATACATAACATAGGCATGCCTGCATATTTAACAACAAAGTCTTGCACTGTAGCCCAAATAGCAGAGGTTGTCTGGTGATGAGGATCACCATACATGCATATAAGACCAAACTTAAAACTAGACCGCTTATAATTACATAAAGCTAAGATTAAGTTGGTGCTTGAGAAATCAATTGAAACAGCTACTTGGGGATCCCACAGAAGCCAAAGGCCTCCAGAAAGGCCATTTGGAGGAACAACATGAGCATCATCCATATTAAAACGGTTAATCAGAGAGGTTCTTGAAATCCTCGAGTTCCTAGTTTCAGAAATAAAAATTATCTTGGCTCTGGTGGATATGATAAGACGGTGAAGATGCCTCATAGTGGAACTCACCTGACTCGCACCCGAGCCCTGGCAATTCCAGGCTAGGATATTCATGGCGCCGGCTATATCTTGTTGTCTGCTGTTTGAGCCACTTATGTACTGTATTGGAGCACCTGTGGCTTGGTGGGTGACACCAGAGGCATTAGAGTTTTGCCTTGCAGCATCTGTGGGAGGCGCGGAAGGGCTTGGTGGTGCTAATGTGGGTGGCAGAGTAGGGCTGATGGGAGTTGGTATGGCTGGATTGGTACGAGGGTCCGGGGTCGTGGAACGTGTGTGAGGAGGAGGATCAGGAGGTGGCAGATCCATGGGTGTGGTAGTCGCGATGGTGGTGGGATTGTTTGTTATCCATGGAGGATAACGGGAGAATGAAACGAACAACAGAGGTAAGAATGCTTAGCCTGGAGCATCGTCCACCGGGTACAGCATTACGAGTTCACAGCATTCCAAGAGAAAGGAAGCGGGTAAAAGATTGTAGCAAACAGAGATGGATTAAGCAGGGTTGGAGGCGGATTAAGGCAGGGAATCAAGGAAAGAAGGGGATTGAAGGGATTCGGCCAGCGCGCCGATGGCCGCTCGCTGTACGCGGAGAAACCGAACACAGCGCGGCTGTCTCCGGTAGCAAGGGGTCGCGGGCGACGGGTGGCTGGAGATGGGAGGGGCCGGCGTCGGGGATAGAAGCGGTCGTCGAAGTTCGGTGCAAAGGCCGAGCGGGAGGCGGAATCGCAGGAGGCGGAGATGGCTGTGGCGGCGGTGAAGCAGAAAAGGAAACGGAGTCAATCTGAAAGATAAGAACAGCAGCAGGCAAAGGCAATCGGAGCTGGAAGCAAACAGAACCTGGATTGGGAGAGGAATCAAGGAAGATTACGGGATAGATTTGGGGAGATTTGGGAAGAGGAAAGGGGAAAAACAGCATGAGCGCCGCCACTCCACCACCTGCTTGCCTGCTGTTTGTACGAGGCACAACAAGTGCAAAGCTTGAACGTGCGTTGATTTTTCCATTGACGTCGCTTTCAGTCAATAGTGTCATTGATTTGTTTATTCAAAGATGCAAGTAGCAGCAGCATGGTACGTCGTTTCAAGCATCAAGTGATTTACGTGCTCTTGATTTGGTCTTGATTTTCTAAGCTTTCTTTTTCAAGCTGCAGGCAGCTGTCATTTAGAGAAACAGGCTGTGTTCGTAGTAGACCAAAGTGGTTCCTTGTTCTTGATCGGTCAAGCTAGTTACTTGCTTTCCGTGTTGCTTTCTAGCTACTGTAGATCAATTTGTTAAGTCTTGGTCAGTCTGTAGCTTCTCACGTGATTTGTTTTGGTCTTTCTCTCTTGCTAATTAATCCGCGGATTATTCATTCGAGCTCGATTCGATCTCTGTTTGTTTCGTTGGACTCGTTGTGCCTAACTCTTCATGTTTGATATCTTGCTACCAGTTAGCACGTGTATCACTCATATCTTTTGTGAGTTCGCTTTTGAGGTTTGGGGTTGAGCCGATGACCCAAAATTGAAAAAGAAAAATCGAGGCTCCCATTCACCCTGCCTCCCCCCTCTGGTCGCCTATTCGGTCCTTCAATTGGTATCAAAGCCGGTTAGGATTACTTCCACCCTAATCGGTCCGTGATCCGCAAGAAGGCGACATGGGGAGGTTTGGTCACTGTGGTGGCAAGCCTCCGGAGTTTGATGGCACCAACTATCCCTTTTTGGAAGATTAAGATGCAAACACATCTTATGGGGATGGATTGGAGAGTATGGGAGATTGTCGAGGATGAGAACTACCAAGTGCTAGCTGCTCGAGTGGGTGAGGAACAAATAGCCCAACACAATGCCAACAACCGAGCGAGTAGTGTCTTGTTCTCTAGCCTCAAAGACACGGAGTTTGAGAGAGTTGCTACTTGTGAGACCGCTCGTGAGGTGTGGAAAACACTTGAGAGCTACCACGAGGGAACCCCACAAGTCAAGGCCCGCCTATATCAGACCTACAAGAGAGAGTACAACAACCTAATCCAGCTTGATGGCGAGTCCATCGATTCTCTCTTTGTTAGGTTTCAGACGATCTGCAACAAGCTGCGGGCGAACAAGCCTTCGGAGAGGCTTGATGACCATGAGAAGGCGATGCGGCTCTTGTACGCCTTGGATCGGAAGGTGTGGGACGTGAAGGTGTCCGCGATCATGGAGTCTCCCAACTACGACACCCTCACACCCGACGAGCTTTACAACAAGCTCAAGTCCTCCGAGATCGAGGGCCAGATCCAGGCGAAGCTCAAGAACCCATCAGCACCGAACGTTGCTCTCATCTCAGGTAAAGGAGGTAAGGGAAGTTCCAGTTCTTCTGCTAACCCATCACAGATCTCTTTTGCCTTGCCTTCTTTGGTGACTGTGACAGAGGAGCAGTTGTAGTGCCTTGGGGACGATGAGCTTGCTCTCGTCATTAGCCGATTCTCGCGGTTTCACAACAACCGCTTGAACCGTTGGCGTGGCGGTGGTCCAAAGGGAGGATGCTTTGAGTGCGGAGATCCGGACCACTTCGTCGCCGCGTGCCCCAAGAAGAGCAAGGACAAGTACTCCAGCGACAAGTACTACTCCTTCAACAAGCACGACCCGACAAGCGCAAGGACAAGCGCGAGTACACCGCCGACAAGTACAAGTCCAAGAAGGGATTCGACAAGGAGGCGATCAAGAAGAAGTACCTCAAGCGCGTGCCAAGGAGAACAAGCACGCCTTCTTCGCCGCCCTTGGTGACCTCGACAATGACTCTTCCGACGGGCAAGCTTCCTCCAGCGACGAGGAGCCTGAGCGCAAGATCGAGGACAAGCTGAACGGGCTGTGCTTCGTCGCCGACTCCAAGCACGGGGGCTTCTGCACCATGGCCGTCGATGAAGGTGTGACCGACAAAATCAAGCCACGCCGGGCGGTGACTCTTCCCCTGAGGTATCACCCACTATCGAATCCCTCACTGATGAACTTGACTCTTTGGGCGATGCGCTTGTGTGTCAGGAGAAGTTGCTCAAGCGAGCAGCTAGGGAGAGAAAGGAGTACAAGGAGAAGTGGGAGATAGATGTGAGGGAGTTAGAGTTGTCTAGGAAGCCCGTGGGTTTGTCTGATGAGACGGAGTGTGATTCATGTGCTGTGCATATGTCTAGCATTATGACTCTGTAGCCCAAGTACTCTGCATTGCTAGATGAGCATGCTGAGCTGAAGGCTAGGCCTACGTTGTTGGGTGTATGCAAGTCCTGCTCGGGCTTGCGATCTGAGCTGGCAGAGAAGGCTGCTAAAATCTCTATGCTAGAGAAGGCCAGCTCAGGTAGCACCGTGTTGGAGTGTGCTAAGTGTGAAGCTTTGGAGCTTGAGGTGACGTCTTGTAGGCATGACAAGGGGAGAGTCGAAGAGGAGAACACATACCTTCGCTCCATCTTGAGTTGGGTGTCTAGTGGAGAGCCACAGTTGGGCATGATGATGAGTCAGTTCAAGAGGGGAACTAACACATCGGGATTAGGCTTTGCAATAGGTGGGAAGGGTGAAGTTATCTATGGCAAGGTTGGTCAAGGTAGTGGTTTGAGCTCGAGTGAGAAACCCACAAGCACTCCCAAATTGACCAAGATCACCCCACCTGAGCCTACTAAGCCCATTGTCCAAGATGGCATAGTCCAAGAAAACCCAAAGACTCCACCACCCAAGCAAGTGTGGCTTCCAAAACCAAACCACCTCAAGAACCCACTTGACACTTTGCCCAAAATCCCTGAGAAAACCCTTCCTAGAGCCAAGACCACATCAAAAGCGAACCATCCACCCAAGAGAGTGAATCAACAACCACCTAAGAGAGAGGTGAGGTATCACTGTGAGTATTGCCAGAGAGATGGGTTTTGCTTTAGGAGGAAGAGGGATGCTAGGCGTCAAGTTGAGTTTGAGAACCGTGACTTGTACCACCCACCGCTTGGTTTGTATGAGAGGGGTGTGCAGTCGGTTCAGAGGCAGTTTGCTAGGCCAAGAGGTAGGATGCCTCAGAGAGTTAGGCCGCAGTTTGTGAGACCCTATGGTGGTCGTGCTACGCGAGTGGAAGTTGATCCTCGCTCTGGGAGTTTTGAGTTTGACAGGAGGAGTGCACCACGCTTTGCTGTGCGTGGTGAGCACTTTGGGAAGAAGGGTCATGGGATGTTTGTTTTGCCTAACGCCTATCTTGGGCAAGATGGTCAACACCGTATTCTTCCAAGTTTACTAACCCAGTGTTGTGCCATTTGCTCATCCCATGTACTATTGTTGATGCGGGACGGGAGGATGGAGAACCTGTGTGTAACATCCCAGATGTTAATATACAATTAAAATTTTGATCATGTCATCATTGCATTGCAAAGCATCCATGCTTTTGCATAACCTCCTATGCATTAATTAAAAATAAGTTTAATTGTTTAGAAATTGTTTGAGCTCGAGGGGTTAGAGTGATTTTATGTTGATCACATGTTTTTGATCCTAAATGTGTGATTGGATGAGTGTTTTTATATTTATGAATTGATGATTTGAATTTTATCAAATTCCATTTTGAATTGGATTTCGAAAACTCTAGTTTCAAACTCTAGATTTACCCCTTTTTTCGATACTTCAAAATCCAAGCAAAATTTGACAAAACTTCCAAAAGCTAGTTTGTAGATCTTGTTTTGTTGTACAAAAGAGGTGTACAAAGTTTTTCAAGTTTCTATATGATTTCAAAAGTAATTTTGAATTCAAATTTATTCCTTTTTGACCCCTTTTCAAAAAGTCTAATTTTTGAAGCAGAATTTGAAAATGTTCCTTTTATGAAATGTGTAGAGCTTGAAAAGTTGAGAAAAGTTTGTTCTTGGAGATTTTTGAGTGCAGTTCAAATTTTGAGGGCAATTTGAGGAAAAAAGAGAAAAGGACGAAGCTGCTACAAGTAATGCCGACCTTGGCCGGTTTGCACATACGCTTCATCGTCATTTGTCGGCGTTCTTTTTGGCCACCTCTTCTCTTCTTGATCCTTCTGCATGCCATCTCTCCGTCCGCGTGGCATGTTTTTGCTTGAATGGAGCGAGAAATCAAATTCTCCTCTCCCTCTAGCTCTCTCTTTCTCTCTGTTCTCTGCGCCTCCTCGGCTCGTTCATGCTTTCGCCATGGTCAAGCAGGCCGAGGCCACACCGCTGCTTCTCTGCTGCCGCTGCTGCCTTGCTGCTTCTTGTTGCGCCTTCTTTGCTCGCTCTGCGCGATGGATCGCGCCCTACGTGGCTTGTGCCCGTCACCGTCGCCACGCCACGCCCTCCGCTCAACCGTGCACGCCGCCCGGCGCCGCCGTGTGCCATCTTCGGCCCGGCCCGTAGGCCTATATGAGCTTCGCGCAAGCCCTGGGAGCTACTCACACATAAGCCCGCCCCCATAGCCACGTCGCCGGCCACGCGCCGCCGTCGGCCCGGCCCCCCAGTGTGTGCGATGGAAGAGGAACGAAGGAAATAGAAGGCGGAGGACCAACATTTAAATAGAAGCTTTTCCAGGATTCCCAATGTAAATTTCTTAACTCATGTGAATAGTACTTTATACTTGTTCATAACTTCATAAAAGTTCAAGGGTTTTATTGCAAAAGTACCAAGCCAAAGCTCGGCCGGCCTGTTTCACGCTAATGGGCCTTAGTGGGCCGGCCTGCATCGAACGATGATGGACCATGCATAGTGTCAGTCTGAATCAGGCCCGAAGACCGGTTTTGTTTTAAAATTTGTTTATTCAATTTCTATACATGTGAATAGTCTTTGAACTTTGTGAATTTCATATAAATTCAAGTTTAGCTTTAAAAATTCTGAAACTTTTTGTGTAGCCTTCCTATGAGTATGTCTACTCATGAAAAGTTTGAAACTTGAATTGTGAGTAGTTCTTGCATGTTTTAAAATTACAATCTTTAATTAAAAATGCATCTTCCATGAATTTTAGAAAATAAAATATTTATTCAAAAATCATAAAAATTTATTTGGTGCTATTTTATGCTATGATCTATCTGTACAAAAAGTTTGAGATCATTTTGACAAAGTTTATGTATTTGTTATTTTATGCTTTATTTATTTAATTGTTAAATGTGATGTTTAGTGTATAACGACTTAGGTTTTTGTGTGACTTTTGGGTTGTCTTGTGAATCTTGGATCATACCACAATCAAATGGTCCTTGAGAACTCCTTAGGCAATGGTGATGATATCTTGTAGAATAGTTCAACAAGTTGGTTTTGTTGGGTTGCAACTTTATCGTGAAGGAAAGTTGTACTCAAGATGTTTATTATTTCATGCATTCATCAAGCATCATGTTTACCATTCCATCATGCTAAAGCATGCATCATCATCAAAGTGTAGAGTATACGAGAGTGAGTCGGATCGTGTTGATGAAGCTTTGGAGAAGGTGCATCCACCGATGTGTTGATGTCAAGTGTGACGTGGGTGGTCCAACTTCGGAATCTAACTTTTTCCCCGCAACAAATACGAGGCAAACCCGGTTACATTTAAACCTTTCCTTGTATTTTACAAAGCTTTTACACTTATGTTTATGATATGTTGCATTAAGTTCTAGGAGTTGAGTGATAACCTAATTGCTGCATTATCATCCTTGTTTATCGCAATAGCATCCTTGTTAACCTTTGTTTTATTTCGAAAATGCTTAGTGATGCTTAGCCCCTCGCTTAATTAGTTAATAAGCTGTTTCTTCAAAATGCTTTACATGAGAGTATGGTACCTTTTCGAAAAAAGAAAGAGAAGTAGAAATGAATTTGAGATCGGACGGGACGTAGGTTGAAAGCGGCGGGATACCTAGCCGTGTTTGTGCTTGTCCCGTGTTGGTCGTTTAAGGACCGTCCGTGGATTGGCCCTTGGATCAAGAATTTGTTATATATGGCCACATATACGAGTAAGCCCAAGATCTCGGAGGTGAGCCAAATCGGGAACGCATAACAACAAGACCGGGAGTGGAGAGATGGCGGGAGTACAAGTTACCCTCGTGGGTTAAAGTCCCGGATTGGAGGTGTACGGTACTCTCGGGTGGCGAGGGACGCGGTCCCGTTTTGGACGGTCCGAGTGAGGGTTGACATATGCAAGTTTAAGTTCTACATATGTCGTGTGGTGAGGTATCCCCAATTTGGGTTTTAAGCGGTTCGAATCGGCGTTTGCTCCACGAGAAAAGGAGACTTGATCCTCGCACCCTTCTTCATAGTAATTGATGGAATATGTTTTTGAGGAAAGAGAGTTGGAATAAGAAAAATATGTTTGCTCTAGAATAGGATAACCTAGAGTATATGAGCTACTAATCTGAATTAAAAATATTGAAAGTAAGGATTCACTTTTAGTAAGCTTTTCCGCAAAAATGAGTCCTTGATTCTTACTAAAAGCCTTACCTTGAATCCTATTAGACCAGCATTCTTGAGTCTTCTCCTATTTTCTTTAGTCGGGTAGGTCTTGTTGAGTACTCCCGTACTCGGGGTTTGTTAACCCTTGTTGCAGGTGTTGACTCGTCTTTGTTAACCAAGGTTATGTCGGTGGAGCGCGACATGATCCAGTTGTCTTCTAGTCTACTCAAACTTCGCAGAAATTAATTAAGTTAAGTTTACTCAAATGTAACTTACTCACATTTTGTAAAATTAATGTTATTATTCTTCCGCACTCGATCTATATTTTTGTAACAAATGTTGTAATGTTGTAGCTACTCCCTTTGTTGATCCTGGTATGAGTTATCAACGGGGCTTCTTAAGTTATCGGGTGTATCCGCACAATTTGCCGAGGTCTTTGGGACAATGACAAAAAGTGTGGGCCCGTAATTAGGAGGTTGTTATAGAATGGTATCGAGCTCATACTTAGGATCAGCTATGACATTACTTTTTGAAAACTTCAAAATGATTTTGTAATCTAAAAGTTTTTGAAAGTAACAAATTAAAAATGATCTTCTATCTTACCTTATGCTTCTTTGGAAGGCTTTGTGAAGATTTTTAGAGGACTCGAGTAAAAGACTTTGAGAAGATGTCTTGATGGCTCAAGTAAAAGGCTTCGAGAAGTTTCACCTCTTCTCTGAAAAACAACCTGGAGAGTTAACTTCTTCGACAATGTTCTAATAAGTGGTTTTCAACATCTCGTGTCTTTGCGATGAAGATAGTATGTAAAGTAAAGCCCTATAACCTACTAACATCTAACATGATGAAGGTAGAGTGCTAACGTTGTGAAGATGTATAAGACGAGCATGCATCATATTATCTATATAATGTTGCGACTTCCTCCTTTCAACTAGACAATTATTCTCCGGACAACTATTCTCTTTCATAGTTGTTTGTCTTGATGAATTTCGTCCCATATCATGTTTTTGATAATGAACCTCCACTTGATAATCTTTTGTTTCATAAGTTCCTAATCCTTGGGAGCTTTCACCTTGCCATGTTAATTCTATTTACAAGCGACATTATTCTTGATTCTTTTGTTAAGTATGTGTCACACCTTGATTCTTTTCAATCCCCGACAAATGCTACCTCCTTGACGTCGTGTGACGACGAAATATCTTGTTCGAATATCACTTTGATTGAGTGCTCGTGGTACCTTGACCTATGACTTGGAAACATCGTCGAAACACAGGGTCGCCTTGTGTGTGGTGTTACTCTAGGGCTTTCGCCGTTACCCAAGTATATGATCGTGATCCCTTATAGTCCACAATCAAAGTGGTTTTGTTTTTGAACGCTCTATGGGGAAATTCTGACCTTCCTAAATTCCTTGTTATTATAGCCAAACTCTAATCTTGGTTATAATCTTGGCATAAATAATCGAGAGTTACTACGGTTGTGCCCTATTGTGGTGGCCATGATCCATGACCATGGTGCCGCTGACGGAACCTAGGGTTTCATGTGTGACCTAGGCACACATGATTCAACTGACGTAGCGTAGGTATCGTGGTCTATAGTCATGATCCATTTTAGTCCCACGACTCATGTGCTCTCATCCATTTTGAATTCATTCATGTTTATGTTTTACGTGAATTAAAAAAAATAAACCCTTGTTGTTATAACCATCTTTTCATTTAGGTTGCAACCTTTGAATCAATCCTTCTTATCTTAAAAACTCTCCTTGCAAATCATTGTGTTTGACATTTCTCCTTACCCGTTATTTGCCCCACGGGTTTTGTCTCTGAAATCTCGGGACGAGATTTCTTTAAGGGGAATGATTGTAACATCCGGATGTTAATATACAATTAAAATTTTGATCATGTCATCATTGCATTGCAAAGCATCCATGCTTTTGCATAACCTCCTATGCATTAATTAAAAATAAGTTTAATTGTTTAGAAATTGTTTGAGCTCGGGGGTTAGAGTGATTTTATGTTGATCACATGTTTTTGATCCTAAATGTGTGATTGGATGAGTGTTTTTATATTTATGAATTGATGATTTGTATTTTATCAAATTCCATTTTGAATTGGATTTGAAAACTCTAGTTTCAAACTCTAGATTTACCCCTTTTCGATACTTCAAAATCCAAGCAAAAATTTGACAAAACTTCCAAAAAGCTAGTTTGTAGATCTTGTTTTGTTGTACAAAAGAGGTGTACAAAGTTTTTCAAGTTTCTATATGATTTCAAAAGTAATTTTGAATTCAAATTTATTCCTTTTTACCCCTTTTCAAAAAGTCTAATTTTGAAGCAAAATTTGAAAATGTTCCTTTTATGAAATGTGTAGAGCTTGAAAAGTTGAGAAAAGTTTGTTCTTGGAGATTTTTGAGTGCAGTTCAAATTTTGAGGGCAATTTGAGGAAAAAAGAGAAAAAGGACGAAGCCTGCTCTGATAATGTCGGCAAAATGTGATTTGCTTTTGCAGCCGCTTCGCATTTGTCGGCGTTCTTTTGGCCACCTCTTCTTCTTCTTGATCCTTACGCATGCCATCTCTCCGTCCGGCGTGGCATGTTTTGCTTGAATGGAGCGGAGAAATCAAATTTCTCCTCTCCCTCTAGCTCTCTCTTTTCTCTCTGTTTACCCACCTCCTCTGGCTCGTTCATGCTCGCCATGGCCGCAAGCCGAGCAGCCATTCTTTGCCGCCGCTTCGCAGGGCCGCCGCCTTCTTTGTTTTGCGCCCGCTTTTGCTCCGCCTGCCGCGATGGACGCGCCCAGCGTTGGCACGCTGCCGTCCACCGTCGCCCACGCCACGCCCTCCGCTCAAGCGTGCGCGTGGCGGCGCCCGGCCGTGTGCCATCTTCGCCCGGCCGTAGGCCCTAGCCTTGGCCGCGGCGCAAGCCCCCAGAGCTACCACACATAAGCCCGCCCCCATAGCCACCGTCGCCGGCCACGCGCGCCGTCCACGCCGTCCCCAGGCGTGATGCGCGATGGAAGAGGAACGAAGGAAATAGAAGGCGGGAGGACCAACATTTAAATAGAAGCTTTCGGGATTCCCAATGTAAATTTCTTAACTCATGTGAATAGTACTTTATACTTATTCATAATTTCATAAAAGTTCAAGTTAAGTTTACTCAAATGTAACTTACTCACATTTTGTAAAATTAATGTTATTATTCTTACGCACTCTCGATCTATATTTTTGTAACAAATGTTGTAATGTTGTAGCTACTCCTTTGTTGATCCTGGTATGAGTTATCAACAGGGCTTCTTAAGTTATCGGGTGTATACCGCGGTTTGTCGAGGTCTTTGGGACAATAGCGGTGTAGGTGGGCCCGTAATTAGGAGGTTACATTACACCGTGGCTCATCGATTCGGGTTGCTCACGACACATGACCGGCAACTCAATTGGTTCTCGGCCTCACCCCCATGAAGACTAAAGAGTACATCACTTTCGGGGATAACAGTAGAGGGAAGATCTTGTCTCGTGGGTCGATCAGACTCAACGAGCACTTTGTCCTCAAGGACGTGGCACTTGTCTCCAACCTTCACTTCAACTTGCTGTCTGTCTCTCAGCTACTGATAGATGGTTTTGAGGTACGTTTCAAGGTTGGTTGTTCCAGAGTTTTAGATTCTCATGGTAATCTTGTTTGCTGGATTGTGGCTTTCGGTCAAGTTTTTCGAGCTGACTTTTCTAGAGCCTTTGGTACCTCGGTGCTTGGTGGCTGGGTCTTCTTCAGACTTGTGGAAGTGGCATAGGAGATTGGGACATTTGAGCTTTGATCTTCTTTCAAGGTTGAGCTCAATGGACCTCACCCGAGGATTGCCTAAGCTCAAGTTTGAGAAAGACTTAGTTTGCCATCCCCGTCGACACGGGAAAATGGTAGCCGCTTCCCATCCCCGATTAACGGATCATGACCACTCTACCCGGAGAGATTTTACACATGGACACCGTTGGTCCATCTCGGTCGGGTCTATTGGTCGGAAGTGGTACTGTTTGGTGATCGTGGGCGACTTTTCGAGGTACTCATGGGTCTTTTTCATGGAAGGTAAGGATGAAGCTTTTTGGTTTTGAATGAGATTTGATTTTGAGGTTGCGGACTGAGTTGCGGATAACGCCATTCGAGCTATCTGCAGTGACAATGGCAATGAGAATTCAAAAACTTTCAGTTCAAAACCTTTTGTGCTAACCTTGGTCTCGAGCACCAGTTTTCTAGTCCCTATGTGCCTCAGCAGAATGGAATTGTTGAGAGGAAGAACCAGACACTTGTGGAGATGGCAAGGACCATGCTCGATGAACACAAGACTCTGAGGAGGTACTAGGCAGAGGCAATCAACACGGCGTGCCATGTCTCCAACAGCGTCTTACTTCAAGCTTTCACCAAGAAGACATCTTATGAGCTGCGGTTTGGGAGATTGCCCAAGGTAAGTCACTTCCGTGTGTTTGGGTGCAGATGCTTCATCCTCAAGCAAGGTAATCTCGACAAGTTTGAGTCTCGATCAGCTGATGGCATTTTTCTTTGATATGCTTTACATTCACATGCCTATAGAGTTCTTAATCTTGAGACTAACCGTGTTGTAGAGACATGTGAGGTTACTTTCGATGAGACTGCGCCTTGTTCCTCTTACGTGTTTGAGTGTGCGGGAAAGGAGGAGATGGGGGCGAGCATCTTTGTGGAGGAGGAGCGGGGAAGATGTTGGCTGGGGTGATCGAAGCAACTCCACCGCTTGCCCGGTCGGCGGTGTGGCGATGGCGATGACGCTCCACGGACCGGACCCTACTACCACTATTTCACGGGGTCCCGTGGAGCTGCTCCCTCGCCCGAGCCGACCGGACTGAGGAGGTCCCCGCTCTAGTCGAGGGGGAGGCGACATCTTCGCGCACGGCGCCACAGCACATTCAGCGCCGCCACCCCCAGGAGATGATGATTGGAGGACTTAATCAGAGGGTAACTCGTTCCAAATCCTATGCTATGTGTCATTTTGCTCATTCTGCTTTTGTTTCCACTCTTGAGCCCAAAGATGTTGACACGGCTTTATCGGATTCAGATTGGGTCAATGCCATGCATGAAGAGTTACAGAACTTTGAGAGGAGCCAAGTCGGGTCTTAGTTCCACCTCCCTCGAGTGTCATCCCATAGGAACCAAGTGGGTCTTTAAGAACAAAGCAGTGAGGATGGTGTGGTGGTGAGAAACAAAGCCAGATTAGTTGCCCAGGGGTTCTGTCATAAAGAGGGAATAGACTATGAAGAAACCTTTGCTCCTGTAGCCCGCATAGAAGCCATTAGGATTTTGCTCGCTTTTGCAGCCTCAAAGGGTTTTAAGCTCTTCCAAATGGATGTCAAGAGTGCTTTCCTAAATGGGTACATTGAGGAGGAAGTGTATGTGAGGCAGCTTCCTGGGTTTGTGAATCCCAAACGCCCAGACTATGTGTACAAGTTGAACAAAGCCTTATATGGGTTAAAACAAGCCCCCAGAGCGTGGTATGAGCGGTTGAAGACCTTTCTCTTAGCTAAGGGGTTTGTGATGGGGACAGTAGACAAGACCTTGTTCCTGCTTAGGAAAGGCAATGACATTCTCCTTGTCAGATTTACGTGGATGATATCATCTTTGATGGCTCTTCACATGCTTTGGTGTCTAGTTTTGCGAGAGATTATGAGTAGGGAATTTAAGATGAGCATGATGGGCGAGTTGACCTACTTCCTTGGACTCCAAATCAAGCAAACCAAGGGCGGGATCTTTGTGCACCGGGGCAAGTACACGAAGGACATCATCCGCAAGTTTGGCAAGGGCGAGGCCAAGCCTCTTTCGACGCCCATGTCGACGACAACGGCCCTGGACGAGGACAAGGATGGAGAAGCTGTGGATCAAAGGGAGTTCAAAAGCATGATTGGCTCGCTGCTGTACCTGACGGCGACATGCCCCGACATCCAGTTCGTAGTCTGCCTCTGCGACGCTTTTAGTCTTCGCCGTGCACCTCTCACCTTCGGGCTATGAAGAGGATTTTCGGTACTTGCAGTTCACTCCCCGAGTTTGGCCTTTGGTACTCGGCTTCTTCTACTCTCTCCCTGATTGGTTATTCAGATGCCGATTATCTTTGGTGATCGTATGCATAGGAAGTCTACCTCGGTACTTGTCGGTTTCTTGGTACTTCGCTAGTGTCTTGGTCGATCTCATAAAAATCGGTCGGGTGTCGCTCGGTCATTTGTTGAGGCGAGTATGTAGGCTGCTTTGCGCTTGTTGCTCCCAATTTGTTGTGGATCGTTGCCACTTTGAGAGACTTTGGTTTGAGCTTTTCCCGTGTGCCTTTGATGTGCGATAGCATGGGATCTGTGAGTGTTGCCAAGAACCCTATTCTTCACTCCCAGACCAAACACATAGAGGTTAGGTACCACTTCTTGAGAGATCACCAGGAAAAAGGGGACATAGATGTTCGGCATGTTTAAACGGAGCACCAGCTTGCGGACATTTTCACAAAACCACTTGACCAAGTCCGTTTTCTATCCTTTTTGAGGGGTAGTTGTGTGGTTGATGTACGTTTGTAGCTTTAGGTTTGCTTTTACTTTGTGCATCATCTTGTATCATATTGCATCCATCATGTACACTATTGCATTTTGAGCTTCTTGTTTATATTGATCATAATGAGATTATGCTCTGTCTAGTGTGACTATTACATGTTGGTGCTACGACTGTGCTCTTTACGCTTAATTGATATATGTTATGAGCTGTCGCTTTTTACATGTGAACTTGCTTAATAACGATGAAACTTCCAAAATGTTCACCATTGAGATGGTTCCTAGCATGTCTAAGTTGTTGAGATTCTTTGTGCTTATCATGTATGCTAGGTGACTATGTCTCATTCAATGAGTTATGCACTTGCTTAGATGACCACATGCTTTTATTTGCTAAAATGAAATCCCGAGCAAAGTGCTTGAACATACAAGCACTTGACTGGGTCCATACTATCCCACATCCAAGTCTTGGGACTGCTGCTCATTGCACTTGAGTTGAACCTAAACTTGGTAGTGGTTGACCCAGACCATTGTCTTAAGCTTCTGATTGCTCACATGCATAGGCTTGACATGGTTGATTAGTAAGGCTGACGGTTGTGGATAACCACTCACATACATGCTTTGCCAATGCTTGTAACCGCCGCAACTCGATAACTTTAAAATATGACAAGTGTTGGTTTTATCTGTTGCATGATGTGTAAACTTTGCTTGGGGTAGTTCACTTGTTATACATGTGTAGCACTTGGTTGATTTCGAGCTTATTTATGCTATGTGCTATTCTTTATGGTGGACACCTTTTCTAAAATGCTTAAAACTGGATCAAAGTGCTTTCAAGCCATATTTCATGTCTCTTGATCAGTTTGAGCACCGTGTTAAGCACTTGATCTTGTTGTCATGACACTATCTAGAGCATCTTCTCATTTTGGTTGCTATAAACTTGAAGCTTTCTCATTGCATTTTATACTTTTCATAGCATTGATAAGTGCATTTGCCAACAAGGGGAAGAAAGATACAAAGACAGTGCATTTTTCCAGGGGGAGTAGCATGTTGAGCTAGATGTGTTGAGCCTGTACTCTATCTTGAGGGTCTAGCTGCTTCGAGTGAAAGTGTTTGGTTTAGAGCTGTGCTAGTGGTGTTGAGCCTGTTCCACCTCTTCTTGAGGGCTAGCGGTTGGTTTAGCTTGGTTGTGTCGAGCCTTTTGCCCATGTCTTTGGGAACCAAGTTGTTGCTCTACGTTTGCTATCCGGTGACTTTGTTTCAAAGCTTATGCCTAGCTTGTGTTCACTTGGATGTGCTATCTTCTTCCTTCTCTGTCTTTGAGTTAAATGTTGACAATGCACTCATCAAGGGGAGATTGCGAACACATGGTTGATTTAGATCAAATGTGTTTAATTGTGTGATGGAGTGATTGTCAACGATCAACATTTTACTTCTATTTTTCCTTTATTCTTTATGCTTCGGCTATGTTCACGGCACATGTGGAGTGTGTCGAAGGCGTATCTCTTGATTCGTGTTGTGCGGGTGTGGAGCTCGGAGATGGTAGGCCGACGGGCAGGTGAAGGGGCCAAGGAGGACGTCGTGGGGCCGACCGGACCGCGGAGGTGAAGGACGGACGTGAGGCTTGGACCGAGGGACCAGATCGCTGGGTGGCTAGCCATGGTGGCTGACATCTGGGACATCGACGAATGCAAGAGGACGTGGCGGAACCATGTTGATCCGGTCAAGGCGGCGTGCAAGCGGAAGCGGGCAGCTTCGGATGACTTGGCGACTCGGGCGGTCAAGACGGCGATGACACGTGTTGAGGAGGTTTGGCGGTTTGCCCTCAAAACCATCGGCGCGGGTTTTCGTGGTTTGGGCCTCAAAACCACGGGCGGGTTTGGTGGTTTGGGCCTCAAAACCATCGGTGGCAGGTTTCGCGGGTTTGGGCCTCAAAACCCGGGCGGAGTTTCCGGTGGGACGGAAGGGCGGCACGATGGCGGCATCGGGGAGTTCGCGTTTGGTCGAAGCTACCGGTGAGAAGGCGCGGTGGCCGTCGGATCAGAAGATATCAAGTCCGACCATAATGCCCCTGGCTAAGTGGTTTTCGGCAATTGTATCCATAGGGGTAGAGTAGTAATAGCTTGATCACTAGGACTTGGGCTATAAATATTAAGGCAGTCCCTTCCCCGGACTCGCCTCTCTAGTTTTACATTCTCATTAGGGTTTTGGTCTGTAGTTGTTCTCGAGTGGGAGAGGTCCAGACAACTATTTTGTGCCTGTGTTCGTAGGAAGCGCTCCCCTAAGTGGCGCGTGCCCTCTGGGCTTTTGGGGTCAGATCGTCTCTCGTGTGTGCTGCGATTTCGTGTTCTTGTTTGCTATTTTCGCAAAGTGCTTTTCTCCTCCCTCTTCTAGAGCTCGATTCGTCGTTTGTAGATCGTTTGGTTCCATTCTTTTTGCTGTGATTCGTTCTACCTCGTGTACCTAAGAGATTCACCGAAGGAATTCGTTTGAATCCGCACGAATCGGTAGATCGAAGCACTTTTGTGTTCGTTCTCGTGTTCTTCGTGTCTCGTCACGTGATCTGAATTTCCCGACGATTTACTCGGTGGAATGATTTGATTTCTTGGGAATATCTTCTTCCTTGTGTCTAGATTGTCTGTGAAAATTTAGAGAATTTTTCATGATGGTTTGATTGTCTTTCTCGTTTTTCTTGGAGTCGCGCTTTCTGTTCTTGCGTTCGTTTCTTTCAGTCTGGTTCTGTCGTTCTCCTGTCTAATCTGTTCGTGCTGTGTCTGTGCGCTGCTGTTGGAGATGCAAGTGCGGGTGGCCAGCACCAGCGCTCCATAGCGCAGGCACCGTGTGCCCTGGTCTCGCCCAGCTTTCGTAGCACAGCAACGCAGCTCGCATCTAATCTTTCAAGTTTGACTTTTTACTTCTGTGGTGCCCTGCCTGTCGTCCGGTGTTCGTCGTCATTACTGCGCTTGCAGACCAGCGCTCCTTTCTCAGTTCTTGACTGGTGCTTGCCTGCTGTTTGTACGAGGCACAACAAGTGCAAAGCTTGAACGTGCGTTGATTTTTCCATTTCTTGAGACGTCGCTTTCAGTCAATAGTGTCATTGATTTGTTTATTCAAAGATGCAAGTAGCAGCAGCATGGCACGTCGTTTCAAGCATCAAGTGATTTACGTGCTCTTGATTTGGTCTTGATTTTCTAAGCTCTCTTTTTCAAGCTGCAGGCAGCTGTCATTTAGAGAAACATGCTGTGTTCGTAGTAGACCAAAGTGGTTCCTTGTTCTTGATCGGTCAAGCTAGTTACTTGCTTTCCGTGTTGCTTTCTAGCTACTGTAGATCAATTTGTTAAGTCTTGGTCAGTCTGTAGCTTCTCACGTGATTTGTTTTGGTCTTTCTCTCTTGCTAATTAATCTGCGGATTATTAATTCGAGCTCCGATTCGATCTCTGTTTGTTTCGTTGGACTCGTTGTGCCTAACTCTTCGTGTTTGATATCTTGCTACCAGTTAGCACGTGTATCACTCATATCTTTGTGAGTTCGCTTTTGAGGTTGGGGGTTGAGCCGATGACCCAAAATTGAAAAGGAAAATCGAGGCTCCCATTCACCCCTCCGGTAAGCCTATTCGGTTCTTCATTTGTTATACATATAACTAACAATTTATAATGATTTGTCTTTAAAATAAGGGAGATGTGCGGTTATTTTATGGTGGCGTGATCATGGGGATGCTCGGCGGACAGTTTTGCGGCTGATAATAAGCCAGCTAATGTTGTTTTGTTGTGAGAGAAAAATATTATAGCATACATAAGCCGAGCTTATAAATTCAAGTGAATAAGGCGTATATCTTTATCTGTGGCATTATTGAATTGCTGTAATAGCAAGTATAATAGCAGGATGTAAGGGTAGATGTTATAATAACAAGGCATACGGAACTTAATTGTGCGAAGGGTATATATATATTGTAATAACACAGCCTTAGTACGCACGCGTCGTTGTCAAGACGCTCTGCATTTTTCACCGTGCCACAATCTGAATGTGAAGGACCGAAACGGCGACGAGGGGGGTGAATGGGAGCCTCGATTTTCCTTTTCAATATTAGGTCATCGGCTCAACCCCAACCTCAAAAGCAAACTTAAGCGAGAGGCGAGTAACACACGTGCTAGCTGGAAGCAAGGTGTCACGAGCAAAGAGAGCACCGAGATGTCCACGACCCAAATGGTTGGGTGGATGTTCCCTAGGAACACAAGCGGGACACCTCAAACTATCGCACACGACCGACGAGAGCAAAGATCGAACCAGACGACTGAAAAAGAGTCACTCGACTTCTATAGAGAATAAGTGAGTTCTCGAAACTAAAATACCAACGCCAACTTGTGGCGATAGTACTTAGAAGAATTCCTCGGATCAATAGAATGTCATCGCAAAAATCGGATCTCAATTCGAAGCACAAGCGAATAAATCATGGATTAAGTAGTAAGAGAGAGTTTCCAAAAACAAACAACTTGTCAAGCTCAACTCTTGCACATGCTAGCAGCTGCGACTAATTCCATTCTTGAATAAACAAAACAAGGTACAGTTGCAAGAGAGAATTTCCAAAACAAATTCACAGACTCGACTCAAGCAGCAAGCTGACCAAGAGGATTAAACAAATTGGTGCGCTGTAGCATGATGGTGACAAGGCCGAATGCAAGCAAGTTAAGCTCAAGGCCAAAAACGTACAGCACAAGCACTACCTCTCGCTATTTTTGACGAACTGAATGAAATTGACTAAGACAAAGCTAATTGGATGGATTGCACTCCAACTAGCAACACACTAAACATCAGTTTCTAGATCGATTCAGAGAAGCAAGACTGCTGGGGCAATTCATCAAACAGCTTGCAAGCACAGGAAAAAAACTAACTAGGCTGAGTTCATCGGATCCTGGGATTTTGCACACATGAATTCAACCTAGCTACCCTGCAAGAGAAGAAATCGATTGGCTCGATGGCCAAGTCCACAGCACAAGAAAAATTCAACCTTTTGTTTGTTGTCGCGAAGAACCAAACTTGGAGATGCTGCTGGCTTGGTGCTGCTCCTGCCGTGTCCCCTTTCTCCCAGTCACCGTGGAGGAGGCACCGAGAGCAACGAGCTGCAGGGAGCAGCGCTTGCTGCCTGCTGGCGTGGATGGCCGGGCAGGTGCTCGTGGCCTGGTGGTGCCTGGTGGCCGCTCTGTGCGATCCTGAAGGAGATGGCCGGGTGGCCTTGGCCGCCGCCCAAGCTGCTCAGCTGCTTGTTGCCGTGCGTGCGTGGTCAAGCAGGACCCGCTCGCTCCTGTTGCCTGCTCGCGAACCGCTCGGTGGCCGGCCTGATCTGAGCAGCCTGCTCGCCTGCACAGAAACCAAAGAACAAAAGAACACAGGCAAACACAAGATCCAAAATCTCCGACAAAGATCACAGCAAAAACAAGAGATTTGATCCAAAAGCCGGAGGCGACGGGGAGATTTGGGACTCCCCTTTCCCAACGAAAATCACCACAAAAAGTCACCAATTTGATGTTCTTGGACCTCTAAACAAGAACCCTAAAATTGGGGAAAAATAAAAACGAAAATAAGAGAGGCAAGAGGGGATGGAGGGGTAAGCCTCCACTAAATAGTCTAATATTCCCTCTTCCTAAACTACCCCTAGATACATATGAGCCGAACCGCTAACCCTAAGGCTAATTTAGTCCGACTCGGGATAATTTAATCCGGCGACCACCGCGCCTCCTCATCTGCAGCCTTGCTCCACGCAATCTCCGGATGCCGCCACGTGCCGCCCTTCCGTCCACGAACGCCCGGGTTTTGAGGCACAAACCCGTGAAACCCGCCGATGGTTTTGAGGCCCAAACCACCAAACCCGCACCCGTGGTTTTGAGGCCCAAACCACGAAACCCGCACCCGTGGTTTTGAGGCCCAAACCACGAAACCAGCGCCCGATGGTTTTGAGGACAAACCACCAAACCGCTTTCGACACGCGTGTCGCCGCCGTCTTGACCGCCCGAAGTCGCCAAGTCATCCGAGCTCCGCGCTCTGCACGCATGCTCGCCCGTCTTGACCCGATCGGCCGCGGTCCCACCACGTCCTCTTGCATTCGTCGATGTCCCGGATGTCAGCCACCATGGCTAGCCACCCGGCGATCTGGTCCCTCGGTCCAAGCCTCACGTCCGTCCTTCACCTCCGGCGGTCCGGCCCCCAAGACGTCCTCCTTGGCTCCTTCACCTCATTTGTCGGCTACCATCTCGAGCTCCACACCTGTACAACACGAACCAAGAGATCGTCTTCGACACACTCCACGTGTGCGGTGAACAAAGCCGAAGCATAAAGAATAAAGGAAAATAGAATTAAAATGTTATTTGTTGACAATCACTCAATCACAAAACTAAACACATGTGACCTAAATCAACCATGTGTTCGCAATCTCCCCCTTGATGAGTGCATTGTCAACATTCAACACAAAGACGTAAGAAGGTAGAGGATAGCACATCCAAGTGAACACAAGCTTGACAAAAAGCTGAAACAAAGTCTTTGGATAGCAAACATGGAGCAAAAACTTGGTTCCCAAAGACATGGGCAAAAGGCTCGACACAACCAAGCTAAATAGACAGCTAGTCCTCAAGAAGAGGTAGAACAGGGCTCAACACATCTAGCTCAAAGTGCTACTCCCCCCTGGACAAAAATGCGGTCCCACTGTCTTTGTATCTTTCTCCCCCTTGTTGGCAAATGCACTAATCAAGCTATGAAATGCATGAAAAATGCAATGAGGGAGCTTCATGTTTATAGCAATCCAAATGAGAAGATGCTCTAGGTAGTGTCGTGGCAACAAAATTAAGTGCTTAACACGGTGCTCAAACTGATCAAGAGATATGAAATATGGCTTAAAAGCACTTTGATTCAGTTTTAAACATTTCAGAAAAGGTGTCCACCACAAAGAATAGGACATAGCACAAGTAAACTGGAAATCTACCAAGTGCTACACATGTATATCAAGTGAACTACCCCAAGCAAAGTTTATACATCATGCAAAAGACAGAGCCAACACTTGCCAAATTTTCAAGTTATTGGAGTTGCAGCGGTTACAAGCATTGGACAAAGCATGAGTGCGAGTGGTTATCCACAACCGTCAGCCTTACTAATCAACCATGTCAAGCCTATGCGTGTGAGCAATCAAAAGCTTAAGACAATGGTTTGGGTCAATCACTACCAAGCTCAGGTTCAACTCAAGTGCAATGAGTAGCAGTCCCAAGGCTTGGATGTGGGACGGTATGGACCCATCTCGATCTTTTCCATACACTTAGCTTAGATTTCAGATTTTAGCAGATAAAAGCATGTGGTCATCTAAGCAAGTGTATAACTCAGTGAATGAGACATAGTCACCTAGCATACATGATAAGCACAAAGGATCTCAACAACTTAAACATGCTAGGAACTATCTCAATGGTGAACATTTTGCAAGATTCATCGTTGTTAAGCAAGTTCACATGAAAAACAGCTTTGCTCATAACATATATCAATTAAGCAGAAAGAGCACAAGCTGTAAGCACCAACATATAATTGTTACACTAAACAGAGCATAGTCTCATTGTGATCAATATAAACAAGAAGCTCAAAGTGCAATAGTGTACATGATGGATGCAATATGATACAAGATGATGCACAAAGCGAAAGCAAACCTAAAGCTACAATTGTACATCAACCTAAAAACTACCCCTCAAAAACGATAGCAAACTCCCCCTCAACCAATGACACCTAGCAAAAGAAAACTAGGAAACAAAAGGGCACAAAGGCTAGCATGGCATATAATACACAAGATAACACATGCTATAAAGAACATAAAAGCATGATACAAGTATAATACATGCAAGCAATATACAAGTGAGCAAATGAACAACTATCTCATACCACAATTAGAGAAATCATGAATGTACAAGGCATGGGTGTATATGATAGCTCACGATCGTGTGTAGTAGGTGTCACAATAAGACGCATGCCTCTTGGAGGCCATCAAAGTGGTGTAGACAACCATCAAAGTCTTGATCACACCACGACAAAGAATCAAGTTCCACCAAGCACGTGTTCTTCACCCCATGTCCTCATACCTACACATGAGAGGATAAAGAAACCCAAGTCTTGGATCCCAAAGGGTTAACAAGCATAAACTTGGGAACCCAAGACTTGATCACCTACATCATTGGAAAAACATGGGATGAGCAAATGGCACAACACTTTGGGGTTAGTATACTCGAGGAGAATACCAATGTTGACCATTTTGCCCGAGATAAGCATTAGGCAAAACAAACATCCCATGATCCTTCTTCCCAAAGCGCTCACCACGCACAACAAAGTGTGGTGCACTCCTCCTATCAAACTCAAAGCTCCCAAAGCGAGGAACACCTTCCACTCGCGGAGCACGACCACCACCACGGGTCTCACAAAGCGTGGCCTAGCCCTCTCGAGGCCTCCTACCTCCAGGCCTAGCAAACTGCCTCTGAACCGACTGCACACCCCTCTCATACAAGCTAAGTGGTGGGTGATACAAGTCACGGTTCTCAAACTCAACTTGACGCCTAGCATCCCTCTTCCTCCTAAAGCAAAACTCAAACAAGTGACCATCTCTCTGGCAGTACTCACAGTGATACCTCACCTCTCTCTTGGGTGGTTGTTGGTTCACTCTCTTGGGTAGATGGTTCACTCTTGTTGTGGCCTTAGCTCTAGGAAGGGTTTCCTCAGGGATCTTGGGCAAAGTGTCAAGTGGGTTCCTGAGGTGGTTTGGTTTAGGAAGCCACACTTGTTTAGAAGGTGGAGTCTTTGGGGTCTCTTGGAGAATGCATTTTGCACAATGGGCTTGGTAGGCTCAGGTGGGGTGATCTTGGTCAACTTAGGAGTGTTTGTGGGTTTCTCACTCGGGCTCAAACCACTACCTTGACCAACCTTGCCATAGATTACTTCACCCTTCCCACCTATAGCAAAGCCTAATCCCGTTGTGTCAGTTCTCCTCTTGAACTGACTCATCATCATACCAAGTTGTGGCTCTCCACTAGACACCCAACTCAGGACAGAACGAAGGTACTTGTTCTCCTCTTCGACTCTCCCCTTGTCATGCCTACAAGACATGACTTCCATCTCCAAAGCTTCACACTTAGCACACTTCAAAGACGGTGCTATCCGAGCTAGCCTTCTCAAGCACAGCAAGCTTGGCAGCCTTCTCTGCCAACTCAGATCGCAAGTCTGGACAAGACTTGCACGCACTCAACAACATAGGCTTAGCCTTCAGCTCAACGTGCTCATCTAGCAAAGTGGAGTACTTGGATTGCAAAGACATGATGCTAGACATATGTATAGCACAAGCATCGCACTCCATCTCATCAGACATCTCCACGGGCTTCCTAGCCAACTCTAACTCCCTCATAGCTACCTCCCACTTCTCCTTGTACTTCTTCCTCTCCTTAGCTACTCGCTTGAGCAACTTCTCTTGACACACAAGCGCATCGCCCAAAGAGTCAAGTTCATCGGTGAGGGATTCGATAGTGGGTGGTACCTTAGGGGGAAGAGTCGCCGCCATGTGGCTCGCTTATTTGTCGGACACCGGTCCGTCGAGGGGCCATGGTGCGAAGCCCCGTGCTTTGAGTTGGCGACGAAGCAAAAGTCCGTTTCAGCTTTTCCTCGATCTTGCGCTCGGGCTCCTCATCATTTGGAGGAAGCTTGCCCATCGTTGTCGAGGTCGCCGAGGGAGGCGAAGAAGGCGTCCTTGTTCTCCTTGGCACGCTTTTGAGGTACTTCTTCTTGATCGCCTCCTTGTGAAAGCCCTTCTTAGACTTGTGCTTGCCAACGGTGTACTCGCGCTTGTCCTTGCGCTTGGAGTCGTGCTTGTCGAAGGAGTAGTACTTCTCGCCGGAGTACTTGTCCTTGTTCTTCTTGGGACACGTGGCGACGAAGTGGTCCGGATCGCGCACTCAAAGCATCCGCCCTTGGAACCACCGCCACGCCGGCCGGTTCAAGCGGTTGTTGTGGAACCGCGAGAATCGGTGATGGCGAGCCAACTCGTCGTCCCCAATGCACTCCAAGCTGCTCCTCCGTCACGCGGACACCAAAGAAGACAAGCCAAACGAGATCTGTGAAGGGTTAGCGTAAGAACTTGAACTACCCTTACCCGAGGCGAGAGCAACGTTCGGCGCAGATGGGTTCTTGAGCTTCGCTTGGATCTGGGCCTCGATCTCAGAGGATTTGAGCTTGCTGTAAAGCTCGTCGGGTGTGAGGGTGTCGTAGTTGGCAGACTCCATGATCGCGGACACCTTCACATCCCACACCTTCCGATCCAGAGCGTACAAGAGCCGCATCGCCTTCTCATGATCATCAAGCCTCTCCGAAGGCTTGTTCGCCCGCAGCTTGTTGCAGATCGTCTGAAACCTAGCAAAGAGAGAATCGATGGACTCGCCATCAAGCTGAATTAGGTTGTTGTACTCTCTCTTGTAGGTCTCATAAAGGCGGGCCTTGACTTGTGGGGTTCCCTCGTGGTAGCTCTCAAGTGTCTTTCACACCTCACGAGCGGTCTCACAAGTGGCAACTCTCTCGAACTCTATGTCTTTGAGGCTAGAGAACAAGACACTCCTCGCTCGGTTGTTGGCATTGTGTTGGGCTATTTGTTCCTCACCCACTCGAGCGGCTAGCACTTGGTAGTTCTCATCCTTGACAATCTCCCATACTCTCCAATCGATCCCCATAAGATGTGCTTGCATCTTAATCTTCCAATAGGGATAGTTGGTGCCATCGAACTCCGGAGGCTTGCCACCATAGTGACCAAACCTCTCCATGTCGCCTTCTCATGGATCACGGACCGATTAAGGTGGATATGATCCTTAACCGCTCCGATACCAATTGAAGGACCGAAACGGCGACGGAGGGGGGTGAATGGGAGCCTCGATTTTCCTTTTCAATATTAGGTCATCGGCTCAACCCCCAACCTCAAAAGCAAACTCAAGCGAGACGAGTAACACACGTGCTAAGCGGAAGCAAGGTGTCACGAGCAAAGAGAGCACCGAGATGTCCACGACACAAATGGTTGGGTGGATGTTCCCCTAGGAACACAGCGGGACACCTCAAACTATCGCACCACGACCGGCGAGAGCAAAGATCGAACCAGACGATCGAAAAAGAGTCACTTTCGACTTCTATAGAGAATAAGTGAGTTCTCGAAACTAAAATACCAACGCCAACTTGTGGCGAGAGTACTTAGAAGAATTCCTCGGATCAATAGAATGTCATCGCAAAAATCAGATCTCAATTAGAAGCACAAGTTTAATAAATCATGGATTAAGTAGTAAGAGAGAGTTTCCAAAAACAAACAACTTGTCAAGCTCAACTCTTGCACATGCTAGCAGCTGCGACTAATTCCATTCTTGAATAAACAAAACAAGGTACAGCTTGCAAGAGAGAATTTCCAAAACAAATTCACAGACTTCGACTCAAGCGGCAAAAGCTGACCAAGAGGATTAAACAAATTGGTGCTTATTTGTAGCATGATGGTGACAAGGCGAATGCAAGCAAGTTAAGCTCAAGGCCAAAAACGTACAGCACAAGCACTACCTCTGCTATTTTGACGAACTGAATGAAATTGACTAAGACAAAGCTAATTGGATGGACTGCACTCCAACTAGCAACACACTAAACATCAGTTTCTAGATCGATTCAGAGAAGCAAGACTGCTGGGGCAATTCATCAAACAGCTTGCAAGCACAGGAAAAAACTAACTAGGCTGAGTTCATCGGATCCTGGGATTTTGCACACATGAATTCAACCTAGCTACCCTGCAAGAGAAGAAATCGATTGGCTCGATGGCCAAGTCCACAGCACAAGAAAAATTCAACCTTTTGTTTGTTGTCGCGAAGAACCAAACTTGGAGATGCTGCTGGCTTGGTGCTGCTCCTGCCGTGTCCCCTTTCTCCCAGTCACCGTGGAGGAGGCACCGAGAGCAACGAGCTGCAGGAGCAGCGCTTGCTGCCTGCTGGCGTGGATGGCCGGGCAGGTGCTCGTGGCCTGGTGGTGCCTGGTGGCCGCTCTGTGCGAGCCTGAAGGAGATGGCCGGGTGGCCTTGGCCGCCGCCCAAGCTGCTCAGCTGCTTGTTGCCGTGCGTGGTCAAGCAGGACCCGCTCGCTCCTGTTGCCTGCTCGCGAACCGCTCGGTGGCCGGCCTGATCTGAGCAGCCTGCTCGCCTGCACAGAAACCAAAGAACAAAAGAACACAGGCAAACACAAGATCCAAAATCTCCGACAAAGATCACAGCAAAAACAAGAGATTTGATCCAAAAGCCCGGAGACGCAGGGAGATTTGGGACTCCCCTTTCCCAACGAAAATCACCACAAAAGTCACCAATTTGATGTTCTTGGACCTCTAAATAAGAACCCTAAAATTGGGGAAAAATAAAAACGAAAATAAGAGAGGCAAGAGGGGATGGAGGGGTAAGCCTCCACTAAATAGTCTAATATTCCCTCTTCCTAAACTACCCCTAGATACATATGAGCCGAACCGCTAACCCTAAGGCTAATTTAGTCTGACTCGGGATAATTTAATCCGACGACCACCGCGCCTCCTCATCTGCAGCCTTGCTCCACGCAATCTCGGATGCCGCCACGCGCCGCCCTTCCCGTCCATCGGAACGCCCGGGTTTTGAGGCACAAACCCGTGAAACCCGCCGATGGTTTTGAGGCCCAAACCACCAAACCCCGCACCCGTGGTTTTGAGGCCCAAACCCACGAAACCCGCACCCGTGGTTTTGAGGCCCAAACCATTTAAACCAGCGCCCGATGGTTTTGAGGACAAACCACAAAACCTCCTCGACACGTGTCATCGCCGCCTTGACCGCCCGAGTCGCCAAGTCATCCGAGCTCCCGCTCCGCCTACACTTCGCCGTCTTGACCCGATCGGCAAGACGGTCCCACCACGTCCTCTTGCATTCGCCGATGTCCCGGATGTCAGCCACCATGGCTAGCCACCCGGCGATCTGGTCCCTCGGTCCAAGCCTCACGTCCGTCCTTCACCTCCGCGGTCCGTCGGCCCGGCACGTCCTCCTTGGCTCCTTCACCTCGCCGTCAGCTACCATCTCCGAGCTCCACACCCGTACAACACGAACCAAGAGATACGTCTTCGACACACTCCACGTGTGCCGGTGAACAAAGCCAAGCATAAAGAATAAAGGAAAATAGAATTAAAATGTTGATCGCTGACAATCATTCAATCACAAAACTAAACACATGTGACCTAAATCAACCATGTGTTCGCAGAGAATGGGATCCTCGAACGCAGCTTTCGCTCTTACATTGTCTTGCTCCTTCTGTGGGACCACTGCAAATACTAAACCAGTGACAACCTACTCTGTTTTCATATTAATGTAGCATTTGGGTTGAAAAATTATGATAAGTATTATCGAGGAGATAGAGGTGGCAACGACTTTCCGCTAAAGCTTGACACGACAGTTTTTTGTTGCACCTTTTGCTCTATGAATTATTTGTGCTTGAAAAACTGCAACAAATGTCATATGTGCTTGAAAAGCTGATACGAAGCTAGGGGATGAGCATGGTGCGCAAACACAGCCATCGACTTCTCTTTCTTGACTGTTTGTGATGCTTGTTAGAAATTAGCCCCACAGCGACAAGCTGTTTGCTAATCTCCACGCGTGGAAGCGCCGATTGAATCTACCGAGACGAACATGCAAGATCACAGACGACACTAGAGGAACGATATTTGCCCTGAGGGGTTGTATTCCGCTGCGCACTCTAACAATGCTCATGGTATGGTCTTTCAGACGATGTTAAAGTATATTTGGTAGTCAAGACTGTAATCCGGTAAAGTAATATGCGTCCCATAAGATGTCTTTTGACCCCAAGTCTATGTAATGTATGTATACTGTCCAAGACGTTCAATGCAATACATACATGTATTATACAAAACCCTTACTACTTACGGTGTCCAAGAGTATACAAGCACCACCTTCGAATTCCTTTGCCTGACAGATGAGCTAGCTGTTGTAAGTATCTTCTCTGAACTCTTGAAGGAAAAGTCTTCACTCCCAAAAGTTCTAGTTGTGTTTGTCCTTTGCCAATCGCCATTTCTTGTTGATTCTATTACCTAATTCCTTTCAGGTGAACCAATTCGTAACAGATTTATGGCTATGATTACTCTAAATTCAATTGTGGACACATCCGTGTGATTTATCCTTTCATAAAAGGGATTTCTAATTACTGCAAATCATGTTAGTGTAGGAGATCTCTTAGTGTAGTTAAGACCAGAGAGCTTTGTTGCTACAGTCCTTTTCTTTGTAAATGCAACCATTTGATCAGACGATTATTACAGGTCAACAAATCATGTCGCAGTCTATTGGCAAAAGTGTGTACAAAATGGCATAGCATTAGCAGTGCAAATATATTGACAGCACTCGGTTAGGACACGAAGCAGAACACCTCTGCTCTGACATATACATCACTGTTCTAACTGGTATGGACTAGTGCTAGAAGACACAACCCCAGTAGCATCGAGGTGACACTTGTCCTACCCAGGATCCTCTTCGCCAGAGCATGTTAAAGCATTTGCCTGATGAGAACATGTTCAGAATAAAATTTTTCTTACTGCAAATTCAGAATCTGCCATGCACTGATTCTGAACCGCTAATCAAGAGGATTTTTGAGCAATGTTAGCAAAAGTGTTCCAAGGTCTATGTACATATCGATAAAGCAAGTGTGAGATGCCACGTGAGAGAAATCAATCCGGTGATAGATCGACTTCTTGGACCTGAAGGTGGGCCGTATGCAGCAATTGTTAGCGGGCCTTGCTTTTTTAAGATAAAGGATGAATAAAAACATCCGCCTCTACATCCGAAGATGTATACAGCCAATTTTACAAAGTCTGCATCAAAACAAAAGGGAGCAAAACCAGTTTCTAAGATGGACAGAAGAACTAAAGCAAAGCGATAAATGTGCTTCCACCCTCTATTGGAAATTTCTAAGGCAAACGATGAATCTCCAATTTTTTTGCTCATTAGCGAGAGCGTGTTCTTGGCTTGCTCTTCACGCTGCAGCTGCGCCCGAAACGTATCCAGTATGCTCCTCTAAAAATAACCCCGCATAATCGAGTGAACTTTCAATTTGTTAAAAATAAAGTCATTTCGACATCGCCAAATGGCCCAGCTTATAGCAGCGACTCCTACCCAAATCAATTTTTTGGTTTTTTTATGATAGCTATTAAGCCAACCGCCAAACATATGGCTTATTGATCTAGGTCGGTTCAAACCCAGTAGCAAAAAAAGATAATCCTCCAAACCATCCTCGCATAGGGGCAGTCTAGGAAAAGATGTTGATAGTCTCATTCCTATTGCATCCACAACATTTTCGACTTCCTCGCCAGTTTTTCCTGGCGAGGTTAACTTTAGTTAAGACCACTCCCTTTTGTAAAAACCAAAGGAAGATCTTAATTTTAAGAGGAATCTTTAACTTCCAGATCATCTTATGATGAAAAGGTGGTTGTGTATTAATAAGGTGCAAATACAGTGATCGAGCGGAATATACTCCCGAGCTAGTTAAGTTCCATCTAAAGGTATCTGACCCCTCCACCAAATCAACATGAGCGATCTGAGCCACCAGGTTATGCTATTCGACAAGTTTATTATCCACCAAAGCCCTCCTAAAAGAGATGTCAAGTGGGCTCGTAACTAGAATTTTTGCCACACTTGCATGTGCTTCACGCACGATGTTATATAGTGATGGATATTTAACTTTGAAAGGCTGGTCCCCTACCCAAGTATCATCCGCAACCGAGTTTTGTTCCGTCTTTGATATATCGAAGGAACCTTTGGCCAAAACCTCTTCTTTGATACACATAAGACCTCTCCAAAAATGGGAGTCATGAGGTTTGGCCTTGACTCGAGTAAGGGGATGTGATCTTAAATATTTATTTGTCAATAATGTCTACCAAAGGCCCTCTCCGTTCAGCAAATTAACCAACCATTTAGCTAATAAGCATTTATTTTTGGCAGCTGTAAATTTAAGATGCCCAGGCCTCCTTGGTCCCTAGGGCGACACAAGATGTCCCATTTGGCAAGTCTATATTTATGTCTCTCCGAAGATCCTTGCCAAAAAAATCTTGATCTAAAATGGTCAAGATTTTTGAGCACCCCTTTAGGGATTTCAAAAAAAAGACATCATAAACATCGGTAGGCTACTTAATACCGAGTTAAGGAGGACAAGCCGTCCCCCATAAGATAGGTATTTAGCTTTCCAAAGAAGAGAGTTTTTTCTCAAAACGTTCTTCAACTTTTCTCCATTCAGAATTTAGGAGCGCCTATGGTGCATTGGAATCCCTAGGTATCTAAAAGGGTATTCCCCAACATTACAACCAAAGAGATCAGCATATAATTTCTCCATCTCTTTAGCTGCACCAAAGCAAAAGATTTCGCTCTTGTGGAAATTGATCTTTAAAACGATAAGCTGTTCAAAGGCACAAAGCAAGAGTTTTAGATTCTTTGCTTGTTCTAAGTCATGATCAAGAAGATAAAGGTGTCATCAACATATTGCAAGATTGATAAACCATCTTCTACAAGATGAGGGATCACTCCTCTTATTTGACCATCGATCTTTTGCTCTGTTAATAAGGAGAGCTAGCATATCAACAACGATGTCAAATAAGATAAGCGACATAGGATCGCCCTGACGGAGTCCTCGCTTGGCCTAGAAATAGGGACCAACGTCGTCATTGACTTTGATCCCCACACTCCCTCCATTCACCATTCCTTGTATCCACCTACACCATTTCGGAGAAAAACCTTTCATGCGTAGAGTTTGCTAGAGGAAGGACCATTTTACCTTATCATAAGCCTTTTCAAAATCAATCTTGAAATGACTCCATTTTTCTTTTTGGTATGTAACTCATGGATAGTTTTGTGCAAAGTATAACTACTCCTTCCATGATATTTCTACCAGGCATAAAAAGTCGCTTTGCGTTGGGCTCACCACAGTCTTAGCCACTTTATTCAGGTCTATTTATGCCAACTTTGGTAAAGATTTTAAAGTTGACATTAAGGACACAAATTGGTCTCATCTTGCTGAATTTTGGTGGCGTCCGAGACTTTGGGAATTAGAGTGATAATCCCAAAATTCAAACTAAAGAGGTCAAAATCCTCTCTATGAAAATCTGAAAAGAGAGACATAAGGTCTCCCTTGATTACATTCCAGAAAACTTGGTAGAATTCCGCTGGAAATCCATCCAGACCTGGAGCCTTATTGTGCTCCATTTGAAAAATAGCATCCCTCACCTCAGATTCAGTGAACCCACTTATAAGTATTTCATTTTCTTCTGGGGACACTTGTGGAATATCCGATATTTGATCTTTCATAAGTGTAATTTCTGAATTTTCTGGATGCCCAAAGAGGTTTTTATAAAACTGAGTGATATGGCTTTTGAGTTGTTCGTCGCCCACAACATCCCCTTGACCATCCTCAAGTTTATATATATGTTGTTTACGATGTTTCCCATTTGCCACAAGATGGAAGAACCTTGTATTGGCATCACCCTCTAGAAGAGTTTTGACTTTAGCTCTCTCATACCACTTGATTTCTTCTTCTCTCAGAAGAGACACTAAACGCTCTTTTTAGATAGTGTTTAAAATTACTGTGGTGGTCAGATAGATGGTCAATCTCAGCCTTCTTATCTAGGCTGTCTAAAAGAGCTAACAACCTTTTCTTCTCTTTTCTGTAGGCCCCTGCTGTATGCTTGGCCCAGCCTGTAAGATGTTGGCGGAGCCTACGAATCTTGTTTTGCCACTGCTCTAAAGGATTTCTCCCCGAGATCGCTGATTGCCAAATATCCGCAACCATATAGCGGGCCATGCTTGCCTTGATGATTATTCCCTATCTGTCCAACTGACTCGCAGGCATGCGACTGGAATAAGACAAAATAATTTGATTTTTTTTTATTATGAGAGATTGGAATTAACACTGTGTTCGATTATTTGTTTTTTATTATGAGAGATTGGAATGAGACAAAATAACTAAAATAATATTTTGTGAACATGATGTCTATCCAGTCAGATATTCAATTATGAGATCCTACAGAGATGAGAATTCTAAGGAATAACTCAATTAGCTAGTGTCGTATAACTATGTTTGCTGTAGGCTGAAAAAGCGTGAACATTTTTTTTGCACGTCGGTGTGCCAATTTAATACATCCTAAAAACTCTAGAAGGGCCCATATTTAATCCAATATTCTACCATTGACCACTACTACTAAAAAAAAAAAAAAATCTTTTCCAAGAAGTTTAGAATTTATTAACCGTGGCAGTTTTTGAGAAAACGTCATAGTTAATCGAGGTTGGGCTAGTCAGCCCGTAGACATGAAACCACCACAATTAATATTAACCGTGAATGTTGCGGTTAATTATTTTAAGAAAACCTCACACCTTAGGGTTTCCACACCTCCCTCACCATCTCGCCACTCTTTCTCCCTCCCCACCCGACACACTATCTCCCAAGCCCAACGCGCCAGCACCCCTTTGCCCCCCCGACGCCAGCACCCCTCCGCCCCCCCCCCCCCGTACGGCGCCAGCTCCCTATCCGACACCTTCCCTCCATCCGGCCGCATCACCCCCCTCCCGGCGCCCTCACCAACTCCTAGAAGTAAGCTGCCCCGCGCCCCCCCTCCCGGGCCATGGGCATGTGGAGCTTCGCAGCGGCGCGGGAAGCCGAGGGGCCTGGCGGGCGCGCCGGGCATGCGTAGCCGCGACATCGCTCCTTCCCCCACCGCAAGATCACGGTGCGCATGGAGGCTGTCATCCCTCATGCGTATGGTTGTATCCATCGAGGTCGCAGATGGCTAGTTCCAAGGCCGCAACCTCTAGCCCGAAGGATCTAGCTCGTGGTGCTGAGCACGGCATTTAGGGGTGGCGGATTGGGCATCCTCGGCGAATCTTGGGGATGCGGGGGCCACGGATCGGGCATCCTCGCCGGATCTTGGGGATGCAGGGGCCGCGGATCGGGCTTCCCGGCAATGAACGAGCATGCAAGGGTGGCGGCGTGGCTCCCAAAAAAGCGGATCCGTGGCGCGGCCTTCTTCTTCCACCTCCACCTCGCCGTCGCGATGGCGGCGGTGGGCGGGACGGATCCGGGCGGCGGCGCGGCCCCAGATCCGGGCCCGTTAGGGTTTCGATGGGCTTTTATTTTTTTGTTTTTTATTAACTGTGGCGGTTTTTGTCGGTCAATTAACTATGGCCTTCCATTCATGGCGGTCACAAAAACCGCCACGGTAAATAAAAACACAATGGTAAAGTTTTTTGTGTAGTAGTGGAGTTTTGGTGGGCAAAAAGCCGCCTCCTATAGTGCACTCTACATATGCCCTCGGAAGTAGGTCATCAATTTTTTCCTCAAACCCTCATTCATGGGTTCTACGGCCGGCCTTACTTTTCAATTTTCACCATTTCCCCCCTGCACCCTCCCAACTTGATCCTCAGAACTTCCGTGCTCTTTTGGGAAGCATATCCACCGCACCTTCAGCTAAACACTACTTGGAAAATCGATTAGGTCCGAGCGTGCAAAAAACACACGAAAAAATCGAATCCCGTCGGAAAAACATTTTTTGTGTGCGTGGACCGTCGAAAAATACACACGTAAATACGTTGGAGAAAAATTCATTTTTTCGACGGTGCACACTAAAAAAATATATTTCGAGCGTAGTGCACACACACAAAAAAAAATAAGTTGGTCAGATTAAAGATAGTTTTTGTGTGCGTGAATCCACACAGGAAAAAAAAGAAATATACACACAGAAAAAATATAAATGAACATGCAAAAAAAATATTAAAACTGTAGCAACTACATAAAAATATACATTGTCCATCCAATAATTTTTGTGCATGACAAACAAAGTTCCATCCAAATAATATACAAATCCAAATAATACACAAATTAGTAGTCCATTATGAATGAAGTCTACACTTGTGCTAAAAATAGAATCGGTCTGATCTCAGCACATATATTTGGTCATCTACATGTTCACCATGCCACAATGAATTCACAAATATGGATATGGAAAAAGAAACCAAACTACTTTTTCTAGTTCAACCAATAGTTCTTCACCATGCAGTCCATCTTTACCTGTTATGCAAAGATATATTTTTAGACAACAAGAAAAGAACTAGTATTCTAAGAAATTTGCCTTTTACTCATCAAAGTGGGGATAACTCAGTACCTTTCATCTCTTGCAACATCCTGTGCTGCAAGTACGACTACATATGGGAATTAATATGCATCCTAGACTGTTTTAACCATTATGCAACCTGCCAAAAGATTGTGAACCCATAAATTAGTAACATCAATTAAGTAGCCATGCAAATTCACTTCAAGAACTATAAAACAATCAACATGAGGCCACTTCCTCACTGCTGCACCATGTAAGTAACATAGGCATAGCAAAGATGGTACAACAATTAAGAAATAAGAGAGTTGCACTAATAAATAAAGGCAAATTAGACATCTTGGTGGCACATGATAAATAAGCAAGTTTTAACTAACTAAAATTTTCAGCCCTGCAGTTCTGCAGATAGCAGAAAAATGCATAAAAGTATAGGAAACTCTTAGCTCTTTCATGATCAAGGCTCCTACCGACCTACAAGTAAAACACAAGTAAGCAAAGATAATATATTGTACTGTAATCACACGCTTTCCTACTCTTTCTCAATGAATCCAACAACACTTCTCCCAAAAACCGTTTCTACCTGCAACATAGTATATCCCAAATTGAATAACAGAATCCTGCGACAACCGTCTCTGGGGTTAGGAATCGGTAGCCTGCTCATCCTGAGGCACATGACAACCCTTGCAAGAGTGACTTCTAGATCTCACCTTCAGGCATGAGCACTGGGTCGGAGTCTTCTTGGGAGCAGTGCCCCGGATCTGCGCCGCCGCCATGCCGGGATGTGGAGAGGACGGCTGTGCCCCGCCGCTGCTCGAGGAGTTAGGGCGGAGGACCACCCGCGGGGCTGAGGCCGCTGCTTTGGAGGGGGGCAACGCGCCGCCGGTGGTTGGTGGAGGACAAGCGACATCGATCGGCGGTGAAGCTCCTTGGTGCGGCAGAGAGGCAGATCTAGGGGCGGTGACGACGGCGGACTCGGGCGGCGCGCCATGTCCATGGAGCTCGGTGGCTGTTGCCGGGCGGGCGGCGGACGCCGTTGGGAGCGACGGGAGATGGGGCGTCGTGCGTCCATGGAGGACCTGGATGGGGCGGCGGTGGTGCCGGGAGGGAGATGGGGCGGCGGCGTTGCTAGAGGGAGATGGGCGGCGGCGGCCCGGGAGGGAGATGGGGGCGGCCGCCCGATGCGGGAGATGGGGGCGGCGGCGCACGGTGGATGGGAGTCGGGAGATGCGGGATTGGGAGATGAGGGATTGGGAGGGAGTGCGATGGGGAGATGGAGCGACGGTGGGCCACCGGATGTGGAGATTTTTCCTTTTTTTTGCGGCATCTCGCGCCAACGTCAAAACCAAAAGCGCCAAAGCCAAAACTGAGAGCGCGAACACCGAAATGCTGGCGTGAATGCCAAACCCAGGTGTTGCCTCAATTTTTCTGTGTGTGCAACCAGTTTTTGTGTGTGTTTTGCAAAACAGAATAATTAACATTGTTCGTGTATTTTAAATTTTTCCGTGTGTAATTGGTCACGCACAGAAAAATTATATTATTTTTGTGTGTTTTTTGTTTTTTTCTGTGCGGTTTTCTTAAAACACTCAGAAAAATTATTTTTTCTGTGCGTTTTTTTCAAAACGCACGGAAAAATTAAACACTCTCGAGAACTAATCGATTTTCCAAAAGAGTGAAACCTAGTGGCCTCCACCTGATGCTTGCCTTCGCACGCAGCCTCCATGGGCATGCCGACTCCTCAGCGTGGCCCCATTGCCTAAGCATGACATCCTCCTCCTATGCCCCCCTCTTTGGCGCAGCATCTCCATCCTCAATTCCAAGAACCACTGCACTGCACGTTTCCTACACAGTGGACATTGTATTGTATTATTATAAATCTCGTAGCTATTCCCTGCAGATTCATGCTGGAGCATTGTACCAAACAAAATATCTAATTCTTGATCAAATCGTTACAGCATTCAGATTCAGGTTGCACCTTGTTTGGCGCATTATAAGAACTGATTTTTCTTCATTTACAACTGGAAATGAATGATCGATCAGTCAATCAGTGTACCTTCAGCCTATCTAGAACAAAAAATCTGTCAAAAAATAACACTTTTGATAGTGTAAATGGATCTATCAAAATAGGAGGCAGATTTGTAAAAAGAACAATGTCAATTCTCTAATATAAATTTAATTAGCTGGTGATGACATATTTGTACACGAATTCTCGGAGGTAAAATGCAAGCTCGTGCTGTGATGGACTGAGATGGTGCAATGGAACAGAGCTCTTATCGTCATCAGCTTATTAGTAGTTAGTATATTCATTTTAAAACTCATAAGATCAATATCAAAGCAGAGGAGGCTGCCATCCTTTGGTCTTTGAGGCAGAGCCAGGCCGGCCTGGGAGATGGCACCTGTTGAACCTTTTGAGAAAACTAGGTTTCGTCTTGAAATATATGTGCGCACTAGTGTTGCGTTCAAAATATACATATGCTGTTGAAGTAATTAGGCAATTTCAGATTAATTTCAAAATATAAATCATGACAAATAGATGAACTAGATTAAACATGTTTAAATTACTAGCATGACAGATCAAGATATCGCATATACTAGCGGGTGACAGATCATGATATCACGTAGTATGAACATAATAACTAGTGTAAACCCAACTTGTACACTAGATATGTTTATACTGGCCGACGTTGAGGACAACGTAATGAAGAGGTTCGAAAGCGGACGCCGAGGTCCTCCGTGTCGCCGTCGCTGCCGCCGATCGCGGCGGCCTTCTTTGAAGAAGTCGAAGAAGCCGTCGATGAAGACGGTCTTTGGGGACGGTCCTCTGCGTGTCCTTCCCGAAGACGAGCCGTGGCGAAGATCGGGGAGCGAGCCGCCGAAGAGCGCTTCCCAAAAACCTTATTCGCCTTCTCCCGCTGCAGGATCGCAAAGACGAGGGTTTCGGAGACCTGCTCGCCCGGTCGCTGGTGCACGCAAGCAATCG
Organism: Hyparrhenia diplandra; assembly: GCA_015847255.1. Classification (NCBI taxonomy): domain Eukaryota; kingdom Viridiplantae; phylum Streptophyta; class Magnoliopsida; order Poales; family Poaceae; genus Hyparrhenia; species Hyparrhenia diplandra. The sequence goes on from JADLZK010012337.1 coordinate 2,042,321, forward strand.
GGCTGGAGTAGCTACGGCGGCGCAACAACAAGAAGAGGCGAAAACTCTATCTCAATTCTCTGGAGTTGAGAGATTGTCCATTCAAGGGACTCCTCTCTAAACCAAGATGAGATGTCAGATCTGATTTTTGGCGTGGCCGGTAGGCTGCTTATATATCCCGAACATCGTGTCGCGATCACGATCGGTTTAGGACTCTCTACTCAGAGTCAGTTCAGGACTCTGCAGCTTGAAGACCAAGATTACCAAAAAATAGAATGGGCCTTTGAGATCTCTCTAGGAATTTCCGAATTTGTTATTGGGCCAAGCCCATCTAAATTCCAACAACAACCCCCACCGGATCTCAAATACCCATTTAGAGTTTTACCAATTCTCGTTTTTTGTTTAATATACCAAGTATTTCTGCAGAGACTGTGAAGTTGAACTTCGCCTAGGTCCTTAAGCTACACTTATTCACAACTTGAACAATGGACTACGCCTTGAATTGCAAGTTTTGTGCGAACAAGCTTTACTTAAAGCCACACTAGTACCTGGCTGCCAATAGCCTTACCCCGTGGGTGGAGCATAGACGTCATACTCCCCGGTCTCTTCATGAGCTTACTAGAGACCACCCAAGTCTCATAGATCGCGACGTTTAACAGATCAAACTCATATAGGTATGTTCTTTCAAGAATGCTCAGTAGGATCGCATCTTCGCTTGTCAAAGCCAATAGAACATATTAAGGCATTAGCCAACCCGCCATACATTGCCTCAACGCATTTGAGAGTTATTGCATCTTCACTTAGAGAGGGTTATAAATATACTCTCCTCGTTTTTACTAATAGCTTGTTCTTCCCGGATCCTTAATCACGGGATCTCCGATCAAAAAGGTTGGGTGACTACTATGTAAACTCATATGGGTCTCATACCCATCTCTCTCGATGCAATTTCTATCACATTACGTGATAGCCCTTTAGTAAAGGGATCTCGCCAGGTTTTTGTCCTACGTACGTATATAAGATACGAGTTATTACTCTGGAGTTTCTCAACTTCCCGACGGTCTTCAAGCCGTCTTTTAACGTGTCTTGTTGACTTTGAATTATCCTTAGCACTATTCACTTTAGTGATCTTTGTTTAATTATCACAGTTCATAAGGATAGCCGGTACCGGTTTTTTTCAACCACCGGCAAGTCGACAAGAGCTCACGCAGCCACTCGCCTACAGATCTTTGTTTCTAAAGCAAAGAAGTTCTCGCTTTTATGGTTGACTTAGTCAAAATAGTGCGTTTACAAGACCTCCATGATATCGCGCCACCTCCAAGAGTAAAGACATACCCAGTTGTGGCGTAGATTTGAGCAATATCGATATCCAGTTCAGATCACTATATCCCTCTAGCACGCTTGGGTGCGAGGAATAGTGTATGCCATAACTCATTGTACCTTTAAGATAGCACAAGACCCTCTCTAGTACATGCCAATGATCATCACCCGGGTTGGACATATACCTACTCAACTTGCTCACAAAAAAAAGAGATATCCGGTCTAGTTGCATTTGCTAGATACATGAGTGAACCAACAACTGAGAGTACTTCAACCGATCTTTAGTACTCTTCTTATTTTTCCGCAATGTCACACTAGGATCATAAGGTGTTGGAGAAGGCTTTCTATCCATAAAGCCAAAACGGCTCAAAAGCTTCTCAACATAGTGAGATTCCAACAATATAATCCCACTCTCTTCCTTAATTAGCTTGATGTTTAGAATTACATCAGCCTCTCCTAGATCTTTCATGTCAAAACTCTTAGACAAGAAAGACTTGACTTCATTGATCACATCAATGTTGGAACCAAAAAATTAAGATATCATCAACATATATAAGCATAATATAAATGTGATTCGCCCCCACCATGTCGATAATACACACACCTATCGCCTTCATTGACAACATAACCGGCACTAGTTAACGTAGTGTTAAACTTCTCATGCCATTGTTTAGGTGCTTGTTTCAAGCCATACAAAGATTTCAATAGCTTGCTCACCTTTTGCTCTTCACCTTTTACTACAAATCCATCGGTCGATCCATGTAAATCTCCTCATCCAACTCTCCATACGAAAAAAGTCTGTCTTTACATCCATTTGATGAATGATCCGACCATATGAGGCAGCCAAGGATAGTAGTGTTCAAATAGTGGTCATTCTAGCAACGGGTGAGTAAGTATCAAAGAAATCCTCGCCCTCCTTTTGAGTATAACCCTTTGCCACAAGCCGAGCCTTGTACTTGTCAATAGTACCATCAGGTCTAAGCTTCTTCTTGAACACCCACTTACATCCAATTGGTTTATAACCAAATGGTAGATCAAATAGCTCCCAAGTTCCATTAGAAAGAATCGAGTCCATCTCACTATGAACAGCTTCTTTCTAATCATCTACATCTGGGGATGCATATGCCTCTCGAGATAGAGGTGGGAGTATCATCCACAAGGTACACAATGAAATCATCACCAAAAGATTTTGCAATCCTTTGTCTCTTGTTTCTCACGAAACTTCATTGTCATCCTTCTCAAGTGGTTGTTCAAATGACTCAACATGGTATTCGATAGGTATAGTATCATCGTGAGCTAATTCAAGAGAAAATCTAACATTGCTACGCATATCTTTCAAAGGAAATATATTCTCAAAAAATGTAGCATCACGAGATTCAAAGATAGTATCTACAAGCATATCGAAACTTCAGATCTTACTACTAAAAATCGATAGGCAATTTGTTGTGAGCATATCCAAGAAAGATACAATCTACCGTCTTTGGTCCAAGTTTACGCTTCTTATTAATTGGAACATTGACTTTCGCCAAGCATCCCCACGTGCGCAAGTATGAAAGTGATGGTTTTCTACCAACTCACATCTCATATGGCGTTGTCTCTTTATTTCTGCTTTGGAACTCTATTCAGGACATGACTCGCAATCAATATAGCTTCCCCCACCATGCCTTAGATAAACCAAAGAAAGTGTCTAACATGGCGTTAACCAAGTCGGTCGGCGTGCGGTTTTTCCTCTCAAAGAATTCCGTTGGATTCGGACGAATAGGGAGGCGTCCTCTCGTGAATAATACCATGTTCCGCACAAAACTCATCAAATATTATAGGAAAATATTCACCACCACGATCCGACCTTAGACGTTTAATCTTTCTCTCTAGTTGATTTTTAACTTCAGCCTTAAAGATTTTAAAGTAGTCTAATGCCTCATCTTTAGTTTTCAGCAAGTAAATAAAGCAATATCTAGAAGCATCATCAATCAATATCATGAAATATCTCTTTCCACCTTTAGTCAACACACCATTCATCTCGCATAGATCAGAATGTATGAGCTCTAGAGGTGTCAAGTGTCTCTCCTCCGCCGCCTTGTGAGGCTTTCGAGGTTGCTTAGATTTGCACACAACTATGGCACTTAGAACCTTTGGCAATAGTGAAATCTGGAATTAACTTCAAGCTAGATAAATGTGACATCAAACCAAAATTCACATGACATAAACGAGAATGCCAAACACTTGAACTATCATTTATTGTGCCACAAATATGATTCATCGACTTATTACATAAATCCGCCAAACTTAGGCAGAATAAGCCGCCACGCTTGTAACCCTTACTAATAAATTGTCTATGCTTAGACATGACTACTTTATTGGACTCCATCACTACCTTAAACCCATCTCTTAAAAGAAGGGAAACACTAACAAGGTTTTTGTGAATAGTAGGGATATGTTGCACGTTCTTCGCTTGTGCGATTTTACACGAAGTTTCGGATCTACCGTGCCAACACACACGAACGAAGCATGTGACCCATTCCCTATTAGGACGAAGAACCTTGTAGCTCTTTATAAGAAGAAAACAAAGAGATGTCGCACACACATGAATATTAGCACTGTATCAACCCACCAACTTGGTGATTGAAATACCGATAGTACAGTAGGAACATTTTTGTACTCTTCATCAACATTGCTAATAGTCATGAGGTTGACATTCTTATTATTCTCACTGAAAAAATGACCAAGCTGTCCATAAGTGAAGCAAGACACCTCATCATTATTTTTCTTCTTCTCGAAGGTAGTTGCTAACTTGGTATTGGAAGATTTATTCCCTTTGTTCTTGCCATGTGGATTTTCTTGCATAATATTAGTGCTAGAATGGCTCTTGTTCCCCTTCTCAATAGTATTCTTCACCCGAATCTTTTCCTCAACATCAAGAGATGCTATCAGGTTTACAACTGATATTTTCTGTCTCTTATGTTTTAGAATTGTGCCGAAGCTCTTCCATGAAGAAGGCAACTTAGCAATAATGCATCCGGCTACAAATTCATCGGGTATGACATACTTAAGGAGTTCAAGTTCTCTTGTCATGTGTTGAACTTCATGCGCTTGCTTGACTATAGATCGGTTAGCAACCATCTTGTAGTCATGAAAGCTCTCCATAATGTACAACTCAGATGTACCAATGGTTGTATTCAGTTGATCCCACAATTCCTCTCATCTTGGAAGTGCAAGTTTGCATCTTCTAGATGACTAGCAAGACTTGTTTAGGATTGTTCTTCTAAAGATAGTGTTGTCTCCCCCGAATCTTCTCTTTTCTCTAGAGATATTTCCCCGAGGCGATCCAACAAGAACCCGTAACATCTTAGCCTCTAGCCGCAGCATGGCCTTAACTCGCCATCTCTTAAAATGTGCACTAAAAAAAATTTTCTAGTCTCAAAGACGTCGGTGAAAAACAGCCATAGTTAAATCAAGAAAAGCCTATTATAAGGTTTTTGGATTGTTGAAGTAATTAGGCAATTTTTAGATTAATTCCAAAATATAAATCATGACAAATAGATGAACTAGATTAAACATGTTTAAATTACTAGCATGACAGATCAGTATATCGCATATACTAGCAGGACAGATCATGATATCACGTAGTATGAACATAATAACTAGTGTAAACCCAACTTGTACACTAGATATGTTTATACCTGGCTGACGTTGAGGACAACGTAATGAAGAGGTTCCCGAAAGCGACGCCGAGGTCATTTGTCGCCGTCGCCGATCGCGGCCGCCGCTGAAGAAGTCGAAGAAGTATGCCGATGAAGACAATCTTTGGGACCGTCCTCTCGTGTGTCCTTCCGGAAGACGAGCCGTGATGAAGATCGGGAGCAGTCGCGCGAAGAGCGCTTCCCAAAAACCTTATTCGCCTTCTCCCGCTGCAGATCGCAAAGACGAGGGTTTCGGAGACCCGCTCGCCCCGGCCGCCGGTGCACGCAAGCAATCGGGCTGGAGTAGCTACGGCGGCGCAACAACAAGAAGAGGCGAAAACTCTATCTTAATTCTCTGGAGTTGAGAGATTGTCCATTCAAGGGACTCCTCTCTAAACCAAGATGAGATGTCAGATCTGATTTTTGGCGTGGCCGGTAGGCTGCTTATATATCCCGAATATCGTGTCGCGATCACGATCAGTTTAGGACTCTCTACCGAGTCGGTTCGAGGACTCGCAGCTTGAAGACCAAGATTACGAAAAATAGAATGGGCCTTTGAGATCTCTCTAGGAATTTCCGAATTTGTTATTGGGCCAAGCCCATCTAAATTCCAACATATGCGTGCTAACTAGTGCTGCGTTTGTCGGCATGACTTATGGGGATGGTGACTACTGAGGTAGACCGTACATAGAACATTTGTTAAACTTTGGGCACCTATGACAAGCTCAATAACACGTTCATGATTCAAATCTATATTCAGTTTTTAGAAGTCGTGCCAAAACAAAATAGCAGTAGTTTGATCGCCGGCAAACTGTGACTGCATTTGCGTCCCCATGTTTACCCTTTGAATTCTAAACCAAAGGCCGTACATTAATCATGGAATAGGTGTGGCTTTTCATGGTCCATCGGATCACCATCTGGGCTTATCTACCTTGACTTATGTCCTATAAAGCAGTTATACTGAGATTTATGATTATGACCTCACATCTGCCAAAGTCATGTTGTTTTGGACATGCGGGTAAGGGGAAATGCATTACTCATGCATGCATTACTCATGCGCTCATACTGAGAGTGTTTCAGAGGTTGCCATGGCTGCTGTCCATAGAGATTAATAAGCTGCAATTCATTAATCATGAAGTGAAAGATGCACCCAGACCTAGATCTCATGACTCGATGGTTAATGCATGCATCCCATAAAATCCTTGGTAAGTGCGTATATAGCGCACTGCTAGCTCAAAGGAGAAATCTAGTTATATAGCATCCATATAAGAAGAGAGATAGACATGGTCTACCTGGATAACGAACAGAATGCTAATACATGATTTGAGATGTTAGAGTGAAACAAAATATATATCTACTTCTGTTCCGGTGGTCCTATTAAAGAGAGACTGTGTTTAGGATAACATTTGCCACATCAATGCGAATGTGACTACCTGGTTGTGTCACTCTTGCTTTGTATGCTTTAACCAAACATGTAGCTCTGTTGTTTGTTGGAGGAAAAAAATCACCACATCAGTTTGTACATTGTATACAGAAGGCATGCCAGATTGAACAATTGTACACTTCTCTGAATTCAAGTCAGTGACATGGACCTCAATAGTCTGGTGTCAAATCAAAGAATTGACTTTAGTTTTAGTGTTCCTTTAGCCATGATTTCATTTTATGTTATCCATGTCTAGAATGATTCACAGTTCAGAATTCACCTTGTTTGATTCTATAGGTTTAGCATAACGAGTTGAACTATTTTGCAACCATGTCACTACCTCAAAATTAATTTTTGAAGACATGATATTTGATTAACAGAGGCCAGAAGTGGCACATAATTGTTCAAAAGTTATTATTAGAGGTGAACGTCTCATTTTCTCATACAACACTGCCTCTAAGAATCTATTAACAGATGTAGTCTTCTTATGAGGCTCAACTCACTGGATAAGCATGACTACAAGGAGTCCCAACACTGACCTCTAATATGTAAGCACAGTAGTAGGGTTTCGCCGTTGCCATCGTCATTTTTTTCTCATTAGACTCCACTTTCAACAAGCCTTGGCAGAACCAACCCGCCATGGCTCTCTTCTCTCATCCCCACTATTCAAGCATCATCAAGGGCACGATGCATGGTGTGAATGTCCCTGTCTCGAGGGTGCTGGCGGCACAATAGCCGGTTCAAGAAAGTGAATGGGAGGTCATGGACCATTCGATGGCTTGCATATATATGGGCGTTGTGACCTTGTGAGGGTGTAGCGCTGGAGGCCCGCCACCCCTAGCACAAGGGAATGGTTGGTGCTATAGGACGACCTGAGGTCGAGGAGACGGATCGACAGTGACGAAATAACTCCAGTGAGAATAGCCAAGAATCCTGAAGGCCACGATATGTGCCGAAGGCTTTCACAGCCATAGATGGCACTGGCAAAATCCATAGCAGCATGGCTTCAATGGCAGCATGCATAGGATTGGGACCTACAGGCCGGTTAGGTAAAAAAAAAAGGATTGGGACCTACAGCGGGTGTTGAGGACGACAGTGGATTCGGCCATCGGCCCTCCATTTTGGCTGATTGGGCCCTCAGTCTAGGCATGGTCCCCACCTCTACTACCCCTAATTAACAGAGATTTTGAAACAGAGGCAGGCAAATGCCCAGCCCCCTAAACCATTTTGGGCACCCGTAATTGGTATAAGTCAGTTAGTAGCCCTAAGTCAACTTCTCCAATAGTGTTAGCTCTTAGCAATGGCTCATAGCATGATGAGGCCCACATGATACTCTCACAAGATCTTGGGATGTGTGTAGATTGCTAAGAGCTAGCTTATGAGCTAGTCATTGCGGGTGCCCATATGTTTTGCATTGTGCAGCCAACTTTAGGATTTTAAGATTTGAATAAACTCATATAAGGAAGTTGAAACACTTAACCATTTCAACAATTGAAATTTACTCCTCTGCTACCTGCACAAGCCAAGCAAGTATAGTTTATATATTCCAATTTTCAATTGCTAATTTCTTTTGTCCTATTTCCTGAATGAAAACGAGATTTCTCTTGTCATCTTTTCTAAAAGAGTCAATTTTGTGTGTTATCACAGCAAAAATTATGATAAATGAATATTTATATTATATATATACATATATATATATATATATATATATATATATATATATATATATATATATATATATATATATATATATATATATATATATATATATATATACACACGGCGCAGTCTAAAATGTACCCGGTGCATTCTCTATACAAAATGCACCCAACCTGTAGCTAAACTCCTTCCCACAGCCGATCCCCCGCCTCCCCACCTCCTTCCCGCAGCCTGGTCCCCGCCTTCCCCCACCTCCTTCCCGCTTTTGGTCATCGGGCACCAATTACAACAGGTAGTGTATTCGGGTTTGCAACTCTATCCGTGTTCCGGTTGCAACCGTTGGATGACACTGCTAGCTAATCTCTCTCCACGTGTCCACCCCCGCATGCAGGGAATCTTTTTTTTTCGGATCGAAAAATGCAATATCTCCTCAACCGTAGCTGCGATTTTAGATCTGTTTGCACCAGGTTGTTGGAAAAAAAGTGCTTAACAAAATGAGATCCAACATGACTATATTTTTGACTTAACTTTTTTTTTCAAGTATGAGTTGCCATCGTGACTACAAAGCACAATTGCAACTTGACTGCACCGTAGTTAGCAATTGTTGTAACCACTTAAAACATAATTTTTACCCGGTTTGCTACTACATGCAACTAGTTACAACCTAGTTGCAAGCCTAGCTAGTGAACAATGTGTATTTTATACACCCTATATGTGTACTCTACCAATTGCAACTGCTAGACTAGACCAATCACAACTATAACACCATATTGATTGCAACTTGACGGAACTAATTCCAACAAATATATTCTAGTGCAACCGAACTGATGTAGTTGCAACCCCGACGTGGTCCAATTACGACTAGAGTGAGGCCGGTTGCAACTAGGCAAGAACTAGTTGCAACCTAACGTGATCCAATTACACCTAGAGTCGAGCCCGTTACAACTAGGCAAGAACCAAATGCAACCTAATGCGATCTAATTACAACATGTTGTGTGTTGTGTTTGCAACATGAGATGTGTTCTCGTTGCAACTTGGAGTTGTACATTGATGTATTGAACAGAAGTAAGAAGCCAACAAAGAAAGAAAGAAAATCTTTCGATCATAACAAACAAGGAACACCCGAGAAAAAACATATGCATCAGGATACAAACTATTTGCAACACTTGTTGAATTTTGTTTGCAACGTTAGATGTGTGCGGGTTGCAACTTGGCGCTAGACATAGACAAGTCGCGTAAGTTAGTTACCATTTACAATATAATGCTTTTCCCGGTGATAAACTATAGGTTTCATCTCTCGTATAAAAAGTTATAAAGTTGACATCTTTGAATCACATGATTGTTTGTCACGCATCCTTTACTTTTCTTTGAAAAAGGTCCCCGGGTTAATTAAAAAAATAGCTCACCTACTATACCTTTGTTTGCAACATGATGGCGACACGGTTGCAATATTGTTGTCGACACAACCGCAACATAAACTCACCTAACGCCATGAACCTTAAACTCGGCAAACGCCATGCAACATAAATTCAACAACCCTAAACTCGACAAATGCCGAAACCCTAAATTCGGCAAATACCTTTAAAGGTGTCTCCCGTAAATCTTGCAGGAGGGGGCATGCTTAAAAAGACACTCTCCCGAAACACTAAACAATTACTCGATAACTACTGAAAATCAACAAATCCTAATCTCAAAGAAACGTCATGAACCCTAAACTCGGCAAACGCCATGAGCCCTAAACTCAGAACGCGAACAAGGTCATTTGCAACATGGTGATGACCCATAGTTACACAAATGGGCCGGGTAAATTACCATTTGCGACAAAGGAGTGTCTCCCCGTTGTAACACCGCAAGTCGACGATTGCAACCCGGTTAACAACCATTTGCAACAAGGGTGATAACACAATTGTGACTACAACACCGGTAAAAACTCCATTTGCAACATTGGAGTATCCGGTAATTGTAACAACGGAAATAACACGATTGCAACAAGCTCTATTTCTATTTTACAAATCTTTCCTTGTTGCGTAGTCTCAATCAATAATTGCAAAAACCCGGTTGCAACAAAAATGCAAATTGCAACCTAGTTGATAGCCAATTGCTATAGGTTGATGACCACAATTGCAACAATCCGCGGCCGGTAAGTTACCATTTGCAACAATAGACTGTCTCCATTTGTAACACTACAAGTGACACAATCACAACATGTTGATGACCACCGTTGCAAACACATAAAAGGGCCGAGAATGTACCATTTGCAATAATGAAGCATTCACAATCTAGTTTCCGCCAATTTGGAAGGGTCTTGTCCTAGCACAAGAAACAACCGACAATAAACAATTCTTTTCTATGGAAAAACAGAGACAAGATAGGGAGCTATCCCCGAACAAACAAACAAAGGAATAAAAGACAATTTTTTTCTATGGAAAAACAATAGACAAGACAGGGTCCTGTCCTAGCACAAGAAACAACTCACAATAGACAATTCTTTTCTATGAAAAACAGAGACAAGATGTCACACCCAAAATTTAAGAACAAATATGGATGTATAAAAATCTTATGTGCGCCGGAATGTCACACACATAAGCCGACAAATCGATAATATATCATCTCGATGCTTATTACAAAACCAATAAATAATCATAACAAGTCTTAATCAAATAATAATAGTAGCTAATGAAGACACGCGAGCGGAAACTCCAACACGTGGACTGGTTGACTGGTGAACACCAAGCCTAGTACTCATCACGGTAGTCATCATTGTAGTCCTCATTCCAAATTTTTTGATCTATTGATGGTAATTTAGCAAGGGTAAGTACAAACGTACTTAGCAAGAATAGCAAGGCACTTACTAACCCATAAATCATGATCATCATAACATAAGTAATGTAAAGCATATAACAGTAAACATGAATGTTAATATACACAAGTCATTATCCTTAATGCTATGGTTCCAGGGCAGCCTTTGTGACCTTGGGCAAGGCTAGTATACAGTTTCTCAAACTCGCTTGCAGAGGTGTACACTTTCACTATGAGTCGCGATTCCCGAATGCATGGGTTTATAAGGTCCATGCACCAAGAACCTCTAAGAAGCCCCCTAAAGGTTCGTCTAACAAGTTGGGGCAGCTAAGTCGCCGACATAGAACCCCCTTCCAATATGGCACATTACCGCAGCCTATACACATATCTTCAGGATAGAGAGCATCCTATACCCAATTCGGCAATTCCTCCAAGTTGCTAGAAAAATGATCTCTAGGGAACTAATGTCAGAGCCATGTAACCCCCATAGCTGTACTGTAATACCCGGATTCGCTAAAGCAGACAAATCCCCATGTTACTAACAAGCATATTTTTGTTTATGACATAAACATTCATTAAGTTATATGATCATGTTTAAATACGATAAGTAATTCCCAAGCTATACTTGCCTTGATTCTCAAAACGGTTGGTCCTGCTGGTCTTGCTCGTAGAAGTACTCTTGGCCACTTCTGAATTGCTCACCGACTATACTCGACGCCAAGCAACATCACACAATCGATCATGCAGTCAAACACAAAGCAAACATAGAACTTATAAGATAGCAGTACACCAAAAGCAAGAAAACAGTTTAAAAAGTTTACAAAACCATTCTACACACGTTTCTACGATCACATCGATATAAAGATCATCGAAAACGGACTTAAAACGAGCAAGTTATAAGCATTTGAAAATCAGTGGCAAAACTGTAAATAAATAAAAACGCAATTTGATCTACAACTGGATGTATTTATGTGTGTATTTACTGAATTACTTTTGTGAAGCAAATCGGCCATAAAACAAGAATGATGTCATGATTATGTCACCAAAGCTAAAATTGACATCATCAAAGCAAGCAAGCTAGGATGATGGCCATGGCGGCGATGGAGCTTGCTGGAGTTTCAAACGTGGGCTTTTGGTTTCACGATGTATATACATGCAGCTAGGCAGGGATGATCAGTGAACTCACCAAGCTAGGAAACAATGACAGAGAAGATTCAAGGACGTTGCACGGCCGGCGATGACGGACGGCTCGAACCTGCAAGGAACGGCGAGTTGCCGTGAGCAAATTCCTTCAAGAAAAGAGCACTGGTGCGTTCGCGAATTCAACACGAAGCTCCGCGATGAACTTACGGCAAGATTTATGCAAAACCCACGGCGTATCAAGCTTCAGCGGCGGAACCAACAAGGGCGGCTAGGGCTCCGTTTAGGTTGGAAAAGAGGTGCAGCGCGCGTGCGGTTGGACTATATAGCCTGGGACTCGCGGATTTCAGGAAGGAAACCAAATACACGGGATTTGGGACGGCTTTGGTTCCGGCTCGGTTTCGAAGTCACCAACGAGCTGACAGCCTGGATATCGTCAGCGGCCAAGGGAAGAGGAGGCAGCGCTGCTGCGTTATGCACCGAAGCTGGGCCAAAAGATGGATGCCCACGTCGGCCGAGAACAAAAGAACAGGCCTACGGGCCAAGTTTGCTGGACTTTCTCACATCAGGAAAGTAAACAGCAAAGGAATAGAAATAGAAATACCCCTTTCTTTTATTTCAATAGATTTCACAACGCATTTGTAAACTTGATTTGAAATCAATTTTCAGCTTCAGCAAAACATGAACAGTACAGAAAACAAAATGCGACAGCATGGATGCACAACATGTAGCTAACCTTATGATGGATTTTATTTCCAAAAACATTGTTTTACTAAATTCAATGCATCACGTAATGGCAAAATAAATCAAATTTCCTATTTTAAAAACATGCAAATTTCCGGGTGTTACAACTCTACCCCCCTTAAAAGAAATCTCGTCCCGAGATTTGATTGAGCTTACTCAAAAGCCGCGGGTAGGTCTCTCTCAGTTCATCTTCTCTTTCCCAGGTTGCTTCTGATTCTGAGTACCGGTTCCATTGCACTTTGCACATCCGTATTGCTCGGCTCCTAGTGACCTTTTCTGCTATATCCAAAATCTTAACCGGAAACTCCTCATATGTGAGATCATTCTCAACTGTCGAGATCCTCTAGAGGTATTTGCTCCTCGGGGCACACGCAAAACACCTCTTAAGTTGAGAAACATGAAACACGTTATGCACACACCGGACAAACTAGCAGGCAGCTCTAATTCATAGGCCACTTCTCCACATCTTGCTATTATTCGAAAGGACCAACATACCTTGGAGCTAACTTCCCTTTCATGTTGAACCTCTTAACGTTCCTCATTGGAGACACCTTCAGGTAAACAAAATCATCCACATCAAAGCTTATATCCTTCCTTCTAGTATCTGCGTAACTCTTCTGACGGGTTTGAGCTACTCTCAGATTCTCTCTGATCTTCCTTACTTGCTCTTCTGCAATTCTCAACACATCAGTTCCAAACACCTGACTCTCTCCGGTCTGGTTCCAGAACAACGGTGTTCTACACTTCCGTCCATACAAAGCCTCATACGGTGCCATCTTGAGACTCTGTTGATAGCTGTTGTTATAAGAGAATTCAGCATAGGGCAAACTCTTATCCCAACTAGTACCATACTGCAATGCACAAGCTCTCAACATATCCTCTAGAATCTGATTAACCCTTTACGTTTGCCCGTCGATCATGGATGAAAAGCTATACTAAAGTCCAATCGAGTTCCCAAAGACTCATGCACTTTATGCCAAAAATTAGAAGTGAATCAAGGCACTCTATCGGACACAATCCTCTTAGGAACCCCATGCAAACAAACAATCCGTTCCATGTACAACTCAGCTAACTTAGGTCCCTTGTAGGTAGTCTTGACAGGTAAGAAATGAGCAACTTTAGTTAACCGATCCACTATTACCCAAATAGAATCATAACCTTTCTGTGTACGAGGCAGTCCCACTATAAAATCCATGCCAACTTCTTCCCACTTCCATTCAGGTATCCTCATCGGTTGTAGCAATCCAGCTGGCCTCTGGTGCTCTGCCTTCACACGCTGACAAGTGTCACACACTGCCACATATTCTGCTACATCCCTCTTCAAACCATACCACCAATACCTTTCCTTCAGATCAAGGTACATCTTAGTACTACCAGGATGAATGGAGTAGGCTGACTCGTGCGCTTCTCGCAAGATAGCATCACGGATAGACTTCACTTCAGGTACACAGATCCTTTTCCCAAACCACAAGGTGCCATTGTCATCAATCTGGAAACCAGGTGCCTTTCCAAGTACCACATTCTCAGCTATTTCCCTCAATTTCTCATCCTCCAACTGACCCTTACGAATCTCATGCTCAAGAGTGGGTGTCACCTCAATCTCCATAGCATTAACAACAATACCAAGGTTTAAATGCTTGAATTCAGCACACAACTCATCGACACGGGTGCTTTTGGCAACTTCTTTGTCATGCCTCTTCTCGCTAAGTGCATCCGCTACAAGATTCGCCTTTCCGGGATGATAGTGCACCTCTAGATCATAATCCTTGATCAATTCCAACCATCGACGCGTTGCCTCAAATTCAGATCGACCGGGTGAATATGTACTTCAAGCTCTTGTGATCGGTGTATATATCACTCTTGTGCCCAATCAGATAGTGTCTCCAGATCTTCAAAGCATGAACCACTGCTGCTAACTCCAAATCATGAGTAGGATAATTCAACTCATGTTTCCTCAATTGCCTTGATGCATAGGCTACAACTCTACCTTCTTGCATAAGAACACAGCCCAAACCAAGACGAGAGGCATCACAATAGATAGCAAACTTCTTACTTAGATCTGGCAAAATCAACACAGGAGCAGTAGTCAACCTTGTCTTCAACTCTTCAAAGTTAGCTTGACACTTATCAGACCACACAAACTTGGCACCCTTCTCTAATAAAGCAGTCATCGGCTTAGCAAGTTTAGAAAACCCTTCAATAAACCTTCTATAGTAACCAGCCAAACCCAGAAAACTACGAATCTCACTCACATCAACTGGTGGATTCCAATCCAACACATCCTTAACCTTACTTGGATCAACAGCAATACCACCATTGGAGACAACATGACCCAGAAAAGAAACTTCTGTAAGCCAAAACTCACACTTACTTCGCTTGGCATACAACTTGTGCTCTCTAAGCTTCTGCAAGACCAATCTCAGATGTTCAGCATGTTCTTCCTTAGTCTTGGAGAAAACCAGAATATCATCAATAAAGACCACCACAAACTTATCCAGATACTCCATAAACACCTTATTCATCATGTACATAAAGTAGGCAGGTGCATTGGTCAAACCAAATGACATAACAGTGTACTCATACAGGCCATACCTGGTAGTGAATGCTGTCTTTGGTATATCTGAATTTCTAATCTTCAACTGATGATATCCAGAACGCAAATCAATCTTAGAGAAGACACAAGCACCCTTCAACTGAACAAATAGGTCATCAATTCTAGGCAATGGATACTTATTCTTGATAGTTACCTCATTAAGAGACCGATAATCAACACACATACGTTGAGTTCCATCCTTCTTATCAACAAAAATCACTGGTGCACCCCAAGGAGATGAACTAGGACGTATGAAACCCTTATCATGCAACTCTTTTATCTGTTTCTTAAGTTCTGCTAGTTCATTAGCCCCCATTCTATATGGACGTTTAGCTATAGGTGCAGTACCAGGTAATAACTCAATGATAAACTCAATATCTCGGTCAGGTGGCATACCTGGCAAGTCATCAGGGAAGACATCTGGGAACTCATCCACAATAGGCTCCACTGGAGTATTACCATCATTTAGTTGATTCATCAGAAGCCGATCGTGGCTCTTACCTTTCGCAACATCAACACTGATTCGATCTCCCTTTGGTGTGTTCAGAACTACCACTTTCTCTTTACACATAATATTTGCTGAATTTTGCTTCATCCAATCCAAGCCCAGAATAAGATCAATACCAGATGCATTCAACACAATAGGACTGACCTCAAACTCTACCTCCCTTAAAAGAAGTTTAACTGAGGGGCAATAATAGGAAGATGGGATGCTACCTCCAGGTGAATTTACTAGTATGGGGTCTTTCATGGCTAGTAATGGTATGCTATGATTCTTAACAAATACTTGAGAAATAAAGGTATGCGAAGCTCGGAATCAAAAAGAACGGTAGCAGAGTGAGAGTTGATTCCGAACGCATCTAACATAAACCCTCGGTGCACCCCGAGCGAAAGTCGTAGACATATGGGCCACACTCCCATGCTTAGAGTATTGGCTTGGCAGTAGGTTCTTCTTCTCAGGGCAGTTAGAAGAGATATGCCCTTCCTTCCCACAGGCATAGCACTTGATCGAGCTATTGAGAGCACCACTCCTCCTCGAACCAACATTAGATCCACCTTTGCCGCGATAAGGGTTGCGCCTTGAAAGTTGGGACGCCTTGATTCCCACCTTGCCGATTCGGTTATGCCGAGGATTCTGGCCCTGGTCCCTCTTCTGATAAGGAGTGAATCGAGGGCGTGTGTTGCTACCTGACGACTGCCCCTTCATCTTTCTCTTCTTGTCTTGCTCGATGCGCATGCTGTCCAGCTTGATTGCATGATTCACTAGCTCTTCAAAGTTAGCATACTTGTTGCCAGACAACTGCAACCTGAGATCATAGTAGATGCCTTTAAGGAAGAGACGTTGCTTGTTCTTGTCTTCCCTCACTTCCTCAGGTACATAGCGGGATAGTTGGGTGAACTCATCATGATATTCACTCACGCACTGCGCCCCATACGGAGATTTCTGAACTCCTCTCGCCTTCGGATCCATCACACCTTCAGGAATGTGACGTGCCTTGAAATCTCTAGCAAACACTTGCCAAGTGACAGGGGGTGCATTGTTGGGACGGGCGGCCTGATATGACTCCCACCAAATCTGAGCAGAACCCTGAAGTTGCCCAGAAGCGTACAACACCTTTTGCTGATCATCACACTGTGCAATGTTGAGTTGCTTCTCCACTGCACGTAGCCAATCATCTGCCTCCATTGGATCAGCGGCATGTGAGAACACAGGAGGGTGTCCCTGTAGAAACTCCCTTCTCTTATCCCTGGGTGGCTGAGCATGAGGCAAACCTCCAGCTTGCATGTTCTGCTGCATCATCTGGGTCATCATCTGCATCATTTGCATCTGCTGATCCATTAGTTGTTCTGTTGTGATAGGTGGGTTAACAGCACCACGTCCCCTACCACGGCCTCGGCCTCGGCCTCTTCCTCCACGAGCAGCCATCTGTAATCCAATGCAAATCCATGAGATCCAACATTTACCATTAAATCACAGGTTTACTAATGGTAAAGAAACTAAACAGGAATTTCTGGACGAGGTTCAGTAACATCAGTTTAGTATTTTGAGGATATCTGGAGTTCCAGGACAGCAAATGAGGCATGGCATACATGGTTGGAAAGCTTATAAAATTCCCTACAACCTCATGTGTACCACTTTAGCTGATTCAGATATTTAGCATGTCGAAAACAGCAATAACAGTAACCTCTCAGAACTTCCAGACAGCACAGGAACCTCAAATTGTGACAGGCATAACTCATAGCTCATAAAAGATATTACAGTGCTTGATACGGCATTGGAAAGCTACAAAAGTCTAGTTTCTCCCAGAAAAATTTCATCCAATTGCCACGAGCCAAAACTGAGTTATGACAGAAACATTGCAGACTGGTCCAGTATGACAGCAAATGATAGAAACGCGATAACCATCCCAACTAAGCATATATTAACTATAACCTCAATATTCTTAACTAAGGAACTTGTAGACATGACCACAAAGCTCCAGCAATCATTACAAAGATCCAAATCACACATAATCATAATAACAATCCAACTAAGCACTCAATTGTTTCAAACCACACGAAAACTCGACTAGACACCACTACTAACGTGCTTATTAGATGGAAGGTACTAGAACTTATGCAGGCGGGGACTTAAGGCGATCAATCTCCTCTTGCAACTGCGCACTAAGGGTCTTCTTGAGGAGGAGCCACCATTGGTTGCTTTGCTAACTTAAACTTAGCCACATACTCGGAGCTGGTCAAGCGAGACATCTACAGAGATTAAAATCTAGTTAGTATAGACTCAATGGTTTTCACAATAAGGCTAAGGTCTGAAACCTAATATTTTCACAGTTAACCATGGTTAAGAGAGGAAGCATGAAATAACGAGAGGAAAGGACACTAAAACGACCATTCTACCTAGGCTCACGTCCTACAGTCAACACTAGAGCTGATACCAATCTGTCACACCCAAAATTTAAGAACAAATATGGATGTATAAAAATCTTATGTGCGCCCTGGAATGTCACACACATAAGCTGACAAATCGATAATATATCATCTCAGTGCTTATTACAAAACCAATAAATAATCATAACAAGTCTTAATCAAATAATAATAGTAGCTAATGAAGACACGCGAGCGGAAACTCCAACACAGGGACTGGTTGACTGGTGAACACCAAGCCTAGTACTCATCACGGTAGTCATCATTGTAGTCCTCATTCCAGCCTTGATCTATTGATGGTAATTTAGCAAGGGGAAGTACAAACGTACTTAGCAAGAATAGCAAGGCACTTACTAACCCATAAATCATGATCATCATAACATAAGTAATGTAAAGCATATAACAGTAAACATGAATGTTAATATACACAAGTCATTATCCTTAATGCTATGGTTCCAGGGCCGCCCGTGACCTTGGGCAAGGCTAGTATACCAGTTTCTCAAACTCTGCGCAGAGGTGTACACTTTCACTATGAGTCGCGATTCCCGAATGCATGGGTTTATAAGGTCCATGCACCAGCAACCTCTAAGAAGCCCCCTAAAGGTTCGTCTAACAAGTTGGGGCAGCTAAGTCGTCAGACATAGAACCCCCCTTCCAATATGGCACATTACCGCAGCCTATACACATATCTTCAGGATAGAGAGCATCCTATACCCAATTCGGCAATTCCTCCAAGTTGCTAGAAAAATGATCTCTAGGGAACTAATGTCGAGCCATGTAACCCCCATAGCTGTCTCTGTAATACCCGGATTCGCTAAAAGCGGACAAATCCCCATGTTACTAACAAGCATATTTTTGTTTATGACATAAACATTCATTAAGTTATATGATCATGTTTAAATACGATAAGTAATTCCCAAGCTATACTTGCCTTGATTCTCAAAATCCGGTTGGTCCTGCTGGTCTTGCTCGTAGAAGTACTCTTGGCCACTTCTGAATTGCTCACCGACTATACTCGATCGCCAAGCAACATCACACAATCGATCATGCAGTCAAACACAAAGCAAACATAGAACTTATAAGATAGCAGTACACCAACAGCAAGAAAACAGTTTAAAAAGTTTACAAAACCATTCTACACGTTTCTACGATCACATCGATATAAAGATCATCGAAAACGGACTTAAAACGAGCAAGTTATAAGCATTTGAAAATCAGTGGCAAAACTGTAAATAAATAAAAACGCAATTTGATCTACAACTGGATGTATTTATGTGTGTATTTACTGAATTACTTTTGTGAAGCAAATCGGCCATAAAACAAGAATGATGTCATGATTATGTCACCAAAGCTAAAATTGACATCATCAAAGCAAGCAAGCTAGGATGATGGCCATGGCGGCGATGGAGCTTGCTGGAGTTTCAAACGTGGGCTTTTGGTTTCACGATGTATATACATGCAGCTAGGCAGGGATGATCAGTGAACTCACCAAGCTAGGAAACAATGACAGAGAAGATTCAAGGACGTTGCACGGCCGGCGATGACGGACGGCTCGAACCTGCAAGGAACGGCGAGTTGCCGTGAGCAAATTCCTTCAAAAAAAGAGCACTGGTGCGTTCGCGAATTCAACACGAAGCTCCGCGATGAACTTACGGCAAGATTTATGCAAAACCCACGGCGTATCAAGCTTCAGCGGCGGAACCAACAAGGGCGGCTAGGGCTCCGTTTAGGTTGGAAAAGAGGTGCAGCGCGCGTGCGGTTGGACTATATAGCCTGGGACTCGCGGATTTCAGGAAGGAAACCAAATACACGGGATTTGGGACGGCTTTGGTTCCGGCTCGGTTTCGAAGTCACCAACGAGCTGACAGCCTGGATATCGTCAGCGGCCAAGGGGAAGAGGAGGCAGCGCTGCTGCGTTATGCACCGAAGCTGGGCCAAAAGATGGATGCCCATGTCGGCCGAGAACAAAAGAACAGGCCTACGGGCCAAGTTTGCTGGACTTTCTCACATCAGGAAAGTAAACAGCAAAGGAATAGAAATAGAAATACCCCTTTTTTTTTATTTCAATAGATTTCACAACGCATTTGTAAACTTGATTTGAAATCAATTTTCAGCTTCAGCAAAACATGAACAGTACAGAAAACAAAATGCGACAGCATGGATGCACAACATGTAGCTAACCTTATGATGGATTTTATTTCCAAAAACATTGTTTTACTAAATTCAATGCATCACGTAATGGCAAAATAAATCAAATTTCCTATTTTAAAAACATGCAAATTTCGGGTGTTACACAAGATAGGGAGCTGTCCTGGAACAGCAAACAAAGGAATAATAGACAAATTTTTTTTTCTATGGAATAACAATAGACAAGACAGAGTCCTGTCCTAGCACAAGAAATAGCTCACAATAGACAATTCTTTTCTATGAAAAAAAGAGATAAGATAGGGAGCTGTCCTGGAACAGCAAACAAAGGAATAATAGATAATTTTTTTTTTCTATAAAAAAAAATAGACAAGACAGGATCCTGTCCTAGCACAAGAAACAACTCACAATAGGCAATTCTTTTACGTGGAAAAACAGAGACAAGATAGGGAGATGTCCTGGAACAACAAACAAGGAAAAATAGACAAATTTTTTTATGGAATAACAATAGACAAGAGAGGGTCCTGTTCTAGCACAACAAACAACTCACAATAGACAATTCTTTTCTATGGAAAACATAGACAAGATAGGGAGCTGTCCTGGAACAACAAACAAGGAAAAATAAACAATTTTTTTTATGGAATAACAATAGACAAATAGAAGGTGTTGTCCTAACACAACAAACAACTCACAATAGACAATTCTTTTCTATGAAAAAACATAGACAAGATAGGAGCTATCCTGGAACAACAAACAAGGAAAAACAGACAACTTTTTTATGGAATAACAATAGACAAGAGAGGGTCCTGTCCTAGCACAACAAACAACTCACAATAGACAACTCATAGCACAACAAACAACTCACAACAAAAAAAGTATGCTACAGTCAAGTTGCAATTGTGTTGTAGTCACGATGGCAACTCATAGTACAGTGAAGTTGCAATTACGCACTCGAAAAAAAAAGTTTGTGAAATATAGTCATGTTGGATCTCATTTTG
This sequence comes from Hyparrhenia diplandra, assembly GCA_015847255.1. Taxonomy (NCBI): domain Eukaryota; kingdom Viridiplantae; phylum Streptophyta; class Magnoliopsida; order Poales; family Poaceae; genus Hyparrhenia; species Hyparrhenia diplandra. The sequence goes on from JADLZK010012337.1 coordinate 2,063,723, forward strand.
TTAAGCACATTTTTTTGAACAACCTGGTGCAAACGGATCTTAAATTGGAGCTACAGTTTAGGAGATATTGTATTTTTTCGATCCGAAACAAAAAAGATTCCCTACATGCGGGATTCTCAGGAAGATCTCGTGCGCGCGGACGGGACAACCAGGTGCACCCCTGGCGCGTCGGTTGGCCTGGGTGCATCCTATACAGCAGATGCACCCAGGTGCACAATATACATACAAATATATATATATATATATATATATATATATATATATATATATATATATATATATATATATATGCGAGCATTGATTTGATGTTTTGCAACATCAATCAATTGGCGTGGAAGACCATATCCATACTCAGTGAAAAATTTTCAAAAAATATGATTAAAGATAATTCATACGATTGAATAACATAAACATCGGCTATTGTCGTCAACATCCGATGACTCATCAGACTTCATCGTGAATTCAAGGGACGATGCATGCCAAAGCAATACTGGTGAAGCTACGATGAACGCCGCTATCCATGCATACTTCACATCAATTATTGAAGACCCTCGAGCTCGCGACAAAATTTGAAGACGGTGTCATTTTCATGCAACAAAGTATAAGATGATAATCGGGCGACATCCTGAAGGTTCGCCTGAAGATAGTGATGAAGGCATTCCACCAATTATTGAAGGTTTCACTGTGAAGCAGATAAACACGAAGGACGCTGAAGGCTTATCTGTCGAAGTCCCAGAAGGCTCTTCTCGTTCTATAAAACGAGAAGGAGAGCGTCTGCATTCGACATGAGCAAACATCGGTGAATATCGCCTGCAGAACACCAGCATCCGCACCCACTCCACTCATACTCCACTTCCACTTCCACCATGCATAGCTTAGTCTCAGGAGTCCTCTGAGATTAGCAACGACCACCACGAATAAGTTAGAATCCACTACCGTTGTATAATACCACCCTTGTAAATTAGCTTGTGACGGAGGTCCTCGCGATCCTCTGCAGCTTGTAAGGTAATAAGGTTTGTGCTAAGTGCTTGGGGTTTCTCGAAAGGGAAAGCCGTATGTAAGCTTGTTTGCTTTAATGGAGCAGTTTTAGCTTTGAGAATCCCTGCTTTTCTGTAGCCGTCCATGTAAGTTTGAGTCTATGCTATGGACCCTAGAGGAGAAGCCTCTGTGCGTATTGTTCTTGTATTGTTCTCGTGTTAGCCCGGTAGCGACGTTTTAGAGAACTCGAAAGAACTCGAGTCACGAGAAGTGTTCCGCGGGTGGAACTGCCGGGGAGATGATAGACGTCTTAGCGTTCTACATCATGACGGAAAACGGCTATCAGGTCAGCGTTAGAGGGATAGGATTAGCTGCTGTTTTTGTTGAAGAGAGCTAGTGATGCATACGGTGAGTACCGAGTAGGATCAACACAAGCATAGTCGCACGCTTAGATAGGAAAGTCTGGTATCAGCCTTGTAAAAGATCCTGTGAATTTTATTTCCGCATATCATCCCGCATCGCGCTAGAGAATGTTAGCTAATTGAGTTCACTAATAATCACGCACTCATATTCAGGCACACATCGCTATCACTGAATATCCCTCACGCATACTTCATCGATATCCACCGAAGTGCTCGAATAGTAGCAAGAATTTGCTAATTAAGAACATAATAATCAAGCACTTATTTTGCACTCACTCACGAAGTGCCTTGCATAGTGAAGCATAGTAGAAATATTTTGAAGTGTCTCGAGCCACTCCCACGTGAAGTGCTCTTGCGCTATTCATAATATTACGAATTTGAATAGTGTCTAATATTTTAAATAGTGACACGAATTTGAATAGTAATACTTGAATTTGAATAGTGCTATGAATAGTAACTTGTGAATTTTAAATTTTAAATTTCGAATCCGAATATTTCCCCAATATTAATAATATTTAAGTGGTTACCAAAAATTTAGTAAAAATTGAAAAGCTACATTATTTGAATTTAGAAATTAATCTTTGGAAAGTCTCAGAAGACTAAAGAAAATATAAATATCAAGTGTATATTGAATAGTTCTGAAGAACATACTTGGCATACTTCACACGGTCAAATAAATTTATTAGTAGACCTAATACATAATTTCTATATAACTTGGGGTAAAAGACAAGACGATTTAGAACTAAAAATTTGAAAGTCTTCAAAAAAGAATATAAGCAGTTAAAAGAACAATATTCAGCTATCAATAATAAGTTAGAATTAGCTTTACAAGCTTTGGAAGAAAGCAAAACTTATCTAGGAAGAAGTAGTCGAATACTGATTATATTAAAGAGAATATAACATACCTATATAAGAAACTTGAGAATACTAATATAGTTGAGCATAACAAAGAAATTGTGCTATCATCTACAGAAGTAGTTAATAGATCATTAAATTCAGATAAATGGAAATACCTGACAGCTTATCTAGAAGAGACAAATCACTCCAAGTAGTAAATAGAGACATAAGACCTTTAGGGCTTATGGACAAAATAACAGGAGGATGTGAAAGTGTTGAAACATTAGAGGAAATGATAGATGTAGAAAGAGATCTCGAAAGATATCAGAAAAATACATTGAGAAAAATAAAACCTCAACAAATATATCAAATGGGTTGGTTTGAAAATAAAAATGGGCTATACAGAATATCTAGAGAAGTAGAATTAAGTGTGTTAAATAATCCTGTGCAACTAAATATAGTTAATAAACAAATTGAGAATGGATTAAAATATTCTGGATATAGATATATTCACCAAGGAATGTATATCATAGGAATTAAAGGCATGACAAGGAAGAAATTAGGAGCAAAAGTCCTAATAACTTTGTTAGATAAAAGATGGGATTCAGTGAATAAAGCAGCATTAGGATTTTTAGAAGGTGATATGAATGAAAATATGCTAATAACATATATAGCTCAGATTTATTAATGCCAAAAAAGAATTTATAGATAAGATAGCTTTTGGTTTCCAGACTAAAGGCTATGAAGAAGATTTTAAAGGAACAAATTTATTAGTAAGCATTGAATTCTTAGGAAGATTAACTAATAGAAGTGGTACAAAATATAAAATAAATGTGAATAATGTGATTGAAAATATGCAGTCTAAAGGAATAAAATTTATGAGCCCACTAAAAATAGGTTCGAAGAAAGGGCAGGTGAAGAGTGGAATATAAGTTCTCTTATAGAGCCGAAGATTTTAAAGCAACCTAAAGATTTTATAAGCTATAAAAGTAAAAGAAGGTTCAACTAGTATTAGGTTTGTAGGTTATGAAGATAGAAGTCTAGATGACTTAGAGACATCTAGTTCAGTAAAATCAGTAGAAAATAGAAGAAATAGTATATGTGAATTCATAGAAATCTTAGATATAGACAATGAAATAAAGCATTATGAGCAGAAGATAAAAAATATTCCTAATGAATACTTTACTAATGGAATAAGCAAATGGCCTGCTATAAGAGAAAAAGAAGTTTATTTTAAAAGAGAAATTTATAGACTAAATCAACTTAAGCAAAAAGAATTAAATAATAAAAAGTTTAATGTTCCAATAAAGAAACCTGAAGTTGTGTCTAAGCAAAATGAAAATAAGGCCCAAAAGGAACTAGAAAATATAATAGAAAACTTTGAAGAAAAAAAGAGATAAGTGAAGATGAGCAATGGGAAATAAATAATAAGTTCTTTGTTAGAAAGCTATGAAGAAGATGATGAAGATATAATTGAGCCAAACAATAATAACTTGGTAGAGGTTACAAATTTTTTTTAGAATATAAAGAATTATATAGATTAGATAATTCTATAGAAGCAATGGATATAGATCCATCCCCATCAAAAAGAAAAAGAGGCCCAGAAATAAAAGTTGAAACGTAAAACGTAAAAGAGAAAGACCAACTAGAAATCCAGGAAAATGGCCACCAGAAAAAGAAGATTCTACATATAATTATATACCGGGCCAATATACTCATATGGGTTCAAAAAAGAAGAGATTTCGAGAAAAAGGTTCAATTTCAGAATCATAAAAATGATGGTGCCATATTGAATCTAGCAAACACATGATCCTATAGATTGGCCAAATATACTCAGCATATGGAAAAATTTAATAGTACAAAAATATATCTGAGAATCAACATAATATAGGAAACAGAGTAGAAGATATGATTACATATTTAGAAACTTTTTTTATGAGAATCAGTTAAAGTTTTATGGGAACAATGGGTAGAATCTTTCCCTATATATTACGGAGAATTAAAAAAGAGTGGTAGTAATCCACATAATTTTGCAAATATTATATCAAGTATAGTAATAGGAGAAGATCCCGAATTGGGATTTACAAGTCCTACAAAATGAAAGATTAAGAGAATTTGAAAAGTTATCATTAACTAAATGGAGGAAAATAAAGCAGTTTTCTCAACATTATCTATATAATGCTACAACTGCTAAACAAGGTTATAATACAGAGTAGTTGAAAAATATTTTCATAAGTTGCCAGATCCTTTAGGATCTATGATATTTGAAGAATATAAAAAAAGAAACAGGTTCTAATACATATAATATCTCTCAGGCTATAACTTTTGTTTTTAAACAATTAAGAAAGATATGTACTAATATACAAGCCCAAAGATCAATGAAGCAATCGATTATAATTTTACGTAATAATATAGTTCAAATACCATTGACATATGGAGAAGAAAGATCCAAGTATAAAAAATATCCTAAAAATTATAGAAAAGAAAATATAAGAAGGAAGAAGAGATATTTTCTACGAAGATCCGATAATAGAGCTCCTTTCTTACATAAGAGAAATGTAAGAAGATATAATCCTAGAAAGAATTATGATAGTACTTGCGAGATGTTTTATCGTAATTCTCAGATCGATTAAAGCGTAACTTGTCCTAATAAAGATAAGAAAAGATATTCTAATAAGCAAGAAGAACAAGAAAAGGTTCTAATAATAGATAGTGTAAATGAAAATATTTTAGTATGTGATGATGAAATAATGGATGATGAATCAATATATTCAATCATAGAAACAGATGAGATAGAATATGATGAAGAACAGAATCAAGTGATGAAGAATTAGATTTAATTGATAAATTATACGGATTAAAAATTGAAATGATGGATCAAATAGTTTCTAAGCATAAGAAAGAAGAATATCATATTTTATTTGATACATGTTTATCTCATTTTGCAGGAATGAATATAAGATGTGTGTATTGCATATATTATCAAGATCCAGAAGAAAGAGCTACATGCAGTCTTTGTTTAAAACAAGCATGTATGCTATGCTCAACCAAGCGAGAAAGATAGAAAGAATAACATAACAAACAAATTTAAAATTTGAGAAAAATAAATCAGAAGATATAGGCTTAGAAAAAGAAAGATGCAAATATGAGAATAATATTCCACAAGAATTTCTCATTCCCGCATTAAGTTTTCAAACCGAACATATCCTGTCATACTTTACACAAGATATTATAGATTTAATATGGGCAAAATATGCCGAAAGGCACTACAAGACCTTTCAAGATATACAAGAATACTTCTTAAAAATATATGAAGGAAAAGAAAGACATCCAGAATTTATATTAAAGCAAATATCTTTCCTATGATCCATATTGATGATATAGTCATTATCAAGCCTCATCAAAGATTTCTAATATTTATGGCTGACATAGACTTGAAATACATTCGAAATATACAACGAAGTAATAATGATGATATATCACTCCAAACCATTATAGATCATGGGCTAATCCATGATATTTATGGTACATTAGAAGAAATAAGTAAATCTGATCTTGGAAAAGCTATTAAAGAAGCATGTAAAAAGTTAATATGTATCCGTGGAAAATATAAGATCAATTTCTGTTCCAATCCTCCAAAATTCACACAACCAATAAGACCAGCAACCCATGACATATATATAAAAAAGGGTCCATACAGATTTCCTAATATATGGACAATGGAGGAAGATTATAAAGAATTATTTGCCAAGAAAACGAATCATGATAACTGGAGAATATTCAGCGAAGCAAAAGAATTAGGAGGTAACGTCATATTTGACTGCAACTATCATATGATGTATCAAAATAAGATAACAAAAATATTCTTCCAAGCATATTATAATGAATATATGCTAATACAAAGAGACGTTGGAAGATTGATTAAACCTGAATATGGTGAAGATAGTCAACTAAGAAAGGAATACAGAGAATTGTTGAATATCCATCTAATATGCCAACCTGAGGATACGGATTTTGAAGATATTGGTTAAATAAGCAAGATCAATATATTGCAAGTTCTATAAATATATATATTTGCATATGTTGATAAGGTGTTATCAACAATTTGTTCGGGGAATAACATCATACACATGCCGAGTTTTGATTTGATGTTTTGCAACATCAATCAATTGGGCGTGGAAGGCCATATACCCATACCTGCAGAATAATTTTCGAAAAAATATGCTCCAAGGAAATGCATAACTGAAAGAGATATTGGTTCTTTGTTAAAGCCTCATCGGACGTCTTACGACAATTGAAGAAAATGTCGCCGTCAAGCGGCAGTGCAACTCCATCCAATAACCAAAGCACATGCATGCAAGATGAAGCAACGACAAAGTCCTTGTCGCGCGCAGCCAGCTTGAAGGCCGATAATTGAACGCCTCTTCCTTATCTGCCAGAGGAAAAGGTCGAAGACTTGCCACGTTGCCATTCCAGAAGTTCATGAAGAAGCTTCACCAATTATTGAAGGTTTCAGGCACGTGGAAGCAAGATAAACACGAAGGAGAAAGAAGGCTTATCTCAAGTCGAAGTCGAAGGCTCTTCTCATTCTATAAAACGAGAAGGAGAGCGTCAAGCGGATTCGATATCGGCAAACATCGGTGAATATCGCTGCAGAACACCAAACATCCGCACCCACTCCACTCATACTCCACTTCCACTTCCACCATGCATAGCTTAGTCTCAGGAGTCCTCTGAGATTAGCAACCACCACCACGAATAAGTTAGAATCCACTACCGTTGTATAATACCACCCTTGTAAATTAGCTTGTGACGGAGGTCCTCGCCATCCTCTCCTGCTTGTAAGGTAATAAGGTTTGTGCTAAGTGCTTGGGGTTTCTCGAAAGGGAAAGCCGTATGTAAGCTTGTTTGCTTTAATGGAGCGTTTTAGCTTTGAGAATCCCCCTCGCTTCGTAGCCGTCCATGTAAGTTTGAGTCTATGCTATGGACCCTAGAGGAGAAGCCTCTGTGCGTATTGTTCTTGTATTGTTCTCGTGTTAGCCCAGGTAGCGGCGTTTTAGAGAACTCTGAAAGAACTCTGAGTCACAGAGAAGTGTTCCCTTCGGGTGGACCGCCTGGGGAGACGATAGACGTCTTAGCGTTCTACGTCACGACGGAAAACGGCTATCAGGTCAGCGTTAGAGGGATAGGATGAGCTGCTGTTTTTGTTGAAGAGAGCTAGTGATGCATACGGTGAGTACCGAGTAGGATCAACACAAGCATAGTCGCACGCTTAGATAGGAAAGTCCGTATCACCTTGTAAAAGATCCCGTGAATTTTATTTCCGCATATCATCCCGCATCGCGCTAGAGAATATTAGCTAATTGAGTTCACTAATAATCACGCACTCACTCATATTCGGGCACACATCGCTATCGCTGAATATCCCTCACGCATACTTCATCTTTACCCAGTAGAAGAAGTGCTCGAATAGTAGCAAGAATTTGCTAATTAAGAACATAATAATCAAGCACTCATTTTGCACTCACTCCACGGTGCCTTGCATAGTGAAGCATAGTAGAAATATTTTGAAGTGCCGAGCCACTCCCACGTGAAGTGCTCTTGCGCTATTCATAATATTCTGAATTTGAATAGTGTCCAATATTTTGAATAGTGACACGAATTTGAATAGTAATACTTAAATTTGAATAGTGCTATGAATAGTAACTCATGAATTTTAAAATTTGAATTTCGAATCCGAATAATACCCAAAGTGGTTCTTCATATATATATAATTATATAATAAATTATTATTGTGTTTGTGTAGTATCGATTCGGGTTAATAATATTGGAAGTATATTACAGTTGAATACCTTGTTCATAATGGAAGAATTAGATAGCCAAATCGGGAGCTATGAACAAAAGATAAAGAATATCCCTAATGAATACTTTACTAATGGAATAAGCAAATGGCCTGCTATAAAAGAAAAAGAAGTTTATTTTATAAGGGAAATTTATAGACTTAATCAACTTAAGCAAGAAGTTGAGTTGAATATAAATAACAAGAAAAACATTGAGGATCACAAAGATATAAATACTATGCAAAATAATATTAAAGATAACGATATAAGTGAAGATGAGCAATGGGAAATAAATAATAAGTTATTGTTAGAAAGTTATGAAGAAGATGTAGATAATGCTGAAAATTATAAAGATTTTATAGATTCTTTAGGAGATGAAGAATTATGCAACCGGATAATGCTATGGAAGGTTTAGATATAATATCTAATAATATGGACAGTTCTAAAGAACTAAAAACTGGATTAATGGACCAAGATAATTGTGTACATGATTGGATAAAAGGTAGAGGTGACTATAATATAAAGTGTACTTTCTACATATTCTATCCTAGTCAAGAAAATAGAGCTACATGCAGTACATGTTTAAAGCAAGCATGTGTTTCATGTTTAAAAACAAATAATCAGAAATGGAGACATGAAGTAGAAATAGAACTAGAAGATAGAATATTAACAAGCAGAGTTAGAATTCTAGAGAATAGAATAAATAATTTAGAAGTAGAATTAGAATAACTAAGAACTAAGATAGAATTGAATGACATAAGTAAAAATGAAGAAAAAGCTTTTGGTAATACTGAATTAAAAGATCAAGCAGTATTAAATAAAAAATCAAAAGCAGTACTAAATAAAAATAATGATAAGACTATGTAATTAAAAAATGCCATACTAAATTTTGGAAGTAGATTTATAGTTAAGTTGCCATTCAAAGAAATAGTAGGTATAAGAATACCAGTAAAATTAAACTTAACCCCTACAATTACATATAAAACATTAGCATTATTAGATACCGGTTGCACAAAGAACTTAATACATGATAAATATTTTGTAAAATGCCCAGAAATAGTCCATACAATAGATCAAAATAAAGCGAAATGTTTACGGACATGTCGGAATAACAAGATTCCATAATCAAATAGCTTATAATGTTGAAATACAAATAAATAATACAAAGTATATAATAGATGAGATCACAATAAGAGATCTATCCGGGATAAATGTTGATATGTTGTTAGGTCTAAGATTTTTACAATTTTTCTGTACAAACAACAATCATATATGAGCAAGGAATTACATTTGTACCTTATCAAGATAATATCCCATACATAACAGAAGTGGTAAGAAATGTAAATTCTAATTTAGAAATTGAAGAAACCAATAAGAATACAAATGAAGAGTTAGGTTTAAATATAGAAGATTTTTATATAACAAACACATGTATAGAATGCTTTGGTTTACAATCCTTAGCGCCAAATTGGTATAGAGATATAAAATCTAAAAAAGATATAGATAAAATAGTTCAAAGATTGGAAGATATCCAAATAATTGGAGAAATACCAATGAAGCATTGGGATAAGAATGGTATAATATACAAAATTAACATAATAAACCCAAATTACATAATCAAGACTAGTCCTATAGAAGCAACCCCTAAAGATATAGCTGAATTTAAAATGCATATAGAAGAGCTACTAAAACTAAAAACAATAAGAGAAAGTCGAAGTCCTCATAGATCGTGACTTTTATAGTTAGAAATCATGCGAGAAATAGCTAGAGGAAAATCAAGAATGGTTATTAATTATAAAAGACTAAATGATAACACTATAGATGATGGTTATAATATCCCAAATAAACAAGAATGGATAAATAGAATACAAGGCTGTAAATATTTCTCAAAATTTGATTTAAAAAGCTGGTTTTTGGTAAGTAAAAATGGCGAGAAGAATCAATAGAGTGGACTGCTTTCACATGTCCTCAAGGTCATTTTGAATGGATAGTAATGCCTTTAGGATTAAAGAATGCCCCTGCATTATTTCAAAGAAAAATGCAAAATATATTTAATGAAAATCTAGAATTTATAATAGTTTATATTGATGATATTTTAATCTTCTCAAAATCTTACAAAAGAACATATAGCTCATTTAGAAACATTCTTTAGAAAGGTAGAACAACATGGTTTAATACTATCTAAAAAGAAAATGGAAATATGCAAAGAAAAGATAAACTTTCTAGGTCATGAAATTGAGAAGGAAAAATTCATTTGCAAGATCATATTGCTAAGAAAATTTTACAATTCCCTGATGTCATGAATGATAAGAAGACTTTGCAACAATTTTTAGGTATAGTAAATTATGCTAGAAATCATATTGAGAATTTAGCAAAGTTAGCTGGACCTTTATATGCTAAATTGGAAGGAAAAATGGACAAAAATATTTTAACTCTGAAGATATAAAGCTAGTAAGAATTATAAAAGAAAAAGTTAAAGATTTAAAACCCTTAGAGTTACCCTTAGAGGATAATTATTTTATTATAGAGACAGATGCATCGAATTAGGATGGGGTGCTATACTTAAGCAAAAGCCTAGTAAATATTCATCAAAGTTAGAAGAAAAAAATATGTAGATATGCTTCAGGTAAATATAAGTTAAAAGCAATAAATAATACTGATAGAGAAATTCTAGCAGTTATAAATGCTATAAATGCTTTTAGATTATACTTAGGTTTCAAAGGAATTTCTGAGAAGAAACTGATTGTGAAGCTATATGTAAATACTATAATAAAGTTAATAGCAAGAAAAGTTCAACTAGACGATGGGTTTTGTTTGAAGACATTATTACTGGAAATGGTTATAAAGTTATATTTGAGCATATAAAAGGGAAGGATAATATCCCGCCTCGACATATTTTCACGATCATCCTTTTTTTGCGAGGAATGAAGAGGGATCAAGCCCTAGTCCATATGAAACCGAATTTTACCATTTTGGAAATGATAATAAGCTAAGAATCTTTCCACCAAATACCTTTAACTTCAAACCAAAAAATAATGTTATCTTAGATAATGTTCAACAATGCATATTAGATAATTTCTCGTATCAATATAATACTAAAAAGGAAGATAAAGGTTATATGTTAGCAATATTAAATAGCCCGGCGAGAATATTTTCATATGATTAATGGAAAAATACAACCAAGAATAACACCTAAAAATAAAGAAGAGAATCCTTTGTATGTTATATATGAAGGAGCAAGGCCGAGAATTTACACAAAATATGAAGAAGTTATAGCCCAAAAAATGGAAAGAAAGAATAAAGGGGGAATACAATGGAAGAAATATACAGAAGTTGATGAAGCTTTATCATGGGCAAGAAGTTTGATAGGAATAAATTACTTCATAGAGCCGAAGCAAAAGAATATATTCAAAAGCATAAAAAAATAAATGAGAATAATATCAATATGACCAGTACAAATACTTCAGAAAATTTGGTTCATCAAGAGTTCCCTCATATAAAGATATTGCAAAAAAAAAAGATATATTGAATGAAGATATTATTGAGAGAAAAATAAAAGAAAGGCTAGAAGTTATACTTCCTCAATTAAAGCAAAATATAAATGAAGAAGTTTTGCAAGAAGCAAGACATGAAATAAATGAAAAATTTCAATCCATATGCCAAGAATATGAGGAAAATATAAAGAAAGATTATGAGGAATATATAAAGAAAGATTATGATTCAAAAATGAATATAAATATATATCGATTATGATAATAATGAGCAAGAAGATAATGAAATGATAGATGAGAACATGTTAGATATTCGTGGTCATGGGCAACCACCAGAATATTAATAAACCCGAGGATACGGATTTTGAAGATATTGATTAAATAAGCAAAATCAATATATTGGAAGTTCTATGAATATATATATTATTTGCATATGTTGATAAGGTGTTATCAACAATTTGTTCGGGGAATATTACCATACACATGCGAGCATTGATTTGATGTTTTGCAACATCAATCAATTGGGCGTGGAAGACCATATCCATACTCCGTGAAAAATTTTCAAAAAATATGATTAAAGATAATTCATACGATTGAATAACATAAACATCGGCTATTGTCGTCAACATCCGATGACTCATCAGACTTCATCGTGAATTCAAGGACGATGCATGCCAGCAATACTCTGGTGAAGCTACGATGAACGTCGCTATCCATGCATGCTTCACATCAATTATTGAAGACCCTCAGAGCTCGCACAAAATTTAAAGGCGGTGTCATTTTCATGCAACAGTATAAGATGATAATCGAAGGCGACATCCTGAAGGTTCGCCTGAAGATAGTGATGAAGGCATTCCACCAATTATTGAAGGTTTCACCGCGGAAGCGAGATAAACACGAAGGACGCTGAAGGCTTATCTCGTCGAAGTCCCGAAGGCTCTTTCGTTCTATAAAACGAGAAGGAGAGCGTCTGCATTCGACATCGGCAAACATCGGCAAACATCGCTGCGGAGAACACCAAAGATCCGCACCCACTCCACTCATACTCCACTTCCACTTCCACCATGCATAGCTTAGTCTCAGGAGTCCTCTGAGATTAGCAACGACCACCACGAATAAGTTAGAATCCACTACCGTTGTATAATACCACCCTTGTAAATTAGCTTGTGACGGAGGTCCTCGCGATCCTCTGCGACTTGTAAGGTAATAAGGTTTGTGCTAAGTGCTTGGGGTTTTCGAAAGGGAAAGCCGTATGTAAGCTTGTTTGCTTTAATCGAGCAGTTTTAGCTTTGAGAATCCCTGCTTTTCTCAGAGCCGTCCATGTAAGTTTGAGTCTATGCTATGGACCCTAGCGGAGAAGCCTCTCAGGCGTATTGTTCTTGTATTGTTCTCGTGTTAGCCCGGTAGCGGCGTTTTAGAGAACTCGAAAGAACTCGAGTCACAGAGAAGTGTTCCTTCGGGTGGAAGCGCCTGGGGGAGACGATAGACATCTTAGCGTTCTACGTCCACGACGGAAAACGGCTATCGGTCGGCGTTAGAGGGATAGGATTAGGCGCTGTTTTTGTTGAAGAGAGCTAGTGATGCATACGGTGAGTACCGAGTAGGATCAACATAAGCATAGTCGCACGCTTAGATAGGAAAGTCTGGTATATACTATCATACACATGCCAGAGTTTTGATTTGATGTTTTGCAACATCAATCAATTGGGCGTGGAAGGCCATATCCATACTCCAGTGAAAAATTTTCGAAAAATACTCTTGAAGACCATGCGACCAGAAAATATAATCAAAGACGATGCATGCCAGCATTAAACATTCTGGAGAAGCCACGACGAGCGTCGCTATCCATGCATGCATGACATCAATTATTAAAAGACTCTCAGAATCCTCATGAAGACGGAGTGTCACCATCAAGCGATAGTACAAGTCAATTATCGAAGACCATGCATCTGATGACGATGAAGCCAGACGACGAGATGTCGCTTTCACCTCGAAGACTCGCCAGAAGATAACCATGACAACGATAATTGAAGACGAAGGACAACTCAGCTCAAGGACACTTCAGAAGCCTGAAGATAGTGATGAAGGCATTCCACCAATTATTGAAAGTTTCACTGTGAAGCAGATAAACACGAAGGACGTGAAGGCTTATTCGTCGAAGTCCCGAGAAGGCTCTTCTCGTTCTATAAAACGAGAAGGAGAGCGTCTGCATTCATTATCGGCAAACATCGGTGAAGATCGCCTGCAGAACACCAGCATCCGCACCCACTCCACTCATACTCCACTTCCACTTCCACCATGCATAGCTTAATCTCGTGAGTCCTCCGAGATTAGCAACCACCACCACGAATAAGTTAGAATCCACTACCGTTGTATAATACCACCCTTGTAAATTAGCTTGTGACGGAGGTCCTCGCGATCCTCTCCTCGCTTGTAAGGTAATAAGGTTTGTGGTAAGTGCTTGGGGTTTCGAAAGGGAAGGCCGTATGTAAGCTCGTTTGCTTTAATGGAGCAGTTTTAGCTTTGAGAATCCCTGCTTTTCTGTAGCCGTCCATGTAAGTTTGAGTCTACTCTAAGGACCCTAGAGGAGAAGCCTCCGTGCGTATTGTTCTTGTATTGTTTCGTGTTAGCCCGGGTAGCGTTTTAGAGAACTCGAAAGAACTCGAGTCACGTAAAAAAGTGTTCCCTTCGGGTGGAAGCGCTGGGAAGACGATAGGCGTCTTAACGTTCTAAGTCGACGACGAAAACGGCTATCAGGTTAGCGTAAGAGGGATAGGATTAGCTGCCGCTTTTGTTGAAGAGAGTTAGTGATGCATGCGGTGAGTACCGAGTAGGATCAACACAAGCATAGTCGCACGCTTAGGCAAGAAAGTGTGGTATCGGCCTTGTAAAAGATCCCGTGAATTTTATTTCCGCATATCATCCCGCATCGCGCTAGAGAATATTAGCTAATTGAGTTCACTAATAATCACGCACTCACTCATATTCACGCACACATCGCTATCACTGAATATCCCTCACGCATACTTCATCATTACCCACCGAAGTGCTCGAATAGTAGCAAGAATTTGCTAATTAAGAACATAATAATCAAGCACTCATTTTGCACTCACTCACGAAGTGCCTTGCATAGTGAAGCATAGTAGAAATATTTTGAAGTGTCCGAGCCACTCCCGCGTGAAGTGCTCTTGCGCTATTCATAATATTCGAATTTAAATAGTGTCCAATATTTTGAATAGTGACACGAATTTGAATAGTATTACTTGAATTTGAATAGTCTTTGTGAATAGTAACTCGTGAATTTTAAATTTTGTTTTTCGAATCGAATAATTCCACTATACTATAAATAATTTATTGTGTTAGTCGGATTCAGGTTAATAAATTATATTACAATTAAATACCTTGTTCATAATGGAAGAATTAGATAGCCAAATCAGGAGCTATGAACAAAAGATAAAGAATATCCCTAATGAATATTTTATCAATGGAATAAGCAAATGGCACGCTATAAGAGAAAAAAGAAGTTTATTTTATAAGGGAAATTTATAGACTTAATCGGCTCAAGCATGAAGTTGAGTTGAATATAAATAACAAGATAATCATTGAGAATCACAAAGATAAAAATATGATGCAGCATAATAATATTAAAGAGAATGAGATAAGCGAAGATGAGCAATGGGAAATAAATAATAAGTTGTTATTAGAAAGCTATGAAGAAGAAGTAGATAATGCTGAAAATTATAATAATTTTTATAGACTCCTTAGGTGATGATGAACTAAGTAATTTAGACAATGCTATGGAAGGTTTAGATATAATATCTAATAATATTGACAGTTACGAAGAGCCAAAAATTGAATTAATGGACCAAGATAATTGTGTACATGATTGGATAAAAGGTAGAGGTGACTATAATATAAAGTGTACCTCGTGCATATTCTATCCTAGTCAAGAAAATAGAGCTACATGCAGTACATGTTTAAAGCAAGCATGTGTTTCATGTTTAAAAACAAATAATCAAAAATGGAGACATGAAGTAGAAATAGAACTAGAAGATAGATTATTAGCAAGCAGAGTCAGAATTTTAGAGAATAGAATAAATAATTTAGAAGAAGAATTAGAAGTTTTAAGAACTAAGATAGAATTCAATGATATAAGTAAAAATGAAGAAAAAACTTTTGGTAATACTGAATTAAAAGATCAAGCAGTATTAAATAAAAATCAAGCAGTCTTAAAAAATAATAATGATAAGACTATGCAATTAAAAAATGCCATACTAAATTTTGGAAGTAGATTTATAGTTAAGTTGCCATTCAAAGAAATAGTAGGGATAAGAATACCAAGTAAAATTAAACTTAACCCCTACAATTACATATAAAACATTAGCATTATTAGATACCGGTTGCACAAAGAACTTAATACATGATAAATATTTTGTAAAATGCCCAGAAATAGTCCATACAATAGATCAAAATAAAGCAGAAATGTCTACTGATATGTCTGGAATAACAAGATTTCATAATCAAATAGCTTATAATGTTGAAGTACAAATAAATAATACAAAGTATATAATAGATGAGATCACAATAAGAGATTTATCCAAGATAAATGTTGATATGTTGTTAGGTTTAAGATTTTTACAATTTTTCTGTGCAAACAACAATCATACATGAGCAAGGAATTACATTTGTACCTTATCAAGATAATATCCCATACATAATGAAGTGGTAAGAAATGTAAATTCTAATTTAGAAATTGAAGAAACCAATAAGAATACAAATGAAGAGTTAGGTGTAAATATAGAAGATTTTTATATAACAAACACATGTATAGAATGCTTTGGTTTACAATCCTTAGCGCCAAATTGGTATAGAGATATAAAATCTAAAAAAGATATAGATAAAATAGTTCAAAGATTGGAAGATATCCAAATAATTGAAGAAATACCAATGAAGCATTGGGATAAGAATGGTATAATATGCAAAATTAACATAATAAACCCAAATTATATAATTAAGACTAGTCCTATAGAAGCAACCCCTAAAGATATAGCTGAATTTAAAATGCATATAGAAGAACTGCTAAAGCCGAGAGCAATAAGAGAAAGCGAAGTCCTCATAGATCGCCAGCTTTTATAGTTAGAAATCATCTTTGAAATAGCTAGAGGAAAATCTAGAATGGTTATTAATTATAAAAGACTAAATGATAACACTATAGATGATGGTTATAATATCCCAAATAAACAAGAATGGATAAATAGAATTCAAGGCTGTAAATATTTTTCAAAATTTGATTTAAAAGCGAGGATTTTGGCAAGTAAAAATGGCGAGAAGAATCAATAGAGTGGACTGCTTTCACATGTCCTCAAGGTCATTTTGAATGGATAGTAATGCCTTTAGGATTAAAGAATGCCCCCGCATTATTTCAAAGGAAAATGCAAAATATATTTAATGAAAATCTAGAATTCATAATAGTCTATATTGATGATATTCTAATCTTCTCAAAATCTTACAAAGAACATATAGCTCATTTAGAAACATTCTTTAGAAAGGTAGAACAACATGGATTAATACTATCTAAGAAGAAAATGGAAATATGCAAGGAAAAGATAAACTTTCTAGGTCATGAAATTGGAGAAGGAAAAATTCATTTGCAAGATCATATTGCTAAGAAAATCTTACAATTTCTCGATGTCATGAATGATAAGAAAACTTTGCAACAATTCTTAGGTATAGTAAATTATGCTAGAAATCATATTGAGAATTTAGCAAAGTTATTTGGACCTTTGTATTCTAAACTAAGGAAAAATGGACAAAAATATTTTAACTCTGAAGATATAAAGCTAGTAAGAATTATAAAAGAAAAAGTTAAAGATTTAAAACCCTTAGAGTTACCCTTAGAGGATAATTATTTTATTATAGAGACAGATGCATCGAATTAGGATGGGGTGCTATACTTAAGCAAAAGCCTAGTAAATATTCATCAAAGTTTGAAGAAAAAAATATGTAGATATGCTTCAGGTAAATATAAGTTAAAAGCAATAAATAATACCGATAGAGAAATTCTAGCGATTATAAATGCTATAAATGCTTTTAGATTATATTTAGGTTTCAAAGAATTTACAAGAAGAACAGATTGTGAAGCTATATGTAAATACTATAATAAAGTTAACAGCAAGAAAAGTTCAACTAGAAGATGAGTTTTGTTTGAAGACATTATTACTCGGAAATGGTTATAAAGTTATATTTGAGCATATAAAAGGGAAGGATAATATCCCGCTCGACATATTTTCACGATCATCCATTTTTTGGGGAATGAAGAGGGAATCAAGCCCTAGTCCATATGAAACTGAATTTTATCATTTTGGAAATGATAATAAGCTAAGAATCTTCCCATCAAAGACCTTTAACTTCAAACCAAAAAATAATGTTATCTTAGATAATGTTCAAGAATGCATATTAGATAATTTCGGTATCAATATAATACTAAAAGGGAAGATAAAGGTTATATGTTAGCAATATTGAATAGTCTGGCAGAATATTTTCATATGATTAATGGAAAAATACAACCAAGAATAACACCTAAAAATAAAGAAGAGAATCCTTTGTATGTTATATATGAAGGAGCAAGGCCAGGAATTTACACAAAATATGAAGAAGTTATAGCCCAAAAAATGGAAAGAAAGAATAAAGGGGAAATACAATGGAAGAAATATACAGAAGTTGATGAAGCTTTATCATGGGCAAGAAGTTTGATAGGAATAAATTACTTCATAGAGCCGAAGCAAAAGAATATATTCAAAAGCATAAAAAAATAAATGAGAACAATATCAATATGACCAGTACAAATACCTCATTTGGTTCATCAAGAGTTCCCTCATATAAAGATATTGCAAAAAGATATATTGAATTGAATGAAGATATTATTGAGAAAAAAATAAAAGAAAGGTTAGAAGCTATAATTTCTCAATTAAAGAAAAAATAAAAAAAGAAGAAGTGCTACAGGAAGCAAGACATGAAATAAATGAAAAATTTCATTCCGTATACCAAGAATATGAAGAGAATATAAAGAAAGATTATGAGGAATATATAAAGAAAGATTATGATTCAAAAATAAATTTAAATGTATCCGATTATGATAATAATGAGGAAGAAAATAATGAAATGATAGATGAAACCGTGTTAGATATTCGTGGTCATGGGCAACCACCCAGAATATTAATAAACCCGAGGATACGGATTTTGAAGATATTGCTTAAATAAGCAAAATAATATATTGGAAGCTCAATCCCAATGAATATATTTGCATATGTTGATAAGGTGTTATCAACAATTTGTTCGGGGAATACTATCATACACATGCACGAGTTTTGATTTGATGTTTTGCAACATCAATCAATTGGGCGTGGAAGACCATATCCATACTCCAGTGAAAAATTTTCAAAAAATACTCTTGAAGACCATGCGATAGAAAATATAATCAAAGACGATGCATGCGTTGATTAAACATTGACGGAGAAGCCACGACAATTGTCGCTATCCATGCATGCATGACATCAATTATTAAAAGACTCTCGAGAATCCTCATGAAGACGGAGTGTCACCATCAAGCGATAGTACAAGTCAATTATCGAAGACCATGCATCCGATGACGATGAAGATTGAACGACGAGATGTCGCTTTCACCTCGAAGACTCGGTTTAAGATAACCATGACAACGATAATTGAAGACGAAGGACAACTCAGCTCAAGGACACTTTAAGCATGAAGATAGTGATGAAGGCATTCCACCAATTATTGAAAGTTTCACCGCGGAAGCGGATAAACACGAAGAAGCCCTTGAAGGCTTATCCGCCGGTCCCGAAGGCTCTTCTCGTTCTATAAAACGAGAAGGAGAGCGTCTGCATTCATTATCGGCAAACATCGGCAAACATCGGTGAATATCGCTGCGAAGAACACCGGCATCCGCACCCACTCCACTCATACTCCACTTCCACTTCCACCATGCATAGCTTAGTCTCAGGAGTCCTCTGAGATTAGCAACCACCACCACGAATAAGTTAGAATCCACTACCGTTGTATAATACCACCCTTGTAAATTAGCTTGTGACGGAGGTCCTCGCGATCCTCTCCTGCTTGTAAGGTAATAAGGTTTGTGCTAAGTGCTTGGGGTTTCCCGAAAGGGAAAGCCGTATGTAAGCTTGTTTGCTTTAATGGAGCAGTTTTAGCTTTGAGAATCCCTGCTTTTCTGTAGCCGTCCATGTAAGTTTGAGTCTATGCTATGGACCCTAGAGGAGAAGCCTCTGTGCGTATTGTTCTTGTATTGTTCTCGTGTTAGCCCAGGTAGCGGCGTTTTAGAGAACTCTGAAAGAACTCTGAGTCACAGAGAAGTGTTCCCTTCGGGTGGAACTGCCTGGGGAGACGATAGACGTCTTAGCGTTCTACGTCACGACGGAAAACGGCTATCAGGTCAGCGTTAGAGGGATAGGATTAGCTGCTGTTTTTGTTGAAGAGAGCTAGTGATGCATACGGTGAGTACCGAGTAGGATCAACACAAGTATAGTCGCATATATATATATATATATATATATATATATATATATATATATATATATATATATATATATATATATATATATATATATATATATAACTATTAGTTCATAGCTAGCTACAAAATACCAAATTTTGTAGCCGGACCACAACTAACGAGCCGAGCGCGAACCGGCGCACCAGGGTACCGCCCCATGCATTTATCCAGCCATCGCAGGTCGTAGGTCACGCGCGTGACATTGATTTCGGTCCCCTCGGTAATCCACATGCATGCATGCATTAATTAAATCCCTTGATTTGTGCCATTGTTTCCACCGGCAACAAAAATACTACATTGGCGGATCAGTCATGGCGCAGAACCCATTCCATCCCTGCTCCCTGGCGACCGGCGGCTGTCCTGCCACAACTCGACGCCGCCGGAGGCGGCCCACACCCCCGCGACGCGACCGGCGACAGCCCTGCTGGCCTCTCTACGACGCGACCAACAGCCTCCCAACTCCCTCATCCCTCACCGGCGGCCGTGACAGCTTCTCTGGCACGGCCACGGCGGTTCCTCATTCAGCCCGGCGGCCACAGCTTCTGCTTCCCCGTGCTCTTCCTCGACCTCGCGGCGGACTGCACCGACGACCCCGGCGCGGCCTTCGTACATCGATGGAGGCCGATGGTGTCGTCGTGCCGGTATCTACACCATGCATGGGCGTCCGCTGGGTCGTGAGCAATGAGGCGCACGACGACATCCCGTCGTTCCTTGGCGCCGGTGCCGGACTTCCCCACCAGTGCTGTCCGTGCAGGACACGCGCACGGATCCTGGGCAGCTGCCTCACGCTGGGGCTCTCCGTGCACCACGCCGTCGGCGACATGCGGATCCTGGACCAACTTCTCCGTGCATAAGAAAGCCAGCTTCACGGATCAGACACATCAAGGCCATGCTGTTCCTGGCGTGGCTGCCTGCACCGCCGTGGCCGCCGGGTACAGGCGGCGCGCTGCTGCTATACGTCGCGTCGATCTTCTCGTGCGACCAGGTGCTGGCGTACATGCTGCTGGCCGCCGCGTTGCAGGCCTCCGTCGTGGCAAGCGCGGCCAGCCCGATCTGCAGGCGATCGGCCAGGGATCAAATTCCGGTGACATATATATATTATAGTTATAGAGTTATAGTAATTCACTTCTATCTTCTATGCATGTGTACACTAATTCATGTATTCTCGTAACTACCTTGTTCCCTATCTTGCATGCGCACACTTACAGCAGATCCAGAATCACCGTAGATAATTCCTGTATTAGATCTTCATGTGTTATGTATTAACGATGAACGAGATGTTTGTATTTGATTTTGTTAATTTTTCTCTGGTTATACAGTTGCAAAGCACCAAATTGTGCACGATTCTCGTATATATTCTTGGTGCAGATCCTGGTAACTATATTTCTAAGTGCCGATTCTCGTAAATATTATTAATGCAAATTCTCGTAAATATTATTAGTGAGGATTGTCGTAAATATTATTAGCACAAATTCTGGTGAATATTTGAAAATGCAAAATCTCATAAATCCTTTGTATTTGTAGTGCAGATTCTCGTAAATATTGTTTCTTCAGTGATGAAAAGTAGTAAATCCACTATAGTAAATATTTATGAGTGGAGATTATTCATAAATATTATTATTGCAAATTCTCGTAAAAGTAGTTCTTACTCTAGATTCTCGTAAAATATATATATGCTAATGCCAGTGATTAGTTTAAGGATGGCAACGGTTCGGGTTCGGATCGGGTGGAGTCTCCGTGCACCCAAAAAACCGAAACCCGAAATCGAAAAACCAAAACCGAAACCGAAACCAATTCGGGTGGAAATCTATCACCAAAAACCAAACCCGCGGATAAACCGAAACCCGAGCGGTTACCCGAAACCCGCGGATAACCCAAAACCGAGCGGATACCCGTAGATATATACACATATTCACATGTATAAATAAGAGACAACAAATAATAAATATTTTCATGAGTCAACTTTGAATAAATTAATAATTTAAGTAAATACGTTACTATTAACATATTATAAAACATGAGTTTTAATTCTAAATGATTTATTTCGGATATCCATTGGATATCCATGGGTGAAAAACTAAACCCGAAACCAAACCCGAAACCGAAACCGAAACCGAACCTAAAAACCGTGGGTGAAATTCCAGCACCAATATATATATTAATATTTGGTCTTGTGTTTCCAATATTTGTCTGGCCCCCATTACTATTTTGCTGGTTCCGCCACTAAAGGGAAGTACAATAAGTCAATAATAGGATTGAGCCTCGCTTAACTAGCTGTGTGTGGGAGGTCTGGTCATGCACCCAATTATATCTAGGTTTAAATCCTCGCTTAGCATTAGGATGGGAAGGCAAGGTGAGGATGGCCATTTGATTTGCATGCCGAGGAACAAATGATTAGCATGGCAGGGCGGTAGCCACCAGCTCGGTGGCAAGGCGTAGAGGTTGTTGGGCGGTGACGGGGAACTAAGAGAAAACAAGCAGCAGTCAGGAGGAAGGAACGTCAGGAACATTGGATCTTGGTCCAACAGCTGATTTTTGCCGCCTGAAAAAGTCAAAAAAAAAAAAAAAAAAAAAAAAAACAAAGGGGCGTGCCGATGGTATAGCTACTCCCATTTTCCAACTATACTTCCAAAAAGTCGAAAAGTCAAGTGATTTCAACTTTATCCAAATTTATATGGAAGACTATTGACACTGATAATAAAAAATAGTTTCAATAGATTAATGATGTATGGCATATATTTTTATAAATTTTGTTTGTGATATAAATATTAATACTAATTATTATAAATTGGGTCCAACTTTAGTTAAGTTGATCGGCACGAATCCGTAGTTGCCAGTGGTCGCCCTACCTTGGGTCCACCGCAAATCCCCACCCCAGGTGGCCAGGTTGAGCCGGCGGCGCCATGGATGGCAGGTTCGAAGCGAACTGCTGTTTGCTGCTGCCAACGAGGAAGTTAAACATTGAATCTGAATCGTACTTCGTTTCGTTGTTTGGGCTTTTGGAGTTTTGGGCCTTGACATGTCACATGTGGCACGGTAGCGAGCCGGCAAGCGGCGATCAGACTATTCTGCGATCACGAGCGGGCGAGCGGCGGCGATCATCACGGTAAGCCAAATCTCCCTCGATGTCGCCCTACCTTAATTCTTTTCCGTCCTCCGCCACTGGTAGTTGCATGTTTTTTGGATGAAAGGAGTACAGCAGAACTTCGTTTTGTTTATCATATTTTGATCTTAACGCCTGACGACTGACAAGTACAGGGTAAGGCACGTTTTGTGTAGACCACGTACAGTTCCTGACAAAATCGTCAGCTGTTCTCGTGCAGCCAAAGCAGATATTTTACTGCAGTATAAGTAGCAACGAAAGTACTCAATCATAGACCGATCATAGCCAAAGGAGACACATTTACCAGAGACTAAAGAGTATCAGTTTTAGTATGGACCATCACAGCTGGATCGACCAGGGACGAAACATGCATGAGGACAAAACCGGGTCGTGTTTAAGCACAAACAGGTCCAAATCCATTGGAGAAACACAGAGCAGACCTTCTGTGTGAACTCATTGCATCGTTCGTCCGTCGGCAACAAAACATGTATGCCAGATAATTGACTCCAGTCATCTTGGACATGGGACTGACAGGGGAGGAAAACACGTTTGGGAAGATGGTAGCAACAAGGGAAAACACCTTTCGGATGTGATCATGCCATTCTATTGTATATTGTTGGTAGCACTTGGGGATCACCAGCATGAAGTGTTTTACATGGCGATGTGCATGAATAGTTGGCATGGATGCTGTGACTTAGCCCTTGTAGCCTCTCAGAGAGAAATATGATTTTTATTTCATGGTTGTTTGGACTTGTGGAAGATGCACAAACATCATGAAATGTACATGACGCTCATCCTTTGCATATGTATAAAAAGATTATCGGATCACGTATTGAGGGCATGAGAATTGTGAACTGGTACACGTGATTGTCCATCGTCAGATGTAAATGTTCATGAAGCAGTTGTGTGTGCGGTATAAATAATAAGGTTTGCTCAGAATGCAGCCATCTCTAGGCAGTAATTAATAAGTAAACTTTTTCAGCTAATTAAATTTGAGATTTTGGAGTGGAACAAAACACTGGCATGACTATGTGAGAGCCACAATGATTTAGCTAGGTCATATTTAAAGGAGGAAGGCTATTACATCAATCGACTGCACTAATGTTCACCTGACATGTTTGTTCCTAGGATATACCGTATTAATTTTTTTCGAAACCAGGCACTTTGGCCCGTTCTGCATTAAGAGAAAAAGGAATGTTTGATTACATCCTTGCGAGCGCCATAGCGAGATGCATGGGCGCTAACAAGGCAGGGGTACACTAACACAAAGCACCGGCCACGACGGTGGAGCTTAGAGGGTTGTAACTCTAGAGGAAACTAAATCTTGCGACAAAGTAGGAGGACCGCTAGCCGGCTATCCCGTCCTCCTGCCCGCCTTGGTCAGCAGGTTGCCCTTCCAGGCCGGGATGCGCGCCGCCACCCGGGCCGACAATGCGCCGCTCAACGTCCCCCGCCAAGCCGCCCGACCGAGAGGAACCCCCAAGTAGGCGACTGGGAAGTCCTGGCGACGGCAGGGGAAGACCTGCAGAATCGCAGTGATGGCCTCGCTCGGTGCAGCGGATCGAGTGATGACGCGACTTGTCCAGGTTTGTCGAGGCCCGAGGCCCCGCGAAGAGCTCCAAGATACGGCGGATGCAGAAGTCGGTGGGCGAGGGGAAAGGATGACCCACAAAGTCATCGGGTAGATGGAGGTCCCGCTCCCGACACGCGGCAACGGCGCCGAGCATGCCGCCCCGTCGGCCCCCGCGATGAGGGAGTTGGAGGACCTCCATGACGAAGATGAACGGGGAAGGGGGAGAGGGGGTCGCCCAGGCGTAATCCCCAAGCGTGTGAGATGCGCCGCCCGAGGCGGCCATTGACGAGGACCTTGGTGCCGGGCCGTGGAGGGTAGAGCGAGATCCAATCACGCCGACTGGGAAGCCCGCGTGCTCGAGGACCTCGAGGAGGAAGGGCCAGGCCACAAAGGTCAAGGCCTTGGCCAGTCCACCTTCAAGAACACCATAGGCGTCATTTGCGCTGCAGACAGCCCGGCCGCACCGTGGACCCGAGCCCGCAGGCTGCCCCGATGGTCACAAGAACGAGAAGCGGCGAGCGCAGAGGAAGACACGGCACCATGTGTCCCGGCGCCAGGGAGATGGAGGCACCCCCACCACCCCAACAGTGCAAGAAAGCGTAGACAAACCGGGAGCCAACTAGATCATCGTTTCACACATAAATCAAAGGCGGCGAGCTTGGTCTCCCGCAGCGCAGATGATGGAGGCCCGGTGGTTGAAGCAGATGGAGCGCACGGCATTGCGACGGTGATGGAGTTGAGTCCACGCGTTCCGTAACAGCAGGTGTGTGTCGCTCATCCGAAAACCCGGCGGCGACGGGTGCCGCGCTGGTGGTCACCGGCGCCCGGGCGCCCACGGCGGAGCACCGCGAACAGAAAGAGCACCCGAACAGCTTAGGCGCTTGTAGGTCGGCACATGACCCTCTGGCGGCCGGGCAGCCGCCGGTGACCTTGTCGTCCGAGTGGATGAGCCGCCGTTGTCGGGGGGCGGCCCTCCCACTTGTTGAGCCAAAGATGCCTGCGCACGCCGCTTCCCGGCTCGGGGTCCCAGAGACCGACTTGGCCGCCTGGGGGGGAGCTCCGCCTGGGACCGGGCCATCCACCCGAGAGGTGCGTAGCGGCAAAGCAGCGAGGAGACGAGGGACCGCCTCGGGGCAGCTGGAAGGAGTCGACGAACGCCGATGGGTCGCCTCGCCGGCGGCGCGGCGGCATGGGAGTGAGAGACCGGTGCCGCGACCGCGGCACGCGGACGACGGGAGAGTCCCGCCGAGGGCTTGGGCGCGAGTAGAGGCGCCGAGGCAGGTGTGCAAATCAGTGGCGTGGTCGCCCGGCCGGCGGCCAGCCGCCCGCAGCAGCAGCACCGTGGTGGTGGTGCTCGGTGGTGCCGCCGCCGCATCGTAGCGGATTCGTGGCGGTGGAGTCCGTCAGGGGCCGGGTAGGCGGGCGTGACCGCCTCGTGGTCCGCATGGCGCAGCATGGATTCCACCGGGGGGAACGGGGCGGGTCGGGGAGGGCCACGAAGAGGGGGGGACAGCCAGAGGTCGCAGGAGAGGTGGCGGCCGGACCAGGCGAGGGCCGGCCGCATCCTTGCCGGAGTCCCGGAAGCGTGCCGCGGGGAGCCACCTCCCCCACCCGCCCACGCATCGGTCCGGGGGAGCCGACCGCGTGAGCGGCCATCCCGCGCAGCGCACAAGGCGCAACACGAAGAAAGGCCTCGACAGGGGCCCGTGAGGACGGACGCCCCTCGGAGATGAACATGGAGGGGAAGGGGAGGAGGACGGTCAGCGGCACCCCTCCCTCCGAGGCCCTGGCGGGGCACAACCGGCGCGGCGCTGGCGACCCTCCGGCGCCAGTCTTGCCGGAGCACGGGCCACCTGCCAACCGACCTCCCCGACACCAACCGGGCGGTGAGTCAAGGGCGGGAGCAAAGGGTTGCCGCAGGAGGTGGGCGTGGTGAGGGGCGCCGGAGCCGCATGTCCCCGGTGCCAAGCCCGCAGAGGGCATGAGAGGCTCCCAACCAAAGACGGAGGACCGCCGGCGTAGCGCCCGGTGCAGGCTGGGGTGGTAAGCGTCCGTCCGCCGGCGCAGAGTCGCCGACGCTACCACCACTAGGCGAGTGGTCGCGGCCCGGCCGCCAGCCCCAAGCAGTTGGCCATGGCCGGCCGGCCCGTGGCCGCATCGCCGATGTGGCCGCCGTCGTCGTCGTCGCCGTCCTCCATCGCCGTCCGGCCCCCGGGGCCCCGGTGGCGCAAGCTCGATGAAAGGCGATGACCCCGGTCAAGACCGGGTAGGTGTAGCAGCAGAGGTGCTCGGAGTCCGCGCAACCGCGGCGTGTGCCTCCGGATGAAGACGGTCCGCCGGGTCGACGAGGCGCGGCGCCAAAGACCGAGCGGTGCCGAAGTACTCTGAGTCGCCGCCGCCGGGGTGTCCCGTTCCGCGGTGTCTGGACCATCGCACAAGCGCGCCCAAGGACCGCCCGGGCAACCCTCGACGAGCGGGCGTGGAGAGGCAGCCCGCGCAGCGCCACCAAGCACGTGGAAGCGAGTTGAGCTAACCAGCCCCGGACGACGGGTCCGGGGCCTCCGAGGAGGGGCGCACGCCCCTAGCCCCGGAGTGGGCCAACACCTGGCCGCGTCAAGCCGGTCGCGGTGGAAGCGGACCACCGAACTCCCGAGGGGGGCACGGATGTGGACCGGAAGCCTCGTAACCGGTGATGCCATGCTCGTTGAAGAGGAAGTCGCGGATCGCAGATGGGGGCGCGTGGAGGCGATGAGCAGCGCCCCGCCACGGTGGGCAAACAAAGGACGCCGACCAACCGCCTCCGCCCAACCGGATCCCCCGGGTATGCTGGATGACGACAAAGTGCGCCACGGCGACGTGGCGACGCCCCGGTGACGATACCGAGGACACCTCCCCGTCGTCCGCCGCGGGCCGGGTTAGCCGGGCGGAACCAGCGGAAGAAGGTGAGGGTCGACCCGCCGGCCCCGGGAGGACAAGGTCGAGCCGAGGACGGTCTCGCTGGAGTAGGACGCCGCACGGACATCGACGCCAAAGGCGAGGTGGGCCGACGCCGCGGGGGAGGCTGGGGCACCGGTCACCGGGGCCGGAGGCGCCGAGGAGAGGGAAGTCCCTCCGAGGACCGTGTCATTGGAGCGCCGTCACCACGGATGCCCACATCCGCGCGCGGCGGGCGACGCCGCGGTGGGCGCCGGGAGCCCGCAGCGGTCCCGCCGAGGGGCGACCCGCCCGCGGGAGGCGCATGGGGAGCGGCATCGCTTGGACCCGAGGACGGCCGGAGGCCGACCGCAGACGCTGCCCCGTGACCCTCCCGCAGTGGCCGGCAACGACGAACGCACTTGGCCTTGACGTGTCGCGGGCGAGGCGCTGAAGCACCCGCCCACGAGCCCGCGGCACCGCCCCCGTGGGGAGAGGGTGGGGAGTGCGAGCGAGCTTCCTTCCCCGCTCCGGGCCGTGAAGAAGCCATCCGTTGTCCGGGACCCCGCGGCGTGGACTTGTGCGACGGCGGGAGCGGTTGGAAGGCGAAGGCGGAGTCGGTGGGCGGTGGAGGCGCTCGGAACACCGAGGTCGGCCGTGCCGGCCCTCCACCGCCGAGGAGGACGGTGGTGGCTCCCGGCCTCCCGGAAGGCCGACGGCGGCATGCATGAGGCCGGAGGAGCGCCAGTAGCGGCGGCGTTCTGGCACCAGCTGGGGGTGCCCTTCCGGGCCGGCCCGCTCACGGCAATGGCGCTCCACCCCCGCCGCAGCCCCCTGGCCGCCGGGCATGGGAAGTCGCCGCCGGCCTCGCACCCCGAGAGCGCTTCACAGCCGCTGAAGTGGAGGCGCCCTCACCCACCCAAGTTGGGGAGGGCGCCCCGCCTGGGTGCCGCAGTCCCCAACTCGGGTACCGCCGGCCGCGGAGGGGGGATGACGCCACCACCGCGAGGTGGACCACGCCGCCGGAGAGGAAGGGGGCGCCCCCGCCGGCCAGCGTAAGTGGAGGCGAGGAGGTCCCCGCCGATGGCGCCGAGGCCCACCGGACGCCGCCCATCTCGCCGCGAATGGCAGCGAGAGGATGGCCTCCTCCTCCTCCACACGGGTCGGCCCAGAGATCGGCGGGACCGGCCGGGCGGACGAGGACCCCGCGTGAGGCCGCCGGCGAGTGACCCCGACCCGGTCCCGCACCGGATCCGAAGGCCCCGCCCGGCGCCATTGCGGAGTCGCCGGCACGACCCACCGGGAGGGGCAGCCATGGAAGCGGGATCGAGGGCGAAATAGGGGAGAGAGGAGCTGGCAGCGCAGATCCCGGGTCGGACGGCGGGGCTACCTGCGGCCAGGAGATCCGGGCGGGAGCCCCGGGAAGGTGGCCGGTGGCGGCGGAGTGGCCGCCGGCGGGGGAGGGGAGTCGCCCTCGGGAGCTATCCTAGGACCCCTTTCCCGACTATCCAATATACCGTATTAATAAATAATACAATACTAGCGAGTATATAAGTGCATAGGTGTCACACAGAAAAGGAAAGTCATTTTGTTTTCAAACTGCAGACCATACAGTTCCTGGAAAAAATCAGCAGTTATTCTCTTGCAGCAATTGGGGATCCAATCAGGTGCGGGCCGACCTGCCAGCCTGCTCGACCCTACTGGAAAAATAGGCCTCGTGGACACCGTGGGTTCCTGCATCATGTCATGCGGGCTTAAGCAGCCCAGCCTGCAATGCCTAAGGGACTACAACGGACCGCCTAGATGAGCTTGCAACGGCCAGCATGACTTGGGTCCGCTGAGCATTGAGCACAAGCAGTCATCGAGCATCCGCCGAGGCAGCGCCAGGATGTCGGCTTCATAGTGACGACGGCGATCTTGACATCCCTACGGTGCAAGGTTATGAGTACAGGCGTTACACTGCCGAGCACGCATGCACATGGATGACTTGGCCGTCTGCTCGATGCCCCGCTGGGTGTGGCGCAGTTGTGCCACCGTGAGAGGCGCTTGACTGCGGCACAGACGCTAACACCGCCCAGCATAGACGCTTCCCTACCACTGTAGGTTCGGTCTGCGCCAGGGTGAAGCTATCGTGGGCCAGGGACAACGGACACGTGGTCCCTGCCGCAGCGCCGCAGACCAACCAGCCGGCATAGCTAGGGCGACGCTACATTGTGACATGCGCACTTCATCTTATAGTTGAGCAACGGGCCAGCCCGGCACGGGCCCTAGGGCACAGGCCCATGCTAGGCACGGGCCTGTTTGGCCCGTGTGCCGTCGGGCCGTGCCTCCATAGGCCAGCGTGCCTGCTAGCCGGCCCAGGCATGGCACGTGGGCCGATTTTCTTGCTAGGCCAGCCCGACAAGAACGGGCCCAAAAGCGACACCGTGCCGGCCCGAGGCCCAGAGAGAGGGGAAGGAGAGGCCGGGAGCTGGCAGCCGGTGGTGGATGCCATGGTCGACACCGCCGCCCGCCGCCGCTAGCAGCCATGCCCGATGCTACCGCCGGAATGCTAGATAACGTAGTGAGCACGGAAGTAGCGTGGCAGCCATGCCCGATGCCACCTTCCTATTCCAATTCCTTTTACAAGCCCAAAACTAATCGAATCCAGTCTCATGTCTCCGGTTCTGCTCCTATCCCTCTATGGCAAAGGGGCACGGTACCAA
Organism: Hyparrhenia diplandra; assembly: GCA_015847255.1. Classification (NCBI taxonomy): domain Eukaryota; kingdom Viridiplantae; phylum Streptophyta; class Magnoliopsida; order Poales; family Poaceae; genus Hyparrhenia; species Hyparrhenia diplandra. The sequence goes on from JADLZK010012337.1 coordinate 2,094,172, forward strand.
TGCTAGGCTCTCCTTTTAACGAAGTTAGGATCATTCTCATATATGGGCCGCAGAAGAGGCGAGCAGCTGGCAGCCGTGCTCAGTGCTGCCCGGTGGTGGAGGAGGTGGCCACGGCCGCTGCTGTGCTTGATGCCGCCACCGCTGTGCTTGAGGAGGTGGCATCCCGCGGTGAGGCAGGTCGAGCATGGGGGGGCAAGGAGGATGCGATCTTCATGGCTGCTTCATGCCGCCATGCTCGAGGTTAACGCATGCGAGGAGGAGCCTAGGAGGCGAGGTCGCGACTCGCGATGGAGTGAGCAGGAAGGGAGCACTAGAAGGATGCGTCCACCGGCTGCTCATCGTGATGCTAGGTGGGGAATATAGATAGGATAAGGATAGGGTTGTGGCCTTGTGGGCCGCTACCGAGCCTCGCTTGAAAAATCGGGCCATGCTGTGCCGCCCGGCGGGCCGAGGCAGCGGCCCAGGCATGGCCTGTTGAGTGCTTCGGGCTGGTCTGGAGCACGAAGAGGTCGGGTCGCGGCCGCGGCTTGAGCCGGGCCAAATTTCCATGCCTCGGCCGTGCCTCCAGGCCACGGGCCTTTTGCTCAGCTATGCTCCATCTCCATCCAGTTGGAGTGGAATGTGTACGGTTTTTGCTTCAGGAAGCCGCCCAAGGTAGGCCCATTCAAGTTCATATGCATCAGTCCACAAAAGCGTTGAAAGGCTTGAAACAACGGAATTCCTGTTTATCTTCCAGCAGATTTTCCATTCTGCCATCTTCCACTTTTTGTGTGGCTGTGATTGCTCCAAGATTGGTGCCCCATCCTGTTCCTGTCCATCTTTTGTGCGGATGTTTCATTTTGAGGCTTTTACGTGTATGCCATTATAAAAGTTGCACGTGGACGCGTATGCCACCTGGAAAGTTCAAATGGACCTGTGTGCCATGACGCGAACTTTTGTTATGCGGGTGCCATTCTGTCAAACACTTAACAGAGATGGAAATCGACATGTGGGACCGCCCAAATCACTTGACCATCTTACCCTTGGCACTTACAGAAAGGAGGAAAGGCATCCCATTGGTCGGTCGCGCGCTCCTCCCACGCCCCGACACCGACGCTTTCTTCCCCAACCCTAACCGGATCTCGGGGGCGCATCCATGGCGGCCGGCATCGCTGGGCGGCCGTGGAGGGCAGCGGGCGGGCGAGCGCCGCGCCGGGCGAAGCGGCGGCGCGGGCCGCTACGGGCGAAGCGGCTAGCGGGCGCGGGAGGGGCGCCGGAGCGCCCGCCGCCGCCGCGCCGGGCGCGGGCGGGCGAGCGCCCACGCCAGTGGGCGGGCAAGGGCCACGACGAACCGCGACGGGCCGGGCACCCAAGCGCGACGAGCCGCGCGGCCGCTCCGGCACCGCCAGCTCCCCCTCGCTTCCTCCTCTTCCCTTCCAACAAAGAGCTTGATCAAGGTAGCTTCTCCCTTCACTTTTGAGGACTTTATTTGTTTTTCTCTCTGTCCAGCTTATTTATTTGCTTTGACGAATGCATAAGTGACGAGCTTGTGCTATTGTTCATCGTAGGATGGACTCCGACACTAATTACAATCTAGAATTTTGGATTGATGAATGGTTTAGCTTTAACAAAGTTGTGGATGCTGATTTCATCAACTTCAGAGATCCGATTGATGAAGTTCTTGAAAGAGTATCCTCCTAAGGGTGGTGACATGTTGAGTCTTTATTATTTCGCAAGGATAGAAATGCCAGCATCCTACTTCGCTCTGACCAAGATGTACTTGAAATGTTTGCTAAAAATAAGGCTTCAAAGTGTTGCTTCTTGAGTGTTTCTTACCATAGCCCCGCCAGTGAGCCTCCCGAGGTACCACCGTGGGAATTTGGTGGTACTGCCCAATCGCTTGAAGCCCCATTCACCCCTTCATTGCAATGTCCTAGCCTAGCGTAACCTAGCCAAACTCATACTCAATCTATGGAAAAGAATTTACGGCTAACCCAAACCCATCCAATGAGCACGTGGGTGTCGATGATGAATGCTTCTATATTGAATGGACTCCCCAACTTCCAAAGTACCTTCCATCCCTCATAGTGGCACTAAACAAAGAGCAGAGGATAGTCATGATGAATCATATAGTGATGACGAATTTTTGTCCGATGATGAAGTAGAAGACATAGATGACATTGTCAAAGATAGAGAGCCTGCATCGAAACCTGATGTAAATTATGACAAGAAGGATCCTCCTATGGCAGTGGGCACATTGTATTCTGACATGAATGCTTTTAAGCTGGCTTTAGCTTCACATGCTTGTTTGAAAGAGTTCCATTATAACATTGAAAAAAGTGACCCATCTCGGTACAGGGTATATTGCAGTGGCCACCAATTGGGCTGTCAGTGGAGAATTCATGCCTCTACTTTGATGGATGGTGTCACAGTTAAGGTATAATTTATTTTTTTTATAACACCTTTATGTATTGATTTTTTTTTTTTTTTTTTTGCTAATGAATAACCTACTATTGTGTATATGTTGGCAGATCAAGAAGAACCCATACCCTCATAAGTTTTGTCAAAGCCAAAGGAGGGTAGGCACTTGTTTAGGAGTGACACATTTTTGGGTGTGTGACAAAGTGATTGACTGCTCAAGGAAGATCCAACTTTGCGCCCCAAAGAGCTGAAAAAGGAGGCTGAAAAGTAACTATAAAGCCGAGGTAACGAAGAGGAAAGTTTATCTAGGTAAGCAACTTGCTATGGATAAACTTTATGGCCCTTGGGACAAAAGTTTTGACAATCTGTACAGATTTAAGGCTCAAATTGAGGCAAGCAGTCCTGGATCCTTTGTTGTGATTGACCACCGTACCATCAATAATAAGATAAGGTTTAATAGGTTATTTTTTGCTATGAAAGCTTGTGTTGATGGATTTCTACGAGGTTGTAGGCCATATCTTGCAGTAGATAGCACATTTTTGAATGGAAGGTTCAGAGGCCGCTTGTGTGTAGCTTGTGCGGTTGATGGACACAACCTGGATGTACCCAAGAATTTGTTGGTGTCATTGACTCTAAAACAAATGACAATTGGGAGTGGTTTATGAAGAGGTTGAAGGAAGCTATAGGAAACCCAGTTGGGCTTACATTCTCGCACCGATTGTGGGCAAGCAAAGTGATGAATGGGGTTAGTGAGGTTTTTCCACATGCTTGAACATAGAGAGTGTATGTACCACCTAGTATAGAATTTCAAGAAACATTATAGTGGACAGGTTTTTGATGATCACCTATGGGCATGCATATTCTTGGAACCCTTACATGTTTGAGAAACATTATCAAGCAATGGCTGAAGCCAAACCGGCCAGAGCTATGAAATATCTTTAGGAAAACCATAAAAATTGTGGACCAGAGCCAGTTCTCCACATTGTCAAAGGTGGATTATGTTACTAACAACTTGGCCGAGTCCTTCAATAACTGGGTAAGCTTGCATTGCTTAAAATTTTCTTTTGCATTGACATCCCTATGTTGGGCTCCTTAAAATTGGTATGCTATGTTGGTAGGTAAAGGATCGGAAGGGCAAACACTTAGATGACTTGATGGACACCATTAGACAGATGATCTTGATTAAATGGAATAATAGGAAAAAGGTTGCTAGAAAGTTTGAAGGAAAGATCTTGCCTCATATAGTCCAGAAGTTGAGGGAAGACGGATACAACCTTGACATTGAAGTGATCACCCACTCACCGATGGCATTGCGTAAGTTTGTGCTAAGGAGAGTTCTCATGGCTTCAGGGTTTGTAGTGGACTTAACTCGAGAGGACATGTACCTGTAGGGCTTGGCAAGGGTTAGGAATACCATGCAAACATGCGATTGCTTACATCACATCAATTCCTGGGGCAAAACTTGAAGACTATGTGGATGAGTGCTACTCAGTTGAGAAATTCAAAGTTGCATATGAAGGTTCTGTGCCATGTATTCCTGACAAGTCCATGTGGCCCAAAGCCACCCATGGCTTCTTCATGCATCCTCCATTGCTTAAGTCAACTGGAGGGAGGAGGAAGAATAGGATGAAATCAGCTTTGGAGGGAGGTAGTAGCAGGAAGAGAGGAGGTACTGGCAAGAAACATGAGTGCCCAATATGCCATAAGTTAGGGCACCATTGGTACTCATGTAAGGATGGGGCTCTAGAAGACATAGCTGCAATGGAGGCTGAGAGGTAAACTTTTTACACATAGCTACACAATGACCATTGGTGCATTAGATAACCTTCTCTTATGTTTACCTATGCAATACAATACTTTATTTTAGGGGTCCACCAAAGAAAAGGCTGAAGAAAGCATGTCCCAATAACACAGAGACTAGCATTGTGGTGGCCAGTCCTGCATCAGGGATGGTATTCCCACCCAATGAGGCGGTGGCCAATGCTACACACAAAAGAAGGAACATAAAACCTTCTTCAGCAGATGTCAACAAAAGTACTTGTAGGTATGGTCTTAAGCTATTTTCACTTTGCTATACTATGTTCTTTTCAACCTCATTGATCTCCATTTCTTGCTTTCATACAAGATCTGGAACCGGATCCAATGACCCTTGTTCTCTCCAAATTGAGCAACCTCCTATTGTTCATCAAGACATTGGATCCGCATATCTGCGTGCAGGCAGTGCAGACACCAAAGAAGAGGAGAGGTGTCATCAAGAAGAAGCTAACACCAAAGAGGGCTCCGGTTGAGATAGCCAGCCCAGCCAGCCCAGCTTCAAACACTAGAAGCAAGAAGAAAATTCATCTGGAATGAATGTGATTCCTGAGCGTTCTTTTGGCAGTGGTCATGTAATTTAAGGCACTTGTGATTTCGAAACTAGCTACTATTTGTTAATGTTGTAGTACTTGTTGCTCTGAATGTTGATGATATGAACCGGTACTTGTTGCTATTATTCATTTCTGGTTTGTTACTTCCTATTAAATGGCGTGCTGTCCATTTTGTCTCCTGTCATGCGTAAATAAGTGGTGATCACGTTCCACTCTCCTTTTTTTTTTATTTATTTGCATGTAACATATTATCAAATGGAATGACTAATTTTTATTTACTTGTCGACTAATCTGTATGCATATATGTTTTTTCAAAATTATTTATGCAATATTATCAACCGGAGAAAGCAGTGCACAGGAACAACATGGCATACACGTACAGTTTTAAGAAGGGTAAAATGGTCTTTCTCCACCTCCGTTAGACTCTGTTACATTCCATTCCGTCAACAATGGCACCCACGTAACAAAAGTTCGCGTCATGGCACACAGGTCCATTTAAACTTTCGGTGGCATACGCTGGCGTCGCGTGCAACTTTTATAATGGCATACACGTAAAAGCCTCTTTCATTTTGAAAATACTATGCCCGTTGCCTTTTCTTTTCCAAAAATATCGCGCTTCATTCCCTTTTCTTGCTTCTTCGCTGCCGACGGCGGTTCCTGTTGTTGAGCTTCGGTGGCGGGCTGGCGGGCGGCGCGCCCTCTCCGCATCCGGCTGTCCGCGTTCTCTGTCGTCCTTGCGCGATACAGGTGAGTTCTTCTCTCCCTCCCTCTTCCTCTATTGAATCTCTCTCCCTATTCATCCATGAATGGTGAATCCTCTCCGTCGGACGGTCGCCGACCAAATCCCTTCGGCTAGCTCACGCCTAATGCGCTCGTGGTTCGGTGGTGTTGCGGAGCTCGTCGAGGCGTTGATGCTTCCGAAGGCGACCCGCCGCGTGTACTCCCGTTTGGAGAATCGCCGAGGCGCCGCTCGTCGGCGGACTCCTCCCTCGCGGCGGCAGCGTGGCCTCGGCGAGGTTGTCGCCGGAGGGTTGAGCCGCGATTGGCAGCTGCAGGTGTGGTGTCTTGAATTTGGGGGTTGAGATGTGTAGTGCCCGTTCTCGGAGGATTCCTCTGCCGCTTTGTGTGTGTGCCTAGCCTGCTTTTGTCGTAGATCCGGCCTACTCTGTTGTAGTTGTAGCTGGCGGGTAGGGTACTAGGGTCTCGCTTCCTTTTTATTGATGATATCCACTTCCTATGCCGTTCCTCGTCGCCCAGCATCGAGGACCATGGTCCATGGTCCATGGATGTAGGCATGCAGCATAGATCTCGTGGTTCGGTCGTGTTGTAGCCATGCTTGTGGCAGCAGTCCACCTTCGAGAATTGATACGCTATGGATATCCAACGGCGAGAGAAGCGACACAAAAAACACGAGCCATCGGTTATAGAGTTGGTGTCCTTCCCGTCGGCATGTTGAATTGGATTCCTATCCCCTCATATGAAATCATTTGATTTAGATTGTTCTTTTGTGCCTACATTTGTAGTTGTTTGTTGTGTCGTGACTTGAGTACTTTCCTCATCAACTCCTATATTAAGCTTTGCAGTTTCTATATGTCAGTTGGACTTACGCTAGATTGTATTTTGCCATATCAGTCAAGTAATTTCAGTTAGAATAAGCAAGAAATATGGTTTGGAATAACTATCTTACGGATGTGTTGTTGTGCGCTCTAGGAATTCTGAAGCGACGACAATGCTTAGCATGGATTTTATGAACTTGCTATTTGTGCGTTGCATGCACCAATTCAATCAGCTGTTGATTTAGGATAGACTTCAGAATGGCACCGTTTTTCTGTCTATGTGTTTTGCTTGTGTGCTTTGGTGCTTCGAATTTGTTTTGCAAAATTTGTTTAGTATTTATCCTATCCAATCACTCATTCAAGCAACCATCATTGTCTCGACGAGCTATTGAGTTCACAGCCCTCTAACTCTTTTCTGACCAAACCTTGACATGACGCTTTTTTGGGTAATTAACAATATTATAATATGTGAGCATTTTTTGGTTTAATAATTCTATGATAGAGTCGTAGATCTGTAGATGAAATCTCAGTATGTGGTTGAAAGGTCCTAATGGCTAGAGGGGGGGGGTTGAATAGCCTATTAAAAATTCTACAAACAACACTAAGCAAGGCGGTTAGTAAATAAAACGGCAGAGCGCAAATGCAAATGCTTCAAACTAATTACGCAAGCCTCCTAGCAATTCTAGCAAGTCTAATATCTCTAATCACACACAAAGGCTAGGTTGCTAAGTTACTCCTAGGTGGACAAGTAATTCTAACTAATTCTACCACTAGGAGCTAACAAGGCTAAGCAAGCTAACACACTACTCAAGCTAAACAAGCCTACACAAGAATACTAGTGAAAGTAATGCAAAGAGGCTAGAATACAATACCACCGCGGAGTGTTGAGGTTGTTGCCAATCACCGTGATCACCAAGAAATCTCCAACGAGCAAGAAACAAGTGACACGATGATTTTTCACCGAGGTTCACGTGCTTGCCGGCACGCTAGTCCCCGTTGTGGCGACACACTCACTTGATGTTGCCAAGCTTAATGGCCGGTGCCAAATCCCCTATGGGAGCTCAAGCAACAATCACAAGAGAGGGTCCAACAAGCCACGAGCAATCCACTAGTGATCCTTTCGCGATCTCCCGCGAGGTAAGGAACGACCCCTCACAATCACCACCGGTGTGGCCTCGAACAAGCTCCAATCGAGCTCAACACCGCCTCTTGCTCCAAGCCGCTAGGGAACCGGGCAAATTCCCAAGATAACAAGAATCCCGCGGCTTCTCCAAGGATGAAGTGCTTCTAAATGCAACCGATGCAAGCAATGCACTTCTATCTCTCTCAATCTCACCAAGAATCCGAATTAGTGATGAGGAGATGAGTGGAGAGGAGTATCACAAGCTCACTAGCAAGTTAGAGTGTTCAAATGTCCAAGAGAGAGAGCATGTAACCGGCCATCCAAGAATATATAGGCTCCTCTCAAAATGGAGCCGTTACTCTAAAAATTTGCTCTCAAGACCGACCGGACACACCGGTGGTCCGGTCCAGTGGTCCGGTCGGTGCTTCCGGTCGCTCTGGACAAGCCTCGGGCCACGGCTGGGCGCCCTTCCTCCGCAGCGTCCGGCCGGCGCTTCGGTCAGCACCGGAAGCTTCCGGTCCAGCTTCGGTCGACGCGTCCGCGAAATCCGCCTGCCAGAGCTCTCGCGAGACGCGATCGGCCGAGCCTCCGGCCGGTGCGTCCGGCCGACGTGACGAGCGTCCGGTCACCCCCAAACAGCAGCTTCTTCTTCTTTTCTTTTTGCTCTTTGCTTCAAACTTGCTTCGCCTCTTGCCAAGTGTTGCCAACACGTCAAGATGAACACGTTATCACCAATGTTAGCACGTCGAGATGTTAGGCAAGATCGAAGTTAGTGCTCTTATTGTCCTAAATGCAATATGCAAGTCAATTGGACCTAGAAGCACTTCATGCAAGGATTGTCGCGGCATTCCCTCTTGATAGTCGGCTATCTATCCTATAATGTGATCACACGCTCTATCGTGTCTTGACCACTAAAAAGGAAAACCCTATCAAGATACCTTTGCCTTGATCTCCGGGTTCCTCTCAAGCCGATCACCGAGCTTGACGATCCACCATGTTCATCCCATTGTCCATGTTCATGATCATCATGCTCCATGTCATCCTTCTAATCCTTTCTAAAGTCACACACTTAGAACAAAGGATTAGTCCACAAGTGTCGTCATCAATTCCCAAAACCAAACATGAGATTTCAATCTCCCCCTTTTTGGTAATTGATGACAACCAAACTCACAAAGATTTGAAATAAAATTCAATTGAACTTGAATTGCTTGCCCATAGAGTTTTGATCATGAATCAAGAGATGGACAATCATTTCAAGGTTCGGTTTTTTAGTAGTAGTAGCTCCCCTACATATGTGCTTCCATGTGTTTGGTTCAATTTTTAGCACATATGTTGGATAGACATCATGGGGAGAGATACTAATACCAAAAGAGATGCTAAGGTTCTAGAATTGGACCTTTGAAGCGTGAAACCATCGGAGTCCTTAGCATCATGTATCTAGACATTCATCAAAAACTCAACATACCCCATGAGATCAACATTATAGGCTAAAATGTGAGCTTTGTCTAGATACAACCTATGCATGCTAGTTGGTCAATACACCAAACAATTTTTTCAAAAACTAGCATACACCAAGCAATCATGTATATTGAATTTAGATTGCCAATGCAACATCACATTATGATTATGCACATACAAATGCACAAATAGTCTATGAGCTTGCTCCCCTATTTGTGTGATCCTTTCCAACATCTTTGTGACTTATTTCTCCCCCTTTTGTCAACAATCACCAAAAAGGTGTAAATGAGAGAAATTAAGTCAATCAAAGTATCACATGTGGTCTCATCTAGATCACTTGCCTTTCCATGTATTCAAGTTTGAACCAAGGACAAGCTTTTTCACACCTCATATAAATATAAGGGTTATCTTGCACCATGTTAGAATACACATCAATAGCTCATTTTCTAGAGTTGACACTAGGATTGCAAGCACATAAACATGGCATATGCCACCACTAGTTCATAGAACCAATCAAAACAATAGTGGTGCCACACATACATTGAAAACATTTGTTTTTCTATGAATGAGCCTATTAAATTGCATGATGTCTAGATGCACTAAACAAGTCCTTGGCTATATATGAATGCCATGACAACCAACTTTTACCTTGGGGTTTGTCGAAGGAGAGGCATGTCATATAAGTGGGGTGCATCAACTCAAGTTGGAGAAGTCAATAATGTTCAATTCTCCCTTTAGCATGCAAAACCTCTTCTCATCAAGTGGCTTGGTGAATATGTCGGCTAGTTGATCTTCGGTGCCAATGCCCATGATACAAATGTCACCCTTTTGTTGATGATCTCTTATGAAGTGGTGCCTTATATCAATGTGCTTTGTTCTTGGATGTTGAACCAGATTTTGGGTCATCTTCCTTGCACTTTCATTGTCACAATACAATGGGACTTTGTCAAATTGGAATCCAAAAATCCTTCAATGTTGACCTCATCCAAAGCAATTGAGTGCAACAACTTCCCGCACTAATGTATTCGGCGGCCGGCGGTTGAGAGAGCAACACTATTTTGCTTCTTTGAAGACCATGATACTAGTGACCTTCCAAGGAATTGACATGTGCCACTTGTGCTCATTCTATTGATCTTGCACCCTCCATAGTCAGAGTCCGAATATCCAATCAGATCAAATTTGGATCCCTTTGGATACCAAAGTCCAACATCTTGTGTGCCCTTCAAGTACCTCACAATTCTCTTCGTTGCCTTGAGGTGACTTTCTCTTAGATCGGATTGATATCTAGCACACATGCCCACACTAAATGCTATGTCCGGTCTTGATGCGGTTGCATAGAGCAAGCTTCCAATCATAGACCTATACTTCTTTTGCTCAACCATCTTGCCACTAGGGTCGGGGTCTAAGCTTCCATTGGTTCCCATTGGTGTGGACATTGACTTGGCATCTTGAAGATCAAACTTCTTGATCATATCCTTGATGTACTTGCCTTGACTAATGAATGTGTCATTCTTCAATTGCTTGATTTGAAGTCCAAGGAAGAATGTGAGCTCTCAAGCATTGACATCTCAAACTCATTGGCCATCATCTTAGCAAACTCTTCACAAAACTCTTGGTTGGTTGACCCAAAGATAATGTCATCAACATATATTTGCAACACAAACAAGTCTTTGCCAATCTTCTTGGTGAAGAGAGTGGTGTCCACCTTCCCCATCTTGAACCCTTTAGAGAGGAGAAAGTCTCTCAACCTCTCATACCATGCTCTTGGTGCTTGCTTCAAGCCATACAATGCTTTCTTCAACTTGTAGACATGGTTGGGATACTTCTTATCTTCAAAGCCCGGTGGTTGCTCCACATACACCAACTCATTGATGAAGCCATTCAAGAATGCACTTTTTACATCCATTTGATAGAGCTTGATATCATGTGCACATGCATAAGCAAGCAAGATTCTAATTGCTTCAAGTCTAGCAACCGGTGCATAGGTCTCTCCAAAGTCAAGACCCTCTACTTGAGTGTACCCTTGAGCTACTAGTCTTGCCTTGTTTCTAACCACAATTCCATCTTGATCTTGCTTGTTCTTGAAGACCCACTTGGTTCCAATCACATTGTAATCCTTTGGCCTTTCCACCAATTCGCATACATCATTTCTCTTGAAGTTGTTCAACTCTTCATGCATGGCATTTATCCAATCTTCCTTCTTCAAAGCATTTTCAATGTTCTCCGGTTCTTCTTGTGCCACAAATGCATGGTGAGCACAAAAGGATGCCAATCTTCTTCTAGTGACCACTCCACTATTGATGTCACCGACAATTTGATCAATTGGATGGTCTCTTACAATGTTGGAAGGTTGCATCACTTGCACTTGATGACTAGGATGGGGTGTTGGACTAGCTAGTTGTTCTTGATCTTGATTCCCATCTTGAGTGCCACTAGTGCTAGCTTCATTTGTACCAATATCAACCGTAGTGGTAGTCAATGGAGTGTCTTCACCATCATCAACTTGCCTTGGCCGAATGGCACCAATATCCATTGTCCTCATAGCATTCTCTAAGTTTGAACCACTCACATCATCATGATTTTCAACTTCATTTTGAGAGCCTTGGGTTTCATCAAATTCAACATCATGAACTTCTTCAAGCTTGCCACTACCCAAGTTCCACACTCTATATGCTTTGCTAGTGGTTGAATATCCAACTAGGAATCCTTCATCACATTTCTTATCAAACTTGCCCAATCTTGTGCCTTTCTTGAGAATGTAGCATTTGCATCCAAAGACTCTAAAGTAACCAATATTGGGCTTTCTTCCATTGAGTAACTCATATGGTGTCTTGTCAAGCATCCCATGGCAATAGAGACGGTTGCTACAATAACAAGCCGTATTGATTGCTTCGGCCCAAAAGGAATGGCTAACATTGTATTCACTAAACATTGATCTTGCCATTTCAATCAAGGTTCTATTCTTCCTCTCAACTACACCATTGGATTGTGGAGTGTAGGTTGGTGAGAATTGATGTCCAATTCCAAGCTCATCGCACAACTCTTCAATTCTTGTATTCTTGAACTCACTCCCATTGTCACTTCTAATCTTCTTGATGGATGTCTCAAACTCATTTTGCACTCTCTTGACAAAGGTCTTGAATAGCTCAAACACATCATTCTTGTCATGCAAAAAGAACACCCATGTGTATCTAGTGTAGTCATCAACTATGACAAAACCATACTTGTTGCCTCCAATGCTTGAATATGATGTTGGCCCAAACAAGTCCATGTGTAGCAACTCAAATGCCTTGCTTGTACTCATGATGCTCTTGGTTGGATGTGCATTGCCATGTTGCTTCCTGGCTTGACATGCTCCACAAGGTTTGTCCTTCTCAAACTTGACATCACTCAAGCCTCTAACCAAGTCATGCTTCACTAACTTGTTCAATTGCTTCATCCCAACATGACCAAGTCTTCTATGCCACAACCACCCTTTGCTAGCTTGTGAGAGTAAGCATGTTGTCAACTTGGCTTCTTTTGAGTTGAAATCAACAAGGTAGAGATCATCATATCTAAATCCCTTGAAGATCATGCTTGCACCATCACCACTAACCACTTCAACTTCTTGACTTGTGAATATGCACTTGTACCCATGGTCACAAAGTTGAGAAACCGACAAGAGGTTGTAATCAAGATTGTCAACTAGTAACACCTTTGATAAGCTCTTCTCTTGAGTGATAGCAATCTTGCCTAGGCCCAACACATTGCCTTTCTTGTCATTGCCAAATGTGATTGATTCATATTCATCAATGCCCTTGATGCTAATAGACTTGAACATATGAGACTCCCGGTCATGTGTTGAGTGCACCCACTATCCATTATCCAATGCTCTCCTCAAGCACGATAATTGACCTACAAAAGAGATCAATTCTTCTTAGGTACCCAATGTTGCTTGGGTCCTTCAAGGTTAGTCACCAAGGCCTTTGGTACCCAAATGGCTTTCTTCTTTGAGCCCATCCATGGTGTACCAATGAATCTAGCACGAACACCATTGTTCTTCTTCACCAGCATATAGGAGTGATCAAGCTTGATGGAAGAGACATTGGTTTTCTTGTTCATGCACTTGTGCTCTAAGTGACCAACTTGCTTGCAAGCTTTGCAATAGCTACCATTGTTCTTCACAAAACGAGTCTTGTGAGTTACAAGGGCGGCCTTGCCTTTCTTGGGGATATAGCCTAAGCCCTCCTTATACAAGGATGCCCTTTGGCTACCCAAGCACATAAGCAAGCGGTCCTCACCACCATAGGCCTTAGCCAAGGAGTGATTGAGCTCCTTTACTTCCCTCTTTAAACTTGCATTCTCATGAATAAGCATAGGGTTGCAAGTATCCTCACTAGAGATGGATGTGCTAGTGATAATGCTAGTGGAGGTATCACACTTAGGAGATGGTTCATCAACTAGAATATCACACATGATGCTAGCATGACATGTACTAACATCTTCCACAATTTGGCACAACTTGTGCTCTTCTAGTAGAGAGGAGTGAGCTTTCTCTAGCTTAGAATGAGACTTCTCAAGCTTCTTATGGTCTACCTTTAGACTCTCATAAGATGCCCGAAGCTCCTCAAGTTCTTGCTTAAGGCTTTTTATTTCCTTTCGCAAGCCCTTGGCCTCCTTCCTACTATCCTTGTACATGTCAATGCTATCATCAAGCATGGTTTTCAATTCTTCCTTAGTGTATGTTGGTTCCTCATCATCACTATCACTATCACTATCACTATCATCATCGTCATCTTTAGTGATAGATTGTACCTTAGTGGTCTTAGCCATGAAGCATGATGAAGGAGTGTCGAAGAGGGAGATCTTGTCATGCATAGCAAGGTGAGCTTGTCCCTTCTTCTTCTTCTTGTCCTCCTCTTCATCACTTGAAGAAGATGAGCCCTCACTATCCCACATAGCAACATGGGACTCATTCTTCTTCTTGGGCTTCTTCTCTTTCTCATTCTTGGCATCATTCTTCTTCCTTGCTTTCTTGATGCCCTTCTCATCATCACTATCATATGGGCACTCCGCAATCAAGTGGCAACAATCATGACACGAAACCATGTCATGTTGCCCTCATTCTTGCCATCCTTGGTCTTCTTTGATGATTGCTTCTTCTTGTTCTTCTTTGATGAGATGTAGCTCTTCTTCACATATTTGCCCAACTTCCTCACAAAGAGAGCCATGTGTTCATCAATATCACTCCCACTTGTAGAAGTGCCACTTTCATCATCACTTGATTCTTCCTTCTTTTTCTTGCCCTTGGATGATGAGCTAGCCTTGAGTGCCAAGCTCTTCTTGTCCTCTTTCTTCTCTTCTTCCTTGCCCTTCTTGTTTGCCTTGTTGATGAGCTCTTGCTTCTTCTTGTCATCTCTATAGGAGTCATCGGTCATGACCTCATCAAGCAATTGGTTTGGAGTCAAATCCTTCAAATTTGTCCTCACAAGCACGGTGATGAACATCCCAAACCTCTCCGGCAAACACCTCAAGAACTTCATGTTGAAGGTCTTGTCCTTGATGTCCTCACCAAGTGCATTGAGATCGTTCACCAACACTTGCATGCGGTGGAACATCTCCGGCACGGTCTCATCATCTTCCATCTTGAAGCTATTGAATTGCTCAAGCTTTATGTATGCCTTGGCTTGCTTGACACCTTCGGTGCCCTCATAGCACTCCTCTAGCTTCTTTCATATGTCATGAGCAATGGTGAGGCTCTTGACTTGCTCAAAGACACGATCATTGAATGCCTCATGGAAAGCACTCACGGCCACATCATTGGCATATAGCTTCTTTTCTTCGGCGGCGGTTGGCTCTTCGGGTTTGGCCACCTCAAACTTCTTCTCCGTGACAACCCACACTTCTCTATTGATTGACTTGAGGTGTGCGGTCATCTTAACCTTCCAATAGGCGAAGTTTGTGCCATAGAAGGGTGGCGCCTTCTTGGTGTTGTTGACATGAAACATTGTAGCCATTTTCTTGTCACCGTTGGATGTTAAGCCACTCAAATACGGTGCCTCGGCTCCGATACCACTTGAAAGGTCCTAATGGCTAGAGGGGGGTGAATAGCCTATTAAAAATTCTACAAACAACACTAAGCAAGGCGGTTAGTAAATAAAACGGCGTAGCGCAAATGCAAATGCTTCAAACTAATTACGCAAGCCTCCTAGCAATTCTAGCAAGTCTAATATCTCTAATCACACACAAAGGCTAGGTTGCTAAGTTACTCCTAGGTGGACAAGTAATTCTAACTAATTCTACCACTAGGAGCTAACAAGGCTAAGCAAGCTAACACACTACTCAAGCTAAACAAGCCTACACAAGAATACTAGTGAAAGTAATGCAAAGAGGCTAGAATACAATACCACCGCGGAGTGTTGAGGTTGTTGCCAATCACCGTGATCACCAAGAAATCTCCAACGAGCAAGAAACAAGTGACACGATGATTTTTCACCGAGGTTCACGTGCTTTGCCGCAAGACGCTAGTCCCGTTGTGGCGACACACTCACTTGATGTTGCCAAGCTTAATGGCGGTGCCAAATCCCTATGGGAGCTCAAGCAACAATCACAAGAGAGGGTCCAACAAGCCACGAGCAATCCACTAGTGATCCTTTTCGCGATCTCCCGCGAGGTAAGGAACGACCCCTCACAATCACCACCGGTGTGGCCTCGAACAAGCTCCAATCGAGCTCAACACCGCCTCTTGCTCCAAGCCGCTAGGGAACCAGGGCAAATTCCCAAGATAACAAGAATCCCGCGGCTTCTCCAAGGATGAAGTGCTTCTAAATGCAACCGATGCAAGCAATGCACTTCTATCTCTCTCAATCTCACCAAGAATCGAATTAGTGATGAGGAGATGAGTGGAGAGGAGTATCACAAGCTCACTAGCAAGTTAGAGTGTTCAAATGTCCAAGAGAGAGCATGTAACCGGCCATCCAAGAATATATAGGCTCCTCTCAAAATGGAGCCGTTACTCTAAAAAATTTGCTCTCTGCGCACTGACCGGACACACCAGCGGGTCCGGTCCAGGGTCCGGTCGGTGCTTCCGGTCGCTACAGACAAGCCTCGGGCCCACAGCTGGCGCCCTTCCTCCGCGTGTCCGGTCCGACGCTTCGGTCAGCACCGGAAGCTTCGGTCCAACTTCCGGTCGACGCGTCCGGGCGAAATCCGACTCGCAGAGCTCGCAGACGCGCGACCGGAGCCTCCGGTCGGTCGCGTCCGGCCGACGTGACGAGCGTCCGGTCACCAAAGCGGCAAAGAACTTCTTCTTCTTTTCTTTTTTGCTCTTTGCTTCAAACTTGCTTCGCCTCTTGCCAAGTGTTGCCAACACGTCAAGATGAACACGTTATCACCAATGTTAGCACGTCGAGATGTTAGGCAAGATCGAAGTTAGTGCTCTCATTGTCCTAAATGCAATATGCAAGTCAATTGGACCTAGAAGCACTTCATGCAAGGATTGTCGCGGCATTCCCTCTTGATAGTCGGCTATCTATCCTATAATGTGATCACACGCTCTATCGTGTCTTGACCACTAAAAGGAAAACCCTATCAAGATACCTTTGCCTTGATCTCCCGGGTTCCTCTCAAGCCGATCACCGAGCTTGACGATCCACCATGTTCATCCCATTGTCCATGTTCATGATCATCATGCTCCATGTCATCCTTCTAATCCTTTCTAAAGTCACACACTTAGAACAAAGGATTAGTCCACAAGTGTCGTCATCAATTCCCAAAACCAAACATGAGATTTCAGTGGTTTACTAGTTTGTCATCGTCACTGTCCAATTGCCCTCATTGTCTGAATTTCAAAATGAAATTTCCAGGACATGAGTAGCTGATCGGTTCAAGGAGTGGAGTGCCGTTACCTTTCTTCTGCTTTCATCTTGAGGTAATGTCCAAACTGCTATATTTCCTCTGTGCTCATTTCCAGCGTAGGATCTCTTACTCGGAGAATGCCTTCAGTCTTTGGCATTGTAACCATGCCGTCGAACTGAAATTTATATGTTTCTGTTTCCACTCGCAGCACAGTGCTAGTAGCAGTAGGAGTACTCTGTGTGCTCGTTCATACTATTTTCCTGCTACTATTTCCAAATACTTAGTAGGAGTACTCTGCTCAATTGCAAACTCTGTATTGATCCAAATGTTGTCGTGACTCATGATACCTGTCTGCCACTACGTCTTTTTCTGATTTCTGAATGCATGCACCCCGGCCTCCATTCCCTGTTTCTTTAATTAATTTGTTTCTGTACAAGAAACAATTCCAGTATATGGCATGCATGTAGGTAAGATATATCACTTGTGAGATAGTATATTGATAACAAACATACGTACAGTTTTTTGGCATGCACGTAGTTCATACTATCTTTTCTGCTACTACTGCCAAATGCATGTTATCTTGGTTATATGAATATTGCAATTGCAGATTGAATGATTGCTCTTTGTTATGAGGCTTTGTAATTTCTTAGTAGATGATCATGTTAGCTGTAGTCTATTGATTTTATACCACATATGTTTAACAGCAGCGCTGTGTATCTGAAAGTCATCTCTCTTTTTTTTTTTGCAGGTTGTTATACGAGGTTCTATTTTTTCCTTAATCATGAGTCATATCCATTGGCCATCCCCTATGCCGAGCCAAGGGCGGCGCTTGGCGCCGGCGGTCGAGCCCTCTCCCCACCGGCTGTCGGCGTGCTGCACCCCTCGCCGCGCCCCCCGTCGTCCGCCGCAGGTGAGCCTTCTTCTCTCCGTCCCACCCCTCTATCGCATTTGTGAGTTGATTGCGCGGCGGCACCGTGGGCGGTGTATAGGCAAGTGAACGTAGTCCGGGGCTGTCTGCGGCACCTGGGTTCTCTCCCTCTTCTCCTGTGTTGGTTGATTAAGTTTGATTCCAACTTCGGTTCCATGCATGTTTGGTTCATTGGCTTCCACCCATGGATCCGCTTCTGGTCTGTGCCATGCTGTTTGATTCGGAATTGATTCATATTTACTTATGTTAGCCGTGCTCTGTGTGATGTGCAGAGAAGTGCCTCAACTCGGAGCTGTGGCACACGTTTGCCTGCCCGCTGTTTGCTTTCCCTCCGTCAGCACACGTGTCTTCTACTTCCACAGGGCCACAGCGAGCAGGTTAGTGAAACTCCCCGTGCCGTCTTTGCTCGCTCAGCCTCTGCCTCGGCTGGTTTGCTGTGGTGGATTACCATGACCATATCTGTTCCTTTAGTTTAACTGAAAACCCATTGCACAACATCTGTTCTCATGATTTTAGAGTAAGAGAGCTGGGATTGGGAGGTTTTCATTTTTAGCTGTTACAACACGCTCCCTTCTGTCAAGCACCTAAATCAAGCTTTTGGCTGGGTGTTATCTAGGCTGTTTTTTTCATTTAGTAGGCTGAAACCTTATGTAAATCTAATTCATTTTTTCCTTAAAACAGAGATGCGTCGAACTAGCCTTGTTGACATAGGTGCTGAATGTGAAGTTTCTGAAGATTCAGATGATTTGTCTGTTAATGAAGATCAATGTGAAACCACTGGAAAGAACAAATCAATTTCTCGAACCCATGCAGATGCTATTTTACAACTTGATGATGAAGCTCTGTTTGGAATCATTCAAAAGCTTGTAAGTATGTTAAATATTGATTAAACTTAGTGCTTTTTTCCATCTCATAATGCTGATATCTTTTTCTATTTGACATGGTAGCAATTGTTAGATAATCACATCATTGTTGTTACTTATTTGTTTGTGAATAACAGAAACATTTAACTATAACTTTTTAGGCTTGCAATGGAATGAGGCAGCTACTATCTGGTTCTATAGGTCCAATTGGTGGAAGCTCCAAAGTATTCCACTTGACGGTCTTGGACCTCTTGGTATTGGCACACATAGAGGGCTTGTTTCCATCAAGAAGATTGCTATGGAATTAATGTGTCTCTCTTTTCTAAGGTTATTGATGAACTTAGTCCAGAAAAGAAGCTTGTTATTAAGGCATATGGATTTGAGTCCTTGCTAAGTTTTGACAAGTGTGAGATACCTCTCCCGTTTGCCCGGTGGCTGGCAGATCATGTTGATGTCGGGAATTCTCAAATTGTTGTGAATAACATGTGTATCCCTCCGAGAGGCCCCAGCTGGTTCATGATGTTTTAGGGATTCCGATGGGAGGCAAAACAATTGCAAATGAAAAGTCTAGTAGTGTGAAGCAAGACTTTCTAAGAGTCATGGGTTTAAATTCTTTGCCATCTTCAAGTACTTTTGCTGAAAATCTTCGAAGGATGGTTTGTCCGATGATGATTTTGTCCGGAATTTTTTGATTGCGGCAATGGTTACATTCTTGTGTCCTAATTCAAAAAATTGCCCAAGTTCCAAGTATCTCCAACCTTTGATTGATGTCAAGGTCGCCAAGGAGTGGGATTGGTGCAAGTTTGTTCATTTATGGTTGTTGAATGAGATCAAGAAGTATAACCTATTGAAGAAGAAAGCAACACATCCATCGGTTTTCCTTGGGGATGCTTGTATCGATCCGTGTTAGTGTTCTTTTCTGGCGATTGTTGTATGTATTCATTCTTTTCTATTTTATTTCCACTGATTTGTGTGTTTACTGATCTATACAGGTTTTGTATCTTGACTTCCTTGATATTGGGAAAGAATCGCTTCCGCCCATTTTACCTCGCATTAAAGTATGGAAAGGTGGCATGATCAAAGAATACTCTGAATCTGATATTGAAGGTCATTTGTATGGCAAGAGTCCCTGTATGTTTTGTTTTTACAAGCTTTTTCGTCCCTGTTATAAGAATATTATGGTGACATGATCTAGGTTATCTCTTTTTCTTCCTTCCTGTATAGATCTTGCAGCTTCAATGTACATGCTATGGCAAGAGGAATTCCACAAGAACTCCATCACCCCTTGCAATATTGATGGATCCTGCTTCAAGAAGACACTGGCTGAATCTACATCTTTATCTCCCGGGTTCGTATTTATGTGCACATTCCTTTTCGTGTTCGTGGTTGACCTATTTGGAGCTCTAGTCAAATATTCAGAAACACTAGCTTGGGTTCAATATTTAGGTTTACAATGTAGACCTATTTAGAGCTCTAGTCAATTTTGAAAAGATTTTTTCTGCAAGGTCCTTTTGATGATACAATGATCATTTTCAGCAATAATTTGCACGTCTTTTTAATGTTTGTTTATTCCATGACTAATTGTCTCCTACAGTTAGTTTAAATCTTTGTAGCTTCAGTTGTCTAGATGCATGATGGATAGCAGTGATAAATGTCACTAGTCTGTAGCAGCTTTAAGGGTCAGTTAAATGTCACTGGTCTGGCAGTTCAGAGCAACAATTTACTTGTGTTTCATCTTGTGCTGTCACTTTCATTATTATAGTGTTTCAGTCTAGCAATCTGTATTATTTCTGTTTCTTCGAACATCAATTTATTCCACTTATTTTTTGTGTAGTCACTATCTTCTTCTCATGTACTGATTGGTTTGCTCGTTCAAAAAGCCTAGTGTTTATTCACTATTTTTCTTGCTTCCAACTGTTGTCAGCCTAGATAGTTCTCCGCAGAACAGCTGGTAGTCCAGAACTTGCTTACTGTTTACCCTATGTTTGGTTACTGTTTACCCTAACTATTGCTTGCTATTTACCCTGTGTTTGGTGCTTGCATGCATGTGAACTGAAAGCAGTTTGGTGATGGATTGATCACTATTTTTCTCTTATCCGATATCTTGTTTTAAGTTGTCTTTGTTTAATTATCTATTTGCAGACATTGGATGATGTTACTGCATTATACTTGAAGCATGCAACTTCTCACAATGAATTGATTCCTATGCATGTTGAAAGTGCTATTTTGGATGTGATAAAATACTTTTGTCACGCGCTCAGACAGATAAGATTCCTCATAACCAGGATGATTCTGATTTTGTTTCTGCTCAAAATGTCAAAGAAAGTGAAGCCGCTGCTGTGATTGTGGAGTCACATAATGCTAAAAGTGAAGGTTGTATCGCTCATGTTGATGGACATGTTCGTAACACTGATTCTCAAGGAATCCAAGTTGTTGGAGCTGCTGCTGTTGTTTCTCCACATCACTCTGATGGTCATCCACATGAACATGATGCTCATAATGATGTTAACAGAACTTTGGGTGGAACATCTCTTTTTAAATGATGATGGTCATACAATTCATGATGAAATAGCTAATGGATGCCATGCACCTATCCCCACTACTGAGGTTGTTGCTAATGAGAATGTAGCAATTTCTCATGATGAGTTACATGGTGGAGACACAACTGTACCTATTGTTGGAAATCAAAATGACACATCTAGTGGTGATACTTTGTTAATACCTTCTAGTGGTGACACTTCTACTTCTGTGAAAGCCAGCTTTAGTCATACAGAGATAATTCCATCATCTCAAACATCTTCAGATTCAGTTCAGTTCTCTCAAGGTAATTAGTCGATTACTAATTGCTTCTGCAGTTGTCACATCTTTTTCCTTGTCCCACTTTTATTCTTATTCTTTTTGTTTTGTTATGTGTCTATTATAGGTGTTTCATTGTTAAAGAGAAAAAGGGTTTCTAGTCCTATTACCTCACTGAACGTTGAAGTTGTTGGTTCTACTTTCTCTGGACATACCCAGTCGCGCCGGTTATCTTTGTCACATGAGGCAAATGCAAATCAACCATCATTTATGGATAATCCAGTGGTGTTTCCACTTGCCTTTTTCTCTCCCATTTTTTTCCATATTGGTAGTGTTGACAAATTTTTCTTCGTCCATTTCTTTTTTTTTTAGGTTGTATTGAGAAATAATAAGAAGGAGACAATAGCTACTAAGATGGGAGAAATATGCCAAAATCTTAAAACTGCAAGTAATGCAATTGCTGTTGGAGACAACACTGTCACTCTAGGTAATTAATCCTAGTTCAAGTTTTACAAAAAAAAAATGTCATCCTTTTCTTTGTGACAATTGCACACCTGATTATTATGTTCTTTTTTGCAAAAAAAGCAGTAAATAAGAGTGCTAGTTTTAGTTATATGGTACGTGAAGATATCTCTAGTCACAAGTCCGCAGACCTTGAACCATCATTTGTGTAAGTATCTATAATTTGACCTCTTATTCCTTTTTTTGAATGAACAACCTTTTTTGTTAACTAATTTTTGTTACCAGTTCAATGTTTGTCATAGAGGCCCCAGTTTGCATACTTCTGAAAATTCCAAAGCAGGACTTGGTTTGCCTAATTCAACTATATCTGTTTCTGAAAAAAAGTAAATTCTTGGGATTTTCCTGTTCCAACATTTAATATTCTTGATGAATTTGTGGACTCCACTTTTGTTGCTCCTCACAATGAGGTCAGTCACTTTTTAAATCTACTTCCTTTTTTTTTTTCACCTTTTGCTGTTTTAGAAAACTGAATTATTTTGTTTTTCTAGATTTTCAATCCTCCCAACATCTCTGAGGGTAACATTAATGCACCAAACTATGACAAACCTCCTGCTTTTGATTGTTCACCACCGTCATGTTCACACGAGGCTCGCAATTGTGCCCCTGGTGATGTCCCTCTGGCTTCGCACAATGAGGTCAGCGTCTTTTTAAAAGTGCCTTCTTCTTTTTTTTCACCAATTGCTATTGTGGAAAAACTGAAGTTTCTTTGTTTTTTAGATTTTCAATCGTCCAAACATCTTTGGTGCAAACACTAATGCTCAAAACAATGACAAAGCTCCTGTTTATGCTAGGACAGCCCTGTCATGTCCACATGAGGTTCCTGTTTGTGCCGCTAATGCTGTCCCTATGGCTGCACTTGATATAGCTGATCGTTTAGTTGTGATTGTACGTACCCCTCCTATGTTATTACAATAATTTATAGCAATTTTTTTGGCTCTGATTGAATGCTAATGTTCTCTTTAATTCTCATATTCATCTGTAGAGTTCACAGGAACGACTTCCTAGTGTTCATTTTACTGGTCATACATCCCATGTTAATGAATCTGATGAAGGACAAGAAGAGCGTGAAAATATTTCTCTCAAAGGGTGGAATTGCCAAATCTCGGCGCCCTAGGCGTATCATTCAGCCCAATTCTTATTATAGGGATTTCCATGTCAATGTTTGCAATGCAAGATATGGTGTTAATGTAACTGAGAGACTAGTTTACGACTGTGTATTGTTTTATTCTCAATTTCCTGAGCGCGCTAGGTAACTAATAACACTTTTTTAATATTGTAATATGTAAGTTTTAACTTTCTTATTACATGCACAAGTATAAATTTCTAAGTTTTAATATTGACATTCCTTAGTTGTGCCCATATTTTGTGTCTGTGTGTTTGTAAATATTTCATCACATAGACATTATTGTTTTGTGTCTTCTTAACTGAAATATGATATAGATTATTAGCAGGGTCATTGTGACTGTTTTTGGACGATATTTACCTCTGTGCCTGTCTCGTAATACGTGTGTCGTGTTCCTGTGAATTTGGGGAGGGTTGTGTAGCCACTTTGTTAGGTTAGGATCTTGTCCCAGTCCAAACTGATAGCAGCAGAAGTAGTCAGGGCCCGTCCTTCACTTCTTTGCCTGATAATCTGTGTGCTGTTTTTGTCAAAAATCTGTGTCTGTTTGAAGGCTGCTGCTAAAATGAAAATATGCTCAGTACCTGTTTTCTACAATTGTTTTGCGAACAATGATGCTCTACCCTTTTAAACGACATGTTCTAATTACCTTACAATAGACCAACTATGTGTAGGATTTGTCCACATGTTCTTAATACTTTTTCTGATATATAATATTTGTTCCTTTTTTTACCTCTTAGAGACCATGTCATCAATTATGATAATGTTCGTGTCACATTTGAGGAGTTGGGGGCTTAAATGAGGCGCTGTGAAAAAATCTGTGCACAATCATGTGGTTAATGCATTCTGTAGAAAACTATTTAAGGACAAGCACCCAAGACAATCACGGAGACATTACTTCTTCTCTCCTGTTGGTGTAAGTCTCCTTTTTTTTGCTTCTCAATAATGCACTTTTTATTATTTGTTTCTTTTCTTATATTTCCCCGTTTAAAAATTTTATTTTCTACAGTTATCTTATCCCTTGTGTAATTGTTTTATAGGATTACCTTATGAACCATAGTTTTGAAGGCAATCAAAGCTATCTACATGACAACTGTAAAAGATGCTTCAAGTTTGCCAATGAATGCTTTTGCCTTCAACTCATCAGACTTTGTATGTCATAGTTTGATGTTTTTGTTTTAAACTTCCTATTTTGTGATTTCTTTATTTGAAATGTGCTATGTTAAAAGATTTATGACTCCTTTTTTTTTTTATTGTGCAGCTATTTTTTCCAATATTACATGACACACATTGGTTTGTTTTTGTTGTTGCTCTTCGGGATGGATATTTTGTTTTCCTAGATTCATTCTTTGATGAGGACAGTTTATATTAGAAAGAAGTTAGAGAAATTGTTGTAAGTTTTGCTTTCATACTTTTTTTTTTTTTTTGCAAGTTTCATGTATATTAAAATCTCACTTCCATCTTTTTTTGTAGATTCCTAATTTCTTGAAAGCATGGGATGAGTTTGTCCAATGTGATTGGAATTTCCATGAGTTTGTTGTACACTATGCTGCCGTTCCTCGTCAAGACAACAGGTTTTCTAGAAATCAATTTGATGATGGAATCTTCGTGATGAAGTTTTTGGAACTTTGGGACCCTTGCATTAACATGATGGTTCAATTTTCTTCAAGCCACATTCAAGAATTTAGAATGCTATTGGTCAATAGTATGATATTTAGCGAGCATAACTCATGCAATGATGCAAAGAATCTTGTTTCAGATCACAAAACAATGGTTAGAACACTGTTTGCTTAGCCTTTATATATTTTTTAAATCCATGTATGTATGTTTAATAATATTTCCTTTTTTTTTTTTTCAGTTGGCATTGAGGATGTCTATGAGCAATCTGCCTTTAAGTATGTTTTAGGGTGTAGTTATGTTATTAGAATATAGTAGTATAGCATTATTGAGATGTTCGGCTTCTTTTCCCGTTCTAGCCTATGAAGGACTGTATCTCTATTTGTCACTATCAGATCCAATGTGTAAAGATGGCTTTTAAAGCCCATAATGTCGATCCAAATAGCGTTCTTTCTTCACCAGAACATGTTTGTGTTTTTGCTGCATGGTGTTGCCACATTAATGGCATAATAGATTTGTTTTTATGTGTTTTGGTTTGTCTGTGGTCTATCTTCTTTTTTTTCAGCTTGTTTTTTGTTTTTGGCAAGACTGGGGGATTTTGTTATGTTTTCTATGTGCAGGAGAAACTTGGGGGTGTATATTCAGAAGAAGATATCCGGATGACAACAACCTAGTAAGTTTTTGAAACTTGATCTGATGTTGTCAGAAATTCTAGATATCAGGAGAATCTTTGAATTTGGGGAGGGTTGTGTAGCCGCTTTGTTAGGTTAGGATCTTGTCCCAGTCCAAACTGATAGCAGCAGCAGTAGTCAGGGCCTTTCCTTCACTTCTTTGCCTGATACTCTGTGTGCTGGTTTGTCTAAAATCTGTGTCTGTGTGAAGGCTGCTGCTAAAATGAAAATATGCTCAGTACCTGTTTTCTACAACTGTTTGCGAACAATGATGCTCTACCCTTTTAAAACGACATGTTCTAATTACCTTATAATAGACCAACTATGTGTAGGATTTGTCCACATGTTCTAAATATTTTTTGATAGGCTGGCTATGTGTAGGATTTGTCAACACTTTTTTTTTGCTACCTGAACAGAGGATTATAGGAGTTCCTTTTTTACAAGATACTGAGGTGTCAGCTTATGCTTTCTAATTGTTACGCTCCATGATCGCTGCAGGATTGCATGCACTGTGATTATTTAAATGGCTTCATTTTGGGAAAAAAAATTAAGAAATGAACAACACATCCTATTGGAAGGTACAGATAATAGATAACTTTCAAAGAGCCAATCTGTTCATTTTATTCTGATTACGTGCATTCTTATTTCTCATGAGTACACCTCTGCAATAATTGGGCTTTGTAGGAGTTGCTAGTAGCCTAGAATCTACTCCATTGGCCTAGTGTAAATATTGTACCACTGTTGTTGTTATGATGTTGAAACTCAGGCAACAATTCTTTGTTTCTTATTTGGAAGCAAAGTCAGTAGGCTCATTCTTGTTGCATGTGAACGCTTGAATTTCTAATTTTCTATTCACACATGCCACCTGTGGCTGTCTTGCACTGGACCAGTTTGGCCTCTAGTTAACATGAATGTTGCCATGATCTTATCTATGCCTATTGAGAACTGTCCGTTAAAAGTTCCCATGCCCTTAACCTTAGTGCAGACTTTCTTGTCTTTTTTTGTATTTTTGAATCATGGCATTGGGGGCTTACAGTTTATATTACTATACATTCTATTGTTTATTTTTGTTTTATGCACTAAAACTTATAGAATAATCTATGGCAAACAATTGACATACAATTTGCATGATCACAGGGCTGTTTTAGACCACTCTGTTGGAAAGGAGCTTCCAGTGGTCGCTGTAGAAAGTTATGAATGCCTACCTGGTAGGGGAGTTGCTGCTACTTTGAGTGGTGTAAAGGTACGTCTAACTTCTAAAATATATTTGAATCATCAAAATCATCTGGAATTGTCGGATATATTACAGACCTTGCTTTAGAAAAAAAAACCAGGTTTATTCTTTGGAACACCACTGGCATTTATTGTATACTTGCGGCAACACTTCTTGTAGTGTAACGGTAAGCTCCTAGTTGTGGGAGACAAAAATGTCCCCTGTTGGCAACCAAAGCGCTGGCCTGTGGGCGTCTGTAGTTGGTTTGGCCCTCATACTAGTTGCAGTTGTGGCCAACTGTAACATCCTAGATGTTAATAGGCAATTAAAATTTTTATCATGTCATCATCACGCATAATCATTGAGCATCATGGCATAAATGCATTTTATATTTCAATTATAGTATTCATATGTTGCATATGTCGATTGAATTAATGTCGTGCTTTTTAAATGATGCGTTCGGGTTATGATGGTTGAATGGTGATTTATTCACTATTTAAATATCAGTTTTGTTAATTAATTATTTTATAAACCTTAAATTCAAATTATAAATTTTGAAAACCTACTTTCAAAAATTATTGAGAATTTGGCGATGAGCCCAAAAGCAAAAGTGTAGTTCTCATTATTTTGAGCAACTTTTATTTTGGAAGATTTTGGAGTTGCTATATGGAATTGGGAGAAACAAGCAGCAAAAGAAGAAGATGGACCACATGCGCTTCACCGTCATCGATGCTCTTACGGCCACCTCGCCTTCTTCTTGATCCTTCTCCTTGCCACCTCTCCCTCTATGTGGCTTGCTATGCTTGAATTGAGTGGAGAAATCAAATTTCTCGTCTCACCCCGGCTCTTCCTTCTCTCTCGTTCTCGCCTCTCCCTCTCTGTCTATTATCATTGGAAAAAAGTCTAGATCACCCCCCAACTATGGGGGTGGAATACTTAACCCCCCAAACTATGAAACGGTCTAATTTACCCCCTGAACTTTCAAAACCGTCTACTTTACCCCCTGGGGCAGTTTTGGACGACGGTTTGTTACAAGAATAACTACGGTTTTGCTACAGTAACCGCAAAAAAATATACTAAAGCACACCATATTATATGTTCATTGTGTAGATCTACTCATGTGGAGTACAACAAAATTGGATTTTCCATTTTACGATTTTTCTATGATTTACTATGAATTTTCAAAGATGCGGTTACTGTAGCAAAACAATGGTTCTTGTAGCAAAACCGCCGCCCAAAACTGCCCGAGGGGGTAAAGTAGACGGTTTTGAAAGTTCAGGAGGTAAATTAGACCGTTTCATAGTTGGGGGGTTATATTCCACCCCATAGTTGGGGGTGATCTAGACTTTTTCCAATGATAATAGAAGAGGGAGAGGCAGAGAACAGAGAGAAGGAAGAGCCAGGTGAGACGAAATTTGATTTCTCCACTCAATTCAAGCATAGCAAGCCCATCCAACTATGATTTCTCCACAGAGCAAGCAAGCAGCCCCGGCGCTGCTCCTCCTCCTTCTCTTTCACTTGCGGGCAACTCCTCCCTCTCCCTTTCCTTTAGGCGCAAGCCGGTGCCCTTCCTCCTCCCTTTTCCCTCCAAGCGGCATGTTGGCGGCCCATCTCCTCGCTTCTTTCTTGTGCCAAGCGGCAGAGTGGCTTGGCCGGCGGCTTTGCCATGGGCTGGCCCGGCGGACTACCACCGCCGAGGAGCCACGGCGGGCAGGGCCGGTGCTGGTCGAGTGCCCGGCCGGTTCTTGGTCGCGGCAAGCCCGCAGCGCCCTTCCTTCGGCTCGAGCACGGGCGGCAAGCCGGCCGGCGGCCCTCGGCGTGGCCACACCGCCCACGGGCCATCTTGGGCCAAGCCGCGACCACCATCGAGTGCGCCCAAGCATGGTGATGCTTCCCCACCACTCCATCGCCCCGGCGAGCCTCCTGGCGGGAACAAGCTCCGGTGCCTCCTCGCTCCAAACTCTAGCGGGGGACCTCGGGTTCAGTGGAACAAGTCCAAGGGGCTAGATGAGAAACCTTGTGACTCATGTAAATAGTGTTTTGTACTTATCCGTAATTTTATAAAAGTTCAAGGACTTTTCTATAAAAGTGCCAAGGCAGGCGAACCGGGCCGGCTGTTACTATTCCCGTGGGCCGACTTATGAGCACGATGTCGGGGCCTAGCACGTCTTTGGGCGACTTTCGGCCCGAAGGCGGTTTTGTTTGAAAAATGGTCTATTCAATTTCAATTCAATGAATAGTGTTTGTTTTTGTAAATTTTGTATAAATTCAAATACTTGTTCAAAAATTCTAAAACTTTTTTGTAGGCTTCCTATGAGTATGTCTATCCATGAAAAATTTGAAACTTTAATTTTGAGTAGTTCTTGCATGATTTAAAATTACAATCTTTAATTGAAAAATGCATCTTCCATGAATTTTAGAAAATAAAATATATGTTCAAAAATCATAAAAATTTATTTGTCCTTTGTTTTATGACATGATCTATCGTATAAAAATTTTGGAATCATTTGGAGAAAATTTGTGTATATATTAAGTTTTACTTTATTTAATTAAATGTTGAATGAGATGTTTAGTGTATAATGACTTAGTTTTTGTGTGACTTTTGAGTTGTTTGTGAACCTTGGGTCATACCACAATCAAATGGTCTGGAGAACTCCTCTTGTAACTTGAGTAGTTCAACAAGTTGGTTTTGTTGGCTTACAACTTTACCGTGAAGGAAAGTTGTACTTAAGTTGTTATCATTTCATGCATTCATGAAGCATCATGTTTATATTTCATCGTGTTAAGCAATGCATCATCACGCATCATGTTTCATATGGCATCATGTTGAGCATACATTATTAATTTACGTGTAGTAAATGAGAGTGATGTGGTTCGCGATGATCAAGCTATGGAGAAGGTGCATCCACTTGAGGTGTTGGTGTCAAGTGTGACTTCGGTGGTCCGACTACGGAATCTAACTTTTCGCAACACGAGGCAAGCCCCGGATACATTAAACCCTTCCTTGATGTTTTACAAAGCTTTATGTCACTTATGTTTATGCTATGTTGCATTAAGTAATTAGGAGTTGAGTGATAACATAATTCTTTGCATTATCATCCTTGTTTATTTCAAGTAACATCCTTGTTAACTTTGTTTTATTTTGAAAATACTTAGTAATGCTTAGCCCTGCTTATTTAGTTAAGCTTTTTCATAAAAATGTTTTATATGAGGATGTGGTACCTTTTGGAAGAATAATGAGAAGTAAAGTTTAATCTGAGACCGGTCGGGTAACTTGCAGCGAGAATGGAGTCTCGTGTAGTGTTTCCGACTATGTCGATTAAGGACCGTTCGTTGTAGGCCTGTGTAATCGGGACTTTTGAACGCATGTTGCGCCTGAGGCCTTTTGGTCAATGGCACGTCTGCCTGGTTGTCACCCCGGTCGGTCGAAACTAGTTCTGGCCACACACTTTGGTAAGCCTTATCAGGGGGTATGCCAAATCGGGAACGGATATCTACGCACTGGGAGTGGAGAGATGGCGGAAGTATCGTGTACCCGCCCTACTTGAAATTCGGTATGGCGGTGGGGTACTGTGCTCTCGGGTGGCGTGTGACCCAGTCCCATTTTGGACGATCTGGGAATAGGTTGATATATGCAAGCAAGTGCTACATATGTCATGTGGTAAGGACTCCCCAGCTGGGTTATAATCGATTCGAATCGTCTGTTGCTCTTCGGTTATGGAGACCCGATTTCCCGACCACTCATCGTAGAATAATTGATGGAACATGGTTTTGAGAAGAGAAAGTTGGAATGTTTAAGAAGTGTTTGCTCTAGTGTTGGATCACCTAGAGTATATGAGATATTAATCTGAGATAAAATATTGAAAGTAAGGATCCATTATTAGTAAGCCTTTTCTGCAAAAGAGTCCTTGATTCTTGCTCAAGCCTTACCTTGATTCCTAAGACCAGCATTCCTGAGTCTTCTCCTCTTTTCTTTTTGTCGGGTAAGTCTTGTTGAGTACTCGTACTTTCGGGGGTTTGTTAACCCCCGCTGCAGTCTGCCGACTCGTCTTTGTTAACCAAGGTTGTGTCGGTGGGCTCGACATGATCTGGTTGTCTTCTAGTTCTACCTAGCTTCCGCAAATTAAGTTAAGTTTACTCCAAAGTAACTTATTTATATTTTGTAAATTAATGTTATTACTCTTTCTGCACTCTAATTTATATTTTTGTAACAAATGTTGTAATGTTGTAGCTACTCCTTTGTTGATCCCGATATGAGACGTGTGGTGTAATCGGGGTTTCCGATGACACCCGACAGGCTTCTTAAGTTATTGGGTGCATCTGCATGGCTGTCAGAGGTCTTTGGGACAATGACAGGTGCAGGTGGGCCCTATAATTTAGGAGGTTCTGTTACACCAACCTAGGTTAAGGTGAGGCCCTATAGGGTGAAGCCGGGGTTCAGGGGTTTCATCCAATGGATGCAATTGTAGTTCAGTAGCTATCATATTCTTCGATAGGGTGTTTTAGATTTTGGTAAATTAGCATGGTTTGTTATGTAGTGTTTGGTTATATGAAGGAGTTGGAAGAGCCAGCCTTTGACATGCTAACTTGACCCCTCATACATTTGCATTACAGGTAAGAGCAATTGAAAATGAGCTGTCCGAGGCGTCTATCGGTTCTGTGGACTATATTTCTTCATCAGTGTGAAGCTAAGGGGATATCATTCCAGCTGACACTCGTCTGCTTGAAGGGGATCCACTGAAAATTGATCAGGTAATGCAAATTGAAGCTGCTCCTCTCTAGCTATATGGATTGGGTTGTGAATTTAATGTTGATAATATAGGATATTATAGAAGGTACTTCTACCTCTATTTCTAAGGTGGTGGGTAACATGTTAGTGTCTGAATGCAAAGAATAATTCTGGGTGTTAAATTAGAATGGCAAAGGGCTAGGATTTTAATTAATGCAAAGAATACCTCTATTCTCTGTGCCTCTCCTCTCCAGCGATTTGTTTTAGTTAAAATATGTTTGGGATTTATATATGGTGCCCTAGTACCTGAGAGAAATTAATGTGCTTAGGACTGAGTACAGAGGTTAGCTGGTTCCATTTGGAGGAAGATATTTTTTATCTTGTGGTTACTGCTTGTCGATGTCAAGCATTTATATGTGAGCCTTTTATCTTGGCACTTCTCTGTATATATTTGGGGATTGTGACAATGTGAGAAATGACCCTCTGATACAAAATTTAAATATATATTATCAGCCATGATTGATCTCCTGCAACTTGGCAGGAATTTGATGGAGCGCAGAACCTCCAACATGACCTACAGAGTCCTGGCGGTGTGAGCCTGAGGTCATCTTTCCTATGTGTTGTGAAGAAAGAATTAAATGCTGAATTACACACTCAGTGCCTTTATGAAAAGAATGTGCTCACAATTCTGTAGGTTTTAAAAAAGAATTATCAGCCACCGTCATGTTCGCACAATGCACAAGTTTTGCTTAGACAATTCTGTAGGTTTTAGTGTCACTTTCACTCTTCCAGAATAAGGACTACATTCTTTTCATAAAGCTTTTGTAACTATGTAAAGACTTCAGACTTTTTTGTATTTGGAATCTGTATAACTAATATCCAGTTATTATTTCATCACATAGACATTATAGTTCTGTGTGCTTGTTTGTGTCTGTTATTTACCTCTGTGCCTGTCTGTGTATGTGGCAAATTTTCTTTAGACATGTTGTGCTTGTGCTTGTGCTTGTATGTTTGCTCTAATTATTCAAGTGGGGATTAGTCAACCTCCTAGATGATGTTGTACTTCCTGTAAATATTTCATCGCATAGATCATGTCTTCTAGTTACTGTATATTTTTTCTATTGATCTGTGTTCCATATCTGTGAGCTGTAGCTGTGCTGTATCTGTGCGCCGCACGTTGAATAGCTATGGAGTATCTGTAATAGACCAACTATGTGTAGGATTCAGTCTAAGCAACTGACTTGACATTGAGTTTAATTTATTTATCACCACCCACCCTGACTTTGGCATTCTCGAAAACCAACTGTTATTGGTTGGTGCTTAGACTGAAAAAAAAACTACTTGATTCCTGTAGGTTTAGGAGGTCACGCCTCCCCTGTACATGGTTGAGCTACGCAACTACAACAGCGACACTCTTGAATTCCACAAGGTATATATTTCAATTGATTGAACTTGTAGTTCATAATGCGATGGCAACAAAGATCCCCATGTGATGCGTCTGCAACAAAGTTTAAGAAGTAGTGCTCCAGATAACTAGTCAGGTAGCTGGTGGAAACTGACCCTGTTACTGCTTCCTGTTTATTTAGATTTAGAGAAAGTGTGCAGCCAGGTTGGTCTGTGTATGTTTGATGGCACTCAATCTGTCTGGTGAGCCTATGATTATTGCAGAGTAACAGAGCATCGTATAGTTGTGATATACGCCGACATGCTTTTTTACCACAACATGTTACTGATTGTTTGAAAGTGTAAGATAACAAACATAAAAAATCTTCATGTATTATTGCCTGACTGCCTCTCACTTCTAGTGTTCAGTCCCACATTTTTTTAGATGGATAGTAGGCGCACACACTGATGCCTTTTAAATATAGAGTTGCAAAATGTGATAGGAATCCAGCTTGCATGCACTGCAGACATATGCTACAAAATTTTAGAAACTTAAATTGCTTATAGTAGCATTACATAAATATGTTTCCTCTTCAGTCTTTATGAATGGGCTTCAGTCTTGTACTCCTTGTCTTGCTTGATCTTCTCCTGTGTTTACAAATCGTGTTAATACTTGTAAAAGTTTTTTTGAGCATAGAGAAATATGTTTATTTGGTAATAGGTAATTTTTACCAGGTTCTGTTTCAGCCTTTTTCTTCTTCTTTGCTGCTGTTGCTGCTCTCTTCTTTCTTGCCTTCTCTTTTATAGCTTCCACTACTGTTGGGAACCTCCTCTTCCTTTTTTTGTCCCTTCCTTTGTTCCTTCTTTTTTCTGGATTCTCTATTGTGTTATTGTTCTGTTGCCCATGCATTACTCCATTAGTGATGCTTGTTGAAGTATTTGCTTCATTTTGGATCTGAAACTGAACATCATCTTCTTCATTGAGTGTTTCTATTTCTTCTTCCATAATTTTCGTAGCTTCAAGTAAGTATCCAAACTTTGACTCTGTTTTGCATGCATTTGTTGCCAAAGTCAAAAGTCTCTGAGATAGCCGGCTTAGTTCTTGTATATTGATTTGCTCACCTCCTGTGTTAGCTACCATATCCATCTGTTCCTCTATCACTTTTGAAATCTCAAACATGTACTCATATTGTCTCTTTGTCTTCGATCCTTTTGATGCAATTGTGACAAGCCTTCTGGACAGCATGTTGAACCTCGTGGTGTTATCTCGCTTGAGTTAACACGTGTACCTCTTTACTCATCTTCTTTTCATTCTTCCTCCACCTGTCTATAATGTATTTTTCTCGAATTTGTTTGATGTTTAGATGTAGCATTATTTTCAGAATGTGAGAGCACAAGATGCCATCTTTGTTGAATTTACCACATATGCAGATGTACTCCTTATCTTGTAAGTTAACCTCAACACGATACTTCCTCACTCTGTATGGTTGTATTGGTTGATTTTCATCAACAAACACATGAAACCTTTTATCCTTTTCAAGCATTTCAGTTCATAGCGCTGTTGTTTCCTGTAGCTCTCGCTGGAATTTTACAAAAATGGCCCTATTGTATAGTTCGTGTCCTTGTTGTTCTATTTGTACTTGGACCACAACACACTCCTCTTTCTCGTTTCTTGTGTGGTAGTCAAACCTATCTTCTCTATTCTGAATTGTTTCTGTTATCCTTTTATATTCATTTAGGAAGCTCATCACATGTATTGTGGTCCTACCCCCTTCTTGAATACAGAGTTTGTCCCTTCACTTCTACCTGTACTTTGGATAAATGGGAAGAACTGATTCTTGAAATAAACTGGTATAAACCTTTTCCTTTTCTCCCAAATATCATTCAAGCAGCTGATGTGGTGTAGGTGATACGTGTCCATCATTTTTGGCCACAGGTCCTCAAATTCTTCTTCCTCAGAATTGAGTTATCCAATATATCTTTCATTTACGCATACAACCCTTCATGTTGTGGAAACACTTTGATCATCTTCTCTTCTAGGTTTTTCTTGACATGAAACCAAGCATTGTTTATGTATTGCCTCCGGAAATGTGTCCTTTATAGCTTTCCTCATCATTTGCATCTTGGTCGGGTTATTATGCTTTACGGATGCTTCCCATCCATTGCTTTTAGGAATTGGTGAACACCCAACCGAATGTTGTAGCTCTTTCATTTCCTAGGAAAGCACACGCAAACAAGCACGTGTTCCCATGTTTGAAACTCCCACAAATGGAGCAAAAGGCAGATTGTACTTGTTTGTTAGAAAAGTTGTATCAAAGCTTATGCGTTACCATAGGTCTTGAGTACTCTCTTGCCCTTGCATCTGCGAGAATATGTTACTTACTTTATTATTTTCATCCATTTCAACCGAATAGTAGAACCCCGGATTCTCTCGCCTATCTCTCATCGAAGAAGTGTAACATTTGGGTCATGTCATTTATGTCCTTTCTCTTCCAATTTTGTAGCTGTAGTTGGATACATCTTTATCATCATATGGTAAAAGCGGACCTTCCACCTCTTATATAGGACAATATAGCAACCATGTTTCTAGTTGGTATATTTACTTTTTTTAGAGTTCTAATCATTGCCTTTTCTTCTACCTTGTCATGTATGCGGGTTTCTAAAGAACTTGCTTTCAGAAATGGGGCCAATATCATGGTTTGCGTTCCAAGTGTACATTTGTTATTGTCCATATCCCATCACTTTCCTTGATAATGACTTCAACTTTGCACCCTGTTTTGATAATGATATTGGTATCTCTTTCGGGAACTATTGATTCCATTGCTTCTTTTTCTTTATGTCTTGATTTCCCAAATTTGTTGCATCTCATTGTGAAACTTGTTATCTCATTGTTTCTTTTTACGCTTGTAGTCCGGTAATAGGTTGCCCTCACCATGGAGAACCCAGCCATCAAAGAGTAATCATTCTGAGAATCGTTGTGCTTCATCAAGTTTGAAATTGCTTCCCTACATTTGGTATGTCCTTCTCTTGAATATCTGCTCCAAGATTTAGATTTTCTTCTTGTTGTTCATTCTCCGGGGAAAATTTCTACGTCTTCTTCATTTAAAGTTTTGTCATCATGGTTTTCTTTCTGCTGCTCTCCTTCACTAACATTCTGATTTGTGCCACCTTCATAGATTTGTGGTTGATCCTTGGTCCAATAGCTTCCCGCAAAATTATTAGTTGTGTATATAATACATAGTTTTGTTAGTATTTTTTTTGGACAATTAAATAGTAAATGAACTAGCTTCATTTTTGCACCAAACACTTACTTGTTGAAGATTCATTTCATCAAATATGTCTTGACTCCATGGATTACAAATTACTCTTCACAAGGAAAATCTTCATCTTCAAATTTGTCTTTTTCATCATAAGTTTTTGATCTTGCTTCAATTGATGTTGCCTCATATGTTCGCATCAAAATTTTAGCTCAACAAAACTTCCTATAATAATGAAGTTACTTGAAATTATCAATAATGTGTATTATTTGAATTAATGTCATTGATAATAGAAAATGGAAACATACCTGCCCTATATTATGTATGTCTTCTTCATTTTGTAGTAAATCATTGCTTCTTGGAATATCCTGCATGTGCAATTCAAATTAGCTATACCAATCTGATGTTTATATATTTTTTCCTTTAAAAGGTGATGATGTCAAAAATTACCTCTATGAGAAATGATGTGCTTTCAGTATCTTCGATTCTACTTGATGTAATGTACATTGAATTACAGTAAATTTTGTTTCATACATATTAGATTATGCAATATGCTTATGTCTTACTGTTTTATTTTCCAAGAGGATTACACAAAC
Source organism: Hyparrhenia diplandra (assembly GCA_015847255.1). Lineage (NCBI taxonomy): Eukaryota > Viridiplantae > Streptophyta > Magnoliopsida > Poales > Poaceae > Hyparrhenia > Hyparrhenia diplandra. The sequence goes on from JADLZK010012337.1 coordinate 2,130,606, forward strand.
TTTTTGAAAATCATACCTCATTCTCTATGGTGTCCTGTAGGAGAAGCCCACCAAGGCTGCCTGAAAAGTCCTGCATATGTACAACATTTTGTGATTGTAAGTCAATTTTCAAAAAAAAAAAAAAAAAAGATGCTATAAAAGTCCATTTTTCTATTGAGCTACTTTTTGTGTACCTGGAGCAAGCTTTGCTCAACATATCTTACTATTTCCTTGGAATTTGGGCTTAAAGTGATCCTTGTATCATTCTTTTTTGGTTCTGTAGCATTTTTGGCAATCCAGAAGCATTTTCTTCCTGCAAAAATTTGGAGGAGATATTAGTTGTAGTAGAACTTATTTTTCATAATCTTTTTCAAAATAGAAGTCATTACCTGTACCTGTATGGTATTTGATATTGAAGTTTGTAAAACCCTCGTTCTTGGTGACAGATTCTTCTTCAACACATCTGCCAGCCTTCCTACCTGTAATTTTAGAAAAATGTATTTCTGTTAGTCTATATAAATTGTTCTATCTTTCATACAGTTTCTCAAAGATGAAAAGTGGTACAACAAAGACCTTGACCATGCTGGTGTTGAGTGAAATAGGAGTGCATTTTTTCAAGAGTTTCTAGGTAAGGAAGTCCTTTTTTCAGCAAGAATCCTTCCTTATGTTTTGTTTTGTTTCGAATCCTTTAGTTTCACTGGAATCCTCCATTGTTCAAAACTAAAGGAGCATACCAGGCCCCATTTTCCTGTACAGTAACCCTCCATCTCAGTCACTCAACCGTCAAGAAGGATTCCAGTGGGAAACATTGTCCACCCTTTGGTTGGCTCAGTCGTGCACACTGTGATCCATGTCTTGAACAGCGATGATCCCCGCTGTCTGCATGCACACCCTGCTGCCCTTGCTGCAGCCCCCATTCCTTCCTCTCCATATGCATCGATCCGAAGGATGCACCAGGAGCAGAGCCAAGGAGCAACAAGTTCTCTGTTGCTTTGGGTGGCTTTAACAAAAACAAAGCGGAACCTACACTAGCTAAAGCCATCCTCAGCCATGCCTACGAATCTAATCAGTCCACGTGTAAGAAGCTGATTGGGCGGTTTTGCAAATTAGGAGCGACAAGGACAGGGCAGTGCTCCGACTTATATGATAGCTAGGTTGGTCTTTTGTACTTTTTGGCATACTTTGAAGCTTATCTGGTAGCTATGTTTTGATCTGTGCCTTTTTATTTGTTTCAGCTATGGAGCTTGCTCTGGCTCTGGAAAAGTTGGTTAATGAGAAGCTGCACAACCCTGCATGGTGTAGGTTGCTTCTCTAAACCGAGCAAATCTAGTTGTTTTTCTGGTTCTAGAGCTGCTTTTGTTGATGCTGCTTTTTTTTTCCAGTAGCTGCTACTGCATTCACAGGCTAAAATTTGGCTGATGAATTGAATGAGTCAAATCTGAAGAAAGAAACGGTTAGACTTCCAATATGAGCATTTTGGAGTTGAGTCTAGCCCATTAAAAACACCTTTTTGATGTATCTTTCCTGCATTGCTTAATTTCTTTTAGGCTGACAGCATGGAGGATTCAAAAGAAGGCCCTGACAAGGATCTGGAAGGAGTAAAGGTGATCACTTGTACTAGAACTGCTGCGAAGCATTTGATAATATATATAGAGAAGGCATGTACGGAAGATTTAACAATATAGATGTCAAAAGATCATGCTTACAATCAAATTAATCTGCTGTGTGATATGAATATCTGATCTTAGCTTTTGGTTTTGGACTCTATCTACCTTTGATGAGACTTTGGAGAATGCGAACACACACAAATTTTATGGATACTTTTATATTGCAAAGTAATATATCAGAGGCTAGAACAGCTAAAATTTGTGGACCTAATAAATAGAAGTATGTATGAACTTTTCTAACTCTGCTGCCTCCTAGTACATCAGTAGCTTTTCTTGTTCGAACTGTTGTAGGTTTCACTCCTCCCACAAAAGACCAGCTGTCATTAGTCTTTGTTTTCAGCCCTGTCTATCTATACAATAAATACAATGTGCTTTGTGCAATCATGAACAGAACTCCTAATGGACGCCTGGTGTCCCAACAAACACAAAACCACGTTACCATACTAGCTCTACTGGATTACTCCAGTGGAAGAGATGTAGATCTATGCATTGAAATTAGTGTTCTGTTAGAAGGGTTTGGGGGTGCACTGGTTTTGATTTGTTTTACCTGTGATGCATCTTGTTCTTTGGCCTCTGATCTTGGTGTCAGATTCAAGTTTGGCCTTGCTTTTGCTTTGGTCTTCATGGCCTTTCTACTCTGCTCCTTCCTCTCCCGATTTTTCTCCTTCAGCTACTACGCCGCCGCCGCCGCCGCCATACGCGGTGTCTGTGATTTTTGTCTCGGTGTTTTTGCGTAGGCGATTTCCCCTTTCTTGGCTACCAAGTTAGCTAATCTATCTCTTGGCTGAGATTTCGCCACGTCAGCCCCATTAAGTGGAAGATAAGGCAAATGATTATCTTCCAGATTTGCCTAACGTACAGGTTTCTTTTTGGCTATTCATAAAAAAAAAATGGAAGACAACAGAAACAGAAAATCTTCCACAAAAAAAGTGGAAGATAACAACCACAGAAATCTTGTGGAAGATGTGTAGGCAGTCCCTTTTGAAAGCCTAGCCAGCCCATGAGTATCTAACACCCCAACGTCCGTGCCCAGTGGGCCTTGTTCATTTCGTTCCTGAACCATGTGGCTGTGGGGGAATGCAGGATAGGCCATTCCGTCAAACAAGAGTTTGGATCCCTTTGAATCTAAGCCCATCTACTTGGCCCACGAGCTCAGTCTGGCCCGTTTCGACGAACAGGACGGAGGGTGCCAGCGGGGCACTGAGCTCAGTCTGCTCCCATGTTTGGCTCTCCAAAATTCCTACATATCTTGCTTTCCGTCACTTTCGTTTTTATCTTCTGCAAAACTTTGGCACTTTGACTGAGAATTTCTCTACCTTTTACTTCAGCTACTTTCTGTGATGTTTCAATGTGTGCCATGGTCTCAAACCAGCTATGTGTGCCAGTTACTCCCTAACTCCATATTTGTCTCCTCCAATCCCCTCTGTGCTTTTGCTAACACATGTTCTGACAATAGTTAGTTCATTTGTATCCACTACTACACAATTTATTTTCCGTAACGGTTTTTTTTATTAACTGTGGCGGTTTTTGTAACTGCCACCGAGCTAGGGTCACGGTTAATCGAACCGTGGCAATTTTAGGACCGCCACCATTAATCTATTAACGGTGGCGGTTTTTTAAAAGATAACCGCCATGGTTAATAAAAAAAAAAAAAAAAAAAATCAAAACCCGTGGATGGGCCCAGCGAGCCCATCCACGGGCTGCCGCCGCCGCCGCCGCCTCCAGAGCGTGTGGCCGCTCGCGGGAGCACACTGCACCCTCGCCGGAGCACGTTGCACCCTCATCGCGAGGCCATGGTGCCTGTGCCCCTGCCGTGTCCGTAGCCGCCATGGCCGCCGCCGCCGTGGATGCGCCGCACGCCGGGAGCCCGTGACACCGCTGCCACTGCGTCCGCGTCGGGAACCCGTGACGCCGCTGTGCTCGCGCTCGCGCCCTCACCATGTCCGCGCGGGAAGGGATGGGACGGTGCCGGCCCGAGTCGCCCTTGCGCTGGCTCCGCCGCCGGCCACCGCACCTGGGGAAGAAGATGCGCCGCCACCTATGCCGCCGCCGCGTGGACCGCGCGACAGAGGGCGCCCAACGCCGAGCCCCTGCTACAACGCCGCCGTGCGAGACCGCGTGAGAGAGGGCGCCCGCCGCCGAGCCCGTGCTCCGCCGCCGTGCCGCACCCAAGGCCACGCTTCTCTTCCAGAGATGAACGATGAGAGAGAGAGGAGAGAGATGGCGTTGCTCAGATTTGCATGTGAAGAGAGAAGAGAGAGATGTCCGCTCGTGATTTATTTCCTGGAAGACCGCGTCGCATCCTGTGGGCGGCATGCAAACCACTGCATGTGGCGTCCCCTATTTAGGAAAACCGCTGCATGTGTGGCGAGCAACGAGTGGCCACCAGCCCCTCTTCCGGATCGCTGATGTGGAGGAGCACACAGATCACCGGTTGGCGCATCACGTTTGTGCTTTCTCAGTGCGGCTGACATCTGGCCCCCACTCCCAATCCCACCGCATGCTGCGCAGAACAACCGCTACGGTCACGTTAGGATAACCGTCTTGGTTAATAAGTATTAACCGTGGCGGTTATTTTACAAAACCGCCACGGTTGCCCTGGCGGGGGCTGATGGGGCTTTATTAATGGTGGCGGTTTTCTAAATAACCGTCACCATTAATATTTTCGAAGTGCTATGCAAAATCAGACCTGTAGCAGTGATCCTTAACGTGAGTTCGGAAAATAAATAGGACACCCGATCGAGTACCTCACTCACTGACTGCTTTGGTCTGTAGACTGTGCTGTTTCCTATACCAACTTATTTCCATGTGATGCAACATTATGCCACCGCTGTCAGGCTATAACAGAGAAATAAATAAATAAGATGGAATCTACTGATCAGATAATCCCTGACCAGGTGCGCTGGAGCAAAGATGATTTCCGGGATGCATGAGATCGATGAGAATGACGGACGATAGTGCTGCAGTACTCGCGTGTGTTCCCAACTGTTGATTGAAATGGGCTTAAAGATTTGGGCTCTGAAAGGGTGCCTGCAAACGAAATTTCGTTTAGGCCAATCAGAATTCATGTTCTGATGATGACGAACACTCTCCATGGATAGAGAAATTTCACAGTTCGTTTAGGCCCATCAAATAATTTGGCCCGCGAGCCGTCGAGGCCACAGTGAGAGCAGCGAAAGGGTTAGAGGCCCGTGTAATGTTGCGCCATTGCAAGTAGCCCAGCCAGCCCATGAGTATCTAACAGCCGAACAGCCCCTATATGGTTGTTACCACATGTTTGGCCCGTAGACAATCCAGGTCCAGTGTTCTTGTCGACTGCTCGTGGGCCAACCAATACACACGTCAGTGCTCAGTGAGTGACTGTCCGTCGTCAAGTAGCTTATTCAACCTCTTAACTAATACTGTGAAGTTGTATATATTCCAATAATCTAAAATTTAAACTTCACGGAGCATTCATGGTGGCTTGATATAGCCAAATATAGATATGCACTATTTAAGGGAGGTCGTCGTGTCCGTGCGTGAGTGTTCGTCAACACTCTTAGTCCCCATTTTACTGTTGATCCTCAAGAAGAAGGGTGACAATGCAGCGGCGTAGCTTCGTGGGGTGGTGCGGGCCACAAGGGCCTTGGTGAAACCAGCGAGTATGCTATTCGGCGGTGGCGCAAATCGATGTTTGGTTGGTGACTTTCGGCTTAGTCTAGGATTACCATTGCTGTTGTATTGTGTTGTTGTTATGTTTTGTGATGCTATAATCTCTCTGTCCCTTTCTTGATGTAACGAACTATGTAGTAAGGTCATCAATTTCATCCACCGGCCTAGCCGGAATATGTAAAATATATGCAGGTGGAGATGAGTTTATGCCCCCGATGTTGACCTTGAAAAATGTAGGCATGCATGGATGGGTCCCACCACTTGCAATTGTATGCTAGCCACTACTATACGCGTTATGAATACAAACGAAGAAAATAAAAGAAAAAACAAACAGGAAAACCACAGAGGGCAGAAGCAATTAAAACTACATTTTTTTTCTTCTCTTTGTATCATGAATTATGTACATCTTTTATATACAACGTACCATGTACATGGATTTTTTTTCTTTCTCTTGTATTCATGAATCATGTCCTCGAAATGAGCTTGAAGGCAGGGTCGTCATCCATATGTACTTTTAACCTATTTCCGCCTTCGAAAATCTCGATTTACAGTACAGTGACATTAAACAAGAGTCGGACGGTCTTTGAAAATCATTTTTTGGTTAATACTAGACCTCGATCTCCATGGACGTGAAGTCATGCACGTCGTGCACCTCCTCCTTACAGTTGCGCATCTTCATGTTGTGGTGGTCGTCGTCCTCGTCTGCAGCTTCCGATTCCGGCAGCTGCCCGTAGACCTCCACAGCCTCATCTGCATACTTTCTGCACACGTACACGTAAAGCCCGAGGACGAACACCGTCACGAGGACGAAGCACCATCCGAACTGCAGGTTGACGACAGCAATGGCGTGGTGCAGGCTGTCCTCGCCGTGGCAGCGCAGGTTGACGCCACCGTCGTCGAGGGAGCACCCCTTGGGAGCCATGCCAGGGATCCACGTGACGCCTATGACGACGCCCCACAGCCCCTGGAACGCGAGGGACGCGGACCGGACGAGGCTCACGGCGAACTGAAGCTCCGCGGGAAGGCCACCACCGGTGGCGCCGAGCAGCGCGGTGGCGAGGCACGTCGCTGCGGCGGCCTGTAGGAACCAGTGGAGTCGGCCCTCGACGCCCGGCGTGATCGGTGGAGTGGACGTGGAACACGAACAGCTCCTGCGCGAAGAACGCCGCCAGGAGGAGCATGCAGAGCGCGTGTGTCGGTGTCGGTGGCGACGGCGGCGGCGGTCGAGGTAGATGGCGGAGCCGGCGTGAGACGAGGATTGAGGCGTACATGACAGCGTGCTTTCGTGGTTCGCAGGCGTTCGGCGGGATGGAGCCGTCGGCGTTGAAGCGGCATGGGTGTGTAGGCCAGCATCTGGGTGGCGAACCCGTGAACGCCGCCGCCCGAGCATGAGGATGAGCTCGAGGTGGCGGACCGTGGCGCGGGAACCACGCGGCGCGGCGTCACGATGACGGCGGCGATGTCGGGAAATGGAGATGAAGAGCTTGATGTGGTTAAAGAGATGCCTATAGATGTCCAACGGGCGGCCGGTACGCCCGTGGCCCGCTTTCGGGCGGACCGGCCAGCCCGCTACGGGCCGCTACGGGCTACGGGCGCGCGGGCCGTGCTACCTACGGGCTCGGGCACACCTCGCCCATGCACTACTACAGAAGTGAACTACCGTGGCGGGCATTTTCAATTTTGCATGGCGGGCATTCCGTCCGCCACCGTGCTAGGGGTCACGGTTAATCGTTCGATTAACCGTGGCGGACTCCATGCCCGCCATGCAAAACATATTAACCATGGCGGGCTAGTAACAAAGACCGCCATGGTTAATAAATAACCATGGCGGGCATCTTTACTTGCCCGCCATGGTTAATATATTAACCATGGCGGTCTTTGTTAAAAACCCGCCACGGTTAATTAATTCATGATTAATAAAAAAATAATTCAAAAATATTATAAAATTATAAATTATGATTTAAACCACATATTAAATAATAAAATAAGAGAATATTCACATAAATCTTAAACATGCATCACAATTTAACATTCTACTAATAACATATATATGGACATTCAATTGAAGCACTTAGAGTTTAAAAGTGACCACCGTACACATCACAATTTACAAAACTTCGATCGAGCGATCGATTGATCAATCACGTTTAGCTAGCTAGGTTACAAATCAATGTCCTCCCACAAATAGTCCTTCATGTCTAGCGCGTTTCTCCGGTCCCTAAGTTCCCATAAGGCCTCGTTTGTAGCGAGGTCATTTGTTAGGGTCGAAGAATTTGCCGTGAGGCAAAGACAACGTCCTCAACGACGGCCCCACGGATGGCGCTAACCAATTTCTTGAACTTAAGGTCGTCCAAGTTTTCGTTCCAAAATCCTTGCGTGGTTTTCTTCGTCGGCTCGCGCCCCGTGAAATGCGGTACACGTCACTGCGGGATATAAATGTGCGGTATAGAAACCACACAAAGTTCTTCTGCGAAAAGGTTGCTTACCGCTGACCGCACGCCACGATATATGTAGCAGAAAATGGTTAGAATATTATGAGACCATTCAAGATGGACGAGCAAACGAGTAGTAATGCTGCATATACCTCGTAGTCTCGCCTCGATCTTCATTTCGTCCCCATGTTTTTTCTTTGCGTATGCTCATCCTCCGATCGTATGACTCGGGGTCTTTCAAGTAATCCTTGTATGCTTTTGTATGAAATCTCACGGTGTCATGACTTACGAAGTTTGTACTATGAAATAGTATAAGTGTCGTGACTTACAATTTGTAGGGCCTGTTCAAAATATTTGTAGAGGCCTTTTGGCGTATCATCCAACGAGTCCAGCCTAAGGGCACATCCATCTTGAGGGAAGATTAGCCAAGTAATCCAATGGCCAATGTGTCGTTGTTTGTATACCGGCAATGCTACACCATTTTATTTGATTAGAGATAGATTCCAAGTGTTCAAAAAATAAAAAGTATTGCTTTTGACTTACTTGATATGTTGGGCATGCAACGAGACAACCGGCGTCCGTTTTGATCTTCTTCATGCACTTACGGATGTAGTCCGCCATCTCTCTAACCCTTGCATCGCATAATTTTTGAAAGTGTTCATATTTTTTCGGCCTTGCTCAGCTTTTTCGTTCCTTTGGGCCTCCATCCAAGTATCCATTAAATTCCGCCCACGTCTATATCTATTTGGACATAGAAACACAACCGGGTGATCCAATTCTTGGGCTATCAATGCTTGCATCCTGCAAGCACATGTGGTCACGCGTCATTATATATAGAATCGGAGAGCTAGAATTAGTCGTGTAACGGCGGCGTAATGATCGGTAAACAAACTCACGCAAACATAGAGGGTGACAATGGATTGGTCGAGGTCTGGCGCCGTAGCAGCAACCGCCACATTTCGTCGAAGCCTATTGGCGTGAAATATCGAAGTCCAAGTTAAAGAGCTCCTTAGGAACCCCGAAATGGAACTCCCTCACCCCCGATCAAGCGCATGCCGATATAATCGGTGGAACCTCGCGAGTGTCCCACTCCTCTTCCTCGATTAGGCGGCCCTTGGGCACCATGAACTTGCCAAGCTCAAACCGATGCAGGCGGTCCGGGCTGAACCATTGTCCCGGGCTGATGGGGTATATAATTCCTATACAAAAAGGAAAATGTACGTTAGCATCTTCTAGCTACGCACGCATACGTAATATGTCCGGCTAAGTTTGGTTGAGATTATCACGCATATACGTACCCTAGTCTTTGCCGGTCTTCACGGCCCCGGGTTCAACTTAGCCAATCGAAGGTCCTTTTCCTTCTCCGCTAGCTCCTTCTGGCCTCCTCATCTAAGTATTTGTTGGTCGGGGCAAGAACTTCCTTATCTTCTTTTGATAGCTTCTTCTTCCTCGGCGCTTGGGGGGAACCTTCGGCCTCATCCTCCTTCTGACTGCTCTGAGGCGGTGTTGAGAATCATATGCATGTGGAATTGAACTATATTAGCCACCAATTAATGCCTAGTACAAGTTAATTAGCCATACTTTTTTTTGCTATACCTGCCACATTTTCTGAAACCTCCTCGACCATTGGGCGCTTGAACGGCGTGGGAGGACGACGAGCAACCTTCTTAGGAGAAGGTGTCCTCTTGCCGAGCCGTGAGTTGGTGTCTTGCCACCGCCGTCTTCTTCTTCGGTTCTTAGGAGGTGGGTTCGAACGAGGACTTCCACCACCTCGGCCACCATCTTCTCCTTCCGGTACTTTCGGTGGGTTCGGACGAGGACTTCAAAGCACCTCGGCCACCATCGTCGTTGTCGTTATCATCATCGTCATCGCCACCACCACCCGGGAGAAGGAGGGCCTGCGGCCGCTACCGTCGGAGGTGGTGTCGTCGGTTTCCACAGGACAATGTCTTCCTTGTTCCATAGGTACTCCCTCTCCTCCCAAAGGTCCTTGAGTACTATTTCTCCTTGTTCACCTGGGATATCGAGCTCCTCATCACCCAGGCCTGGTTCTATGGAGGTCAGATAAACGAAGGCATACTTTGGTGGGACCGGCTCGTTATTGCACAACTTAGCACTCTGTGGTGGAGCCACCACGGCAGAGCCCACCTCCTTCTTCTTCCCCTTCCTGCCAACGGGTATATAGAGTTTGCCCACCGCAGGTTCGACGAGATCGTCGATTGGGTTCTTCCCGGCGACATCACTCGTACTCACACCTTGGCTTCCTTGGATGTTGTAAAGACCTCTTGTCTTTAATGCCTCTTCTATTTTCTTGTCGACTATGTCCTTTATGGCTTGCTCATAGCCTTGCATCTTAAGGTTTTCCTTGTACCTCTGCCTCGTGTGGTAGTCGCCCGCGTCGGATGCCCAAGAATCCACGGTCTTCCAGCTATACCTCGAGCCCTGCCCCCGAACTCGGCCACGGTGCTCGGGTCTTCCGATTGCCTCGGTCAGCTCGTCGTGCTCCCTCCTAGGTTGGAACTCCCCGCGCGCCTTGGCCTCTTTGACAAGCATCACCTTCTTCTCCACCTCGTCGACCTTTGGGTCATTGTATTTGGACGGGTTGTCTTTCTTCTGCTTCTTGGGCTGACGGGCATACAAGAAGTCCCGTGTCCTCTCAGGAAGGTCTAGCAACGGATTCTGTATCCCTTTCTCAGCGTCCTCCCTTTCTTTCCGCCGCCATTGTCCCTTATGACCAAAATATCCTACACAGCCGAGGTTGTGCCTGAGGTCGTTCTTCTTTGCGAGTTCTTTACCCATTTTCGACTTGGCCTCATACTCTTCGTTAGTCGTGAGCCTGACGAACTCATCCCAGACGGGTTGCTTTAAGAAGTTGTAGGCTTGAAGTGGTGACTTGCCCGTCTGCACATAGTGTGTGTACAGATTGTTCCGCAGGGTGCGAAGCGCTTTGCTTGCAACGGTTAGCACATACTTCTTGCATTTCTTTTTGTGAAAGCCTGCCTCCGGCCCTGGATAATGGAACAGGAGTTGCACGTCTTTCCACACCTTCTTCTTCAGTGCCTTCGGGACAGTCCTCCAGTCTAGGTAGGTGATGGGCACAGCTTCCTTGGCTACAACGGAGATCTGGTTGCTATAGATGGCCCCGATAGATTCTTGGCTCCACGGGATCTCCATTCGGGCCTATCCTCAATATATTACGCACCACCTCGGCTTTTACGGTGCCTCCGTCTTGGCCTCTTTTCAAGCGACTTCTTGGACTTCTTGGAGGTGGTGCTCATTTGAAGTCTTGGGGGTGGGACAGATTGTTGCCCCTCGGCGAGCTCTCTTTTCACCAAACTCCGCGGGCGCAGAGGAAGCAATGGTAAGCTGTCACGACAACAACTAGAATTAGTCGTGTACTTACATGAGGCACACGACGTTGTGTTAGTCGTATACTTACGTTTTTGGTTGCGCAGGCTGTCCACTCGAGAACCCATTGTCGGGCCTGCCCTGTGGGTGCCATCCGGATCAATTTCTTCCTCTCTAAGACGTTTCTTCCGTGGCCTTGGTGTCAATTGTTCGCTCTCGTATCCACTGTCCGTGGAAGAATCGGACGTGGAGGCCACATCCTCCTCGCCGGCCACCTATTGCACGATCTTTATGGCTTGGTTCGGATGCCATTGGATTCTACTGCGAACCACGAGAGCATTTTATTATAGTAATTTATAATAAAAAGTAAAGTACAGCGGTAGTATGTAGTATTGCCATCACAGAGTCATCTCAAATTATATTTATTGTATTCCTCTCATGATTACATATATATTTTTCCATTTTACATACAGTAGTTACAAAAAAAAAAAACCAAAAATTTACAAAGAAATAGATAAAATAGGTACATATTTTCCTTTTTACATAGTACATACAAAAAGTACAAAAAATAAACAAAAAATGTGTAACAATACAAAAAAAAATATGTAAAAATAAAAAAAAGTGTAAAACTGTGTATTTGGCTCAAAAGTACCCAACTATCCTTTTCACATCGCGTCTAAACTGGTTGCTTGTATATGTTATACAAGCCGCCCTCGTTTAGCCGCTCACAAGTATGGGGACATTTCATCATCGCCGGCTGCCTCAAAGATAAAAATATTCACATCATCGCATATGCCACTTTGCCTCAAAGCATTAAGATTCAAATCATTACAAATGCCACAAGTAGATAGTTAAAGATAGTAAATGCCCGCCACGGAAAACGAAAAAAACCACCACGGAAGTTCAACACGGTAGTAGAGAAAATAGAGTCTAAGGTTGCGACTTAAAAGGAGTTAGAAAGAGAGAGCCACCATATATATGTGACATCCGGCCGTGGAATCGGCCAAGTCCTCCGCCCCGTTCACTTTCACCCCCGAAGGGCTGCTAAATTTTCACGGCGCCGCCGTGAAATGTCACCACAAATCCCAAATATAGATAAAGTATGTCGGTGGCATTCGTGACATAAGTGGCATAATATATAGATCAATATATGCTCAGTTAATAAATAATCTAAAAATGTGAAGTTGCATCATGGGCGGTGGCATTCGGCATATGCTCAGTTAATAAATAATCTAAAAATGTTAAGTTGCATCATGGGCAGCATATGATCAAGTAACCATCATCACAGAGCATCACGGCGCAAAAAAAATGGCGAACGGGGCATCACAGAGCATCACAGAGCATCTCGGGAGCATCACGGCATCACGAGCTTCACAGAGCATCTCGGGAGCACGGACGGGGAGGAGGAGCAGCGGCGGGGCAGCGCCCGGCACAGCGAGGGGACGGGGAGGAGCACACCGAAAAGCGGTGAAGAGCGGGGGGAGGCAGTGGCGCGGCACAGCGAGGGACGGGCGCGGGCGTCGGGAGGAGCAGCGCGCGGCTGACGGCGGGACGGGAGGCCTGGCACAGCGCCGCGGGGAGGGCGGCGTCGGCCGGACCTCGTCGGAGGAGGGGTGCGGACGTCGGAGGAGCACCGGGCGGGCGGCGGACCTCGTCGGAGAGGAGCACGGGAGGGACGAGGCGTATCGTCGGAGTCCCCCGGCAGCTAGGGTTTCCCTAGCCCCGGCGGTGGCGGATCCGGAGGGAGGGAGGAGGGAGGGGAGGAGGAGGGGGAGCGGGGCGGCGCGGGGCGGAGAGGTAGGGACGTGGAGGCGGCAGCGGCGGCGGCGTGTGGTGGCGCCCGCCGGGGTGAGTGAACCGGGCGAAGGACTTGGGCGATTCGGGACGGCGCCCCCGCCCCATCGCGTCGCCATTTTGCGTGGCGGGCATTTTACAATGCCCGCCATGGTTAGTGAATAACCGTGGCGGGCATTGTAAAATGCCCGCCATCAAAATCGATTCACAAAATGAATTTGTAAAATTCATAACAATTGAAATGTTCATTCAAAAATTCTGAAAATTTTTGTGTGGCCTCCCCGTGAGTATGTGTACCCATGAAAAATGTGAAACTTGAATTTTGGATAGTTCTCGCATGATTTAAAAAAATACAGTCTTTAATTGACAAGTCGGGGCGTTTCGAGCAAGTCGGCGATTTCCAATACATTTTTAGTTCCATTACATAAATGTCGTGACATATATATTTGGTTGCATTACATATTTGGTTCTATTACAAAAGGATCGACTTATTTTGTTGCCGGGGCTGCCACCCTTCTTCTTCGACCGTCCGTGCGGCACCGGGGCTTTGTCTTGTTCTTGATGACATTCCCCCACACGCGTGTCTCGACTTCCTTGATCTTGGTTGGATGATCGGTAAAGAGCGTAAACTCTGCGTAGTTGTTGTACTCTTCAAGATTCTCGCACTCCATCGGCTCCCACGATCCTTTGCTTCCCTTCCACGACAGCATGTAGTTGCTTTTTACCTGCGATTTGGGCACGGGTAGTAGGCTACCGGGCCGCGCGACTTCTTGAGTACCCACTCATCATCTCCGTATTTTCGAGCTGAGCGGTGGTTAACCCTACCCGTCCCGTCAACCGCCGTTGGCTTGACCCACCGGGCACCGGAAAATGGGTATCGTAGCTCTCACGCCATAATCAAGTTCCCAAATCTCTTGGATTTGCCATAGTATGTCTTGAGTTCCTTGGTGGCCATGTCAATGCCCTCATACCGGACACCGCTGTTACGTGACGCGCTCTTGTTGTCCTTTTTCTTTCGTGTGGAAACTGTACCCGTTGATGTCGTAACCTTGCCATGTGATGATTTGGCTAGATGGGCCGTATGCAAGCATCAATTCTTCAGTCTCCGCGTTTAGGGGTATCCCCTGTTCTCTGATCCACGTTGTGAAATTCAACTGGTGTTGTCTCAGTACCCACCCGTCCGTGCGCCGGCCACGCTTGCTGCGAATTTCCTCCAGATGCTTCTCAGCCCACGTTTCCATTGATACTAACTGGTTCAGAGCGCAGTCATGGGCTTGTTCGATTGTTTCTTGGTCAATATCGGTCCGTACTTTCCTCCCCGCGTAGCCCATGCCCGCGGTCCTGCCTTCGTGCGGGTGGTCGGGAAGGCCGATTGCATTTCCATCCCGGATGTATCTAGTGCAGCAGTTAACAGCCTCCTGTGTTGTGTATGCCTCGATCATAGAGCCCTCTGGGTATGCACGGTTAAGGACGGATCTGTTAAGAGAGGACATGAAGCGCTCGTTCGTCCACATCTCGTTCAGGTAGAGAGGCCCCAGTTCTTCTATCTGATCGACCATGTATATCATGAGGTGTGGCATAATATGCGATGAACTCTTTCAAAGTGCGGGAGGTCATTTTCAGCGATGACCTTCGCGTGATGCGATTAAAAAGTAGCACAGGGCGTGTAACGACCATCTTCACGAACTCTGGGGGGCGATGCACCTAATCACAATTGGAAGGACACCGTCAAGATGACATGGCGGTCATGGGCCTTGAAGTTTGGCGGTGTGAGGTCTTTCATCGATACAATGCTCTTCGAGGTTGGAGCAAATCGGTCGGCACTTTGACATCCCCGAGCCATTTGCAAAAATCTCTCTTTTCATCCCGTGTCGGATTGTAGCTCGCGGGCTGGAAGGTCGACTTTTCCCGCTATTCCCGAGGGTGTCAAGTGAAGTTCGGGCCCGATGCCCATGTCGGCAAGATCCCGACGTGACTTGACACCGTCCTTCGTCTTAGTCTTGATGTCTAGGAAAATCCCGACCAAGCTCTCGAAGAGATTCTTCTGTAGATGCATGTTATCGATGGCATGGGGTGTATGGAGCATCTTCCAGTATGGCAGGTACTTGAAGAAAATCGACCGCTTCTTGAATGGGACTTTGGCGGTGCGGTTTGGGTTACGTTACGCTTCTTCTTCTTCTTCTTCTTCTTCTTCTTCTTCTTCTTCTTCTTCTTCTTCTTCTTCTTCCACTGCCTTTTTGTTCCGCTTCCGCTTCTTCTTTACCTTTGGCTCACCGGCTTTCTTCTTCTTTCCAAACTCGTGGTTTATGTTCTTCACCATTTCAAACACCTTTGGCCCGTACTTTACCCCCCCGGCTCCTCCGTTTCACCGACCGCTCGCCGTCAAAGTACTCATCCATCGATGTTTCCCGGTACCTGTGTTCTTTGCGAGAGGAATTTACGATGTTTCATGTACACCGTCTTTTGGGATCCGCTAAGGTAAGTGGAGCGGTATTCTCAATGCAAAACTGTGCAAGTTTGTCTTCCCCTTAATCTGCCCGACAATGAAAAAAGAGAGCAGGGTAATCAGCGATGGTGACCATTATCATGGCCTTTAGAGTGAACTTCTTCTTCTCGGACGCATCCATAACCTTGACCCCTTTTCCACAGTTCCGCCAATTCCTCCAAGATTGGCTCAATGAGCACATCTATATCAATGCTTGGCTACTTTGGTCCGGAAATGAGCATGGCCGAAGAAGATATTTGCGCTTTTACACTCGTAGGGAGGCAGGTTGTATATGGTGAGGGTGACCGGCCGGTCTTTGTGCGAGCTAACGAGGTCTCGAACGGATTCATCCGTCGGTACTCAAAAGCGAACCTTACGTTCTGGGCTCATCCCTAAACTCGGGAACATGTCATCGATGCGTTTCCACGTTTTGGCATCCGAGGGGTGTCGCAGCTTGCCATCGCCCTTTGTGCGTTCGCCGATGCATGCCGGGACATCAGCTTGGCATCCTCCGGGTTCCCAAAAATTGCACGCAGCGATCGAGCACGCGGTAGGTACCACACCGATAGGGCGGGGATCTTCCTTCAGGTGTAACCCTCTTCTTCCTCGCCCCTCGGAGGTGGCATCTGCTTCTTCTTGCCCGTCTTCTCGCTTCTTGGGCCCTCTCGATGGTCCCTCCTCATCGGTGGCACGACGGCCCGGCATTCCTCTTGTAACGACTCACGCCGCATCGTGAACGTTGTTGTGCAAGTCCGCATAGTCACCCCCGGTATAGAATAAAGTGGTTAGGGCACGCATGAAACTTCCTAAGCTTCATCGCCACCGGACGAATCGCTTCTTCGCCCGATAGGTATTGGCGGGCACCTTATTCCCCCCTCGGGTAAAACAAGTGTCACCGAGGTACCGTAACAGGTCATTGAAGCTCGTGGTTCACGACCACCCGTGGCGAGCCTTCATCATCAACATCGTTAGGTTAAAACGTAGCACCGTGCAATCCTTCGGACATTTGCCGTCGTCTTTGTAGAGAGGGTCAATTGCCGCCTGCTTCATCTGTCTAAAATTCTCGAGCCACCTTGGATTGCCAAACAACACGTCATCTTCATCTTTGAGGTTAGCAATTTCCTCGAAAAAGAGCAAAGATCCTCGGGCGACATGTCATCAACTACTTATTTGTTCACCATCATCTCGACCCGCATTGTCGCCCCGCAATGTCTTCAAGCAGTTCATCTACGGTGATGTAATCGCGATTATCAACTTTTTCACGTCCTTCGTCCACCACCGTTGTTTCCGTCGTTGCAGTCGACGGGGGTCCTCCAGATGAACCGGCCGCGACACTCGGTTCTTTTTCACCATGATACGTCCACACGGTGTACCTCGGCTCCCTGATGAAACCATACCGCACCAAGTGCTCCACGACATCGTCATCCTTGTGTAAGAACAGATGCTTGCACTGATAGCACGGGCACACCATTAGTTCCGAACCCTGACTGATTCGATGCTTCGCGCGGACGGGCGAAACTTTTTTTTCGCACATGATCAACGAATTCCAAACTCATCCTCGGCCTGTACATCCAATCCCTATTCGGGCGCCATGGTCGACGGCCTACTCAAATTAATTAAACCAAAACAAAGAGTGCGATCGATGATTAGAGATCGAAATATCGATGAAAAAGACCACGTACACTTCAAATGAGAGGGGAGAGAGAGGGGAGGAGAAAGAGGGAGAGAGAGGGGAGGAGAAAGAGGGAGAGAGGAGGGGGGAGAGAGGGGAGAGAGGAGCTAGCTTGAGAGGGAGAGAGAGGGGAGGAGAAAGAGGGAGAGAGGGGGGAGAGAGAGAGAGAGGGGGGAGAGGGAGAGAGAGGGGGAGGGAGAGAGAGAAGGAGAGGAGAGAGGGGAGAGAGGAGCTAACTTGAGAGGGAGAGAGAGAGAGGGAGAGATCAAAACTAGATCTCAAAAAGAAAGGGAGAGAGAGGGGTGAGAGAGAGGGAGAGAAAGAGGGAGAGGGGGGGAGAGAAAAGAGGGGAGAAAGAGGAGAAATACCCCCTAACGGTGCCAAACTTCAATCAAACCAAGGGCAAAACCTCCCCCAGAAATGGTGATTTCTAGAGTTTTGAAGCTCAAAACCCTAGAAAATGGCGAAAATCCCGTGGGGAAGAAGAAGGTTGGGGCTGTATTTATAGAGCAGACTTTTCCGTGGCGGGCATTGTAATATAACCGCCACGGTTAATATACATTAACCGTGGCGGGCACTTTACAATGCCCGCCACGGTTACGTCTATTAACCGTGGCGGGCACGTTACAATGCCCCGCCACGGTTAATCGACAACCGTGGCGGGTGTTGCCTCGGCGGGGCGCCACGCCAACTATTTTGCGTGGCGGTTTTAAAATTGCCCGCCACGTAAAAATAAAAATTAAATGCCGCGCAAGTTCAATTCTCAGTAGTAGTGATGGCCCGGTCCGTGGGCCATTTTACGGGCCACGGGCCGCTGCGGGGCCCGGACTCGGGCCGGGCCACAGCCCGCCGCGATACCTTTTACACGGTATACTTCAAAAATTCAGTTTTCACAGCTAAGTACCAATGTCTCGGTTTCAAAATCTTATACTTCACGGTTTTCATACCAAAGTCATTTTCAAAAACACGTAAAAACTCCAACGAGGTGACAGTGACGAGTTTAAAAATGATGAATATGAACTTGTGCAATCTTTGCCTCATTAAAAACCTTTCTAGGTAAACCCACCCTTGTGGGAAAAACCCTAGAAAGAAAAAAGAGTACAACAAGTTCATATTCATCATATATATATATATAGTTCATTGATCACGATCCACAGATTCACGTTTGATTACAATAGCCATCATGTGGCGGTGGCAGCAAAGAAAAGAAAAATAAATAAGCAAAAGTTCCGGGTTTGCGGTATGAATCAAATTTCGAGAGACTCGGGACTCTCACTCACCGTCAACTTCCAAAGTTTCAAACTTTCCGGGTTTGCGGCTAAGTACCAAAAGAAGTGGACCATCTACGCACGAGAATATGTAACATGATCGAATATGTAACATGATCAGTTTGTACGACTAAGTACCAAAGTTGGATTGTTTTACCTCTATCCACCTCTCCCTCTGTTGGTGGCATTGGTGTCGATTGGCCGCTGGTCATTTCTTTGGAGCTGCCGTCGATCCTCGCCATTTGCCGTCGCCCGGCGCCGGGGCTTCTTGAGTCGGGAGGAGGATCACCAAGCCAAAGATTCTTGAATAGATCTTCTAGGTCTTTGTTCACAACAAGATGCCGAGCCTTCCTTGAAGCTTGGTCCCAATCTTTTATGCATGTGAGCATCTCCACATTCTCCGGCAAAAGGCGCCGCCGTTCTTCAAGTATCCTACTGTCCAAGCTAAATGTAGATTCGGAGGAGACGGAGAAACAGGGACATCTATAATATCTTTAGCCATAATATCTTTAAGAAATTTCATTCTCATAGGCCTTGCAATAGGTTTAAAGTACTCATTAGTCTCAAGCAGACTTGCAAATGTACAGCCATGTCAATCATTTGATGCAAAACAAGTGGAGCAGAGGGATAGTACACACCAGATAGAATAACAGTGGAGTTATAAAATTGTTTCAGGAACTTATGCAAGTGTTCAGCAATATACCAATGAACATTAGTCAGTAACTCAGAGCCATAATTAGAGTTAATGAACACAGTAAACACCTCCTTGTATGGTATCAAATGTTCAAGCATCAGAAAAGTAGAATTCCATCTAACATCCATGTCCAAGCCAAATTTCCTAGGAGTCATACCTCTAGCAACACAAAAATCTTTGAATCTAGCAATCCTAGTATTAGAAGAATTCAAAAAGTTTATAGCAGTTCTCAAATCATCAAGCCACTGTTTACATTGTTTCAAACTAGATTTCACAATTAGATTTATGACATGGCAAGCACGGCGTTGATGCACAAGGAAGTACTTAACCTGTTTGGGGTCATCTCTAGTTGGTGCAGGATAAGAACCTAAGTAACCAAAGCGAAACAGGACCCAAGATATCATATGCTCTAGAATTAGCGAAGCATTGTCTAGAGTGACAGCAAAAACTTTTTCAATCAATTCAAACTCCTCAAGCACGGTAGCTATACAATCAGCAGTGTTTTTCACGGTATGGTTGCAATCAATGAGCCTAAAACCAACAACCTTTTTTTTTTTTCAATCTCCCATTCTTTATTAACATAATGGCAAACAATAGAAATATAGTCCTCCTTAGCATTACCAGACCAAATGTCAGATGTCAAAGAAACAGATGATGCAGCAGGCAACACATCTTTCATAAGCATGTCACGTTGTTCACCATACAATTTAGCCATATCCCTAGTGGTGGTGCGTCTAGAAACCTCTTTGAAAAGAGGGTTGTGAGCATTTTTAATGTAATCAATCCAAGCCTGTGTAGCACCTATGCCTAATGGAAGATCCAGCCTAGCAATCAAGTGGCACAGTTCAATGCGAGCAACCATAGGATCATACTTCCAATTAGCTAAACCATTAGCATTCAAAGCTAGCCTAGGCGAACAAGATCGAATGGTTTTTCAACTGCATACATTTTTTCATGTGACGCCTTAAATGGCGGTACCATTAGCGTAAAACAGCAGAGTATCTAGCATTGCAATGTTTACAGATAGATAGCACCAACACGAAGCGGCCTTCGGCCCCTCACCCTCTTTTACCTCATCGGTACAACCGGACATCGGACTTCTTACCGGATTGAGTTGGAGTGTCATCGGCGTCGCCGCCATCGACATCGGCGTCGGCGCCGACGATGGGAATGCCGAACATGGCAGCGGCATCCTCACGGAGGTCGTCATCGTCCTCGACCTCCGTGTCATCGTCGAACAACGGTCGGGTCCGGTCGCCGTCGCGGTGACCGGACGCCGTCAATCCGCGCCCGACCTCAGCGTTGCGAGGCCACCACGGGGCCACCACGGCCACGCCCCACGCCCGGCCGACTGGGCGAGGACGAGCCACCCCGGGGGGCTGACCTTGACGTGCATTACCACCACCGGCCCTCAACGCCCGCAGCGGCGGCACGGCCATGTCCACTCCGGCGGAGGAGGAGGACTCGGCGTCGGGCACCACCAACCTGCAAGCACCGAGGACGAAAGTGGATTAGGGGATGACGAAGAAAGGAGGGAGGACGGAGGGAGGAGGAAGAGGAAGAAACGAGGGAGGAGGTTACCAACTTACTCGCGAGACGGGCCCGGTGCCAAGAATGCGTAGGTCGCCGGAGGAGACGGACAGAGGTGAGCCGGAGGAGATGCAGAGAGGAAGAATTGGGATGGAGCTTGAACTGGAACTCACATGGAGACGGAAAGAACAGGGGAGAGGAGAAAAGGAGAGAGGAGTAAGAGTAAGGAGTAAAAGAAAAGTCACGGCGAGCCGGGCGAGTAGGCGGATCCGACGGAGGCACCGAAGGCCGACGGCGGAGTGAGGTGAAGCGGCACCGGGGAGACCAGATCCGGCGGCGAGGGCGTCGGATCTCGACACCTAGGACATCGGATCCGCCGGGCGTGACGCGGATCCGACGAACGGAGGCCCCGAGCGCCGACGGCGGAGTGAGGTGAAGCGGCGAGGGAGACCAGATCCGCCGGGCGAGGACGTCGGATCCGACACCTAGGACGCCGGGATCCGCCGGCGCGAGACGCCTGATCCGACGAACGGAGGCCCGCGGCGGCGGCGGAGCGAGGCGGCGGAGGGAGGAGGGGATCGATTAGGGTTAGGCAGCCAGAGGGCGGCGAGGCCGATTGGAATGGGGAGGGGATCGATTAGGGGATCGATTAGGGGTTTCGAGGGGCTGCGGGGCGTTATATATGCCCCTTTAGCAGGCCGGGCGCCACCGGGCGACCCCCTCCACGGGCCGTGCCGGCACCCCGTGCAGCGGGGCGAGGCCTCGGCCCATGGCCCGGTCCGGCTGCGGGCGTGCCGCCCGTGGGCCGTTGGAAACGGACCGGGCCGTGCCGCACACCGGGCCAAAAGGGCGGGCCTCGGACGGGCCGCGGGCTGCGGGCCATTTGGCCAACTATAGAGATGCCATAGGGCGAGGGTTGAGAACATCACCCCACCCAGGATGTGGCTGATGCTTTTGTCAATGGAGCCATGGGGCACCATCGTCGTCGTCGACCAGTCTCCAGGAAAAGCTTGTTGTTGTGCTCGTGGATTTTATCAATGGCTGATGCTTGTATATATTAGCAGCATGCTCTGGATTTTGCAAGTATGCATGTAAGGGTCATTGATTAGGGTAATGATCATATATATATATATCGATGGCAGTGAAGATGAATGGAGAGTTGCTTGCATGGGTTGTTGTTTGATCCCATTAAAGTCAAGTCAGATTTGAAGATATGGCCGGCGAGCTGTAGGTTGTCACATCAGAAAAAATCGTTGTTAGCTGAGTAATATAAGGCATGGATTATATTAATATTATTTCGTTCTAAAAAATACATTTCTACATGTAATTTTTATTTGTTTAATGTTGTTGATCAAATATATAGATGAAATTCATTGTTTATTTTCAAATAAGTGTATCTTTGTTTCGGTACCTGATGGTTACTGTTGCCTCAAAACCTTTGTTTGAATTTATTCTGTTTAATGAAAAACCTGGAATGGCGTGGTCTTAATTTTTTTTTTCAAATAATTGTATCTTATGATAAATTTAGATATACAGATTCTATATCATAACTATTTATATTCTTCATACATATATATAGCTAGTTAAATTTGAGATATTTCTTTGATTGGTGGAAGGAATACACCACAAGAAATCTCAATTAAGTAGCTGACGTTAGTTTACACGCAACGAACAAATCTGTACTTTTATAGCACATGCTGCTCCATACGCGTGTTAAGCTCAAACAAGTAGCCTATGTTGGTTTGCACGCAACGAACACAAGTTATAGCGGGCAGTACACACAGCCACACACACGCAGGTGTGTAACTGTTATCCAGTCCTCTCTGCCTGTGCACGCAAGGGGCCAAGTCAAAAACTATCTCGATCGTCCTTTCAACTAAGTAGTCGATATCGCTCTATGTTTGCCAACTTCCTGACGAATTAATTAGTCTCAATTTTGTGATGCTCAACTTCACTGTTCATCGCAGCGAAAGTTTACTCCCCGGCCCCATCCATAAACTAGATCGTGTTGGATTTGTAATAACAACACGTACACTACAACTCTCTGATTTTTTTTTTTTTTTTTTTTTGAAACGACAACTCTCTGATTTTTGGAAGGTCTTTAATTAATAGTGGACTGATGGGCAGAGGATAGATGGTGGACTCCATACGGTGAGCTTGTTACGTGTCATTGGTGCATGCAATGACTATAAGGACACTCTCAATCTAAAAACTAGGATGGCTTCTATGGCCCTGTTCCAGAAGACCCTTTTTGGCCACTACTATCGCCAGGGACTGCAGGCGGTCTAGGTCCGTGGCAGGATCCTCCGCGAGGAGGGCCGACCTGCCAGGGCAGCAGGCGACGGGGCTGACCTGCCACAGCGTGCTGCCAGCGGCTCATCGCCTGCCTCCCAGTGTTTTGTTGGGGCCACGCTGAATGCCACGGCGGGCACCTGCGCCAGGCCTCGGCGACGTCGACTTCACGGCGGCGGCGGCGGGCGGCGGCGGCGACCTACGCCGACACAAGGCGGCGTCTCAAGAGGCGCTAGGGGTCGACGTTGACATCGCCACGACATATGCTGCTGAGGTCGCTTGGTCCCCGGCGCAGGACCCTCTGGCGGTCGAGTTGCGCATGTGCGAGGAGCCTCCTACGTGGGTTGACCCCATGTTGGAGGAGCTCCCTGCTTCGTTCCTTGCGATGCCCGCTTCGGGAGCTCTGTCACCCGCTGTGTGCCAAGATGATGGGCATGATGGTGCGGATGCGGCAAAGGACCCATTGGTGGTTCAGGAGGCTGCAGCTGTGTCGGCTGTCTCACTTGCTGCCCATGTGGTTGTTCCCGTTGCTACAGCCCAAGAGGTATTCGAGATTCAGTTGGCTGCTCCTGTGACTTCCCCAACTGATGGCGACATAGATGTCGACGCTGTGGGCTACTCTTCTGGCTCGGGAGGAGTTAGAGGCGAAGATTTTTGTCTGCCGTTGCAGACACCTCTCCACGAGAGGCCATAGTTGCGCCGCACCAGGACGCTGGAGCCTGTCCAGTTGCCGCGGCGAAGTGGCTGCATTGCTACCATGCCGCGGGCGGCGGATGCCCTGAGCGGACCCGGATCATGTTGTTGAGGAAGCTAGGCGAGGAAGTTGAGGGGGGATGCTCTTGATTTGGTGGTCACGAGCAAATTCAATGCCGCCTTCCGTGGACGCGCCGACTTGGTCGGAACGGAAGAAGGCGGCTTTTCAAACTGTTTTGAGGGGGCGTGTCGACGTATCGACCTTGGGTCGGACTTGACAGGGCTAAAGGACGAGGGTTAGGCTCTGTCGTGTCTGTTTTTAGTCGCAATTATTTCTTTGTAATCACAACCACGTGCGAGTTATTGTCGAGTGGGCTTCGTAACTGCGAGTTACCATCTCCTCGTTCCTTGTATTTAAAAACTTCTTTCTCGCTTAATAAAAAACGTGTTTAGGCGTGATCTCACAAAAAAAAAAATTACTGATAATTATTTCATATGTATTCACATTTCCATATACAGTTAGTTAAATTTGAGATACTTTAACTAGTACTATGCTTAAATTAAGTAAATGTGGTTCGTTTACAAGCAACAAGCTCAATTAATTAGCTGAGGTCGTTTACACGGAACGAACTCAAATATAGCAGACACGTCTTATTGTGTGTTATCTGATCCTCGGCCAGTGCACGCAAGGGCAAAAGTAAAAGAGTATCACGATCGTCCTTAGAGTTGATGACTATATCACACATCTCTAGTTTGCATTGTAATAGAACCACTATTACTATACCTGTCAGGGTCGTAAAGAGTGATGGGGGCACTGAGCAAGCCATCGACTCGCACTGACGAATAATAAGTATTCTTGGGAGCGAGACATATATGTATGAGACCCTATTAAAGTATTTAGTGTCGAATTTACAAAGACTATGGATGTAAATGATTAGAACTTATTTGTAACCTGAATAGCCTCTTTTTGTAAGTACTAGGAAACATGTCCGTGCGTTGCACCGGAACTACATTTATTGTATGGTAACCGTGCCAAACAGTATGATGTTGTTTGTTGTGAGATAAAAAAACACAGTATCATGTCTGATAAATCGAATTGATACGTTCAAACGATTATTGGATATGGCATAAGGCCAAGGAGCATAGAGTGACACAAACGCTAATTTGAAACGCGTGGGTTTGCTGGTTAGCGGCCAAAACGGCGTTCGATTCCCATCCCAATTGCACACTGGTTCACGGGAGCGGCGCGGGGAGAGGTGGGGCCTGTAGTTGGCACAGTCTGCTAAACGGTATGGCCGGGGAATCGTATGTGTGCTCACGCGCAGCCGTAGCACAAGGATCTGAGGAAAGAAGCAAAACAAAACACTGACCGCTTTGGCACCTGTGTATCTTCTCCATTGTCTCTATTTATCCTCCCCATCCAACTTCAAGCCTCTTGAGATCCACCCCAAGCCTAAACTCTGGTCCAGCTAGATCTCCGCTTCTGCCGCCGAGCAGCGAGAGCACCACATCACATCTCTGCGATGGCATCCCTTCTGCATACTATGCACCACATTGCGCCGCCGCTCGGCCATCTCCGCGTTGGCAGCTCGGAACGCGACCCTGGTGTGCGCTACCGTGATGTCGTAAGTCCGTGACCATCAACACCAGGATCCGAAAGCTCGAGCACCTAGATCGGCGGTTCCTTTGCACGACTCCCAGCCGTGGCGCGCCCGACATCCTCGCCCCCGGCGCACCTGGTGCGTTCTCTCGTAATGTTGTACGACCACAGCGTCAAGGTCGTCAACGTCACTCTGCGAGCGTGCCAGCGTTGGGTGCCATCGGCCATATTAAGTTGGGTGGACTCCGACCTGGGCAGTCTCGGGGGCGAGCAGGCCTGCCATCGGGTCGCCGGCCTCTAGGGCGAGCGCGCCGGCCGCAAGGAAGGCAGTCTCGGCGGCCCGCGCGCCAACCGTGCACGACCTTCCGTGCCAGAAGGGTCGCGTCTCCACGCCCAAAGCTGCTGCCCCTGCTTCCATGTCGAGCCCCATGAGCCTGTCGTGCGGCTGGAGCTGCCCCATGTAGGCGACGGAGTTGGTAGGGGAAGCCGGGTAGCGCTGCACGTTGACGCCCCAACGCTCCGGGTCCATGCAGAACGTGGCGAGCGCACGTGCCCAGCAGAGCTCCTCCACCTCATCGATAACCTTGTATCTTTGATCGATTCTTGCTCTTTTGTTTTTTTCTTAGATCTATTTGTGTTGACGCTGGTCCAAGAAATTGCAAATGTATCGCTACGGTGTGGGAAGAGGCAAGACAGTCCTAGGCGGAGACGCTAGCATTGCCAGCGGACGGCTATTGCCATATCCTACCGGATCACGTATGGCAGACGGAAGGCAGACCCAAGAAGGAGGTGGACAAGAATTTTTCTCTCTTTATTAATAAAGGTATAGATATAGACCGGGGTGTATATCTCGTAAATACTACGGACTCTCGGCAAACATTGTGACACGTGGCGCTCCACAAGCTTATGTTTTTTTTTTTTTAAAAAACAACTTTGTCGAGAGCTACCTGCTTTGGCTCCCGACAAAGGTTGTACACGTGGCATTCCACGCGATGTCGTTTTTTTCTGCAGAACCAAAAAAAAAGAGAGAGAAATATCTTTGCCGAGAGGTCTCCGTGGAGGCTCTTGGCAAATGTGTCACTCTTTGCCGAAAGTGGCAAGCGCCCGTCCCTCGGCGAAGGCGCGTGATGGATGGCGTCAGGTTTAGCGGACCTCTGCCGCGAGGGTTGTTTAGTCGCTGAGGGCTGGTTCTCGGCAAAGATGCGATTTCGAAGGTATGTCTTTGCCGAGGGTTTTGCTCTCGGCAAAGAGGATGGCCGTCGGCAAAGGCGGCGCTTTTTGCCGAGCTTGATTCTGGGCTCTCAGCAAACGTTGTATGCTCGACAATGCTGAGTTTCCGTAGTGCCCCCTATTGGTGGAAATAATGAAACCTCCTCGCCCACATTGCTGTCATATAAAAAAGCGGGAGGCGGAAGGTGGAGAGAACCTTTGTCCACCAATCAATCATTTGGTGCTCTCCCTAATACAGAAACAGTATGTCGTCAATGGCAAAATGTATTTAGTCTCGAGTTAAAATTGCAAACGCAACAAAAAGGGAAGTCTAAGACCTCTAGTCTTGGTTTGTTATATAAACCGGGCTAAATTTCATCCTTTAGTCCCATAAGGTCCCCAAGGCATGTCGGTGTCGGAGACTTTAGTCCTAGTTTAACACAGAAGCCGGGACTAAAAGTCCCTATCCGTGAGAAATGAACCAAGACTAAAAGGTACCTTTAGTTCCGAGTTTTTGTCGCAAACCAGAACAAAAGGTGCCAACAGAGGGTATTTAAACTAAAATTATATCTTATCCACATCAAATGTATCATGGAGTTAAGATGGCAACACGCAAGAACCAAGGTGGAGGAGGTCAAGGAGGAGGAGGTCTTGTGTTCGAATCTCGACGCTATGAACCCGAACTGAGCACCCGTTTCTCCGGTAGTGTATGTTACTTTCTCTTCACCCTCACCACCTCTCGATTGTTTGATGCGTCCTAGATGAACAAGTATAATTTTCATCGACATGCATAGAACCCATGGCTCGTGTCCTTGTGTGATCATATGGTTTAGAGTTGTAGTGTAAATAAGGTTGGTGTTGTGGAGCACTTCTCTTGCTGCTCCAAAACCACCTAATAATATCGACCTAGTCATGAAGTTCGAGAATAATTGCCCACTCCTGCTACTCATTGCATAAAAAAACGGTTCAATCCTATTTCCTACTACATGCGCCCCTCCCATCCCATCTCCGGTCGTTTTCTCCGGGCAGGCAGCCATGCCAGAGTGGCACCATCAGCACTGCCGCTCTCTCCCACCGGTGGCCACCTCTCTCTTTCTCCGGCGCTGCAACTCTGTTCTGCGGAGAGGCCACCCTGGCCCTTCAGTAGATCTTTGTCGCTGAGCCAGTAGCCGCGAGCCAGAGATGCCACACGTACAAATGGGCAAGCGCCGCACGGACTCTGCTGGGGGAGCACCGTCCATGGCCCAATGCACGTGGGCTCTACCCGGTGAGATCTACGAAGCGTCGGCGAGCATGACCTCCCCTACCCCTTTCCTCAACTACCCCTCCCCATGCCTACCGAGATCGGGTGAGCCCCTCCATCCGCGGCTTCAGCGAGCATGGGCGTGCCCGTGCCATCCCCATCCCGGCTCCGGCGAGCACAAGTCCCCGGCCCGGACGGGGCGTGCCCCGGGTAGTCTGTCTCCGTCCACGTCCCCGGCGAGCACAGGCATGGGACGGTCACCGAGTTGCCTCGGTGGCGAAGTGTGGTGGGGCACTTGGGGTAGCTGAGGGCGGTGAGTGCGCGTGTGGATGCAGAGGAGCAAACACTGGGAGGAAGAAGAAAATGGTGAGAAGAGAATATGTGAGGCTGACATTTGGGACCCGTATGTCATTGGACTTCATTTTTCGAGTTGGTTGCCAAACACTCACTTTGGACAGCTCCAACTCCGCCCAGAGCTAGCTCCACCTATAGTTTTGGAGCAGAGCAGCTCCAGGAAGAGCCGCAGTCATCCCAAACAGACCCATAATGATGCAACTCATTTATATATTGTAGGTTCACCTGCAACTGCCGGCCGTGGAGAACGACATGGCCGTATTCTGGTTCCAAGCTCGATCGACTTATATATTGTACGTTCACAAATTAACATACGTGTACATATACGTACCATGAATTTAATCTAATAAATAAACTCCACATGTTTTTTAGGGAAGTCCACGTGTTGACCTCCTTCCTTATTAATAATTTGACTTATACAGTGTGTTTAAGTTCCAGGCCAATCAAGGCCCATGAAAAATTGGGTCAATTTGAATCCTCGAGCTTGTTTACTGCAACCCCAGCCCAGCCCAGCCCATTAGTATCTAAAACCGAACAGGCCATAACAGAAATGTTCTTCGCGATTGCTCATGGCCCATCCCCATACATGTGTCAACAGGCGGAGCGCTAGCTAGTCTTTCTATGCCCCTGTCCCAGAAGACCCTGTTTGGTTGTAGAGAATAGCCACTACTATTGTGGCATCAGTGGCAAGCTGCAGCAGGGACTTATCTCTGTAACAACACCATAGCTACCTAAAAACATTATAACATCAAATAAGTATATTATAAATGTATACATCTGATGATAAATTTACTGATAATTATTTTACATGTATTCACATTTCTATATACAGTTAGTTAAATTTGAGATACTTTAACTAGTACTATGCTTAAATTAAGTAAATGTGGTTCGTTTACAAGCAACAAGCTCAATTAATTAGCTGAGGTCTTTTACACGGAACGAACTCAAATATAGCAGACACGTCTTATTGTGTGTTATCTGATCCACGGCCAATGCACGCAAGGCCAAAAGTGAAAGACTATCACGATCGTCCTTAGAATTGATGTTGACTATATCATACATCTCTAGTTGCATTGTAATAGCACTACTATTACCGTACCTGTCAGGGTCGTGAACAAGGGTGGATGTGCTTCAAAAAAAAAAAAAAAAAAAAAAAAAAAAAAAAAGGTGTGAGCTATGTGGGCGCTCCCACAAGTTTTTGAAAAAAACAGTTATAAGATCCAAATTTGCACCATATATGCACTCACATATTGCAAACTCTTGCATCCATTAAGGCAAATACACCTCCTTTAATTTTGCTCTAGCTCGCCACTTTGGTCGTGAAGAGTGATGGGCAGAGTGGGCGGTCATCAACTTCGAAGTGATGAATGATAAGTATTGTTGGGAGCAAGACATATGTATGAGACCTTATTAAAGTGTTTAGTGTCGAATTACAAATCCTGTGGATGTAAATGATTATAACTTATTTGTAACCTCAGTAGCCTCTTTTGTAAAAATACAGATTCTTTTGTAACCTCAGTAACCTCGACAGCCTCTATTGGTGTAAATAATGAAAACCTACTTGCCCACATTGCTCTCATATAAAAGCGAGGGAGGTGGAAGGTGGAGAGAACCGTTGTCCACCAATCAATCATTTGGTGCTCTAACTAGTAGAGAAACAGTTTGTCGTCAATGGCAAAATGTATTTAGTCTCGAGTTAAAATTGCAAACGCAACAGAAAGGGAAGTCTAAGACCTCTAGTCTCGGCTTGTTATATAAACCGGGCTAAATTTCATCCTTTAGTTCCTAAAGGTCCCGAAGGCATGTCGGTGTCAGAGAGGCTTTTCGTCCTAGTTTGACACATAAGCCGGGACCAGAAGTCCCTATCTGTGAGAAATGAACCAAGACTAAAAGGTACCTTTAGTTCCTGTTAATGTCTCAAACCAGAACTAAAGGTGCCAACAGAGGGTATTTAAAAGAAAATTATATATTATCCACATCAAATGTATCATGTAGTTAAGATGGCAACTTCGGCGCAAGGATCAAGGTGGACGAGGACTTGTGTTCGTATCTCCACGCTATGAACCCAAACTGAACACCCGTTTCTCGGTAGAGTCTCTCACTCTCTCTTCACCCCCCGCCTCTAGGTTGTTTGATCGTCATAGATCAACAAGTATAATTTTCATCGATATGTATAGAACTCATGGCTCGTTTCCTTGTGTGATGATATGGATTTAGAGCTATAGTGTAAGTAAGATTGGAGTTACGGAGCACTTCTCTTGCTGCTCCAGAACCACCTAATAATATCGACCTAGTCATGGAGTTCGAGAATAATTGCCCGCTCCTACCACTTTCGTTACATAAAAAAAAAACGGTTCAATCCTATTTACTACTATACACACACACCTCCCATCCCATCTCCGATCGTTCTCTCCTAGCAGGCAGCCATGCCGAAGTGGCACTGCCGGCGCTCCACTCCTCTCTCCCATTGGTGGCAGCCCCACTCTTTCTATGGCGCTGAACTCTCTCCCACCGGCAGCCACCCGTCCCTCCCCGCAGATGCCGTCGCTGAGTTGTTGGTCGCAAGCCAGAGGTGCCACACGTGTGCGAACCCAGAACGCATAGATGGGCAAGCGTCGCACGGGCTCTACTGGGTGAGCACTGGCCATGGCCCCACGTACGCACGTGGTCTTTATCGGTGAGATCTACGAGCGTTGGCGAGCATGACCTCCCCTACCCCTTTCCTCAACTCCGCCTCCCCATGTCTGCCGAGATCTGGTGAGCCCCTTCATCCTGGCTCCGACGAGCATGGGCGTGCCCTGTCATCCCCGGCTCGGCGAGCACAAGTGCAGACCCGTTTACCCCATCCCCCGGCTCCGGCGAGCACGGAGGCGTGCCCGTCATCCCGTCCTCATCCCGGCTCCGGCGAGCATGGGCGTGGAAGGTCACCGAGCTGCCTGGCCGGGCGAGTGTGGCGGCACTTGGGGTAGCTGAGGGCGGTGAGTGCGCGTGTGGGTGCAGAGGAGCAAGCACCAGAAGGAAGAAGAAAATGGTGAGGCTAATAGGTAGGACCCATATGTCACTTTGGACTTCATTTTTTTTGCGATAAGGAAAAATTCCATTGATACTAAAGCAAGTTACATCCTCTTATTACAAAAGTAAACCAAACTACTCCACCTCCATTGGCGGAGACAAGAAACCTTGAAAAAACCATAAATTCCACCATCTAGGATCACCATCCCAAACGGATATACCACGGACGCCAAGCTCCGATCTGAGCGAAACGGGGCCATCTCACCATCCACCGTCGTCATCCTCATACCCATCACTTTTTGCAAAAGAGGAGCAAACTGCTAGAACTCTACATGCAAACATAATGAAATTGGCGCCGCCCGATTCGTCATCGAACTCATCGTCGTTGCCTTCACCGGGTTCGTCATGAGAGAACACAAGTCCAATCGACATCTAGATAGATATCGTTGGAAAACTAAATCTCATTAGCCCATCGCCATGGCTGCATAGAACCACAGCGAGACAAAGGAAGGGCCGGAGTGCCTTATTCTCCATCAATGGTGATGTCCTCATCTTGCCATCACCGCCGAGGAACGACATGCTCCATTGCTCCATCGATGATCTTGATAACGCCTTACGCCATGGCCAATCTCTTGATTGGATCTCGGAGAAACCTTAAACCTTGAAGACTCGATCTAATAGGAAAAAAACTTATTAAAACGATGGATCCCCACTCCCCTCAACCCACAGGCGTGATGGCGGAGTAGAAAGGAGGGACGGTGGTGGAAGGCGGGGAGGCGGCGGCGCGCCCTAGGGTTTGGGGCGGCGGGCGGGAACGCGTCATTGGACTTTATGTTTTGAGTTGATAGCCAAACACTCACTTTGGATAGCTCTAACTCTGCTTAGAGCCAGCTCCACCAATAGTTTGGGCCGGAACAGCTCCAACCTCCGGGTAGAGTCGGAGCCATCCCAAAGCAGACCCATAATGATGCAACTCATTTATATATTGTTGGTTCACCTGTGACTGCCGGCCATGGAGAACGACATGGCCATATTTTGGTTGCAAGCTCGATCGACTTATATATTGTACATTCACAAATTAGCATACGTGTACATATACGTATCATGAATTTATAATCTAATAAATACACTCCACATGTTTTTTAGGGAACTCCACGTGCTGACCTGCTTCCTCACTAATAATTGTTTAACTTCTAGGCCAATCAAGGCCCATGAAAAGTTGGGTCAATTTCAATCCTCGAGCTTGTTTACTGCAACTCCAGCCCAGCCCAGCCCATTAGTATCTAAAACCGAACAGGCCATAACAGAAATGTTCTTCGCGATTGCTCATGGGCCGTCCCCATAGATGTGTCAACAGGCGGAGCGCTAGCTACTCTTTCTTTATCCTCTTTCTTCATAGAGACAAGTGAAATAAAAAGTACAATTAATTGGATTTGTGCATTTACCGAAAAGAAATGTGTGTCCTACTCTTTGGTCTATCCAAATAAGGGATTATTTCATTCATTGGGAGCACCATTCATCACCTTCCTGCCTATATATATTGCTCTACTTTGTTTCTTTTTACTGAGTTCATTTCTCTTCTTTAATCATGTAAAACTAGATTTCTTAAGACCATTCTTATTTTTCTAGTTTTTTTGTCGTTTCTAAATATTACATCATCCACACTTGTTGGTATGTAATTAACATTTTGTAGTGCATAGCTTATATATGAGTTCCTTTTCTAACACTATTGACTCAAAAGGTAGACATTGTTGAAGTATGATACGAACCAAGAATTTCTCTAGACTAATCGAACCTCATTAGGCAAGTGTGAGTGGAGGTTTGATGGGCGTTTTATGCACATTAAAATAGGGTGTCACATTAGCAGAAATTCATTTTTGCATGAAAATGTGAGGAGAGAGAAGGAAAACGTTTCACCATGGTCAAACCCTTGAGTGTCGTTTCCCATGTGTTGGAAACAATGTGAAATCCTCGTTGAGGCGAGAAATAGTGTTTCACCATAAAACTATGCAATGAAACCGTGCAATGAGAGAGAGGTTGTGGAACCCTTGAGCCTATGAAACTGTGCAATGAAAGCGTGCATTGAGAGAGGCGTCTATTTCATGCTAAAGTTTCACATCTTGAAAAATTGGAAGGTGAAGCGATCCATTGAGACTAGCCTTATACCCGAGGAATGCGGGTAGATGCAACATCTAGCCTCATTTCACATATTAGTGATTCAGGAGGCGGTGGATGCAAAGATCAGGTGTTGCTAGTTGACAATACAATTCCATGATGTTGTTTGGAACGTCAATAATAAACGTCATGTAAAGCACCATTCCTTGTAGTAGTGTTGGGTCCATTGTTTACGTAATACCAATATGCAATGTATCTCCCTCGTTTCTCTAAATGGAAACAATTCATAGCATGGTAAGAACTAAGAAGCAGCTGTGCGAACAAGGGTTCCCATACACACATTTCATATTCAAAGTTCAAAAGTTTTGTGTTACGAAAATGTATATTTTACAATGAATTTAATTACATAAACCTTGTGTTGGCAATCAATATAAAATTCTTGCTACTTGATAGTCAATTTTATTATGACACCGAGGATGACGGCGGCGCCCCGACACCGAGGATGACGCGACGACGCGCCCCTTTCGGGCGGCGCGCCGACTATTTCCGCCATGCTTTCCGTGCCAAGCGCTTGTCTCCTCTCGCCCTCGCCGTCGCCGGATGCAGCCCCGTTCTACCCTTCTTTGGGCGGGCGCACGGCAATGCCCAGCTGGGCCCGTGCGAGATGGGGCGTGTCGGAGGACTCCCACCCCCATCTCCTACCTTGAGGTCGCTTGTCGCTCGGCTATGCCCCGCCGTGTCCCCATCACCGGTGGTGGCTTGGCGGGGAGACATAGCGCGGTGGTGGGCGGCCCACACGGTCGGGGAGAAGGTGGCGGAGGCAAGGCCGCCACGTGCACGGTTGGTCTCGGCATGCATGCGATCCGACCGGTCGCATCCCGCCCTCCGGCGCCTTTGGCCGTGAAGACGGTCGCCGCCGACGCCCGGCGGGTGGAGGGAGATCTACACCGTGCAAAATGCATCGGCCGGTGCCTTGTCGCGGAGTGGGGAGGCGATTTCGGCTCACCGGGAGAATCCCCGCGGAATTTCCGGGTCGACGCTTTTAGCGCCTTTCGTTGGTATCAATTAACGCGAATAGAGAAATCCGCAAAGCGCCGCGGATACGATGTAGCTTTCACCCGGGAGTATTCGGAGTATCGATTTTCCACGGGAACGTGAAGTGTACTAGAAAGGTTTAGAACGCCCTAAGATAATAATGGTAATGATGTGGGAAGAGAGGGTTAAGTTTTCTAAGTATTCTAATGAGATCTATATGATCAAAGGCTCACTCTACTTTACTTACGTCGAACAACGGTACCGTCCGATCCTCGAAAAAGACGGGGAAAGGGTGATCGGGGGAAGGCCGCCAAAAGCTCTCACGTATCACCAACCCGAACGTGGTGGAATACAAAGACGGTGGTATTGTCACCCCAGGGGCTACCACAACTAACCGTGGGATTGGGCGCAAACTTCGAGGTAAACTCTAGTCTAGACACCACGTCTACACTATCGATTACTACTCTAGCCACGCACGATAACTAGAGCACTCAATACGGCGGAGATCCGGTAAATATAGTAAAGTAAGAACTGAAAGTAATTAAAT
This sequence comes from Hyparrhenia diplandra, assembly GCA_015847255.1. Lineage (NCBI taxonomy): Eukaryota > Viridiplantae > Streptophyta > Magnoliopsida > Poales > Poaceae > Hyparrhenia > Hyparrhenia diplandra. Next base: position 2,165,226 of record JADLZK010012337.1, read on the forward strand.
AGAATAAATAGAAATAATAAATGAAGAACACGGAGATTCGAAGGCGAACTTGTTGCGGCGAAGTACAATGATGATGAAGATCCGGCGCATCCGGATCTCCGGCTTTCTCCTCGCCTCTCTTCTTGATCTTACAACTAGATGAACTAGAAGAACTAGAACTAGAACTAGATGAACTAGACAACTAGAGGGACCTCTCTCTCTTCTAATATGAAACCCTAGATTTTTTTCTCTGTTGATAGCTAATGAGGAGATGATGTCTCTTGGGGGCGCCTTGGGGCTGCTTATATAGTCGAAGGAGGTGCCACGTCTTGGACTTGGATTACAACTCGTACTCTTCCGTTGCCGTCGGATCAAACCGACATTAAACATGTGGTTTAGATCGGCGTGTCAAAGTCGGTTGAGGAAGCTTCCGGAAGCGCTGGCCGATGGCGTGGAGGGGGCCGGCCGGCCTTAATATTAGGCCGGTCAGCCCAAGATGGGCCCCCACCTGGGCTGAGCTTTTGTGGGTGCGTGCGTGTCGTCGTGCCATTTCGAATTGTATTAATTGGCGTCAAACGGAGTCCGGATGAGGGAGTTATGCTCGTTTTACGAACCCCGCTCTGCGGTCGATATCTTCTCGATTCGGACTCGAATATGGCAAATGATATATCCGTTTCGATCATCTCGACGAGCTCTTCATAATGTTGTACTTTAATTCTTCATTTGAAGTACTTCTATGTTGCTCTTTTGTAGGAGTTGGATCGAGTACGATTGGGACACGTCTTGGAGTCGTATGTCTTCATAACTCTCATTTGTTTTTCTGTTTAGTCCCCGAAAATCACAACTTCACCAAAACTCATGGAAATTGTCGAGTGTAAGCCCTAATAAGGTGATCTAATTATATTTTAGTCCTTCTTCATATTCAGTTGACAAGTAAAAGTATACGTTAATATGTGTCAACAAGCTCCCCAAGCTTACCCTTTGCTAGTCCCTAGCAAAGCTATATTCTATAGTAGGATCAGGAGTTGCTACTACGCTTTCATTCCTCCGAAAATCGTGGTTATCGAGAAAATAATTTCTCCTCTCAATAAGATTGCTCTCTCATACCTTTTACCATGGGGCGTAGCCTTTTCACGAATCATAAGCAATTAAAAGACGGAACAATCAAGTTAAGTACCATGTCTCAAGCTCTTTGATCAACTATCGTCCCGGGGTTTTGTAATATTTTTAAAAGAAACTTCGAGAGATCCTATGTATGACCCTCTTAAGTAGATGATGGTAGTGAAATTACACATGTGGTAGGACATACATAGTGGGATGATAGTGGTGAAGTGGATGAGGATGAAAGGTAGTAAATAGCCCTTAGCCTTTTCTAGTATTTTTCTTCTCAAGCCTCTTGGACCATATCTCTCTTTCTAAAAATTGCTAAGACTGGGGGCTGTCCATTCTTGGAGAGGTGGGCTTTTGCCCCGGACTTGTGTCCATTTTCTCTCTCCTTAGAGATGTGGGCCCTACTCACCCTCGGACACGTGTCCATTATTCATCTCTAGATATATATTTTTATTATTAGGGAGGTAGGCCCTTCTCGCCTAGTATGACTTTTGTCCGTTACTCTCCCTCTCTCGTCTCACTTTTCTCTCTAAAATATTTATTTTTCTTTTCTCTTTCTCTCTTTTTTTTTCGAATGTAGCCCAGCCTCTATTTGGCATAAAAAACACTGAGAGAGACATATCCAAAGATTGCAAGAGTTTATTTTTAATTATGGCTTAGCGGCTGATGGAGTATGGGGAAGCGTACTTCTAATTTAGAAGCAGCGTATTTGGTGGAGTGGGGTGATCTTGATGTGAATGATAAACTCTTAAGGGTCATAGCTAAGGAACTCATCATGTAATATTTTATAATTTTCAAAGATAAAAACCGGGAATCAAGTATCTCTAGGAATATGTATGATAAATGCAGCTCAACTTTTCATGTATCTTTATCCTTCAATGCTAAGACTCGGATTAAGCATGTGCTTTCCCACAGGTGTTGGGTTTTAGAGCAAATTAAGCGATTAAAGCTTTAGGAGAATCTAAGTCCGAAATGTAAACACTTTAAGAGGAATTATGGCGAGCAACTATTCATCATTTCCAAGCATATGCCAACAAGATCATTAAGCCAACTAGCGAGACTCCAAAGCATTTATTCAGACTCTAACAAACTAAGACTCTAATTATGACCGATTAAATCTAGCAAAGCAAACATATATAACTAGCTAATATTAAAATGGATAGGATAGTGATACTTATCGTGATAAGCGGGGGGTGCTCTCCCCCAATTTGGATCTTGAAGTAGTCCTTTGATTCCTCCTTGGAGCTTGTTAGTCTTCGGGTCTTCCTTAAATATTCTCCCCGCAAATATTAATTCCACATACCCGAAGGAACAAATTCTAGGAACATGTTGTGAGCCTTCATGTGCTCACTTCTTTTTTGGGTTTTTATAAAAGCATGGACCTTCATGTGCCCACATATTTTTGAAAATTTTTCTATGCAAAAAGGATGATGATGCAAAAACATATGAATGCAATATTTTTTTATATTTTTATTTTTGTGCCACCACGTAAGGAGTGCTTACATGGGGCTTAAAAGATAAACAGATGCAAATGCAACAACATATTTATGGTCTTTTCTAATGCAGGGTGTAGGAAAGTAAATATGCTAAAGGAAATATGCTAATTTAAATATGCTTTTGCGAGAAAATAAATATCTTGAGATAAATATCGAGTTACCTCTTGATGAGAGTTTTGAGTACTTACTCCCCATGGCGTCTTTGTCATCTCGACGCCTCTCGAATGTAGGTAATGCGGTATGATGTCTTCAATGATCTCGGCGAGTGGCGTAGATGAGGTAGCCGATGGTGTTTGTTCAGTTGGTGACGCGGGGAAGTGGTAGGTCTTCCGAAGGTGTACTCTTGTTGTCCTCTTTAGTAGGTGATGATTCTTTTCTTTCCCCATGCTTACTTCTTAGGGTAGCGTCTCCGCGTCTTTGTTCTTCTTGGGCTTGATAAATGGAGGATGCCCTCCCCAAGCTAGGTATTCACCTAGTCTCTTAGCGATGTTGGAGTGAGGTAGACAATTGTGGAGGTGTCAACCCCTCTTGGTCCTTCAAATCTTGCTTGATCACTCCTTGAGTGCTTCCTCTGATCTTGACAGTTGCATCTCCTAGTAGGATGGCATCACCCATGTTCCTTGCTCGGTGTGCATGTCGTAGGTTGTTGACACATGTTAACGTATACTTTTAATTGTCAACTAAACATGGAAAAGGACTAAGATATAATTAGATAACCTTATTAGGGGTTTATACTAATGATTTCCATGAGTTTTGGTAAAGTTGTGATTTGCAGGGACTTAACGAGGAAAACGGTAGAATTCGTAACACAATCCAACTCGAAACAAGTCTAGAAGGCTCGGATTACACCCGGCGTGAACGAAACTTAACACCCAAGAAAACATCATCTAGAAGACTCGAAACCCACGGCGCACCCGCGGGACCCGGTGGGACACCCTGCGGGCCGTCGGCCCAATAATCGAGCCGATCGGCCTGCCCCTGCGCCAAGCAAGCCCCGCTTCGAAGCTTCCTCCACCGCCTCTAAGACTTAATCTAAACCGGTCGGTATAATGTCGGTTTGATCCAATGGTCATCGTTCATTGTCAAGGCCCATGAAGATTAGTACCATATTGCTTCTTGAAAGTGAAGAGACATAAGAAGACCCATATATAAGCAAGCCCCGGCCCCCCGGCTTCAATCATCTCGAGATCATCGATACATATCTCATCGATGGAGGCACGGCGCTGGAGAATTAGATTAGACGGCTACAATGTAATAGAATAGATCTAGTAGAGAGTTAGGGAGAGCGGGCTGCGTTCTGGTTCGGAGAAGTCTTCGGCGTTACGGTATATCTTTGTATTTCAACTCTATTAGACTTTATGCCATAATTAGATATATCTTTTCTAGTACTTTTATGCCTTTCATGTTATTGATATAGTTATTATACTATTGCATGGGATCTCCGCTTCGTATTGAGGGCTCTAGTTATGCTAGGTAGCTAGAGTAGTAATTTATAGTGTAGGCGTGGTGTCTAGGCTATAGGTTACCCGAGGTTGCGCCCAATCCCACGGTTAGTTGTGGTAGCCCTGGGGTGGCAGCCCTGTCGGGTCTTTGTATTCCACCACGTTCGGGTTGGTGATTCGTAGAGCTTTTGGCGGCCTTTCTCCCGATCACCCCTTCCGGTCTTTTTCGAGGATCGGGGACGGTACCGCTGCTCCAAAGTGTATTAGAATAATTGTTATCATAGAACCAAAGTACTAGAGAAGTATTCAGGAACCTAGATCTCTCCGTTGTCCTCTCGACCTAGTTATTTACTCTATATTATAATATTCTCCTGGTTAAATGCTATTAATTATCATGCATATCATATACATTATTTACCCCCTCACTTTAGTTTAGTTGGTATATTAAGTTAGTAGATACATGATTTTGATTTATCATAGTCTTTACCCTTGCTTCCCCGTGGAAAATATAAATAACGATACTACGGAATACTCAGGGTAAAAGCTACAATGGTATATTTATTCGTAGGCGCTTGCTATGAACCCTTTATATTCTTTTTGCACTTAATAAATACCAACAAGCTTTTTGGCGTTCTTGTCGGGAAGCATTCGGCGTAAAGATTTTGATAATGATCTTGATATACGCTAATTTAGTGTATCAATTAGCTTTAGTAGGATTACCCTTGTTCTGTTGAGTGTGGAATAGGCGGGACATTTGATGCCGTCGCGACCTTTTCGGCAAGCTTCCACAAGGAGAAACGGGGGTGTTTGAACATCAAGATCCATCAACACTTTGGAGCCCCTGCCATCTCTTAGGTACATTTATATATATATATTATTCTAACTAAGTGTAGATTGAAGAAAAGGTCACCGTCCACAAGAATTCAAATTACATCTCAAGTGACGAACGTAGGAGGCTGCACAACTCATAAACTCCATCTTGTGAGCGAAGGTAAGTATGATCAAAGGTGAGAAAGTCTTGCTCATGAACTTTAATTTATGAGTAGTTATCTTTTCAATTGTTGCATTCCATTGCATGTTTCCCTTAAATAATTCATGCATTCTACTCCACCTAGTTTATGTTTTCTCATAGTAAATCCATTGCATGTTTAACTCCTTGCAATCACCCAATCATGTCGTTGCATATAAAATAAAAAAAAAATAATAATAATAAATATTATCCTCACCATGATCATGCTCTATTTAAGTAAATCTCTATGATGCTTTCATACCACCGTTGTTCCGCTATAGTATGTTCTAGTTTGAAGTATTTTTCATACATCTCTTAAATGAAGCATGGTGCCTAGTTTAGGAGTGTTGATCGTGCTTTCAAAGGCTTTTTAATGCTAGTTAAATTGCTTTCCTAAATCAAATTAGACATGGTGTTTAGGTTGATTTTTGAACCAAGAGTATGCTCTAGTAGACAATGATTATTTTGACTAACCCTTGCGTAAAACTATCATATTCAATGCGGGTAAGTCAAGAGATGAACTCACAATAGAGGTGAGGCAAGGCGTATGATGAACTCCAACAACTCTGCTTGCGAGAAGGAAGACCCGGATCGTTCCTCATAGAAGAAAGATCTGTAAGTATCACATCATTTATTTTGTCTTTTAAAAGTTACATTTGCCTTGATCCTTGCTAGAGTGCAGCTAAGAACATAATTTGTTAAAAAAAATATATATAAAAAAAATACGATAAACAATATATGTGCTAAAGTAATCAAAGAACCATCTTTTGTTAGCATAGATGAGTTTATATCAACCTTTGGACAACAACATGTTCTTCAAATAATTGCAATCCTTCGGTGTATACGTCCACTAATATCTCTTGAGGAAAGAATCATCGGTGTGCGGTTTAGCATGAACCTACCACACCACCACGATCTACCTCACGCCTACATCTAAAAAAAGACATGTCAAGATCCAAATTTTGGGGATTGCAACCCCCATTATCCAAGTAAGTACTCTTATCCTTTACCTTATTTACTACTAGTTTGGTATGTTTGTTTTGTTAAAAAGATATAAAAAGATGCATAACTATAGAAAACTAAATAAAAAGTTTAAGTTATATATATAGTTTGATCTTTATGTTTGCTATAAATAAATAAATAGATAGTGTGCTTAGGTTTGCTAGAATAAAATTAACGCTGAAGATGATCCCTATGTATGGAAATGATGAATAGTTGCTCCGCCTTAATCCCTCTTAAAAGTACTTACACTTTGGACTTAGATTCTCCCAAAGCTTTAAATGCTTAATTTGCTCTAAACCCAAACACTGTGGGAAGCACATGCTTAATCGAGTCTTAGCATTAAAAAGATAAAGATACATGAAAAGTTGAGTCTTTGTTTATCATCTTTCTAGAGATACCGATTCCTGGTTTTTATCTTTGAAAATTATAAAACATTACATGATGAGTTCCTTAGCTATGACCCTTAAGAGTTTATCATTCGCATCAAGATCATCCCACTCCACTAAAATGTTGGCTTCTAACCCTAAGCACGCATCCCCATACTCCATCAAGCCGCTAGCCATAATTATAAAAATAAACTCTTGCAATCTTTGGATATGTCTCTCTCAGTGTTTTTATGACAAATAGAGGCTGGGCTACATTCAAAAAAAAAAAAGAAAAAAAGAGAGGAAAGAAAAAAATAAATATTTAGAGAAAAAGTGAGACGAGAGAGGGAGAGTAACGGACAAAAGTCATACTAGGCGAGAAGGGCCTACCTCCCTAATAAAAAAAATATATTTAGAGATGAATAATGGACACGTGTCCGAGGGTGAGTAGGGCCCACATCTCTAGGGGAGAGAGAAAAATGGACAAAAAGTCCAGGGGCAAAGCCCACCTCTCCAAGAATGGGCGGCCAGTCCTAGCAATCTCTAGAAAGAGAGATATAGTCCAAGGTGCTTGAGAAGAAAAATGCTAGAAAAAGGCTAAGGGCTATTTACTACCTTTCATCCTCATCCACTTCACCACTATCATCCCACTATGTATGTCCTACCACATGTGTAACTCCACTACCACCATCTACTTAAGAGGGTCATACATAGGATCTCTCGAAGTTTCTTTTAAAAAAAAAAAAAAAATTGAAAAACCCCGGGATGATAGTTGATCGAAGAACTTGAGACATGGTACTTAACTTGATTGTTTATCTTGCTTATGATTCATGAAAAGGCTACACCCCATGGTAAATGTGTATGAGCAATCGGTTAAGAGGAGAATTTATTTCGATAAACAACGGTACTTTCGAGGTATGAAAGCGTAGTAGCAACTCGATCCTAATATAGCATATAGCTTTGCTAGGGACTAGCAAAGGGTAAGCTTGGGGAGTTTGTTGACACATGTTAACGTATACTTTTAATTGTCAACTAAACATGGAAAAGGACTAAGATATAATTAGATAACCTTATTAGGGGTTTATACTAATGATTTCCATGAGTTTTGGTAAAGTTGTGATTTGCAGGGACTTAACGGAAAAAGCGGTAGAATTAAAGTAACGCAATCCAACTCGAAACAAGTCTAGAAGGCTCGGATTACACCCGGCGTGAACGAAACTTAACACCCAAGAAAACATCATCTAGAAGACTCCGGAAGCCACGGCGCACCAAGGACCTGTGGTGGGACACCCTCACGGGCGATCGGCCCAATAATCGGCCGTCGGCCGCCCCTGCGCCAAGCAAGCCCCGCTTCGAAGCTTCCTCCACCGCCTCTAAGACGCAATCTAAACCGGTCGGTATAATGTCGGTTTGATCCAATGGTCATCGTTCATTGTCAAGGCCCATGAAGATTAGTACCATATTGCTTTTTGGCTGAAGAGACATAAGAAGACCCATATATAAGCAAGCCCCGCCCCCTCGGCTTCAATCATCTCAGATCATCGATACATATCTCATCGGATGGAGGCACGACGCTGGAGAATTAGATTAGAGCGGCTACAATGTAATAGAATAGATCTAGTAGAGAGTTAGGGAGAGCGGGCTGCGTTCGGTTCTCGAGAAGTCTTCGGCGTTCGGTATATCTTTGTATTTCAACTCTATTAGACTTTATGCCATAATTAGATATATCTTTTCTAGTACTTTTATGCCTTTCATGTTATTGATATAGTTATTATACTATTGCATGGGATCTCCTTTCGTATTGAGGGCTCTAGTTATGCTAGGTAGCTAGAGTAGTAATTTATAGTGTAGGCGTGGTGTCTAGGCTATAGGTTACCCGAGGTTGCGCCCAATCCCACGGTTAGTTGTGGTAGCCCGGGGGTGTGAGCCACTGTCGGTCTTTGTATTCCACCACGTTCGGGTTGGTGATTCGTAGAGCTTTTCGGCCTTTCTCCCGATCACCCCTTCGGTCTTTTTCGAGGATGGGGACGGTACCGCTGCTCCAAAGTGTATTAGAATAATTGTTATCATAGAACCAAAGTACTAGAGAAGTATTCGGGAACCTAGATCTCTCCGTTGTCCTCTCGACCTAGTTATTTACTCTATATTATAATATTCTCTGGTTAAATGCTATTAATTATCATGCATATCATATACATTATTTACCCCCTCACTTTAGTTTAGTTGGTATATTAAGTTAGTAGATACATGATTTTGATTTATCATAGTCTTTACCCTTGCTTCCTGTGGAAAATATAAATAATGATACTCTGTAATACTCAGGGTAAAAGCTACAATGGTATATTTATTCGTAAACTATGAACCCTTTATATTCTTTTTGCACTTAATAAATACCAACATAGGTCGGGACATTCACTTGTGGAATTTTGGAGAAGTGGCGAGACTCCTCCACATTTTGCGCAAAAGTGTGTCCCGCTTGCATAGACAAGGTAGAGATCAAGTGCATGGGCTCTATTGGTGGGAAAACACCAATAGAACCAAAACTTTATTCATCTTACTCTATCCTTGGGCACATGGTAACATCATGTGTTCTATTTATTTATGACAAAGGTGACAAGATCGGACACCAAGCATGAAAGTAGCATTTAAAATTGTAACATGAATGATGAGTGATCAAGTGAGTGGTGTGAAGAACAAATTATAGAGCTAAACATGTTGAGATCATCGAGGATAGAATCAAGCAAAGTTGTAACTCTAACATGTTTGACTTTATGAGTAAGCCATGATAAAGAGAAGGTTCTATGACTTACCTCAAGATGTTACCTTTAATATTTGGAGCATGATGGCGCTGGAACATCTTGTAGAAGTCCTTGTGTCTTGCTTCATCTCGGTGTGAGCTCATCTCGGGACCTCCCCAAGCTTATTTGAGAGTGTCTTATTTCCTCTGAGGGGTTAGTCCAACAAAAGATTCTTTTTCGCTCCAATCCTATAATGATTAGTGAGAAATACCCGAAGGAATATTTTCACATGTATATTTATATACTCATATCACAAGGAAAAGTAAAGACTCATGTTCTATCTCAAGAATTCTTATTTTAGGACACAAGCTCGTCCTTAGGAAACCTTTTTGAAAGCTACTTAAGATAGTGAAGTGGTCTCCCCTTCAACACCACCTATATCAAGATTCATGACCACGAGATCTAGAATATTTATTATAGATGAACGCATCTACAATCACCCTCTCAAAATCTATAGGAGGCAAGAGCACGAGGGGGTTATGCGTCTTGAGAGTGGTTAGACTAGAGAGACTAGGTAGTTAGGGGAAGTTTCTCATATGAGCATGAACTAGATGAAGTGTCTATGTAGTAGCTTCCATGCTCATTGATGTCATCCTTCTTCTCAAACTCCAAGGTTGATTTGTCATAGATATCTAAAGTTTCTCTTGGAGTGGTGTCTCTCGTGTCGATCTCATCTAAGGTCTCGTCCATCCATTCAACGGTACGTAGCATATAACTCTTTATTACCCTCTAGCCATTGTTGTCACTCTTCTTGGTCTTCCGGTGGTCTTGATGGCTCCTATATTTAGGTTGTCTTGATGAATTTTTAGGGCCCTCAAAGGTCTCAAGGGAAAGAGAGTACAAGGATTCATCGGGGGTTAAGGATGGGTCCGAAAATGGGTTCGAATATGTAATCTTGTCTAGGCATGGAAGGGGAGAAAATAAGATCGTCTTCTAGGTAGCTTGGCTCTCCTTCTATGGCATCACTAGACATGCCATCATAGAATTCCTCCCGATATCCTTTGTAGGAGCGAGAACATTTTCTAAGAGACTCCTCCTCAAAAAGAATTTAAAATATATTCACTTGGAGGTCTCTTAGGTGGATGCATTCTAAATGATAAATTCGAGGCATTCCTAGAATTTTCAAAAAGATCAACCTCGATGGAAGGATGGGATTCATCACTCTCTAAAGTGTTTAGAGTGTGATGTGTTTCCATAGTAGGAGATTCTATGGCAACCAAATCTTTAGAAGATATTATAGGAATTTTAGATTTGGTTGCGTGTGTCTCCTCTTGTTGTTCGGGCTTGGCTCGATTTCTTCTTCGGGTAACTCATCAAAAGCGTTAGTGTAGGGAGTGTTGTCAAGGATTTTCTCAAGAATGGCTTTTCCCTCACTAACTAGTTTATGTGAGAATGATCCTCCTGAAGTGATGTCGAGATGCAGCGGCTTCCTTGTTAAGACCGCGATAAAAGTGATAGAGCGGGACATGGTCGGGCAAGGAAAGGTTTGGGCCGAATTGGTAAGGCTTGTGAATCTAGCCCAGGCTGCTCCTAGAGTCTCCTTCTCTTTTTGTCTAAATGTAAGAACTTCTATTCTAAGGTCAGCGATTTTATAAAGAGGAAAGAAGGCAAGACAAAATTTGTCTCGAAGTTCATCCCAATCTCCATTTACGTTTCCTCTGAGTGAGCATACCATTTTCTCGCTCTTCCCTCAAGGGAGAACGGAAATAATTTCCATTTAATGGTCTCTTGTGTCATGCCAGAATATTCCCGCAAGAACACAACCGCTCAAAATCTCTAAGGTGGGTGTATGGATCTTCATGTGCTAACCGAGAGAAGGATTGCTCCCGAACCATGGCTATAAGAGCGGCGAAGCTCATAGCCATCTGTAAGAATAGGGTGTGAAGATGATGGAGGCTCCAACATGTAAGCCCTTTGGAGCAAAGAATTTAATGATAGGAGTGAAATCCATGTGGTATAGGTAGGGGTAAAAAGGAAAGAAAGGTAGAAGGGAAAAAAAAAGGTAAAAAGGTAAAAGGGACGATCGTGGTTCTAACTAGCACGGCTACCGTTCCCAAACAACGGGCCGTAAAGCTTGTTGGTATCAATTAACGCGAATAGAGAAATCCGCAAAAGTTTACGGATACCGATGTAGCTTTCACCCGGGAGTATTCAGTATCGATTTTCCACGGGGAACGTGAAGTGTACTAGAAAGGTTTAGAACGCCCTAAGATAATAATGGTAATGATGTGGGAAGAGAGGGTTAAGTTTTCTAAGTATTCTAATGAGATCTATATGATCAAAGGCTCACTCTACTTTACTTACGTCGAACAACGGTACCGCCCCGATCCGAAAAAAAGACCGGGAAAGGGTGATCGGGGAAGGCCGCCAAAAAGCTCTACGTATCACCAACCCGAACGTGGTGGAATACAAAGACGGACAGGTCACACCCCAGGGCTACCACAACTAACCGTGGGATTGGCGCAAACTCGGGTAAACTCTAGTCTAGACACCACGTCTACACTATCGATTACTACTCTAGCCACGCACGATAACTAGAGCACTCAATACGAGCGGAGATCCAGTAAATATAGTAAAGTAAGAACCGAAAGTAATTAAATAGAATAAATAGAAATAATAAATGAAGAACCCGGAGATTCTTTGAAGACCGAACTTGTTGCGGCCGAAGTACAATGATGATGAAGATCCGACAGATCCTGGGATCTCCGGCTTTCTCCTCGCCTCTCTTCTTGATCTTACAACTAGATGAACTAGAAGAACTAGAACTAGAACTAGAACTAGATGAACTAGACAACTAGAGGACCCTCTCTCTCTTCTAATATGAAACCCTAGATTTTTTCTCTGTTGATAGCTAATGAGGAGATGATGTCTCTTGGGGCGCCTTGGGGCTGCTTATATAGTCCGAAGGAGGTGCCACATCTTGGACTTGGATTACAACTTCATTACTCTTCCCGCTGCCGTTTCGGATCAAACCGACATTAAACATGTGGTTTAGATCGGCGTGTCAAAGTCGGTTGAGGAAGCTTCCCGGCGCGGCCGATGGCGTGGAGGGGAGGCCGGCCGGCCTTAATATTAGGCGGTCGGCCCAAGATGGTCCCCACCTGGGCTGAGCTTTTGTGGGTGCGTGCGTGTCGTCGTGTCCGTTCCGAATTGTATTAATTCGCGTCAAACGAGTCCGGATGAGGGAGTTATGCTCGTTTTACCGAACCCCGCTCTGCGCCCGATATCTTCGATTACGGACTCGAATATGGCAAATGATATATCCGTTTCGATCATCTCGACGAAGCTCTTCATAATGTTGTACTTTAATTCTTCATTTGAAGTACTTCTATGTTGCTCTTTTGTAGGAGTTGGATCGAGATACGATTGGGACACGTCTTGGAGTCGTATGTCTTCATAACTCTCATTGTTTTTTCTGTTTTAGTCCCCGAAAATCACAACTTCACCAAAACTCATGGAAATTGTCGTGTAAGCCCTAATAAGGTGATCTAATTATATTTTAGTCCTTCTTCATATTCGGTTGACAAGTAAAAGTATACGTTAATATGTGTCAACACTTTCCCACTCGCATCAGTGGCAACACCGCTTTTGCCGCGGCGATACTGTGGCGCCACAAGTTCAACCACGTTGCGAGGGATCGCAAGCGGCCGGGCGCGGCGTCCTATGAAGTCGGGCGACGACCACACCGAGTCCGTCGGGTGTCGTTTTGGCGACCCCGGGCGGCCGGTTCACGTCCCTCCCGTTTGTGGTGGGCGTGCTTCATGCTTGAAGCGGCGGCGACGGGGGGGGCGTGGAAGCGGCATCGCCCCGTCTCTTGGTACAGAGGTTGGCCTTGGCGGAGGTCGCGGCGACAACTCCCGTTCTGCCTGCGAGAGGTTGCTCGTTGCACAGTGCAGGACCCTCGGTGTCGGAGCTCCGTGTGTTTGGAGGGCCTTCGGCGTGGGTTGACCCTATCTTTGGAGGGAACTCACGCCCTCGTTGTGAGGCCCTCATTTCGACCTCCGCATGTTGTGTTGGCTGTGGTGAATGAGCCCTGCGAGCTGCCGTCCTTGGCGACCGCTCCGCATCTTGGATCTTTGGGGTTCTTGAGAATTCGATGGTGGCTGAGGTCATCGCCTCGCTACCCGTCCTCAACCCGGCATCTGGGCGGTGCTTGTTGCCCTGGAGGGGGCTATGCGCTGCTGATGGTGATGTTTCGGTTCGTGGCGGTTAGAGCAGCGATTTGCCTTCCTCTGCAGACTCGCTCCTCGTGGACGCCGCAGCTGCGCCGCTCCAGACGCCGCCTCCAACGTTGCGGGGCGCGGGGTCGCATTGCTGCCAAACGCTGGCGGACAACGCCACCAGGCAGGCCCACAACGTGTTGTTGAAGAAGCTAGGCCAGCGGTCCAAGAGGATGTTCTGACCGAGAGCTTGCAAGCCATTTCAAGGCTGCCTTCCATGGCGCGCCGTCTTGGTCCGAGCAGAAGAAGAGGCATGTTCAAACTTTGCTGGGTGGGACGGATTCGACCCTCGGCTATGGATCTAGTCATCGTGGCTGGAGGATGAGGTGTAGGTTGTGGCATGCCCACCGTTCAGTTGTTATTGTTTCTTTGTAATCACAACCGCGTGCGTGTTGTTGTTGGGTAGGCTTCGGTAAACGCGGGTTGCCGTCCCCTATTCATGTCTTAAAAACTTATTTCTTCTTAATGAAAAACGCGTTTAGGCGTGTTCTCAAAAAAAAAAAAAAAATCTCGATTTACATTATAGTGACATTAAACAATTTTTGCCAGGGTGCTGATCATTTACAGTACCGAATACTAGACCTCGATCTCCATGGACGTGAAGTCATGCACGTCGTGCACCTCCTCCTTACAATTGCGCATCTTCATGTCATGGTGGTGATCGTCCTCGTCTGCAGCTTCCAATTCCGGCAGCCGCCCATATACCTCCCCAGCCCCATCTGAATACGTTCTGCACACGTACACGTAAACCCCGAGGACGAACACCGTCACGAGGACGAAGCACCACCCAAACTGCAGGTTCACGACAGCCACGGCGTGTCTCAGGCTATCCTCGCCGTGGCAGCGCAGGTTGACGCCACCGTCGTCGAGGGAGCACCCCATGGGAGCCATGCCAGGGATCCACGTGACGCTGATGATGACTCCCCACAGTCCCTGGAACGCGAGCGACGCGGACCGGACGAGGCTCACGGCGAACTGAAGCTCCGCGGGAAGACCGCCACCGGCGGCGCCGAGGAGCGCGGTGGCGAGGCAGGTCCCCGCGGCGGCTTGCAGGAACCAGTGCAGCCGGCCCTCGACGCCGGCGTGATCGGTGGAGTGGACGTGGAACACGAACAGCTCCTGCGCGAAGAACGCCGCCAGGAGGAGCATGCTGAGCGTCGTGTGTCGGTGGCGGTGGCGACGGCGGCGGCGGTCGAGGTAGATGGCGGAGCCGGCGTAGACGAGGAGCGAGGCGTACATGATGGCGTGCTCGTGGTTCGGCAGGCGTTCCGGCGGGATGGAGCCGTCGGCGTTGAACGGCATCGGTGTGTAGGCCAGCATCTGGGTGACGAACCCGCGCCGGCGAGCATGAGGATGAGCTCGAGGTGGCGGACCCGTGGCGCCGGAACCACGCCGGCGCGACGTACGATGACGACGGCGATGTCGGGGAAAGGCAGATGAAGAGCCTGATGTGGTTGAAGAGATGCCATAGGCCGAGGATTGAGAACATCACCCCGGCAAGGATGTGGCTGATGCTTTTGTCAATGGCGCCATGGGGCACCATCGTCGTCGACCAGTCTCAGCACTCAGGAGCTGCTTATTGTGCTCGTTGCTTTTATCAATGGCTGATGCTTGTATATATTAGCATGCTCTGGATTTTGCATGTATGCATGTAAGGGTCTGGTTAGGGTAATGATCATATATATCAATGGCAGTGCAGATGATTGGAGAGTTGCTTGCATGGCTTGTTGTTTGAACCCATTAAAGTCAAGCAGATTTGAAGATACGACCGGTGAGCTAGCTGTCACATCAAAAAAGTCGTTGTTAGCTGAGTAATAACTATATTATATAAGGCATGGATTACATTAATACATCGGATGAGGAAATATGAAGCCACTGTTCTTTGTATCAGCGACAACTCAACTGAGATGCACATTCCCTATAACTAGTTTTCAGTAAAGACATATAAGTGACCTTGCGATCTTAATTATATGTGTTTGTAATTTGTAATTTGTAATTTGCTTGTTATTCTGAACTTCTGCTTTCAATAAATAACTGTAGGGGTGTCGCGCCCCTCCAGCTTTGTCAAAAAATTATATATGTTTGTGAATCGATGCATCATCTGTCAAATGGGCATCAGGAGACAAGTCATTAATCCACTGAACGTGCAACCAGGAAAGGCGTTCAGATCTTAACAAAAACTACAGGTCTCAGTGTGTTTCGTGTGCGTTGTCACCACCCTGCTGATAGATTGTGTGTTTGCGCTTTGTTAATTTGTTCGAAGTAAGACAATAGATGTGTATGTTTATTTACTAGGGATGCTTGAGATCGATGAGAATGACGGACAATAATGCTGCAGTACTCGCGTGTGTTCCCAACTGTTGATTGAAATGGGCTTAAAGGTTTGGCTTCTGAAAGGTGCTTGCAAACGAAATTTCGTTTAGGCCCATCAGAATTCATGTTCTGATGAGGACGAACACTCTCAATGGATAGAGAAATTTTAGTTCAGGCCCATTAGAATAATTTGGCCCACGAACCGTCGAGGCCACAGTGAGAGCTGCGAAAGTGTTAGAGGCCCGTGTAATGTTGCGCCACTGCAAGTAGCCCAGCCAGCCCATGAGTATGTAACAGCCGAACAGCCCCTATATATGGTTATTTACCACACGATTGGCCCGTAGATAATCCAGGTCCAGTGTTCTCGTCGTCTGCTCAAGGGCCAACCAATACACACGTCAGTACTCAGTAAGTGACTGTCCGCCGTCCAGTTGTATATATTCCAATAATCTAAAATTAAAACTTCACGCATCATTCATGGTGGATTGCCTGCGTTGTTCCCAAGATATAGCCAAATTCAGCTATACATTGAAGGGAGGTCATCGTGTTCAGCCATCTGTGTGTGAGTGTTCGTCACCACTTTTTAGTCCCTATTTTACTATTGGTCCTCGAGACGGAGGAAGATAGTGGAGCGGCGTAGCTACGTGGGGGTGGTGGGGGGCTAAGTGCCTTGGTGAAACCAGCGAGTATGGTGTTCGATAGTGGCGCAAATTGACGTTTGGTTGGTGACTTTCAGCTTAGTCTTGGATTACCATTGATGTTGTATTGTGTTGTTATTATGTTTTATGATGCTATAATCTCTCTCCCTTTCATGATGTGACCTACTATGTGATAAGGCCATCAATTTCACACCGATCAATCTAACCGGAATATGTGAAATATATGCATGTAGGGAAGAGTTTATGCCGCCCATGTTGACCTTGAAAAATGTAGGCATGCATGGATGGGTCCCACCACTTGCAATTGCATGCTAGCCGGTACTATACGCGATATGAATACAAACGAAGAAAAAATATAAAAGAAAAAAACAAACAGGAAAACCACATAGGGCAGATCTAGAAGCAATTAGAACTATATTTTTTTCTCTTTGTATCATGAATTATGTACATCTTTTATACACAACATGCCATGTACATGGATTTTTTTCTTTTCACTTGTATTCATGAATCATGTTCTCGAAATGAGCTTGAAGGCAGGGTCGTCATCCATATGTACTTTAACCTATTTCCGCCTAATCTCGATTTACAGTACAGTGACATTAATAAATAGTCCGGCTGTCTTTGAAAATCATTGTGTGGTTAATACTAGACCTCGATCTCCATGGACGTGAACTCATGCACGTCGTACACCTCGTCCTTGCGCATCTTCATGTCATGGTAGCCGTCGTCCTCGTCTGCAGTTTCCGATTCCGGCAGCTGCCCGTAGACCTCCCCATCCCCATCTGAATACTTTCTGCACACGTACACGTAAACCCCGAGGACGACCACCGTCACGAGGACGTGCGGACACATGGTTGATTTAGGTCACATGTATTTAGTTTTTTGTGATCAGTGATTGTCAACAGTCAACATTTTAATTCTATTTTTCCTTTATTCTTTATGCTTGGCTATGTTCACCGGCACACGTGGAGTGTGTCGAGGCGTATATCTCTTGGTTCGTGTTTATGCGGTGTGGGCTCGGAGATGGTAGCCGCGGCGAGGTGAAGGGGCCAAGGAGGGCGTGCCGGGCCGACGGCGGAGGTGAAAGACGGACGTGAGGCTTGGACCGAGGGACCGGATCGTTGGGTGGCTAGCCATGGTGGCCGACATCCGGGACATCGACGGATGCAAGAGGGCGTGGCGGGACCGTGTCGATCGGGTCAAGACGGGGCGCGTGCGTGCAGAGAGGGGAGCTCGGATGACTTGGCGAATTTCGGGCGGTCAAGACGGCGATGACACGTGTCGAGGAGGTTTGGTGGTTTGTCCTCAAAACCACGGGTGCGGGTTTGGTGGTTTGGGCCTCAAAACCATGGGCGGGTTTCACGGGTTTGGGCCTCAAAACCCGGGCGTTCGGTGGGACGGAAGGGCGGCACGTGGCGGCATCTGGGAGATTGCGCGGAGCAAGGCTACAGATGAGGAGGCGCGGTGGTCGTCGCATCAAATTATCTCGAGTCGGACTAAATTAGCCTTAGGGTTAGTGGTTCGACTCATATGTATCTAGGGGTAGTTTGGGAAAGAGGATTCCGAGGCCTATATGTGGAGGATGACAGCCTCCTCCCTATTTGCCCTCTCTTATTTTCGTTTTTATTTTTCCCCATTTTAGGGGTTCTTGTTTAGAGGTCCAAGAACAAATTTATGGAGATCTTGTGCTGTGATTTTTTGAGGGGAAGGGCAGCCCCAATCTCGCTTTGTGCCCTCCGGGCTTTGTCTAGTTGGTCTGTGATTTTCGTGTGCTTTTTCTGTGCATTTTGTTCTTCCCTGTTCTTTGCTCGATCTCTCGAATCTGAGCTTTTGGAGTCCGTTCGGTTGATTTGATCTGTGCTATGACATGTGCTGATGCTTCCCTATGAGTGATTTCGATTGAACCAACACGAGCACAGAGATTCAAGCAGTTTTTCCGTTTTGGGCGACTTTTCTCCGTTCTTGTCTCTGATCTGAAATATCCGGAGTTCTAGTTGTTTTCAGCCAATGATTTTTAGGAAATAAGTTCGTGTTGCGGTCAATTTCTCCTGGCCAAAATTTGAGATCAAACCGCTGTGACTTGATGGAGTTCTCGCTGATTTTTTGAGACCACGTGCTCGTCTGTTCGTGCGTGGTGCTCCTCTCTGTTCGTCAGGTGAAAGGAAGTGCAGGGATCTCGGTTGTGAGCGCTCTCAGCTGTGCTCGTCTGCTACCTGTGCTACTTCGGGTGTCGTCTTGTTTCATCGAGCGTGCTGCAGTACCAAATCAACACAAGCAGCCAGCACCAAGTGCCTCAAGCAAATGGTAAGTAGGTAAGCAGTTCGTCTCAGTTCATCTTTGTCTGTCAGTTGCAGCAGCACGTCAAGCTCTCAATTTTTCTAGTTGTCTAGCACCAGCGTGACCAGCAGTGAGTTCTTGAGATGTCATTTTCAAGCCACAGCAACCGTGTCTGAGCTCTGATCTGTGCCGGTTGTAGTTCATGCTTTCTCGGTTCTAGCATCAGGTTGGAGAGCAGACCCGTGCTTTGTTTGCTCTTGCCTTTTCTCTTGCGTATTGCAGACTGGTGACTTGCTGTACGAGAGCTAGTGCTTGTGCTGTACGATTTTGGCCTTGAGCTTAGCTTGCTTTTCGGCCTTGTCACTATCAAGCAACAGTGAGTCAATTAGTTTAATCATGGTCATCTTGTGAATTGTCATAGCATTTATTAACAAGCAATGAGAATTATTTTATCTCCATCTTGAGAAGGGATTTACGGTTGTGAAAGTAGCACTTTTACTTTGAGCTCGGTGCTTTGCTTATTCATTTGTGTTTCACTCGTTCTTGCTCCAAATTGAGAACCGGTTTTTGCATTGATTTTCTATCGAGTCGAGGAATTTATCTAGGTACTCTCGTCACGAGTTGGCGTTGGTATTTTAGATTTGGAAACTCGCTTCTTCTCTATAGAAGTCGGGTGACTCTTTTTCTCTCCTCCGGTTCGATCTTTGCGCTCCTCGGTCGTGTGTGATCTTTTGAGGCGTCCCTGTGTGTTCCTAGCGAGCATCCACCTAATCATTTGGGTCGTGGACATCTCCGTGCTCTCTTTGCTTGTAACACCTTGCTACCAGTTAGCACGCGTGTTATCCGGACCTTGTGTGAGTTTGATTTTGAGGTCGGGGTTGAGCCGATGACCCAAAATTGAAAAGGAAAATCGAGGCTCCCATTCACCCCCTGCCTCGGTCATCGTTTGGTCCTTCAATTGGTATCGGAGCCGGTTAAGATCACTTCCCCTAATCGGTCCGTGATCCGCAAGAAGGCGACATGGATCGTGGTTACGCCACTTTGGCAAACCTCCTAAGTTTGATAGCACCAACTATTCCTATTGGAAGATTAAGATGCAAGCACACTTTATGGGGATGGATTGGAGAGTGTGGGAGATTGTTGAGGATGAGAACTACCAAGTGCTAGCCGCCATTTCGAGTGGGTGAGGAACAAATAGCCCAACACAATGCCAACAACCGAGCGAGGGCGTTTTGTTCTCTAGCCTCAAAGACACAGAGTTTGAGAGGGTTGCCACTTGTGAGACCGCTCGTGAGTTGTGGAGAACACTTGAGAGTTACCATGAGGGAACCCCACAAGTGAAGGCCCGCCTATATGAGACCTACAAGAGAGAGTACAACAACCTAATCCAGCTTGATGGCGAAGTCCGTCGATTCTCTCTTTGCTAGGTTTCGACGACGATGCGCAACAAGCTTTCGGGCGAACAAGCCGTCTGAGAGGCTTGACGACCACGAGAAGGCGAGCGCGGCTCTTATGTACGCCGGATCGGAAGGTGTGGGATGTGAAGGTGTCCGCGATCATGGAGTGCGCCAACCACGACACCCTCACACCCGACGAGCTCTACAAACAAGCTGAAGTCCTCCGAGATTGAGGCCCGGATCCAAGCGAAGCTCAAGAACCCATCTACGCCCGAGCGTTGCACTCGCCTCGTAAGGGTAGTTCCGGTTCTTTCCGCTAACCCATCACGGATCTCTTTTGCCTTGTCTTCTTTGGTGTGCAGGCCGAGGAGCAGATTGGAGTGCCTTGGGGACGACAAGGCGGCTCTCGTCATCGGCCGATTCTCGTGGTTCCAACAACTGCTTGAACCGTCGGCGTGGCGGTGGTCCCAAGGGCGGATGCTTTGAGTGCGGCGATGGGACCACTTCGTTCTAACGTGCCCCAAGAAGAGCAAGGACAAGTACTCTCGACGACAAGTACTACTCCTTCAACAAGCACGACTCCGACAAAGCGCAAGGACAAGCGCGAGTACACGCCCGGCAAGTACAAGTCCAAGAAAAAGCTCGACAAGGAGGCGATCAAGAAGAAGTACCTCAGGCGTGACATGGAGAACAAGCACGCCTTCTTCGCCTCCCTCGGCGACATCGACAAATGACTCGATTAACGGGCAAGCTTCCTCCAGCGGCGACGAGGAGCCCAGCGCAAGATCGAGGAAAAGCTGAACGGACTTTGCTTCGTCGCCAACCTGGGCACGGAGGCTTCGCACCATGGCCCTTGACGGAGCGGTGTCTAACAGCGTCAAGCCACACGGCAAAGCGACTCTTCCCTAAGGTATCACCCACTATCGAATTCCTCACCGATGAACTTGACTCTTTGGGCGATGTGCTTGTGTGTGGGGAGAAGTTGCTCAAGCGAGCAGCTAAGGAGAGAAAGGAGTACAAGGAGAAGTGGGAGGTAGCCGGAGGGAGTTAGAGTTGGCTAGGAAGCCCGCGGAGATGTCCGATGAGACAGAAAGTGCGATGCTTGTGCCGTGCATATGTCTAGCATCATGTCTTTGTAATCCAAGTACTCGCTTTGCTAGATGAGCACGTTGAGCTGAAGGCTAAGCCTATGTTGTTGAGTGCATGCAAGTCTTGTCCAGCTTGCAATCCGAGTTGCAGAAGGCCGCCAAGCTTGTCAGGCTTGAGAAGGCCGGCTCGGATAAGTGTGAAGCTTTGGAGATGGAGGTCATGTCTTGTAGGCATGACAAGGGGAGAGTCGAAGAGGAGAACAAGTACCTTCGCTCTGTCCCGAGTTGGTTGTCTAGTGGAGAGCCCGGCTTGGCATGATGATGAGTCAGTTCAAGAGGGGGACCGACACAACGGGATTAGGCTTTGCAATAGGTGGGAAGGGTGAAGTAATCTATAGCAAGGTTGGTCAATGTAATGGTTTGAGCCCGAGTGAGAAACCCACAAACACTCCTAAGTTGACCAAGATCACCCCACCTGAGCCTACCAAGCCCATTGTGCAAAATGGCATTCTCCAAGAGACCCCAAAGACTCCACCTCCCAAACAAGTGTGGCTTCCTAAACCAAACCACCTCGGGGAACCCACTTGACACTTTGCCCAAGATCCACGAGGAGACCCTTCCTAGAGCTAAGGCCACAACAAGAGTGAACCATCCACCCAAGAGAGTGAACCAGCTACCACCCAAGAGAGAGGTGAGGTATCATTGTGAGTACTGCCAGAGAGATGGTCACTTGTTTGAGTTTTGCTTTAGGAGGAAGAGGGATGCTAGGCGTCAAGTTGAGTTTGAGAACCGTGACTTGTATCACCCACCACTTGGCATGTATGAGAGGGGTGTGCGGTCGGTTTCGAGAGGCGCTTTTGCTAGGCCACAAGGTAGGAGGCCTCAAAGGGCTAGGCCACGAGTTTGTGAGACCCCTGTGGTGGTGTGGTGCTCGGCGAGTGGATGTTGATCCTCGCTTTGGGAGCTTTTGAGTTTGACAGAGGAGTGCACCACACTTTGTTGTGCGTGGTGAGCACTTTGGGAAGAAGGGTCGTGGGATGTTTGCTATGCCTAACGCCTATCTTGGGCAAGATGGTCAACACCGGTATTCTTCTAAGTTTACTAACACCAGTGTTGTGCCACTTGCTCATCCCATGTTTTTCTAATGATGCAAGTGACTAAGTCTTGGGTTCCCAAGTTTATGCTTATTAACCCTTTGGGATCCAAGACTTGGGTTTCTTTGTCCTCTCATGTGTAGGTATGAGGACATGGGGTGGAGAACATGTGCTTGGTGGAACTTGATTCTTTTGTCGTGGTGTGATCAAGACTTGATGGTTGTCTACACCACTTTGATGGCCTCCAAGAGGCATGTGCCTTATTGTGACACCTACACACGCCTCCGTGAGCTATCATATACACTCATGCCTTGTACATTCATGATTTCTCTACTTGTGCTATGAGATAGTTGTTCATTTGCTCACTTGTATGTTGCTTGCATGTATTATACTTGTATCATGTTTTTATATCCTTTATAGCATGTGTTATCTTGTGTATTATATGTCATGCTAGCATTTGTGCCCTTTTGTTTTCTAGTTTTCTTTTGCTAGGTGTCTTTGGTTGAGGGGGAGTTGGGAGTTTGCTATCCTTTTTGAGGGGTAGTTTTTAGGTTGATGTACAATTGTAGCTTTAGGTTTGCTTTCGCTTTGTGCATCATCTTGTATCATATTGCATTCATCATGTACACTATCGCACTTTGAGCTTCTTGTTTATATTGATCACAATGAGACTATGCTCTGTTTAGTGTAACAATTACATGTTGGTGCTTACAGCTTGTGCTCTTTCTGCTTAATTGATATACGTTATGAGCAAAGTCGTTTTTCATGTGAACTTGCTTAACAACGATGAATCTTGCAAAATGTTCACCATTGAGATAGTTCCTAGCATGTTTAAGTTGTTGAGATCCTTTGTGCTTATCATGTATGCTAGGTGACTATGTCTCATTCATCGAGTTATACACTTGCTTAGATGACCACATGCTTTTATCTGCTAAAATCTGAAATCTAAGCTAAGTGTATGGAAAAGATCGAGATGGGTCCATACCGCCCCCACATCCAAGTCTTGGGAGTGCTGCTCATTGCACTTGAGTTGAACCTGAACTTGGTGATGGTTGACCCAGACCATTGTCTTAAGCTTCTGATTGCTCACACGCATAGGCTTGACAAGGTTGATTAGTAAGGTCGACGGTTGTGGATAACCACTCGCACTCATGCCGTGTCCAATGCTTGTAAATCACCGCAACTCGATAACTTGAAAATCCGACAAGTGTTGGCTCGTCTTTTGCATGATGTATAAACTTTGCTTGGGGTAGTTCACTTGATATACATGTGTAGCACTTGGTAGATTTCCTCGCTTACTTGTGCTATGTGCTATTCTTTGTGGTGGACACCTTTTCTCGAAATGCTTAAAATGAATCAAAATGATTTCAATCCATATTTCATATCTCTCGATCGGTTTGAGCACCGTGTTAAGCACTTGATTTTGTTGCCATGACACTACCTAGAGCATCTTCTCATTTGGATTGCTATAAACTTGAAGCTCTCTCATTGCATTTTCATGCATTTCATAGCTTGATTAGTGCATTTGCCAACAAGGGGGGGAGAAAGATACAAAGACAAAGTTGGATCGCATTTGTCCAGGGGAGTAGCACTTTGAGCTAGATGTGTTGAGCCTTTTGCCTCTCGCCTTGAGGGTCTAACTGTTTGTGTGTGAAACTAATTGGTTTGGAGCATGTGCTAGTGGTGTCGAGCCTATTCTTCCTCTTCTTGAGGACTAGCCGTTTGTTTAGCTTGGTTGTGTCGAGCCTTTTGCCCATGTCTTTGGGAACCAAGTTTTTGCTCCATGTTTGCTATCCAGTTGATTTTGTCTTAGCTTTTGTCTAGCTTTTGTTCACTTGGATGTGCTATCTTCTACCTTTTTTTTCGTCTTTGTATTGAATGTTGACAATGCACTCATCAAGGGAAGATTGCGAACACATGGTTGATTTAGGTCACATGTGTTTAGTTTTGTGATCGAAGTGATTGTCAACGATCAATATTTTAATTCTATTTTCCTTTATTCTTTATGCTTCGGGCTATGTTCACCGGCACACGTGGAGTGTGTCGAGACGTATCTCTTGGTTCGTGTTGTGCAGGGTGTAGAGCTCGGAGATGGTAGCCGACGGCGAGGTGAAGGGGCCAAGGAGGACGGGGCGGGTCGACGGATCGCGGAGGTGAAGGACGGGCGTGTGGCTTGGACCGAGGGACCGGATCGTTGGGTGGCTAGCTATGGTGGTCGACATCCGGGACATCGGCCGATGCAAGAGGGCGATGGCAGGACGGTCGATCGGGTCAAGACGGCGAGCAGCATGCAGCAGAGCAGGGGAGCTCGGATGACTTGGCGACTTCGGGCGGTCAAGACGGGCGATGACACGTGTCGAGGAGGTTTGGTGGTTTGTCCTCAAAACCACGGGTGCGGGTTTGGTGGTTTGGGCCTCAAAACCATCGGCGGGTTTCACGGGTTTGGGCCTCAAAAACCCGGGGCGTTCAGTGGATGGAAGGAGGGCACGTGGCGGCATCCGGGAGATTGCGTGAGCAAGGCTACGATGAGGAGGCGGTGGTCGCCGGATCAAATTATCTCAGTGGGACTAAATTAGCCTTAGGGTTAGTGGTTCGACTCATATGTATCTAGGGGTAGTTTGGGAAAGAGGATTTTGGACTATATTTGGAGGATGACAACCTCCTCCCCTATTTGCCTCTCTTATTTTCGCTTTTATTTTTCCCCATTTTTAGGGTTCTTGTTTAGAGGTCAAGAACAAATTTGTGGAGATCTTGTGCTGTGATTTTTGAGGGGAAGGGCAGCCCCAAATTCTGCTCATTGCCCTCCGGCTTTGTCTAGTTGGTCCGTGATTTTCGTGTGCTTTTTCTATGCATTTTGTTCTTCCCTGTTCTTTTTGCCTCGATCTCTCGAATCTGAGCTTTTGGAGTCCGTTCGGTTGATTTGATCTGTGCTATGACATGTGCTGATGCTTCCCTATGAGTGATTTCGATTGAACCAACACGAGCACAGAGATTCAAGCAGTTTTCCGTTTTGGGCGACTTTTCTCCGTTCTTGTCTCTGATCTGAAATATCCGGAGTTCTAGTTGTTTTCAGCCAATGATTTTTAGGAAATAAGTTCGTGTTGCGGTCAATTTCTCCTGGCCAAAATTTGAGATCAAACCGCTGTGACTTGATGGAGTTCTCGCTGATTTTTGAGACCACGTGCTCGTCTGTTCGTGCGTGGTGCTCCTCTCTGTTCGTCAGGTGAAAGGAAGTGCAGGGATCTCGGTTGTGAGCGCTCTCAGCTGTGCTCGTCTGCTACCTGTGCTACTTCGGGTGTCGTCTTGTTTCATCGAGCGTGCTGCAGTACAAAATCAACACAAGCAGCCAGCACCAAGTGCCTCAAGCAAATGGTAAGTAGGTAAGCAGCTCGTCTCAGTTCATCTTTGTCTGTCTGTTGCAGCAGCACGTCAAGCTCTCAATTTTTCTAGTTGTCTAGCACCAGCGTGCACCAGCAGTGAGTTCTTGAGATGTCATTTTCAAGCCACAGCAACCGTGTCTGAGCTCTGATCTGTGCCGGTTGTAGTTCATGCTTTCTCGGTTCTAGCATCAGGTTGAGAGCAGACCCGTGCTTTGTTTGCTCTTGCCTTTTCTCTTGCGTATTGCAGACTGGAGACTTGCTGTACGAAAGCTGGTGCTTTGTGCTGTACGATTTTGGCTTGAGCTTAGCTTGCTTGCTTTTCGGCCTTGTCACTATCAAGCAACAAATGGAGTCAATTAGTTTAATCATGGTCATCTTGTGAATTGTCATAGCATTTATTAACAAGCAATGAGAATTATTTTATCTCCATCTTGAGAAGGGATTCACGGTTGTGAAAGTAGCACTTTTACTTTGAGCTCGTGCTTTGCTTATTCATTTGTGTTTCACTCGTTCTTGCTCCAAATTGAGAACCGGTTTTTGCATTGATTTTCTATCGAAGTGAGGAATTTATCTAAGTACTCTTTTGTCACGAGTTGGCGTAGGTATTTTAGATTTGGAAACTCGCTTCTTCTCTATAGAAGTCGGTGACTCTTTTTCTCTCCTCCGGTTCGATCTTTGCGCTCCTCGGTCGTGTGTGATCTTTTTGAGGTGTCCCACTTTGTTCCTAGCGAGCATCCACCCAATCATTTGGGTCGTGGACATCTCAAGTGCTCTCTTTTGCTTGTAACACCTTGCTACCGTTAGCACGCGTGTTATCCGGACCTTGTGTGAGTTTGCTTTTGAGGTCGGGGTTGAGCCGATGACCCAAAATTGAAAAAGAAAAATCGAGGCCCCCATTCACCCCTCTCACGCCGGCTTCGTCCTTCAGGAACAAGCACCACCTAAACCGGAGGTTCACGACGGCCACGGCGTGGTGCGCTATCTCGTCGCGACCGCAGGTTGACGCCACCGCCGCCGAGGGAGCACCGGCGGGAGCTGGCGCCGTGGATCCACGTGACACCGGCGACGACGCCCCTCTCCTCGAACGCGAGGGACGCTGGACCGACGAGGCTAACGGGCGAACTGAAGTTTCGTAAGACCGCTTACCGGCGGCGCCGAGGAGCCGCAGCAGCCAGATCCTGGCCGGGCGGCTTGCAGAACCAGCGCGGAGCCGGCCCTCGACGCCGGCGTGGTCCGTGGAGTGGACGTGGAACACGAACAGCCTCGCGCAAGACCGCCGCCAGAGGAGCATGCAGCGCCGTGTGTTGGTGGCGGCGGCGGCGGCGGTCGAGGTAGATGGCGGAGCCCGGCGTAGACGAGGAGCGAGGCGCATATGATCGCTTTCGTGGTTCGGCAGACGTTCGGGCGGATGGAGCCGTCGGCGTTGAACGGCATCGGTGTGTAGGCCTGCATTCGGGTGGCGAACCGTAGACGCCCGCGGGCGAGCATGACGATGAGCTCGAGGTGGCGGACTCTTGGCGCCGGGAACCACGCCGGGCGCGACGTATGATGATGACGGCGGTTGGGGTAATGGAGATGAAGAGCTTGATGTGGTTGAAGAGATGCCATAGGCCGAGGATTGAGAACATCAGCCCGCCCAGGATGTGGCTGATGCTTTTGTCAATGGCGCCATGGGGCACCATCGTCGTCGACCAGTCTCAGCATTCAGGAAAAGCTTTTGTGCTCGTTGCTTTTATCAATGGCTGATGCTTGTATAAATTAGCAGCATGCTCGAGAAACTACATATTTACAACTGCAATAAGTTGCAGTCGGTCTATTCCTTGGAAGACGCTTCATCACTAGAAACACTGTTTCTTTCTAGTTGCCAATGCCTTGCATCCTTAGGATCCAGCCCGGTGGTCACGGGACTTTTCTCGCTCTTCGGGTCTTAAAATCGAATACAGCCCACGCTATGGATATGAAGCAGTTTACCAAAAATGTGCTTGACGGCCTCGTACAGAAAGAAATATCACACGCTCATTCAAGCAACAGACGTGAAGGTACCCTGTTCAATTTTGTTTTATTTGTTTCCTTAAATTTCTCTGCCTGCCATCTATACATGCTGTAAATCTGGACTGTTTAAATTATAATCAGGTCCAGCCCTCCTGCATTTTTATCATAGATGACCAGTAGATTAGCTATACTCCCACAATTCTATAACATGTTTTGGCTTTTCTAGAGATATAATTTTTCTTATGCACTTAGATATAGATTATGTGTAGATACATAATAAAAGCAATGCACCTTAAAAGCCAAAAACAATCAGGTTTCTAGACTGTCCTTATTGTCTCTGATGTAACCCCATCCATATTGTTAGTTTAGTTCAAATGTTTATTGATTTTTATTCTTGGATGCAGTAGTAGTTAGTAACGTGCATTTTTCCATTGCAGGGCCTAAACTGTTGGAACCAAAATCTTGGAAATATGCTTTTTGTCACAAGAGAGAGGACTAGTTCGAAGACTTGAGGCACTCATGGAGCATTGTTGTCCCATCTTCTGTTTGCAGGGCCGGACTTCGATGAAGCCGCAGTGTGTTTTATCTACGACATATGTGCTTCTTCGCATAAGTTTGGATCGTCAAACGTCCTCAGTGTTAACTGAGTCCCGTCTGAAGGTTTGAGTACATGAAGATTTACTGCTACCCTCGTGTAATATGATGATGATATATTGCACTGGACATATTTCTGGGTATTGTATATGAATAAAATAAATGAATGGAAACAAGCAAGTATCCTTTATTCCAGACTAGGTTGCTGTTTGGCTTCACATGCCTGGCTGGTAGCTTATATATACTTGTCATCCTTGAGAGTGAGTTTCAGGTGAGTCCCTGATGATAACTACTGTAATCATGTTTGTACCTCTGGAGGGTGCGGTGAACAGGTTTAGGCTGGGCTGTTTCCACGGTTTGAATGGATTGGAACCGTAGTCGTCGTAGCACACAAAGTTCCAGCCAGTGGCCAAGAGAAATCGACGGGTGGCCTGACCGTTGGAGGCTAGCCCCAACGGCGGACCCCTCGCGACGCCGGCGCCGGCGCCCACCTCTCCCAGCCCAGCCTCCCCGTCTTCCCCGCTTCCCCCTTCCCCACACCCATCCCCTGCTTCCTTCCCCACAGCCACCCCCTCGCTGACTCCATCCCCTTCGGTGGACCCGCCGCCGGCAGTGGCGGCGGCCGCCGATGCAGTCAGTGGTTGCAGATCCGCGGCCGTGCCCGCCGGATTCGGCACGGGGCCTCCGTGCGGTCTTCCTCCACTACCTCCGGCCCGTCCCCGCGGTCGCCTTCTCCATGTCGCGCCGATTTGGAAGGCTCGAGACGCACGGTTGTGGCTTCTAGCCAGGTCGCTGGGCACTCTGCTGCCACCCAGGCTGCCACCCCCGCCCCTGCTTGACGCCGGCCGCCACGCTAGGGAGCGTAGGATCCGCAGCCTCCAGCACGGTTGATCCGGACAGCACCCCCTCCTCCCCACGACGGACCTTCCGGACTCAGCGGAGGCGCTGGAGTCCCTCATGGCTGGCAGCGACGTCGCGGCGCAGTCCTCTCCCGGTGACCCCGAGCGCGCCTCTTCTTCGTCTACCCAGGGCGTGCCACCCCTGCACCCGGCTGCCGCCGCGGGGCGCCTCGATCGGCCGCCAAGATGCCTCCCAGCCCGGGTGGAGCGTAGCGTCGTGGGAGTGGGACTGTGCAGCACGTAATGTCGTTATGAACGCATCGCTGGCTTTGGCGGCGTCGGCATGCGTATACAGCGGCTACCACCAAGCCCGCATAGACAGCTACAGGCGCTTAGCACAACGACATACATAAATTGCCTGGTGGGCAGTTTCGTGCTTTGGCATGTCTGAATTTAAGAGAGAAAAAAAAAAAGAGAGCTGAATAGATATTATGGCAACTAGTTCATCAACCGTGCTCCCGCACGCGGTTATTTTTTTTCGTGTGATGATACTTATTATAGGTTTAAATAAATTTGGTTCCATGTTTGTGATTTTTTCCTTCCTTTGATTGAACCCTGTGTATTGCAATATTATTTGATTATTATCTTTTTTAATAATAGTTGTTGATAATTTAAATTAATTTTATTTATTTATTTTGAATTTGAGTTCTTAATGGGAGAGTCGTATATATTAAATATATATGTTTTTTCTTTCACTCATAATGAATTTTATGGTTATTATTGATTAATTTTTAGGATTCAACTTTTCCTCGTGTGGCATCACGAACGTTGTTGAGCTAAAAGTATTTTTATTATTTTTTAAGCTAAGCGAGAAAAGATTGATAAGAGATTATTGCAAATTTAATGGGCGGTTTCCCAATAGTTGGTCTATCTATGCATAGCAGTAGTAAGGCGCATTTGAATGTCCTAGAGACCGACTGATAATAATAAAAAAATAGAAGGTTGTCTTGGGAGGCTAAAAAATGATGCCTTATTTTATTTCTCTCCGTAAACAATGAAGTGATTTTATATCATTGATGATGACATCCCTTTCTTCTCTTGTACCGTCCCTTTTCTAACGGTTTGAGTAAATATGATTTCTTATCAAATAGTGATCAAAATAGAGGAAAAATATTATTTAAAGTATATTGTAAAGCGGTAGTTTATCTGAGAGCTACATGTCGATATTTACTCTATTAGAAAATATGATTGTACTGGAGAACTGGACACTATATGGTGAGAATACATTTTACCTGATGATCAATAGGGAATTAAGGATCATATCAAGATTGATCTATTCTCCACTGCTGAGCGAGATTGCATTCCATATTCTAGTGACTCGTGCTTTGATTCTCCACAATTCCTTTGTTCGCCGAATCTCACTTAACGTTTTGCTAACCATTGCAAATTGAAAGCTGAAAAACATAATACCAAAGGCGACGGATCGGAGCGTAAATGGATTCAAAATGATGGCCATACCTTTGGTTGAATGACGAAAACAATAGACCTTCATGTAAACTGAATAAAACATAATAATGATGGCATCAGTTTTCCTTTTTCTCATGTAGATTGTAAGAACCAGATTAGATCGTAAATGAGTTAAGCAAGACGAACATACCTTTGGTTGGTGAATGATAAAAACAATAGACCTTTTTTGGTTCGTGATGACGTGGAAACAACGTAGGATGAACAGTGAATAAATGGATTCCTGGGGTGAATAGATGGATTATCATCTGCCCGTGACGTGGAAACAACGTAGGATGTGAACAGTGAATAAATGGATTCCTGGGATGAATAGATGGATTATCATCTACCCGTGATTGAGATCGGTCCATGTCACAGACCAAATCCATTGGCCCGTGGGTGGCGCCCGGGCGGTCGTTGACGCCCTAGTGCAGGTTGTTGTTGCGGGGAAGAAGGGCAGCGCCGGGGGCGGCATGGCGGCGCACGGGCAGCGGGCGGCGTCGGCGACAGCGGCGGCGCGCGAGAGCGAGGAAGACCGAGCTGAGGGTTAAACCCTATTTTATTTTATTTCTTTCTTGATCCGAAAAAGGATACATCCCCCTTTATATTTATAGGGAGGTCTCAACTTGACTCGCAAGTAATCCGGACTCTTCCTAATTTGACTAAACTTAACCCCTAAGTAATATCTTTTAATTTGACTAAACTTAACCTCTAAGTAATAGCGATAACGAGGACGGGCGGCGGCCACGCTGGCGCGGCGCCCCTCCCTGGGCTGGCCGCCCATGTCACTTTGGCATGTGACATTACTCCCTCCTTTCCGAGCGGTAGCGCCCTCGCACCGTAGCTTTGATCATTCGTCGATGTCACTCGGGGAAGGAGATATTGCCGAGGTCGTGGTGGTGGCCATGGTTGCCTGCCGAGATAGCCCCATGGTGTAGCAAGTGTTGGGGGCTTACACATAGCTGTAGCAATGGACCGATGTTGGAGTCGATGTCGAGGAGAACGGCGGCGTTTAGGTGCTGCTCCGGGAAGTCGATGTGCTGCAGCTTCTTTGGTAGATGTGCTCATCGCCTGAGGCGCCAATGATCACGATGGTGTGGGCGCCTGGTGCCGTTTGGCGTGGCGTCGTATGTGCGCACGTTAGACAGCATCACCGTGAGCTGCGGCGTTGCTGCTAGCGTGTCGTTGATGTTGGCGTCGTCCGCGTCGCCTGCATCGTTGTTGTCGTCGTCGGCGTCGCTGCGTCGTTGTCATCATCGTTGAGGAGGTAGTAGTTGTTCCCGAGGAGAACGAGCTCGCCGTTGTGCTTCATGCGGGCGAGGTGGCTCGCAAGGATGGCGTTGTGCTCGATCGGAAGGCTGGAGCCATACCTCGTGTTGATATAGTCGGAGATTGCAGCTTTGTCCTCGGATCTGAGCGCGTGGAGGGCCTCTATGATCATGTCCGGGTAGGGTGGCAGCGTGGTGGCGCCATCTTCTGGTGCCATGGATCCGCACAGGCTGAGGATCTTGTGGTCTCACGGATACCAATCTATCACATACCAAATCCATTGGCCCGTGGGTGGCGCCGGGGCGGTCCTTGACGCCCTAGTGCAGGTTGTTGTTGCGGGGAAGAAGGGTAGCGCCGGGCGGCATGGCGGTGCTGCGGACAGCGGCGACGTCGCGGCGGAGCGGCGGAGGCGCCGAGAGCGAGAAGACCAGAGCTGAGGGTTAAACCCTATTTTATTTTATTTTATTTTATTTCTTTCTTGATCGAAAAGGATACATCTCCTTTATATTTATAGGGAGGACTCAACTTGACTCGTAAGTAATCCGGACTCTTCCTAATTTGACTAAACTTAACCCCTAAGTAATATCTTTTAATTTGACTAAACTTAACCTCTAAGTAATAGCGATAACGAGGGCGGCAGCGGCGGCCACGCCGGCGGGCGCGCCCCTCCTGGGCCTGGCCGGCCCATGTCACTTTGGCATGTGACAGTACAGCCGTACCTTCTTGGATGATTGAGATTGGTGGAAAAATGTGTCTACATAGGTCCTGGTAGTGCGTGGCTCACAAAATATATAAAGACAGTCCGGCAGGTGTGTATGTTTTTGTCATCGTGGATAGATTAGATCCAATAATATATTAACCGCATGGATGTATGTTTCGACGTTTGTTGGCGTATAGACCGCATGGACGTATGGTTCGACATTTGTTGGCGTAGATAGATTGCCACAATTATTTTTTATTTTAACCATGGACATGTATACTAATATGTTAGATGGATTTTCTCAGAACTTTTTTCATGCAAAAAGAGATATTTGATGCAGTCCTGGAGATCTGATTGTTTTCTATTGGTGGTTATCTTTTATATTATATTAACCATGGACTTGCATACCAATCTGTTCGATGGATCTTGTCACAATATCTAATTCATATAGGAAGATCAAGAATAGCATAGGGCATTATTATCACAGTCTAACAATAAAAATAAATGGATTAAGTCCACTTTTACCCCCTCAACTCTTGTCTTGGTCTAATTTTCACCCCAACTCCTAAACCGTCTAACCACGGCACCTCATCTTTCAAAACCGGAAAAAGCTAAACGACACTCGAGTGATTTCTTTGGCGCCGTCACTTTCGATTTTTCGGCCGTCGATCTTCACGCTGGTTCATCCGGGCTGTCCGTTCCTTTGTTTGTTTCTATCGGACCGTCATGTGGGCCCCTGCCGGCGCCTTATCAATTCAATATTTTGGGTCTCGCGCTCCCTTTTCTATTTTGGAATCGGTCGCGTTAAGCCGCTCATTTCGTCTCCTTCCTCGGCGGTTCGATGCGGGATGGCGACGGGGGGCGACCAGCGGCGATGAGCTAGGTGTAGCCTTTTCCTCCATGGATTTCTTCATTTCTTCCTTAGATCCGCTCCTATTTGATGTGTGTTGATGCCATCTCTGCTTTGTTTTGGCAGATTTTGCCGTTGTTCGT
This sequence comes from Hyparrhenia diplandra, assembly GCA_015847255.1. Classification (NCBI taxonomy): domain Eukaryota; kingdom Viridiplantae; phylum Streptophyta; class Magnoliopsida; order Poales; family Poaceae; genus Hyparrhenia; species Hyparrhenia diplandra. The sequence goes on from JADLZK010012337.1 coordinate 2,198,745, forward strand.
TGTGGCGTGGCTTGTTTTTCTCCGGATTTGGAGCGGTCACCGGAGTAGTTTGGTCCACGACAAGCTAGGGTTAGTCCCTTTTCTCCATGGATGTCAACCTTCATTGATTTGTTTTCCGTTTTCGCTTTGCACCTCGCGAACCCACTCCATCTCTTGCCGTCGCGTTGGGTTGGAGAGCAGCGGCGGCGGCGGCGTTGTAGGAGGGGCGGGCAGCGGTGGCCATGCGCGATATACGGCGTCCACGTCTAGGCCGTTACGCTCATGGGCTCACGCGGGCGTTCCCGACACTAGGTCGCGGGGAGGCCGGCGGCATCTCTGCTGCGAGGTGCGCTTGTGGCGCTTCGGCCGCTAGCGTCTCCCCCACACCACCTTCCGACCGGTGCCGGCTGCGTGGCTTAGTGCGAAGCTAGCCGAGGGCTGTGTTCCTCTTCATCTCGTGATCTGCGTTCTTTGCTTTGTTTGATATGGCTGCTGGCGCCGTTTTCGATCTAGAACTATCTCGTTTTCGCTTTGTTTTACGCTAGTGATTTGGACGGCCTTCATCTATTGTCTCCTCATTCAATTGATCGTTTCCTTCTATTTCATTAGCTCCATTTCTATCTATCTCGAGTTGGGATTCAGCCGTTTCCCTTCTCTATCGGTTTAGTTTTCACTTTCGATTTACGCTTTGTGTTTTCTCGGATTCAGTTATGTGCATTGATTGTCGGTTTACTTTGCCTCGATTCCTTCTATGTTTTGAGGGTTTGCTTTACACCCGATCTATTTTGTGCAATGGTATGCTTATATGTTTTCCCCAATTTTTGTAGTTCATTTTGTCTGTTCATTCGGTCCTACGCTTCTCGCTTGACAATTGGATTGGCTGTTGGTGATGTGTATGTGATTAGCTAGATTTCAATGTTTGTCATCTTATATCTATGTGACTTGTGCGGCCTTTTAAAGGATTATTCGAATCTCATGTAGTCTGTTTGTATATTACATTCATCCTCGCTTACTACTTTGTTAATTTGATTATTTGTTGATGGTGATAGGTATGTGATTAGTTAGGTTTCAATGTTTATCATCTTATATCTATTTGACTTGTCTCGGCCTACTAAAGGATTAATCGAATCTCATGTAGTCTGTTTGGATTAATACATTCACTCCTCTGCTTCCTTCTTTGTTAATTTGATTTGCTGTTAATGGTGATAGTAATGTGATTAGCTAGGTTTCGTTGTTTTCATGTTTAAATCTATCGAATGGTTTTGTTAATTATTAGGTTGTATTATATTCATCTCAAGTAGTATGTCTATATTTTTAGACATGTTTATGGATTTACTTGTTTTATGGTTTTTCGGGCTATGTCAAGGCTCTGTGTCCCTTGACTTTGATTATGTCTTTTTTTGTTTTAGAGCATGGACGTATTTTATATTTGAATCGCTATTCTTAGATGGCTCGTATCACAAAGAGGCGTCGTGATGGCCAAGGTTCTTTTGAAGCTGATTTGGAAGACTCCCAAGATTTTGATAGTGAAGATGTTATCGCTCTCAATATGCCGGTGATGATCTCTTTGATGATAAATCTAGTTCGATGAAGAATTGTGCGAAGTGAGCTTTCTTTTTTGATTCATACATGTTTTGGATGATGTTTGATTTTATGAAATAGTTTTAGCCCCGATTAAATTTTTAATCTAGGATTTGTCTCAAGATTGTGACACGCAAGCTTTCAACGATGGGTCTTTGTATGATCAGTGCTTGAAAGACGTAAGTATGATGTTTTTAAGGTTTTATGACTGTTTCTCTAAATTTTGACATTGATTTTTATTCCAGTATCGTTCTATCAAGGCTTTGAAGCGTAAGTTGACTTTGGCTTTGGAAACTCAGGTATCATTTTGTTGGTTTTCTATACTTTTTCGTTAACTATCCTGTTTGTTTAATATTATAGTTGACTTATAGTTCTCCTTTCTTTCCCTGGTTTAATAGTCTAAGAAGCATAGATCTGGTGTGATTTCATCGAGGGCTTTAGGCGATCGGTCGATAGATTTGCATCAGTCATTCTTTGCTTTAAGTGATCATCGGAAGGATGTTATCGAGATGTGGTTTTGGGTAAACCTGGCTGTTTGACAAGTGTTATGTCTTTGAAAAAGTTTTCCAAATGGTTGGCATCTCATGTTGATTGCGGATCAGGAGATCTTATTGTTGGTGGCAAGGTTATTCCATTGACTCCTAAAAGTGTTAGTCTTGTTCTTGGTATCCCTTATGGTGGCTCTGCTTTTTCCGCTAATTATCAAGATGGAAGAAAGAATGTTCTTGCTCTCATCGACAAGCCGGCTCTACGCCTCAAGTATCATTTTTTGAATCAAAGTTGTCTTCTGGCGATCTTAATGATGACCAAGTTCGATCTGTTTTTTTTGGTTGTCGCTCTGCTTTGTTTTCTTTGCCCTAATTCTAACATTGTGTCGAGCCCTCGTTATCTTGGTGTCTTTGAAAATATTGAGAATGTCGGGTCTTATGGTGGTGGGGGCTTTGTCTTCTTTTGGTTGCTTAAATTAGTGAACAATTTCACTAGAGGTAAAAATCTTTGGTCGAGAAAAGTTTCGGGACTCTTGGTGGTTGTATGTTTTACCTTCTTTGTAAGTGCTTCTTTGCTTTTAGTTTCATGTTGAGTTCCTTTTATTACTTATTGATTCGGTTGAAATGCATTCGGTATTTGCTAATTTGTATTGTCATTATTGGCTTTGTTTAGTACTTTGTGGTTTTCACTATGGTTTTTTGGGTAGGTTATCTACTTGGATCATGTTGACTTTTCTCATCGGAAAGTTTCTTGATTCGTTTCCTCAATTGGAGTGCGGAAGCAAACTATGATATCGATTATTGTGCTCTTGATGTTAAATCCGGATCTTCCTATGGTCTCAGGCCTCTTCTAGATTTTGATAAGACATGCTATGGAAAGGTATGTATCTATTCATTACTTTTGGTTTGGTATGATCTATTTAATGTAATAATTTTAAACATTTCCTTGTTTTCTTTTTTTTTCTCGTTTGATTCTTGATGAGCCTTCGGATGTCGAGAATTCTCAGGCGGTTGATTTCTTAGCTAGACTTGAAGTCGCTTGTGGTCTAGATGTCCCCGATTCTTTGAGAGCCTCTGTAGTTTTCGTGATTGAAGAGCATTGTAAAAATTGTGTTGGGTCTATTCTGTTGACTTGGTGTCCCTTGCTGCTCTACCGGATGATTTCAAGATTATGTTCACTAAATTTATGAAGCTTGTATGTAACTTCAAAGAGATGTCCCAGTCTTTGGTTCTTCAAGTTTTGAAGGTCTTTTTCTGAGTATGAACATCCTTACGTCCCTGCTGAGGTGCATCCTTCATCTGGTAATGCCAATGTTGTCCCTGATGATCCTATTATTGCGGTAATTTCCCTAATTGTCCTTCTTTTGTTCCTTTACATGAATTGCAGATTTAGTAATGGTTATTTCATCCCTTTATTTTGGAATTTTTTAGGATAATGTTGGTGTAGTTGGATCTCGGGCTCATGTAAATGTTGGTGCTTTGGTTTATCTCGTAAACGTGAGTGGTTTTCCATGAGTAGTTTTCTTTGTTACATTTCTTTGTTTTGCTTGTCATCTAATATTTTTAAATATAAGGTGATGCTTACGGAGGGTCTAAAGTACGATTCAAGGATGCCGATGGTGTTCGTAATGTATCTTCAAGATCATCTTTGAAGCGTGAGTAGTCAAAATAGTTTTCTTTGTAATTATGTATAATTATCATGGATTGTAATGGACTTTATGCAAAATTATATTTTTTGTTTTTTAGTTTTTTTTTTCTTTGTTTCCCCTTTGGTGGTTAAACTAGTTTGATATATTTGTGTTTTAGGTGATCTTGTGCGATTTTTCTCGACCATACACTCAATCTCGTAAAAAAGAGCCGTTTCTAATGATGGTGGTGGTGCTTGTGTTGATCTTTGGTGTTAAACATTCTAGGAAGGCTAGTGTTGGACTATCTTCTATTGATGTTATTCCTGTTGACAATGTTGAGGTCTCTCCCTCTTTGGACCAGTTCCATTTAATTTCTTTGTTGATAATCTTGATGTGAGTAATTCTTATTTGGTTTATACACGCAATGTTGATTTTCATTGTTGCTTGCCAAGTTTTAAATTCAATAGTAAGAAATTTATTTTTCGGGATGATATAGTTATGTACCTTTGTTCCTTTTTTCTTTGCTAATGAGTCTCCTAATATCACTCCCAATTTGTCTAAAAGCCTATTGGTTCCCTATTGCGCTTCTTCTTTGAAGCCTGGATCTTGAGGCGTGACCCTATTCATGTAATTTTTGTTTCTGTTTTTCAATATTTCTTTCTTTATTTTCTTTTCACTAATATGACTAGAATATATGTTTTGTTGTTGTAGTTGTCTTCTCCTGAAGTTGAAGTTGTTCTTTGTTAAACATTCGTCTCGGAAGATGACCTTCATGGGCAAAAAACTACACACTGTGTGTAATTCTAATCTTGGCAAATCATCATCTTCTTTGTCTAAACCGGTTGGATCAGCATTAAAGCTTTCACGGTTTTTCTGCGCTCTCTCCAAATGAGCGTGTTGGAACATCAAGTAAATCTGTTGTGAATGAGACTGTGACTCTTGGTGGGAAGCCTCCTATCTATGGGCCTAGGAGATTTATTAAGCCAAGTCGTGTGATGACTGATGAATATGAGATTAATATGAAAAGGTATTATGTGAAGAAGTCCGACATCTTGAATTACAAGGCTATATGTGATTTGGCAACGTCTCGTAATAGTGGGTATGTCTTGATTTGTTACGTCATTTTGATATTTATCAAGTCTTGTTTTCCTATGTATTCCAATTCATTTGTTGTTTTATTTATTTATATATTTTTTGGGGAAGATGCAATCTTATTTGGGTCCTGTCGGATGCACTTTTTGGTCACTTGGAGAATCCACGAAACCACGATGGTTTTGTTAACAACTTTGTGGTTCTTTGTTTATTGCTATCACTTGTCAATGAAACCTGAATTTTCTAAATGTCAATATTTCTTCTCCAATATTCTTTGTATGTTTCTTCCTCCTTCCGAGTTATTTGCAAATTGCAAATTTTAATTACCATGCTATCTTATCATGTTATATAATTGTAGGATCAACTTTTGGTTCCTCCGGAAGATGCCAATCAAGTTATCTTGTCTAAAGCTTTTGGGAAATCTGCCAGGTCAAGGCCTCTTCTCAATTGTAATATGGTATTTTCTGTTTTTTCTTGCTCGAATATATTTTCTATTCTCTTTATATTGTCTTATATATTTTTTTCGGCATTTGTATTTCCCTTGCTTGCACGACCACCACTGGTTTTGTGTTTGTAGTCGACATTAAGGACCATGCATTTGTTTTTTCTGGATTCTTTCTATGGTTCTAATGACGAATATCAATTGGATGTGCTAGAAAAACTGGTATGTCGTCTATTTTTTCTATTTAATCTAGTATGCTTAATTAGTGTGGTACTTTACAATCTCTTTTCTTCTCTCATAACTTCTTTTAGGTTCCAAACTTTCAACACTGGTGGAATAAGTTTGGTTTGATTGATATGGATTTCCATGGTTATGAGAAGCTTTATCCTTTTGTTCCAAGGCAAAGCCTTTTTGCCGATAATTAGTAAGTTTGTTGCAAATTTTCATCAACCTAGTATAATTGTATTATGCTAAATGATGACTTCTAATATATTTCCATGTAATTTTTCCCCTGTTTTTAAATATTTTTTTGTACAGCAGTGCATTCTGGTATCTATGTGATGATGTTCCTTGAGCATTGGAAGTCTCCTCGGTCTTCAATTTTTACTGTTCAATTCGTCGGACATGCCTAATCTGGCGTATCAAGATTGCTAATGAGCTAATGTTCTCGACAAGAACACCGCCAAAGGATCTTGTTAGTGCTTTTCGTTTTGATGTAAGTAACTATTGAGCTAATTGTATTTTCTACAATTTTTTGGCATCAATGCTTTTATTTTAAATGTTTCTGTTTGGTTCTTGTTCTAAATAATGCAGCTTCTTTGGGGAGATGTAAGGAGCATCTTGTTTTTTGCAATGGAACAATTCGGACAATATCTCGAATGGAATTCTTGATTGAAAATGCTTGTAGAAGGTTGAATCTCTACAACGTCATAGTAGTTTAATCCATTGGTTACTTCATACAATAGAACTGTGTAATCTTTCGTACTTACGATACAATAGTATACATTTGCTACATTTAAATCTTTGGATATTAAAAGGCTTCAATGTCTTCAGCCTTGAATGTTTTTCTTGCAATCTTCTCCCCGATTCTTTTGGTGTTTAAGTACTTGATGTGTCTCTTTTTACGCCTTTTTTTTGTTCTTGGCGTTGGGACACCGCAAGGTTTCAATTGTTGTTAGTATCATAATTTGTGACAAGAATTGTTGTTAGGATTCTTAGTTTAGACTGTCATATATAGGTATGTGTATAAAATATAATATTTTATGTACATAGTGCCCAATAGGTAAATAACAAATGATAAAACAAATGATAATTACGATGCAATTGATGTTAGCTTCTAGGTGTATAAAAGATTTCAGTTTATGTGTATAAAATTTACACATTTTAATTTAGTGTAAATTAAATGTATAAATGATGTAAAATTGACTACCCTATATATTCTTACTTGATGTTTGAGCTTTCTTGGCTTTCTTCATTTCCGCTTTCTTCATTTTCTCCCTTTCTTGTTCTACTATTTCTTTCCATCTCTTTGGTTTTGGAGGCCAGCCATTGTTCTTTATGCTTTTCGGGTCTTGCAAGTTGCTTTCAAAGATGCATTGTCTCCATTGTTTGTTCTCGCTTGTTTACGCATTCTCGATAGGTATTGGTGGTTCGTTGAGGCCTTCTATTGTGTTAGGTAATGCTGTACCTTGTGATGATAATATGATGTCTATATTCTTTTCAATTCTTGTGTACTCCTCCAATAGATATTCTTTAGCTTCTTCCATCTTTCTTTGCTTTTGAGTTAAGTTACGCTCCTTTCCTTGGGGTATTGAACCTCGGGAGTTCATCCAATCTTTCTTTGTAGTTGTGCCCTTGTTTTTTGAGGTTTAGCCTTTTGTTGTTCTTCCTCCACCTGTCAATTATATATTTCTACGGTATCGACTTGCTTACATTTTCAACTAACACTTTCGGTATGTGCGAGCAAAGGATCCCATCCTTGTTGAACTTCTTGCCGCATATGCGGTATAATCTTCCACGCCTTGGTCGGATCTGTTGATACGGCATATCTGCGTGATACGTGAACTTTAGGCACTTGATTTGCTTTCTCCCATACCTCATATTCGCCTATTTGTTCCATTTTTTTACGTAGTTTAGTCTTGTTGTAGCCCCGAGGTTGTGTCATGAACTTGGTGTATATGTTCCTATTGTACATGTTCATTGCTTGAGTTCTATCTTTGTATCAAATTCCATCTCCTTTTTGTGTTTTCTGTTTGTTGACATGGTCTTCTCTAGCTTACGTTATATTAATTGTGTCTATCATCCTTTGGTATTCTCTCAAGAAGCTTGTTATGCTATATGTAGGACCTACATCATGTTTGATCCTTGCATTGGTACTTTCACTCCTTCGATTGCTCTGTAGAAATGGGAAGAAGAAATCCTTGAAGTACTTTGGTACGAATCTCTCTCTCATTTCCACATCTTGTAGAAATAATTGTTGTTTTCCGTTTGTATTACGCTATCATTTTAGCCCATAGATCCTCAAACTCATCTGTTTTCTCCTTGCGAGTTGCCTAAGATGTCCTCAAACTCTTTTTGTAGGTTCTTTTCTTTTGCAAAGATTTTCAAGTTCTTGTTGTAGCATTTCTTCTTGATATGGAATATGCAATTCCTATGCTTTGTATGAGGGAATATTTCGCTATTCTTTGCCTTCATCGCTTTGTCTGATGCATTATTATTGTTTTACGGATGTTTGCCTCCCATTGATTCTAAGAATGCTTGAACACCCACTTGAAGGTCTCGTGGTTTCGTCGGATAGGAATGCGCATGCAAACAAGCGGTATGTCCATGTCCTGTAACTCCTACAAATGGTGTGAGTGGTAGGTTGTACTTGTTGGTCATGTATGTTGCATCAAAAGCGACACAATCACCATCTTGGGCATAGTATTTCATAGAGTCCGAATGTCTCGGAACATGTTTCGACTTTTAGGTCTTCATCGGATCAAATTTGTAAAAGAAGCATGGGTCTTTGTTTTCATATCGTGAAGTAGGCCGGTGCTTGTTTCATATCGGACCACTATTACCCTCTGTTTTAGCTTTGTTCTGAAATTTTGCACGTCCTTTCTCTTGTATGGTAGTGTTGTGACTCCTCCCCTCAAATATGACAATACTGATATCATCTGTCTTGTGCGTATGTTGTTATCATTGAGTGTTCCGATAAGGGCTTTCTCCATGTCGACATGTACTTGTGTCCACTAAAAATATGGTCTCTATGCTCGAGGTTGTAGTGGATGATTGTGTTCTAGGTCTAACCTTATCACTATCCATGTGCCTTGTTCCTCCTTCACCACCATTACACATTGGCAGTCTGTCTTGACTTGCAGCAAGGTTTTCCTAGGTTTCTTCTTTTTCTTGCTCTTTGATTGAATTTGGATTTGAGCTTGCTCTTGCTCCTGTCCACCTTTCAATATCTTCTCCTTAGGTTTGCCATAGCGGTGGCATTTCATTTCTACTTTGAAGATCTCATTGTCCCTTTTTTTCGCTTGTTGTCCGGTCGTATGTGCATTTATCACTTTAAATCCGACTAGGTATGCATAGTTGGCGAAGAATATGCGTGCATCATCTCTTTGTTGAATTGCATACCCATCGTGGTGTGTAGATGCTTTCTATTGGTGCATTGTTTCCTAGGCTAGCTGCAACTTTCTACGAATTGATAAATGCCTCAATCTCTTCCTCTGTTAGGATATGTTCTCCTTCATCTTGATTTGTTCCCCGATTTGAGTCTTGTGTTGTGAATGATGTTGCATATGAGGTCGACCGGTCCTTCTTGCTGATGGTTGATCTCGGATCTCTTCCTTTATTTCTTTCAAGCATGTGTGTATAAACCTGTATGTAGTTATAATATTACTATATGTATAATGTTGCTAACTGTAATGTTACTTTCTTACCTTATCTAAGCTCATATTTTCAAATATGTTTGTTCTCCGATTGCTTTTCTCTGTTGATGCCTCATCTTGGTTGTCTTCAAGCTGTTTTGTCCCGCCGCGAAAAAGATAAGTACCTCTATTTAATATTTGTTCATCATTAATCAATTTATTTTTAGTTTAAATTTGTCTAACCTGTTCGTCTGTTTCATTGTCATCATATAGTCGGTTGATGTAGTCATTCGAGCTTGCAAACTCTAGTTGATTGACCTGGCCGGCATTGAATAAGGATCGTAAGTTATGTATCTATGATTTTAATTTCATGTGTCTTTCAAGTTTCCTTTTTTACCTCAGATTCATCTGTGAGTGAAATCTTGCTTGTTGATTGTTTGTCTTGGCCTCCTCGTGTTCAAGTCTGTATGTCTACTTCTGTAGAATTCAAACTTGAGCTTGTTTGTTTTTACATGAATTTTGGAACATAAATAAATTTTTATAGTATATTTCCATCGTACCTCACGAGTCGATGTTTCCAAATATCAATCTTTGTATATGGCCCCATGGGTTCTGCATGTCCAATCATTGCGAAATTTTAGTTACTTTCTTTTTACATTTTGCTTTTATATTTTTTACCATTGAATTGAAGGCGTAAATTATGTTGTGGTCTAATGTAAATTTGATGTATGCAGTCTAGATTTATATTACCCGGTAGGTTGGTTGCGGGGTTGTTGTACCTGGATTGTTGTATATGGTCCTATGGTTTCTTGCATATCAAGCGTAGTTCAAATTTTAGTTAGTTCAATTTGAATTGAAGGTGTAAAATATATGTAAATCCATTGTAAATTTGATGTATGCTAAGCACTTTTTCTATTACGGTAGTTTGGTGGCATGTTGTTGTCTTCTGGCTGTTCCTAATTTGTTCCCACATTAATCTGTGCGGCTTCCTTGCCGAAATTTTGTGAGCTAATCATGGTGTCATTATAGTCTTGTATCGGGATTGGCCGCTTTTGCACGTAATGCGTGCTTGTCTTGCTTGCCCCCTGTCATTCCCTATCATCAAATTTAGAATTGTTGTCAAAGCAAAACATGTACCAGATTTCATGATCATGCATGTCTTTGTTCAATAGTTTTCTCCCTTCTTTGTTGTTGGCTCTATAAATTATGAACCTAATGTAGTTTTATGGTTTGTATTATGCGGTGATTACATTTTCAAAGGCTACATGACCTAAATGGATTAACATACAGGAGTTTGAGTATTCTTTCAATGTATTATCCACGAGATGATGGTTGATCTTGATCCCATATTTATGGTCTACTAATCTCTGAGACCTGAGATAAGTAATTGTACTTACTTGGCTTCCTTGGTGTTTTCCTGATTTCTTAATGCTTGCATCGTCCTCTTCCTCCATCTTTTGTCCCTTTTCTCCTAGTTTTGCTTTGTTGTTGTTCCAATCTGAGAACCCTAAAGAGTGGTTTCGCAGCCGTCAGGTTGGTGTTGGGATGAGTCGGGGGTTGGTGGGGATCCAGTATGTTGGTGGGGATCCAGGGTCTTTTTTTTATCTTTCCTTTTTTGCCCCTGTCTTTACCCTAGATGGGCTTTGATTGTTCTTCTTTTCTATTTTTTTTTTATGTTGGAGCCTTCCCCTGTACCCTTCTGGCCCATTTGTAGTTGGACCCTTCCTCTGTTCATATATGTGGGACGCATGAGTTACTTCATGTTTTTGGGCCTACCTTTTTAAATGGGCCTTCTTTTCTCATTCTTCTATAATCTTGGGGTTCGAGTGGCCCATGAGCCTAAAGGCGGTTGATATGCCCGATATGTTTGGCCCTGCAGGTTATTTCTCCTCGTGTCTCTCCGCCTCTCCATGCAAAGTGTCTCTCGACTCCTCTCTCTCCACCCATTCTTCTCTATTTATCTTTGCATTCCTACATCGCCTCTTCCCCGTCCACCTCCCATCTATTACGGTTTGTGCATTTCTATCACGAGGTCTCATCGATCTTGGTGAGTTTCTTTTGGGTTCCAATTCTTTTCTCTTTTTTTCTTCTTGATTTTCGGTTCCTTTTTCACTCTGTCCATTTCTATCTATATCTGTTTTTTCTTTCTTCACAAACTCTCCCTTTCTCTGGATGTCCCCATGGAAATTCTCACTGATCTAATGTTTTTGCATGCATTAGGTTCGTGCCCCATCTTGGGCGAAGTGGTAAATCTCCAATTCTCAAGTGAAGGTACATATTTCTTCCTTTTTTTTCATTTTTTTTCCTGTGAAGATCTGTTTTTTGATTCGTTGTATGAGCATCATCATGGTTTTATTTGAATATATGTTGGTTCTTTTCTATCGATCTACTATGTTTGCTACTTTGTATATACACTCACTGTACAAATAAATTCCATTTCCTTTGTTATATTTCCCTGATAGTATAACATCTGTTATATTTCCCTGATACTTTCCATTTCCTCTGTGATAATCAGTTATTTTTGACTGGTTGTATGAGCATCATGTTGTCTGAACGTTGTAGTGTATATTAGGCTATCTGGATATTTTCTTCTTGCAAGGTTGGGTTTTTCACTAACATGGCTATGGCTTACATGGTGCAAATCTATTAATATTTATAGGCGTAATCTATTTCTTTGTGATGTTCGATGTCTAATTTTATAATCTATTCTCTGCGCAGATGGCTTACATGGCTGGAAAGTTTATTTTAAATGATCTCCCAGTTTCAGCATATGTGACTGAAGTTTTGGGTCTGAATTATGGACATCGGACTCAACTTTTTGTGTGTCAAATTTTTAAAGGATATGAGTCATGAGGTGAAAGTGACGGGTTGTCGGCCGTCTTGTCGTTTCTATGTTTCATTTCAAACTTGTAAAGGATGTCAAGATATGCCTTGATGAGGCTAATGACAATGTGTATGTTCTAGTTCCCCCTCGATTGTCTTTGGGTTATATCGTGGGTCATCTTTTCAAGTTAATGGTCAATCGGTTTACTTCTACAAAGTTGAAAGCATTGCGAGAAAGAGTGGAGATTATTCGAGGAAAGAAAAAGTCAAGTCTATGACTAGATTTCTTGAAATTCCCATCAGAATTAAGGTATGTTGTGTATGTTATTGCCCTCCTTTTGAAAATTTGAATTGTTATGGAAATTTAATTTTCCATCTTGTTGTTTATGATTCATGTAATTCCCTTACTCGATCTTTCTTTATTAACTTCTTAGGCTATTCCTCCAAGGCACTCTCTTGTGCCTGATGCGGTTGTTCCTTTTACTCTAGAGAATCAAGTTGTATCTTTGTTTATTGCAAATCATCTAGGGTTATCTGGCTGGTGTGCAACCTAATCTAATTGCTGCAAAAGGGGTGAGTAGCATCAAGCTTGTGGCTAGGGCTATTAGGCGAGAGCAGAGGGAAGGAGTTTACGGCTTTTACAAGTTTGTCTCGAGATCCGGTTGATGGGACTGTTTATATTAAAGTTTTTGATGAGCAAGATGCAAATCTAATGAAAGGCCGTTCTTGGGTGTTGGAGGCCATCTGATTTCTCTATATCGAGTTTTATCTTTATCAATCAGAGATCTACTGTAGATATTTATTAATTTCTTTGATGTCCATCGAGTGTACCCTCAAGTGATTCTTCAACCAGCATTCCCATGCGGTTACTCCCTTAAAATGAAGTTACGTGGTAATATTCCTATCATACATTGCTATCCTTTTTTTCTATCGGTCTATGCTATTGATTTTATGTTAAATAGCAGTCTAATTTTATTGTTGTTTCCATGTTTTTCATTAGGGTTTCATTTTATTATGATTCATCTCGGGGGTGGCTTTGCATTTGTTTTGTTTCTATGGTTGATTTGATGTTAGAAGACCCTTTTTTATTACTAAATTGTTGGTTAAATATTGCTTGAACCTTTTATTTATAAACTTTGGTAATTGTGTTAGAACATCTGCTATGTCTATCTTTTTTTTGCTATGTCTATCTTTTTCTTTTCTATGAATTTTTCTGTCTTTATTTGTTTTTATTTTAAAAAGTTTTTAAACCCGCCTATGATTGTGCACTTTTATGTTTCCTTTGTGCACATCATAGCGAGGTCCAAAAGCCCTGGTAAAGGGTGATGGAAAACTTATGTAATTTTTCGAGGAACCTTTCATCAGGTATTAAAGGAGTTCAAGAGTCCTATCACTTGGTAAGTTTTGTAGGCTCTTTTTTCTTGTGCACATCACCGGTGATCGACTTTTCATGTATGATATCCATCTGAACTGACCTATTCTTGCCTTTTTTCGCATTTCTATCTTGTTATCCTTAGCATTAGGAATCGTATGTATATATGTCTGTTTTTTTATTACGATATGTTAAATAATCGATCATTTGCCTTCCATAGAAATAAATCGAGAAATCGGCAATCTTATTAATATTTTTTTATTTTTTTTTGATTGGAGGATTTATGCGATATTGATCTACTGTTAGCCATTTCTCTTTCCAAGCTGTGGTCTTTGGACATTGATCTTGAGTTGATAGCTTGTTTTCACTAAATTTATATCGATTGGTTACTTTTGCTTTTTTGTTTTCGGGTTACTTGGTGGTCTCATTGGAGTCTTGCTGATTTGTCGGATTCAGGTGTGTTCTATGATTTGGTAGGCTTGAATTCACCTAGTTGAGCCGCAGAGATGGTGCCTCTTGGTCTAAAATTTGGGTGATGGGTAGGTCTGTCCTATGCGTAGTGATCGCGGGCTGCTGCTGCTGCTGCTTTCTTTGGTGCTTTGGATCAATTCAGCTGACTGGTAAATAAATGTGCCACAGCAATTGCCTTTTGAGATTTTGTCTGCATTCCCACAAGATGGCAGGCTGATGCTTATATTTTATTTTAATGTAGGTTGCAGATTCTTATTTTGTCTTCCCCTTCAGTCGACATTGGCCTGCAGACCAGTAAGTTCTTCTCTTCTATTTTTCTCTATTCCATTTTAGTCATTCTTATAGTGTTGTAAATATTACAGTCTATGGATTCATATTTTACATGTATTATTCAATTGTAAATTATCTGTAAAATTGATGTAAATTCTGAAACCCTCTTTTAATCTTTGTCTTTATTTTCCATGTTGATGGATTGAGCAATGGATCATGGTTTCAAGCTGGTGAGGTAGTCAATATTTTTTGCGTGTGGACCTGTTGGTATTCTCTTATAGGACCTGACTGGGCTTGTTGCAATCATCTAAAAAGTTGAGTTTCTGACCCCTTCTCTCTTTTTTTTTCATTTTTTCCATTGGTGTGCTATCATCTAATCTCCAAATAAAATAATCTGAGAAATCTTTGAAAGCTATATGTTAATCCTGTCATCTTCTCTTTTTTTCTTACTGCTCCATGCGGTGCAATTGGGTTGGATAGGAATTGTCATCTTCTCTTTTTGATCTGATTTTGCAGTCCAGTCTCAATGTCATCTGTGCTTCGTGCATAAATCCAAATCAATGTCATCTGATTTTGCTGTTGCCATGCTATCTTGTTCTGCTTAGTATTATTTATGCTCCTTCAGTGGACATTGCTGTTGCGACGCTATCTTGTTCTTGTCAGTATTAGTATCATGAACCAGCCTGTTCTAGAGAAATTCAGGTATCTTGTTCTAGAGGAATTCTGGAGTTAGCTGAGCCGATTAGTTTGTTATTGCTAGATGACCTTTCTGTGCACTTGATTGCTTTTGCTTTGCCTTTTTCAGATGCAAATGATGTTTGGGTTGTGTATGTGATGAATACGCAAATTGAGTGCACTAATTTTTTCACTTTCTTGTGTTTGATTTTTTATTTCCAGGTGAGGAATGCACCTTGTTAGAACTTCTGTTAATTTAGAAATGCTTGAGATCATTATTTTTGCTACTCTTAGTGCTAGATGACCTTGAGAGTGAATTGCTTTTATTTTTATGTTTTTAGGGTGCTTAATGGCTTTTCAGGGACTATTGAATATTAGGGTTCTATTATTACAGTCTATGTGTATATAATTTACACAATTTTTCTTAGTGTAAATTCTTTGTTCAAATGATGTAATATTGATTTTTATTTGATCATCTGTATGTATTTATTTTTTATTTATATTTGGATTGTGAATAATCTTCTAATTTGACTTCCATAGAACTAATCTGTGTAATCTTTATATATGTATGTATTTATTTATTTTATATATATTTGCAATGTGAATAATCTTCTAATTTGACTTCCATAGAACTAATCTGTGTAATCTTTATATATTTTTGTTTTGTAATCTGTATTTATTTTAAAAAATATTATGATTATCTGATTCTGTATGTATTTGTGTTTATATATCTTTGTTCAATAAACTTTGGCCACCGCGCGTGTGGTCGCGTGAGCTGTGAAACAGCTCGGACTTGTTATGCTGGTATGTTGGGTTCGTATTGAGGTCATGAGCGCCCTGGTATGCTTGCCGTCACCAGTGCAAAGCTCCAGTGGCGGTTCAGCGCTGCTGCAGCGCCGCCCGTACCGCCATGGCGCCCGGCGTGCAGTGCCCAGCGATGCCGACTAGCTAGCCCAGAGGGTCCACAGCGTGGCGGGGAAGCCGTAGGGCCAAGCCCCGTGGCGGGGAGTCGCCGCCCGGCGAAGCCGCCGGTCGAAATCCGCACCGCCCGTCGGTCAGCGGCGGCTCTGTTTTTGGGCGCTGACGTTTTGCGTCAAGGCGAACACAGAGAGAACGAGAGAGATGTGCCATGTCAGACAGTCAAGAGGTCAAAACCACCGCCCGTCAGCACAAAACCCCCAAAACCGGCCTCAGGGTATAAATTGAGCGGTTTTGAAAGTTGGGGGTATGATTTAGGCGGTTTCGCAGTTCAGGGTTAAAATCAGACTTTGTGAAGAGTTGAGGGGCCAAATCTGGACTTATTCGAAATAAATAGATGACATCAGTTTGTCAACATATAATCTTGCAATGGTAAGAAATTTTAGGGAGATAAGTATTAAAAATTCACGGATAAAATTTATGGTATGGTCAGAAGAGCCATTTAATTTGTTTCTGTTTCTATCCGGGAAGTGTTTCCTAATTTAGGTGACTGAAACTTACTTTTTGTTATTGTTTTAGATAAGATACCCTATATGGTGCAAGCTAGTGGTTGAATTGGAGAGACCAATTTTTAAAACTCCTAACCAAATTCGCACTTATACCATTACCATAGCAGCTACATAAATTTAAGGTCATGGAGAACAGTCGAGTCACCCCTGTCAAAGAGGGTTTATCTGTAATCCTTGTCTTTTATTTTCTTCTAATATAATTTGGTAAAACTCTTCCTTAGCTTACCATGAAAAATATATATCTATTTTAAGCTCTATATCATCTCTCTATTTCTAACGCAAAACCCATCTAGACACTTGCTTTTATCTTGTTGCCATATATTTTAGCTTCTGTTGCACTATATAGTTGTCCATCCCCTTCATAGTTTCTTCATTGCATCACATGATTTTCATGTTTGTTTAGTCAAAACCTTAGTTTCATCTATGTATTTAGTATGAAAATCGATATGCTCAAAGCGTATTGCATCTATGTGTTTATGGTTTAAATAGTGCAGCGTCAAACATATATATCTTGAATTCGTTTGTTAGTAATAATATAGAAATCAAAATATAAACATTTTATATAGTGTCAAAAGTGGATAATTTATATTTCCACTTACTTTAGGTTGTCTTTAGTAATATCATAGTGGAAAGTTTAGATGTAAATTTACGTGGGTTCTTTTCTGTGATTTTTTGAATCGGTTCTTTCTGTGTTGTGTTAGTGTTTCCAATAACAATGTTGGAAGTGAGTACATTAAAATCATATATAGAAGTACTTTAAGATTTATTTTTCTATAACGACAGATGTAGGTAATTTAAATTTAGGAGGTATTTTTGTAGCTAAAATTTTGAAATGGTGGATGTTAGAACTTGGGTGGCCGGCGCCGTAGACTATAGGAAAAGGACATAGGTGCCATGCCTTGCCTAACGCCAAAAGACAGGATCTAAACACGAGTATCTGAAGGAACTAGAGTGATTAGATCAAACCTCTAGCTTTAGTGTTATTAACCAATTGTTTGGGCCTTACTCCAATCCTAACAAATTCCCAAGATAAGCTTGCACAAATGCCTCCTAATCAATAGGAAACAGACTGACTAAACACCGGTGCACCAAGTTGTGAACGTGTGCTGGACTCAGTGGGCGCGACATTGTGTGCTCAGCGCATTCCCTCCCGTCCCTCATCCATGTGTCCTCTTCCTGCGTTAGTATACTTCGCTAACCATAACAATGGAGGTGGATAATTTAAATGCAAATTTAGTGTTACTTTATTATTTTTCATGTTGACGTGTTTTATATTAGGGAATACACAATATTAAGGCCTCCAGCATTCACAAGTGAATGAGTATAGCCATCCACAAAATGCATCGATGTAGCACTTAGACTGTACCTCACCATACGGTGATACATCAGTTCGATGAAACTACTCAATGAAAAGACTATATGGTTCCTATTTCTTCATCCAAATTTGTTCTAAAAGACCCATCACCATGGTCCTCAATAAACCACATCTATCATTTAGTTTTAATGGAGTTTCCTCTTCCTTTTTATATAGTTGTGACCATGCCTGATCCAGTACATCCCTGAAGATAACATGTAAGAATGAAAGAGGAGTGCTCCTTTTGAAAATCACGTCGTTTCTACTCAACCATTTTGCCTAAACATAGTGCCACAACCCCAATTAAAATATGACTTCAAAGCTTACAAGAGAAACTTTCGTAAACACCCAAGTTTTTTTTATGGATAATACAAACCAGAATCATAACAGAACCTCCAAGATACTCTTTTGGAATGTAAGAGGCATAAACTCCCGGGATAAATGGGATGCTATAAGAGACAAAATATCGAGAAAGTGCATGCCAAGTGCTATGTTTACAAGAAACAAAAAGAGAGTCTTTTGACAGTTTCTATATTAAAAAGTTTTGTCCCAGATACTTAGATCAGTTTGCCTTCTTTCCCTCGGTTGGTGCATCGGGGGTCTTCTAACCTGTCTAGAACAGCAGCTCCTTTGATGGCACTATCATTGATCGCAACCAATATCTTTATTCTTGTCAAACTAAGATGCAGGCTTGATCACAAGGAATATTGTGTCTCTAACATCTATGGACTTGCCAGCCCACCTCTGAAGCAAGCTTTCATAACTTGGCTTATGAATTTTGACTCCTCCAGCTTTGATGATTGGATCTTGGGGGGTGACTTCAACCTCATCAGAAGTCCTGACAATAGGAACAAACCTGGAGGTGACTTATCGAGAGATGAATATGTTCAATGAAATGCTATCGACCTGGATTTATCAGAAATACCATTTAGTGGGAGGAACTACACTTGGAGCAATATGCAACAAGATCCCTTGCTAGTTAAATTGGACTAGATCTTTACATCTTCAAGCTGGGCTCTCACATTCCCTGGGACCTTTGTGCAGCCCCTATCCAAGCCAATCTCTGATCACATCCCATATGTGATCCATATTCAAAGCAGCATTCCAAAGTCGAAAGTCTTTAGATTTGAGAATGCTTGGGTAGAGCATCCTGAATTCCTAGATACAGTGAAGCTTCACTGGAATTCCTCCCCCTACCATGCCAATGCTGCAAAAATTTAGCAAGCAAGTTCAAACAAGTCAGGTCAGGTCTTAGAAAATGGAGCACCAAACTATCTAATTTGAATAAGCTAATCTACAACTGTAAATGGGTTCTACTCCTGCTAGATGGCTTAGAAGATCGAGAAATCTATCCAGCTTAGAGGGTGCCTTCAGAAGACTGGTCAAGTTTCACCTGAACAACTTGATGCAAGGCCAAGAAAACCTATTGGAAACAAAGAAAACACAGATAGGTCAAGTTTGGGGATGAAAACTAAGAGTTTTCCACACCATGGACACTATTGCCCATAAGAAGAACTTCATTGTCAACTTATCGGATGCAAACAACAACTCCATCATCGACCATGATCGAGAAAGCAAATCTTCTTTGGACAGCTTTCAAGGACAAAATGGGGGGTCAGTGATTTTTCTAGCATAAACTACAATCTTGGGGACCTAACAGAAAACCTAGACCACTTGGGAGAAGACTTCAGTCAAGAGGAAATAGACATGGTGGTAAGATGCTTACCCAATAATCATGCTCCTGGGCCTGATGGTTTAAATGGCCTATTTATTAAGAAATGCTAGGATATAATTAAAGATGACTTTACCGGACTCCTTAAGGACTTTAGCTCTAACAACATTGATCTCGAAGCATCAATTCTTCTATTATAGCTCTAATCCTCAAGAAGGACAACCCCAGTCGGTTAATGACTTTAGACCCATCTCTTTGTTAAACTATTCCTAAAAGTATCACTAAGATCCACGTCTACAAGGCGCAAAAGGTGATCTGCAAGAATGGTTCATACCAATCAATATGGATTCATCAAGGGGAGAACCATCCAAGATTGCTTAGCACTGCAACTGGTTCATACCAATCAATATGGATTCATCAAGGGAGAACCATCCAAGATTGCTTAGCATGGTCTTACCAGTTCTTGCACCTCTGTCATAAATCAAAAAGGAAATAGTGATCCTCAAACTAGATTTTGAGAAGGCATTTGACAAAATAGAACATCTTTGTTATTTTGGAGATCCTAAAGTTCAAAGGTTTTCGACAAATGGATTAGCTAGATAAAAATATTCTTACCTCGGATCATCTTTTTGTCCTACTAAATGGAGTACGGGGGAAAGCCTTTCAATTGCAAAAGAGGTGTAAGGCGGGGTGACCCCTTGTCACCTCTCGCTCTTTGTCTTAGCGGACCTCCTTGAGACGGTTGTCAATAGAGCTTGGCAGGCTGGAGAACTCAAACACCCCATTAGTGACAGCTTTCTGGGTGACTTCCTTGTCATCCAATATGCAGATGATACACTGCTTGTTCTCCCTGGTGACAGTTCAGTGCTTAGCAAGCGCAAGGAAATCTTGGTGGTCTTTTCTGCCTCAACTGGACTTCATGTGAATTATAATAAGTCTTTCATTGTACCAGTAAACATCAGTAATGAAAGAACCCTATCCCTTGCCTCTAGCTTTGGTACATCCAAGTTGGTGAGATGCCTTTTACATATCTAGGTCTGCCCCTGGGAACCACCAAGCCAACCATTTAGGAATTCAGTCCCCTCCTCACCAGAATTGAAAAAAGGTTAGGAGGCATAAGTAAGCTTCTCTCTTACAATGGTAGGCTCATACTAGAAAACTTTGTGTTTTCATCATTCCCCACATTCTATATGTGCAGTCTTAAGTTGCCACCCCAGGTAACCAAACAAATAGATATCTACAGAAAGCATTGTCTGTGGAGTAAAGGAGATATTAACAGAAAAGGGACCTGTCTAGCTCCTTGGGAATCAGTTTGTAAACCAAAAACACAAGGTGGCCTTGGCATTATAGATATCCGGCAACACAATGATGCCCTCCTTATGAAATTTCTTGATAAGTTTTACAACCATGCGAGATACCCCTGGGTAAGCCTAACCTGGTCCAAACTTTACATTAATGACCAAACCCCTCCATAGAATAGAAGTCTAGTGGGATCTTTCTGTTTTAAAATTGTTTGACAAATACCGAGCTTTGCAATTTGTCACCCAAACATAGGTAACTTAGTTTCAATATGGTTAGATATCCGGATTGATGGGAAGTTGTCGGATAAATACCCCCAGTACTCTCCTTTGCAAGAAAGCCTAAATGCTCAATCAGATTCTTCTTGAATAGTCGGATGGATAGACTTTTCAGCCCCTTGCCTCTACCACGAGTTAGCCCAATCACGGCTTGAAGAAATCTTCCAAATCATTCAAAACAGAGGTATGGATGCAAATACGAAGAAGATGCACGGACCTATGAGTGGGGCTCCTCAAAGTATATAGCAACCTTAAAGAAAGTGTACAACCTGCTGATAGGTAACCAACCTACCTCTCCCCTTTTTAAATGGATGTGGAAGTCAAGCAACTTGGGTAACCAAAAATTTTTTTCTTCGGCTCCTTCCGAGAGATAGGCTCAACACTAGAAATCTTTTAAAGAAAAAAAACATGGTCTTAGATGATTATTGCTGTGTGCTCTGCAATGGAGGTCATGAAGAAACAAGCCTTCACCTGTTTTTGAATGCCCCTTCAGCCAAACCTATTGGTCTATGATTCCTATCAACTGGAACCTGAATCTCAGCCCCTTGGATATGTTACTTGAGGCAAGGATCGACTTTGGCAATGCCTTATTCGGAGAAATTCTTATAACTGCCTGTTGGGCAATATGGAACACCAGAAACAAGATCATTTTTGACAATGGACAAAGGAGCATTGACAGATGGAAAAGTCTTTTTTGGAAGAACTTGGATTGGTGTGTATCAAGGCCAAGCCTACCAAAAGTTCCCTTCGACTATTTGGAGAGATAGATCTTTTCTTTGGGCATTGATGCCTTGTAATTTTTTCTCTTTTTGTTCATGTACATATCATTCTTTCATTTAATAGAAAAGCAAAAAAAAAAAAAAAAAAAAAAAAAGGTAGGGGACTCCCCTGCCGTTTGGTCAAAAAATGTACTTATGGTGCCGCCTGAGGTGGTTGGGTGGTCCTTGTGTACCGCACTTGTTTTGAGGTTCCAAGTAGGAGCCTATATATGGAAGCTAAATAAGATTTCATGACAGAGACTTTGCAGAATCAATGGAAAGTCCACTCGCTACTACCGAAATGATTTTGCATGATAGTGGCAATTCTTTACCGTGGCGGGCACTCGGTTTACCCGCCCGCAATAATTGCTGGCCGGCCTGGCCAGCGGTCGCCAGCCGCTGCCACGGTTAATGGATTAACCGTGGCGGCGCCTTAACTGTGTCCGCTGCGGCAAATGTCGATTAACCGTGGCGGGCCTGTTATGTTGCGGGCGAGCCACCTACAGAGGTGCGCCCATGTAGTGCGCCCGTGAGTATCCAGGGTCGTACCCCCACGATGCCCTTTTTCACCAAAAAAATGGACGCGGCTGCAATAGCTGCTAGTGGCCTACTAGCACACAGCCTGCCGCTTCCGTACGTTCACGGGTTGAAATGCTGCATAGCCCAAGAGCGAAGCAAACAACCTGAAGTGAGGATTAAATAAAATTTAGGTATTATTACAGTATGTGGTTTGTTACTACTGAGCATGCAGAGAGGATCTGAGTCATTTATTTTTTATCATTTGTGGTTTACTCATCACCTTCACTTAAATCTCAGCTATCCGAGCGGCAGAGTTGCGAGGACGCCGAGAACAGCCAGAGTAACGAGTATCACCTGAAGCCTCATCTTTTTCTCTCCTAGCAAAGAACAGGCCACAATGCAAAGTTTGTTGCTTGGGTTTCCTTCCCACGCCTATCTGTATGAGGCTGGAGGCCTTCTTATAGTAGGGGTGTGGAGGGGAGTTTTTTTTTATTTTACCCAAAAAACTAAAATTTTATAAAAAGTACATCTCAAACTAATTTTTTATGAACTAGACATTTTAGTCGCGTCAGAAGTCATGGCACAACCACTACAAGAGAAACCCCTCTTTTGCAACGAATAGGTGGCACCGCTTAATTTATTTGTTGCAAGGAATAAGATTGCAACGTTTATTAAACCGCTGGAAGCATATCTGTGCTCTTGTGCCCTACTTAGTTTTTTTTTTTTTTTTTTTTTTGACAACAAGCTCTTGTGCCGTACTTAGTTTCCTCTCATCTCGTCTACCTGGCCGCCTAGCGGCCCAGCGGCCCGACCGGCGTTCGCGAGAGAGGGAGCTGTGCAACCAGTGAGTACCGCCCTGATCTTTTCTCTGGTGTCTTTTGTTCGTTTGTTAATCTCTACGATAAGATTGTACCTTTAATCTCTATATACGAGTTGTAGTTACAATAGAAGCCTTCCCTTTGTTTTTATTTATTATTTCCATTCTTGCAGTCAAGGTGCTCGGCGCCCCTGCTTCAGGTAACACAAAATGACCCTCTACCACGCTGCATCCATACCAAATTGGCTCTGTTTTGTGTTGACACCCAAAAATGGCATAGGCTAAACCACCGCAAAACTCAGACTTAGCCATATTTTGGAGGAGGATCGAAAACGGCTTTACGGAAGGTGACGGACTTCACGGCCCGGACTCACCGGGCGCGTCGGTCCAGCGTCCGGTCGGTCGCGTCCGGTCGGGTCGCGCTGCGGCAGGCCCGGCCGGGACACCGACCGGCGCCCGTCGCGTCCGTCCGTCCGGTCCGCGTCGGTCGGCGTGTCGGTCGGGTCGGCCGCTGCGAACCTCTCGCGAGACGCGACCGACGGTGCGTCCGGCCAAGGTTGGTAAAATGCGTCCGGTCACCCGACGCAGGCCCGTGTCCGACGAGATCCGAACGATTTGTTTCAATCGTGTTTTGGTCGGTTTTGGTACTTGGAAACGTCCTAGGGCGCCTTCCTAAAAGGATAAGACCACCCTCCCCTATATAATGAAGGGTTCATGGCCGATTTGATCCCATCTACATCCAATCGTCATATACAACATATCTCTCAACTTTTTTATCTCTTCCAAACCCTAAACTTGCTGTTCGGCGACGAACTCCGCGTTCTCCGCCCGGCGTTCTAGGCGCATCCGCTGCTCCTAGGACAACCCTTGGTGCGGCGTCTCCCGGCGGGTCTTCCCGGAGGTGCGTCGAAAAGGTCTCCCGGCCGTCACCGAGCTCTCACGTTGCCCTTACCGAACCCTAGATCGGTTTGGGTGATCACGCGCGGTGCTCGCTGCTACTAGGTTGTTTAGCAACCTTCGTGGGCGTCCAAGGCCCTCTCGGGTGTGTTGGTGCGAAGCCCTAAATTCGCGTCAACATACTTTTTGGCGACTCGGCTGGGAAGAAGACTAGACGTCAACTCGGTTCGAAGCTAGCGTCATGGCTCCGGTGATGAAGCTAGCAAGAACAAGGATCGATCATCTGAAATTTCGAAACCAATATACGGCGACCCGAATGCGGATGAGCTCCACGAAGAATTGAAGAAGCAGCTCAGGGGCGCAATCAACGCTGTCCGGGCGGCCTTCTTCAAGAGTTGTCACAAGGATAGGCAAGATCGTGTACATCAATACACCAAGCACTGTCTACACCGCACTTGCTCTGCCGAGCCACCATCAAAAGAGGTAATCCCCGTTGAGCGACAACCTATAAATAATGATGTTGCTATTACTCATGATGGTGTTGCTAAGATAATAGTAGACCAGAATTCTGGGTTTAGGCGATATGATGCAAGGTCTCATTGATAAATTAGATAAACGCTTGCAAATCATAGAAGGGACTTCAACCGATAACACATAATCGGAGGTGTACTTCAATCTGGTTTAGTGTCACCATCGGTTGTTGCGCCCCAAACAACAACTCAAGTATCAATATGGTATGCCTTTGGATATGGTTCCACATATTCCTCAACCACAATCGGCTCTTATGGCTTACGCGTTAGAACCGATCTTGGTGGAGCTAGCACATCCTTGAGCAATAAAGGATCGGCTCAATTGAGAACCGATCATGAGGCATCCAGTGAGGGGGTGCATAACATCGTGCTAAATTCGGCGGGGGCAACCTCCATTACCGAATCTTAACCCCAATCCTACACACAATTCGGGATGAACGTTCCTTTACCGGGGGCAATCAATGCCACGACCGCCACCGAATTATGTGAATAATCAAGTTGTGAATGCAGGAAACACGGCAGGTTCCGATAGCATAGATGCTATTCTAGCTAAATTTAGAGATGACTTCTCTAAATCAATGGAGAAAAATCGGGAATTCGTCTTGATTGATTTTTTCGATACCTCTTATCAAAAAACCGTACCCTTCAGCGTTTGATTATATGAATGCGCCGGTTGGTTGGAAGGTACCCGATTTTCAGAAATTTAGTGGTAATGATAATAAAACTACCATGGAACATATTAGTATGTATCTTGCTCAACTAGGGCGGCTAGTACCTTGGAACATATGAAGATTCGCAATTTTCCTTTATCTCTTCATTGGGTCTTTGCTTTTTCATGGTTTTCATCTTTACCGCTTGTTCCATTATGTCTGGGCTATTTTAGAAGAGAAATTTCATGCTCACTTTTATTGTGGAGTCAAGAGACTAGATTGTCCCATCTTGCATGCATTAAACAAGGGCGTGATGAGTTAGTCCTAGATTTCTTTAAGAGATATAGGGAAACTAGAAGTCGTTGTTTTAATGTTCGAGATATCCGAAAGGGATTTAGTTGATTTTGCTTTTGCTGGTTTGCATTCTAATATTAAAGAAAAACTTGAGTTCCGGCAATTTAATACTTTGAATCAATTGATTGAGAGGGCCGTTTCGGTTGAATCGCGCCTTAAAGATTCTCGTGATGGCAACTATCGTTCTCATCGTGCCAATGTGCACATACTCGATGGTCATTCTTCATCGGATGATGAGAGCAAAGAGGTATTGGCTGCTGAAATTAGGTGGCGAGGGGGGAAAATAAACAAGTAACTTGCCCTTCTCTCAAGCCGATTAATAGGAATCGAATGAGGAAGTAAAGTTTACTTTTTGATACATCTAAATGTGACCGAATATTCGATGAATTATTGAAAATCGGATACATTAAGATTAAATATGTTATGCCTTCTGCAGATGTGTTGAAGAAACGGGCTTTTTGCAAATATCATGAATCTTATTCTCATGCAACTAACGATTGTCATGCTTTTCGGCGGCGGTACAATCGGCTCTTAATGAGGGCGATTAAGTCTTACCGACATGCAACTAGACAAGAATCCTTTTTCGGTGCATGTGATTGAAGCTAAAAGCCTGAAATCAAGACACTTGAAGTCAAGGCTCCTGCCATCTTGATCCGTCCTGAGCAAGCTTCTACAACTCAAGGCAAGAACGTGATCATTGGTGAGCCTCGCCCCGCACCGAATGTTCCTAAGAATTCGGGACGGCAAGTGTTGGTTAACCAAAAGAAGAAGGCAAGACAAAGCTTACCATTGTGGCTAGCTCGGGCAAGCATTACGGCGTCAAGCGTGGCTAGATGGTCGTGGCGTGCGTAAGAACAAGACCAGCTAGGCGATTGAAGAAATCGGCCAAGACGATCAAGCTCAGCGCTAACTAAGCGGTTGAACCGACTACCTTAGTCGGATCCGCCACCGAGGGTTCTAGCTCCCTTGCTTCCGGTATGCATACGATAAAAACATTCGTTCCACAAAAACCGGAGGTTGGAGTGTGGAAGACTAGTGAGCCAAAGGTCAAGAAGCATATCAAGCCATTATGTGAATTTGACAGACTTTTGGCGAAATACAAGAAGGAAAAGACCGATTCAAGAATCGGCCAACAAAAAGAGAGAGTTTACGCCTCCCAAGCGTGATGAAGGGAGAAATAAGCAAGTGGCTATGACTCCTACAAATGTTTCTTCTTCTTCACGGGTTGCACGTCCAAAGATGACTCGTTGGGGGCCACCATTATCACAAGTGGCGCCACCACCTCAATGGGGACCGAAGGGAGTGTTTATTCCCTATCCTTCGGGTCCTATGAAGGAAGGAGGCACTACAAACATGGCCCGAGCCCCTCTTTTGTCTTTAGCGATTGGGTCCACAATCGAGCTCTAGCGATACGAAGAAGAAGGAAGTGCTTACATCCCGGGAACTCACCTTTGAGCAAAAGGGGAAAGCGCCTATGCAGCAGGTATATGTTCCCAAGAAGATTGAAGTTGTTGAGAAGCCTGCGCCAATTTCTACTCCTCTGCCTTCCGTCATTATCGGTTCAATGATAGCTCCTATTGTTGATGTCAACAAACCGATTGTGATTGAAGAGCAAGTGCCTCCTAAGAATGTTCAAGATCAAGCCATGGAGGAGGTTCTTTGAAGCTCAAGATAAAAAGAAAAAGGCTGTGGATCCTCGTTTCTTGCAGCCCAAGTGGTGCCCAGTTGATATCAATAAGACACAAAAGAGGAAGCTTCAGCGAGCAAGACAAAGGATGCTCAAACGTTTAGCTGCCGCACAAGGTGAAGGGCTAATCTTGTCAGGGATTGTGCAAGAGATCAAGGACAAAGAGGCTGAGATGATTGCCGCTGCCAAGAGGATGTCTCAACCGATTGCTAAATCGGTCGAGTGGGGTTATAATTCAAGAGCAGCCGCCCAAGCTTGTGGAGAAGGTGCCCTGAACCAAAAGTTGATCTTTTGGCACTTTTAGCGGATGGGACAACCAAGCTAAATGAGCAAATGGATAACTCAACCAAGATGGTTGACGGGGCTGTCATTGCCCAAACTTCGGATTTACCGACTTTCGAGTCGGTTGAACCGAATTCCTTGTTTCGATGTGTCCGCAAGTGCGGCCGAAGATTTTGCCGCCACCGTCGCCGCCTTGGTTGGCATTGAAGTGCCGATTGAGGATGAAGAGTTGGTGGATTATGAGCCTTCACCGCCACACGCCGAGGCCTAGTGCTCTCTCAAACAATGGCGATGCATGCACGCCCTTAAAACAAAAATGGCGATACATAGTATCGCCCTTGGTCTTGGACAACCGATACGATGGGCATTCGTGTTGTTTGGTTTTCTTGTTTTGTTTTCAGGTTCGTGCACTTCTCACCGAAAAACAGGGGGCATATGTTGACACCCAAAATGGCATAGGCTAAACCACCGCAAAACTCCGGACTTAGCCATATTTTGGAGGAGGATCGAAAACGGCTTTACGGAAGGTGGCCAGGACTCACCGGCCCGGGACTCACGGCGCGTCGGTCCGGCGTCCGGTCGGTCGCGCCCGGTCGGGTCGCGCTGCGAAGCGAGGCGGCCGGGACACCGGCCGGACGCGCGCCCGCGGCGTCGGTCCGGCGTCGGTCGGCGGGCGTCCGGTCCGGTCGCGCCCTGCGTACCTCGCGGGACGCGACCGACCGTGCGGCCCGGTCAATGTTGGTCGTGGCGTCCGGTCACCCCGACGCAGGCCGATGTCCGTCTGAGATCCGAACCGATTTGTTTCCAATCGTGTTTTTGGTCGGTTTTGGTACTTGGAAACGCCCTAGGGCGCCTTCCTAAAAGGATAAGACCACCCTCCCCTATATAATGAAGGGGTTCATGGCGATTTGATCCCATCTACATCCAATCGTCATATACAACATATCTCTCAACTTTTTATCTCTTCCAAACCCTAAACTTGTTGTTCGACGACGAACTCCGCGTTCTCCGCCGGCGTTCTAGGCGCATCCGCTGCTCTAGGACAACCCTTGGTGCGCGTCTCCCGGACGGGTCTTCGGAGGAGGTGCGTTCGGGTCTCCCGGCCGTCACCGAAGCTCTACGTTGCCCTTCACCGAACCCTAGATCGGTTTGGGTGATCACGCTGCGGTGCTCGCTCGCTACTAGGTTGTTTAGCAACCTTGGGGCGCCCAAGGCCCTCTCGGTGTGTTGGTGCGAAGCCCTAAATTCGGCGTCAACATACTTTTTGGCGACTTCCGGCAGGGGGAAGAAGACTAGACGTCAACTCGATTCGAAGCTAGCGTCATGGCTCGGTGATGAAGCTAGCAAGAACAAGGATCATCATCCGAAATTTCGGAAACCAATATACGGCGACCCGAATCTGCGGATGAGCTCCTCGAAGAATTGAAGAAGCGCTCGGGGCGCAATCAACGCCGCCCGGGCGGCCTTCTTCAAGAGTTGTCACAAGGATAGGCAAGATCGTGTACATCAATACACCAAGCCTGTCTACTTTGCACTTGCTCTGGCGAGCCACCATCAAAAAGAGGTAATCCCGCTGTTGGCGACAACCTATAAATAATGATGTTGCTATTACTCATGATGGTGTTGCTAAGATAATAGTAGACCGGAATTCGGGTTTAGGCGATATGATGCAAGGTCTCATTGATAAATTAGATAAAACGCTTGCAAATCATAGAAGGGACTTCAACCGATAACACATAATCGGAGGCGTACTTCAATCGGTTTTAGTGTCACCATCGGTTGTTGCGCCCCAAACAACAACTCAAGTATCAATATGGTATGCCTTTGGATATGGTTCCACATATTCCTCAACCACAATCGGCTCTTATGGCTTACGCCGTTAGAACCGTCTTTGGTGGAGCTAGCACATCCGCGAGGCAATAAAGGATCGGCTCAATTGAGAACCGATCATGAGGCATCCAGAATTGGGGGTGCATAACACGCGTGCTAAATTCGGCGGGGGCAACCTCCATTACCGAATCTTAACCCCAATCCTACACACAATTCGGGGATGAACGTTCCTTTACCGGGGGGCAATCAATGCCACGACCGCCACCGAATTATGTGAATAATCAAGTTGTGAATGCAGGAAACACGGCGAGTTCCGATAGCATAGATGCTATTCTAGCTAAATTTAGAGATGACTTCTCTAAATCAATGGAGAAAAAAATCGGGAATTCGTCTTGATTCTTTCGATACCTCTTATCAAAAACCGTACCCTTCCGCGTTTGATTATATGAATCTTGTAGGTTGTTTCGGAAGGTACCGATTTTTTTGAAATTTAGTGGTAATGATAATAAAACTACCATGGAACATATTAGTATGTATCTTGCTCAACTAGGAACGGCTAGTACCTTGGAACATATGAAGATTCGCAATTTTCCTTTATCTCTTCTTGATCTTGCTTTTTTCATGGTTTTCATCTTTACCGCTTGTTCCATTATGTCCTGGGCTATTTTAGAAGAGAAATTTCATGCTCACTTTTATTGTGGAGTCCAAGAGACTAGATTGTCCCATCTTGCATGCATTAAACAAGGGCGTGATGAGTTAGTCCTAGATTTCTTTAAGAGATATAGGGAAACTAGAAGTCGTTGTTTTAATGTTCGATATCCGAAAAGGGATTTAGTTGATTTTGCTTTTCTTTGGTTTGCATTCTAATATTAAAGAAAAACTTGAGTTCGGCAATTTAATACTTTGAATCAATTGATTGAGAGGGCCGTTTCGGTTGAATCGCGCCTTAAAGATTCTCGTGATGGCAACTATCGTTCTCATCGTGCCAATGTGCACATACTCGATGGTCATTCTTCATCGGATGATGAGAGCAAAGAGGTATTGGCCGCTGAAATTAGGTGGCGGGGAAAATAAACAAGTAACTTGCCCTTCTCTCAAGCCGATTAATAGGAATCGGAATGAGGAAGTAAAGTTTACTTTTGATACATCTAAATGTGACCGAATATTCGATGAATTATTGAAAATCGGATACATTAAGATTAAATATGTTATGCCTTCTGCGCAGATGTGTTGAAGAAACGGGCTTTTGCAAATATCATGAATCTTATTCTCATGCAACTAACGATTGTCATGCTTTCCGTCGGCGGTACAATCGCTCTTAATGAGGGCGATTAAGTCTTACCGACATGCAACTAGACAAGAATCCTTTTCGGTGCATGTGATTGAAGCTAAAAAGCCCGAAATCAAGACACTTGAAGTCAAGGCTCGCCATCTTGATCCGGCCCCGAGCAAGCTTCTACAACTCAAGGCATGAACGTGATCATTGGTGAGCCTCGCCCGCACCGAATGTTCCTAAGAATTCGGGACGGCAAGTGTTGGTTAACCAAACTGAAGAAGGCAAGACAAAGCTTACCATTGTGGCTAGCTCGGCGCAAGCATTACGGCGTCAAGCGTGGCTAGATGGTCGATGCAAAAAGCAGACAAGACCAGCTAGGCGATTGAAGAAATCGCCAAGACGATCAAGCTCAAGCGCTAACTAAGCGGTTGAACCGACTACCTTAGTCGGATCTGCGCCACTCACGAGGGTTCTAGCTCCCTTGCTTCCGGTATGCATACGATAAAAACATTCGTTCCACAAAAACAGGAGGTTGGAGTGTGGAAGACTAGTGAGCCAAAGGTCAAGAAGCATATCAAGCCATTATGTGAATTTGACAGACTTTTGGCGAAATACAAGAAGGAAAAGACCGATTCCAAGAATCGGCCAACAAAAAAGAGAGAGTTTACGCCTCCCAAGCGTGATGAAGGGAGAAATAAGCAAGTGGCTATGACTCCTACAAATGTTTCTTCTTCTTCACGGGTTGCACGTCCAAAGATGACTCGTTGGGGGCCACCATTATCACAAGTGGCGCCACCACCTCAATGGGGACCGAAGGGAGTGTTTATTCCCTATCCTTCGGGTCCTATGAAGGAAGGAGGCACTACAAACATGGCCTGACCTCTCTTTGTCTTTAGCCGATTGGGTCCACAATCGAGCTCTAGCGATACGAAGAAGAAGGAAGTGCTTACATCCCGGGAACTCACCTTTGAGCAAAAGGGGAAAGCGCCTATCACAGCGGTATATGTTCCCAAGAAGATTGAAGTTGTTGAGAAGCTGCGCCAATTTCTACTCCTCGCCTTCCGTCATTATCGGTTCAATGATAGCTCCTATTGTTGATGTCAACAAACCGATTGTGATTGAAGAGCAAGTGCCTCCTAAGAATGTTCAAGATCAAGCCATGGAGGAGGTTGCTGAAGCTCAAGATAAAAAGAAAAAGACTGTGGATCCTCGTTTCTTGCAGCCCAAGTGGTGCCCAGTTGATATCAATAAGACACAAAAGAGGAAGCTTCAATGAGCAAGACAAAGGATGCTCAAACGTTTATTTTGCCGCTTGACAAGGTGAAGGGCTAATCTTGTGGGGATTGTGCAAGAGATCAAGGACAAAGAGGTTGAGATGATTGCCGCCGCCAAGAGGATGTCTCAACCGATTGCTAAATCGGTCGAAGCCGGGTTATAATTCAAGAGCGGCCGCCCAAGCTTGTGGAGAAGGTGCCTGAACCAAAAGTTGATCTTTTGGCACTTTTAGCGGATGGGACAACCAAGCTAAATGAGCAAATGGATAACTCAACCAAGACGGTTGGCGGGGCTGTCATTGCCCAAACCGGATTTACCGACTTCGAGTCGGTTGAACCCAATTCCTTGTTTCGATGTGTCCGCAAGTGCGCTGAAGATTTTGCTGCCACCGCCGCCGCCTTGGTTGGCATTGAAGTGCCGATTGAGGATGAAGAGTTGGTGGATTATGAGCCTTCACCGCCACACGGCGAGGCCTAGTGCTCTCAAACAATGGGCGATGCATGCATCGCCCTTAGAACAAAATGGCCGATACATAGTATCGCCCTTAGTTCTTGGACAACCGATACGATGGGCATTCGTGTTGTTTGGTTTTTCTTGTTTTGTTTTCGTGTTCGTGCACTTCTCACCGAAACAGGGGGCATATGTTGACACCCAAAAATGGCATAGGCTAAACCACCGCAAAACTCGGACTTAGCCATATTTTGGAGGAGGATCGAAAACGGCTTTTACGGAAGGTGACCGGACTCTTGGGACGGACCGGGCGGCGCGTCGGTCCAGCGCCCGTCAGTCGCGTCGGTCCGGTCGGGTCGCGAAGAAGCGAGCCGGCCGGGACACCGACGGACGCGCCGTGCATCCGGTCCGGCGTCCGTCGTAGCGTCCGATCCGGTCGGTCGCTGCGGAGACCTCTACGCGGGCGACCGGCCGGCAGGCCCGGTCAGGGTTGGTCGGCCCCGTCCGGTCACCGACGCAGGCCCGTGTCCGTCACGAGATCCGAACCGATTTGTTTCCAATCATGTTTTGGTCGGTTTTGGTACTTGGAAACGCCCCTAGGACGCCTTCCTAAAAGGATAAGACCACCCTCCCTATATAATGAAGGGGTTCATGGCGATTTGATCCCATCTACATCCAATCGTCATATACAACATATCTCTCAACTTTTTATCTCTTCCAAACCCTAAACTTGCTGTTCGACGACGAACTCCGCGTTCTCCGCCCGGCGTTCTAGGCGCGCATCCGCTGCTCCTAGGACAACCCTTGTGCGCGTCTCCCGACGGGTCTTCGGAGGTGCGTGAAAAGGTCTCCCGGCCGTCACCGAGCTCTACGTTGCCCTTACCGAACCCTAGATCGGTTTGGGTGATCACGCTGCGGTGCTCGCTGCTACTAGGTTGTTTAGCAACCTTCGTGGGCGCCCAAGGCCCTCTCGGTGTGTTGGTGCGAAGCCCTAAATTCGCGTCAACAGTTTGAATCTGGCATCACAAATAGATCAGCATATATTTAGTTTTAATCAACTGTTCTTTTCCATAGCGCTGGTGTTCTGCACTGAAAATATTACTTTCTGGCAAAGTCAAAAAATTTCAGACCAGGGTGAAGTATCATGGTTTGATCTATTTGGGATCTCATAGCATGTTCCTTTTATTTGATCTGATGTCAAGCTAAAATGTAATAGCATACTTCAAATAATCACTGTAATACTTTACGGTGTTGTTTGCCGTAAAATTCAGAATGTCCTACTCTAATTCATGTTGTGCAGTGGCTATGGCAAGGAGTAGAAGGAAACAGATAATTCAGAGTCATGATGAATATTTGTCAGAAGAGCATATTGTACAAGAGAGCCATTGACAAAATACTGAGGCATCTGAACTTCATTCAAGTGCTAGATCTGTTGAGGTTGTTTCCTGAGAACTCCAATCGACGGTGCCATCCTAGAGGTATCTTCCATCCCATCTTCATTCTCAGATGTGGTTTTCATTTGTAATTGATTTTGCATCCTTCTCGAATTCCTAAATTATCTTTGATCCCCAAATTGGTTTCTGATCAACTAATTTCATTTATTGTCTTTGTTCTGTGATCTCTTGTTCTTAATCAAAAGTATAGGCGGTAGAAGCATTGTGGTCAGTAGTCGTGCTCACGGTGGCCTTTCAGGGATATACTGAGTTACTAGCGTTTTGGCTGTATTAGTGATGTGGAAGGGCCAACAAAATCTTTTAACCTGTCAATCGCTAATGTCTATTGATTCTTTACTATTCTTCGTTCAATAATCTCATATTTTCCCTACAGGTGAGTGCTACTCGGTTTTAGATATCATGACTTTTTGCATTGTGTATAGATTTTTTTTCTAACTCACCCAGGTTACGGAAAATTCGACTTGTCCCAAGTGAACCTCAATGTTTTAGTATTGTTTATCTTCGACATGATCCAAACAGATTATATGTAACCCTCTACTTAAAAATCTTGTAATGAATAAACATCTACAGTCCTATTTTCGTGTACTGGATTTCCTTTTCTGCTGTAATTGTCATCAGTTTTATCATTGAACTTTAATTTCACAAATGCCGGTGCTTAGTTGATGCTCTTTCTCTTTCGGCAAGCAATCATGGATATCAAGTGCAAAGTCGCAGGTACAGAAGTAACTTTTTTTTAAACGTAATTTTTTTAAACTGTATGTATCTATTTTAACTTCCTTTAGCATGGATTTCAATATTTCTGAAATTGTGTTTCAGATTGACAGGATTAATTCAATCACTTAGCTTGCTACAGATATTATATCTTTTAAGTCTGACATCTTTTATCAAGTATTCTTTTTTGGCCTCTGAAGTCTTCAGTGTCAGGTGCTGTCCAAAATCATTTGTGCTTTTAAACCATTGTGCTTAGCAGCTTTAGTTTTTATTAATCTAATCACAGATTTCCGTACATGTAAATGCTCCTACATTTTCTTTGTAGATCCTCTGGACTTTTACATTGTCTCCAGATTTGCTGAACAAGGGTTATTAACGTGTTCTTAGTTTTGCCATGGCTGTATCTAGGTATCATTACAAGATCCGAAAACATGACTAATCTCTAGCTACAATAGTAGTAATCACATTGACTCAACTTTTGTTAGCAAATTCAAATGTGCGGTTGCGTACTTATGTTGTCAGATTAAACAAGATTAATTCCAGTAGCATATGGGGTGACTAAGAGCAAGACTAAGCAAAGTTGGACTCGGTTCGTTGAAAACTTGAATGAAAGCAATTAGTACTCCTCCAGGGGTGTACATATGCCATGCTGGGTGTCAAAAACAAAGGAAGATCAAGTTGTGGAAATGCATGACAAGATAAGACATGATCATTGAGAATTTTTGTTTTTGAGATCAAAGATTGCTAGTAACATCAACATAAATAAAAAAAATAATCCAGATATCATCAAAGACCACATTGCAAAATCCAAGGCCCTTAAGCACCATGATGTCTTAATTTGTTGGCCTAGAAAAAAGAAGTGGTCTTCAATAGATTTAGGCATACAGTTAGTTTGGAAATGAAGACATGCACTTGTAGAGCTTGGCAAGTGACTAGAAAACCTTGAAGCTGTCGGGACCCCCATTTCGAGGATCCTTAATCACACGTATTTGCGTCGAGGATCACGCACAAATACGCCTAATTAAATACATAATTGATATAAAAAACTATACTTTTATTGCTAATGGGTAAAACATGATACAGGGTTCAGGTTTACATCACTCGGCCATGGGCCTAACATCATAAACCTATCAGAGATCCTACGCAGCAAACCTATATCGGGCTCTATTCCTACATGCAAGCTCGAAGTGTGGACAAACCCTAAACTTCTTCCTAAAGTGTGTTCCTATAACTCAATCATAGCTTCTTCATGGTCGGAAGTGTCCTCCTTGTGATTCCATCCTTGCGTCGTCTTCGGTAGCTCCTTCCTTGGATGTACTCCTTTCAGCTGCATTTCTATAAAAATAGAATAGAAGAGGGGTGAGTACTTTTCGTACTCAGCAAGTCCCAACCAAAGAGTGGAAGATTATTATTATAGGTTGGGCCCTAGTAGAGTTTAACTACTCTCACTAGTTCCCAGGTTAGTTATAAGTTATCTTAAACCAAAGTTAACAGATCACATACCAGATTATCTTAGATGTGTGGTATCTAATCGTAGGTAAACTCATCCCAACATCTGCCCATTCTAAGGACGTGGCTATTCGAATAGATTTAGTAAAACTCTGCAGAGGTGTACAAATTTCCCCACATGATAGGCACTGTCCTACACCAGAGCTCATTGGTTCGGACAGGCCTACCGAGATCCCATACCCGCTTGGGTCCGTCACCCTAGATATCCATATAATTCCCACCACGGCTTCTCAGGGGTTGGAAATAGGATGACGCATCATCCTCAACTACACGGGAAGATCACTTAGCATCCCAACGCGGAAGATCACTTAGCATCTGCTCGTGGAAGATCACTTAGCATCCGCATAAAAATCATATTCATATTCATAATCATCAATCTGTGCACAAAAGCTAGTAAAACATAAACCAGGGGCTTTACGTGGAAGTGAACCCAGCATCCACGCCAACCAGACCATGGAAGATCACTTAGCATCCCACGTCGGCTCTCGATAGACCATTTGCCTACTTCCGGCCTCCTAGGTAAGGAATTATACTTCAACCTAATGGGGTGTGAGATCAAGTCTCCCCATCCAGACATGTGGCTGTACGAAACATCTCGCTAGGAGCGAATAACCTACAAACCAGTCCTTACGAGGCAAGTATCTCACCCTTGGAATCCCTCTCTCGGTGATTCCTGATGTGGTAATCCACCTCTCTGTAGATTACCACCACCCACCTCTTTTGTGGATTAAGGTCAGGTTATCATTTTATGCAGGTTCGTAGTTATCTATATTATGACTATATGAGCGTAGACAATGCGGACGATCACAACATCCAAATTTAGCTCCGTAGCTAACATTATCATGCTCATATAACCATACTCAAGTAATCTATCAATATTCATCAAGGTTAATTATATGTGATGAAAAGTGCAAGTTAGGACTTGCCTCTATCCATGAAGAGTATATCCAAGGTTCATGGTCCTGTGTGCTCTTGGCTCTTGTGTCTTGGTGTAGCGATGCTCCTAGGTCTGTCGGGTGGTCGTGTGGTCTCTGATGTCAACAACATTGATAGCAGACAAACATGTAATCCATGCATAACAGACAAAGCAAACAACATTCCTACGCATGCTAGTCTATCGGGTGATGGATGGATTATTATCTATTCCTATCATTATTATGTTAATTTGAAGTATGAAGAGGATAGAGAGAAAATCCATCCATCGGGGTGGTTCCTACGGCCGGGTTAGCGCGGTGCGGTTGATGGGAAAACTTGACCACGTTATTAAGGTTCACTATTATGTGAACTTGAAAGACATGGTCAGGTTGTCTACAGTCCGCACGGGGTTAGCGATACATACGCACATGTATGTGCCTAGGGTTAGAGAGGTGAAAGGCCTAATCTAGGGTTAGCCACACATAGAGGTACACCGGGTAGTGGATATATATATATATGTATGTAGAGACACGTATACTAGAGTATGTGTCATGGAACACACACACGAGTATACGAGACTAGGTTAGCAAGGGTTAGCCATGCGTAGATATAATTGATAGGTATATATGTATATTATATTTCAATATGCTCTTTTATATTTTATATACACATAACCTACAGCGTATATCTAGCATGTGGACTATATGCTTGTATATCCGAAAGTATTCATGTATGCGCTAGTGTACACGAATACAAGAATATACGATGCAAGGTGGTTAGCAAAAAAGGGTATAACTAGGGTTTTGCGTTAACTACGGTGCTTTATAAATATAAATATAATGCACAACATAACTAGAATTTAAATAGGCATCAAATAATGGAACAACGATATGAAAATGTAGGGCATAATTTTATAGGATTTATGGAGGTTGAGTCATGGAATTTGGAATTAGGATGATGGAGCTATGCATTTTTAAAGATCAAATAGGAATCTAATATATGGAATATGAACTTGGAATTTATTCTGGAATTTTGGAATAATGATCATGAGATATAAAGGCTTGGGTAGGGTCAGGGGTGTACCTAGTTTATTTACAATTTTTCTAGGATTTTTTTCGATACATGGAAATAGGGTTTTCACTCTTACATTAGGTACCTTTGTTCGGGTGCACGTTGCGATTTCCCCTAGGGCTGACACGCGGGGCCCATGTGGCAGTGCGGGCTGGCCGGTTACTGCGCTGTGAGCTCGGTCTACCGTGCCCTGGACCGATCCTAAGGCCCCTGTTTGGTTTAGAAAAGTCCTAGGACTTTTTTAGTCCCAAGGACTAATAAAAAGTCCCTCTAAGAGAGTCTTTTGAGACTAATATAGAAAAAAATCCCTAAAAAGTTCCTACTTATTTGGTTTCTCGGGATTTTTTTTACCCCCAGGACTACAGGCCCCTCAACCAAACAGGGCCTAAGCTTTTTCTCCTTGGGACTTCATGCCACATGGGCCCACACAAGAAGGGGAGGGAAGTGGTACCGATGACA
Organism: Hyparrhenia diplandra; assembly: GCA_015847255.1. NCBI lineage: Eukaryota > Viridiplantae > Streptophyta > Magnoliopsida > Poales > Poaceae > Hyparrhenia > Hyparrhenia diplandra. The sequence goes on from JADLZK010012337.1 coordinate 2,236,954, forward strand.
GGTGGGTCCCGTGGGGAGGGAGATAAGGTGGATGCGGTCACGGGATGCTGTTCGGTCCCAGCTCTATCCGTCGTCTTCCTCATCTGTTCCCCAACAAAAGAAGCAGAGAGGGGAGAGGGGATGGCCGGCGGCGGGCAGCCTCGGCGGCGTCCCCGGCCTCGACGGGGTCGGCTCAGCGGAGCAGAGCGGCGGTGCGGTGGCTGGGCGGCGCGTCCGGGCGGCTCGGCAAGGTATCCAAGGTGCCGGGAGTCGTTGACCGCACGCGCTGGTGCGCTCGGCCGGGCGCGGCTCAGGCGGAATTGCGCGGCGGCGGTGGCTTGGCGGGGTGAGGTGGTGGCTTCGCATGGACGGCGGCATGGGTGTGGTGGCGGTTGGCTTGGGCAGCGCGCGTCCTGCGGCCACCGCGAGCGCGGTGTTCCGGCTTGTGGACGCCGGGCACCAGAGCAACCTCGGCGGCGCTGCTGGTGAGTCCTGCCGGGCCGTACTGTGCGACTGAACGACGGCGGCGCGTCCTCGGCTGCCCACGGCGAGCACAGCAGCTCTCATCTCCGAGCGGCGCGGCTCCAACGACGGTGGTGCTCGGTCTCCGGCGTCACGAGGGCAGGGTCGCCGTGCGCCCTCGCAGGCCCTGGTGGCGTCGGCGGCTCCGAGCTCTGACTCCGTTCGTGCCCTCCAATGATGGCCGTGGCCCCTTTTTTATAGCCGCCACGAGCCACAGTAAGGCGGTTCGGCACAGGGCGACAACGTCTACAGAAAGGCGGTGTCGAGGTCGCCGAGTGGATATTTTCCGGCAAGGTGCAGCTGCTTGGGTTCCTCCGTCCGGACGCGTTCATGGGAGGGTTATCTGGTGGAGGTGGCAACGGCCGAGGCGGTTGAGAGGTCAGCTGGTAGGGGAGATTTTATCCGACAGGGTCTGTGGGGTCACTGTGCCCTCGTCATCACCACAGCTCCGTCATTGACATCGCGTGTAAAGGTGGACAGAGGTGGGGGGGATGAAGCTGACATGCGGGTCCCGCCTGGCGGTGGGGGAAGAGGAGGCAGCCGACTTGGGCTGTGCTGCTGCTTCCGGTGCTGGGCCTTGCGCCTAGTTGGGCCAATGGCCAGGCCGGCCCGTTCGGGAGAGGAGGGCGCGCTCGTGGGCCTGGAAGGACGGAGGAGGGAGGAGTTCGGGCCGCTCCTGCTGGTTGCTTTTGGGCCAGCTGAGAGGAGATCGAGCCCAAGGGCTCTTTTTCATTTTTGTCCCACACTCAAGTGTGTATACTTGTAATTTCCATATATGTATACGTTCAGGTATATCTATGTATCCATATACTTGTTTAGATATACCCAAGTGCATTTATGTGTTGGTATTCCTATACGTATACATATAGGTATATATATTCACGTATGCATATGTATACTTACATGAGGTGGCTTTTATTTCCCAGAAAATAAATGAACTAAGCACATTTGAATTGGGGCTTGGAATTTGGGGATTTATGGGTGGTTGGATATATATAGTGGTTGGCTTAATCAAGGGAAAGATCAAAGGAGATTATTTGGTGGAGATGATCAAGGATTTTATTATTTGATGCCAAAATAAATTCTAGAGCACAACAAGCATGCAAGCAATTAAACATTCAATCATAAACCCTAAGTCTATATGGTGGGTTTTAATGCAAGATTTTGGAAAACGGGTTTTTGGCTGTGCGGAAAATAAATTAGTCAATTTTAGTTGTTAATTATAAAAATTTAAATTTTTAGTGATTTTTAAATGATGTAAAAACACGGGTGTTACAGAAGCCATGCTCTAGCTTCCATTTCAAAGCTTAGTAGAAAGGTTCAAATGGATGACTTTGTCAATGAATACTTCGGTGTTGAAAGATTGAGAAAGGCATATATTATATAGATAGTTTTATTCCAATGACATCCAATGACTTACATCCATATGTTGACTTAGGCTACAAAATTCATAAGGTTAAACTGAGAAGGAAACCTAGGAGACCTGCAAAGAAAGATTATAATTAACAATGTATACAAAAGATAATATATAAATTTTTAGTCAAACAATAACAAAATGCCATATCGGCACAACAAAGAAAAAAAAATCAAGTACAGGATTAAAGGTGGACGAGGATTATTCAAGATGCCAGACGCTGGCTATAGTGCTAGGTCTGCTCACTGCTTTTGGCTCTCCGCTCCTTTGTGCCCATCTGTGTCCTTTTCCACCGAAAAGATGGACACGGCAGCAACTAGTGGCCTAGTAACTAGGGGAATTCCCCGCGCATTGCTACGGGAATTGTTTCTCAATCGATACATATTATTATTGTTATATACGAAGGATGAACGTGTCTCCATAATCAATCACTTTATTTGGTTTTTCAACTATATCCAATGCCTCGCCGCAAGACAGGCATCTTCCTTCCGGCTGCAGATGTCGCCGACTGTCGTCGCGCGTGAGCTCGTGTCCCCGGAGGAAGGTAGGGTGCGGGTATCAAGAAAGAATTTAAATAGACTAAAATTTTAATCACTAAGAATTAAAAAAGATGTATTATATGATAAAAATTTGGTATTGTCTTCTTTCTACGCGTGCATCCTTTAGTCCAGCCGGCTGCACGCTTCGTCCGTCGTCGATCGACCATCCAATGGCCTGCTTTCTTCTTTCGTTTTAGCCCAACCACGCACCTCATCCACTCATTTTCCCACGCCGCACACCCGTCTTCCACCTTCCCACTACACGCGGCTCTCTCTCCGACGATGGCGACCGTTGGCGCCCACCTCCCCGTGCCGCATGTCCCCACCGCCTCCTCCCACGGTGCGCCCCCGCGCAGGTGCTGCTCCCCTGCGCCGCAGCCGCGGAGTCGGCACCAGGTAAGCCTCCTCCTCCTCTTCCTCTCTCTCCTCTCTCCTCCCTCCCTCCTCCTCGCCGGCCGCCCCTCTGGCTGCCGGCACCGGCACCCCCTGCACGGACCTCTCCCCCACCCACCTCCCATCCTCTACTCTCTTCCCTCCCACAAACGGCCGGATCTAGTTGTGCGGACAATCCAGTGGCCGGGGCGGAAGGCGTGACGGTGGTCGGGTATGCGGTGATGGATGCCGACGGCAGCGCCGCCCTTTCACCGTGGCGAGAGCGATCTCGCGGCTCCACGCAGTTGAAGAAGGTCGGGTCGAGCAGGGTCATATAATGTCCAGGTTCCAAGCCTTGTCCTATCTTCTCTACATTCGTCATCTAGTGAAGTGCTCGATCAATTTCCCCACCCACATCAACCATCGCTTCATCCCTAGATCTTTTCTTCCTTGAGGAATTATGTTGGCAAAGCAAATACATGTCATTAATTCTCTGTTTTATTGTTGCACCCACCCGAGAAGCATCAGGACCTTGACTGTAGTGTCTTCCAATGTATGCACGGGGCTGTTCCTCATTTCTTCATTATGTTGCAGTACTGCAAAGCCTAATGGCGTGAGCAATTTTGTCAAGGTGGACTCCATATTTGGCCCGGTAATGGTTGATAAAGTAGTAAATCTTTGCTAAAGGGACAACTGCTAGCAATAAATGAAAAAAGTTAGGTATTGTTTGCCCACTATCTGTCATACGACTGTATATAGGCTGTTTTTTGTTCGACTCCAAACATAGAACATGGATGCATGTATGTGTGGTATTAGCTGGATTGAACTGTTCTTTTGTTATTTGCAAGTGAAGTGGAAATGATATTCTTAATTTGGAATGAGAAAAAACTGATGTATCATGCTAGAAACATAGCTAGAAGGGAAGATATTTTTACTTCTGTATTATCACTCTAGGTTCACGAGTCCACACATTTAGAAATTGTTTGGAACCATCAACGCACTAGCATAAATTGATGTTGCACTTGCTAGCTGTGCGCAACCTCAACTTTTGATGGTTACCTTGCTTTTTTTGCCAATCGTATTTTGTTTGCCTGATTCTAAATCCAGTGTGAAAGAGAATCCAAATTAGGTGGTATACACTATCTATTTGATTTTCATTGCTTACAATGTGATTCCCTGCTTGTGTTAGACTCTGAGGCAATGGGTACATTAGTCCAATCATTGGTTTTCTGAAATGTGTACTCTAAATGACCGCCTGCAGTGAACTTTGTATTGAACTGCTTTTCTAACATATTTAACTAAACAGCTTATTGAACTAAACTGCTTTTTTGAAATTTTGGTAGAAATATTTAAAATGGTTGCCCCTACTAGCCATTTTTTTTGGGGAATTTTTATAGTTTGAAATATTTTAAATGCTTGCCCCCTACTAGGCAATGTGTATGTTGAAATTTTGGTAGTTTGAAATCTTTAAAATGCTTGCCCCCTACTACGCAATGTGTAGTTGGAAATTTTTGTAGTTTGAAATATTTAAAATGCTTGCCCCCTACTAGGCAATGTGTAGGGTGAAATTTTTGTAGTTTGAAATCTTTAAAATGCTTGCCCCTACTAGGCAATGTGTAGGGTGAAATTTTTGTAGTTTGAAATCTTTAAAATGCTTGCCCCCTACTAGGCAATGTGTAGGGTGAAATTTTTGTTGTTTGGAATCTTTAAAATGCTTGCCTCCTACTAGGCAATGTTAATGGTGAAATTTTTGTAGTTTGAAATCTTTAAAATGCTTGCCCCCTACTAGGCAATTTGTAGGGTGAAATTTATGAAATTATTGAATGAAATTACAGTGAATATATTGACTGCTATGTTGCTGTAAAAACAAATGAGGAGTGCACAATAAGTAATGAGTAGTTTTCCATCATAGCACGCATTTCACTTCACTGCCGCATTTGAGCTACCAGCCGTCATTTCTTTTAAGCAAATTGATGTAAGATTCTAGGTAGTTCTTTTCTCCCCCATTGGCTTAATATACTCATTTAACAAAGCAAAAATATAATCATGCTTTTTTATGCATTTACTCTGTCCTAAATCACACAATCCATCAGCGAACACATGGGTACTGGGTACTCTTCATTAAAGGTACGATGCCATCTAAATAGGCCATCCATACCAATTTAAGTCGCCAACTGATCTGATTATCTAAGCAAAAAATGTAGCACGAGCACACCTATGCTGGTGTAGTACACAATTTAATATCAATGGTCAGACAAGTTAATAGTATTCTGGTAGCAATTTAATATCATTGGTCACACAAATTATTAATATTCAGGCAAGGTATCAGTTGTATGCTCCTGAGCTTTATCAATTCGACAAGATCATTCCTATGTTGTTTTGTGTTGCCTTCTAATCGTTCGGAATGGTTAAATCAGCGTCCTACCTTCTTTGTTGATTGGTTACTCAAATTTTTATTCGCAAGTCATAGTAACTAAAGCCTCAGCTAACTCAACCTTGTCCAGCATAAGCAGCATTTTGGCACTGCATAGCTTATCTCTTTTTCATCAGGTTTGAGCATCAGCTTGCCATGTTCTCCATAGCTTCTTTTGCAGCTACGTGGTGTGTCTGTACTGATTTTATATATCCTTTTTTCCTGACCTACTAGCTCGTTTTTGAGTGCTTCGTAATTTTGCAAAAACATCAGCTGTCCAACAACTGTTCAAGACATGTAATGTTTCTCTCTGCAATTTTTATACACACACAGATTTTCTAGATGGTCGCAATTTGGTTCCAGTACCGACTCTAATAGGTGGGGGCACGCACGGGGTGTCTTTCTTTGTGTTTGTGTTTGTGCAGCTGGTGGTCACTCAGATTGACTTGTCGAACGTGATGTCGTTGTAGGACGTGAAGCTGCTCGCGCTGTACCTCATTGGAGACAAGGTTAGTACACTGAATCTTAACTATGTCGCCTCATGTCTGGTCTTGGTCCTGATCATGCTCTGTTAGTCTAAATCTGGTATTTATGTATTAAACAGTGTTAACTAAACTGCCATTACTAAACAAGCTGATATATACAACTCTAAACAATTTAATATCATTAGCCAAGCAAGTTATTAGTAATCCGGTGGCAATAATGTGCTCCTAAATAGGCAATTTTATGTATTCCTGACCTGATCTGAATGTATGCTATCTAATTTGATAGCCAGTATCATACACACAACTATATCTCTTATTAACATGCCAACTAGCCCTCTATCCAATGTTGTAGTTTTTTGACAATGGTTGATGTACACTTGCGCATATCTAATCATGTGTGGTTCTCTGCACACGGGCAGTACCTAATATATAATATATAAGTCCATGATTGCATCTTATGTAAGCTTTGTTAGAGTTATTGAGGCCTTTGTACCATACATGCCCAACCTCTATTTTTGCTCTAAGCTCCATCATCCACTTTTAAATTTAGGACATTTTCGTGATCCACCACAACCTACACTTAGGCTGAATTGCCTAATTTGGAAGACATTATTGTCTAATGTATAACACTTAAATTGCCTAAGAAAATGCAATCAGCTACAACATTAAAAAAATGTCTAGGAATCTACCTTCTTCTTCCTTGTATATATATTTATGGCACATTGGTTCATTTATTTCATGCACCTTTTCCACTGAGTAACACCTCTACATTTTTGGGGTTGGCATGAGCTAGTGGTCAATGATAGGTTACTGACGAGTTGACATCATGGTGCGCAGCAGCCACGCATTGAGTTGGATGTGGAGCACGTCGACGACGGCGAGTTCAACATCGAGGAGTCGCTCAACATGAAAGTTTACCAATGCTTACCCGGCCATGCCCTACAATGGTCATGTTGTTGCTGCCCCTGAAGGCGTGCAGAGCAGAATGTATATATGTTACTAACATATGTTGTATGGTCTCTAAGGCTGATGATATTTATTTTTCCTACTTGTCACTTTGTGTTATACAAGTTGCCTATTGATGGATATTTTTCTGCATGTTATTTTGGTGTAAAATGTGCTTTATAATATCTACTTTTTTGCCTGTCCGTTCTAAGATGCCTGAGATGCTAGACAAAACATCTGAAGATGTCTAGATTGAATGATGAATAATTTATTTCGATTTTGGCTTGCTCGGGTGAACATATCAATTTTATAATATTTTTAGTGGGCTAAATGATGCATGGCAGCCGACCAAAAACGCCACGAACAGGAAAAAACGAGTGTAAAAAGCAAATTTACCAAAATGGGTAAATACTAGAGAACACTTTCCGTAAATGGAGTGTGCATGCTCCGCTCATGTTTTGTCTGACGGGGAGCCAATAGTATCCTGTATGTGCAAGCAGGCTATAAGGCTAAATCCTACATGTGCAGGCGTTAGACGCTTCCTAAAAATAATCGCATCGCTTAAGAAGAATGTAACATATACGTTACTACCAAGAGTGGGCATCAGGATCCAAAATGCATGAAGCTGAGATTATATTCACTGGCATATATGGTATAGATTATTTAAAATAATGTTTGAACTCCAAGGTGAAGTAATAATGAACGAAAATATTTAAATAGGTTGTAGAGGTTAGAACTTCCGGTAATGGAATAAAATCAAGATAATAGTTTTTAGGAACCTTTTTTTGATCGTTTTTTAGGAACTTTTTGGTATATGATTTGATGTATTTTGGAAGATAGGGTGGAGAAAGGAAAAAGATTGGAAACCCATGGAAATGGAAGCGCATCACGTGTCTAGTATCCTATGCTCCCTCCGTCCCAAAATAGATGTCATTCTCGCTTCCGAGAAGTCAAAAGTTTTTAAAATGCCGGCAATTATATATTAAAATATAAAAATATTTACAATAAGTAATTAGGGCGTCTCCAATGGTTACCAAATCGCTAGCTAGAAACAATTCTATTGGCTATCAATATCACTTTACAAATCGCTAGCTAGATGAGACATCTAAATAAAAAAAATAAACACTATAGTTGAGAGTTATGTGAGAGAGATGTTTCTAGGAGAGTGGGCTATGATTAGATATTTATTAGTCGCTAGCTATTTGAGAGTCGCTAGCTATTTGGTCTCTTTCCTCGATAGCCAATCAACATGTTACTTTTATATTATTTTTATACCTCATCTAGCTAGCTATTTGTAAAGTGTCATTGATAGCCAATAGAATTCCTCCTAGCTATTTATTTGGTCACCATTGGAGACGCCCTTAGTATCATCGAAAAGATTTTTTAAGTCTAGTTTTTTAACAAATTTATTTGGAGATTTAAGTGTTGCACATATTTTTATAAACTTAGTCAAAGTTGAGAAAGTTTGACCGGCCGCATCCCATAACGTCATGTAATTTGGAACGGAGGGAGTATTCCTATACACAAACAGTAAACAAAAAAATGGTCTACAAATGGACACCACTCTCCTCCCTGACACCACACCCATGAGTCATGCATGACCCACGACGGCACCTTCCTGGCTTCTTCTACTCACTTCTCTCTCTCTCTCCTCGCGTTCTTTGCTCGAACAGAAAAAAACAGAGAAAGGGATCCTATTCTACCTCTCCCAAATCCAGCCTCCAAATTTAGAAATCAAGCTATGCATGTCACACAATGGCGTTCTCCATCTTGAGAGCTTTCCATTCTCCTATGTTGCTCTATTTAGGGTGGAGTATCCGAGGAGATCGAAGGTGTCCGTCCATGGCCGCCTCAAGCTCGTCCACTGTCACCAAGCCATGCTCCATCCTGTTTCCTTGAGCGAGGGCCATGGCGACGCGGCCACCGGAAGATGGCGATCCATCCTCTTCACTCGTCGTCGTTGCTCTACCAGCTGCAGCATCGCTCCGCCCGTCGTCCTCGTCGATCGTCCCAGCAGCATGCCTTCCTCATCGCTCGCCATCGTTGCTCTGCTGGACGTCGTAGTCGCTCGCCCCAACCGGCCACCACCCGCTTCGCTCGCCTCAGCCGGCCTCCGTCCTCGTCGCTCGCTTGGACTGGCCGCCGTCCTCATTGCCGGCGCGCCGGGGCCCCCTTCCTCGACGCCCCCGCGCCGCCGGAGACCACGTCGAGCGCGAGGCGCGCGAGGGAGCCCGACGACTCGTCGACCACGGGGATCTCGGCGCTGAACCGGCGGAGGCCGGCGCGGCTCGAATCCGGTGTGGCCGGCCAGAGGCCAGATCGGCATCGCTGCCGGCGGTGAATCCGGCGCGAGCTGTGCGTGGCCACGGAACTGCCGGCGGCCGAGGAACTGCAGCGCGCGTGGCTCCTCCTGCTGCGGTGGGCAAGCGGCAGTGAATGGACAATGAGGCCGGAGAAGAATTTAAAGGCCCCGATCGGAGTGCTCTCTTGATTAAACGTGATTCGGTGGGCAGCAGTTTTGATATCAAAAGGCCATCATGATTGCAGCGATGGGTGGAGGCTGGCTGTTCGTGGAGGATGGTGCTGGGAAGGAGAAGGGGCAGCAGACAACCGAAGGGGAGGAGGGAGCTCCGGGACGAACGAAAAGGGGATGCCAACGTGGATGCCTATGTGTCCTATTGAGCCTGCCGCGTGCGCGCTTCAGTCGTTCCGTGCTTTCACGGGTGGAAATGCTACATTCACGACTGGAAAGACAGTGCTAGTACACGATGTTATTGAGCACATGCACCGTCCAGCGGCTGGTCGAGATGAATTATTGAGCCTGCCGTTGCCGGACAAGCAGGCCCAAGTACAACGACGACGTTAGAATGGAAGTATCACTGGTATATATGAAAGATTAGGGTGTGTTTAGTTTTTACTATAAAGATTTTGGGTGTCGACGTCACAAAGGATGTCGCATGGCGTATTCGGCTACCAATAAAAAAATAAATTACAGATTCCGTCGGTAAACAGCGAGATAAATTTATGAAGCCTAATTAATCCATCATTAGCACATTTGTTACTATAGCACTTTATTATCAAATCATGGATTAAGGAGGCTTAAAAGATTCGTCTCGTAAAAAATACATACAAAACTGTGTAACTAGTTATTTATTTCGTCTATATTTATCTATATATATGCCGCAATATTTGATGCGATAGGTGTAAAGTTTTGGAGTAAAGAACCAAGCAGGGCCTAGAGCAAGCAAAGATACAAGTTCACGCGAAGAACACATGAATAAGACAGTAAAGAGAGGACGGATAAGCCCAACGCGACACTGACATGGGTTGTGACCTATTTCCTCCGTCTCATTGAGATTGTCATTTTTTGGCTTTTTGAGTACCTTGTTTGACCGTTCATTTTATTCAAATTATTTTAGTAAATTATAAAATAAATAAATTATAATTAAAGTATCTCTAATGATAAAATAAGTTATAACAAAATAAATAATATTTATAACAAAATTTTAAATAAAATGAATGGTCAAATAAAATGGCACGGAGTCCAAAACGACAATTTCAATGGGACGGAGGGAGTACTAGCTGGTTATCCATACCGTTAGGTTTCATGTATGCATGCATATTAAAAGGTCTTGAATATGATAACTCATTGGACAATGCTAAGGTACAAATTTACCTCGTAATATCTCAATCCGAGCCATTGATTTTTCACATTTTATAAATTACTTAATAAATTAAAAACCAGGAAAACAAAATAAAACATTGGCATCCCCCTAATGACCGCAGGGAAATTCCTTTAAAGACATGCATGCCGATCCTGCTAATCACGGACTAATCCCCTTATGACGTACACAAATGCTAACTAGGCTAACCACGTACACACACGCTCACCGGCCACACGCACGCTAACCAGGCTAATTAACCAGGCGCGTACACAGGCTAACCACACCCGCATGCAAAATCAAGTGTATAAAGTTACATATAAAATAATATGGTAACCAAAATATATCAAGTATAAAGTTATAAAATATAAAAGATTTGCCATATCAGTTAAAGATCATCCGTTTCTCAAAAAAAAAAAAAAAAAAAAAAAAAAAAGATCATCCAGAAAAAATATTCTTTTATATCTAAAGCTTTCCTTATTTATCCTATTATATAAAAATAATAAATAAATAAATAAATATACATTTCATCTATTACCTAAGTTCATCGTAACCCTCCGATCGAAATAAATGAACTGGCCATAGTCATTTGAAGGTACCGTAGCAAAGCCCTAATATCCATTTTGTATCTATTTCTAATATGTGTCCTAAAATGGATTTTTTTCAGAATCTTCTTGTAGTAACTTTTCACTATCTGATCTACATACATAATCAGAAAAAATCATGGATACCCAACTGTTTTGCGTATCAGTGACAAATATGTACATGGTGAAGCTATTAAAAATTATTTTTCCGTTGATTAATGATATTGGTTTAAATGCTATTAATAACTACTTGCCATGCACGTGCGGCACGTGCACATGTCTATGGTTATTACAGGCTCGCATATTTAGACCAAGGAAACAACAATGGTGGTCCTCTTGACACTGCCGATTACCCGATGAACATGTATGAAAAATTCTTGACATTGAGGAGTGAGTCAAGATATACATGTGTGTATTTAAAAATTCTATATTTATGATAATAGTTTGGAAATGACTTTGGGATTTAATTCAAGCTCTGCAGGTGGGTACAAATGATACAAGTTCATGGGTGGAAAATACGATTTAATTTTAAAACGAAAAGCAAAGCCACTGAACGTATAAAGATCAAATGGCCGGTAAATTTCAAATAAATGTGGAACACTCATAGTATATATGCATGTAGCAACTAATTAGCCCCGTCCTTATTCGATCATTTAGTGCCACAAGTAGAGCTCGAATATCTCAAACAAAACGGAGATGCACCGTGAACTCTGGCAAAGTAATAGTGATATGTGAGATTTTGTTATTTGTGTTGCAAATGCATTGGTCACTGGTAAATATGTATATGATGACTGTACTCTTTCTTTGCAGGCGTATCGTTACAATCAAACTAGCAAAGACTCTTAAAGATGAAGACACCAGAATAGAAAAAAAAAAATCATGATATAGTTATCAGTTAGCATAGTACCCATAGAACTTGTAGATTTTGTTTTGCTAGAATAGAAAAAAGGCAATTATTAATTAGTGACTTCATGCAATATATGAGTTGACCTTGATACAGTATCATTTGGCAGTGCATGAACGACGGGTCGCATAACCCCAATCGACTAACGTGCGCACGTCGACTATCATTTACCAGTGGACTGGAATAATGACATGGCGAACGAGTCGAACCTGTCGTTCTACATCGATCAATGACTTCCACAAAAAAAAACATCGATCAATGACAGCATGGTGTTGCTCACGTACGTTGCCAGTTCAGCACCACCTCGCCAACGCGCTCGTAGCGCAGTGGTGCGCGCTCCCGTCGTGGAGGCCTAGTTTTTGAACCGGACCCCGGTGATCGAGCCGCGGCCGTCGGTTGATGGTTCGTTGGCCCGACCGTTTAGAACCGTTTGAACCGCCGGTCCAATAAGAATGGGACCGTTTTATTGAACCGCCACAAATACTTTGAACCGGGCGTGTATATATATATAATTTAATTAATAATTGACATTGAAACAGTATATATTAAATAATTGACAGGTGGAACAACACAATTTAATTGTACTGCCTCACACAACATGAAAATATAGGATGACATGGTCTTAAAATAGATATATTATTTGTCTAATTTGGAGCTCTTTTTGAAAAAATATAAATTTGATAATTTTTGTTGACACGTCAGTGGATTGCAGCACTAACCACAAAGTCAACGCACAGGCAGGAGCTAGGAGCAGCGCCAGTGCGCCACCAAACATGCAACATTCAATTCCAAACGTCATTGTTGCCAGGGGCCCACCTTTGCATGTGCATGCACTCTGCTCCACCAACCAGGAGCGACCACACACACGCTGCACAGTAGCCAGCAGGCCTGCACTACACGCGCCATCACCCAGAGTTACAGACCGGGGCGGTTCGCATGGAACCGGCCGGTTCACCGGTTTTGTTAAAAACCGGCCTGTTCAACCGGTTTTCCCGGTCCAAATGCATGGCCGATCTTTTAAGTGAACCGGACTGGTGTAGGCTCTGGTTCGTCTTTTAGCGGTCGAACCGCCCGGTCTGGTCTGGTTCAAAAAACTAGGGCGTAGAGGCCACCTGCCCGCGTTCGATTCCTAGAATCGACCGGGTCCGGCACCGGGGTTTTCCCCAAAAAAAACAGTCTCCGCTTGGCGTCCAAGCGTCTGGCTCTCACGCGTGAAGCCACGATAGGATCGTGACGCGTGCCGTCGCCACGGAATCGAGGATTTCGGTGATCTCAAGAAGGACGCGGTCTTCAAATCTAAGTGTAGTTGTAGGTTTGTTTGTATATGGGTGGTGTGAGTAGTGTGCGTGTGTTGTGTGAATTTAAGTGTAGTTGTAGGTTTGTTTGTATATGGGTGGTGTGAGTAGTGTGCGTGTGTTGTGTGGACGTGCGTATGTACAAACAGATGTTACAGCTGTACCCAGATGAGAGGCGTAAAAAAAAAAAATTTCAGCACCAAGGTCCGTGTATCGCCCTGCAGGGACACATACTGTACAAACTAGCGCGTTCTAGTGCCCAAGGCTATTCAAGATGACTGGCGCCAGCTAGCAGCTAGGCCTTGCTCACTGTGCTTCTGGCTCGTTTTTTCCGCCCCATCAGTGCCCCTTGTCGCAGAAAAAGATGGACACGGCAACAGCTGCTGCTAGTACTCCCTCCGTTCCACGTCTTTGCAATTTTTTGACTCATATAAACCGTGTGTTTGACCTCTCGTCTTATTCAACTTTTTTAATAAATATTACCACTTTTGTTATGACTTATTACATCACTAAAGATATTGTAATGATGTTTTGTTTGTTTTATAATTTACATAAAAATTTTGAATAACACGCGGCGACAAAAACACGCTTTTATATGAGTCAAAAGAATTATAAAGATTGTGGAACGGAGAGAGTACTACCATAGTACACTACTGTGGCACACGACCAAGAGCGAGTCATTGCGCCTGCCGTGTTGGTACATTCACGTGGGCCTAGTTTAGATTATAAATTTTTATAACTTTGTTACCGTGAAGCATTTTCGTTTGTATTTGATAAATATTATTCAATTATAGGTTAACTCCAGCCACAAGATTAAATCTCGTGAGTTACAACTAATCTGTATAATTAGTTATTTATTTTATTAATATTTAATGCTCTATGCATACATCTAAAAATTGATGTGATAGAGAATGAAAAACTTAGAATTTAGAAGGTAACTAAATGCTGCAAGTGCCCAAGGCGAACCAGCATCTGCGTTCTGCAAGTGCCCAAGGCGAACCAGGAACCAGCATCTGCGTTCTCAGTTCTCACTGTTACCTGGAGTCATCGAGGATCAGCTGCTGCTAGTAGCATAGTACACTACTGTGGCACACGACCAAGAGCGAATTATTGCGCCTGCCGTGTTGGTACATTCACGTGGTGTGAAATGCTGCAAGTGCCCAAGGCGAACCAGCATCTGCGTTCTCAGTTCTCACTGTTACCTGGAGTGATCGAGGATCAGTGTAAATGAGTTGGTTGTACTGTGTTATTTTTTCTTGTCGCCGAGTGTGCAGAGTAGATCCTAGGCATTCGAGTCCTGTTTTGCATAGTTCTATGAAACTGGCCACCTCTTCTAACACACCCGTCTCATAAAATCGATTTACCGACGTGGACATTCTAATTCAACCACCTCGGTAAAATCAAGCCTAGCCCGCTAGCCCACACCAGCCCACCACTATCTCCAATATATAAACGAATCATAAGAACCCTAGACTCACTCCCTCACTCCCCATCCCGCCGCCCCAGCCCCGACTCCCTCACTCCACATCCCACAGCCCCCTCCTTTCCCTCGGCGCCGCTCAACTCCCTCTACCGCTCCACTCCTCATCCCACGAGGAGCGCCGTGCCTCCTCCCCCTCAGCACCACGAGCACCGCCCCTCTCGCTCCGCACCGCGAGCCCCCCTGCCTCTCTCTCTCTCTCACACACACATCCAATAGATCAGACAAGCAATTTATACTAACCAAATTATGTTGTGTCTAAAAATGCAAAAAAAGATTTACCACATCCAATAGATCAGACAAGCATCAATTATAATATGACAAAAGATTTTTATGCCTAAAAGTTTCCTTATTCATTCTATTTTCCAAAATAGAAAATTAAATAAATATATATTTCATCTATTACCTCCTAGAAAGTAATAGATGATTCTAACCGTCCGATCTAATTAAATAAACGGCTCACACAGCAAAGCCTTATTTTATTATATTTTAGGTTGAATTAAAATATTTAAAGCACTTTACGTTAGTCTACAAAACTACAAATCTAGGATAGATCTTGGAGCTAGAGATGTGCCAAACGAGCCCTATAGCAGTGGTACAAGTCAAGGAAATTAATGTGCTGTATATGAGGAGTCAAAGGGCCGTGAGAGCCGGTGAATTATTCACCCGCTAATCCTGAATGCTAAATTCAGTTTGTCAGGTAGTAGTTTTAATGATATATTACGCTTTCCTTCTGTATAGTTTGCCTCGCAAGCCTAACTTCGTCGTCAACACATGTCAAACGAAGAAGCTGGGAGTGAAAACTGAAAAGTATACATGTGTGTTCGAACTATATCGTATGTACTATGTGGTGCATGTTTAAAATGTTGGAGAAATGTCCGACATGTTGAGCTAATCGGTCGCATGGTTCTTCCGGTGGGGTGGGAACAAAAGATAGAAGGGTGGAAATATTAAAATCTTTTGTAATGGCAGGTTTTGGGTAGTTTAGATGCGTGGATCAATGGTTCATCGGGTTGGTTTCCCGCGTCACTGATTATGCTTAATCCACGTCTGTGATGTGGTTTTCCGGGGTGGCTATATGCCTGAAACGTCTGTAGTTGTAGGTACCCTCTCGCGGTGATGCAGTGTGGAGCTGTGAGACCCCATGCAATGCATCTGATCTGATGAGTCGTCGCGCGCGTCTGTTCGAGGCGTACGACGTTTGATTCTCATTGGACCGTCCAAACTGCAACACGTGTGTGGGCTCTGCTGGCCGTGTGGGAGACGCCCCTGCCTTGTAGCAGGAAAGGTGGACGAGCACATGCACCGCGTCCCGCGGGCTGCGGCCGGTCGGGACGAATTATTGAGCCTGCTTGGCAAAGCCTTCAGAACAGGCAGCTTCAAGAACCCTAGTTTACAAAGCCTTCAGAACAGGCTTCTACTGGCCAACAGCTCTCAAAGATGCTGAAGAACTCGTCAAAAGCTGCAAAGGATGCCAGATGTTTGCTAGACAAGCACATGTCCCAGCACACAATCTTATTTGCATTGATATGCCCAACAAAATCATAACATTGATATGCTCAACAAAAATCATAACAGACTTTGGATCACCCTTCACAGCAGCTAAATTCACAAGTTGGGCACAAGACTGTGACATCAACATTGATTACGCATCCGTAGCTCACCCGCAAGCCAATGGTCAGGTAGAAAGAGCTAATGGCCTTATATTAGTCGGACTCAAACCAAGACTATACGAAGAGTTAGAAGACTACGGCGGAAAATGGATAGAAGAACCCGCCTAAAGTCGTCTAGCCCGGATCAGCAGAGCAACCGGGTACTCACCTTTCTTTCGGGTATACGGGTCGAGGCAGTATTACTAGCAGATCTAATCTGGACCTCACCAAGAATAGAACAATACGAGGAGGGAGAAGCGAGAACAAACCCGAAGACTGAAATCAATTGCACAGTAAGAATCTATGATTTTGATTTTGGAACCAATCTCGATTCTCTTTAGATTTTAAATAATCGGAAAAGGGGTAAAAGATGGTTGAAAATTAGGGTTTTTAGAATACACACATTATCACATGTAATCTTAATTTAAACATTCCACCAAACAACATTCACAAGCTATAACCTAAATATGAATTTCAAAGGGATACATGACACAATACTTGATGATTATGCTTAATGATGACATGATCAAAATTCTTAATTGCTTATTAACATCTGGGATGTTACGGTCGTCGGCCGATCAGCGATGTCGGCATGGTCGTTCGGGCACCGACTCCGTCTCGGGCGATCACGCACGGCTCCGGTGGCGTGGAATGGCGACACGAGCGGCTCCGGCGGCCCTCGGGTCCTCCTCCTTACCCTTTCTCCCCTCTCCTTTCTCCCTTTCTCTCGGCTTGGATAGGCGATGAGCGAGGCCACCGGGGGTTCTTTGCGAGGCGATTGAGGAAGGGGCCGGGGCCACCGGTAGGGGATTTTATAGCCCGTCGGCGCCATGGAGGGCAGCGGACGGTGGATCTTGGGGCGAGGAAATTGGACGATGATCGGGGCATCGAGGATAGGATTCGGGCTCGGTGCGTGCTGCGAGTGGTGGCAATCCCAATCTCGAAACCGTGGGGCGGTCAAGGTGGTTGCGGGGTGTCGGGGTCTTTGCGGGTGATGGCGTCGACCATGGCGGTCTTCCAGTATCGAGGAAGGGAGAGGGCACGCAAATTTTGGACGTGGCGACCATCCAGTGCGGGCGAGTGTAAGTGCAATCAAGCTCTAAGTGGGTTTTGGCGTTGATGACCACCGAATTAGGGGACTAATGAGATTTACTGAAGATGACATGTGGATTAAAATATGGAGTTGATGAACGAGGTCCAAAGGTACCAAATCAAGTTAGATGGTGGTGTTTAGGCTCAAGGCGCTTAAATTATTTTATATTTCGAATCTTGAGTTTAGGAAAAGCCGTACTACTAAGAGGGATCCTAGGATTCTCTAAAATTTTGTGGACCAAGTGCTCTAAACATCAAATTCAAACACACAACACAACTCCAAACCCGACCGGCCCGGCACTTCTACACCGATTCACTCTTTCATTTGTCGGGTTGGGCGGCGATCCGCGCTACCGGCGCGGCAGTGCAGCGTCCACGCGGCAATGCCGCGTGTCGATCAGGCAGTGCCACACTTAAATCCTACCGTTGGGTCCGTGGGGTATAAATACCCATTCTACCCCTCCCACAACGGTTACACTGTTCACTTCATCTTCTACCTCGGCGTAAAGCCGGGAACTCACCTCTTGCTCTCTCTCTCACCTCCATTGAAGTTCTTCAAACTCCCACTCAATCTCTCACTTCCCACCTGGGATTCTTGAGGGAAACTTGACTGCAAACTTCGATTGGAGACCGGATCTACTACTTCCCCACTCAAAAAGAGCATTTGGTTCACGTTTGGCCGGAACCCTAGGGTTCTTTACTCTTGGAGCTTGCTCCTAGACGGCTAGGCGTCGCCCTTGAGCTTGCCCCCTTCGTGTGGCAGCCTTGGGAGGTTTGTAACCTCACTCTACAAAGAATACATTACCCCACATCTCTAGGGTTAACTCCCTAGACTTGTGAACGAGGGAAAAAGCAAGCCGGTGGACAAGCTAAGCCTTGTGTGGCAACCTCAACAACGTGGACGTAGCCCGGCTGTGTGTGGCGCGGTGAACCACGGGTCAAATCCTTGTCTCACTTGTTCTCCCTTTACTTTATTGCATATTTGTCTTGTGAGAAAGGGCTTTGACCCGATCTACTTGGTTCTTTGGGTTTTTGCCCGACCTTGGAAGGTTTTACGTGGTATATTTGTGTGCGGGGAACAAGTGGGAACCTTGAGCACCAAACTCCGGCTCGTGGACTAGCTTTTGGGAGTGCGGGTGCGGTTTGATATTGGCGGTGCCGCTCGATCCTGTGGCGTGCACGCGCTACTGGCCGAGAGAAGTGTCTCTCGTCTCTCGCAATGCATGTCTGTTGGTCCGGTTCACGGCGGTCGGTGCTTGCGCGACTTGACGTGGCGATGCAGCGCCTCTTGTGTCTTGACGGCCTACAAAAGTTTTAACGAGGTTAATTTTGGGGTTAAGCCTATTCACCCCCTCTAGGCTTCCATCGGATCCTACAAGTGGTATCGAGCTAGGATACTGTGTACGCGCTTCACCGCGTGAAGTATGGAGGCACGGAGGGATCGAACAAAGGAGGCAAGTCCACCCGTCCCCGTGGAGGAGGTGGAGGCCAAGAGAGCGAGCTTTCTCTCCCAGCGGCCCGGTGAGAGCACCATCAAGGGTGATGCCACCGATGTCGAGAGAAAGACCGCAAGAATAGCAAGGCTTAAAACGCTAGAAGGCAAGAGCGAGAAAAGAAAAAGACTAGAAGAGCAAGCTAGTATCAAACTTGCCGAGAAGCTTCAAAGAAAAGATCAAAGAAAGATGATTCGTGAGGCAAGAGCTGCTAGGAGGGCAGCAAGAGAGAAGAAAAGGCAAGAAGAAGAGGCGGAGTCAAGTGAGCTATCAAGTAGCTCCGGACGATGGAGATGATGATATCTCCTACAACAAGAAGAAGAAGGAAAGCAAGAAGGATGAGGGCAGCGTCAACAACAACAAGTTCGCCGCCATATCCTTTAATTATTCTTCTTACTTGACTAACCGCGATAAGAAGTCTTTTATCAATGTACTGCGGGAAAGTTGCCCGTTTCGATGGGACCAACTATGCTAAGTGGAAGCACTTGATGAGAGCCTATCTTAGCGCCCTTCACCCCGGTCTTTGGGAGGTGTGTGCAAAGTGGATTTCAGCCACCCGGTGAACCCCAAGGAGCCGACGAATGAAGAGCTAGCAACTGCCCACATCAACGGTCAAGCCACAAGCATCCTCCTTAGTGCTCTAGAAGGCAATGAGTACAATAGGGTGATGAATGTCAATGAAGCAAAGAAGATTTGGGACACTCTAGTACTTGCACATGAAGGAGTAGACAAAGTAAGAAAGGCTAAGATTGACTTGTTGAAGGCCAAGCTCAACCGGTTTGTGATCCTTGATGGAGAAGGGGCTCAAGAAATGTTTGACCGGTTAATGGTGCTAGTTGGCAAGATTAGAGGATTTGGAGATGAGGATCTAGATGACCACACCGTTGTCAAGATCATGCTTGAGGCATACACACCTAGGAATGACATAGTGGTCACCTTGATTCGTGACAAGAAAAAGTTTGAGCAATTCACTCCAAATGATGTGCTTGGAAGGCTGCTCACATATGACATGCAAAGAGAGGAAGCAAATGAGAGAAGAAAGCTTGGAGAGTTGCAAGCCAAGCTTGAGGGCATCAAGATCAAGGATGTGGCTCTCAAGGCAACCAAGACAAGCAAGCCAAGCTCCTTCAACAAGATCAAGGGCAGCAAGCAAGCATCAACAAGTCTAGACAAAGAAATGAAGAAGATGCAAGAAAGTATTGATGCAACCTCTTCCTCAAGTGATGATGAAGAGGATGGGGCCGATTACAAGAAGATTGGTGACATGGCCCTATTCATGAAGAAGTATGGGAAGGGGATGAAAGCAAATGGCTACAAGATGGTGCAACGAAGATTTCCAAACAAGAAAAAGAGAACATGCTTCAATTGTGGCAAAGACCGAGCATTTTGTTGCCGATTGTCCTTATGAGAACAAGAACAACAAATACAAGAAGGACAATGGCAAGGATAAGAAGCAAGACTACAAGAGAAAGGGGAGAAGCATGGGTGAAGTTCACATCGGCCATGAGTGGGACTCAACAAAAGAGACAAGTGAAGAGGAAGTCCATGTTGCAACATTTGCTATGCAAGAGACCTCTACACCCAAGCTCTTCGAAAACATGACCGATGATGAGGATGAGGACAATGACTCCACTCATGTTTGTCTTATGGCCAAGCATGAGAAGGTAAAATCCAAACCCAAACCTTCTCCTTCTCTTAGTGATGACTCTAGTGATCTTAGTGAAAGCTCTAGTGAAGATGAATCTAGTGATGATGAAGAATATGTTAGACTCACTAAAAACCTAGATCCCAAAACTAGAGGCTTTCTTGCTCAACTAATGGCGGATTTAGAAAGTACCCAAGCGGAGTTAGCAACTAGAGATAGTCAACTTGATAGACTTGAAAAGCTCTATGTTGATAACAAGGATGCTCTTGTAGCTGAGAGAAGTGAGGTGGCTTCCTTGCAAAAGAGCCTAGCTAATGAGCAAGGAAATCATGCTCTTACTAAGAAGGCTATGGTCACCCTAAATGGGAAATATTGTGATTTGCAAGACAAGCACAAAAAGCTTGAAAATGAACATAGCATTCTTAGTGAGAGCAACTCACATCTCCTAGCCACAAAGGATACCTCTACTCCCTCCACTAGTCAAGGTTGTGGAAAATGTTATAATATTGATATGAATGCTTATGCCACTAACCTTGCCAATATGAAAGCAATGGAGAAAGAGATCACTAGGCTCACTTTGCTATGGTAAGAAAAGAAGGTGAAATCAGCAAGGCAACAGTGAGCAACAAGATTGAGGCTCCCAAAAGGCCCAACTACATTGATGGGAGAAATCCAAGAATCAAGGATGGACTTGGACACAAGCATGGAAACAAAACCAATGGTCGAAAAGATGATCAATGGTGTTGAATGTGTCAAATTCTTGAGCAAAGGCACCGGTAGGTACAGAGAGACCTGCACGAGCGTTGGACACAAGCCAACCCGAGCTGCATCATGCCACACGCGGCGATGTCGCGAGGATGGGCGGCGAGTGCGCGAGGATGGGCGGCAGTGCCGCGAGGACGGCGGCAAAGTGCCGCCCCCAAGAAAAGGGAAGGTCACCTACACTGCCTCGGCTCAGAATAGACCCAAGAAGATGGTCCAAAAGCCTGTGAAGAAGGTCCAAGAAGTAAGAAATCTTGTCTGGGCTATTCCTAAGGGCCACTCCTATCAATCAAAGGCAAAAGCAAGCAAGTTAGACTCAAATCCTTGCTTTGAAGTGAAGGCAAACTTGACAGGGGGAGGTGTTTGCAAAGTACTTGGGCAGTGAAAAGAAACTTTATTGCAACACCTCTATATGGGTTCCCAAAGTTCTTGTGACTAAGGTAAAAGGTCCCAAGAATCTTAGGGGACCTAAACTTGTGAACTAAACTTGTTTTGCAGGCATACTCCTCCGGTGGGTCAAGTTGGGTGTTTGACAGCGGCTGTACAAATCATATGACCGGAGAAAGGAGTATGTTCTCATCATATTCCCAAACCAATGACGCACGTAAAACAACATAAGGTTTGGAAATGATGATGTAAGAAGTGTGATCGGTCTTGGTAACGTTGCTATCACTGGCGAGCATAATATTTCAGATGTTTTGCATGTTGATTCGTTGGGATACAATTTGTTGTCGGTCTCACAATTGTGTGAGAAAGGCTACAATTGTCTCTTTACGGATGTTGGTGTGGAAGTCTTTCGCGGGAAGGATTCCTCTGTTGTCTTCTGAGGCAAACTCAAGAATAAGCTTTACTTAGTTGATTTCAACAAAAGTGAGGCTAAGCTTGATACTGTTTAATGGCAAAATCTAGCATGGGCTGGTTATGGCATCGCCGTCTAGCACATGTTGGCATGAGGAACTTGGCCAAACCTGCAGAGAGACAACCACATCATTGGACTAACAAATGTTGATTTTGATAAAGACGGGATATGTAGACCTTGCCAAGCCGGGAAGCAAGTAGGTGCACCTCACCCACCAAAGAGCGTGATGACCACTACTCAACCATTGGAGTTGATACATATGGATCTCTTTGGACCCGGTGGCCTACCTTAGCATCGGGGGTAACAAATATGGACTTGTTATTGTTGATGACTACTCCCGCTTCACTTGGGTTTTCTTTGTCTTTGATAAGTGTCGGGTACAAGAGAAGGTGAAAACCTTCATCAAGAGGGCACAAAGAGAATTCGATCTCCCCGTCAAGAGAATAAGAAGTGACAATGGGACCGAATTCAAGAACACCCAAGTAGAAGAGTATCTTGATGAAGAGGGCATCAAGCATGAGTTTTCATTTGCATATACCCCTCAACAAAATGGTGTAGTAGAGAGGAAGAACCGCACACTCATAGAGATGGCAAGGACAATGCTTGATGAGTACAAGACTTGGACATCTTTTGGTGTGAAGTCATCAACACCGCTTGTCATGCCATCAACCGCCTCTACTTACACAAGAAACTCAAGAAGACTTCATATGAGCTCTTAACAGGTAACAAACCTAAGGTGTCATACTTTAGGGTGTTCGGGTGCAAGTGTTTCATTCGAACAAAAGGCCCCGAACCTCTAAATTTGCACCTAAAGTTGATGAAGGTTTTCTTCTTGGTTACGAATCAAATGAGCATGCCTATCGTGTTTTCAACCAAACCACCGGTAGGGTTGAAATCACTATAGATGTGACATTTGATGAATCTAATGGCTCTCAAGTAGAGCAAGTTGATCAAAGTGTTGTAGGAAAGGAGGATCCACCTTGTGAGGCAATCAAGCAATTGGCTATCGGTGACATAAGGCCTCAAGAAGATCAAGCTAATGGAGAGGAGGATCCACCCGGTTGTTCTTTGCACAAGATTCCGCCGGACGTACTCGATGACCAAGTGCACAAGACGCTGCTTTGGAAGTGTCGGCGGCGGTGCCGCGCACCTACGCAGCGGCAAGTGATGCGCGCCTTCTACAGCGGCCATCGATCCACCGCATCACTGTTCAACCACTTGATCTTGCTCTAATTCTTGAAGCTAATGATGAATATGATGAAGATCAAGAAGAAAATGCGTAAAGGCGTTGATCACCCACGACTCGACAAACAATTCAACGGGATCACCCCGTTGATAACATCCTTGGGAGTCTTCGAAAGGGAGTTACTACTCGATCTCATCTAGCGCGCTTTACATCAACATTTCTCTTTTGTTTCATCTTTGGAACCGCAGAGAAAGTAGATGATGCTCTCAAGGATCCGGATTATGTGTTGGCCATGCAAGAGAAGCTCAACAACTTCAAAATAAATGAAGTTTGGGAGTTGGTGGAAAGACCCAAGACTAACATCATTGGCACCAAGTGGGTCTTCCGTAACAAGCAAGATGAAGATGGGTTGGTGACAAGAAACAAGGCAAGATTGGTTGCTCAAGGCTTCACTCAAGTAGAGGGCTTGGACTTTGATGAGACGTATGCACCGGAGGCAAGACTAGAAGCAATTCGCATTCTTCTAGCCTTCGCTGCCCATCATGACTTCAAGCTATACCAATAGATGTCAAGAGTGCATTCCTCAATGGCCCACTACAAGAGGAAGTATATGTTGAGCAACCACCCGGTTTTGAAGACCCCAAGTTTCCCAACCACGTCTACAAGCTCCATAAGGCTCTATGGGCTTAAGCAAGCACCTAGAGCATGGTATGAATGCCTTAAGGAATTCTTGCTCAAACAAGACTTTGAGATAGGCAAAGCCGACCCTACTCTCTTCACTCACAAAGTTAGCAATGATATATTTGTATGCCAAATATATGTCGATGACATAATATTTGGTAGCACTAACAATGTGTATGTTGAGCAATTTAGTTGGACTATGACTAAGAGATTCGAGATGTCCATGATGGGTGAGCTAAAGTACTTCCTCGGGTTTCAAGTCAAGCAAATGGAGGAAGGGACATTCATTTGCCAAACCAAGTACACCCATGACATGCTAAAGAAGTTTGATATGGCTAAGACAAAGCCAATCAAAACTCCAATGCCAAGCAATGGACATCTTGATCTTGATGAGGAGGGTCCAGCCGTGGACATGAAGGTATATCGCTCCATGATTGGATCTTTGCTTTACCTTTGTGCATCTAGGCCGGACATAATGCTTAGTGTGTGTATGTGTGCTCGTTTTTTCAAGCCAATCCAAAGGAATGTCACAACGTGGCTATTAAGAGAATCTTGAGATACTTAGTACTCACTCCTAACCTTGGCTTGTGGTATCCCAAGGGTTCCAAGTTCAATCTACTTGGCTATTTGATTTCGACTATGCCGGTTGCAAAGTAGATCGAAAAAGCACTTCAGGGGACATGTCAATTCCTTGGGCGGTCCTTAGTGTCTTGGAGCTCTAAGAAGCAAAATTGTATAGCCCTTTCCACCGCCGAGGCGAGTATGTTGCGGCGGTGCATCTTTGCGCTCAACTACTTTGGATGAAGCAAACCTTAAAAGATTACGGATGTCATTTCACAAAGATACCTCTTCTTTGTGACAACGAGGAGTGCCATCAAACTAGCAAATAACCCCTGTAGCACACTCTAGAACAAAAACACATAGACATCCGTCATCACTTCTTGAGAGACCACGAACTCAAAGGAGATATCGCAATTCGCCATGTGAGCACCGAAAAGCAACTAGCCGATATCTTCACCAAGCCTCTCGATGAGTCAAGGTTTTGTGCTTTGCGTAGTGAGCTAAACATTCTCGATTCTCGTAACTTGGTTTGAATTCCAGCACACATGCAATCTGTTTGAGACACTAGTTCGACATAGGAAAAGCTTGTGAAAACTTTTATATTGTGTTTCAAAAGGATTTCAAATTCTAATCGAAATTCAATGCCATAGTTACGTATTGTTGTTTTGTCCCGGCAATGAATTTTGGTGTCTCTACGTGATCAAGTTTGAGGAGAAATAAGTAAAAAGTGGCAATATATATATGCGGGACCGGGGCTGGCTGCGGCGGTGCCGCGTTCTACGCCGCAGCGGTGCAGCGTGAAACGGCTGGCGTGCCGCGCGTCAGCAGCGGCGATTTAGGCGCTAAAATTTCCGGGTCTTCTTACTCGTCCGAACCGTTTTTGGGCCATTTTTCTTCTTTTCCTTTTCTACCCCCAGCCCAACCGGTTTCTCCTTCTCCTCTCGACCGACGCCCGCACGCGCCCTCTCTTCTTTCTCTCTCTAGCGTGAGACCCGGCGCCGCCCGTCTCTCCTCTGCCGCCTTTGCCTCTGGGCTGCCGCTCTGGATCGCGCCCGCCCCGCGCCCCCACCGGAGTTCTGCTCGTCTCCGGTGGCCGAACTCCCTCTCCTCGAGCTCCGCTCTTCTCTTCCCCTCACTCCACGGAAGGCAACAGCCGGATGGATCCCGAAAGTGATCCCCATGGCAAGAGAAAGATGAGGGTCAAAGGCGCTTGAAAGGAGAGGGCGTGGAAGAAAGAACCCCGAAAGAGGAGCGGTGACAAGCGGAAGTGGAGCAGCTGAAGCTTCGAGGAGCAGCAGCGGCAGCCGGTATGGGTACACCATTGTACCCGGTGTGAACAAGGCACTCGGATCACCCCTTAGTGTTTGATACTTGCCTACATGCGGCAGGTTGAGGGTGTGTTTGAGAGATGACCCCTCGCCAATGATCCTCCTATCCCGGTCGTGAGCTACTTCAAGAAGCAAAGAGAAGTAGCGAGATGCTAGAGCTTACAATGTCTATGCGGATGAGCGCCGGAGGGGATTGATGAGAGGTTTTGGGCAGCATTTCACTCCAATTTCTATCTGACAGTTCTCCTCCACTCCACCAAGAGCAAGATCACAACCATGCATTATATTGATTTTGAGAGGATGGCAGACAAGGAGGAGGATGCCTTCAATGAGGCAATAGAGGCATGTGACAAGTTTGGCCGACGCGATATCATGTCTTTCAAGCATGATTGGAATGAGGAGATCCTCGGCCCGATTTTACGCCACTTACCATGGGGACAGGTCATCGACACCATATTTTGGATGACCGACAAGAGGCACTACGAGTTGATTTTGTCACCTTTTGTCGATACTTGGTTTTGGGACCTGACCACGAGAGTACACGGATATACATGAGATTGACCCCATTGAGGCCAAGACTATCGGGGATTCTTTGGGCAGATCCTGTTTGCTTGGAAAGAGGAAGGGGTTGAAGGACTTCTTCTATGTGATGAACAACCTCTGCAGATGCACCATTGATCCTAAGGATGGGGCAGCCTCTGATGTGAATGGTTATGCTAGAAATCTGATTGCCCATTTCAGGAATGACGAGACATTCAATGTGGGCAAGTTTATTTGGAGAGACGACTAGCCAATGCTATGGATGATGCTAGGAGGAACCTGCCATATGCTCCTTATATTATGTTCATGATTGAGAGGGTCTCGGGAATATCTATCCTAAAATTTTGCTTCCACACCGTCTACAACATAGAGAAGACTCATGGCTTGGATGGTGGGAAGACCGAGGGCGAGAGCTGGACCCTCGCGGGGAGGCACCTCGGTGGCGGGAGAGAGGACTTGGAGGAGCCCTCTAGCTCTAGGCCCGGGGAGACACGGCAAGTCTCGATCCAAGGTGAAGAAGTGGATCAAGGCTATATTTGGGCACTGCACATACGCATCTCAGCAGACCTACGAGTTGCGCAGGGAGGTGAGACAGGCCTTCAAGAGTGTCAGGGAGAAGCAAGGACTCCCAATTCCTCCTTCTATCCCTAGACCACCACAGTACTACCTCCCAGAGCTTTCAGCCACCAGTAGCTCAGATCAGGACTTGTCAGACCTTCTTGGGAGTTTTTCTCGCCGACCCGGCTCGGCGCTCCACTCGTCGCTCCGCCTGAGACCAGCTTGATTATCTCGAGAGAGGAGGACGAGGACACAGCTTCCAGTCGCGAGGACACCAGTGAGGAGTGACTCCGCTCTCTCTTCTTCTCTTTTCTATGATCTTTTTGGTGCTTGACGCCAAAGGGGTAGAAAATTAGAAGAAAGGAGGGGGGTCAAACTTTTTCGACGCCCTGGAGCTGTTTCGAGGATGTTGCAGCGGCTGATCCTTCAGAGTTTAGATCCTTTGAGAGTAGTTTATTAGGTGAGAGCTTGAGAGAAACTCTATTTTATGTAATAATGCCACCTATGACTTGTTACTTCTCAGATTTGGTCGTTTGATTGCTTAAACTCCGTGTTATATAATCACCGCTTGATTAGTGTTCATATCATGTCATATATGATGTGGGTGATGCTCAATACATGTTTTGTGCCGATAGGCGCGGCATTGCCGCACCACTGGCGGTGGCGATCGCCGCGCACAACAAAGGTGAGCAGACACTCCTTTGTGTTCTGATCAATTCACCGTTGTCATATGCATCACGGATATATTTTATGACACTCTGTTGAGCACCCCACAGTAACCATGGATGTAGGGGGAGGCCTTGCACACTTTCTAAATGTATAACTTGACTTTCATGTCAAATTTGAGAATTCAAATCTCACTTATACATTTAGGGGGAGGCCTCACTACACCTAAATAGGTGAAACTGACTTTTCATGTCAATATTGAGAATTCAAGACTCACTCACATATTTAGGGGGAGGTTGCTACATCCTTGGTCCTCGTAATCTAAGTTTGACTTTATATCTTATGTAAGCTCTAATTTGGTTGTCATCAATCACCAAAAAGGGGGAGATTGTAAGTGCAATCAAGCTCTAAGTGGGTTTTGGCGTTGATGACCACCGAATTAGGGGGACTAATGAGATTTCTGAAGATGACATGTAGGGATTAAAATATGGAGTTGATGAACAGGTCCAAAGGCACCAAATCAAGTTAGATGGTGGTGTTTCCGGCTCAAGGCGCTTAAATTATTTTATATTTCGAATCTTGAGTTTAGGAAAAGCCGTACTACTAAGAGGGATCCTAGGATTCTCGGGTACCTGTGGACCAAGTGCTCTAAACATCAAATTCAAACACACAACACAACTCCAAACCTGACCAGCCAGCACTTCTACACTGATTCACTCTTTCGTTCAGTTGGGTTGGCTAGTGCAAGCCATACGGCGCTTTGCGATGCGGCGTCCACGCAGCAGCGATGCGCACAGGTCGAGGCGGCAAATGCCACACTTAAATCCTACCGTTGGGTCCGTGGGGTATAAATACCCATTCTACCCCTCCCACAGCGGTTACACAGTTCACTTCATCTTCTACCTCGGAAAGAAAGCCGGGAACTCACCTCTTGCTCTCTCTCTCACCTCCATTGAAGTTCTTCAAGCTCCCCCACTCAATCTCTCACTTCCCCACGGGATTCTTGAGGGAAACATTTTGCAAACTTCGATTGGAGACCGGATCTACTACTTCCCCCACTCAAAAGAGCATTTGGTTCACGTTTGGCGGGAACCCTAGGGTTCTTTACTCTTGGAGCTTGCTCCTAAACGGCTAGGCGTCGCCCTTGAGCTTGGCCCCTTCGTGTGGTAGCCTTGGGAGGTTTGTAACCTCACTCTACAAAGAAATACATTACCCCACATCTCTAGGGTTAACTCCCTAGACTTGTGAACGAGGGAAAAGCAAGCCGGTGGGCAAGCTAAGCCTTGTGTGGCAACCTCAACAACGTGGACGTAGCCCGGCTTTGTGTGGCGCGGTGAACCACGGGTCAAATCCTTGTCTCACTTGTTCTCCCTTTACTTTATTGCATATTTGTCTTGTGAGGAAGGGCTTTGACCCGATCTACTTGGTTGCCGGGTTTACGCCAGCCTTGGAAGGTTTTTACGTGGTATATTTGTGTGCGGGGAACAAGTGGGAACCTTGAGCACCAAACTCCGGCTCGTGGACTAGCTTTTGGGAGTGCTCGGTTCGGTGTCTGTGCGGTGCCGCTACCGATCCCTGGCCGATGCAGCGCTGGCCGAAGAGATGTCTCTACGTCTCTGCAATGCATGTTGTTGGTCCGGTTCCGCGGCGGATGCGCGACAGCTAGCGGCGGTGCGCGCCTCTTGTCTTGGGTCTACGAAGTTTTGCACGGTCAATTTTGGGGTTAAGCCTATTCACCCCCTCTAGGCTTCCATCGGATCCCTACGGCCCGGGGGCGAGGCGGCGTGGCTACGGACGGTGAGGATGGGTAGGGTCGACCTCGGATGCGCTCCGCTCGGTGCAGCTCGGTGCCGCGCGACAAAGCAAAGGGGAGGGGGGGGGGGGATGACAAAGGGGGCCCCGTCATCGGCGGGCGAGTGGAGAGCGGACGGGGCCACCGGCAGCCTTGGCGGATGAGCGGTGACGACGGACACTTTGTCGACTCTTCACCTGATGAGGGTGAAAAGGATGGGCGGCGTTGCGGGATGGGCGGTAGGCGCCTTGCAGGCTGCTGGGCTTAACTTGCGAGCCGGGTGAGCCGGGCCATCCGGCTGGGCCGCTTGTTCACGGGAGCGGGCGGGCGAGCTGACCGGCGGGATTGGGCCACCTGGCCGGCCTTGGGTCAAGCTAAGGAGCTCGGGCCGATTGGCCTTCTTCTTTTTTTCCTTTCTTCTCTAGGTCTTTCCATTTCTTATTTCCATTTCTATCCTACACCATGGGCAGCATCTATATGCATATACAGGTGTTGCCAACATGCATACACCCTATTGGGGTCCACTAGGGGGTCAACTAGGGGTTTAGGGTCCAAGCCGATGGTTGGCAACACATACAATGTCAATTTATTAATTAAATGTTAACAATTGTTATTTAGTTTTATTATCATCACAAGAAATCATAAGACCCAAAACATACCTTGATTAAAATGCAATGCTTAATCATGCTACTTAGGATCTACTGGTGCATCTAGGTAGGGTTTCCTAGCATGTTCACACACCTAGCATGGGTTTGTTTGCAAAAAATTTTGAGAGTTGTGATTTTTGGTGTTTGAGATTTTCAGTGATGTTACGGCCCGGTGGAACCGAGCTGGGTTTCACCCAGATTCTAAGTTAGCGGACACAGGCCACTATTGGCACACGCAACGGGGACACCAACGGCACAGGCACCAAGACTGCCACAGCCTCCAAACCACCACAACGTTGACTTGCGCCGGCCGCCTGCACCCCGGTCGCCAGATCTTGGACGTCGTATAATGGCCGGGAAGAGGGCCAGCCAGGGCCGGCCTGAGCCACCAGACACCGGCAGGCGCTGGCCCCAGCGTGTTGACAAGACTACTGTATTATTAATTACTACTCTGATTGATTAGGTAGTAGTACTCATATATACTCCATTCCTATCCTCTGTATCTGCACCAGACATCGAGCTCATCAGGAACCCCTCTCTCGTTGAGGAGGCTAGCAACATACATGGCCATGGCGGCCTTCCAGCTTCACAATAATCCTCCATTGTCTTCAGCTACAGCTGTGCTATGTCGCCTTTCTTACGTCCTGCTCCTGTTATGCTTGCTGCTCTCTTGTTCCCACCCCATATCCTGCACTTGCTCCGGCTCCCAACCGGATCCTTCGAGCAACCTCACCGTTAGCGGCGCCTTCGACCAACTGCCCGGCTACCTGTTCCTCACCAACATGAGTACCTGCAGAACAAATTGGGAGAGGGTGGATTGCCGTGGCCTAGGCTCCTACATGAAGACCAACTATCCGGCCTTCGACCTGTCCCAGAAAGGATGGTTCTTCGTCCGTCAACATATTGTTCTTCTCCAAAATTACGTGGACTACGATATACCTCTTGAAGCGTCCTTCAGCGTCGTCTTCACCATGAGCATCTACCAGCCAAACAACCAGATGAAGGCAGCAAATGGCGGCAGCCAGCTGGTGTTTGCCATCGAGGCTTTGTACAGGCCATTCGACACGTGGGGCATTTTCACCCCACCCAATTGGCAGGTACTTGGCCCCTCCAGCTCCCCCAATCCCACGTCCACCATCGACAGTGCTGGTGGCCACCTCACCGCTGAGATCGGTACAGCCCGATATAACGGGACGTCGCTGTATCTTGGCGACATCATCTGGGTACAAATTGGCATAGATCCACCAGGCAACTCCTCTGTGGCAATGGCAAGCAAGTACAGCGTGTGGATTGACTATGATCACATCAGCCACCGCATGTCGGTCTACGCTGACGCCGGTGAAGATGTACCAAAGCCTGCAAACGCGATAGCCAGCAAGAACCTCACCATCAGAGCGCGGTACGCACTGCTAGGCCTTTTCTCCTCCATGGGGCAGCTCCTACACATTGACACATCAAACTCGACAGTCCACGGGTTCCATGGGGCAGGTTATTCAAGTGCACTAGTGATACTGCAAATCAAGACGAACGTCCAAGACGTCGTACTGCCCCTCTGTCATCGGATCGGTGGTTGTGACGGCCATCACGACTGCCGCCCTTGTGTTCTTGTACCTCAACTCCAAGTACAGGAGGTGGAAGAAGGAGCAGGATGAGCTGACCAAGATCATGCAGGGCATCCCCGGGGTGCCAGCCCACGTCGACTTCACTGAGATAAAGAAGGCCACCAAGAACTTCCATGAGACGACCAAGCTTGGCAAGGGAGGGTTCGGAGCTGTGTACCGATGCAACCTTCCTCCTGCTGTGGCTTCTAGGAGTCGTAGGACGGGGCGGCGAGGAGCCGTGGACGTGGCTGTCAAGAAGTTCACGCGTGAAGTCGAGGACCACCGCTGTAGTGACTTCATCGCAGAGGTCAGCATCATCAACCGTCTGCGACACAAGAACATTGTTCCACTTGTTGGTGAGTACTTGCCTATCAAGGCGTGCTGCCCATCCTTTGTTCTGTTTCTTTTCAAGATAGACCTTAGTACAATAAAAAGAGCATACTACGTAGTAGTATTATTATATATGTATTCTTGAATGAGTGAGTAGTACTACATAGCAGTACTTAGTGCACAAAATTTTCAGGCTGGTCCTACAACAAAGGTGAGGCACTCCTCGTCTACGAGTACATGACCAACGCCAGCCTGGACCAGCATCTCTTCCAGAACGGCAGCGCACAGCAGCAGCAAGAAGATGGAGACACGTCTCTCCGGCAATGGCACACCCGCTACGGCATCGCCAGAGACATCGCCACAGGCCTGCACTACGTCCACCACGAGCATGAGCCCATGGTGCTGCACCGCGACATCAAGGCCAGCAACATCATGCTCGACTCCGACTTCCATGCCCGGCTCGGCGATTTCGGCATCGCCTGCACCGTCGCTGTCAACAGGAGCTCCGTCACGGGCATCGCCGGCACGTGGGGCTACATAGCGCCGGACTACGCTATGAGCTACAAGGCCACGCGCCAGACTGACATCTACGCGTTCGGGGTGCTCGTCCTCGAGATTGTCACAGGAAAGAAGAACGGGGACTTCCCACTCCCACATGACGATGATGAAGGTGAACACATCACTGACTGGATCTGGCGTCTCCACGGGGAGGGGAAGCTGCTCGACGCCGTCGATGATAGCGTACTTGGTGTTGCCGCCGGTTGTGGTGGTGATCGGCACGACGACGGGATCGCTGACGAGGCCAGACGTCTGCTGCTGCTTGGATTGGCCTGCACCGACCCTAACCCGTTGGATCGTCCCAGCATGGCTCAAGTGCTGCAGGTCATCACCAAGGTTATGCCGCCACCGGACGTGCCACCTGAGAAGCCGGCGTTCGTGTGGCCGCCCCGAGACTGGCGTTCACGCAACTCTGTGTATAGCACGGCCTGGAGCGACTGGGACCGGGACCTCGACGGGAGCTTGGCAAGCACGGTGGAGCTGGCGCAGGTCACGATGGAGCAGCCGTCTGCAGCCGTCGCTGCCCATGAAGGATAAATATACATATTTGCAGGTAATAAATAATAAATATATTCATATCCTTAGATATCTTTTGGAAGAGTTGTTAAGTATATTGCGCGGGCTAGAGTGTGTTAGTTAAAATCATTACAGTAGCTAAGTACATTAGAGTTGTTAAATAAGAAGCGGTTGTTTGAAAAATTCTAGTAATGTTGACTTTGCTTATGTGTATACGATGTATTCTGAGTAAAACGTCCGGGTGTACGTGGTATCTTATTGTTATTCATAAGTTGAAGCTGTGAACCAAGAGGTGTGGGGAAAAAATGGGTAAAGAAGTGATTGTTTGTTACGGGGTTGGTAATGTTTAGAGGATCTGGTATTGTTCTATGGAGGGTTTGATACTATTCACAGGATCCTTTACTGTTCACATGATCCATATTGTTCCTTATCAGGTTTCGTACAATTTACTGGATATTGTTTTTTAATGGGTTGGTACTGTTCAAGGATCCGTTACTGTTCGAGCAACTGTGTTTGTCTCAGTGTGCCCAGAGCATTGACATGTGCTGGACCGGACCGTTTGGTTTACACGCAAACTATAGAATAATTAGATCAGATTCTCTAGATAGAACTTGTGCCAAATTGATGATTCTGCAACACCTTGCTAAAAAGGTAGGACAGAAGGTTGAGATGAAAAAACAAGAATAGGCGAAATTAGCTTTAGTTGCAATAAACAGATTGCACGTACGCTCAATCAGAACTAACAGGATCTCAAAAGGCGGTTATTGTGCACAATCACAGCCTATATCAGAGCACATCAAAGCTGTTTGGCCTTTTGGTTGGCGCAACTCAGCATAGCCATTGACGACTATATAGAGACGTGGCTCAGCAGAGCTGCAGCAGCACCCATGGAGCCGTGCTCCATGCGAGGCAGACAGCAGCAGGCTGAACTATAGGCTTACTGATCGCCAGTGAGGTGCCATTGCCCGTTGATCTACAAAAGACTAGGAATCTTGCTTCACGAGGAATTTAAGACTTTGTTTGGTTTAGGGACTTTTTTGGGTTGGGACTAAAAAAATCTCTTTTAGCCCATGAGGAAAAGGGACTTTTTAGGACTAAAAAGAACATTTTGAACTAAAATGTAGAAGACCCTGTTAGAGAGTCTTTTTGGGACTAAAATGTAAAGGAACTGCACTCGTCTCACCATGTCTCGAGATTGACGAAGTCACCACCGGTGTCTCGCTGTCGATGAGAATATTGCCTATCATTGAAAGGACAACCCCATTATTCCTGAAATATTTGCTCCCATGGAGAGTCAAACCCAGGACCCCAGGTTGAACAATTTTATTTGTCACAACACATATCGGCTACCGGCAGGTATCACATGTAGTGGGCAACTACTACTACATGAAAAGACTAGAGGGGATCATTTTTTTCAAAAGAAATCTAGGCATCATCACTGTATCATGGATGGATGGGAGCGCTAGCATCAGCGACAATCTCAGAGGAGCATTTGGTATAGCACCAGCATTGTAGCCAATAACATGATCCGTCAATGTTTGCCGTGTTTTCGTCTGTGCATACAAAATAGCAGTCGAGGCTGTAAGCACATATCCCTTTATAAGCGCCGCTCAGGTGCTTGCACGTTTGTTCCGCAACGGACGCCGACTCTGCAGGCATGTAGGCATGAACATATGTGCAACCACGTCGTTACTTAGCCAAAAGATTAATCAGACGTACCGGAGGTGGCCACCATGATGAGCAGGAGGACGACAGTGGCGGCAGCAGAGAAATTCTTTCGTGAATCATGCGCCATTGGAAAGCTTGTATACGTTGAAGAAGAATGAGTGATCGAGCAGGTTGGTCGAGTTTTGATCGAAGAAGTTTGGATAGAATCATACATATATACCACACACAAAACTACCACTACCAGACGGGCAGATCCATCGGAGTTGCCAAGATGCTAGGAGAGCAATAGAAAACGGGATTCTGCCAACCTGTATGAATCTATGATCCTCCGTCAGGCCGGGCGGCATCTTGTTCTCTTACAGGTAATTAAAAGCACAGCACGGGGGATCCCCCTATAGTGTTTTCCGCTGCAGAAGCTAGAAGATCGTCCCTTCTTCGTGAGTCTGTATATAGAATTAAGATTGGTTCAGGCACAACTCAAGTTGAGGTACACGAAGGACAAGAAAAAATGAAAAAAGGAGACGGACCATAAGAGAAGTAGGAATCAACGAGGCTCCGACTCCAATAGGAATTGCTACCTCAGTCTCTTCCAAGCACAAAATCCGTACAGTTAAGGACAATGTATAACTGGAAATAAAGCCATTAGCAATGAACATAAACGATGTTAGTGTGTCCAATAGTAAAATGGGAATGCTATGGAAACTAGCCTGCTGTGAAAACCCGTGCAAACCACAATAAAAAAAGTCGTCTAAATTCACCCAAAAATCACACATGTAGATGATATGATAATACCCAACATTGTCAAATATCTTTTCTAATCTCGACTTCGTTTGTGAGATATAAAAATAACAAATTTGAAATTTGAAATTTTTATTTTTATATCTCACAAAAATAAGTTGAGTTTGGGTAAGATATTTACAAGGTTGTGTATCATCATATCATCTACATGTGTGATTTTTTTTTTTCGTGGTTTGCATGGGTTATTAGAGCAAAAGTTGGTTTCCATACCATACGTTGCCTAGGAAAATATACCTAAAAGATATGTAATCGACACTAATGACCCCACATAGTACATACAACAATATACCTAAAAGAAATTGAATTCTACACTAATGATGCCACATACTACTACTACAACAAGAAGATAGTCTTTTTTGTCTCAAGCTAGTCCGGGTAGGCAAACAATATAAAAAAAAAAAAATAAATAAAAAAATGTTATCTACACATGCATGTTAACTAGTAATAAAAATGCGGCAATCAAGCTACGACGAAATGCTAAATAAAATAATGATATATATCTTCGTTCTACGCATGCATGTTAACTAGTAATACTAGTCTATCAACCCGTGCTCCTGCACGGGTTAAAATGTTAGGAGACACTAACTAATAAAAAATGCTATATTATTTTTTTTTCTATTTACTAATGTTCTAAAATTATAGCTATAATAGATACTCTCGAATATTCATTTTTATGTACTTTTCATCTTTATCCTTCAGTTTTTCTTTATCTAACACCTCTGTTTATCTTTTATATATATTTAGTTTAAACATTTGTTTAAACTATGATCATGGATTTAGCTACAATCCATATTTTGACAACATGAACCAATTTGAGATTATTAGTTGCTCAAATACGATGACTATTATATTTACAATGGTGATTATAGTATACCAATTTGGTGGCAAAATGATTAAGGTTTTTTTGTTAGAATTTTAGGATCTAATATCTACTAGTTTCATGTGTAATTTCAGAAATAAATTTTCAAGCAAGTTGAAACAGAAACTTAAAGTATGTAAACCACTATCACTTTATGTGATACCTAAAAATCTATTTTTAACTTTCAGTAATTTATCACGTGTTAATTTGAAATAGTAATGCTCATTGTTGTGCTTATTCCGGATTTCA
This sequence comes from Hyparrhenia diplandra, assembly GCA_015847255.1. Taxonomy (NCBI): domain Eukaryota; kingdom Viridiplantae; phylum Streptophyta; class Magnoliopsida; order Poales; family Poaceae; genus Hyparrhenia; species Hyparrhenia diplandra. Next base: position 2,273,589 of record JADLZK010012337.1, read on the forward strand.
TATTTTATTTTGTTGAAAGAACATTCTAGGTCACAGGCTACCTAGTGGCATAAATAGTTGTTTCAGTATGGATCTTGGCACCCAAGATTTCGAATTTATTATCTTTGTATTAATATTTTTTATTACTAATATTCATATATAATATTATGTTGTAATCGAATTGTTTAAACTTTTTTGAGATAATAACTTGCAAAGTTTATTATGATGAGTATTAATTAATACAACCTATTTTTGTACTGTTTATGAGCTTATAAAATAATTATTTATCCTAATATATAAGTATTTCCTTGGTCGACAAACTGTGGAACATAATATTCACAAAAGTGTACATTTCAGATAGCTTTGTGCATATATTGTACTTATGGATATTGAATTATTTTTTTCATAAAAGTAGATATTAGCATTTACATGTAGATTTGAGATTTTTTGTTATTTGTTTTGTAATTGTTAAGATGGATAATTTAGGTACAAATTATATACGCATATATTATGTTACATTATCTCTTGTAATTTCCATACATAGTTAATTCAAATGCAAACTTTGGGCTCAAAGCAATATCTTTCATAATGATAGAGGTGGACAATTTATAAAATTTTATATTATGGAATCAGTTAGTTATCTTTTATAATTATAAACTAAGCTAATGTAATGAAGTCAAGGTCTTTGATAAAGGATTACATCGAAACTTATTTGTTCAAAGTAATCCAAGACTTTTGCTTTCATTTTTCTTAATACTTCTGTGCTTCTCTTACCTGAAGTTTTAATGACCATACATACAGAAAAAATATAAATTAAGTACTCGAAAGAAGAAAAACTAAATTGTAACTATAGTAAATTTTAGTATATTTTTGGAAACAAATTAAATTGTAATTATGGGATGTAGCAACATGGACACACCTTTAGTCTGCAGCTGTAGCTGGTGTCAGCATTGATGTAGACTCCTGGATGTAGGAATCGAGGCTCGGTGGCTTGCATGTTCGCATCTGTCCCTCACGATATAACCGCATGTCTTGCATGTAGTCGCCTGAGAATGGCCTACGTGTGTGCCGGTCGTGCCTCCGTAGAGTGCTCAGCCAGCTTTGGGTCCTCTACGCGCTCTGTGCGCGTCCAACGGCCCCTCCTATCATCACTTGACGGCCATGTCCGGCACTGGTAAGCCAGAGATTATAGGGGATGTATTGAATTGTTCATGTCACGATCTCCCGATTGTCTAACTGTTGCGCCCAACTAATCTCGTCTAGAACTGTTACAGTGACCAATATACATGCTGCGGAGGAAAGACCGGAGAAGATAATTACTAGATTAGTTTTCTCACACACCATGGAGGATGACGTGCGTAAGACCATGGCCCTCCCTTGATCTCATGGTCCCAATCGTCCAGCTCCTGGTCTTGATGCAGATGAGTTGCGAGGCCGCCGCTCCTCTCCATGGAACAACGCTGATGGGTGCCTTCCTCCTTGGTGTTGAAGAATCCATGTGCCACCACGGACGGATTATTCGGTAAAACCATTTTAGCGATTTGGTAACAATTTGTAAAAATTGCACTGTAATTCTGTAATTCATTATAGATGACATAGCTTCATTGAAATATTAAGTTAAAAACAATCACAAATTACAATATATATAATTCAAAATACATGTACAAACGAGAGTATACTACTTATCTAGATTTACTACCGGATGATTTTTTGAGGTCCATGAATATCATCTCCATCTACCTCAAAGAACATATCCCGCTCAACACCAATAGAGATGCATGCTTCTAGAAAAGAGATACAATATGCTGTGTCTCTGCTTCTCTTCGTGGCTGCACAAATATTAAAAAATACAATGCCAAATAATTAAATAAATTTCCCTAGTGGACATTGAACTAAATCTCATGTGAGATCTATAACTCCTATAAAGGAGAAGCCCACTAGTGGAATTCTCTGAGCACATGCCACATAGGCAATCCTTCAGTTTTTTCAGTTTTTGTTTCAGTTCATGGTTATGCCCGTCGCCGGCCGTTGACCTTCACTCGTGGAACTATCGATATGCGCATGCCCACCTGTCCGCTCCTACCCCACCCACTTCCTCTTCTCCACAGCCACCCACGGTTGCCACCGAATTAATGCCTTTGCTGCTCCATCAATGGTCGCTGCGAGTGCTCAGAATTGGAACAGACAACTGCGCCTCCACCCCGGGCCAAAACGGATCGAAGCGTCATGCATTGGTGCCTATAAAAACAGATTGTTTCTCTCCAGCGTCCAGCATCTCCCGGTCGCATCTCGTGGCGTGGAGTCAGGCGGATGGAGTTGCGCCGCGCTGCTGGTCGGCGGCGTCGGGTGGACGGAGTTGCGCCGCGCTGGTGGCCAGCGGCGTCAAGCAGTTGACCAGCCGGTGAAGAGGCGGCGTTTGCCAGCCGGTGGGCGGCGGCGAATCGCGGGTCACTCGCTGCGGTTAGCGGTCGGCGTCGAGCAGGGACTTTGCTGCGGGCGGGCAGCGATGGTAGCGCAGCTTCTCGCCGGGCGAGCGGTGCGCGGTCTCGCAAAGAGCTTCGCTATGGGTGGCGCTCTCGTAGACAAAATAGAGGCGCAACGAGGTGCTCAGACTGAGACATGATTGTGTGTCCACCTGGTGTCGATCGATGCTGATAGGAACCGAAATGATCTCGGTACGAAGGTGGCCCGATCTTCACGGCAGTAGGTCGTCGAACAAGATAACTTGATAATATGGCAGCAGGGATGACTTTGTAGAAGATGGCAATGGAGATAACTTGCTGTAGAACAGCGGGTAAATAGCTTTATACCTGGCCAAGGTTGGATGCGACCAAGCGACGGGGAGAGAGGCCGAAACCGCGAAGACTTCGACTCGATCTCCAAACGACCGCCAGAACCACAATTCGAGCTAATCCACACAATACGGGCGCAGCCGAACGGAAGCCGTAGAGCACAAAGTAGTGGATCCCAGAGGAATCTCTTCACAAGTCCAAGAAGAACAAGGAAGAATAAGGGTGAGTAAGCACTCGGCAGCTCGGCTGCAAACAAAATCACTTGGATTATCTTAATTCATCAATATCTCCAATAGCTTACACATAGGGGGTATTTATACAAGGAATAGGTCTCTAAGGTAGATGTGAACTGAAGGAGCCGCGTTGGAAGGTGGAAGACCAACTGGCTAAAGCATTCACGAAGTGGTCTTCAGTTCCCGCGCGTCCTTTGGGCTTCTGTGTAGTCTTCAATGTTTCGATCATAACTCCTCCTAGGAACCTTCAAATGGAGTGGGGTTGGATGGGTTGGAAAGCTGACTCGATAAGCTTTCACGCCATGTATGGTATGCTTCATGAAACGGCGTAGAATGGTACAGATTCACATGAACATTTCGACTTCATGCAGACTGTCGACCTTCTGACCAGTCGACACTGAAACTGGTAGGAAGACATGGAGAAGTATCCACTCTGGTCAGGGCAGGCACCATTGGAAACTAGACTTCCATATCTTTCCATCAAGTGCTTATTCATCTTCATATCTTTTGGGAAACAAAAGTTATGACAATTTCTTCCAGACGGTTCTGTTTTTTTGCTGGACTGACTCAGACGTGAATCTTCTCTCTGGTTTCTTCTTGATATGTCCTATCACCTCCCTTTGTAAACCTGAGCATAAAAACATGTACGACTTAGGTAGCACAAAGTTTTCATTAATGTTTAATTGAAACTCATAAAGTAGCGCGTGCACCTTTTGTTCTATCTTCTTAGCTTGGCGACACATGATTGGTCTAGAAGGGGTCGGTGACGACGTCGGAGAGGTCAGTGTGGTCGCCATGGTTGGCGTGGTCATATCATCCTCCCTCCCTTGAAAAGGAGTCATCCTCGACTCTAACACTTCTTGTTCAAATAAATGTGTGAGGAATTTGACTTGTAGTGTTGTGATAATATCACGAGCGGCTTCATCTTCCATCATCACAGCAAGGTGTTTGAATCTATAATCATATAAACCAAGTAGTAGCCTTGTAGGTGGAAACCTAAAAGATCTGAAATTAAGTATAGCTTTCACCTTGCATCGATGCTTAGAACTATGAGTGAGTGTTGATTGCCTTGGCATGGTCACATCATCCGCCCTCCCTTGAAGCAAAGTCGTCCACGACTTTTGTTTGCTTAAAAACAGCGTAGACAAAACAGAGGGTGGATGTGCATGATAATAAGCTTTCATTTTTCTTTTGTCCATTTGTTCCATTACAATTCATATTCACATTATTAGCTTTTCCATATTTGAAACATTCTCTCAACGTTGGCCAACTTGCAAATAATTTAGATGTTGGAAGCACAAAAAATTCTTTCAAGCCAAGCATTTGATTCATGTTATCATGTTTCATCTTCGCAATTTCAAACTTTTCATCAAATCGATGCTGTGCATTCATGTCGTTCAAAAATTATTAGTATATGAAGTTTTAGAATAAACTTTCAAAGCACAAAGACTCTTATCAAAATAAAATTCAGAACTTGTATCAACATGAGATGCAATGAAATCAGCACATAGGTTTTGATTATGTTCTATTGCTGAAACAAGTAATATGATGAGTATCTTGTTCTATATTACCAAAATTGTTTCCATGCCAAGTATCAGATATATACGTGTAAAGTATCGTGCATATGAACCATATTAAACCATAGAAAAGATCATGTATAACTAAACATTGGTTTTAGCATGCCAAATTTCAGCAAAGGTGTGTTCTTGTGACACTATCAAATCAGCACAAGTATTATAGTCGATCCATTTCGAAACATGTGTTTTATCACAATTACTTACCACTACATTTTGTAAATTCAGATCTGACTTACCTTCATCACCATTCAGACTTTGTGGCGAGTGCAAGTATCATGGATGGCACTTCTGAAATCTTACCACTTTCCTCATCACGGTTCATGTCGGTGGCAGCAAACAATTGGTTCGGAGGAATGACAACCGTCTCACTTTTTTTCTCAACAAGTGTGGAGTTGCCTTGAGCATCCATCTCTTCCTTAGTCTCCTTACAAACCTGCACATTTGGGATGAAAACACTAGAGATAGAGAGATGAGAGTGTTAGTTTCAAAAAATATCTTCACATGACTTGCATTCTATCTCTCGATTTTTCAGCGGTGTATCTCTCATGCTCACATTGCTGGCTCTCTCAAGGTTCAAGTAGGTGGAATCACTAAACTCACTTTTGTTTTTCACTCTCTTGTTTGGCTATGCAGCCCTCATCCTCACATGGGTTTGGATGCACAATCACTTGACATCTTGTGAAGCAACATACACATATGTGTCATACTTCGCCCTGCTCTCTAATGGCATTGGGGCAGCAAATGTTGCAAAAAAGAATAAAGAGTTGAAGCCTCCTCAAAGGCTATTGAGCTTGAGTCACTTGAATGGACAGCACTTGCATTATGATAGCCTTGAATTTGAACCTTATGTGGCATGTCGGACAAAGAAATTTCAGCATCGTTGTCCATGATCATCAATTGAACATCTTCTTCATCAAAGATTGGGGGCTGGTCGTAATTAACCACATCTTCTTCATCACAATCCTGCGTCACACAAGAAACACAGCTATAAGAAGAGAATATGATGTTAGAAGTTAATAATTCCTCACAAGATTCATCCTCTTTTTTCACTCAGTTCGGCATTGGGTACACTCAATTCTTTTGAATCCCTCATCCTATCCATCATGACTAATCCCCCTCTTTTTCTGGTTTTTGGGTTCTTTGAGGCTGTGGGGTTTTATGTGGCTGTGGAAACTCTCCCTCATTATTTTTGTGGATCACTCTTAAGTGTTTCTCACTCTCTCGCTGAATTTTTCTTGATGGGCTACATCGTTGTGGAGCTCGGCGATGCGGTGTAGGAAGACGTTCATCGAAAATTCTCTCCATGGCCTCCACAAAAGTGTTTTCAAAATCACTACTACAGGATTTATTTTCCGTGGCGGTTATTGTAACCGCAACCAACAAAAGGTTACGGTTAATCGGCCGATTAACCGTTTTGCTTATTTGGTCCATAACGGTTAATAGCATTAACCGTGGTGGTTTTTACAATAACCGCCACGGTTAATGTACATTAACCGTTGCGGTTATGTAAAACGCAGGGTTAATGCCATTAGCCATTGCGGTTTTCCTTAAATAACCACAATGGTTAATGGTATTAACCATTGCGGTTTTTCTTAAATAACCGCAACGGTTAATAATTTCAGAATAATAAAAAAAATAATCAAAAAAATATTACAAAATTATAAATGATGGAACACCATAGAAAATACAATAATAAAAATAAGAGAATTTAGACAAATCTTGAACATGCATCACATTTGGACATTCAAATCGCATGTTTCGATCAAACACTTGAGATTATAGTTCAAGAGGTACAACAACACATGAGTTTTTAATACAAGTTACAAACACACCTCGGATCGATCACGATTCTAAAGTTTAAGTTACAAATATCTAGCTGCCATCACAAACACACCTCGAGTGTCAACATCTAAAAAAAGGGCCACCCCACTCATAGTCGGTTATGTTCAACTTGTTGCTCCGGTCAGCGTAGTTGCCATAAGTCGTCGTCTAAAGCATACGGGCTCGCCTCATCGAAGAAGTTCCCTTTAGGTAGCATAATGTCGCGTGTGAAGGCCCTACGGATCTCGGAGACAAATTTCTTGAACTTTGGGTCCCGGTCGGCGGGTTTCCACCACCATTCATTATTTGCGGCTCTCTTCTTCGACTCATGCCGGGTGCTACGATGCGCGTCACAAGTCTTGAGGGCCGCACAAGCATAGAAACCACACGGCGGTGATCTTATGTCCTGCTTAGCGCACTACATGCATGATATATGTACCACAAAATTGTTAGACCATTTCAAGAGCATTCAATATGGCCAAATAGACACGAGTAATGCTACATACCGGGAACTCTCGCCGGATCTTCAGTTCACTCGTGTGGTCCCTTTTCCGTTCCTTGGATCTCCGATCGTAGCGATCGGGATCGGCCAAGTATTCCTTGTAAGCTCGTATGAAATCCAAGAGTGTCAACAACTATGTATGTTAAACTTAATATGTACCTTGTGTGTATGAAAGAATACAAGTGTCGTGACTTACAATTGCGAGCCTTTTCAAAATGTCTATAGAGTCACGGAGGTGTGTGTCTTCCAAGGAGTCCATCCTTCCCAGGCAACTCCATCACGAGGCTTGATTATCCAAGTAACCCGGTGGGGCGTCATTGTTGTTGTAAATACACCGTCCAAGCTACACCATTATATTCGATCAGACATAGATTTCAGGTGCTGGAAAAATAAAAGTATCGAATAATTAACCTAATAGCCCTTTGACTTACTTGAATTGATGGGCCGCAAAGAGAGTCCCATTTTTGACGACCTTCTTCATGCACTTGCAGATGTACTTTGCTACCCTTGTAACGTTCTCTTTGATTCTGTCCAACTTGTATTTCATTTTTTCCCTATTGTCGACCAAATTCACAAGGTCGGGGTGATCGTTGTTTATCCAAGGGCCAAGAAGTTCCTTATTGCTTATAACAGCTGGACATATGTACACCATGTTATCTCCCTTCTCTCAGGATACATGTGCTTGCATCCTGTAAAACACATGTCGTCGAGTCATTATAGGAGTGCTACAATTGGTGGTGTCGCAGCGGGTAATGCATAAATAAACTCACAGAGGGGCATAGAGTGTGACAATGGAGATGTCAAGTTCCTTGCGCCGTAGCAACCGCCACATTTCCGCGAAGCTTATGGGTAGTATGTCACCATCGTCCAAGTAAAAGAGCTCTTTGGCCATCTTGAAAGTGAAGCTCTTCACCTAAACTTACAACATTCCTCATATAATCTGTGGAACCTCCGAGTCTCCCACTCCTCATCATCTAGGAGTATGCCCTTGGGCAACATGAACGTGCCATAATCGAAATAGTTTGGGCGATGCGTGTTGAACAATGATCTGGCGGCGGTGGTGAATATCTATCGTATGAGATGTACGTTAGCATCACATCTACGTACCCGATACATAATATGTTGGGCTAAGTTTGGTTGAGATTAGCATACATATACGTACCTATGGATCCTCACGCCCCCGGGTTAGTCTTTGCCCGGCCGATTCGTCGTTTCCTTTCTCCGCTATCTCCGCCATGTCGTAATCTCGACACCATTCGTTGGTCAAAGCGATGACTTCCTCATCTTCTTTTGATAGCTTCTTCTTATTTGGGGGCACGTTGCACGTCATCGCTCATTTGACCGCTATGAGCCGGTGTTGACAAACCTATATTGAGGTTAGGCGTTAGTCCAGCTCATCCCGGCCTTAGAGTACAACTCAACCATGTATTTTTGTGCTCTACCGGTCAAATTCTCTTCGAAACCTCCACATCCGGTGGTCGCTTATACGACGTGGGAGGACGGCGATCCTCCTTGTCACCATGAGGAGGAGTTCTCTCGCTTTGTCTTTGTGACAAGGTGTGTCGTTGCCGCCTTCATCTACTATGTTGTCCGTGTCGGGAGGCAGGTTATCACTAGGACTTCGCCACCTAGGCCATCATCATTGTCCGTTGTTATCATCGGCAGACTTTTTGTCGCCATCATTGAGGGAGGTGGAGGCATCTTTTCCGTAAAAGGACAATGTACGCCTTATTCCATAGGACGGTCGAATCGTTCTTAAGATGTTTGACCTTTGTTTCCCCCTTTAAACCTGGAAAATCGATCTCATCATCACAGTTTGGGTCTGCGGTCAACACGTCCACAATGACATAGTCGGGCGGGATCGGTACTGGTTGTTGAACATGAGACCCTTCATGCTAGGATTCACATTTCCCGTGGCCACCTCCTTCTTCTTTCCCTTCCTGCCGACGGGTATCCGGAGAGAGCCCTTTACGATATCATAGAGGTCGTCGATCGGGCTTTTGTTGCTAGATCCAGCGGTCGTCGTCCCTAGATTCATCGATAGAGCAGCCTGGCGAAGAAAACTGGCCCGCATATCTTGATGCCAGGGGTCGTTGCTCGTTAATGCCTCTTCTATCTTCTTTTCAACAATGTCATTTATGGCTTCCCTCGATAGCCTTGCGACACGAGGGCCTCCTTGTACCTACGCTTTGTGTGGTGGCGTTCGCGTGCCGGATGCCCGTGAATCCACGATCTTCCGGCTATGCCTCGAGCCGGCACCGAACTCGGCCACGGTGCTCGGATGTTCGATTGCCTCGGTCAACTCGTCGTGCTCCCTCACAAGGGTTTAAACTCCCGCGGTCCATGGCCTCTTTGACCTCCGGCACCTTTTTCTCCACCTCGTCGACCTTTGGGTTAATGTACTTGGACGTGGTGCCCGCCTTTCGTTTTTTAAGGTTGACGGGCATAGAAGAAGTGACGTGTCCTCTCACCAAGGGGTTTCAAACGGATTTTGCACCCCTTTCTCTTCTTCCTCCTTTTCTTTCTCGCCACCACTTCGGCCTATTTACGGCAAGATATCCGGCCATGCCGAGGTTGTGCCGAAAAATCGTTCCTCATTGCGAGCTCTTTGCCCCGCCGAGACTTGGCTTGATGCTCTTCGCTAGTCACAATCAATTTAACTGATCCCAGATCGGTTCCTTGATGATTTTTTTTTTCAAGGTGGGCTCTTCAAATGGTGACCGACCCTTCAAAGCACATATTCTTTGTAGAGGTGGGTCCTAAAGGTGCGAAGGGCTCTGCTTGCAATGCCCAGCACATGTTTCTTGCATTTTTCTTCATCATAGTTTTCTGGTGGATAATGGAACCGGATCTTCACGTCCGTCCACACCTTTTCCTTGAGTTCTTTCGAGACATTCCCGAAGTCTTGGTAAGTGATCGGCACCACTTCCTTGGCTACACAGGAGACCTGGTTGCTAAATGTACCGATGACAGAAGTCGGCTCCAAGGGCTCTCCATGCAGCCCTATCTTGAATATTTGGTGCACCTTTCCAGATTTCTTGTGCCTCCCGTGCTGCCCTCTCTTCAAGCCCGACTTCTTGTCACCGGCCTTGAACTTGGGGTTGGGATGGGATCAGATGCTCCTCCGATCAAGATGTGATCGCGCCTCGACCTAGCAGCTCCCTCTTCCAGAATTCGAGACGCAAAGGCACCATCGGTAGGCTGCCGTGACAATGAGGAGTCCAATTATTACTCATGTAGTGACAAGAGGCAAACAAAGTTGTGCTATATATAGTTGTATACTTACTTCGCGCCTTTGGGTTTTGGTATCATCACTGGGATCTACACTGCGAGAAGCCTGTGTCCTAGGCTTGTCTAGACCTAGTGTCCATTCTGGATCAGCATTGTCGTCTTCCCTACGACATTTTTTCTCTGGCCTCGGTGTTAACTCTTCGCTCTCGTATTCGAAGTTCCTCATCCGACGATGAAGTACCGCCATCGTATTATTCTCATAGCGTTCTTGATCCTCCAAATCCTCACGATCTTTACCACTTGCCATTGGATTCTATAGTAAAGAGTGAAGTATATTATAGTAATGTACAATAGTAAAGAGTGAAGTAATATCATAGTAGAGCCATCTCGTAACATGTAAAAAATAATCATATGTTTGTATTCCTCTTAAAACATGATTACATATTTTTCCCTTTTACATAGAGTAGGTACAAAAAAATTAAAAGAAAAAAGTACATGATTGTGAAAGAATTCCTCTTAAAACATGATTACATATTTTTCCATTTTACATATGTAGGTACAAAAAATTAAAAAAAAAAAGTACATGAATGTGAAAGAAAAGTAGAAAAACATGTGTTTGGCTCAGATTTGTCCCCTTATCATCTCATCCATTCTTAATCGGTTGCTTATAGAAGCCATCCTAGTTTAGAAGGTCACAGAGGGGGTCTCAAAATCATCATATAGCCGCCTCAGCCCAATAAAAAATTTCATCATTGCACATGTAGATAGCTTGCCAAAATTCATATAGCCAACAAAATGTATATAGATAGCTTGCAAATATATAGATATCTTGAAAATAAACATGTAGATAACAGCAGCAGCATATATATATATATAGATAGCTTGCAAATAAACATGTAGATAGCAGCAGCAGCAGCAGCATATATATATATATATATATATATATATATATATATATATATATATATATATATATATATATATATATATAGATAGATAGATAGATAGCTTGAAAATAAACAAGTAGATAGCAGCAGCATATATATAGATAGCTTGCAAATAAATTGGCATAACATGTGCTCATCTCAAATAAACTGGTATCATAGGCAGTGGCTGCTGAAACTAGCATAACATGTGCTCATCTCAAATAAATTGGCATCATAGGCAGCAATCATAAACTGAGATAAATTGGCATCATAGGGAACATGAACTGGCATAACCAGAAACCAGCAGCAAGGGTTCAAATTTTCATGAACTAAGTGGACAGGTCACACAAACATTTATGCATATATACATTTATAAGTGGACAGCATGCATATATAAGATTTAAGTGGACAACAATTGTAGCAAGGGTTCAAATTTTCATGAACTAAGTGGACAGGTCACACAAACATTTATGCATATATACATTTATAAGTGGACCAGCATGCATATATAAGATTTAAGTGGACAACAATTGTAGCAAGGGTTCAAATTTTCATGAACTAAGTGGACAGGTCACACAATACAAATTTAACTCAGATTTGTCCCCTTGTGTAACACCCATGTTTTTGCATCATTTTAAAATTCACTAAAAATTTGAACTTTTATAATTACAACTAAAACTTGATTTATTTTTCCGCCAAACCGAAACCTTTTTCGAAAACCTCGCATGTCATCATATAGAAAATTAGGTGTCTCTTTGTTTGTTGCTTGTGAACCTTATGGTGACCAACGGTGCAAGGTAAGCTCTAGATTTTATTTATGGAAGTAAATGCATGAGAAGTGAATTATGAATTTATCCGGGAATCAAATGCCGAAAACCCATGTGTACCAATTATATATATTAACATTTTATGAGCACAACAAATAAGTATTCTCGACACCAAAAGTCGAGAAATATAGAGGTGCTCATATGAATATTTTTAATATATAAATTACATATGAAATAATAATCTTCGGGAAACGTGTGTACACCTATATGTTTCTACTCATACAAATACTATTAAATAAATATTCTCAAGATAAAGGTCATGAGAATATTCATGTAATTGTATGAATATTTATAACATGAACATATATGTGTGACACACATAAAGTTGGGAGAAGAAAGAAATGAGAAAAGGGTAAAGGAGGAGAAATGAGAAAAGAAAGGGAAATCTGGAATGAGCTCTCGGGCTCAAACTTCCTCCTCCCTCCTTCGGCCCGCCCCGGCCGGTGTGCCCTCCTTTCCTTCCTTCCCTCTCTTCCGCGAACGGACCGGCCCAAGACATTGGCCCAACGGCCCAGCCCGAGCCCAACCCAGCTCCACGCCTCACCACCCACCGACGACGGGTCCGCCGGTTGTCGTCTTCCTCCGAACGGACGCTGCACGACGCAGCGGGGACATCACGGTCCCGCCCGGCTGCCGCCGACGACCACCCCACAGAGCGACAGGCGCGCCGGCCGCGAGGCCACAAAGCATCGTCATTCACCACAGGACGTGCCGCATGGGGGATAGAGTAAAAGCTCACGAAAACCCCATGTGCCCGAGCCGCAGGCCGCCGCCGCAACGGACGACGCGGCGATGTGGACGACGACGGGACACAGCGAGCCCACTCACCTTGCCGGCCCGCCCAACCGAGCCCGCCGAGTACGCACCGGCGTCAACGCCAACAGGGCCACCCAAAGTCGGATGCCGTAGCGTCGACCATGGCGGCCCGGCGGCCACCGGCAGAAGCGACGCGACGTGACTGACGGCCGGCTCACTTCCCCGGGAGGTGAGCACACCGCTGTTCAGCCCTTGGAGCACTAGCCCGAGGTCCACGGCCACAGCAATGGATGGTCGAAAAGATCGTCGCGCCGAGAAAATATCACCGACGGCGACGCCTCGCCGCCGCACCTATAAATAGGCCCCCGGCCTCTCGACGACCTCGCCCCCTCGTTCACAAGCCCGCCGGCAGAACACACCGGGCTCAACTCGTTACCCTCCCCCTCTCCTCCACGCCGCTGAATCCGCTTTCCCCCAAAACGGGAATCCGCCACCACCGAAGAAACCTGAGCTCCGCCGTCCACGGTCGTCGTCGGTCAAATGGCAGTGTGGTACGCCCCTCGCTCTCCCTTTCGATTTACCTACTTATCAAAGCCGCGGTCGCCCTGTAACACCGGGCCACTGGAGCGCCCACCGTCGGACGCCGCCGACACGCCGCCGCCGTGGGAGGCGTCCCACCTGGGCCACCCTAACCCGCACCACCACATTCGGGAGGACGAGAGGGATCGAATAGACCCCACGCGGCGAGGTTCTGGTCGAGACGGCGAATCCGGCGAGAATCCCGGACAAGCGCCGCCGCAAAGGAGTGGCGGACGGAACGGTTACGACGTCGTCCTCGTTGTCGTGACGCCGTCATGGCGTCGACCAATGGCAAGGAGACACGCCATTCCCGTTCCACGCCCGTCTTTTTGCAGTTGGGGCAACCCCATCACCACATGGCGCTGATGGGGCAGCCACCGTGGCGCCCACGTGGACCCACGTGGCACCCACGTGTATGTAGCCATTCCGTGTACAAGTTTAGTAAATTGCTACGACTACCCGGCCTATAGTACCACAGATGTTTATAAGTAGACATTCCGTGTCGGGAAAAACTCCTTAAAATTTGTAAATTCATTATTTGATTTATAGAATTTTATCATGTAATTAGTTCCAATATTATTACATGATAAAATTATATTATAATATTACCCTAATGATTTAATTAGGGATCAATATTATAAAATACATATCTCATGCATACTAACTCCGTTTCGCGTGAAACGACTTCCATAATTCATCAAAAATCTAGCTCTATGCATCTAACCCATTGCCACCATAATGTTCTATGTTTGTTTTATATGTCATAGTTCGAGCTAGGTTTCATCGCTAGTCGCAAGTAGATTCGACGACCCGATTAGGAGCTTCCCGTCCAAAGCAGAGCTAGGAGCGTTCGACGCCGTGCCGATTCGTAAGAACATCCCAGGCAAGTCCTTACCCCCCCTAATCATGACCTTAATATGATGATAATGATGATGATGATAGACATGATGCATCACCGTGGATAATCTGATTAGTAAATAGCGGTATGAGCCTGATAACGTAGCTATGGAGCTAAGTCGGATGACGTAATCATCCACGTTATCTATGCTCATACGTTGTAATCAAGTATAATGTAAGATCGTTTAATGAACACTAACCAACAAAAGAGGTGGGTGATAGTAATTCATTGTGAGATGGGTTACTACGGAATTGCCATGAGGGGATTCTCGGGGAGAGATACTCGCCTCCCTAAGGACCGGGTTCATAGACCTTCTACCTAGTGAGATATTTCGCACGACCACACGCCGTATATATGGGGGTTTTTGATTCCCACCCCCGTTGGGTTGAGGTATAATTGGGATCCAAGGTGGCCGGAGCAGGCAAACGACCTATTAGGAGCAGACGTGGGGAGAGTGGCCCCATGGTCCGGTTGGCGTGGATGCTGAGCGATCTTCCACGTAAGTGTTTGGGCGCAGTGGCGCAGTGATAAGTGCACAAATTTATGATTGAGGATTGGGATAGTGTTGACAGTATAGGTTGGGTAATAAGGTATTACCTGTAAAGCCGCGGGTGATTTGGTATCACCATATTGTCTAGGGTGATGCGTCATCCTTAGGGTGATGTGTTATCCTTCCAACCCCCGAGAAGTCGCGGGTGAAGATTATACCAATATACCTAGAGTAGCACTCAAGCGGGTACGGATCTCGTTGGGCCTGTCGAACCATTGGCTGTGGTGTAGACAACGCCTATCGTGTGGGGAAATTTGTACAACCTCTCGCAGAGTTTCATTAAATCTATTCGAATAGCCACGCCCTTGGAATGGGCGAATGCTAGGAAAGAACATCTATGATTAGAAATAACTAACGTTTGTGATGATGTGAAGGTGATGACCGGATGAGATAATCCGAGGGAACTAGTGAGAGCGATTTTAGAGACTCGCTAGGGCCCAAACCTAAATACACCAAACCACCCCTGGTTTGGACTTCTGCCGAAAGTACCTTTGTACTCACCCCTCTCGTTTTTACGAGATATCGGCATATCCAAAGGTAAGGTCGCCGTCGAAGTAGGAGACCCACGACATAGGAGTTACCGGACGTTGCTTAGGAGAAAGACGTAGAAGCCCGCAAGTAATTCCATCCGCGCTCAAGTTGCACGTGGAATATGGAGTTGTGCCCGACGGTCTAGCACTCTAGCAGACTCGTCACAGATAAACCAGCGCTTCACGGTTGGCTACTCGATTAATATAATCCAGAGTGGTGTCTTCAACACCACTGTAAGTCCTTCTATCCTATGTCAATATATGCTCGAATAGTTAATCTATAACCGATTTCCATTCTTGTGACTCGGTAACGTATTGGTAGCGTGATCCCGGCGCCAATACGCGAGATTAAAAAGTCCCATTAAAAGTGGGGCGTGACACCTTGTCATCTTATCCATTCCAAACTGGTTGCTTATAGAAGCCAATAAGCCATCCTAGTTTAGAAGGTTCTGAGAGGGCCTCAAAATCATCATAGTATTTGCCTCGGCTTAAAAGGTTTGCATCATTGCCTATGCCTTTGCCTCAAAGCACATATTTTTCACAGTGTATATAAAAGATCATTGCATTTTGTAAAGTAATGCGCAGTCGCTAAAGACAGCCATAAGTGATGCTCCAGGACAGCCACAAGTTAAAAATGCAGCAGCAAGACAGCCATAAGTGATGCTCCAGGACAGCCACAACTTAAAAATGCAGCAGCAAGACAGCCATAAGTAAAGACTAACAATCATAGGCAAAGTGGCATGCTCAAATACTTGTATCAAAACCGATCCAAAATTTAGCTCAAAATCGATACAATGTGCATCACAAGCAGTGGCATCATAAAATTTAGCTCAAAATCGATCCAATGTGCATCACAAAAGTGCTGGCATGCTCAATTCACAAAATGCATCATAGGCGGCATTTCATCGCGTGGCAGCATTTCATCCAAAATCACCAGGCACCGGGAGGGCGCAGAAGCACCAAAGCAGGTACCGTGAGGCAGCAGCTCACCGGCAGAGGAGGGAGAGGAACCAAAGAGCAAAGCATTCAGCAAAGGGCCGGGCGGGCGCAGCACACCAAAGACCAGCAGCGGCTCACCAAGTTTTGGCCGGGGCGGCGGCGGCCCTCCCGTTCCGGCGGCGGTCCTCCCGAACCGACGAGTAGGGGCGGTGAGGGCGGGGGGACAGCGCAGCACCCGCAGCATTGGCCGGCTCCTCGCGGATCCGACGCCGGCGTGGAGATGGGACGGAGGCGGCCCGCACGGGTGGAGATGGGACGGGAGGCGGCCCTCGCGCTGAGACGGGGGCGGCGGCGTCAGGAGACGGGGACGGGGAGGCGGAGACGGGGTGGTGCTCTCGCGGCCGGGATTTGACGGGGACGGGATGGATGTGGAGACGGAGGGACGGGCGCCGCCGAACCCGTTAGGGTTTTCGCCGAGCCGGGCGGCGGCGATGGAGGGGCGCCAGGAACGGGCCGGGCGCCGGGGGGCCGCGACAGGGGGAAGGTGGCGAGCTCGGCCGGTGAACGGGGAAGACGGCCGCGGAGGCGCTCGGGCGGCGGAGGTGGCAGCGGCGGCGTCAGAATTTGGGCAGCTCCGGGTCTCGAAAAGGAAACGGCGAAGGACTTAGGCCGCGGAGCGAGGAGCCCGGCATATTTATAGGCGGCATTTTCCGTTGCGGTTATTTAAGGAAAATCGCAACGGTTAATCATTTACCGTTGCGGTTTTCTAAAAAATAACCGCGAACGGTTAATAAAAAAAAAAATTGATTTTAAACTTGTTTTAAAGGATATTTTCCAACCAATTTTGAATTACTAATGATTTATATTGTATTTGCTAACTATTTTTGAATTTGTGCTTGTTAGGGAGAAGCACGGTGTCGATACAAGAAAGGCTAAATACATCGAGCAGCGGCAAGACACACCATCCTCGATTTCGAATTGTGGTTAAGGGTAAAAGACGTACTATAAATACCCACACATATTATATTTGCTAACATTTGGTGCTATTACGTAAATGTTGTTGACTCATTTTTGACGGCGCCGCCGGCACGATTCTTCTTCTCGACCATCCATGCGGCACCAGGGCTTCGTCTTCGCCCTAGTGACATTACGCCACACGCTGGTCTCGACGGCCTTGATCTTCTGTGGATGATCGGTAAAGAGCGTAAACTCTGCGTAGTTGTTGTACTGTTCGGGCCTCTGGACTCCATCGGCTCCCACGATCCTTTGTTTCCCACCCACGACCACATATACCTCCTTTTTGCCTACCTCTTTGGGCATCGGGTAGTAAGCTACCTGTGCCACGCGGCTTGCGAGTACCCACTCATCTTCTGAATTACTTGCGAGGTCAACAGTGGTTAGCCCGTAGTCATCCACGTCAACCACCTTTGACTTGACCCACTGGCACAAGAAGATCGGTATCTGTAGGTCACTCCCATAGTCAAGTTCCCATATCTCTTGGATCTGCCCATAGTATGTCTCGAGTTGCCCGGTAACCACGTTGATGCCCTCATAGCGAATGCCGCTGTTCTATGATGCGCTCTTCTTGTCCTTTTCTTTCGTGTGGAACCTGTATCCATTGATGTCATAACCTTGCCACGTGGTGATTTGGCTACGTGGGCCGGATACAAGTCTCGATTCTACAGTATCCGCATGTGGGGGTATGTCCTGTTCTTGGATCCCCGTCTTGAAATTGTTCTTGTGTTGTCTCAGTACCCACCCCTCCGTGCGTCCAGCAGGCGTTGTGCTGCGAATGTGGGCGAGATGCTTCTCAACCCACTTTCCCATTGAGACTAACTGGTTAAGAGCGCTGTCATGGGCTTCTTCAATTTTTTCTTGCTCTATATCGGTGTGTACTTTCCTCCCCGTGCAGCCCATCCCCGCGGTTCTGCCTTTGTGCGGGTGGTCGGGCAAGCCGATTGCATTTCCATCCCAGATGTATCTAGTGCAACAGTTAACAGCCTCCTGTGTTGTATATGCCTCGATCATAGAGCCCTCTGGGTATGCCCGTTTAAGGACGGATCTGTTAAGGGAGGACATGAACCGCTCGTTTGCCCACATCTCATTCAGGTAGAGAGGCCCTAGCTAGTTCTTGTATCTGATCAACCATGTGCATCATAAGGTGTGGCATAATATCAAAGAAAGACGGTGGTAAACACATCTCGAGCTGGGAAAGAGTCTCTGCAATGAACTCTTTAAGGGCAGGAAGCTCATTTTCAACGATGACCTTCTTTGAGATGCGGTTAAAGAAGTAGCTCAAGCGTGTAACGACCATCTTCACAAACTCTGGCTTGATGCACCTGATCACAATTGGAAGGAACACCGTCAGCATGACATGGCAGTCATGGGCCTTGAAGTTTGACAAGTGTGAGGTCTTTTCATCGATATAATGCTCTTGATGTTGAACTGAAAACCGGTCGGCACTTTGACATCCCTAAGCCATTTGCAAAAGGCCCTCTTCTCATCCAACGTGAGGTTGTAGCTCGCGGCCGGAAGGTCAACTTTTCCACCGCCGCCCGGTGTCGGGTGAAGTTCGGGCCTGATGCCCATGTCTTTAAGATCCTGACGTGACTTGAGACCGCCCTTCGCCTTATTCTTGATGTCTAGAAAAATCCCGACTAAGCTCTCAAAGACATTTTTCTTTAGATGCATGCCATCGATGGCATGGGGTGTATGGAGCACCTTCCAGTATGGCAGGTACTTAAAGAAAATCGACTTCTTCTTGAATGGGACGACGACTTTGGGCGGTGTCGGTTCGGGCGGTGTCGGTTCGGGCTCAGCTGGTTCTCCTTCGTTTTCTTTCTCTACCGTCTTGTCACGCTTCCGCTTCTTCTTTGGCTTTGGCACAACGGCTTTCTTCTACCGAGTGTTTTGATGTGCTCAAAAGATGTAAAGTTGCAGCAATAAAGATTACCACCACTTGAATAAGCAAACTGAAAATTTCAGAAACAACATAAACACACTTCCTCCTTCAAATTCCTTTCTTTTCTTTGCTCCTCTTTGATTTTTTTTTGAATCTTTTCTTTTCTCTCTTTTTTTTTTTTTGAAACGTTTCTTTCTTTCTCTTCTTTTTTTTTTTTATCTCTTTTTCTTTATAACACTAGCAGCGGGTAACAAATAAAACAACTTGTTCTATATAGATGACGTTGGTGACTAGCAGCTTTAAGAGCACAAAAACACAAGATAACAAGTACCATCAAAGGGCTATAGGTATTCTTTTTTTTTGTGGCTTGCTCAGTGGACTATAGGATATGACAAATCAAAAATATATAGTAGATCAAATAAGGATAAATATATGGATGGTGAAAAGACCTACCGTGACAACAATAGCTCTGAATACCAAATGATAGGAACCGAAATGATCTCGATACGAAGGTGGCCCGATCTTCACGGGCAGTAGGTCGTCGAACAAGATAACTTGATAATATGGCAGCGAGGGGATAACTTTGTAGAAGATGGCAACGGAGATAACTTGCTGTAGAACAGCGGGTAAATAGCTTTATACCTGGCCAAGGTTGGATGCGACTAGCGGCGACGGGGAGAGGCACAGAACCGCGAAGACTTCGACTCGATCTCCAAACGACCGCGAGAACCACAATCCGGAGCTAATCCACACAATACGGCGCAGTTTTAACGGAAGCCGTAGAGCACAAAGTAGTGGATCCCAGAGGAATCTCTTCACAAGTCCAAGAAGAACAAGGAAGAACAAGGGTGAGTAAGCACTTCGGCAGCTCGGCTGCAAACAAAATCACTTGGATTATCTTAATTCATCAATATCTCCAATAGCTTACACATAGGGGTATTTATACAAGGAATAGGTCTCTAAGGTAGATGTGAACTGAAGGAGCCGCGTTGGAAGGTGGAAGACCAACTGGCTAAAGCATTCACGAAGTGGTCTTCAGTTCCCGCACGTCCTTTGGGCTTCTGTGTAGTCTTCAATGTTTCGATCATAACTCCTCCTAGGAACCTTCAAATGGAGTGGGGTTGGATGGGTTGGAAAGATGACTCGATAAGCTTTCACACCATGTATGGTATGCTTCATGAAACGGCGTAGAATGGTACAGATTCACATGAACATTTCGACTTCATGCAGACTGTCGACCTTCTGACCAGTCGACACTGAAACTGGTAGGAAGACATGGAGAAGTATCCACTCTGGTCAGGGCGGGCACCATTGGAAACTAGAATTCCATATCTTTCCATCAAGTGCTTATTCATCTTCATATCTTTTTGGGAAACAAAAGTTATGACTATTTCTTCCAGACGTTTCTGTTTTGCTGGACTGACTCAGACGTGAATCTTCTCTCTGGTTTCTTCTTGATATGTCCTATCACCTCCCTTTGTAAACCTGAGCAAAAAAACATGTACGACTTAGGTAGCACAAAGTTTTCATTAATGTTTAATTGAAACTCATAAAGTAGCGTGCACCTTTTGTTCTATCTTCTTAGCTTGGCGACACATGATTGGTCTAGAAGGGGTCGGTGACGACGTCGGAGAGGTCAGTGTGGTCGCCATGGTTGGCGTGGTCATATCAGATGCCCACCTGTCCTGCATCATTCCGCGCCGCCTCCCCTGCAGTCTGTTCAGCTTCATGCCGTGTACCGTGGGAACAATCAAATTGGAAGGATAAGGATGCCCAGATGGAAGCGTGTTCATTATCAACAAGATGGAAGCGTGTTGCATTCATGAGATTGTGATCCATGGGTTCCATATAGCTCCTAGATTTTCCATTATGCTAATTCATAGGCAATACTTTTTATTCCTCATATAATTAATTAATAAATTATCATATGATTATCCTTATTTTTGGAAAAGTAGACAACTCAAGAATGTAATAAAAGGTAATTATATATACAGAGGCTTATATGGACTATCGCATAAAACTGTATGCGCGACAAACAAAAAAACTGTAATGTCAACTTTACATGATCCGTGTGTTCAAAGAAAAGAAAATATTTTCCAGTTCAATTTGTCCCCTGTTAGTCCTTTTTATTTTATTGCATTCTTTCATTATTTCTCCCAAAATCCATGTCATTTCTTATTTAGCCCCAATAGATTTTTTTTTTTCTTCATAAATTATATTCCTTCTCTGTCTTCTCCACTTCTAATCATTCAGTGAAGAAGATGCATCAACGAATTTTGCAATTGACCTGATGTAGTTTAAATGTGTGGATGTAGTGCCTAATATAATTTGAGTGTTTCGTTGTTTGTAGTAGCTGATTTTGTATTATTTAAACAGATTAGCTATCTGCATGGCTACCCACTATTTCTAACTATAAAAACACAACGCATCATCATCACTAACCTAAATGATTGTACAATGCTATATATTTGCTTTTCTCCAATGTAATATAAAATTTTCTGCATTCCCGCAAAGAACACGGGGAATTCACCTAGTTACATAAACGCTCACATACTTTTTTTTTTTTGAGCATTAAACGCTCACATACTGATGAACCTCTCTGCTACATGATGGTGATCTTATGACATTAGTAGATAGCAACAAAATTAATTAGGAAGGAAATTTCTAAGGGAAACACACAATGAGTAGAAGAGATTGAATATAGCATATTTGTGATTGAATCTCACCTCGATGGAATCAACTGCGTAGATGCCAATTCGTAATTTCATAGCCTAAGCCAATCCAGGCAAGGGAGACGGCATGTGGTGAAGCAGTGTGGAGATCTGGTCATGCCTCCGTCGCCGATGCGGGCACGCAGCCAGGGTCAGTATGGGCATCTCACCGTATGCGTGCTATCGCACGGGTTAGTGTCTCAGGAGACACTAACTAATAAAAAATTTGTTTATTAAATATTTTTTATATCTCTAGCAATATTCTAAAATAATATCTACTCTATAGTCTATATATTTTTAATAATGTAGTAATTATTGATTTGTATGTAATTTTCATCCATATCTAAAATTTCTTTCTTTATAAAGCACCTTTTTATCTCCAAAAACATATAGTTGAAACCTTTTTAAAAAAAAAAAACTACTATGGCTTTAGTTGCAGTCTATATTTTGATGACATGAATCTAAATTTTAGTTCTTTTTCCAAAATTGTGAGGTTATTCAAAATATTCATTTTTATTTTATAAAAATAATATTTCTAGGTCCTAGGCTACCCTATTTGTTCTTACATTGACATAAATAGGTGTTTGAGCATGCCCCATGGCACTCAAGAAGTTGATATTATATTGTTTATTATTGTTTTATGAAACAAATAATCCTTGAAACTACATTACTCATATTCATATGATATAATGTGATAATCAAATTGTTTATTTTTTTGCAATAACGACTTGCATTACATGTTCGGATGTTCCCATCTGTCCCGCCTATCGGCTGTTGTCTTGTACGTACTTACCGAGTATGGATGCGTGAATGGTGTCCTTGTTCACTTAGATTTGTGTGCATATGTATATACATGTCAGGCAGATGCATGAGCTAACATGGATGCGCGTACCTGTACGGTAAGTGTACTCGTGAGCCTCGGTCCGGTGCTCAACCGGCTTTGGGTCCTCACATGCACACGCCCGACGACCGAGCCGACGACCTACCTTCAATCTTCAGGTCACTCACGGGCACGGCCGAGACACCCGCAAGCCAACTGGCGATGTGTGACCTTTTCATGTCGGGACGTGGCCTGGTCATCTCGATCATCTTGATCGCCGGATCTGTACGTGACACTGGCCAACGTGCGTGCTCTGTGCAATTTATACCGGAGAAGATAATAATTAGATTAGTTTTCTCACCCATAATGGAGGGTGGCAGCCATCACACGTTGTTGACCCCTTCTTCTCGTCCCCATGCATGGTCCTTCTTGCCTTCTTGGTCGTGGCTACACTTGGCCCGATGCACTGCGAGGCCACCGCTCCGTCCTCTCGATGGAACAACACCAACAGCTGCGGCCTTCCTTCTCGGTGGTGAAGAAGCTAGGCGCCGCCAGGGCAGGATTAGAGGATATGCAGCGGGTGCACGGCCTAGGGCTCGGATGACTTGGGAATATTTTCTTTGTTTCTTTGTACGTAGGCATTGGAATAATGGATTCATCTTTTTTTCTTCTTTTCTTTTTACGTATATATATAAATATAATAGCATAGTGGGTAATTTTTCTTGAAAATAAAAAACAGATCTAATCTAATGGTTAAAGATCGCCAATCCTATAGATTCAATGGCTAGATGTTTCGATTAATGTGAGAATTTCTAGTATTTATCTTTTTTTTCTAGTGCATCTGGTGAGAGTTAATGTGGAGGCTTTTTGGAGCCTCCAATTAGTAATAGTATAAGATATATAAAAAGGTTTAGACTTATACAACAGATGCATTAGTGTATAACAAAATTTTAGAGTTTCCTTTCAGCCACCACCAAAATTATCAAATATCACAAAATTCGGCTGAAATTTCCCAAAATCTTGAACCCTTTGTTGGTCAATTATAAAGAAGTTGAACATAAGCCGATAAGGCCCATTGGAGTTATCATGCTCACCCCAAAACAATAAAAAAAAAAGTCCGATTTTAGGTGTTGGCCCATTGGAACGTGAGATGTAGAGCCGTTTGAGGCCCATCACAATTATGTGTATTGGATCATGGATGGGATGCCTTTCCTGTCCTTTCCTGTCCTCGAGATGTAGAGCCCAGTCTCATGGGCGACCGCGTCGACGGCCCAACGGCCGCACGAGCTGGCGGAGCGATGCCGACTGGCGACGCCGCCACAGATGGTGGCGGTGGTGCGCAGTGGCCAGTGGCCGTGGGTGGGAGGTGGCCGACGGAACGGAACGGATGGAGCGCGGCGCGGCGGTGGCCTGGCGCTGAGCAGGGTCTTGCCGATTGGTGAGATGGGCGGAAGACCCGAGGGCCGCCGCCGTACCTGCCCGTCGAATCTGAGCAGGCATTGGTTGGTTCTAGCAGGTTAGCGCTCCCAAACGAGGTTTGCAGTATGTTGAATTTTTTTCTTTTCGCTCCAACGCCTGGCTTCACTTAGATCTGACAGATAGTTGTCTCATGCTCTGTTTATGCTTTGTCTTCTGCAAAGTTTTGTGCAGCGTTTTGATAGAGAAATTGAGGGTGTGTGGGGATGCTGATAGTAGCACGTTTAACTAACCAACGCTTAGATCCGGCTCTTATTTTTTCAACATAGTGAGCGATGTGCTGGCAACCCTGTTAAAGGCTGAAGACTACTAGCGAGAGGGGGCAAATCCAAGGATTGGTACCTCAGTTAGTGGAGAGGGGGCCTCACTCACCTAAAGTATAAGTACGATACTATTTTATTTTTGAAACCTAATGTACAACATATTGCAATTGTTTTCAAGTTCATTTTGCTTTGCTGCGAGGAAATGTCGGGGCATGAGAATCAACTATAATAAAAAGTGAGGTATTCATGATTAACATAGAGGGGAGAAGCTGGTATGACTACTCAAGTTTTCAATGGCAAATTAGGGTCCTTTCGCAATGAAATATTTTGGTTTGCCAGTGTTTGACAGAAGAATAACCCCAGAAGTAGACAAAAGGTTAAAAACGATGAAATGGTGACTCCCCTAGCAAACTCTAGATGTAGCACCAATGCACATTACATTTATTAGTTTCGTATTTTTTATGATTTATTTAAATGAATTGGTTATGAATTATTAAAAAATTAATCAGGTTATGAATTACTATTTTATTAAAAAATTAAAACTCTAATGACAATCAGATCTGTCGACGACAGGTCATTGTGCTCGCATGAGACAATCAGTGCATCAGACAGGAACCTGTGGGAGCCGTACACAGGTGGCAGGTGAAGGTTCGCGATCGATCCCCATCTAGAAATCAATTTCTCCATGTGCTCTGCCTGGCCGGCCTGTGGTGGACGGTCATGTGGAACAGTGGCATTGTGGAAGCAGTACTAGTTCACACTATCAGCAGCATCACGTACTTATTACTTGTAGTTGGTTGGGTCCGCATCGATGAATGAATGCTTTGGCCACAATCGACTGTGATATGGCACCTAACCAGTTCGTCCAAATAATTGAGCCATGCAACCCAGCAAAACAAGCACATTTGAGACGACAATGTATTTTGCATGAAATCCCTACGGTCGCTCCAAAAGAACAACTTTTCTGTCGAGTGCTAGCTGCCCATCCTCCTCCTCTGTATTTGTGTATCTGTTGCAATCAGAAGAAAGTTCTATCGAGCTGGTGATCAATGGACTCATCAGTGATATGATGATCCCTCCATCGGAGCCGTTGGAATCCAGCTGGTTCAGCAGCTGATTTTCTTGAAGCAATTTGTACAAACACATATTACTCACTGGTTCGTGCGTCTGCTTCTTTCTCTGCTCTTTTTTTTTTGGCTTGGAATTTGTGACTTGTTTGGAGAATAAATTATCTATTCAATCTTCTGGTTGCATCAGGAGGAGATCGAGGAGGACACATCAGGAGCCTGCTGATCTGCTCGTGTTCTTGTGTGTTGTGAGAGCAACATATACAATGGCCGAGTTGCTGATTGGGCCACTGGTCTCTATGCTGAAGGAGAAGGCATCCAGCTACCTGCTGGAGCAGTACAAGGTCATGGAAGGCATGGAGGAGCAGCGCAAGATCCTAGAGCGCATCCTGCCAGCAATCGTGTACATCATCCAGGATGCAGAGGAGAAAGGGGCCTCCCGTCCTGATGTAGCAGTTTGGCTCAAAGACCTCAAGACAGCGGCCTATGAGGCCAATGACGTCTTTGATGAGTTGAAGTATGAGGCACTTAGGCGAGAAGCCAAGAAGAAGGGCCAGCACAGCAAGCGTGGAACTGAGATTACAAGGCTCCTGGTCCCAGTTCGTAACCCCATTGTGTTCCGCTACAGGATGGGCAAGAAGCTACGCAGGATTGTGCAGACCATTGATGACCTGGTCACTGAGATGAATAAGTTCGATTTCAGACACCTGCAGCTAGAACAGCCCTCAAGGCAGTGGCGACAGACAGACTCCATAATCATTGACTCCGACAGAGGGATATTGTTAGCAGATCTAGAGATCGGGAGAAGAATAAAATTGTGGGGATGCTGTTTGATCAAGCTACTAGCAACATGGATCTCATGGTCCTTCCAATTGTTGGACCAGGCGGGATGGGCAAGACCACCTTTGTTCAACTCATTTACAATGACCCTGAAATTGTGAAGTATTTTGAGTTTCGTAGGTGGTGCTGTGTGTCAGATGATTTTGACGTCAATACCATTGCATGTAATATCTGTGAAACCTGCGATAAAGGTCGAGACAAAACATTGAGGGATCTCCAGAGTATGATAAGTGGAAAGAGGTACCTTATTGTTTTAGATGATGTATGGAATCGGGATACTGACAAGTGGGGAAAACTAATGACCTGCCTTAAGCAGGGTGGCAAGGGCAGTGCAGTACTGACAACAACTCGTGATTCAAAAGTGGCTGAAATCATGGCCATGGGTGTAAATGAAGCACATAATATTGAGAAGCTGGATGACGAGCATTTGAGGGAAATTATCCAAAGCAGAGCATTCAGCTTGCAAAATCCAAATAGTGATGAGCTGGATCGCATTTTCAGTAGGATTGTTGACCGATGTGCTGGTTCTCCTTTGGCTGCCAAAGCCTTTGGCTCCATGTTGAGTAACAAGACTAGCATCAATGAGTGGAAACATACATTGGCCAAAAGTAACATATGTAATGAGACAAGTGGAATTTTACCAATACTCAAGCTCAGTTTTGATGACCTACAATCACATATGAAGCAGTGCTTTGCATTTTGTGCTTTATTTCCCAAGGACTATGAGATTGATGTTGACCTATTGATTCATTTGTGGATGGCACATGACTTTATACCTGTGCAGGATGGCGACCTGCCTGAAACTGTAGGTGAACAAATTTTCATGGATCTAACTTGGAGATCATTCTTTCAAGATATCAAGCAAACTGTTCCAGTTGGTCACTATTCGAGTGGAAGCTTGTCGCTTCGTAAGAGAACCATATGCAAGATACATGATCTCATGCATGACATTGCTCTATCTGTTATGGGGAAAGAATGTGCCACCATAGTTGGTAAGCCCACTGTCAACAAGCTGTTGCAAAATCCTACTCGTCACGTCTTCTTGTCAGTATATGGTGCAAGTGTCGTTTTTCGGAAAAAGACTGATTATATCCTTATTGGATCATCTATTGAAGAAAAAAACAGCAATGCTCCAGACATTGTTCTTTACTGATTATTATCACCCCCTTGACATATCACAGTACACTTCTTTGCGAGCCCTACACCTTCCTGCAATGGCCTATACAGTACACAAACACCTTACAGGACAGATACAACACCTGAGGTATCTTAATCTGTCAGGACATAGGTTTGTGCAACTTCCTGAAGATATTAGCATTATGTATAATCTACAAACATTGGACCTTTCTTTTTTGCACGGAGCTTCGTCACCTTCAAAGGATATGAAGCATATGTCAAGCCTACGACACCTCTATACCCATGGATGTGAATCACTGACGTGCATGCCTTCTGGACTCAGACAGATGACTTCTCTACAGACTAACATATTTTGTTGCTGGTGATAGCTCGGACTGCAGTACTATCGGAGAACTTGGAAATTTAAATCTTGGTGGTGAGTTAGAATTAAGTGGTCTGGAAAATGTAACAGAACAACATGCAAAAAAAGTCAGACTTGAACATAAAGAGAAGATAACACACTTGTCTCTTGAATGGGATAGCAAGGGTCAAGAACAATCAGTGCTAATGGATTGCCATGAGAAGGTGCTATATGCCCTTAAACCTCATGATGGTCTGCAGACACTAAGGATAGTCAACTACAAAGGCACTTGTTTACCATCATGGGCAACCGATCTTAGGAAATTACAGCACTTGACTGAACTCCATCTGCATGGTTGTACGCTGTGCGAGGAATTTCCTCAATTTTACCACTTGAAAGGTCTTGAAGTTCTTTACTTGGAAAAGTTGGACAAATTGCAAAGCCTATGCAGTGATATGGTCTCTGTGCCATTCCCAGCACTGAAGCTACTCCGTTTACATGATTTGGAGAGCTTGGAGAGGTGGGTGGCAACAGAAGCAAAAAGATGAATTAACCTTTCCTGTACTTGAGGAGATTGATATTGAAAACTGTCCAAAGTTGAGATGTCTTCCTGAAGCACCAGGGCTCAAGGTCATAAGGCTGGACGAAGGCAATGCACTGCTATCCCTAGGAATAGTCAAATCAATAAGGCACATGACTTCACTGTCCAAGCTAGAAATGTGTGTCCGTGACATGAAGCCCTGCCTCAGATAGATAGTAGCTGGGATTCATCGCAGAAGCTAGAACCATCCCTTCATGACATGGAAGCAGCACCTATGTCAGAACTGAGCATATCTGGCTGCAACTTTTTTTCTTCTTCCCAAGTCAATCAGAGTTAACATTTGTGGCCTGGAAATCATTTGAA
This sequence comes from Hyparrhenia diplandra, assembly GCA_015847255.1. Lineage (NCBI taxonomy): Eukaryota > Viridiplantae > Streptophyta > Magnoliopsida > Poales > Poaceae > Hyparrhenia > Hyparrhenia diplandra. The sequence goes on from JADLZK010012337.1 coordinate 2,302,189, forward strand.
AAACTTGTAGATCTGACAATTAAACACTGCGACGTGCTGATGTACTGGCCTGAACAAGTATTCAAAAGCTTGGTTTCCTTGAAGGGTTTGTCGATTAAGCACTGTAATAAGCTAATTGGGCCCAAGCAGGTGACAGATTCAGAACCTACACAAACAACAGAGCAAGTCCTGCCACATTTAAACAAGATATCTGTACGTGACTGTGAATGCTTAGTACAGATATTCAGTCTTCCCCCATCTCTCAGAATTATTAATATTATGGGATGCCCAAAACTTGAATTCATATGGGAAAAGGAGAAACATCTTGAAGCCTGTACATCACTGGAATACTGCCAAGACACGGCACCTACCGGTGCACCAGAGCAGTCACCGTATCCATTGATTCCATGTCCATGTCTAGTAACTGTGTACATACTAGGCTGTGATAACCTGGTAGCACTTCCGAATCTACCACCGTCCCTCAAGGATTTGACAATCTGTCAGTGTGGGCAGCTCTGTTACGTGTCAGGACAGCTTGGTGGACTCGAGGAACTTCATATTTTTAATTGCAATAAGCTGCAGTCAGTCCAATCCCTTGAAGACGCGCGTCATCATTAGAAACACTGTTTTCTTTCCCGTTGCCAATGCCTTGCATCCTTAGGATCCAGCGGTGGTCCAGGACTTTTCTCGCTCTTCAGGGACTTGAAATTGAATACTGCCCAGCTATGGATATCAAGCAGTTTAACAAAAATGTGCTTGACGGCCTCGTACATAAAGAAATATCACACGCTCGTTCAAGAATCCCACGTGAAGGTATACTGTTCAATTTTGTTTTCTTTATTTCCTTAAATTTCTCTGGGCAATCTTTATATGTGCTGTATATCCGACCATCTTATTGATGTCTGGTGGATTAGTTATGCTCCCACAATTCTAAGTTATAAGACATTTGTTTCTCCTAGAGATATATTTTTTATTATGCACTTATATATAAATAATGTGTAGATATATAATAAAAATAATGCACCTTGAAAAACCAAAACATCTTATAAATATAATATATAAATAATGTGTAGATACATAATAAAAATAATGCACCTTGAAAAAAACATCTTATACTTAAGAATGGAGGCAATATAATAGGCGTGTGGAGGTCTGTAGTCTTTTTTCTAGACTGTCACTGTCTCTGATGTAACCCCATCCATATTGTTGATTTCGTTCAAACGGTTATTGATTTGTATTCTTGGATGCAGCAGTTAGTAACGTGCATCTTCCATTTGCAGGGCCTAAACTATTGGAACCAAAATCTTGGAAATATGCTATCCATTGTTGGTGTCACAGGAGAGGAGAGAGTAGTTCCAGACTTGAGGCACTCATGGAACCGTGTTGTTGTCCCATCTTCTCTTTGCAGTTGTTGTCCCATCTTCTCTTTGCAGGGCCGAACTTTGACGAAGCCGCACTGTGTTCTGTCTACAACGCCTATGCTTCTTTGCATAAGTTTGGATCGTCAGACATGCAGTGTCAATTGAGTCCCGTCTGAAGGTTTAAGCGCTTCTCCGTACATGCAGACGTGCTGCTACCCTCGTGTTTTTATTACATTTTTTCTGTGCAGAGAGCATATCTATATGTATGTATGATACATATATAGCACTGGACGTACTGCTGTGTATTTTTGTATGAATAAATAAACGAGCAACGTTGTTGTTTCGCTTCACATGCCTGGCTGGTAGCTTTTTGTATATTCGACGTCCTTGAGAGTGAGTTTCATGTGAGTCGTAACTATAATCAGTTAATCATGGCTCCGCCGCTAGACCTGTTTCATTAGGGTTGAATGGTTTGAAACCATCTTTCTTTGTTTGTTCAGTTTGTTGCACATCTGGCGTAGTTTTCAGTCTGTATATATAAGGATGAAATCATTGTGATCCATGCTAATATTGCATCCCTTGTGCTCCTGTGTCAAATATGAAACTCTGCACCAGCATCCATTTTTCAGAAGCAGAGTGAGCATTCATCAACCAATCTGGTGTTGGGAACACAGAGTTTGGAGTGCCCTTTGAGTGATCGCGTTCCGTGTAAGTCCATCCGAGTGCCAGCCTCGGATATTCGTGATCCGTTGTTTGGCCCTTTAGAATTTCAGGCCATGGGCTTTCCTCGGATGTGCGCGTTAGCCCAGCTTCATGGGTGGCCCAGCGCTATCTCTAAGAAGACTTGCGGAGTCAATGACGCTATCTTCCCCACTTAGTTTATGTGGTACAAAGCCGATCACAGTTACCATTATTCTCCTGTAAACATCTCTCTAACAAGTGCAAAGATTAGATCCATCCTTCTTCCCACACCCACATCTCCTTCTAAGAAAAGCATCCCATGGCTAAAACATCGGAAGTTATTGGGGGTAGCCCTGGGGATCCCAGTAATGAGTTGGCTGCTGGTACCCATCATCACCTTCCTCGTGAACAAATTGTTTTCCATCCTCCTAAACGACACATCAAGAAAACTCAGTAACCTGGAGAACCTCATTATCCCAAGTCTGAAGGAGACTCTGATACAAGTAGAGGAGCAGAGGATGCTTAGAGCAGCTACAAATGCGAGGTCTGAGTCTGATTTGAGGACTCTCGATGGACTGGCGACGGAACTCAAATCTGCCTTGTATGAAGCGGAGGAAATCCTGGATCTGATCGAATATTATCGGATCGAGAAGAAAATCGTTGGTGATGCCAAAGAGAGTGGCAGCAGCTGGGTGCAGCAAATCCTCTGTGCTTTTGATGCTTGCATGGTCCACTGCAAGGGCAGCAGCTGGATGCGGCACCTGCACGACGGCGTTGACTTTTGCATCACCTGCTGCAAGGGAGTTTGTTCAGAAGATCAGGTGCGCAACTTCCAATTTCCCGTGCATCCTCCATTTCTGTGGTGCAGAGGCTCTGTGGCGGGTATAGGCAGCTCGTGCTCCATATCCCCAACAGCTGTCGATCTGGGATGCAGTGGCTCTGTGACTGGTTCGGGCACCTCGTACTCAAAACCACCAACTGCTGTAGATATGGGGTGCCGAGACTCTGTGGCCAGTTCAGGCATCTCGTATTCAAATTCGCCAAGTTATGTCAGTCTGGGATTCAGACGCTCTCTGGTTTGCCAGCTGATGTGATTGCAGCTAACCAGGATTGGTCATATAAAGTTATTGGCACCAAAAGTAATCAGGTACCATCTTATCATTGTGACCAATTCTAGCTGCTATAATTCTGGCGCCATTCATTAATGTTGATTTTCATCATGTTTCTTCTCTCATTCTTCCACAAATAAAATTAATTGTTTGGAAATCATCATTTTATTAAGTGGTGTGCTTGTCTTTTGAGATAGTTTGATTCTTTTCTTGGGAATTGCGTGTCATTAATTTAATTAAAATAAAATATAGAAATGGTGTGAGTACATGCCAAATGAATGGCTAGAAATAAATTTACAAGTAGCAACGGTATGAGTATAAGTAAAACTCATGGCTGCAAAGTAGCTTGGAACATCATTCTTATGAGGATATTCTTTTTCCTCAATATCATTTTGGAAGACAACAGATTTATCAGTTGTACTCAGGGTAAAGCCTTGACAAAGAAATATCACAATAGAACTAGATAAGACAATAATGAGTATTATTGGCACTTAGATGCAGAAAGTAACTGGCATGTGCAAAGCACAGAATCTGTAAAACCATCCCATTGAATGAAGAGGGTGCAAGGTGAAGCCATGAAGGTGGAAGGCATACACGGATTTTCATGATCAATCATGTCGTAGCATCATATTGTAATTACCTTACACATCTACAATGAAAGAAGGCTGTAGCTAAAGTCTTGTTTCCAACATAGTGAGCCTTATCTTTCCCATCTCCATAACCAGACATCAAGTTTCTGGAAAACAGATACCCTAATTTTTCCCATGCTGCCCTGTGCTGCCTATTTTGGATGCCATCTGTCAAAGTACCGAGCCTTTAAGGAATCTTAAACCACACTGACCGGGATCTTATTTTTTTTTATTAATTTGAATATTTCTAGATATTTCCTCTGATTAACATGGGCAGTGTTATAGATAGGGAATTCAGCCCCATTGAATAAATCTTTCAGATTTTCTTGCAATCAATATGGGTACTTACATTTTATACGTTACTGGTCATCTTTAAAACGTCTGGCTGCACAATTGAAGAATGCCATATACCTTAACATGGAGCTAGGATAATCATTTGACGCTAGCTTGCTTCTTGCAGAAGGATGGCGCAGCAACATGCTCTTTCTTGCTAACCATTGCTAGAAATAGCTTGGCGAAAAGAATAGAGCAGTTAGAAAACGTTCTCAATGACTTGAAGAAATCACATCTGTTGAATCAGCAAAGCAGCAGCAGCCAAATTCCCAAGAAGGATAGTAACAAAGAAAGGAGTAGCAGGCAGGAGGATATTGAGTACCTATACAGAAGCATTGAAAGGAAGGTGTTCGGTCGAGATAAGGAGCGTAAGAAGATTGTTAGTATGCTTCGTAGGGGACCTGGTCCGGATACACCAAGCTCAAGTACCAGTAAACATTATTCTGTGATTGGTATATATGGCATTGCAGGGTCTGGGAAGAGTACCCTGGCACAATATGTATATGATTTATGAGAAGGAGGAAGGCCAACATTTTGACCCTGTCATGTTCATTCATGTGTCCGAGACATTTAGAGTGGATAAGATATTTCGTGACATGTTGAGGGAGATCAGGAAAGACCGGCAATCGGCCAAAGAATGATGTGAAAGGTCTACATGATGAGCTGAAGGAGAAGTTGAGAGGAAAACGTTTCTTGTTGGTACTGGATGATCTCTCGGGTCGGGCAGAGAACAAAGAGGAACGTGCTATTCTACTTGGTGTGCTAGATGCTGGGCAAGAGTGGAAGCCGAAGTTCCGTGACAGCGTAAGAAAGATGCAGCTGCAGCTCTAGGTGCTCAGGAGCAAATCCCAATACCGGATATGGAAGAAGAGCAGTACTTCTCAATGTTCATGCACTATTCCCTTGAAGGCACGCGTTCTGATAATGGAAGACTTCCGCGGCAGTAGGGAGAAAAATTGCAGAAAAGCTTAGCGGATCACCCATTGCGCAATAACAAATAGCAAAAGACGGCGGAGTAACAACTTGAAGATCGATTTCTGGGAAACAACAGGGAACCTTGACATGTTGAATGAAACAATGGGAGCTCTATGGTGGAGCTATCAGCAGCTAGGTGTAGACATCAGGCGATGCTTTGCATACCGCAGCACTTTCCCGAAAGGATCTGAGGTTAGTACAAGATGAGTTGGTTCGCATCTGGATAGCACAAGGATTTGTAAACACCGGGATGAATGCAACAGAGCAATTGGAAGATATAGGCCTCCGCTACTTAAACGAACTACACCGACATTCTCATTTCGCAAGTAGAAAGAACAATTTTTGGTACTGGAAACCGAGGCATTCACAATTCATGACCTGCTACACGAGTTGGCCGAGAGGGTTTGCGGAACCGAATGCTTCGTAATTGTTTCAAATGGCCTACCAAAAGATATTCCGCAAGAGGTTCGCCATCTTTTTGTTGGTATTGGGACTGACAATAGAGCAGTGATTACAAAGAAAATTCTGGACTTGGTAAATTTACGCACTCTCATCATTGATGAAGAGTACAGCAAAAATAAGAGGAAAATATTTGCAGCTCAAAATGCCGAGGAATTGGACCACACCTTAATTAACTAAAAACTCTTTGACAGAATGTTCAAGAGCCTGAGGAAACTGCGGGTGCTGATATTTAAAACAAAATTCTACCATGAAAAAGTGTTGTTAGTCCCATCATCTATTGATCAGATGAAGCATCTACGTTATCTTAACTTTAATATGGATCGTTCCCATAGCAGTGTGGAGCTTATTTTCCCAAGCACATTTAGCAAGCTTTACCATATGCAGAGCATATATGCTGAGAACGTTTCCTGTGCTGAAGATATCACTAAGAATCTCACTTCGTTGCGGCATAGCTCTTCATCGTCGATGGGATTTGCAAACATTGGCAGGCTGACGTCACTCCATTCACTAGGATACTTCCAAGTAAAGAAGGAACAAGGGTATGAATTGAAGCAGCTGAAGCACCTAAACAACCTTCGAGGTACATTGGCGATAGATGGTCTCGGGATTGTCGAGAAGCAAAGAGGAAGCTCTTGAAGCCCACCTAGCCGGCAAGAAACAACTAAGAAAAAACTGGAACTATCATTCGCGGTATGCGTCAGGCTGGGGATCCAAACGCCGTATCGAGAGATACTTAACCTTCTTTACCAGAGGATCCTGTTGAGAGGTCACGGTCAACCAACCGTGACAAGGGTACAAGGTACCATGGTCGGATGATGGGGGGGGGCAGACTCGATGCCGCCGCAGAGGTACTTGAAGGCCTTTGTCCGCCAAAGGATCTTGTAGCACTCACAATCAACCGCTACAAGGGTTCAAGATATCCTAGCTGGATGCTGAGTCACCATAATCCAGACGCCCTAAAGCACACGCAACAACTTAAACCGCATAATTGCAGCCCATTGGAGTATTTTTCCGAAATATCGAAGTTGTTCAGGTTTGTCCGCGTGAGCTTCGCTGGTTTCCCTGTGCAACTGGGACAGCTTGCCGAAAAATATGGAGCTCCTTGTTTCACCCCAAAGTGTGTTAGTTATGAGATGTGATAAGATGGAGCGCCTTCCACCTTGCGCCACGGTCGCTTGTGAAGATTGAAATCCACGGGTGCCGCGTGCTCAGTAGAACCTGCCAAGTAGAGGGACATGAAAATTGGCAGAAGATACAGCATGTTCCAGAGAGAAATATATCTCCAAGAAGAGCATGACTTTTTTTTTTTCGAAACCAGACACTTCATGTTCCAGAGAAGAGCATGACTCAATTAAGGAGGATGAGGCCACCCCATACCCGCAACAGCTGAGCTGAGACGGTGAGTCTCTCGTCCACCTTCCTTTTGTAATGCTAACAGAATTCACACATAACAAGTTGTAATGATCTAGGATTCTTACGAAGAAAAGACATTAGGTTAATGTGTACCGGCAAAAGCCATGCTGATCTTTGTGCCAACCTCGACAGTGACAACAACTTTTGGTGGCAATATCTTCCATGGAGACGTCGTCACCGTGTTTGCTTTGGTGGTCAGAGTTTCAAGCAACAGATGAAGTTGTTTCTCTTCCCTATGACGGATTTGGCTTGTGTCAACATTACGAAACAAGCCGTGAAAGCAAGATTACTCGAGCAGCAATTTGGAGATTTTGAATTTCTTCCTTCATTTTGGAACGTCAGAGTTATTAATGTCTTGGCTTCAAATTTTATTGTTGGGACATATGCTATCTCTTTGGAATAATGGTAGCCTGACGGACACAGAATGACAGTTCCAGTTTTCTTAGTCGTTTGAGGGTGGAAACCCTTCATTATATATCTATAAAAATCGAGCGGAATGACGTCTATTTGTTCATTTGGGTCACGTTCACTGCAGTTTTGCTCAAGGGCTGCGTGTGGGCCCCTGCCTGTGGACCCGTTTTCAAACGATCTGTGTCCTCTGACGTAAAGATTAATGTGCACCATCTCATACGCCTGGACATCATTTTTTTCAAAAGTGTGCATTAGCACATACCGCATTAAGAGAAGTGTGAATTACATAGAATTCACAAGTAATCCACGTGACATCGACGAATCCCACAGCACAAACAAACGGCAAGAAACTAGGGGACCCCTCCGCCTTACAACCCAACCGAACCACCTAAAACCTACAACCGTGCCTACAGAGCTATGTCACAATGAGCGTCAACACAAAAGACCTTCCAAAGAACGGCAAACGGCGGCAAAGCATCCGCCAACGAACCAACCAACAGCCATCACTCTTGGCAACTCAGAAATGCCCAAGAGGAGTTCGACGAGACGGCAAACAAAGCATCCGCCAATCGACCCAACCACCGCCGTCACTCTTGGCGGCTCGCCGGGCCGCCCAAGAGGAGGCCGACCACACGGCGGCAAAGCATCCGCCAACGACCGACCATCACCGTCACTCTTGGCGGCTCAACACCTGCCCGAGAGGAGGCCGACCACATGGCGGCAAAGCATCCGCCAATGACCCAACCATCGCCCCGTCACTCTTGGCGGCTCGCCTGCCCAAGAGGAGGCCAACCACACGGTGACAAAGCATCCACCTACGAACCACGACCAAAAAGCATCCGCCAACGAACCAAGAACAACCGAAGCGGACAGGTCAAGAGCTGCAAGACAAACCAAAGCTTAGTAGGAATGAGGTGCAATAGGCACGAGAGGACTCCCCCCGAGGAGGCAAAGGCAGGCAGGCCACCGGCCGTGGAGGAAGGCGGGTCGACCACCAAGCCAAGGACCCCCGCAGGAGCCCATGTCCGCGAAAGAGATGCCCGACGTTGCCTCCACGGAGGACATGACTCCAAAGGTGCCGGGCTAACGCCGTCCCAAGAGGGATGGGTTTTCACCCGCATCTCCCCCCAGGCGAGATGAGATGACCGGCCACTCCCCACCCCATCACCACGGTGGCGCGATGTGCAAAGACAGCGCAGACGCGCCCAACAACGCCACCATGACAACGTTGGCGGCGCCCCGAAACGCACGCCGTCCGCCCACGCCACCTTAGCGCAGCCGAAACCACCGCAAGACCCGCCAGAGCGCACAAAGAGCCCGGATGCCGCCATCGCCGGACTATGCCAGCCCGCCACAACCGCCTCCACCACCACGCCGGGTGGGGCGGTGCACGAGGCGGGACGGATCCGGGGAGAGGACGCCGGATCCCGGGGCGCGAGGCCCGAGAACCCATCGCTGGCCGATCTCGGAGCGAAAGACGTCGTGGCAGACGTTATGAGCACCACCGCGAAGGGGCGCGGAGGGGCCATGGAAGACGCGGAACGGGCCAATCCACCGCGGCCCGACAAGCAAGGTCGTCGAACCCCACCGGCACCCACCACAGCCGCCGCGGCTGTCCAAAGACGACCGGATCCAAAGACCGGTTACTACGGACCTGCAAGACCGGAAGGGCGGATCCGCCCGCCGGCGGCCGGCGGCCCACATTGCCGGAGGATTGGCAGGTGGTAGAGGAGCGGGGGCTGAGGGCAGAGGAGTGGCAGGGGTGGGAGAGGAGACGACGGCTGCCTTTTTGAGCAGATAATCGCAGGCCGCCGTCACCGCGAGCTGGAGGGGTGGCGGACGGCGGCCGGAGGGGCAGCCCCCGATGGGGGCCCGGGCGGCGGGCGGCGGTTTTCCCCGAGTCGCCCTAGCGACGACGCGGGGTCGCGGGTACTATTTTTCTTGCGTGCTTCGTTGGAAGAAGATGGAAGTTTGCCTTTTTTGTCTTGCCTACGTCTGACATCATCACAACAATGTTTTGGTGTGTACAGGTGAATTACGTGCTGAGCCTGCCAAGCAAGACATCGCAAGAAGTTCTGCACAGTACAATAATGTACGGCAGCTGAACCACCAGGCCACTGTCATGACTCATGACGATTACTGCAAACATGGTACATGCATAGGGAACAAACTAAAAGGACTTAATTAACGAACTCTAAAGCTGGTAACTTAAAACTAACCAACAGTGCTTTGAGCATATATTAGCAATTTGATATAAATGATAAGTTATAGATTTTGTAGGACTCTTGGATTTTGATATAAATTTTGTCCTTCATGCTTGCATCTATGTATGAAAAAGTCTTGGATCTTATATATGTGCACTTTAATTAGAATTTCCAGTATCGGTTTGTTAAGTCAGTGTGGGCTGCCTAAAGACATCCGTCTCTAGAAATAGAGATATTGATACCAGCGGCTGGTATAAGTCACATAACCAACCACACCGAGTGAAAATACCTTTTCTAATGGTGGTTGCTTAAGTAAACAACGGATAAAAAAAAGGAGCATTTTGTACTGGCGGTTACGTTACATAAACCACCGTAGAAATGGTTTTTCCTTAGGTGTGGGCCCCAAAGAGCATTGCATTGGCGTCCTCTTTTATTTACCGTCAGTGAAAAGAATAGGTAGTACGTACGTGTGAGTGCAAATCATTTTTGTATATACTAGTAGCTTCTCTTTAAAGCCGGAATGTGTGGGGGGCTCTCTGCCCGTGGACCCGTGTTCAGACCCTCCAGGACCTCCCGTTTGTGTCCTCAGAAAGATTAGGTGCTCCAAAACGTTTTGGGCATCGCAAGAGAAGTTCTGGGCAATACAACGAGTAAACACAGGAACTCAGAGAGATGTAACTAGGCCACTCTCATAACTCATGAATCGTCATGACCATAACTGCAAACACACGACAACATGCAAGGTACACACGCAAGCAAAGGGAACAAACTAATTAAAACGCCAGCACCCCACCAACTCTAGCAGCTGGCAACTGAAAACCAGCCAACGACAGTGCTTTGAGCACAGCATGCAACATGCATCATGCATGGGCATGTCATGGCTCTTTATTCATAACACTACTAAACACACACTGACGACGAGCAAGAGCAAGCATCTAGCCGAGCGGCGACATTTTTATTCCTTCTCGAGAAAGCTGATCAAGAGAAGGAAACTCTGACTTGACGATAACTGCAAAAAAAAATGCGCCACGGCGTTATCGCGGAAAAAAAAATGACGATAACTGCAAACACACGACCACATGCTACACACACAAGCAAGCAAAAGGGAACAAATTAAAAAGCACCTCACGAACTCGATCTTGCTGGTTACTGAAAACCAGCCAACGACAGGGCCTTGAGCACCGCATGCATCATGCATGCATGGCTCTTTATTCATGAACACACTATCACAGCACTGACGACGAGCAAGAGCAAGCATGCAAGCGGCGACATTTATTTATTTCTTCTCTGACAAAGCTCAAGGAGAAGCAAACTCGAGTTGCCATGCATGCAGCAGACGGCCAGCGTCTGGCTGGTCCGATCAGAAGGCCTCACCCAGGAACACTGCCGCCGGCGCCGGCGTGCAGCGGCGCTCGCAGAAGTTTGTGAGCAGGTCCTCGCAGCGGTAGGTGCGGACGGGGCCAGGACCGCCTGTGGTGGAGGTAGCCGCCGGCATCTCGATGCCATCGTCTTCGGCGGTGAGCGTGTACCTGACGCACTTCTTGCACTCCGGGCGGCACCCGTGCAGCGAAATGTCATTGCACCGGCACTTGGGCGGGTTCATCCTGAGGCAATAGTTGCAGTCGTCGCAGCACGGCCACGAGCTCGCGCCGGCAGCGTCCATGGCGACGGCCGCTCCAGCTTCCTCCTTGTACCCTGTGGCCACCAAAAACAGCAAGTAGATTTTTGAGTAGTGTGTGCAAGCATCAATAATGTATAATAAGTGATGATCCTGGAGAAATTTTAGAGGGCATGCATACAAGAGGATTCTGACTTGTCACCTTTGCCCAGTGGCAGATCAGCTGCGAGGACGACGAGAACAGCTAGAGTGACGCCAAGTATCACCTGAGTCCTCATCTCTGTTTCTCCTTGGCAAGAACAGAACAGGCTAGGCCACAATGCAAAGTTTGTTGCTTGGATTTTCCTTCCTACAGATATCTGTATGAGGCGGGAGGCCTTCTTATAGGAGGGGTGGAGGGGAATTTTTCTAAGTTTAGGCCAAGAAACCTAATATTTCAATTTTCAAAAGGTGTCCTCCGAAACTAAATGTTTAGGAACTAGATCTTTTAGTCGGGCCAAAAGTTATACATGACTCGTCACTATAGTGACACCACTGGTATTGGTCTGAGACTAATTACTTGCCAATAAAAGGAGATCATGTCATGATAAACTCAGTCTTATAAACTGGTCCACGTGTAGTACGACATGGTACTTTTGTTTTTCAACAAAAAATATTTGGGTCTATATATCTTCAAACGAGACCGGCATTGGACATCATATATGGGAAGTTGGATGATCGTTGTGACTTGATGCCTACTTACCAAGCTGAGGTTCTTATACCAGTGCATGATTTGTCACTGAACTAGATATTGAAGAACTCTCAATGGTTACTTGAGTTTCATCAGATTCTTTGTTCTCCAACATCTCAAGTTGTGCAAATGTATGACAAGACATGATCGTTGAGAAATTTATTTTGAGATCAAAGATTGCTAGTAACATGACTAAATAAATAATCCTTGATATCATCAAAGAGTCAAATGCAAAACAGAAGTCCCTTAAGCACCATGATGCCTTAATTCAAGGCATGCAGTTAACATGGAAGTGCGGTAGAGTGACTGGCAAGTGACCGGAAAACCTTGCAAATACATGCAAAATAGGGCTTGGCAAAGTGGTTGGAAAACCTTCAGACATGCGTCTTTCGAGAAGCTTCCATTGCAAAGCTTAGTAGAGAGGTACAAATGGATGACTTTGTTCATGAATACAAGTAGCCAAAGACTTATGTCGACATGTTGACTTAGGCTACAAAATCCAAAAGTTTAAACTGAGAAGGAAACGTAGGAGAGACCTGCATGCAAATAGAGAGTACATAATTAACAATTTATACAAAAGAGTACTTTACAGTGTTTTTATAGTGAAACAATAACAAAATGCCATATAAGCTGAACAAAGGAAAAAAAAAATCAAGTACGTACACGATAAAAGGTGGACGATGATTATTGAAGATGTCTGACGCTGGCTAGTGCTAGGCCTGCTCACTGCTTTTGGCTCGTGCCCATGCATCTGTGTCCTTTTTTCACCAAAAAAGATGGACACAGCCAATGCAGCTTCTGTACATTCACGGGCTGAAACGCTACAGTGACGACGTGCTAACACGTACACAAGCACATGCATGCACCGTCCAGCGGCTGGTCGAGAGATGAATTATTGAGCTTGTCGTTGCCGGACAATCAGTAAGCAGGCCCAACTACATACGAGTATACGACGTTAGAATGGTAGTATCACTTTCATTGGAAGATTAGAGCAAACAAAAATACATGCTCCGAATATTAGACTATAAGAGTGGAAGGATAAGCTCAACGTGTGACACTGACACGACTTGGCTGCGCGCATCCCCGCTTGGAAGGGCAACCTCCACACTAAGACGGGTAGGAGGTAGAGCTGGGACTTGGGCCGTGCCATTTAAGGGCGGGCCATGGCGCGGATTTTTAGACGACCAAGACGGCACGACACACGAAATATTTTGGGTGCGTGCGACACGAACACTGAACACGAGGGGCCGCCGCGCCTTCCTAGGATCTCGCACGATGGGGCTACATGGCACGCCCCGCATTTTTGGGCGTGTTTGGGGCCGGCACGATACCGAAACTAGCACGTACACACTTCTATTACTCTCGCAATGTATTTTTATAGCATTTACTATAGTACATCTCATATAATACTTACATAGATTATAAAAATCATTAAAACTTCATTAAAAAGGTATACACGAGATACATATTTTTATATTACAAGAACAAAAAAAAAAAGAAGTGGTCGAGATATTTTGAGGGCGTGCTTGGGGCGCGCGACGACCGCGGCGTGCGCACGTGCACGGGCGCGTGCTTGGGCGAAGAAGAAAAATTTCTTGTGCCATGTCGGCGCGGCCCGACGTGCTCCTCGTGCCTAAAGAGCACGATCGAAGCGGCACGAAGCACGAGAGGGTCGGGCGTCGCGCCGGCACGGCACGCCCAAGTCCCGGCTCTAGTAGGAGGACGCTCTCTCGGACCACCCTCTCGGCCATCCACGTGCACGTCTCCATCCGTTGTGCCCTCTCTTCTTGGGCGATCGAGGAGATCGACAAGCGCAGGCGAGCCTTCTTGTGGTCGGCCTTGAGTCGGAGCGGCGGGCAAATGCATGGTGGCGTGGCCCGGTCGGGGCAGCGTCTCGCATCTGGGCGGCCTTGGATTGCCACATCTTAGGTTCCGGGGGTTCGCCTTGCGTCTGTTGGGGTGGCGCGCGCGACCCGGCCCGATGTCTTTTGGCTTGGCACGCCATCTCGGGCCGGCGCCTGCGGAGCGGATGTTCGGGGCTTCCACGATTTTTCAGTGGGCGATGGTCGACGGGCTCTCTTCGACGGGCGGACATGTGGTGCCCGGTTGGGAGCCATCTGCGACCTCGCGCCACACCTCTTCAAGGCGGTCAGCGCTCGCGCCCGGGTGCACCGCCGAGGAGGCTCTAAGGGCACTTTGGATGTATGGCATCGTGGGCGCTCGGACGGCGGCGCGTCATTGGCGAGTTCCTCTCCCTCACCGGCCGGTGGCGGACGTTGACTCTCGGAGGACACCGGGCCGGTTAGTGTGGCGTTGGTGCTCGGCCCGGCCCGGTACTCCTCCTCCTCGGCCTCTGGGGCTTTCTTCCACGGTCGGGCCGGGTCTCATGGGTGGCACCGAGGTTTGGGCTGCCTCCTCTCGCCCAAAGGTCAAATTCTTCCTCCGGCTAGCACTCCATGGCCGGCCCGGATTTGCCGACCAACGACACCGCCGTGGCATACAGGCTTCGGCCCACTGTGTACTATGCGGACGGGAGGATGAGACCATCGACCACCTCCTTGCTTCTTGCGTCTACTCAGATTGGTCTGGCAGGCCACGCTCGACAAGTTATACATGACTCGTCACTATAGTGACACCACTGGTATTGGTCTGAGACTAATTACTTGCCAATAAAAGGAGATCATGTTATGATAAACTCTGTCTTATAAACTGGTCCACGTGTAGTACGACATGGTACTTTTGTTTTTCAACAAAAAATATTTGGGTCTATATATCTTCAAACGAGACCGGCATTGGACATCATATATGGGAAGTTGGATGATCGTTGTGACTTGATGCCTACTTACCAAGCTGAGGTTCTTATACCAGTGCATGATTTGTCACTGAACTAGATATTGAAGAACTCTCAATGGTTACTTGAGTTTCATCAGATTCTTTGTTCTCCAGCATCTCAAGTTGTGCAAATGTATGACAAGACATGATCGTTGAGAAATTTATTTTGAGATCAAAGATTGCTAGTAACATGACTAAATAAATAATCCTTGATATCATCAAAGAGTCAAATGCAAAACAGAAGTCCCTTAAGCACCATGATGCCTTAATTCAAGGCATGCAGTTAACATGGAAGTGCGGTAGAGTGACTGGCAAGTGACCGGAAAACCTTGCAAATACATGCAAAATAGGGCTTGGCAAGTATTTGGAAAACCTTGTAGACATGTCATCTTTCTAGCTTCCATTGCAAAGCTTAGTAGAGATACAAATGGATGACTTTGTTCATGAATACAAGTAGCCAAAGACTTATGTCGACATGTTGACTTAGGCTTCCATTACAATATTTTTGTAGTCAAACAATAACAAAATGCCTAGTGCTAGTAATAACAATATTTTGGCTCGTGCCCATGCTTTCAAAAAAGATGGACACGGCAGCAATGGCCCCTAGTGGCCTAGTAATAGTGTAGAACACAGCCAATGCAAACTATTGAGCGTTAAGCCTGCAGCTTTCTGTACAATCACGGGCTGAAATGCTACAGTCACGACCTGAAAGGCAGTGCTTGCACGTACACAAGCACATGTATGCACCGTCCAGCGGCTGGTTCAGACGAATTATTGAGCCTGCCGTTGCCGGACTACAACAACGTTAGAATGGAAGTATCACTTTCACTGGTGTATATGAAAGATTAGAGCAAGCAAAAATACAAGTAAGCATGCATATTAAAAGGTCTTGAATATGAATATCCATTTTCCATCCATTTTGAATAGGAATAGAGAGTGGTGTAGGGTGATGAACTTCAAGAATACAATTTAGCTAGGTTTTGTAACTACTGATCTTTCTTAATTAAATGTCCAGTACAAATATGTAAACCTAAAAAGTACCTGAAAGTACCAATGGTACTTCCCCTACCATTACAAAAAGAAATTTGCATATATATTACCTGAACAAAGAAAAAAAGAAGCACGGGATAACCCAAACATAAAAAGGTGGGCGAGGGCTATTCAAGATGACTGGCACGGGCTAACAGCTACTGTAGGCTTTGCAGCGCTTTTCGATCTGTGCTTGTTTAGGTTTTGTTTAGATGGCTAAAATTTCTAACCCCTACGTCACATCGTCTTAATCGTGAAGCGTGTTTCGTTTCTTTAGTGGTAAATATTATCCCATCATAGAGTAACTAGGCCCAAAAGAATCGTCTCGCAATGTACATCTAAACTGTGTAATTAGTTATTTTTTTTTTACCTACATTTTATCTTTCCAAACATAGTCTTTTGGTGTATTTAATGGATGAAAAAGGTTAGAAATTTTAGCAATCTAAACAAGGCCGCCCTTTTTCGCAGACAATGCAAGATGGGAACGGCAGCACTGTGGCACACCACCAAGAGCGAATTATTGAGCCTGCCATGTTGGTACATTCACGGGGTGAAATATGCTGCAAAGAGTCCAAGGTGAAACGTTGGAGAAATGTTCAACATGTTGATCTAGCAAATCAGTCGTCACGGTCTGTCCGGTGGGGTGGGATGAAGGAGAGATAGAAGGGTGGAAATATTAAAATCTACTGTAATGGCTGGTTTTGGGTAGTTAAGATGCATGTTATATTATAGTGGATTAATGGTTCATCCGGTGGATTTTCCGCGTCTCGGATTATGCTCAATCCACGTCTGTGATGTGGTTTTCCGGGGGTCTGGTGGCCATATGTCTGAAACGTCTGCAGATGTACCGTCACGGTGATGCCGACCCATGCCATGTGATGATGATCTGATGAGTCGTCGTCTTTTCGAGGCGTACGATGACCGTCCAAACTGCAACAGGTGTGGAGTGCGGCCGTCCACTTGGGGCTCGCACGCCGTGTGGCAGACGCCCCTGCCTTGCCTTGTTGTAGCCGGAAAGATGGACGAGCGGCGCTGTCCAGCCGCAGGTCGAGACGAATTATTGAGCCTGCCCCGGTCCCCGTTTGGATTGCTCCAGACTGTGCAATTTAAAATCTAGGGAGATCAAATTCCAACAATTTGCCGAGCTAATCCAACCCAGCTTCTAATGTTAAAACACAATTCTACCCTACTAGTTCACCAACCCGTCTTCTCGCACGGTTTAGAATCTCATGGGTTGGATAGTTACTAATAAAATTACTTATAATATATATCATTTTCTCTTCACTATATTTTTTCTAAAATAATACAACCTCTGTCCATAAATAAGTGCACCTTTTGACTTCTACGCTTTTTATTTGACCGTTCGTTTTATTTAAAAAAATTAATGAATATTATTTATCTTGTTATGACTTATTCAATCATTTATGATATTTGCATAATAATTTATTTCTTTTTTATTTACATAAAAAATTTAAATAAGACAAATGGTTAAACAAAAATTACAAAAGTCAAAAAAGTTGCACTTATTTATGGACGGAGGGTGTAGCTATATAGTAGGTACTATATAGTTTATATTACCAAAATATTGTTTTATATGTTCTTCCATCTATATCCATTGCTATTTTTTATTTACGTAGAGCCTCTCTACCTATATCCAATATACATTTAGTTTAAACATTTGCTTAAACTATTATAATCTTAGCTCAGTCATTATTTTAATGATATAAACCAAAATTTTGATTGATTTTCCAAATTTTAAGCTTATTAATTCCTTATATACAAAAGCTATTATTTACATTGATTATTCTCTACCAAGTGATAACGTTTTTAGATCTTTGTAAAAAAAATTAGGATCTACCTTTTTTATTTATTGATTTTCATAATATTAATTTATTCTTAATCTTATTTTAGCACCATCAAATGTTTTTAGTCGACAAATAAATAAATTTTAAAAGTACAAACTCTTATTTCATTCCTCTATGTGATATTAGGAAAATCTATACATTAATCTTTAGCTTTTGATCTAGTTATTGAAATATTTTTTACATGTACTAATTTGATATTCTAAAGCTTATGGTATCATTTATTCAAAATTTTCATGTTTAATTTTATTAAAAAAAACATTGTAGGTTAGCTTTGACAATGTCATAAATAGTTGTTTCAAGCACTATGGCACTCAAGATGGTGAATTTGTTGTATCATATAAGTATTGTTTTGTTAAAAAGTTACTTCCTAAATTAACTTACTAATATTCATATGACATAATATTTCCATCAAAATGTTTAAATTTTTTTGAAGACAACCTATCATTCAATATATACCTATCGTTTACTAATAATTATTGTTTATAATCACAAAAGTTAATATAACTTAATGAGCTATAATTGTCATTACTACATGGTTTTTAAGGATACATTTTCACATTGGTTAAGCCAAAAACAATTATTTATATTAGATTAAGTTTTAACTCATGGGTGTTGAATTATTGTTTGTAGCTATCTTATATTAGCATTTACATGTAGATTTGGGAGACCTTTTTTTTCATTTTTTTATAATCATTGAGAGAAGGGTAATTATGTACAAATCATATAGATATATATATATTACTTTACATACCTTTCATATGACATTTATGGATAATTTGAATTCAAAGTCGGGCATCAAAGCATCATCTTTCAAAGTGATAGAGATGCATAATTTATAAAAAATATTAATAGAGCAGTTTATTTATATTTATAATTACGGAGGTTTGGATTTTTCCATATAGGCTTTATTGAAAATAACACCACCTCCACGGATCATGGTCCGATAGTTTTCTTAGCAACATTAGAAAGTAATTCGAGGTAATTCAATGGCATTATTATATATTAAGTTGCAAATGGGCTATGAACCTAGTGGTTGGACCTCCTCTGTAGCACCCAATAGTCTATGTTCGAGTTCCGTAGGGACGAATTTCTAGGTTGGGTTAAAACCAAAAGAAAATAGGTGCCGAGCTCGCTTTTGCCTATGGCTTAAAAAAAAAACATTATTATTTAGTTATTAAAAAAATTATACCAGTTGTAGTTGTTGTACCGTCGCCTTCCTCATTGGTGTTCGCTAGTAGGTAGTCAGCGTTGATCACCTTGGTCGTTGGTAGGTAGTCGTGCCTTCTTCGTTGGTGTTCACCAAGTAGATAGTTGGTCTAGTGTCGCCTTCATCGTTGGCATCGGTTAGCATTGTACGGTCGCTTTTTTCTCTCGGCGGTACTGTTGGGGTAGGAGCCATTGCGGATGATGTCCATACTTATCTTGATGTAGAGGTGGGGTTGTTCTTGATAATGTCATTGCCGATTCGGTGCATCCTCACAATATACATGGATCTATGCAAGAATATCGGAGGGGGGGGGGGGTATTAGTACCTATGGAGGGACGACATGCATGGCGCCATTACCCCGGTGGAAAGCATCGACTTTGATCACAAGCGAGATGGCACAGACCGTGCGATGATCCGAGGGAGCTTTGGACATTGATAGGTGAAGCAGGTGTTGATTACAAAAAGTTGTTGAACGCGTCAAATTTGAGATCCCTTGAAACAAAAAAAAAAGATATGGGGCTCCTGTGCCGTTGGTTCAATTAAAACATTATCATTAAGATAGTAAAAATTCTACCTGATGCTCAATAAGGATTATTATATAAAAATTGTTTGTGTGAAGTAATTAAAGTAAATTATAATCAACATAAGAATTATTCCCTACTGGTCAATATGTATTTATTATGTACGCCGCAAAGAGACAAAATGGGATCAAAATAAATAGCACAAGCATGTAGCCGTGTTTATGACGAACCTTTAGACTAATGATGTAAATGATTTGACACACATGTATACCCCCGCAGTAATTAGAGCTTCAAACATTCATTCACTACGTACGACCCACTTGGAACTTTCATTCATGCTGTAGTACTACCCGGAACTACCGTCATCACAACAGTACAGCTTCATAATGTAAGGAAGCCATGCCATGAAAGCCGAGTAGCCTGACACAGAAGCATTGTTGGATCGCAGCCAGGTAGCCAGGAAGAAGCAATCAACGGGAAACGTCACGGCAAAGCCTCCACGTTATAGAGAGATGCAAGCAACAGATCAAAGAAATTAATTGGGCTGGGTGGAGCACGGACCTGCCTGCTGCCAATACATGACGGGGACATGGAGGGCCTCAACTTCTAAGGACTCAGGCGTGTGGGCGAAGGTGAAGATGTAAGTGCCTGGCTTCGGCTCGGCGACCACAAGTCCCGGCGTGGAGGGGTCCTGAGAGGCGGCGCCCTATATTTTCTCTGTTCGAAGACGGTCCTTCCGGGCATACGGAGGATCCTTTACGTAGATTTCTCAATAATCAATTTAATTTTTGACCTTTTTAGAAAATAATAATAATGGCAAAGGTGGGTAATTTTCTAAAAAAATAAAGTAGATCTAACGGTTATGGATAGCCGAGTCTATAGATTTGATGGCCAGGATATTTCTAATTAATGTGAGAATTTCTAGAAATTTATCTTTTTTCTTAGCGCGTCTCATTGAGAATTAACGAAATTTTCCGTTGGAGCCTCCAATTAGTAATAGTAAGATTTGTACCACGAGCACAAATCAATTATCAATCATCCTCTGTAAGGGTATTCTGGTATTTTGCTCCGTGCAGTGCTATATGCGAGCTTTCAGAAGAAGTTACGAATCCAAACAGCCTCTCATTTCACCTTTTATATTCCAGCTTATAGAAATTTGGCCAATAAAGGGAGATCAAGCTATGATAAACTACTCTGTCTTATAAACTGGTCCACATGTAGTACGTGCTACCTTTTGTTTTTCAATAGAAATAAAAATTATTTCGGACTATCTTCAGACGAGACTATAACATTGGATATCGTACATGGGAAGTGGGATGACTATTATGACTTGATGGATACTAATCTAGCTGGGCTTCTAAGACCAGTGGATGATCAAGTTGGCTATGTGTGTTTCATTAGATTCTTTGTGCATTGTCACATTTGAATGGGGCACGGTGTTTTCTTTTTGTAGTTTGACCAGTATACTGTGTACGTATTTTTTTTTCAAAAACGGATATAGCCCGTATTGCATTAAGAAGAGACAATTACATGTCAGCTATGAGAGAACACTCATAGCACAGAATATTGGACACAGAATCTTTTGGATTAAACAAAATAGAAATAAAAAAATAGAAAAAGCAATGAAAACCCACAACACCTAGGATCTACAACGTGCCTACAAAACCACATCGCAAAGTTTACCCACATAGAAGACCATCCCATCGGCAAAGCGATGACAAAGCATCCGCCAACGAGCCATGGCGACAAAGCATCCACAAATGAACCAACCGGCAACCATCACTCTCGACGGCTCACAAGATTTGCCCAAGAGAAGGCCAACGACACGCAACAAAAGACAAAGATCCTCGCCAACGAACCAACAACCGGCGGCCGACACTCTTGGCGGCTCGGCGGCTACCCAAGAGGAGGCCGGCGACACTGGCGACAAAGCATCCGCCAACGAACCGGCGACAATCCATTGGCGTCCCTCTTGGTGGCTCATCACCGCCCAAGAGGAGGTCGGCGACACGGCGGCAAAGCATCCGTCAACGAACCATGATGGCAAAGCATCCGCCAACAAACCGGCGACATGTAATGTAGAACCTCCTAATTCATCGGGCCCACACGCACACCTGTCTTTGTCCCAAAGACCTCGGCATTTGTGCGAGATGCACCCAATAACTTAAGAAGCTCTGTTGGTGTCATCTAAAACCCCGATTACACCACTCTCATACCAGGATCAACAAAGGAGTAGCTACAACATTACAACATTTGTTATAAAAAAATACAGATCGAGTGCGGAAGAATAATAACATTAATTTTATAAAATATGAGTAAGTTACATTTAAGAGATCTTAACTTAATTAATTTGCGGAAGCTGAGTAGACTAGAAGACAACCGGATCATGTCGAGCCCATCGACATAACCTTGGTTAACAAAGACGAGTCAACACACGCAACAAGGGTTAACAAACCCTCGAGTACACAATGTACTCCGCAAGACTTACCCGACAAAAGAAAATAGGAGAAGACTCGGGGAATCTTTGGTCTTAGGAGTCAAGGTAAAGGCTTTAGCAAGAATCAAGAACTCTTTTGCGAGAAAAAGCTTACTAAAAGTGTATCCTTACTTTCAATATTTTTTAATTCAGATTAGTAACTCTTATACTCTAGGTTATCCTATTCTAGAGTAAACATATTCTCTTATTCCAACTCTCTTTTCTCAAAAACATATTCCATCATTTACTACGATGAAGGGGGAATCGGGTCTCCTTCTCTCGAGAAGCAACGGCGATTCATGAACCGATTATAAAACCCGGTGGGGATCCCTAACCACCACGACATATGTAGTACCCAAACTTGCATATATCAACCTTTTTTCAGATTTGTCCAAAACGGGAACGAGGCTGCGCCACCCGAGAGCACGAGTACTCCACCTCCCTACCCCGTCCTAATGGCGGTTTGACCCGATGGGGTGGGTACACGCTACTCCCGCCATCTCTCCACTCCCAAAGGCGTGGTTGCCATTCCGATTTGGCTCCACCGAGATTTACGGAGTATGTGGCTAGTTAGGTCGACCGATCTGGGGTATTTGCCGGTCGGGCGTGCCATTGACCAAAAAGGTCTCGGGCGCAATATGCGTTCAACACGTCGATTTCACTCGGGCCAAACAACGGGCGGTCCTTAAGCGATCAACACGGGACAAGCACGGCTAGGTATCCCGCCGGCTTTCCACCTACGTCCCCGTCCGATCTCAAATTCATCTCTACATTTCTTTCTTTTTTCCGAAAACTGTACCATCTTCTTAAATAAAACATTTTGATGAAAAAGCTTAACTAATTAAGTAGGGCTAAGCATCACTAAGCTTTTTTCGAAATAAACGGATTATCAAGGATGGTATTGAAATAAACAAGGATGGTAATGCGGCAATTAGGTTATCGCTCAACTACTAATTACTTAATGCAACATAGCATAGACATAAGTGATATAAAACTTTGTAAAATACAAGGAAGGGTTTAATGTAAGGGGGCTTGCCTGTATTGCGAGGAAAGTCGAATCCAAAACCGGATCACCCGAGTCA
Organism: Hyparrhenia diplandra; assembly: GCA_015847255.1. Lineage (NCBI taxonomy): Eukaryota > Viridiplantae > Streptophyta > Magnoliopsida > Poales > Poaceae > Hyparrhenia > Hyparrhenia diplandra. The sequence continues at coordinate 2,325,106 of JADLZK010012337.1, forward strand.
CACTTGACACCACACCTCGGGTGGATGCACCTTCTCCAAAGCTTGATCATCGTTAACCACATCACTCTCGTTCACTACACGTAATAATGATGCATTGCTTAACATGATGGAATGGTAAATATGATGCTTGATGATGCATGAAATGATAAACACTTGAGTACAACTTTCCTTCACGATAAAGTTGCAACCCAACAAAACCAACTTGTTAAACTACTCTACAAGATATCATCACCATTGAAAAAGAAAAGGAGTTCTCAAGGACCATCTGATAGTGGTATGGCTTAGGGTTCACAAAACAACCTGAAAGTCTCACAAAACCTAAGTCGGAAGTCACTAATCATCTCATTTTCTAATTAAATAAATAAAGCATAAAATAATAAAGAATTAAAGTTTATCAAAGTGACTCCAAACTTTTTGTACAAGTAGGTCACATCATAAAACAGTGCCAAATAAATTTTTATGAATTTTGGAAATATATTTTATTTTCTAAAAATCATGGAAGATGCATTTTTCAATTAAAATCTGTATTTTTAAATCATGCAAAAACTATTCAAAATCAAAGTTTCATAATTTTCATAAATACTAGACACCATGAAAAGGCTATACAAAAATTTTCAAAATTTTTGAACAAGTATATGAATTTATATGAAATTCATAAAACTAGACACTATTCATAATCTCGAAATTAATAAAACATCTTGTAAACGGAAAAGAGCCTTCGGGCTCAAAGTGGCCCGATCCCGTCGCGCCCAGCGCAAACGCCGCATGCGCGGCCCAAGCGAGCAGGCCGGCCCAACTACGCTGCCTCGCCAAAGCCTTGCCTTGGCAGTTTTGCAAAAAGAGACCCCGGCCCTATTTTCTAATTACAAATCTACGAACATACTATTTACATGAGTCATAGACTTTTCACTTAGCCCCCGACAAAACCTAAACTACAGTCTTGCGGAGCGGGGCGTCGGCCTTGGCCGACCCGACGCCGCGACAGGTTGACCGTCGGCAACTTCGCCGACGGTGAGGTTTCCGATGACGGACTGCTCCTATCTACTCATTCTCTCCTCCGCACCTCGACCTCCTTATCCCCCTTCCCTCGAACGCACAACAACAAAGCGCGCCGGAACCATGGCGGCCCGGCGCGTGCGCGGACGGACGGCCAGCGGCCCAGACCTGTGCCCTCCTCGGCGAAAGCGAGCATACCACCCTCTTGGATCGCGAGGCGACCGCTTTCCGCACTTAAACGAATCAAACCGGCTCTAGAGTGACTGGGACCTCGCAGACGCGACGGCGCGGCCACGACGACAAGACGTCGGCAGCGGTGTTCGACGTCTATGGTTTTCGACTCGACCAACCAAATGCATGGTTGTGATCGGGAACTCCCTAGACTCCGATCGCCTTTATTTGGTTTGAGCCGGGATGGGTCGTAGCAAGGTCGTCGGTGGCGGCAATGGTGGCGGCGCAACCGGCAAGAACGCGAGCGTTCCGCCGTGTTTGGCCCGGCCGAGAAAAGCAGACGGTCACCATGACCGGGACATCGGGCGTAACTAAAAAGACAAGTTGATTTTCCACAAATCTCACCGAACGGCGGGACGACGGTGGGGTTGCTGGCGGCGGCCCGCTGGCTGGCCGCGGAGAAGAAGATGATGCGCCGGCAGATTCCGGGCGACGAGGCTGGCGCGGACGGGTGCAAGCGGAGCGCAAGAAGGTTGCGGATATGATGGTTCGGTCAATCGCGGCAATTGGGACTCGACGACGGCAACATGGCGCTGGCGGGCAGAGACCGACGGGCGACGACGGGAGGAAGAAAAGAGGAAGAAGAGGAGGGTGGACCTGGGCCGGTTTTGACAAAAAAGAGAGAAACGATGAGGTGATCGGGCGACTCCGCGAGCTCGCCCGGTGGCCGAGGAACACGCAAGGGCGGCCGAACCGTCGAGGCGAGCCATGGCGACGCGTCGGCCGGCCGGCATGGGCGAACGAGGGAACCCCGGTGGCGGTTCCGTGCTTGATTCTTCCTTCTTTTCTTCCTCTTCCAAATTCTCCAAAAATTTGAACTGAACTCGAAAAACTCCAAAAGCAACTTGGCCTAATTTTTCAAGATCTACAATTTTCACAATTGGAAGATTTTCAAATTCAGCCTAGAAATATGACTTTTGAAATGCAGTTCAAAATTTTGAAATTTGAATTTAAAATTACTTTTAAAATCATGTAACAACTTGAAAAACTTTGTACATGACTTTTGTTCATCTCAACAAGATCTACAAACTAGCTTTTGGAAGTTTTTGCAAATTTTGCTTAGATTTTGAAATATGGTTTTTAAATCAAAAGAGGTCAAAACCCTAATTTTGGTATTTTCAAAATTACTCTAAATTTTTAACTAAACTTTGAAAACTCAAAATACCAATTTTGTTCAACTTTGAAAACTCTACAAATTTGTTTTTTAACAACCATACCCAAATTCTTTATAAATTTTGAATAAAAGAAAAAGGGGGTAAAAGAAAGAATGGAATTTAGGGTTTTGGAGTTCAATTCAAATTTGAATTTGATTCAACTTTCAGATTCCCAACCTATACAATCCAACCCTCATCCAACAACACACCTAAGATCAAAACATAAATAAACTTAATTTTGTCCAATCCAAGACTTAACTGGTAAGTGACACCTGGGGTGTTACACGACAATCCATTAGCGTCCCTTTTGCTGGCTCATCAGCTGCCCAAGAGGAGGTCGACGACACAAAGCATCCGTCAATGAACTACGCTAGCAAATCAACCACCAACGAACCAGCACAATTGAGCGGGCGGGTCAAAAGCTGCAAGATAAACCAAACCGTATGGTAATAGGGTGCAGCGGGCACAGAGAGGGACTCTGTGAGGAGGCAAAGGTAGGCATGCAAGATCTTGGCGGCCGAGGCATGGAGCTCGAAGGATGACGCCTTGTTGGTATTTATTAAGCCTACTGAGAGATATTTATAATAATCCGCAAGCGAACGGATGCGGGGTGAGCATTTCACACAGGAGAGGGTTTTAATATCGAATCCACGGGGAGGATAGTGTGAGGTAACTAAAGAATATAACTAATCCCCTCGAGCAAGTGGTCAAGAGATTGAAGAAGATAAAGAGATAAGGAGATTTCTATGGTTGTCTAATTCTTATCCTTGTAAGCATATGTTGGTATTGTCTTAAAGGGAAGCACCCAAAGGAAACATGAGCGAAACATGCAATCCTCCGGCACTTACATGCCCAACTTGTCTTATAGACGGAGGGTGGATTCCAAAGGACTCAACAGGACTGTCACTCCCACGATCTACCACACGGCCCAAAATATAAGGTGTCATCACAAGCAACCCCAGTCTAGGCACCACGCCTAAACCTAAGTTACCCCTCTAATCTATAGGGTCCTACAGATTAAAGTACTCAAATAAGAGTTGTGAACATTAAGAATAATAAGAACATTTACTTACTCAAATAAGGAGTTGATCCACCATAGAACTCTCGGAATCAAGTACCAGTGTTACTTGATTCCGATGGTACAAGATGTAGAGGAGTCACCCATGTGTCCGTTAGGTGCTTCCTCCCAGCAGCTCTTCCCATCACCAACACTTTAACTCTAGGAACAAGATTAGCTCTAGTCTCTCTCTGATGAGGACTATGGCTCTAATCTCTTCTTAACTCTTACTCTTGATTAGATCTAATTAGATCTAATCTAGTTCTAATTACATGTCTAATTGTCCTTCACTAATCCCTTAGAGAGAGTTGATCCTTTCAAGGGATCCCTCTACAACTAAGAGTTAATGAGATAGAATGAGATAGTAATGAATTAGGGTTTAACCCTGGGGCAGGGGGTCTTCTTATATAGGCCTTGGCGATGAACGTAAACCCTTGGATCAAACCGACCTTGACAACGGTGTAGATACAACCTCAAAGTCGGTAGTAAAACCCAGGCCTAGAAAGGTGATTTGGATTGGGCTTAACAGCCGGGCGGCCGCCAAAGCCGGTTTAGGGCGGCCGCCAGGCCCCCGTGGCCTCTTGGTCTCCCGTTTGTTCCGTGTGTTTCGGTACCTTCTAGAGTGTGTTAGTCCACTTTTCGGGTTGAGTTACTTCACGGTCAAGTCTTGTCATTATATGGGATGTTTATTAGGAACTTTCTCCATTATTCTGCATTTATCTATTAAGTCCCCGAAAATATATAAATCACCAAAGCTCGTGGAATTTATGTTAGTTAAACCCCTAGACTTATATTGATATTCATTTTAAGCCCTTATTTCATGTTAGTTGACTAGTAATTTTATGCTATAACAGGTGTCAACACGCCTTCAGAAAGGTATGTGGCACCAAGAACGTCACCGTCATCTACCCGATCACCGTCGGGCTGGCCTTTCGCCCAGAGTCCCATACCAACCACCAAATAACCGCGGCCGTTCCTGGCCACGCGGGTGTAGGGCCCGGGCGACGACCAAGCTGCCCTATAGGTGAAAGGAGACGAGTTGCGCGCGCCACCCATCCCCACCACCACGGTGGTGCGGTGCGACCAACGGTGCCACCATGACGACGTTGACGGCGCCTGAACAAAACCGCAATCGGCCACACGACCTCTCAGCCACGATACCAGGACATCACCACGAGCCGGCCAGGCGGAGCAAGCGCCGCCACTACCGGACCATCGAAGAGCTCGCCAAGCCGCCGGTTGAGGCCGCCGCCCCCGCGGACACCAACGGTGCCCCGACCCACTAGAGGGTGCCGGGAGGCAAGGGCAAGCAAACAGACACGCCCAACTTGGGGAACGACCACAAGCAAAGACCACCCATAGCCCCCGAGCCGCCTCCGAGCCACGCGCCGGAGACTGCAGGTCCAGGCCTTGAGGAGGGCGAATCCGCCCCTAAAGATCGGGCACCGCCTCGGTGTCCGGCCGCCCAAAGATCCATGCCGCGAGGGCAAACCGGATCCACTTGTGCTCACCGTGTGGATACGGTAGGAGGCCGGATCAGGCAGGCGCAAGGCAATGCATCGGAGGAGAAGGTGTTGGAGAATCTCGGGGGGGTGTAGAGAAAGGGGAGAGGGAGGGAGAGGGAGGGCGCGACGGCTCTGGGTTGTGCGGGGCCACCACAAGCCGGAGAGGATGGTGACTACGGCGGGGCGGCTGACGGAGAAGCCCCCCGTTCTGCTGCCGGTGGAAAAGCCGGAGTCCCCCGTTTGGAGCGCTGGCGGTGTAGTCTCCTACTACTACTCGCACTGGAGTGGAGTACGTATATGAAAGATCAGAGCAAGCAAAAATACATGTATACATATAATATGACCGTACTAGCTAGTAAGTGGCCACCTGCCCTAGTAAGTTTCCTCGATCTGATCTAGATAGATATTTGATTGGAGTATATATATTGGTTCGGCACAGAAATGCGGTTTCTTTTATTGCTTGGCAAAGATGAATTATTGAGCCCTGCCACGTTCGTACACTCACGGGTTGAAATGCTGCGAAAGAACCCAAAGCCAAGCATTTGGCCAGCATTTCACCTAGTCAGCTTTAGTACGTGCTACATGCAACAGCCTTGAGAGGACAGGCTAGGCCTGGGTCCAGGTCCGGGTCCCTCCAGTAAAAGGACGCGGCAAGCACGCAGAAACTTTCCATGGAGTCGGTCACGGGTTGCACTGTACAGTGTGGGAGAGGCTGCCCGGTTTGAGCAGCATAGGTGACGAGCTGCGGTTGGGTTTAGTGACGGTCTCACAGCAACGAGGAACGACGATGGAGCTGTTGGGAGGCGGACACTCGAATTGGAAGGAAGACACATACACCAAAAATAAATGAGACGAACGGCTACCATGGTTCGAGAGCGCGTGATGGATGGAGAAGGACACGTAGCTAGGGAATGGTGCTGCGCGATGCGTTTTCTGCACGACACGTCCCTCTCAGTAACTCCATAATCTTTGCACTGTCATTCCAGCATCCACGACCAACCACACGTTGGCACGAATATTCAGAAACTTGTGAGAACGATAGCTGCAAAGACAGTGCAAAGATATATTGTGAACAACACCACAGTAATGTTTGTGAACGTTTGTTCTCACATGTAGCCGTTGCGACGAGTCGTGGTGGGCCGGACTGCTCCGCCGAAAGGGGCGCCGCGTACGCAGGGAGAGACTGACGGACGGAGGACGTTCACATGCAGTAGTGACCACATGCATCTGATCTGATATGAGCCATCACATCAGTCGTCGACCGCGTCTGTTCGAGTCGTACGACGAGTGCAGGTGTGGGCTGCATTTACACATGGCCTCTGCCTCCGTCTGCGGGCCGTATGGCGGACGCCCTGCCGCCCTGTTGCCCGAAAGTTGAACGAGGCAGCAGCCGGTGCAAATACGAGAATACAACCACAATGATTGTTGGTATGGACGTACGTCAAAGATACAACCACAATTATTGTCGGTATGCAAATAATACATGTATCCAGAAAAAGATATGTATATCCATCTACTAGCAGATATGCTATTTTTGCGACTTGTATCTACAAACATAGAAATACAAATGAGAAATACATTAAAGAGTAGGCAGCAGTACTCTCTCAGAGCCTGAGCACCCATGAATTGCCACAAAATGACGCCTAAGGTTTTGCTACAGATCACTGATCAGAGTGCCATACTTATACAAGAAACAAAAAGAATATCAAGTACTCCCCTGTTCCAGAAAACTTGCAATTCTCGCTTCCCGAGAAAACAGTATTTTCAAACCGCCGGCAATTATTTATTAAAATATATAAAAAATTTTATACTTAAGTAATTAGTATCATCGGAAAGATCTTTAAGTCTAGTTTTTTAACAAATTTATTTGGAGATATAAATGTTCTTGCGTATTTTTCTACAAACGTGGTTAAAGTTGAGTCGGTTTGAGTGACACGCTTCCCATAGCAAAAATGAAATGGAACGGAGGGAGTATTTGAAAATTGCAATGGCATGGTAAATAAATTCAAGATGCCTGCCTGCCCTGCTCACTACTTTAACTCTCTGCAACGTTTCTGCCCATCTGTGTCCTTTTTCGCCTAAAAGACGGACACGGCATCGTGCTGCTACTGTTATTGGCCGGCTCCTACTGTTCCACACAGCCGAGAGCGAGAGCAAATTATTGATCCTGCCGCGTCCCGACGTTCACAAGTCGAAATGCCTCAAAGACTCCAAGAGGAGGCAAGAGCGAAGCGAGCACAGCAAGAGCGAAGCGAGCACTGTGTTCTCACCACCATTAGTACCATCCATCCATCCATCCGTCGTCTTCTTCACCCACTCCGTCTTCTCCCAAAGAGTGTAGTTGTAGCATTATGGGCTATGGCTAGCTTTTGGAAGATCGGAGGTTTGGAGCGATGACCTAGTGTTTAACTTGAAAAGGTTGGTCACCTTCAGGTAATATGATGGCACACCATTTATTGTTTCTAATGCATCAGCTGTCGTGGCTTACGTTACCTTTAACATACGATTTATGGTATGTACCAGGGAATCTGAATAAACTATTTGCGCATCCATCCTCCTTTCTTCATCTCAGCCCTTTCCCACGGGCAAATCTAAGCATGGATTCCATGGAAGACTTGATGAAGAAACTTGGATGGATAGCCTGGTGCTTAACTGTAATAGGTTGGTTTCTGTCACCCATTATCAGCTTTCTCGTGAACAAGATCTTTGAGTTCCTAGTGTTCGACATATCTGAAGGACCGAAACGGCGACCAGAGGGGGTGAATGGGAGCCTCAATTTTCCTTTTCAATTTCGGGTCATCGGCTCAACCCCAAGCTCAAAAGCAAACTCAAACGGGAGACGAGTAACACACGAGCTAACTGGTAGCAAGGTGTCACGAGAAAAGAGAGCACCGAGATGTCCACGACCCAAATGATTGGGTGGATGTTCCCCAGGAACACAGCGGGACACCTCAAACTATCGCACACGGCCGACAAGAGCAAAAGATCGAATCGGAGGGACTAATAAGAGTAACTCAACTTCTATAGAGAAGAAGTGAGTTCTCAAACTAAAATACCAACGCCAACTCGTGACGAGAGTACCTAGAAAAATTCCTCGGATCGATAGAAATTCAACGCAACAATCGTATCTCAAATCGGTGCTTAGACGCGCAATTTACAAACAATACAAAGCAAGCTGAAAATGGTCAGAAAATCAACAATACCGAATCCGCCAAGCTGAGAATGAGAACCGTATCGATCTAGGACCTTGAAAAGAATCACGTGCGGGACAGCAAGCAACAATCTTGTATACGTGAAAGCTACTCTAACAAAGTGATAAACTAATCCAATAATGAGCTCATGATTCTTTAGGAGTGTGATTCACGTATGCAACAAGATAATGAAAATGCTTGACTTGAATTGATTCACTAGCCGACCAACAAAAGCGCAGCTTTGCAAACGAGTAGTACTCCCAAGCAAAATAAATTGGATCAAAGCTCAGGCATGAGGACAAGCTGCTGCAGCTCGAAATGAATTGCTGAAAATACCAATTTGAATACTACAGAATAGAGCTACCTGACTTGCTTTACCTTGCTGTCATCGAAGCGGTTACCTGCAAACTGCCAGAGGTGCTGGAGAATAGCAGTCACGAACGAGCTCTGTAGCTGGACTGCTTGATCTCCGATTGGTGCTGCAGCACGCACAAGCTGAAGATGCGGAGCTCTGCTCAAGCTGCCTCACGAGAAGCTGTTCCCTTGCACTAAGATGGTGAGCCTCGGGTGCTGATCTGCACAACACAAACAGAGAAAATACGAGTCTGCTGGTACTCGTCCAAAGTGTCGAACACACGAACTGCACACAAGAGAGGACAGGGACAGGATGCACTCGGCGCCGGGAAAGCGAGCAGCTTGACTGCTGGGTGAGCACCGAAGGTGCTGGGCACTCGCGCTATGATTCAGCAGTCCCACGCACGGCTTGGCCGCTGCCAAAAATCACGAACGCCCAAGACACGTACGCAACAGCAGACCTGGCGAACTGACGAACAGAGAAAGTGAGCGAGCAGAAGAGGAACGAAATCCGAATCAAAACTCCATGAATCAAGCTCAAATTTCGACCAGCTGAGATTCACCTAGCTACGAACCAATCCCCAAAGAATCACAGCCTGAGATCAACTCGGTCGCCGGGAAAATCAGATCGTAGCTATGAACAAAAACATGGACGAAAAATACAAGAACGAGGGAAACAAAATCACGGATCAAAAGTTAACCGGGAGGGCAAGGCAGGATTGGGGCTGCCCTTCCCCTCAAAAATCACAGGTTCACAGGCACGAATTGTTTGATTCGTGGACCTCTCTCTCACACAAAACCTAGAGAGAAAAATGAAAATAAGAGGAAGAAGGGGAGGATGGGCTGCCATCCTCTATATGTAGTCCTTATTTCTCATCCCTATTTTTGCCCTCCGATACATATGAGCCAAACCACTAACCCTAGGGCTATTTTGGTCGACTACGGATATTTTTTTCGATCCGACGGCCACCGCGCCTCCTCATCGGTAGCCTTGCATCCACGCAACCTCCCCGATGCCGCCACGCGCCGCCCTTCCGTCCCACCGAACGCCCGCCGGGTTTTGAGGCCCAAACCCGCTGAAACCCGCCGCCGATGGTTTGAGGCCCAAACCACCAAACCCGCGCCGATGGTTTTGAGGGCAAACCACCAAACCTCCTCGACACGTGTCATCGCCGTCTTGACCGCCCGAAGTCGCCAAGTCGCCCGAAGCCCCCGCTTTGCTTGCACGCTCGCCGTCTTGACCCGATCGACACGGTCCCACCACGCCCTCTTGCATTCGCCGATGTCCCGGTGTCGACCACCATGGCTAGCCGCCCAGCGCTCCGGTCCCTCGGTCCAAGCCTCACGTCCGTCCTTCACCTCCGCGGTCGTCGGCCCGCACGTCCTCCTTGGCCCCTTCACCTCGGCCGTCGCCTACCATCTCCGAGCTCCACACTGCACAACACGAACCAAGATATCGTCTTCGACACACTCAGCGTGTGCCGGTGAACATAGCCGAAGCATAAAAGATAAAAAGAAAATAGAGATAAAATGTTGAACGTTGACAATCACTCAATCACAAAACTAAACACATGTGACATAAATCAACCATGTGTTCGCAATCTCCCCTTGATGAGTGCATTGTCAACATTCAACACAAAGACAGAAGAAGGTAGAAGATAGCACATCCATGTGAACACAAGCTAGACAAAATCTTTGGATAGCAAACGTGGAGCAAAAAACTTGGTTCCCAAAGACATGGGCAAAAGGCTCGACACAACCAAGCTAAACAAACGGCTAGTCCTCAAGAAGAGGTAGAACAGGCTCAACACCGCTAGCACAGCTCCAAACCAATTACTTTCATACACAAACAACTAGACCCTCAAGATAGAGGCAAAAGCTCAACACATCTAGCTCAAAGTGCTACTCCCCCGAAATATGCAATCACTATCTTTGTATCTTTCTCCCCCTTGTTGGCAAATGCACTAATCAAGCTATGAAATGCATGAAAATGCAATGAGGGAGCTTCTAGTTTATAGCAATCCAAATAAGAAGATGCTCTAGGTAGTGTCATGGCAACAAAATCAAGTGCTTAACACGGTGCTCAAACCGATCAAAAAGATATGAAATATGGCTTGAAAAAATTTTGATTCAGTTTTAAGCATTTCAGAAAAAGGTGTCCACCACAAAGAATAGCACATAGCACAAGTAAGCTGGAAATCTACCAAGTGCTACACATGTATATCAAGTGAACTACCCCAAGCAAAGTTTATACATCATGCAAAAAAGACGGAGCCAACACTTGTCAAATTTTTAAGGTTATCGGAGTTGCAGCGGTTTCAAGCATTGGACAAAGCATGAGTGCGAGTGGTTATCCACAACCGTCGGCCTTACTAATCAACCATGTCAAGCCTATGCGTGTGAGCAATCGAAGCTTAAGACAATGGTGCGGGTCAATCACTACCAAGCTCGAGGTTCAACTCGAGTGCAATGAGAAGCAGTCCCAAGACTTGGATGTGGGACGGTATGGACCCATCTCGATCTTTTTCCATACACTTAGCTTAGATTTCAGATTTTAGCGAGATAAAAGCATGTGGTCATCTAAGCAAGTGTATAACTCGATGAATGAGATATAGTCACCTAGCATACATGATAAGCACAAAGGATCTCAACAACTTAAACAAGCTAGAAACTATCTCAATGGTGAACATTTTTTACAAGATTCATCGTTGTTAAGCAAGTTCACATGAAAAAAAAGGTTTTGCTCATAACATATATCAATTAAGCGAGAAAGAGCACAAAGTCTGTAAGCACCAACATGTAATTGTTACACTAAACGAGCATAGTCTCATGGTGATCAATATAAACAAGAAGCTCAAGGTGCAATAGTGTACATGATGAATGCAATATGATACAAGATGATGCACAAAGCAAAACAAACCTAAAGCTACATGTGTACATCAACTATAAAACTACCCCTCAAAAAGGATAGCAAACTCCCAACTCCCCCTCAACCAAAGACACCTAGCAAAAGAAAACTAGGAAACAAAAGGGCACAAAAGGCTAGCATGGCATATAATACACAAGATAATACATGCTAAAGGTGATATGAAAGCATGATACAAGTATGATACATGCAAGTAATATACAAGTAAGCAAATGAACAGCTACCTCATACCACAAGTAGAGAAATCATGAATGTACAAGGCATGAGTGTATATGATAGCTCACAGACTGTGTGTAGGTGACACAATTAGGCACATGCCTCTTCGAGGCCATCAAAGTGAGTGTAGAGAACCATCAAGTCTTGATCACACCATACAAAGGATCAAGTTCCACCAAGCACATGTTCTCCACCCCACGTCCTCATACCTACACATGAGAGGACAAAGAATCCCAAGTCTTGGATCCAAAGGGTTAACAAGCATATACTCGGGAACCCAAGACTTGGTCACTTGCATCACTGGAAAAACATGGGATGAGCAAATGGCACAACACTGGGGTTAGTATACTTAGGAAAATACCAGTGTTGACCATTTTGCCCAAGATAGGCGTTAGGCAAAACAAACATCCCATGACCCTTCTTCCCAAAGTGCTCACCACACACAGCAAAGCGTGGTGCTCTCCTCGTGTCAAACTCAAAGCTCCCAAAGGGAGGATGTATTTCCACTCGCGGAGCACGACCACCACGGGGTCTCACAAACTGTGTCCTAGCCCTCTGAGGCCTCCTACCTCTTGGCCTAGCAAACTGCCTCTGAACCGACTGCACACCCCTCTCATACATGCCAAGTGGTGGGTGATACAAGTCACGGTTCTCAAACTCAACTTGACGCCTAGCATCCCTCTTCCTCCTAAAGCAAAACTCAAACAAGTGACCATCTCTCTGGCAGTACTCACAGTGATACCTCACCTCTCTTGGGTGGTTGTTGGTTCACTCTCTTGGGTGGATGGTTCACTTTTGTTGTGGCTTTGGCTTTAGGAAGGGTTTCCTCGGGGATCTTGGGTAAAAAGTGTCAAGTGGGTTCTTGAGGTGGTTTGGTTTAGGAAGCCACACTTGTTTGGGAGGTGGAGTCTTTGGAGTCTCTTGGAGAATGCCATCTTGCACAATGGGCTTGGTAGGCTCGGGTGGGGTGATCTTGGTCAACTTGGGAGTGTTTGTGGGTTTTCTCACTCGAGCTCAAACCACTACCTTGACCAACCTTGTCATAAATAACTTCACCCTTCCCACCTATAGAAAAGCCTAATCCCGATGTGTCAGTTCCCCTTTTGAACTGACTCATCATCATACCAAGCTGTGGCTCTCCACTAGACACCCAACTCAAGATGGAGCGAAGGTATGTGTTTTCCTCTTCGACTCTCCCCTTGTCATGCTTACAAGGCGTCACCTCAAGTTCCAAAGCTTCACACTTAGCACACTTCATCACAAGGTGCTATCCGAGCCGGCCTTCTCAAGCACGGCAAGCTTGGCAACCTTTCTCGCCAACTCAGATTGCAAGCACGGACATGACTTGCACGCACTCAACAACATAGGCCTAGCCTTGACTCAACGTGCTCATCTAGTAAAGCAGAGTACTTGGATTGCAAAAGACATGATGTTAGACATATGCATAGCACAAGCGTCACACTCGGTCTCATCGAGACACATCCACGAGGCTTCCTAAGCAACTCTATCTCAACCATAGCCATTTTCCACTTCTCCTTAAACTCCTTCCTCTCTCTAGCTACTCGCTTGAGCAACTTTCTCCGACACACAAGCGCATCGCCCAAGGAGTCAACCTCATAAGTAAGAGATTCGATTGTAGGAGATACCTCGAGGGGAAGAGTCGCCGCCGTGTGGCTCGACATTTGTCGATCACCGCTCCGTCAAGGGCCATGGTGCGAAGCCCCGTGCTTGGAGTCGGCGAAGAAGCAAAGTCCGTTCAGTCGATCCCTCGATCTTGCGCTCGGGCTCCTCATCGTTGGAGGAAGCTTGCCCGTCGTTGTCGAGGTCGGCCGAGGGAGGCGAAGAAGGCGTCCCTTGTTCTCCTTGGCATGCTTGAGGTACTTCTTCTTGATCGCCTCCTTGTCGAAGCCCTTCTTGGACTTGTACTTGCGGCGATGTACTCACGCTTGTCCTTGCGCTTACCGGAGTCGTAGTGCTTCTCGGCGAGTGCTTGTCCTTGTTCTTCTTGGGGCACGCGGCGACAAAGTGGTGGGATCGCCGCACTCAAAGCATCCTCTCTTGGAACCACCGCCACGCCGACGATTCAAACAGTTGTTGTGGAACCGTGAGAATCGGCCCGATGACGAGCCAGCTCGTCGTCCCCAAGACACTCCATCGCTCCTCTCGTCACGGACACCAAAGAAGACAAGGCGAACGAAGTGCGTGAAGGGTTAGCGAGAAGAACTTGAGCCGCCCTTACCCGAGACGAGTGCAACGTTTGGCGCAGATGGGTTCTTGAGCTTCGCTGGATCGGGCCTCGATCTCGGAGGACTTGAGCTTCTTGTAGAGCTCGTCGGGCATGAGGGTGTCGTAGTTGGCGGACTCCATGATCGATCGCGGACACCTTCACGTCCCACACCTTCCGATCCAGAGCGTACAAGAGCCTCATCGCCTTCTCGTGCTCGTCAAGCCTCTCCGACGGCTTGTTCGCCTGAAGCTTGTTGCAGATCGTCTGAAACCTAGCAAAAAGAGAATCGATGGACTCGCCATCAAGTTGGATTAGGTTGTTATACTCTCTCTTGTAGGTCTCATATAGGCGGGCCTTGACTTGTGGGGTTCCCTCGTGGTAGCACTCAAGCGTCTTCCACACCTCACGAGCAGTCTCACAAGTGGCAACTCTCTCGAACTCTGTGTCTTTGAGGCTAGAGAACAAAACGCTCCTCGCTCGGTTGTTGGCATTGTGTTGGGCTATTTGTTCCTCACCTACTCGAGAGGCTAACACTTGGTAGTTCTCATCCTCGACAATCTCCCACACTCTCCAATCCATCCCCATAAGATGTGCTTGCATTTTAATCTTCCAATAGGGATAATTGGTGCCATCAAACTCCTGAGGCTTGCCACCATAGTGACCAAACCTCTCCATGTCGCCTTCTCGCGGATCACGGACCGATTAAGGTGGATATGATCCCTAACCGGCTCCGATACCAATTGAAGGACCGAAACGGCGACCAGAGGGGGGGTGAATGGGAGCCTCAATTTTCCTTTTCAATTTCGGGTCATCGGCTCAACCCCAACCTCAAAAGCAAACTCAAACGGGAGGCGAGTAACACACGAGCTAAGCGGTAGCAAGGTGTCACGAGAAAAGAGAGCACCGAGATGTCCACGACCCAAATGATTGGGTGGATGTTAAGAACACGGCGGGACACCTCAAACTATCGCACACGGCCGACAAGAGCAAAGATCGAATCGGAGGACTAATAAGAGTAACTCAACTTCTATAGAGAAGAAGTGAGTTCCCGAAACTAAAATACCAACGTCAACTCGTGACGAGAGTACCTAGAAAAATTCCTCGGATCGATAGAAATTCAACGCAACAATCGTATCTCAAATCGGTGCTTAGGCGTGCAATTTACAAACAATACAAGCAAGCTGAAAATGGTCGAAAAATCAACAATACCGAATCCGCTCAAGCCGAGAATGAGAATCTGTATCGATCTAGACACGCAAAAGAATCACGTGCGGGGACAGCAAGCAACAATCTTGTATACGTGAAAGCTACTCTAACAAAGTGATAAACTAATCCAATAATGAGCTCATGATTCTTAGGAGTGTGATTCACGTATGCAACAAGATAATGAAAATGCTTGACTTGAATTGATTCACTAGCCGACCAACAAAGCTGCAGCTTTGCAAACGAGTAGTACTCCAAGCAAAATAAATTGGATCAAAGCTCAGGCATCGAGGACAAGCTGCTGCAGCTCGAAATGAATTGCTGAAAATACCAATTTGAATACTACAGAATAGAGCTACCTGACTTGCTTTACCTTGCTGTCATCGAAGCGGTTACCTGCAAACTGCCAGAGGTGCTGGAGAATAGCAGTCACGAACGAGCTCTGTAGCTGGACTGCTTGATCTCCGATTGGTGCTGCAGCACGCACAAGCTGAAGATGCGGAGCTCTGCTCAAGCTGCCTCACGAGAAGCTGTTCCCTTGCACTAAGATGGTGAGCCTCGGGTGCTGATCTGCACAACACAAACAGAGAAAATACGAGTCTGCTGGTACTCGTCCAAAGTGTCGAACACACGAACTGCACACAAAGAGGACAGGGACAGGATGCACTCGGCGCCGGGAAAGCGAGCAGCTTGACTGCTGGGTGAGCACCGAAGGTGCTGGGCACTCGCGCTATGATTCAGCAGTCCCACGCACGGCTTGGCCGCTGCCAAAAATCACGAACGCCCAAGACACGTACGCAACAGCAGACCTGGCGAACTGACGAACAGAGAAAGTGACCGAGCAGAAGAGGAACGAAATCCGAATCAAAACTCCATGAATCAAGCTCAAATTTCGACCAGCTGAGATTCACCTAGCTACGAACCAATCCCCAAAGAATCACAGCCTGAGATCAACTCGGTCGCCGGGAAAATCAGATCGTAGCTATGAACAAAAACATGGACGAAAATACAAGAACGAGGGGAAACAAAATCACGGATCAAAGTGACGAATCCCGGAGCAAGACGGGCAGGATTGGGGCTGCCCTTCCCCTCAAAAATCACAGGTTCACAGGCACTTGGTGTTTGATTCGTGGACCTCTCTCTCACACAAAACCTAGAGAGAAAAAAATGAAAATAAGAGCAGCAAGAAGGGGAGGATGGCTGCCATCCTCTATATGTAGTCCTTATTTTCATCCCTATTTTTTTCTCCGATACATATGAGCCAAACCACTAACCCTAGGGCTATTTTGGTCGACTACGGATATTTTTCGATCCGACGGCCACCGCGCCTCCTCATCGGTAGCCTTGCATCCACGCAACCTACCCGATGCCGCCACGTGCCGTCCTTCCGTCCCACCGGAACGCCCGCCCGGGTTTTGAGGCCCAAACCCGCGAAACCCGCCGCCGATGGTTTTGAGGCCCAAACCACCAAACCCGCGCCCGATGGTTTTGAGGGCAAACCACCAAACCTCCTCGACACGTGTCATCGCCCGTCTTGACCGCCCGAGTCGCCAAGTCGTCCGAGCTCCCCGCCTCGCTTGCACGCGCTCGCCGTCTTGACCCGATCGACACGGTCCCCCACCGATCCTCTTGCATTCGCCGATGTCCCGTGTGTCACCACCATGGCTAGCCGCCCCGGCGCTTTCGGCCCCTCGGTCCAAGCCTCACGTCCGTCCTTCACCTCCGCGGTCCGTCGGCCCAGACGTCCTCCTTGGCCCCTTCACCTCGCCGTCCTACCATCTCCGAGCTCCACACATGTACAACACGAACCAAAGAGATCGTCTTCGACACTTTCCGCTGCGTGTGCCGGTGAACATAGCCAAGATAAAAGATAAAAGGAAATATATAGAGATAAAATGTTGAACGTTGACAATCACCAATCACAAAAACTAAACACATGTGACTCAAATCAACCATGTGTTCGCAATATCAAAAAAGCTCAAGGAGCTAGAGATCCACACTATCCCAAAGCTGAAGCAGACGCTTGGTGTTGTGGAGGAGCAGACGGTTCTCAGAGCAGCCAAAGACAAAGAGTCTCAAAGCAATCTGAAGATACTGGACCGCATGAAGATGGATCTCAAGTCTGCCTTGTATGAAGCCGAGGACATCCTAGATCTTCTCGATTATCGCCGGATCGAGAAGGATGTCCATCGTGGGGATGATGACAGCATCTGGGTGGAGAACCAACTTGCTGCTGCTTGCGCCTGGATTGCCCGCTGCAAGGGGAGCTGGTTTGGGCGATGGATAGCTTCCACCTTCGTAGCACTAATGAAGAGTGCACAGAGTATGACCCGACAGGGGCAGTTCCTGATTCAGGGGTGGCGTCACTTCGACCTGTATTCTATGGTCGATGCTGCAGTACTGCAGTGCGCACAATTCAGGAGTGTCATATTACCAAGATCAGGTGTGCCGCTTCTTCCAGTTTCTATCAATCCATCCGGGCAACCCCCAATTCTTCAGTCCAGAGGCTCTGAATTTGTTCCATCAGACCCAGCACATAGGCCAGCAGAGGTGGATGAGGAAGGAGAGGCGGAGGAGGAGAGACAAAATGGGGAAGAGGGAGAGAATTCAGAGGAGATAGAAGAAGGTTGTGAAGGAGGACAAGAGGGAGAGGTGGATGAGGAAGGAGAGACTGAGGAGGAGAGACAAAATGGGGAAGAGGGAGAGAATTCAGAGGAGATAGAAGAAGGATGTGAAGGAGGACAAGAGGGAGAGGTGGATGAGGAAGGAGAGAAAGAGGAGGAGAAACAAAATGAGGAAGAGCCAGAAGAAGAAAGTACTAAAGTCGAAGAAGTGAGAGACGAGGAAAAAATAGACAAAGATGACGAGAAAGGAAAAGTGGGTCAACCAACTTCTTCGTCAATATTGCGATACTGTGCTCGATCTATCCTCACCTGGTTTGCAAAGGCCTGTTTTTATCGAGATTGGTCATATGGAATTGTTGGCTTCAAAAGTGTCAAGGTACCATCTTACTCTCATTTCAGATTGAGATACTGAAATATTACTGAAATATTATTATACCAAAATATTTTCCTTTTGATCTTAGTGAAATATTTGTCCCATTATTTCTAGCTATGCAAACTATTATGCCTCAGGAAAGCTCTCTTTGCCGAGTGTCGACACGTGGCACTCGGCAAAGAAATCTAATTTTTTTAACTTATTTCTTTGCCAAGTGTTAACGGCTAAGTGCACTTCGGCAAAGAATTTTAAATTTATTTTTATTTACTTCATTACTGAGTGCCACGGTATGGCACTCCACAAAAAATTTAATTTTTTTTTACCATGTGCCCATAGTTTTTGCCGAGTGTCTAACATGGGCACTCGGAAAAAGGGTTGACAGGCGTTGGCAACTAATGGCGGAAGGCTCTTTGCCGAGTGCCGACGTTAGGCACTCGCAAAGATAGCTCCTTTGCCGAGTGTCGGGTCGTGACACTTTCGGCATAGAGCTCCATTGCCGAAAGTGCCCGGTCTTTTCCGAGTGGCTTCTTTGGAGCCACTCTAAGATATCCCATCTTTTCGATTACCGATATATTGCACTTGACAAAGTTCAGGGCACTCGGCAATTGTCTTTTTTCCGGTAGTGAACCATTTTAAATTAGGTACTTACATACCAAATTTTGGTATGTCCCATGTTAGTATTAGCGGTACCTGCACAAAGGTATTGTAGTAAAAGGCTCATGGTAAATGAATTGGACACAGTCTGTTTTTGTTAATATAGTGTTTTTTTATCATATGTCAAGTTCAACCCTTATGCCGCATTCTTAATTACTATGGTGGCATAAACGGCTGGCAAGTGAGATATAGGATGAAATAACATTGGCAACCTCAGTGTAGATACTTGACCTGCATTGTGGTACACCATGCATGCTTTGCTAATCAAAATTAGCTTTAGATATGCTAATAGTGATAGAAGTGGGCAATTCAGAAACATACTTGTGTAATTTACGGTTATATCAAACTTTTTACGTAGCAAGGTATTAGTAATTGTCACAGCCGCGATTCAGGGAGCGGCGATGACCCGCGGCTAGTGTTTTTTGGGGGGGGGGGGGGGGCATGCGGCGGGCGCGGTAGGGGGCCTGGGGCTGCGGCTGCGGCTTGGGGCAGGGGAGGCAGGAGCTGGGGGAATATTTCTTTAGTGCTTGCATATTGAGGTTACATTGCCCTACTACTTATAGCCTACCTAGGGGGCTTGTAATCCAAATAATCTCTAAAGGTTTCTTTATAGATCGGAAAATAAGCAAGTCCTTATTTATTTCCTAATAAAAGATTTCCAAATAGATTGGAATATCCCTTTACAAGTAAAAATATATCAATCACAAATTCTCATTTATTTTATTTCCTAATTTTGTGGGTTGATGACGGTGGCGATGGTGCAGGCGGCAGCGGTAGCCACCTCCTCCCTCCTAGGCGTGCGCGCCCTAGCCCCCTCTGGGCCAGGCCGCCTTTGTACTGTGACACCTCCCCACCGTTCCTCGAGGCAACGCGTCCTCGTGTTGCTATAGGGCATAGGTCGACATGTAGCTCGAAATCACTGATGGTGCGACCATCGTCGTTCCGATATCGAGTCGAAGGTGACCCATCCGGTCGTGAGCCTCATTTACATAGAATGCGTTGTCATCGAAGGAGAGGTGCGGTGGTGGCCGAAGTTGGTGGATAAGTAGTAGCTGAATCGTCCTCTCACGTATGGCATGTTGCGTCTTGCCGCCTCCATGGTGACACCCCCGCATGACGCCTGTGAGGTGTAGGATGTGCAGGGTAGTTGGCGCTCTAGGGATGGAGTAGAGCAAGACCGATCTCCACCGCATGTGCATGTGGGCGCGAAGGCATGTTGGATCGTCGTCGATGGCATCGAGGTGAAGTGTCGTAGGGTCCCGTAGAGGAGGTCGCTCACGTTGTCATCAATTGGGCCAACTGTGGAGGCTCCTACGCCAGCATGGTCGACGGTCATGTTGTCGATGTTGATGAACTGGTTCCCTTTGTGATCGAAGAGAAGCACCGTAACGTCCTCCTAGAGTTGTGTGGACGTGTCGCCATCAGCAGGATGCTCGCTGGGAAGGTGTGCGTGGACGGCGAAGAGGTCGGCAGTGTGGAAACCCACTACGAGACCATGCGGGAATCCGCGGCTGCGAGAGATCATGTAGAAGGATGGATGCTGCCGGGATGTAGTAGCGGTTGTGTTACCTGATGATGCCATTGTGAAGTGTCTAGGTTGGTGCCGTATCTTGGAGCTCGATGGTAGTGGCGATCACATCCTCATCCATGGTAGAATCCAAATCAAACAGAGTTGGCTCACCATCAAAGTTCCCTTGTTCCACTCCAAACTGTAAACTGTATACAAAATCCCCAATGACCACATCCATAAACGGTGGAATAGAGTGCGGGTCAGAGGTCTTGATTCGCTCGGGGTGCGAGGATGGTGGCCAGGGAGCGGCGCTTCTTGCCAAGGTCGCGACGTTCCAGAACCGTTGTACCTTCTTGACCCGGTGTGGAGCGGCTGTGCCTCGCGGGCGGCGTGCACAGAGGAGCCGTGGCTGTGGCATGGGAGGTTTGGCCACCTGAGCTTCGAGACGCTCGGCCGCCTGAGCAAGATGGTGACAGGACTGCCACAGATCACACACACGCCGGCGAGCGTATGTGACGCTCTTTGGCGGGAAGCAGAGGCGTCTGCTGTTCCCAAAGGCGGCAAAGTACTGGGCGGTGGAGGTGCTCCAGCTAATCCACGGTGATCTTTGCGGGCCTATCACCCCGGCGACGCATGGTGGTCGGAGGTACTTCCTCCTCCTCGTGGGCGGCGCGGCCCGGTAAATGTGGCCGCAGCTCGACGAAGTAAGGATGAGGCGCGGAGGCCATCCGCGCGGTTCGGGGCGCGGGCGGAGGCGGACTCCGCAAGAAGCTACGCTGGCCCTAAGGGAGCGGACCGGGGCGGCGAGTTCACGGCGGTTGAATTCGCCACCCATCGCGACGGGGGGAGGGGGGTGGTGCGCCACCGACGGCGCCATACATGCCGCGGCAGTAATCCGCGGCGTGGTCGGCGGCGCAACCAGACCATCGTCGGGATGGCGCCCTCGATGCTGAAGGCGAAGGGGATGCCGGCGGAGTTCTGGGGCGAGGCGGTGAGCATGGCGGTGTTCATCTTGAACCGCTCACCGACCAAGGCCTTGAAGGGGATGATGCCATACGAGGCGTGGCACGGGCGCAAGCCCAATGTCTCGCACTGCGCACATTTTGGTCGCGATCGGGCACATGAAGACCGTCAAGCCCGGCCTTGGGAAGCTTGAAGACCGGAGCACCAAGATGGTGTTCTGGGCTACGAGGGGAGGGGAGGAAGGCCTACCATTTGTTTGACCCGCCCGAGGAAGGTGGTGGTGTCCGGGGACGTTGTCTTCGACGCAGGGCCGGCCCGGAAGTGGGACACCGCCACGACGGGAAGCGAGGATTCGGCGGCTTCATTGAAGGGACTTCGTCGTCGGCGGTTGGTGATCGAGCGTCGGAATGAAATACTGAGGAGGTGTAGCCGGAGCCGGCGGCAGAGGCGGTGGAGCCGCCGAGTCTCGGGCGGGCGGCCCGGCATCACCAAGCTCCCCGTTTTGCTAGAACGAGGGGGACCCGGCGGGTGGAGTTGCCACTCCACCGAGTGATGTCTCCCGAAGTTCGTGGACGCTTTCCACGACGGCGAGGAGGTGCGCTTCCGTCGGATGGAAAACATCATCAGGGAAGTAGAGCCGCCGGTCGGGCAAAGACACCGCTCGACGGCGACCGCAGCTCATGCTCATGAGCGTGGAGGAGCCAGCCACGTTCGTCGCTTGGAGTGCAACGCGTGCGGGGCGGAAGGCGATCTGCTGGAGGAGATGCGGCCGATCGAGGGCCAACAAGACCTGGGAGCTGGTCGATCCGCCCGGCGGGATGCCGGCCCATTGACTGAAGTGGGTCTTCAAGGTGAAGAGGGACGGCGGCGGGCGAGGTGGTGAAGCACACAAAGGCGCGGTTCGTGGCGAGGCTTCGCCTCCGTCGTGAGGGCATCGACCGAGGAGGTCTTTGCCCTGGTGGCGCGCGCATGGAGTCAGTCCGAGCTCTTGCTCGGCGCCGCGTGGCGGCCAAGGATTGGCCGGTCCATCATCTTGACGTCAAGTCGGCGTTCCTAAACGGGCGATTTGGCGAAGGAGGTTCACGTGCGGCCAGGCACCGGATTTGCGTGGCGGGAGCGAGCACAAGGTGCCGGCTCTGCAAGGCTCCCTGTGCGGGCTGCGCCAGGCGCTGCGGGCATGGAACGCCAAGCTCGACGCCACCATGGCGGCTTCGAGGTTCACGCGGTGTGCAGCGAGCACGCCTTGTACACCGACGACGGGGAAGGAGCGACTCATCGTCGGGGTGTACGTCGATGACTTGATCGTCAGGTGCGCCGAGGGACATCGACGCCTTCAAGGAAAAAAAATGGCGGCGCGGTTCCGGATGAGTGACCTCGGCGTCTTTGTCATATTACCTCGGCATCGAGGTGAAGCGAGGAAGGAGGCGGTCACGCTCGGGGCGCGCCTACATGCTCAAGCCGCTAGAGCGGGCCGTGATGATGGGTCGCAAACCAATGGCGATGCTAATGGAGGGAGCGGATCAAGTCGTCGAAGAATAGCACGTCGGCGAAGGTGGACGCGACGACGCCACGGAGCATCGTCGGCGGGCTACGGTGGGCGACACACACCCGGGAGGACATCTCGTTCGCGGTCGGGCACGTGAGCGGTTCCTCGAAGATCAAGGGAGGACCATTGGACGGGTCAGCGGTGCCGCGCGGTGCGTTCGAGGGCCCTGGGCATGGGTGTTGTCTTCCCAAGGGCGGCGGAGCCGACGGCATTCGGATGATGCGCCGCGTAAGGCCAAGGAGGGTGAGCAAGAGCTCACATCGTTCGTGATGCGGACCATGCCGAGATGTGGACGGGGCGGCGGAGCACGTCGGGCCGCGGCCGGTCTTCCTGGGGTCCGTGCGGTGGCCCGGCAATCACCGGCGAGAAGATGGTGGCGCTTGTCGACTGCGAGGCGGTACGCGGGGCGGGCGTCACCGCGCGGGCGTGCAGGAGGTTGTGTGGGCTGCGCCGGTTGCCGGGTGAGCTCACCGGTTGAGTGTCGCCGCCGGCCGCCAAGGTGGACAACCCACCGGCCATTGCGTTGGCAAAGAACACGGTCCTCCATGACGTAGCAAGCACATAGATGTGAAGTTTCACTTTTTCGCTTGCCGGCGTCGATGGGGGCACGTCGTCATCGAAGTTCGTCGACAACCGGCGGCAACTTCGCCGACATTCTCACCAAGTCGCCGGGCGCCTTCCGGTTCATAGAGCTGCGAGGCAAGATCGGCATGGTGGAGGTTTCGGGTTGGCGGCGGGATTAGGGGAAGAAATGTTAGCCGTAATCTCTGGCCGACCCGTCATAGAAATAATGTGAACCGGGCGGTAGTAGTTGGCTCGGTCACTCTAGAAAGTAGGAATTTTTGGTTTTGCAGACTGCATGGTTGTACTATGGCGTGAGGTAGAAGACCTTAGTCGTTGATTGACTTCAGCCTTTGAAAGTGTGGAACACGGTGAAGTCTGTAGTAGTAGTTGGTGAGTGCCAACCTTGTGTATATATTCAATGCAATGCAATGGAGTAGACAACCCCTTTTGACACCAACATTCGAGTCGGGTTGACCAGCTGGCCGAACCCGGTGTCATGTGTGCGTGTGGTAGCAGAGAGCTCGACTCTTCTTCTACCTTGTGACAGAGGGAGAGGGAGAGGCAAGGTGAGCGGGGTGCTGCTGCCCTGGTGCCTAGCTCAAATTGCAACACATTCGAGTTTTTCGGTCCGACCAACGCTGGGCGAAGGTGTTGATTTCAGTCCAAAGGCGAGTGGTGTGAGTGTGTAAGTGAAGAGAGTTCTGCTCTTCTTCTTCCCTAGTTCGGGGAAGAAGGAAGAGGGAAGCGGTGAGCTGATTGCTCACCTTGGTTCTGGCTGTAGGAACTAACGGGAGGTTCACACCGTCCTCTCCTTTGGCAGCGTCGGGGTGGTGGCGGGGCCGGCCGGCGGTGGCCGTAGCTTCCGCTGATGTTGGCGGCGGCGCCCTTTGGGGCGTGGTCGTTCTTGGTTCCCGGTGCCTAAGGCGGTACCATGGTCAACGGCGGCGCCCATGGCCGTGGTGATGTCGGTCGTCGTCTTTTGGCATAGTGGACGAAGGTAGATTGGAGCATTGGCATGCGGGTTCTCCTTGCGGTGGAGACAAGCCTCGATCTCGTCGAAGTGGTGTTCGATCTTACGAAAGTTGTTCTCGATCGGGTTCTTGAGAGCCATGAAGAAATCGTACATCTCGGAAGCCATCGGTGGTGGGTGATCGTTCGGTCTCCGAATACCACGTGTCACAGCCACAATAAGGGGAGCGGCAGCGGGGGGCGGCGGCGGCGGGGGGCGGCGGCGGCTCGGGTCAGCGGAGGCAAGAGCTCGGGGAATATTTCTTTATTATTTTTTTTAGGGGTATTTCTTTTTTTTTTGAGAATTACACGCATAACGCAGACGCCGTAACACGCACGCACACTCACCCCTATGAACACACGACGCAAACCCTACCCCTATGAGCACCTCCGAAGGACTGGGCGCCGACGGATCCGGAGATTCTCGAAGTCACCGTAGGCACCTCGCCGTCGACGGAACGCCGCTACCACTTAATGCATAACGCCGGTGAAATCCCGGGAAAATCCCAAGAAAATGTGCGAGCACCGTGATTTGAACCCACCTAGGGGACTTAATTCAAGTAATTTCCAAAGTTTTCCTTATGGATCAAAATACCTTTTACAAGCAAGTCCCTATTTATTTCCTAATAGGAGATTTCCTTATAGACTGAAATATCGCCAAGTTACAAGCAAAAATCTATCCTTATCACAAATTCTCATTTATGTTATTTCCTAATTTTGTGGGGCAATGACGGTTCTGCGATGGTGCGGGGCGGCCTTTGTACGGACGGTAATTTAGATGTAAATTTGTGGTATATTTTAGTTTATTTATAATAATGATAGAACTTGGTAATTTTGACATAAATTTGATTGATGTTTTAGTTTATCTTATGAATGAGAGAAGTGACTAGCACTACTATATTAACAATTTTTGGTGGTGTTTTTATTCTCCGTAGCGGTATTTGAAACCGCCGTAGAGTTAATGTCACGGTAAATCAGTGCGGTTAATAAAAAAAAAATCCAAAAGGAAATCCTAACAAGGCCGGATCCCGGATCTAGGTCGCGCCGCCAGATCCGCCCCGCCGCCGCCGGCCCGCCACGAGGCCGCATCCGTCGTCGCCGCCGCCGCCCGGGGGCCGCCGCCAAAGCTCGATCCGCCACACCCGGCTGCCGCCAGTCGGATCCGCGCCGCCGCCCGTCGATGCCGCCCCCATGCCACGTGATCTTTGCGGCCGCCGATTTTAATGAATGGGCCGCAATTTAATGGGCTCTTTGGGCTAGGTGGCTAGGCCACATTAACCGTGGACGGTTTTTTTATAAAACCGCCATCGTTAATCGATTTATTGTAATAACCACCACGGCTAATCGATTTATCGTAATAAACCGTCACGGTTAATAAAAAATAACCGCCATGGTTAATCGAAGCATTTATCGTGGCGGTTTTTTATAAAACCAAAACCACCACGGTTAATGAAATGGAAATGCCTTGTAAATGTTTTATTGTAGTAGTGTACTAATCTAGAAATGTGGGTGATTTAGATGTTAATTGGTTATCCTATCTTTTTGATATAATGAAAGTTGTGGGAAATACTTCAAAACAATCCAATTGCTATTATTATCAATATTGATTAAATTCAACCTATTTGATTACAAGATCTTTCTATTTTTTGAGATCAAATGGGAGCCTGCGATTAACAATACTAAGATATACCATAAGGTTACCAGGCGTTTCCATAGTGAAGGTTTTGCCATGTTAGTTTGGCTTTTAAGACAGTGTAGGGTTGATAGACTAGTGGCACTAAGTAAACCCTACCTTTTTTTTATAAGATCAATATTAATACTATTTTTTATATAATAATTAGGAGCCATTATTAACGTTTCATTTTGCACGTTATAGAATGAAGTGTGTTTTTTAAAGGGCTTATGTGTCACCAGAATTCATCGTAATAATTATTTGAACCATGGTTTTGCAGAAGGATGCCATTGCGGTAGAATCTTTAGTTCCAATAACCCAAAAAATCAGCCTGAAGAATCAAATAAAGCGCATAGAAGATATTCTCAATACCTCCGAGAAATCAGATCTATTGACAGATAAAAATAGTAGCAGCAACACCCCCACGGACTGTGATAAGGAAAGCAGCAGCTGTTGCACCGTGAAGAACAGTGCCGAGGAAAGCACCAGCACACAGAAAGAAATTGATGATGTGTTCAGAAGGATTGAAAAGGAAGTGTTCGGTCGAGACAAGGACCGTGAGCATATATGTAGAATGCTTCGTGAGGGACCAGATACCGATGCAGCAAGCTCCAGATCCAGTAAACCTTATTACGTGATTGGCATATATGGCATTACAGGTTTCGAAAGAGTACCCCTGGCACAATATGTTTGTGATTATGAGAAGGATGCAGGACATTTCAACCTTATCATGTTCATTCTTGTGGGGCAGACATTCAGCATCCGTGATATATTTCGTGAAATGCTGGACCAGATCAAGCAACCTGGTACCAATGATCCTAAAAGAACAGAGATAAAAGATCTACGAAAAACTTAAAGCAGAGTTGGAGAAAGAATTGAAAGACAAATGCTTCTTGTTGATACTGGATGATCTACGGGTGAATGGTGACAAATTGAAGGAACATGGGATTATACTTGATGTGCTTCGTGTTGGG
This sequence comes from Hyparrhenia diplandra, assembly GCA_015847255.1. Taxonomy (NCBI): domain Eukaryota; kingdom Viridiplantae; phylum Streptophyta; class Magnoliopsida; order Poales; family Poaceae; genus Hyparrhenia; species Hyparrhenia diplandra. The sequence continues at coordinate 2,352,054 of JADLZK010012337.1, forward strand.
CGGAGTGGAAGCCGAATCCTGGTGACAGCTCAAAAAAAAGATGCAGCTGCAGCTATAGGTGCTCAGGAGCAAATGCAAATACCTGATTTAGAAGAGGGCAGTACCTCTCCATGTTCATGCACTATGCCCTAGAAGATAATCATGTCACCAGTACTGATTATCATAGATATAAAGAAATAGCGAGAAAAATTGTGAAAAAGCTTGGCGAGATCACCCATTGCAGCAAGAACAGTGGCAGCACGGCTTAAGAGTAACATCAATACTAATTTCTGGGAAACAACAGCAAATCTTGACGTGTTGAATGAAACAATGGGAGCCCTGTGGTGGAGCTATCAGCAGCTTGGTGGTGACATTAGGCGATGCTTTACATACTTGCATGATTTTCCCCAAAGGATATAAAATAAAAACGAGATGAGTTGGTTCCCCCTCTGGATAGCACAAGGATTTGTAAACACCGGGAATAATGCAATGAGAGGAATTGGAAGATATAGGGCAGAGCTACTTTGACCGATTCTCGACATTCTCATTTTTGCAAGTGCAAAGAACATATTTTGGTGAGGAGACCAAGGCGTTCACAATTCATGACCTGCTACACGAGTTGGCAGAGAGGATTTCGGAAGTGAGTTCTATAGAATTGATTTGAATGGCTTACCAAAAGATATCCCACGAGGATTTCACCATCTCTACATTAAGACCAACAATGGAGTAGAGATCGCAGAGAAGATTCGAACTTGGGAAATTTGCGCACCACGATCATTAAGGAGCCTTATGCATCGTCCACGAAAACCATGAAAAGAAATCATGACTAGGAAAAACTCTTGGAGCATTTGTTCATGAGGTTTGTGAAAGCGCGCGTCTTGATCATAAAACTAAATATTTGGAAAGAAGAGTTGTCGAGTTCCAAAGCATCTATTGATCGGATGAAGCATCTACGTTATCTTGGTATCCGTGGCCAATCCAATCTGATTTTGCAAAGCACATTTAGCAAGTTTTACCACATCCAGACCATAAATATTCCCTATTCCCAAGCATCCTGTCCTGAAGATATGGCTAATCTAATCAATTTGCGGCATATCTGTGCTCCGCTGTCTTTCCCCAACATTGGAAGGCTGACGGCACTGCAAACACTGGAAAAGTTTGAAGTGAAGGAGGAACCTGGGCATGAGTTGAAGCAACTGATGGATCTGAACAAACTTCAAGGCACTCTGGATATTCAGGGGCTTCAGTTTGTCGGAAGCAAAGAGGAAGCTCTTGAAGCCAACCTAACCCACAAGAAGGGACTCGAGATACTAGAGCTGACATTCGCCTCAGCCGAGAGGTTTGGTCCAGACGTGGAAGCAGAGGTGCTTGAGGGGCTTTGCCCCCAAAGGATATTCAAGAGCTCCATATCCAGTTTTATGAGGGTTCAAGGTATCCTAGCTGGATGTTAAGTCGCTGCGGACCAGACGCCCCAAAGCAACTGCACAGACTTCAATTGAGGTATTGCAGCCAGCTGGCATCTATTCCTGAAGGTAGTGAACTCTTCATTGGTCTGCGTGAGCTTGCCATTTCCAGTTGTGACTGGGATAGCTTGCCCCAAAATATGGAATGCATGGTGTCACTTCAGACATTGAAAATTCAGTCCTGCAAAAAGATGGAGCTGCTTCTGTTAACGTTGCCCCAGGCTCTTAAAACGATTAAAATCAGTTGGTGCCACATGCTGAGAAGTATTGGTATTATGAAGTGCCCTATACTTGAATTCGTATTGGAAAAGGAGAAACGACTTGAAGCCTGTACGTCACTGGAAGACTGCCAAGACACTGCACCTACCGGTACTCCAGAGCAATCTCCGTATCCAATGATTCCTTGTCCATGCCTAGTAACTTTAGAGATAAGTCACTGCTTTAACCTGGTAACACTTCAAAATCTACCACCGTCCCTCAAGAGTTTGGAAATCTTCATGTGCTGGGAGCTCTGTTCCGTGTCAGGGCAGCTGGCTCAACTCAAGAAACTAGATATTTACAAGTGCAATAAGTTACAGTCAGTCAATTCCTTGGGAGATGTGTCATCCTTAGAAACACTGTCTCTTTCCAGCTGCCAAAGCCTTGCAGCCTTAGGATCTGCCGGTGGTCCTGGGAGTTACTCTGCTCTTGAGATACTTCGGATAGAATACTGCCCAGCTATGGATATGAAACAGTTTAACAAGAATGTGCTTGATGGCCTTGTACGCAAAGACATATCACGCGCTCTTTCAAGGGACCCATATGGAAGGTATACTGTTCATTCTTTTTCCTTTATTTCCTTAAATTCCTCTGCCTATGTTTTATATACGCTGCAAATCCACACTATGTAAACCTTAATCAAGTACGAGATCCTGCAGCTGCATTTGTTATTGATGTCTGGTACATTAGTTTTATGTGGGTGATGGTCTCCTATCTGGTTTTTCGACTGTCCTTTTTTTGTCTCTGATGATGTAAACCCATGCACATTGTTGGTTCATTCATATGGTTATTGATTTCTATTCTTGGATGCACAGTAATTAGTAACGTATATTTTCCATTTTCAGTGATAGCGACTAAACCATGGGAAACTTGGAAATATGCTATCCCATGGTGTTGAGATGGGGTGGTGCGGCATCATCGAAGTAGTACTGAAATGACTAATGAGATCCTGAAACCCTTGTTGAGGAGCTCAAGTTGTTCTGGAGGGAATCAGTTCCAACTTCCAGGACTGGAGACACTCATGGAGCAGAGCATTGGTGTCCCATTTTCTATTTGCCAAGCCCAAGCTATGACGATTCTGTTTTGTCAACGGCACATATGGTTCTTTGCATAAGTTTGGATTGTGGAAAACTTGCCTTATTATAGCTTCTGTGTTTATAGTTCTGCCCCGTTTTGTTAATTGGTTTGAGTACGCGACTGCGTGCGCGTTCATGCAGAGACGTGCTGCTGTGTTTTGTTATGAATAAATTGAATGAAACAAGCGACCCTTGTATGTGCAACATATGGTTCCACGGTTTGAAACCATGTTGCTCATCTTGCTTGTTTGTTGAGATGGTTGTCGGACATGCTGTTATCAGTCTGTAATGTATGTAAGGTTGAAACCATTGTGATCCATGGTATTGCATCCTTGTGTTCCGGTTTCAGAAATGGAGCTCTGCACCATCCATTTCTCAGAAGCAGAGTGAGCATTCAGAACAGAGAAGGCAATAATCGATATACAGCCCATCGGAGTGTGGGCCTCGGGAAATTCGTGATCCGGCGTTCGGCCCTTAAGAATTTTAGGCCGTGGGCTTTAACCCAGCTTCATGGTTAACGGTGGAGTAGCCCAGCGTCGTGACGCCGCAAACCCATGCCAACAGCAGCTGGGCGTAGTGGACGCCGGCAGGCAGGCGCCGCGCCGGTGTAGGGGGTGCCAGGCACTCTGGTGGAGCACTCCACCGAGTTTGATGCCAGGGGATGGAGCCCTGAGCTGCAGTGGCGAATGGCGCCTCGTCGGGGCCGGGCGGCCCTTTCCCTCGAGGGTTCGCCTGCGGGCCCCACCGTAATCTCGTCCACAATGCACCGTAAAACGGGATAAGTTGGTTCGCATCTGGATAGCACAAGGGTTCGTAAACAATGAAGCAGAGGAACTGGAAGATAGAGGCCACCACTACTTTGATGAATTACTGAAATTTTCATTTCTGCAAGTACGACGAAAACACAAGTTTTCTCAAAGAGACTATGGTATTCACAATTCATGACCTGCTACACGTGTTGGCAGAGAGGGTTTCTAGAGGTGACTTCTTTAGAATTGGTTACAATGATCCATCTAAAGATATCCCGCGAGGTGTTTGCCATGTCTTCATTGAGACCAACAAGGCAGCAGAGATTGCAGAGAAAATTGTCGACATGGAAAATTTGCACACCCTGATCATTAAGGAGCCTTATTCATGGCCATGGAACAAGGAAACCAGGAAAACAAATCATGACATAGAAATTTTTTTGGGGCGATTGTTCATGAGGCTGTGAAACTGCGGGTGCTGGTCATTAAATTAAATTTTATTGGAAATGAGTTGTCAGTCTCCGCATGTATTGACCATATGAAGCATCTACGTTATCTTGGTCTCCATTTTAATAGTGCTGGCTTGTTCAATCTGATTTTGCCAAGCACATTTAGCAAGCTTTATCATATCCAGACCATAGACATTCCTTGTTTCAGAGCAGCCTGTCCTGAAGATATGGCTAATCTAATCTATCTCCGGCACATCTCTGCTCCGCTGTCTTTCCCCAATATTGGAAGGCTGACGATTACTTTGCAAAACTGAAAACAGTTTGAAGTGAATAAGGAACCAGGGCATGAGTTGAAGCAGCTCATGCACCTAAACAATCTTCGAGGCTCTCTAATTATATTGGGGCTTTGGATTATCGGAAGCAAAGACCAAGCTATTGAAGGCCACCTAATCCACAAGAAGCGACTCAGGATACTAAAGCTGGACTTCAGCTCGGCCATACTAGTGCTATTGTTTGACTCGGGCAAGAGGGACCCAGACGTGGAAGCAGAGGTGCTTGAGGGGCTTTGCCCCCCAAAGGATATACAAGAGCTCCACATCAAGGACTACAGGGGTTCAAGGTATCTGGGCGGATGTTGAGTCGCTACCGACCAGGACGCCCCAAAAGCCCGCACAGACTTGAACTCGGTATTGCAGCCCGGTGGCATCTATTCTCGAAGGTAGTGAACTCTTAATTGGTCCAAGGTGTGAGCTTTGCATTAAATCTTGTCACTGGGACAGCTTGCCTGAAAATATGGAGCGCCTGATGTCGCTTCAAACATTGGAAATTCTGTACTGCACAAAGATGGAACATCTTCCGACGCTGCCACAGGCTCTTAAAACGATTAAAATCAGTTGGTGCCACATGCTGAGAAGTATTGGTATTATGAAGTGCCCTAGACTTGAATTCATATTGGAAAAGGAAAAACATCCTGAAGCCTGTACGCCACAGGAATATCGCCAAGACACTGCACCTACGGGGTACTCGCAGCAATCTCGTATCCAATGATTCCTTGTCCATGCCTAGTAACTCTAGTGATAACATACTCCCTCCGTCCCACGGAGTATGTCGTTCTAGCGATGGCAGAGTGTCCCCCGAAGACCGTCGTTTTAGCTTTACGCATCCTACACTGGCCACCTACTACGCAGACCGTACGCGCTGCAACTTTGTCGACCCCACTGCAGCTCAATCCCTTCCCTCTCTCTTCAAGCAAGGCAAGCAACCTTCGTCACCGTACTTGATGAAACAAATTTGCTTTAATAAAAAAATAGGGAAGACAGAGGAACAGGGAACGAGGAAGCGAGAGGTGTGCAGGTGTGTGTGCTAGCTTCTTGGTGCCCGCGCCCGATCCCGGGGCGACGGTCGTCGTGGGACGGAGGGAGTACTCTTGTGCTAACCTGGTAACACTTTCAAATCTACCACTGTCCCTCAAGAGTTTGCAAATCCACGTGTGCGGGAGCTCTGTGTCAGGGCAGCTGGCTCAACTCAAGGAACTAAATATTGTCTGGTGCAATAAGTTGCAGTCGGTCGATTCCTTGGGAGACGCGTCATCATTAGAAACACCGTCCCTTGACAGCTGTCAATGCCTTGCATCCTTAGGATCCAGCGGTGGTCCCTGGCACTTTTTCTCGCTCTTCGAACTTCGTATTGAATCTTGCCCTGCTATGGATATGGAGCAGTTTAACAAAAATGTGCTTGACGGCCTTGTATTCAAAGACATATCACACGCTCTTTCAAGCAACCCAGATGAAAGGTATACTGTTCAATTTTTTTTTTTCTTTATTTCTTTAAATTCCTCAAGAATTTGTCAATCACTGATTGTGCGGAGCTTTGTTCCGTGTCAGGGCAGCTGGCTCAACTCGAGAATCTAGGTATTTCCAGCTGCAATAAGTTGCAGTCGGTACAATCCTTGGGAGATGCATCATCATTAGAAACACTCTCTCTTTACAGCTGTCAATGCCTTGCATCCTTAGGATCCAGCGGTGGCCCTGGGAGTTACTTGGCTCTTCGGGTACTTGAGATCAAATACTGCCCGGCTATGGACATGAAGCAGTTTAACAAAAATGTGCTTGACAGCCTTGAATACAAAGAAATATTACAGGCTCTTTCAAGCTACCCATATGAAAGGTATAATGTTCTATTTTTTTCTCTTTATTTCCTTAAACTCCTCTGCCTACGTTTTATATATGCTGCAAATCCACAGCATGTAAACCTTAATCAGTTAGGAATACCCTGCGGCTGCATTTATTATGTGGGTGAAGGTCTGCTATATATCTGGTTTTTAGGCTGTCTTTTTTTGTCTCTGATGATGTATACCCATGCACATTGTTGGTCGTACTTCATACGGTTATTGATTTCTACTCTTGGATGCACAGTAATTAGTAACGTGTTTTTTTAATTTGCAGGGACTAAACTATGGGAACCAAAATCTTGAAAATATGCTAGCTTTCCCTTGTTGCTGAGATGGGGTGGTCCAACGTCATCGAAGTAGTACTGAAATGAAAATGAGATTCTGAAACCCTTCATGTTATGTTATGGAGCGAATCAGTTAACTTCCAGGACTTGAGGCACTCATGGAGCTTTATTGTCCCATTTTGTATCTGCAGAGCTGGCTATGATGACGAAATGGTTCTTAATTTGCATAAGTTTGGATCGTTAAAAGCTTGCCTTATTATAGCTTCTTCTTGTTCTTCAACCCAAACTATAGGGTGGGCACTGTTTGAATGTTTTGAAACCCTTTGTCGAGTTGGTTGTCTGACATGCTGCTATCATCTCAGTCTGTAATTTATGGAATGATGAAATCATTGTGATCCATGCTATTGCAGCCCTTGTGTTCGGGTTTCAGAAAATGAACTCTGCAGCATGTTTGAGAAGCAGAGTTAGAATACTGCTGCTGGTATTCTGAAAGGTCAGCATGCTTTTCCCCAGCCTGTTGCTCGTACTCGTTCTCCATGGTCATGTGTGGTGGTTCCAACGGCTTGAAACCTGTTGCTTGTTCTGAGTTCGTTGCTGCAAATTTGACACTGTTGTTTCCCTGGTGGCTGTGTGGAACTCCACCTAAGAAACTTGACGGTTGTGGGTGAGCCATCGCGTAACGTGTAGGCCCATCGGAGTGTGGGCCTTGGTTCTTCGTGATCCTGTGTTGGCCCTTCAAATCTTTTTGAGTCGTGGGCTGAGCCTAGCTTCATGCGTGGGTGCGTCGACGGCCCGTGGCCCAGCAGTCACACCCCGCCGGCGGACAAGCAGTCAGCGATGGCGGAACCGCGAACCCGTCGAGGCTGCGGCGGACGGCGGCGCGCCAGAGGGAGATGGCCGTACGGGCAGAGCGCGGCGGCGGGGGGAGAGGGACTGAGGGCGAGCAGCGCGTGCCCGACGGTGTGCAAGGGCGGAGGCCCAAACCGGAGAGGGCCGCCGCCGGGTCCCAACCTGCAGATCTCGTCCGTCAACTACAACGGCAGCGGCGTGCTTCCAATCAGGTTATGCATCTGTGTTCTGAAATTCATCACCTATGTCGTCTGGTGTTGTTCTTGCTTGTATTTAATTTACACAATCCCTTCATTTTTTTAATGAGAAATTTGGTTCTATGTAAAGTAGCAGTGCCTTAATTGGCTTGTCCTTAACTGGCTTGCAACATCAACTTTATATATCAATAGGGATAGAAACCACTATAATTTCTCCATCGAGACGACTGTAAAATAACTCGTCTGTAAAAAAACTCTTATTGCTGAGAAAATCAATTTTGTAGTAGTGTAACATATTTTCTTATATAAATTTGTGCTCAAATTTGTTTACCTTTTTCCTGGCATCTATCTCTGTCCACCCTATGGGTAGTCTGATGGCTATTTGAGATGATACTTTTCATATATAATATATAATCTGACATCTCATTTATGGAGGCCACGAGCGTATGATGCAGGAGTAACATGCTCAAATCTGAGACGAATCAATTCAGCATTGAAGTCAACTCAACTAGACATTGTTTAGGAATATTCAATTCTGTACTCAGATGTCAATATTAATCCAGTCCAGCCAATCTGTCGTCAGGGAAACTTAAACTACACATCACGGCTATCTCGTGCACAGTACAATAATCTAGAATTCGACATTGTTTAGGAATTATAAATTTTGAATTCGAATATAAATATCCAATCATTCATGGCCAAGCCAATCTGTCATCAATTAAGGAAAACTTAAACCCCGCATCATGCGTATGTTGAGCACATTACAGTAATCGCGAGTTACAGGTATATATATGGCTCTCCCTCCCATGCCTGTCAATCGATCACTGCAGTGCAGCTGCATTGCTGCACAAAGTTGGCACATTGTTCTTCTTACTAGTTCCTACGCGCTTTGGCTTCATTTGCAGGTCAATCGATCCGATCCAAGTGCAGCGCCCTTTGATACGCGTAAGTAGTAGTCATATAGTTATTTTTCTGTGCTAGTATGAGTATTCCTACATCTTAAGATGTTTAAGGGTTTCTAAAATTTATTATAATTACGATTACATATTTGTTTTTTTTTCTTTGGCCGATTTATCATGCGTGTAATCCTTAATTGCCGTATTGGGAGCCTATTTCTCTTATATTTGGCCTCCTTCACGATTTACACAAAAACATGTAGAAATGTACCACCAGCTGCCTCTACCTAGCTCATGAAACCTTTTATAGCCATGCAGAATTGGAGATGGAGTACACGTCGTACTACCAACCCATAATTATCAAACGGTTTGCGATCCGTTTTTGTTTGCCTTTTGTTGCAGATAGACGGAGATGCAGTCGACGGCTGGAACTTCAGCAGCAGGAGCCACATACCCTAACTTTAATGATGGCAAGTACCTGTATAATATTACAGACAACTTCTCTAATGAAAGAAAAATCGGCAGCGGTGGTTTTCCCGATGTTTACCTGGTATGTGTGTATACCACGTCTCATGTGCATGTCTATGAAAAAAAAAGTTAGGTAGATACATATATATGGAGAAACAGAGAAAAGGCATAATAAATTATTAAAACACCTCGACAGGCAAAAGAACTGCTGCCTGATGGGAAAGAGTTTGTTGTGAAGAAGCTTAAGATGACGGAAGAGGTTTTGAAAAAGCTGGAGCAGAAGGATGGTCTCAAAGATGACCCGTTTAAAACCGAGCTTGAGGTGGTTACGAGAGTCGGAAAACATGAAAATATTGTGGAGTTCTTTGGCCACTGCGATGATTATATGCTGTCTGATTCACCTGATGTGGGCGTTAACGATCCTTTCATATGGATCAGAGCCCTCTGCTTGGAGTATATGGCTTAATGGACGCCTGAGCAAGCATGTTACTGGTGTGATCTTATTTTAATTGCTCGATAATTATAATCTACTTCTCTATTGTATCTTTGCAGCTTGATATATGCACCCTCTGTTTTGCTTATGCCTGCAGATGAATCACTTGATTGGGACAAACGCTATAAAATAATTAAGGGTATTTGTGCCGGTTTGGACCACCTCCATCGCAAAGACATTGTTCACGGGACTTAAAAACCCGACAACATACTTCTGGATGAGGCCATGAAGCCAAAACTTGCAGATTTTGGTCAATCAAGATCCTTGGTTGCGGGAGAGACCTCCCCCGGATCACGAAGGACACCTAGTAGAACATTGTAAGTTGAGAGAACCACTTATTTGTCAATTATTTCGATCCTTATTATTATTAGAGAGGCACCATTAATCTAGCGTAACCAAACGACATTATACACACACTACTCCCTCCGTCCCAAATCATAAGTCATTCCATCTTTCTTAACATCTCAAGTTTGATCAAACTTATAGAATAAAATAGCAATATTTATGATACCAACTAAGTATCATTAGATTCCTCATTAGTTATGTTTTCACAAAGATATCTGTTTGATATTATAAATATTTATAATTCTTTCTATAATTTTGGTTATAGTTGAGATGCTTTGACTCTTGAAAAAACACGGAATGACATGTAAATCAGATCGAAAAATAGGGAGTAGTAAGTAGGAACCTACCACGGAATAAATGGTGGTATGGGATCACATTAAGTTGTGTCGGTTGCTTGCTCCCGGGAGCCTAGGATAGCCAACTAGGGCGGCTCCCCTCTCCCACGACGGCGACGGCGCGGCCCGGCCGGCCACCTGCACTGGCCACCCCCTCACCGGATCTTCTCCGCCCGCCTCTCCCCATCTACCTCCGTGGACTCCGGCACCAAGTGATCCCGGCGTCGTCGAGTATTAGGGTAGAGTGCGCCACTTGCCGTCAGGGGCGACGGGGTCGGAGGCGGTGACGGGGAGAGTGATGATTGACGGCGGCGGCGACGGCGTGGGGCCTTAATGGGCACCCGGGTGCCCGGGGGGGGGGTGTGGCGGCCCTCCCCATCCATGACTCTTCTATCCGTCTAGGGGTTCGGATGAACCTCGCCCTCGGAGTCTTTGGGGAACTACTTTCATGCCTCGTCGACACGTCTGCATCGGTTTCCTGCTCTGCCCGCTAGACATGGCCTGGCAGATGGGCATGGTGGCATCGGTTGCCATCCCCAATGTTGTGGCAACCGTCATGGACGGGCAAGGGGCTGTGGCGGCTGCGAGCCTCATCGGCGGATACCACAAGGCCGGTTATCCCGTCCTCGCCGAGGGCGGATGGCGCACATCTCGTCGCCAGCGTATGCGGTTAGTACCCCGAGGGCGGCCACCCTATTGCTTATGGCGACCCCCTCCATGTTCGTTGCCGGGGAGCATCAACTCCTAAAATGGGCTGCGTCGGCGCCTTTTTGCGGTGGTGCCGCTACTCCACGATGGCGTGGCCGGAGGCTGCGGCCGTCTTCCCTAGTGGTTTGGTGGGCCATGGTTGCGGCTGAGCTCTCCCTGCGCCCCGCGGATCTCCCCCCGCCCTAGGACCATGTCCCCGAACCACGACGCGACGCCGTTAGGGCTCCCCATTCCTCGCGTTGGTGGGGCCGGATCATCCGGCGTGGCGGTGCCTAGCTCGCCGTTCTTGACTATGGCGTGGGTGGGCCAGGGGGGAGGAGGCACCGGCTGCGCGACCTAATACATCCCCCCGCGTTCCACCCGCCGGCCACTCACGGTTTGTTGCGGTTCCGCGGCCGCACACACACCGCGGCCTCGGCCCGACACGTTTGATCCGCCGGATGCGGCACCGACCATGGGCTGCGACAACCGCAGGGAGACGGGACCGCCAAGCGAGGCCGATGTGGCGGCCTTCATTTAGTCCCTCCAAGCGCCTCTTGTGGAGCCGCGATGGGGACCCCACCGTAGCCAAGGCGTGCCCCACCATCGGTGAGGATTGGGTGCCAAAGCGCGATGACCGTCTAGCGGCCAAATCCGCCTTCCGTGACCCACAACCGGAGCGCTAGGCATGTAGCGTCCTCCTCAACAAGTGGGAGGGTTGCCCGGTGGGGGCACCATCGACCCTCCCGGATGTCTCCATCGCAGTCTGATTCAACAGCCACTTCCCTGACATCATCGTGTCTCCCAAGCGAGGGGTCATTCCGGAGATCTTCCCATGCGCGGCTGTTGCTGGGCGAGGACAATTGAGCACCTTTAGAGCGTTCCTTCTAGCCATCTGTTGCACCACATGTCTCCGCAATGTCGGCAAACCACCTACTTATGCGGAATGCGTGGGGGCTCAACAGCCGCACACACCACTCTATTGTTAGGAACATCGGGTCGCAGCTTCGTGCTTCTATTGTATGCCTGCAAGAGTCCAAGACTACCTACTTCTCTTCTTCTATGAACATTGTTATGCTAGGCTGTGATTTCGACTACGTACCTCTCCTTGCTATGGGGTGGTGGTGGGGCTATTTTTTTTGCTTGCCGTCGTGACCTCTGGGGTGTCTCCTCCTCCTCCTGCGTCAGCCGCTTCTCTATCACGCTCAGGCTGCGGCCTCTCTATGCGTAGGGTGAGGATTGGTGGCTCACGAACGTGTACGGCCCGACCATCAGGGCGAACACGGACGCCTTCCCGCAGTAGCTACGTGATGTGCGTGCTAGTTGCCCAGGACCGTGGCTCGTCATCGGTGACTTCAACCTCATCTACCAGGCCACTGACAAGAGTAACGGGGGATTGCACCGGTCGCTTATGGCCCATTTTCATGCCGTACTGGACACCCTTATGTTGTCTGAGCTTCACCTATCTGACCGCCGCTTCACTTGGTCCAATGGCAGAGATGCGCCTACGTTGGAGCACCTCGACCGTGCTTTCTCCTCCGTTGAGTGGATGGAGCGGTTCCCCCCACGCGCTTCTGCCGTCTATCGCCCGGATAGTTCGGACCATGCGCCACTACTCTTCGATCCTTGACACGCGAGCCTTGGGGGTGCCCACATTTTCGATTCGACAACTTCCTCATCAAGATTCATGGGTTCCATGACATCGTGGTTGTGGCCAGGGGGCCCATGGATCTGGGCCGGTTCATGCTTGCCGGGCTCTTGATCGGTTACGCCGCCTCGCCAAGGCATTGCGTAGTTTGCGTGCCACCCTCGTGGGAGACAACCACTTCCAATTGCGGTAGCCCGAGTGGTCATCCGCAATTTTGACAAGGCGCAAGAAACCCCGAATTTGGATCCGGCGAGAGGCAATCGCACCCGGGAGCTAAAGGGCAATGTCATCGGGCTAGCAGCCCTTGAGCGTATGATGATGCGGCGGTGAGCACGCACGCAGGTACTGCATGAAGGAGATGCTTGCACGAAGTTCTTCCACTGCGCGGGCGTGTCACTAACGTCGGAAGAACTATCTCTTCCCCATCACCAATGTCGGCCAGACGTTTACAAAAAAGAGCAGCCAAGGTGGGTATCATTCACGACTACTACAATGACCTCCTTGGCACTCCTTTTCGGAGGGCGATTGCATCAACCTTGCTAGGCTTGACTTGCCCATGTTGGACCTCGAAGAGCTAGCGGCCCCGTTCTCGTCCCTAGGTGGTCGCGAGGATCGTCCGCGAGACCCCGTCCGAGCGAGCCCTAGGACCAGGGACGGCTTTACCGGTGCCTTTCTACAAGGCGGCTTGGGATGTCATTGGCCCGGATGTCTTCCGTGTCTTTCGGACGCTCCACGGGATGGACTTCCGAAACTTCCATGCTCTGAACGAGGCATAGATGGTGCTGCTACACAAGTCGGAGGTGCCATGCGCCTCGGGACTCTCGGCCCATCGTTTGTCCGGCGGCTCCACGCACACCACATCCTGGCGTGCTTCTCAAGGTGGACTTCGCCAAGGCATTCGACTTCGGTGGCATGGCTGTTCCTTCTTGAGATGATGGAGCGGTCGGTTTCCCGCAGAGGTGGCGGGGACTGGATCGCGGCAACCCACTCTCCCCGCTCCTCTTCGTCATAGTCATGGAGGTGCTAAACGCGGGCATCCATCTAAGCAGGCGACCTTGTCATCTTCCTCCGACCGACGGCGACCAAAACTCACCGCACTTGCGGATCTTGGAGCTTGGCCCGGGCGCCTCGGGCCTATCCACTAATTTAGACAATTGTGTCATCACGCTGATTTGTTGCTCCGAGGAAGACGTTGCAACGGTGTAGGCGATGTTCCCTTGTAGGCTGCAGGACTTCCTCATCAAGTACCTAGGGGTCCTCTCTCACTCACATGACTTAGCCACAGACGAGGGCGGAAGTTGGTGGACAAGGTGGCGACCAGCATCCCAACCTGGAAGGGCGGGTTGCTCACAAAAGGCTGGGACACGCAGACCACGGTTTAGACCACGCTGTCTACGACACCGGTCCACACAACCATCTTTTGCGTGCTGTCTCCATGGGCTATCGAGGAGATCGACAAGAGGTGATGCGCGTTCCTCTAGGCAGGGACAGACTCAGTCGCGCGTTCCTCTAGGCAGGGACAGACTCAGTCGCTAGTGGCAAGTGCATGCTAGCTTGGCCTATAGTCCTGTTCCCCCAAGGAACTCGGGGGCTGGGGCTTCCCGACCTTAGGATCATGGGCTTTGTGTTGCGCTGCGTTGGGAATGGCAGCGACACACTTTCGGCCGACGGCGACCCTTGGGGCACACCTGCCCTACGGGGACCCGAAGTCTTGCAGATTGAGGCCATGTTCAGGGCGTCTGTCATGGTGGTGCTAGGGAATGGCGTCCCGGCGTTGTTCTGCAGACAGATGCGTGGCTCCCCGGTGGGGCCATTTGTGGCTTCACACCAAACTGTTCAAGGCAGTTGGCTATTGCCATCATCGACGTACTGTTCGTGTGGCTCTGAGCAACGACCAATGGAAGCGGGACATTGTTAGGGCACAAACCACGGTGGTGATCGTCGAATTCCTCCGCCCTAAGGGCGCCCCTGCGCGGGAGGTGCATCTTCAGCCGGATGTCTAGGACCGCTTCATCCGGAGATGGACGTGAGCGGTGAGTGCTCCAGCTCTTATTTGCTGGAAGGACTGTGCTCGTGGGGGCCCACGAGGTTTGGCAAGCGTCCGCTCCACCGAAGGTCAAGTTGTTTTGTTGGTTGGCCTTGCACGGCCGACCATGGACGGCCGATCGGAGAAGGCATCACAGCCTCCAGGCGTCTGTCAACTGCGCCCTTTGCCTGCAGGCCGACGAGTCCATCGACCACTTGCTCGCCTCTTGCAGCTACACTCGTTAGGTGTGGCACCTACTAGTCTCTCGCGTAGGTCTCGCGCACCTTGGCCCATCCACGGATTCCACCCTCGTCGACTCGTGGCCGCACGCGCGCATTTGTTCCGCGGCAGTTCGGGCGGGCCTTTGACTCCCTTGTGCTACTCGTCTCTTGGGAGGCTTGGAAGGGCGCAATCGGCAAACGTTCGACTCGCCTCCCACGCGTCACTTCAGCTGTTCAAGGCTATTCGTGCTGAAGCGAGAGGCATGGGCAGCTTCAGTTGCACGCAGCGCGTCGTTGCCGGGCTTCTGGCGGCTGATAGGAACCCTCTTTACCTTGTAGCACAATCGGTTTCTTTTTAGTTTACAAACTTACAGCTCCACCGTGTTAGTCGGGTGGCTTTTGTTAGTGTTCTTACTTATGGCAACTCCAAGGCACCTCGTTATGGATTTGTAAGAAGTCATGTATAAACTTTTCTAACTCCTCTTAATGAAGTACGATCTAAGCTCGCTTTCAAAAAAATGGTGGTGCATGTTGGTTTAACCGTGAAAGCAAGCTTAGACCAACTATAAAAAGGATAACCTGCAACCAACAATTCATAATATATTTTTATAGGCGAACAATGGTAAAATTGTATATATGCCACCTAAACAATAACAAAAAAAATAGACATTTAATTAAATTATATAAGAGAAGTGAAAGTGGTGAAATGTATAATTAAATCCCTGGTCCTGACAGTCTTGATGCTATATGTTCACTCATGCAGGGGGTACATGCCACCCGAATTCTTATCTGGCGAGGAACATGGGAAATACTCAAAAGCGACCGATATATTCAGTCTCGGTACTATAATCTTTAAAGTACTAACAGGACCTATCAAGGACGACAACTCCCTTGAAAAAGTAATAAGGAAATTATTTGTTCATCCTACGCACTACATACACAGATCAATCTTGATCTTACTTCATGTGGATGCCGTTGTCGTCTCCGTGCATGCATGTATTGTTATTTTTTTAATTCGTGTCCCAACTTATTGGAAGGCAAGGGAATACTGGGAGAAAAGGCTCAATGGAGCAGAAGCAGATGTCGTAAGAGTGAAGGCTTGCATCGACTTAGTGCAAATATGTTATAACTATGACAGAAATAAGAGGCCAACGATAGAGATGGTTATGGATACGCTGAAATGTATGGATAGTTCTTCACTTGGTGGCCTGCAGGTACGTCCAAATAATTTGTTCCCAGCACATACTACTACTGCACTAGCTAATTTGTTATTGTATATTAATTAAATATTATATTTTGCACCCAGCACAACTCCAAACCGACTTAGAGTGATGAGCGGTATGGAGGAGACGGAGGAAACGAGTATGACATCGACATGAACATGCCGCCACACCGTCTGAATGCGGTTTGGATTAAATTTGGCGCCGTCATCGATTCGCTCGAGTTTTCCTACACCGACCGTAACAGGGAGTTACCACGACAGGCCCATGGGGTCCACCACTCTGCTGGAAGAAGGTGAGTCATTAGTTGCCGGGATCCGATCGAAGATGATTCTTGCTTGAACAATCGTGTTTCATTTCAATGGAGCATGAGCTTTTCAGCTCGAGCAAAGCTACCTTTGTGACTAACTACATTTTCCTTTTCAGGTTTTTCAGCTCGAGCCTTGTGAGTTTCTGGTCCAAGTTTCCGGAACAACGGGTTATTATGCGGACTTACCAACAAAAATAATAACATCGCTGACATTTGTCACCAATGTCAAGAGCTATGGGCCCTATGGAGAAGGAGACGGGGGAGATGAATTCACGTTGAAAGCACATAGGGGACAGTGCATCGTTGGCTTCTATGCTCGTGCAGGAAGCTTTCTCGACGCGATTGGTGCCTACTATCGCTCTATAGAGGAGTTGTCGACACGAGTTATACAGACACTTCACTTGGTGGTCAGGTACGTACACGTAACAATATGCTATTTTCATATCGTACCCGGCCAACAATACAGAAATAAAATAAAAAAAAGTATACGTGCTTCTTCACATGCAAGTTTTCTTTTGCCTGACAATATGCTGGGGGCCTGGGGGATCAACCTAAAATTCACTTACTATATGGTAGTGCGCGAGACCACAAACTGTTCTTCTTTCTTGACATCTCCGGGGCGATCGTAGTGCATGGATTTTCATTTGTCGTGCATAAAAAATGCAAAGAGGATTAAGTCTCGGACTTTCTACTGTGCCTTTTCAGCTGACGATGAATCCCTCCGGGGGCACCGCGGAGACTCAGAGAGTTCTCTGGGTGCCATGGACTCCCTTCAGAGAAAGGTTGATCGACTGCTGACTCGCCCCCTCCCCAAGTCAGTGAAGGACGAATTCCAGCGTCTCATGAATGATCTGGAAGATAAAATCGACGCCCTCGTGGAGCAGTCGAATATGGAACCTCCAGCTTCTACTAATGTGTGCAAAGAGAAGCCTCTCCAGGAATAAATCAATGGATTGCCGGTTTAGCTTAGCTTAGTTCCTGTCAGTGTTGGCCCTACTTCTTTTTCATATCATTCGTCTTTGTATCTCAATTTCCTTCTCCCCTTCAGCTCTAATTTTGTTTGTAATGTACTGTTTCTTTTATTAATAAATCTGTTGTAGGGTTGTGAACCCCTTCAGTTTCCACAAAAAAACATTCAGATTTTGCCGGCTGAATAACAAGGTAAAATATGTAGTGCAAACCACAACTATCGTGAAACCCATGTAAACCATGCCAAAAAGTCGTCTAAATTCATAAAAAAATCACACACATAGATGATATGATAATAGACAGCCTTATAAAATATCTTGTCCAAACTTCGACTTCGTTTGTGAGATATAAAAATAACAAATTTGTAACAAATTGTGCGGGTAGATTTCTGGCTAGAAATTTGTTATTTTTATATCTCACAAACGAAGTCTAGTTTAGACAAACATTTTTCAAGGTTGTTTATCATCATATCATCTACGCGTGTGTGACTTCTTTAAGAATTTAGGCGTATTTTTTGCCATGGTTTACACGTGGTTTACAGCGATAGTTATGGTTTCTTACATATTTTCTGAATAACAATAGAGGTGAACGGTTTTAATATTGCTCCAATCACTCGCAGTTTAAATTATTTGCTGTCAAACACATGTAGTCCGATTTGGCCCTAGCGATCACCACGCGGATAGCAGAGTAGTCCATGAGGCACTCGTCATTGATCTTCCAGTTGCCCTTTTTCTTGTAGCCAGAGCCACCAGCAGGTCTGGAAGGGGCTAACCACCGCCGGAGGCCCCAGAGGAGGTGGAATGGCACCAGCGTGGCCTGGTGCAGCCAGAGCCACCGGACGCGAGGACGGTGTTGTTGGTAATGGTCTTCGGCGTCATGGGCAAGCCGCATCTCTTTCAAGATGAGCATGAGGGAGCGTCGGGGGGGCCGGCGGAGTTGGTGATGTCGTCGACGGTGCTGGCGAAGCGAGGGCTGAGGCCGCGGAGCATGGCGAGGACGAGGGCAGGACCCTCGATGACGTGCTTTCGACGGTCGAAGTTCAACAGCCTTGGATTTGATGCTCTGGCAGTACTCTGAGATGGTGGAGTCGCGCTGCTGCAGGTTGTGGAACTCCTCGAGGAGGAGAACCGCACAGGGCTCCTTGTTGGCGTTGAAGAGGTCCTCGATGGCCTGCCAGAGTTGCCGAGCGGTCTGGTCATCTGCCAAGGCGGTCGAGGGGGAGTCGCCCGACGAGCCGTAGATCCAGGGGAGATGATGCAGGAGTGCGCAATGACCCACTTCGGGATCAGCGGCTTGAGGTGGAGCGGTGCCGTCGATGTGCGGATGAAGGCCGAACTTCCCGCACAACACCTTGACGAAGGACGCCCACTTCCGATAGTTGGATTTTAATTCCAACGTGAAGGGAACGTGGGCCTTGACGCTGGCGGTGAAGTAGGGATGCATGGGAGGAGGCATCGGATCCTAGGGTGCTGCTGGTGCAGGGAGGATAGGGTGGAGCTGGTCATGGAGGCCTCCGTCATGGTGGGTGGGTGCGCACAGGGAAGAGGAGGATCCCAGGCACAGGTGGGAGGAGAAAGGAAAGGCTAGCAGAAGCGGAAGGATCTAATTATAGGTTGATACCATGTAGACAGATAGAGAGGGAAACATCACACACCCATTGTTGTGTGTGTGTGGTGGGGGGGGTGACCTTCATATATATAGCCAATGTGGTTGCAATACATGGCAATGTGCCGACAATACGTGGCAGGTGCTAATCACACCTAATATACACTTTCTAATGTATATATCTATCAATGATAGGATGGACATGACAATTTGCATTGAAATCCAAGGTAGTTAACAACTTCAACATTCAGAAACTCATAACAATAACTTCGCTGAATTCAGTCAAGTATGGGGTTCTACACTTCTAGTTGTCTTTTTATTTCTAAAAATGTCTATTCTGACCAAAATCTCTTAATTCTAATTCACATCAACAATTAGGTTCCCTGAAGATATGTTATAGGTATATATGTTCTTTTTTAGAAGCAGCAGCAACAACATAAGCTATTGTTGTATAGTATATGGTTGAGACAACATAGTATTAATTATATAATGGTGTGAATCTAATCATGCATAACAAGAAATTACCAACTGAAATCATATAGAAATATTTCATGGTATTGCAATACAATAATGGTATTGGATGCATGTTAGTAGTTAGTAATTATGCTACTGACAAGTTGTACTTTTGTCAAAGATAGTCCATTAAGCTGTATGGCTACTACTATATATGACACCTATATCATCTCAGCGTTCCACATTCACTTCTCACTTCCACATTATTAAAAAAATTTTATTAGGGTTTTCTTCATCTTATGAGCAGTGACATGATGTATTCAAGACAGATTGATTTATCACAAGTTTCTGATATTTCACTTTAAATCTTGCAGTGGCACCAATCACCAGGTATAGATAACCCGCAACTGAAGAGATGCATCGAAGTAGCACAAATGTGTGTCAATGAGGATCCATCTAAAAAGACCACATATAGAGTGCATAATCAATATGTTGAGTGAGCAAAGATAAAGTATGATGGGGTGGTTGCTCCAGTAGTTGGATCCATGTGTGAACTCATTGTCGTCTTCAGACAAAAACGTACCTGTGATATTTTGCTCTTTATTAGTACTACTAGTAGACAGGCACATGCAGCACAGTCGTGTTTGTGTTATACGAACGAGAGGATGTTCCATTTTTTTAGAAAAAACAAATAAAGACATCACTGTACTTTCAATCTTATGACTGTAAACAGATCCATCTGTGAACCGGGCTAGGAGTACAAGTCAGACGAGGGAACTTGCTGCCAAGGAAGGTGCTCAGCTCGTTACACAAACTGCACGTCACACGGTGTGGTGTGTGTTCTCATCCCTGGTGGATTGTGGATGTGACTTTGTGCTTTCGTTGCTTCCTTGGCTCCAAATAAGTCAATGGCATCTATATATAGTTTGTTTTACTGGAATGCATGCATGAGCGCGACAAAGTCGTGTGTTTCTGAATGTGGAGTGAGTAAAACTGATTGCCGAGGTTGTGAACGTATACAATTGGTCTCTAAAATGGGTGATTGCAAGAGAGAGTTTGGTTGGTGTATGAGTGGGCTTAGGTACAGTCGCTGAGATTAATCGCGCTTTGCTGCAGGAGATGAACTTGGTCTATTTTCTTCTTGATTTGGTTCATTTCACTCTTCTCTTTTTTTTTGTCCTTTTTCTTTTTCTTTCAGCAGAAGAGGCCCAAATGTTGCGGTAGTTTCGTTGTCAAACATGTTTTTGCAAGCCCATGAGTATCTAACACCCAAACGTCAGTGCCTAGTGGGCCTTATTCATTTCATTCCTCAACCATGTGGGCCAGCCAAGAGTTTGGATCTCTTTGAATCTAAGCCCATCTACTTGGCCCACGAGCTCAGTCTCGCCCGTGCCCACGAACCCATCCAAGCCAAGCCGGCGGCTGCGGCGGCGCGCACAGGTGTGGTGTCCGAAGGAGGGGGGAGCCACCGTGGACGGGTGAACGGCGCAGTGCTGGCGGGGCAGTGAGCAGCGCGTTACCAAATGGCACCTCCTTTGTGGGAAGTG
The DNA here is from genome assembly GCA_015847255.1 of Hyparrhenia diplandra. Taxonomy (NCBI): domain Eukaryota; kingdom Viridiplantae; phylum Streptophyta; class Magnoliopsida; order Poales; family Poaceae; genus Hyparrhenia; species Hyparrhenia diplandra. The sequence continues at coordinate 2,372,748 of JADLZK010012337.1, forward strand.
CGGAATCTTCGACGCTCGCCGGCTGGTCCACTCCCAGTCGATCCCGAACAAGGTTTGCTTCCAGTATGTCTCAGATTTTCTACTCCCATGTTTCGCTCGGAAGAATTCCTTAGATATCTTGTTCCGTCACTTTCGTTTTCATCTTCTGCAAAACTTTGCCACTTTGATCGACTGAGAATTTCCCTACCTTTTATTACTCCAGCTACTTCTCTGATGTTTCAATGAGTACCATGAGCCGATGCTTGCAGGATGCCCACCACGTGTTTGAGAAAAATGCCACAAAGGTGGTAAGAGCAACCAAACAAGTGAAACAACCATGGATTGGTTTGGTTGGAGTGGGCTAAGACTAACCATGGAAACCAAACAGAACCAACAAGATCCAGTTATTTGCAGAACAAAATTAAGCAATGGTTGCTTTGCAACCAGGATTGCCTCTGGAATTAGATCATCTTTTTAACTTAAAGACATAATTGAGATTTGGGAGAAGAATATTACAATAGAATACACTCAAAACGGCAAGCTTACGCATAACTGCTGTTTTGCATCCCACAAACAAAGCAAATAATTATCATCCCTCTGCTACCAGCAGCTCACACAGCCTGACAGTAGCATTCAGTTTTACATCCTCTGTTGTCTCTGCATGTATGCCATCTTTGCCAACGGAAAAGAAAAACAGTACCCAACCTCAAACAATAGAGATCTGTTTCTTTTTCTTTTTGGAAATACTGGCATTGTATAAACTTAGCTTGAAGATGTTTAATTCGGTGAATAATAAATCTCACCGAGTGACACAAAAAGTACTTATATGAAAGAGACACCGAATGCATTCACCTCAACATTAAGGTGGAACGTCCAGTACTGAATACACCCATTCAAAAAAAACTTTATCCGGATCATAAAACACCCTGATACGATAGATTGATGTTTATTGCTAATGCTTTTGCTTTTGGTGTAGATTCCAGTCAAACCAAGCCCAGCACTGCACTCTTCGAGTCCGACCGGTTTCGTTGTTGATTCGCCAGAGCCGCAAGATGGGAACGGGAACATTGAGTGCGTCGTCAACGGCGGTGGCACGGCACCAACAGCCCATATCCGCTACCTAGGTTATCTTTGGCCACAGCTCATGCCGTGCCTGTGCAGCAACGTCATTATACTGGAGGGCGCGACTGCTGCGCTGCTACGGCGTTGCCGCCTCCATTGCTGCATGCAGCTTTTGTCGAGCTGGACTACGGCGAGATAAGTTCCTTCATTCAACATTTAAATACTCCATGTCTTGGCTTATTTCTGCTACCGACGAGATCCAGACCTGCTATATACCATGATCGAGCAGGCAACAAATGCTTGTAGTCCATGATTTATCCGGCCTCTTTGCTTGATTAGTCCAGACATGTAATAAACCGACTCTCAAACTCTCAGTACTAGTATACATTGGGCACCTGGATTTTTAGAAATATGATATGGACAGCCTCTATCCTGTGGTAGTATATAAGAAAAATGGGCACCAGCAGGTCTAATAACATCATTCATAAACTTTAATGGATAGCCTCTATATTACTGTAGTTCTGGTATTTTCTGGGAAAGCACTGTTAGCGAGATAGTATGTCTAAAAAGGAGGTAATGAAACATCATGAGGGTGCAGACCTTTTATGTTTGGAATCCATGCTTAGTTAATTTATTATTTTCCGTCATCACTGATTCTGATAGTTTTGCTTGATCGAATGTTTGAATAGGGACAAAGTGTCAAAGGGATTGACGCCGCCGTTGCTGGCTTTAGATTTTCTGTGCACTCACTCCCTTCAATAAGCAAAAGTAGGTCAAAGATTAGCTTTAGCTAATTTTTTCGCTTGTTAGTGGAGTTTACGAAAAGTGGGACAAAGATTTTAGTATGTATGAATCAAAAAAGCTAATCACCAGTTCAGCACAGCACCACTAGGTAATGGCATACCTTTTGTCGAAAACCATCACATGGCGTGGTGTCACCTTTTGACATATGCTGTGGTACACCTACCAGCCAGCCTAACATATATCCGAAAGCTACGAACGGAGAGTAGCACTACTGACATATGGCATGGTGTTACCTTTGACATATACTCATTCTCTCATCTCAGCCCCTTGGATTTCGATCTGCCCCTCCGGAAAACTAAGCATGGATTCCATGGCAGACTTGATGAGGAAATTTGGATGGATAATCTGGTGCCTAACTGTAATAGGTTGGTTTCTGTCACCTATCATCAGCTTGCTCGTGAACAAGATCTTTGTCTACCTAGAGTTCGACGCATCAACAAAGCTCAAGGAGCTAGAGATCCACACTGTCCCATCGCTGAAGCAGATGCTTGGTGCCGTGGAGGAGCAGACAGTGCTTAGAGCAGCCCAAGATAAAGGGGCTGAAGGCGATCTGAAGACACTGGATAGCATGAAGATGCATCTCAAGACTGCCTTGTATGAAGCTGAAGACATCCTAGATCTTCTTGATTATCGCCAGATAGAGAAGGATCTCCAACATGTGGACGATGACAGCGTCTGGGTGGAGAACCAACTTGTTGCTGCTTGCACCTGGATTGCTCGCTGCAAGAAGAGCTGGTTTTGGGCGATGGATAGATTCCATCATCGCAGCGGTAATGAAGAGCGCACAGAGCATGACCCTACAGCTGCAGGGGCAGTTCCTGATTCAGGGGTGGCGGCGCTCTAGGCAGAACTCTGACCTATTGTCTACAGGTAGAGGCATAAACATCGCTGGTGCTGCAGTAGTGCAGTTTGCACAGAGCTGGTACCTACGGCTGCGGCAACTACTCAAGAGTTTAGTACTGCAGTGTGCACAGAGTTGGTACCAACAGCTGGGGCAACTATTCAGCAGTGTCATACTACCCATTTCAGGTGTGCCGCTTCTTCCTGTTTCTACCAACCCAACCCGGCAACCCCCATGTCTTGAGTCCACAGGCTCTGAATCTGTTCCAGCAGACACAGCACGTAGTACAGCAGAGGTGAATCTGGTGACGGCGGATGAGGAAGAAATAGTGAAAGAGACACAAGTGGAGGAAGGACAGCGTGACAAGATACAAGATGGAGAGACTTTAGAGGAAGAGATACAAGAAGTGGGAGAGACGTTAGAGGAGGAGACAACAGAAGAAAGTTGTGAAGTGGAACAGACGTCAAAGGAGACATCAAAGGATGAGATACAAGAAGATGAGGAAGGAAAAGAGGGGGAGCCAGCTTCTTCTTCAATATTGTGGTACTGTGCTCGATCTATGCTAACATGGTTTGCAAAGGCCTGTTTTTATCGGGATTGGTCATATAGAATTGTTGGCATAAAAAGTACTGACAAGGTACCATCTTACTATCATTTCATATTAAGATACTGAAATATCACTATATATACCAAGAGATTTCCCTTTTGAGCTTCGTGAAATATTTGTCTTGTTATTTCTAGCTATGCAAAATAACTAGCCTACCAAGATTAATATTTTGTATTGATTTTTACTGCCTTTGGAAAGCTACTGTGAGCTAAAATTGCGATTTGAAATTCATTGCACTAGTCCCTCATCCCATGCTATTGCACAGGTTAGAATTTTTGAGATATGTATTGTTAAGTACATTTGACTAATAAATAATTGTTTATACTATCAAATGTTTTATGTTTTTGTATTTCTACCAAATAGTAATAATAGATAGATATTTCATCTAGTCTATGCCCAACTATAATAAACAGATTTTTATGTTTTTCATCCATATTTGCATTTTTACATTGCATAGCATCTTTTTATATTTTAAATAAGTAATTAGTTTAAAACTGCCATGAACTATGGTAGTACATGTTGCTGTGCCACATATCTCATGAAAGCATGTATCTCAATTTAATTTTTTCAAATTTTATTATTGTTGGCTGCTATGGTTTTTTTTGCCGTCAAGTTGAAACTTACGTGATTATAGTTTTTTGTGTTAACTCTACTTTTTGCATGTTTTAATAAAACCTGAACCATGTCATTTAAGATTAGTGATAGAGCTTGAATTGAGTTAATGGGGGTAGTGTTGCTAACCTCAAGAGAATTTTAATATGTAAGAAATATAATGATCAAATCCTTAAATATTACACTGATTTTTATGATTTTCCATCCATATTAATTTTTCTTATGAATGAGACAAGTGACTAGTTTAAAAATGTGGGTAATTTGGATGTAGATAAGTAGTCGTTTTATCTTTTTTTTTTTATAATGGAAGTGGTGGGTAATATTTCAACAAAATCCAATGGAATTATTATTGTTATAGATTAAGTTATGCCTATTCGATGGAAAGATCTTTCTATTTTATTGAGATCAATTGGGAGCTTCAATTCATAATATTAAGATATATGATATATGATAAAGTTACCAGGACTTTCCATGGTGAAGTTTAATCACAGTCTTGGGGGGGGGTGTTGGTTGTTGTATTAGTTTGAGAGAGCTATCACTATATGGTTGATAGATTAGTGTTATTAAATTAACCCTTTCCATTTTCATAAGACCAATATTAATTAATACTATTTTTGTACAATAATTAGGAGCCAGTATCACCATTTTATTTTGCACATTATCGAATGCATTGTTATCATAACAATTATTTGAACCATGCTTCTTGCAGAAGGATAACAGTGCAGTAGAATCTTTTAGTGTCAATAACCCGAAAGAATTAGTCTGAAGAATCAAATAAAGCGCATAGAAGATATTCTTGATACTTCCAAGAAATCAGAACTGTTGATGAATGATAAGAATTGTAGTAGTGGCATCATCAAGGACACTAACAAGGAAAGCAGCAGCTTCACTGTCAGATACAGTGACAAGGAAAGCAGCAACGAGCAGAAAGAAATTGGCGACATGCACAGAATCATTGATAAGAAAGTGTTTGGTCGAGACAAGGACCGTGTGAATATAAGTAGGAAACTTCGTGAGGGTCCAGGTTCCAATGCAGCAAGCTCCAGCACAAATAAACCTTATTCTGTGATAGGCATATATGGGATTACTGGTTCTGGAAAGACTACACTGGCACAATATGTTTGTGATTATGAGAAGGATGCAGGACATTTCAACCTTATCATGTTCATTCTTGTGGGGAACACATTCAGCGTGCATCTTATTTTTCGTGATATGCTTGAGCAGATTACTCAGAGCCGGCCCTCTAAAGACAAAGATCTTAAAAGTCTAAGAAAAGAGTTGGAAGAAAATTTGAAAGACAAATGTTTCTTGTTGGTGCTGGATGATCTGTGGGTTAATGGTGCGAACAAGAAGGAACGTGGGATTCTACTTGATGTGCTTTGTGTTGGGCAGAGTGGAAGCCGAATTCTGGTGACAGCTCAAAAAAGAGATGCAGCTGCAGCTTTAGGTGCTCAGGAGCAGGTACCAATACCAGATTTAGAGGAGGAGCAGTACCTCACAATGTTCATGCACTATGCTCTAGAAGGCAGTCAAGTCACCAATACTGATGAAAAAAGATATACAGAAATCGGTAGAAAAATTACAAAAAAGCTTCGTAGATCACCCATTGCAGCAATAACAGTGGCAGCACGGCTTAAGAATAATAGCTGTATTGATTTCTGGGAAACAACATCAAACCTTGATGTGTTGGATGAAACAATGGGAGCACTGTGGTGGAGCTATCAGCAGCTTGGTGTTGACATTAGACGATGCTTTACATACTGCAGCATTTTTCCTAAGGCATATATATTTGGACAGGATAAGATGGTTGGCATGTGGATAGCACAAGGGTTTGTAAACTCCAGGAGTAACGGAACAGAGGAACTGGAAGATATAGGACAGAGCTACTTTGATGAATTACTGACATTCTCATTTCTCCAAGTAACACGAAGAACATTTTTTAGCGAAGAGCCAGTGGCATTCACAATTCATGACCTGCTAAACGAGTTCGCGAGAAGGTTTCGGGTACTGAGTTCTATAGAATTGTTTCAGATGGCTCACCAAAAATATCCCGCGAGGGGTTAACCATCTCTTCATTGAGACCATCAATGGAGCAGACATTGACAAAATTTTGGAGATGGGAAATTTGCGGACCCTTATCATTAAGGATCCCTGGGGCAGCGTGTCAAGAAATCATGACTTGGTTGAAGTCTTGGATCGTTTATTCATTAGGCTGAGAAACTGCGGGTGCTGATCATTGAACTAAAGCATACCAACAACGACTTCTCAGTCCCTCTCTATTTACCATATGAAGCATCTACGTTATCTTTGTTTTGCTATCTTTGCTTCCCATCTGATTTTACCAAGCACATTTAGCAAGCTTTACCACATACAGAGCACGGATATTCGTGGTGCATCCTATCCTGAAGATATGTCTAATCTAATCAGTTTGCGACACATCTCTGGCTGGCTGTCTTGCCCCATTTCGCAACATTGGAAGGCTGACGTCACTCCAAACGCTGCCAATGTTCATAGTGAATGAGGCACAAGGACACGAGTTGAAGCAGCTGATGCCACTGAACAAACTTCGAGGCAATCTGATTATACAGGGTCTTGAATTTGTTGGAAGCAAAGAGGAAGCCCTTGAAGCGCAGCTAACCCACAAGGGAGCGACTCCGAAGACTGGAACTCAACTTCGGCAAGGACAAGAGGTTTGGTCCAGGCGTGGAAGCAGAGGTACTTGAAGGCCTTTGCCCCCAAAGGATCTACAAGAGCTCTGTATCGAGGGATACGAGGGTTCAAGGTATCCTAGCTGGATGTTGAGTCGCCACCATCCAGACACCCCAAAGCAACTCCATAAACTTCAGCTGTCCTGTTGCAGCCAGCTGGCATCTATTCCTGAAGATAGTGAATGCTTGATTGGTCTGCGTGAGCTAAAATTTCGGTTGTGACTGGGACAGGTTGCCAGAAAATATGGAGCGTCTCCTGTCGCTGCAGACATTGGAGATTTTGTTCTGCCATGATATGGAGCTTCTACCGGTGCTGCCAGTCCAGTCTCTCAAGATGATTAGAATCAGAGGATGCCACGTGCTTAGTAGGACCTGCGAAGAAGAGGGACACGAAAACTGGCATAAGATCGAGCACATTCCAATGAAATACATCGTGTGAGGAAATATGAAGCCACTGTTCTTTGTACCAGCAACAACTCAGCGCGCTGAGACGCACATTCGCCATATCTAGTTTTCAGTAAAGATATATATAACTGACCTTTTGATGTTATACATGTTTCTGAATCTATGCATCTGCCAAAGAGGCATACAGGGAGAAAAGTCAATAATTCAGTGAATGTGCAACCAGGAAAGGCATTCAGATGGTAACCAAAACTGCAGGTCTCATAGTGTGTCGTGTGCGTTGTCATCCCCCTTCTGATAGATTGTGTGTTTCACAGTAGGGAGGTTTGGCACATCCTCCTGAACAATCTCCACCTTGATGATGTTATTCCTGTCCAGGAGGAAGAAGTGCTTCTGTGGTGGCTGCGTTACAGGAAGCATCTTGGCAAGCAAGTGCGGAAGGGCTTCGACTCCCTCTTCTTCCTTGTTGGGTGGACATGGTGGAAAGGAAGAAATGTTAGGACGTTGTATCTTCCATTTCACCAGATGATTTAGCTCCCAAGAATCTAGAAGTGGCCAATGACTGGCTGTTGATTCAAAAGGGCTTTAAGATTTGGCCTTTGAAAGGGTGCTTGCAAAAAAAAATTTGTTTAGGCGCGTCACAATTCATGTTCTGATGATGACCCTCATTTTTTTTTTTTGAGACGATGATGACCCTCATTTCTGAATACAGAATTACACAGTTCGTTTATGCCCATCAGAATAATTTGGCCCGCGAGCCGTCTAGGCCGCAGTGAAAGCAGCGAACGCGTTGGAGGCCCTTGTAATGTTGCGCCCGCATGCATGTGTATATTCCAAGCGTGTTTTTTTTGCAAAAGGCCCAGCCAGCCCATGAGTATCTAACAGCCAAACAGGCCTGTAAATGGTTGTTGCCACAGGTTTCGGCCCGTAGATAATCCTGCCACAGCTTATTCGACTCCTTGTGGCCGTTCAAATACACCGCGAGCGCGATGACACACTGCTCTTCATCAGTGCATATGCCTGCGTTGTTCTTGAAAAGAAAGCCACTATAACTTGGCAGTGCTTAACGGTAGTCATAGATAACCATTATAATTGAGGAAATTCCTTCATTTGACACAAGTTGCTATCGTCTTCTTGACAGACTTGCTGTGTATATCTTTTATATACAACTTGCCATGTAGTACATGGATGTTTTTTCTTCTCTTGTATTCATGAATCATGTCCTCGAAGTGAGCTTGAAGGTCGGGTCGTCATCCATATCTATTTTAACCTATTTCGGCCTCCGAAATCTCGATATATTTACAGTACAGTGACAATAAACAAGAGATGGGCAGTCTTTATAAATCATTTTGTGGTGAATACTAGACCTCGATCTCCATGGACATGAAGTCATGCACGTAGTGCACCTCCTTACAGTTTGACATCTTCATGTGATGGTGGCCATCGTCCTCTTCTCCAGCTTCCGCTTCGGGCAGCCGCCCGTATACCTCCCCAGCACCATCTGGATACTTTGTGGACACATACACCGATACACGTAAACCCCGAGGGGCCACCACCGCCACGAGGACGAAGCACCACCCAAACTGCAGGTTCACGACGGCAATGGCGTGTCTCAGGCTATCCTCGCCGTGGCAACGCAGGTTGACGCCACCGTCGTCGAGGGAGCACCCCATTGGAGCCATGCCAGGGATCCACGTGACGCCCGATGAGGACACCCCACAGTCCCCTGGAACGCGAGGGACGCGGACCGGACGAGGGTCACGGCGAACTGAAGCTCCGCGGGAAGACCGCCACCCGGCGGCGCCGAGGAGCGATGGTGGCGAGGCACGTCGCCGCCGCGGCTTGTAGGAACCGGTGGAGCCGCCCTCGACGCCGGGCGTGGTCCGTGGAGTGGGCGTGGAACACGAACAGCTCCCTGCGCAAGACCGCCGCCGGGAGGAGCATGCGAGGCGTCGTGTGTCGGCGGTGAGGGGAGCGGGAGGGCGGCGGTCGAGGTAGATGGAGGAGCCGGGGCGTAGACGACGAGCGAGGCGTACATGACGGCGTGCTCGTGGTTCGGCAGCGTTCGGTGGGATGGAGCCGTCGGCGTTGAACGGCATCGGTGTGTAGGCCAGCATCGGGTGACGAACCCGTACGCCGGGCCGGCGAGCATGAGGATGAGCTCCAGGTGGCGGACTCTTGGCGCCGGGAACCACGCCGGCGCGACGTCACGATGACGACGGCGATGTCGGGAAAGGGAGACGAAGAGCTTGGTGTGGTTGAAGAGATGCCATAGGCCGAGGATTGAGAACATCAGCCCGCCCAGGATGTGGCTGATGCTTTTATCAATGGCGCCATGGGGCACCATCGTCGTCGACCAGTCTCAGCACTCAGGAAAAGCTTGTTGTGCTCGTTGCTTTTATCAATGGCTGATGCTTGTATATATTATCATGCTCTGGATTTTGCATGTATGCATGTAGGGCTCATTGGTTAGGTAATGATGATATATATCGATGGCAGTGAAGATGATTGGAGAGTAGCTTGCATGGCCTGTTGTTTGATCCCATTAAAGTCAAGACAGATTTGAAGATATGGCCGGCGAGCTGTAGGTTGTCACATCAAAAGGTCGTGTTAGCTGAGTAATAACTATTTTAAGAATTCCCTAAAAAAATAACTATTTTAGAAATGGATTATATTAATATTTGGTCTAAAAAATACATTTCTAGACGTAATTTTTGTTTGTTTAAAGTTGTTGATCAGTTATATAGATGAAATTCATTGTTTATTTTCAGATAACTATATCTTATGATAAATTTAGATATACAAATTCTATATCATAACTATTTAATATTATTCAGATAATTTCAGATATACAAATTCAGATACAGTTAGGTAAATTGAGATATTTCTTTAATTGATGGAAGGAATACACACCACAAAAAGCCCAATTAAGCAGCTGACGTTAGTTTACACGCAACGAACAAATCTGTACTTTTATGGCACATGCTGCTCCATACAAGCTCAATTAAGTAGCCTACGTTTGTTTACACGCAACGAACACAAGTTATAGCGGGCAGTACACACACGTGTGTAACTGTTATCCAGTCCTCTCTGCCTGTGGACTTTGAGGGCCAAAGTCAAAAACGATCTCGATCGTCCTTTGAACTAAGTAGTCGATATCGCTCTATGTGTGCCAACTTCCCGACGAATTAATGAGTCTCAATTTTGTGATGGTGAACTTCACTGTTCATTGCAGCGAAAGTTTACTTCCCATCCATGAACTAGATCGTGTTGCATTTTTTTTTTTTGACAAGAAGATGGTGTTGCATTTGTAATAGCAACAGTCCTTAATTAATAGTGGACTGATGGGCAGAGGATAGATGGTGGACTCCATATGGTGAGCTTGTTATATATGTGTCATAGGTGCATGCAATGACTATTAGGACACTCTCAATCTAGCTGGCGAGTAATTCCACATCGTTGCCTCACTTGGCCTCTGCCTCGAGCTCAAGATGTCCGCCGCCAACGCCCACCCCCCCTCTCCAAATCCGGCTTTCCAATAGCTGGAGCGGCGGTGCGCGTCCTCCATCCCCGTTGTACGTGCGGTCATCGGGCGAAAGAGACGACGGATCGAAGACGGCGGATCGAAGACAGTTCGGGGTCTTCCTCCCGCACAAAAGATCGATGGTGGCTATTCGAACGCCACCCTTGCATCAAGGTGGAGGGGCAACGGTGAGGGCACACGATTTCAAAGCGTGAGCTGATTTGCTTGCTGCAGATGGGGGCGGTCTACATACAATGAGTTTCATTCAAGATCATTTGGTGCACATTGTTCAAGGCATGGTGGCTGATTCAAGACCGTCATGAAGCGACATCGATATCTTTAGCACTGTCTTGAGTAGTAAACTCAATTCTTTTTGGATGTAGTAGATCTTTAGCACATATATTTTCATGTACTAAAGTTTTTTATTCTTAGTTTTTTGTAATAAGTTTGGCTGTGTGTGGTCACGCAGAGCTTTTTAGGCTGTGCGCGTTACCACGGAGGCCGGAATGTTAATTCCGTTATAAAAAAATCCACTACTGGAGGCCGGTCCTCTACGGCGCCACAAATGCTCAGTAAAGGGCTAATAGGTCTCGGTAGAGGCTCTACCAAGGGCTCTCGGTAGAAGCCCCTCGGTGAAACTTTACACGGAAAGCCCCTTTTACCGGGAGAGCTCAAAACTGGCCCCTTGGTACACCCTGTATCAAACTCTACCGAGGGCTCCGCCCTCTCTCGCTAAACCTGACCCGACGTCGACGGGCGTTTGCCACCGTCGACGTCAACTTCAGCGAGCCCCCCTCTCGCCAAAGAAATCTAGTTCACCGAGGGCCACCCCACCGAATGCACTCGATGAAGTATTGTTTTAAAAAAACATTAAAACATTTTCTACCTAGCGCGCCATGTCGGTGGGGCGCTCGGTAGATATTGATTTTAAAAAATAGGGAAACCATCTCTACCGAAAGGCGCCACATCAGACAACCACCGGGTAGAGCTATGGTCGTTTCAATGAGGGCCCTGCATTCTGGCCCTCGGTAAAATGTCCAAACTCTACCGAGCGCTTAACGCTGCTCTCGGTAGAGTTGACGGCATAGGGGGCGTTAGCCTACTGCCGGACGCTAGGGCGTCAACACGACCGAGTGCAAAGCTTTACGGAGGGCTGGCTCTCGGTGAAGTATTCATCTACAGAGGGTCTAGTATTACCGAGGGTTGGACCCTCGTTGAACTGATCATCGACCGAGAGCCTGTTGTTACCGAGAGTTTAGCTCTCGGTGGAGGGAGCACTACCGAGTGCTGTATTCCTCCGAGAGTGGCTCTCGGTACATGGGGACACTACCGAGCGTTAGATGTCATGCTCTCGTTACACCTTATGGCGCTCGGTACCGGCCCTGTGTGTGGTAGTGATCTGATGATAAATTTGAGATACTTTAACTAGTACTATGCTTAAATTAAGTAAATGTGGTTCGTTTACAAGCAACAAGCTCAATTAATTAGCTGAGGTCTTTTACACGGAACGAACTCAAATATAGCAGACACGTCTTATTGTGTGTTATCTGATCCACGGCCAGTGCACGCAAGACCAAAAGTAAAAGACTATCACGATCGTCCTTAGAATTGATGTTGACTATATCACACTTCTCTAGTTGCATTGTAATAGCAGTACTATTACCGTACCTGTCAGGATCGTGAGCGGAGCTATGTGCAAGTCAGTGGGTGTGGCCGCGCCCACAAATTTTTGAAAAAACAGTTATAAGATCCAAATTTGCACCATATATGCACCCACATATTGCAAACTCTTGCATCCATGAAGGCAAATACACCTCCTTCAATTTTTCTCTAGCTCCGCCACTGGTCGTGAAGAGTGATGGGCAGGGTGTGGGCGATCATCAACTCGAAGTGACAAATGATAAGTATTGTTGGGAGCAAGACATATGTATGAGACCATATTAAAGTGTTTAGTGTCGAATTACAAAGCCTGTGGATGTAAGTGATTATAACTTATTTGTAACCTCAATAGCCTCTTTTGTAAAAATACAGATTCTTTTGTAACCTCAGTAACTTCGTTTGCCTCTATTGGTGGAAATAATGAAACGTCCTCGCCCACATTGCTCTCATATAAAAGGGAGGAGGCGGAAGGTGGAGAGAACCGTTGTCCACCAATCCATCATTTGGTGCTCTCCCTAGTAGAGAAACAGTTTGTCGTCAATGGAAAAATGTATTTAGTCTTGAGTTAAAATTGCAAACACAACAGAAAGGGAATCTAAGGCCTCTAGTCTCGGTTTGTTATATAAACCGGGCTAAATTTCATCCTTTAGTTCCTAAAGGTCCCCAAGGTATGTCAGTGTCAGAGGCTTTCGTCCTAGTGTGAGAAATGAACCAAGATTAAAGGTACCTTTAGTTTCCGTTAATGTCTCAAACCAGAACTAAAGGTGCCAACAGAGGGTATTTGAAAGAAAATTATATATTATCCACATCAAATGTATCATGTAGTTAAGATGGCAACTCGCGCAAGGACCAAGGTGGACGAGGTCTTGTGTTCGGATCTCCACGCTATGAACCCAAACTGAACACTCGTTTCTCCGGTAGAGTCTCTCACTCTCTCTTCACCCCTACCACCTCTCGGTTGTTTGATGCGTCATAGATCAACGAGTATAATTTTCATCGATATGTATTGAACCCATGGCTCATTTCCTTGTGTGATCATATGGATTTAGAGCTATAGTGTAAGTAAGATTGGAGTTCTGGAGCACTTCTCTTGCTGCTCCAGAACCACCTAATAATATCGACCTAGTCATGGAGTTCGAGAATAATTGCCCACTCCTACCACTCGTTACATAGAAAAAAAACGGTTCAATCCTATTTACTACTATACACGCACACCTCCCATCCCATCTCTGATCGTTCTCTCCCGGCAGGCAGCCATGCCGGAGTGGCACTGCCGGCGCTCCACTCCTCTCTCTCCCACTGGTGGCAGCCCCACTCTTTCTTTGGCGCTGAACTCTCTCCCACCGGCAGCCACCTGTCCCTTCCGCAGAGGCCATCGTTGAGCCATTAATCGCGAGCCAAAGGTGACACACGTGTGCGAACCCAGATCACATAGATGGGCAAGCGTCGCACGGGCTCTACTGGGTGAGCACCGACCATGGCCCCACATACGCACGTGGGCTTTATCAGCGAGATCTACGAGCGTCGGCGAGCATGACCTCCTCTACCCCTTTCCTCAACTCCCCCTCCCTATGTCTGCCGAGATCCGGTGAGCCCCCTTCACATCGGCTCCGGCGAGAACGGGCGTGCCCTATCCTCCCCGTCCTCGTCCCCGGCTCCGGCAACCACGAGTGCAGACCCGTTTACCCCATCCCCGGCTCCGGCGAGCACGGGCGTGCCCCGTCGCCCCCATCCTCGGCCCCGGCTCCGGCGAGCACGGACGTGGAAGATCACCGAGCTGCCTCGGCTGGCGAGTGTGGCGTGGCGCTGGGGTAACCCGAGGGCGGTGAGTGCGCGCGTGTGGGTGCAGAGGAGCAAGCACCAGGAGGAACAAGAAAATGGTGAGGCTAACAGGTGGGACCCATATGTCATTGGACTTCATTTTTCGAGTTGATCGCCAAACACTCGCTTTGGTTAGCTCTAACTCTACCAGAGCTAGCTCCACCTATAGTTTTAGAGCGGAGCAGCTCCAACCTCCAGGTAGAGTCGGAGCCATCCCAAACAGACCCATAATGATGCAACTCATTTATAAGTTGTTGTTCACCTGCGACAGCCGGCTGTGGAGAACGACATGGCCGTATTTTGGTTCCAAGCTCGATCGACATATATATTGTACGTTCACATATTAGCATACGTGTACATATATGAACCATGAATTTAATCTAATAAATAAACTCCACATGTTTTTTTAGGGAACTCCACGTGCTGACCTGCTTCCTTATTAATAATTTAACTTTTTTTTTTTGAGAATGACATAGTACAACGCAGACACTCACAACACGCGACGCACACTCACCCCTATGAACATACGCACGCGAAACCCTACCCCTATGAGCACCTCAGGAAGGACTGGGCAGCCGGCAGATCTGAGATTCTCGAAGTCACCGTAGGCACCTCGTCGCCGACGGGAACGCCGCTACCACTTAAAGCATAACCGAAAAATCCTGAGAAAATTCCCAAGAAAAGGTGCGAGCACCAGATTTGAACTCCCGGTGGGTAGCGCCCCACCTGGACCGCCCTATCATTGACTACAATGTTTAAATTCGGGTCAATCAAGGCCAAGAAAAGTTGGGTCAATTTCAATCCTCGAGCTTGTTTACTGCAAGCCCAGCCCAGCCCAGCCTTATTAGTACCGAACAGGCTATACAAGAATTGTTCGTCGCGACTGCTCATGGGCCGTCCCCATACATGTGTCTACTCTTTCTTTATCCTCTGAGCATTTTATCATGGAGACAAGTGAAATAAAGTATAATTATTTGGATTTGTCCATATACCGAAAAGCAATGTGTGTCCTACTCTTTGGTCTATCTAAATAAGGGATTATTTTTGTTCATCGGGGAGCACCACTCATCACCTTCCTGCCTATATTGCTCTACTTTGTTTCTTTTTACTGAGTTCATTTCTCTTCTTTAATCATGTAAAACTAGATTTCCTAAGGCCATTCTTATTTTTCTAGTCTTTTTGTCGCTTCTGAATATTACATCATCCACACTATTTGGTATGTAAGTAACATTTTGCAGAGTGCATAACTTATAAATCATGAGTTCCTTTTCTAACAATGTTGACTCAAAAGGTAGACACTGTTGAGTATGATACGAACCAAGAATTTCTCTAGACTAATCGAACCTCATTATACCCAGGAATGCCGGTAGATGCAACATCTAGCCTCATTACACAATGGTAATTAATGATTCATGAGGTGTGTGGCTGCAAAGATCAGGTGTTGCTAGTTGACAATACAATTCTATGATGTTTTTGGAACGTCGCCAATAAACATCATGTAAAAGCACCATTTCTAGTGTTGGGTCCATTGTTTCTGTAGTACCAATTAATATGCAATGCATCTCGCTCGTTTCTCTAAATCAAAAACAATTCATAGCATGGTAAGAACTAAGAAGCTGCTGTGCTGAACAAGGGTTCCCCTACACATTTCATATTCAAAGTTCAAGAAGTTTTATATTATCAAAAATGTATATTTTACGATGAATTTAATTACATAAACCTTGTGTTGGCAATCAATACAAAATTCTTACTATTGATAGTCAATTTTATTATGTCAATCCTAATGGACTTTATGTCAATACAGAAAGAGTATGGAATATAGCATGCAATTTCCAATTGGACTATCATACAGGCTACATATCACTACTACAAAACGTTACTAAGAGAACGCCAGGCGTTTACATTAGGGGCGGTTCATTTTTCGAGCCGCCCTATAGTGAGACACCATACTGAGCCGCCCTATAGTGACCACATTAGGGGCGGCTGGTGTTGAATCCGCCCCTACTATTATTAGGGCGGTTCAATCACCTACCCGCCCTAATGTAGTCCACGATAGGGGCGGCTCTATATTGAGGCGCCCTACAAAGGTGGGATCCCAATTTTTGAAAGAAGGCACTAAAAATTAAAAATTCGTGAAACGACCTCGGATGGAAAAACTTCCTACATATGAAATGTAGATCTCGAAAAGTTATGAAACTTTGTAGTTGACCACTTTTTAGTTTGAAATCATTTAGTCATGCAAAAGTCGCGGTTCGAATGTCTCAAATTTGAAATTCGAATTTCGTAAATCGACCTCGGATGGAAAAACTTCCTACATATGAAATGTAGATCTCGAAAAGTTATAAAATTTTGTAGTTGACCACTTTTTAGTTTGAAATCATCTAGGCATGCAAAAGTTGTGTTGAAATGTCTCAAATTTGAAATTTGAATTTCGTAAATCCATCTCGGATGAAAAAACTTCCTACATATGAAATGTAGATCTCGAAAAAGTTATGAAACTTTATAGTTGACCACTTTTTTTAGTTTGAATCCATTTAGGGCCTCAAATAGTCAATTTACACTCGGATTTGTATGAGTGTGTAGCGTAATGGTAGGGAGGGGTCGCGGCGAAGCTAACGCAGGTCGCGGGTTCGAAATCCCGCCGGCCGCATAGCCGCGATTTTACGCTGAAAAAATGCGCGACTTGCGACTTGATCTCTACCTTGCCTTTGTAAACAGGACATACTTCGAGCACAACGTGGAGGAGTATCTCACTCTCCCAAAATTTTACAAGGAAATGTCCTGGCTCACAAAGTACGCACACTAAACAAGATGTTGTTTGTTTCCCTTCGTCAAAGCTTCACTTCAAATCATGAGACAAGCAAGCAATATGAGTGATGCCATCCTCCTCGAGATCATTATCTCAGAGACGCAGATCACCAAGATCAGATGATACACTTGAGGAGTGAGTAAGGTAAGAAGTCTTGTTCAAAGGACTTAAAACGTTGAACCCCGCGAAAAGGTAACTCGGTAGTTATCCATATTTAATTTCTAGCATTGCATATCATATTTATCTTTTTTGCATCTTGCATTAGCATATTTATTTCCTTGCATTGCATAATCATTTTTTTCTTTAGCATATTTACATTTATGCATTAGCACTGCATTGAAAAATTCTCAAGCCCCATGTGAATAATTTTGTGGCGTGTAACAACCCATAAAGATATTCATTGGTGTGGTGGCATAAAAATAATTATGCATTCATCTAGTTGCATTTGCATTATAGTTCTTTGCATGCATATAAAACCCCAAAAATGTTTAGAGAAGAGAAATCTTGCTGAAATTCTATCCGAATAATCTATCTTGAAAATCTTTAGAATACATAAAGTCTATGTGGCTTAACCACTAACACTTAATCAAGTTCCACTAGCTTTTTGTTGTCTATTTGAGTTAAAGCAGGATTTCAAGGGAGAGAAACATGATAGGGCTTATATACTCGTCACTTTGTCTACCTCAACTCCTACAAATGACCCGACACTTCAATCCAATTTTGGGGAGAGCACCCCCGATTATCACGATAAGTATTTTCTACTACTATATTTATATTATTACTAGCTAATATTTTAGTTTGCTTAGTTTGTTAAGAGTCTAGTTCGTAAAAGTCGTTTAAAAAGTCTTTAGTAGAGTGTGATCTTTAGAGAGTAGGAATAAATAAATAAATAAATAGGAGTGTACCATAGTTTTCTTTTCCACCAACATAAAATAATCTCTCGAAACTAAAACTCATGCATGAAAATGATGAATAGTTGCTCGCTGTAATTCCTTTTTAGTACCTAGCTTTCAAGCTTAATTTCTCTTGAGCCTTAAATGCAAAACTGCTTTGACTTGAGATTTGCTCTGAACCTAAAAACCCGTGAGTAGCAAATTGTTTGCTCTAAAGTCTAGATGATTGACGGATATGATATATGAGAGTCCGAATGCTATTGATCTTACTCCTAGTGATACTAGATTTCGAGATTTATTTTGAAACTTTAAAAGTGCACATGATAAGTTCCTATGTGACAAAGTGTTGAACCTCCTACCACAGCCATATATATGCTCCCTAGATTAGAAAAACTTTTAAATTATATATATAGACTCGCTTGTTTTTGCATTGAGTTTGTTCAATCTTTGTTGACCCTTAGAAACTTGTCATGCTGATCATGTACACTCCACCTCATTCCACTCCATTCCACTACACCACCATATACACCCATCATATACATACCACTATCCATTTCACTTGGCCACCAAAAATGTTCTACTCCTATCCCGGGAGAGAGCAACCAAACATATTCCCTATACCCATCCACTCATTCATTGCTAGCCAATATCTTACAAAGGCTCCATTGTGTTTATTTATCTCTCAAAAAGTTATTACAAAAGAGATCTGGGTTGTAGATTAAAAAAAAAAAGAGATGAAAAATGGACAAAAGTCCTACGGGCGAGTAGAGCCTACCTCCCAAAATAGAAGAGATGAAAAATGAACAAGTGTTCGAGGACGAGTAGAGCCCACATCTCTAAAATAATAAAAGAGAGAGAAAAATGGACACAAGTCCGAGGGTGAGTAGGACCCACCTCTCTAAGAAAAAAAAAAAGAATAAAGGAGAGTTAAAAATGGACAAGTGTCCACAAAAAACAATGGGTACTTTGATGCTCACCTCTCCATAAAAGAAAAAAAAAAAAAGAGATACAACCCGGGTTCTCTATAAAGTTTCCAAATTCAAAAGAGAGATGATTCTTCAAGGAGCACAAGTAATATTTCCCCTCATTCATTCCACCTTACCATTTATATTCTATCCACTATACACATGCACCACTTGATCAATGTGACTCGTAACTTTGTATCCATTGCTTGAACTTACAATATATACTTAGTAAGTAGATGTAGTTTTTCCCACCTATGAGCTCCGGATATAAGCCTTAGATATAGGGTGAGAGGGAAGAAGGCATAGTGTGCTCTTGCCTTAGCCAAAATACTACATATCATGAGAGAAAGGCAAAACAACCCTGTTGCCTTAGTGAGGATCCACAAATACCACAAACGAGAGACTTGAGAAAGTCATACTAGGAACTTTGAGTTTTATTTTTTGAAAACTTACAAAAACTCCGGATGAGGACAGCTTGAACAAAGAGTTTGAGATATGGTGCTTGACTTGATTGTTCTATCTTTCAATTGCCCAAGATCAAAAGAAAAGGCTATAAGCTCCATGGTTAAAGGTAATATGGATAAATTGAAGAATGAACAATTTATTCTTATCCGGAGGAGAAATTTTGTTTGAAAGCATGTGTATTGTTGAGGTGTGAAAGCGTTGTAGCAACTCCCGATCCAAGGATAAGTTTGGCTTTGCTAGCGACTAGCAAAGGGTAAGCTTGGAGGAGCTTGTTGACACCTGTTATAGCATAAAATTACTAGTCAACTAACATGAAATAAGAGCTTAAAATGAATATCAATATAAGTCTAGGGGGTTTAACTAACATAATTCCACGAGCTTTGGTGATTTATATATTTTTCGTGGACTTAAATGGATAAATGCGTAGAAGAATGGAGAAAGTTTCGAATATACATCACATATGATGACAAGACTTGACCGTGAAGTAACTCAATCCGAAAAGTGGACTAAAACATTCTAGAAAGTACCGAGAGAACACCGGAAGGAACCGAGAGGCCGAGGGAAGATCGACCCTCGGGCGGCCACCGAGCCATTTAGGCCGGCCGCCGGTGGGTCCCACATGTCATCCTCTCCTTTCTAGGTCGGTTTACCACCGACTTTGAGGTTGTATCTACACCGTTGCCAAGGTCGGTTTGATCCAAGGGTTCACGTTCATCGCCAAGGCCTATATAAGAAGACCCCCTGACCCCAGGGCTAAACCCTAATTCATTACTATCTCATTAACTCTTAGTTGTAGAGGGGTCCCTTGTAAGGATCAACTCTCTCTAAGAGATTAGTGAAGGACAATTAGACATGTAATTAGAAGAGGATTAGAGTTAAGAAGAGATTAGAGCCATAGTCCTCATTAGAGAGACTAGAGCTAATCTTGTTCCTAGAGTTAAAGTGTTGGTGATGGGAAGAGCTGCTGAGGAAGCACCGGACCTGTCGGTGACTCCTCTACATCTTGTACCATCGGAATCAAGTAACACCGGTACTTGATTCGGAGACTTCTATGGTGGATCAACTCCTTATTTGAGTAAGTAAATGTTCTTATTATTCTTAATGTTCACAACTCTTATTTGAGTACTTTAACTGAGGACCCTATAGATTAGAGGGGTAGCTTAGGTTTAGGCGTGGTGCCTAGATTGGGGTTACCTCGTGATGACACCTTATATTCCGGGCCGTGTGGTAGATCGCGGGAGTGACAGTCTGTTGAGTCCTTTGGAATCCACCCTCCGCCTATAAGACAAGTTGGGCATGTAAGTGCCGGAGGATTGCATGTTTTCGCCCATGTTTTCCTTTGGGTGCTTCCCTTTAAGACAATAGCAACATATGCTTACAAGGATAAGAATTAGACAACCATAGAAATCTCCTTATCTCTTTATCTTCTTTAGTTCCTTGACCTTTGCTTTCGGGGATTAGTTATATTCTTTAGTTACCTCACACTATCCTCCCTGTGGATTCGATATTAAAACCCTCTCCCGGGTGAAATGCTCACCAGTATCCGTTCGCTTGCGGATTATTATTAAATATTTCTGTAGGCTTAACAAATACCAACAGCTGGCTCTCGGTGAAGTATTCATCTACCGAGGGTCTAGTGTTACCGAGGGCTTGGACCCTCGTTGAACTTATCATCGACCGAGAGCCTGTTGTTACCGAGAGTTTAGCTCTCGGTGTAGGGAGCACTACCGAGTGTTGTATTCCTCCGAGAGTGGCTCTCGGTACACGGGAACGCCACCGAGCACTGGATGTCATGCTCTCGGTACACCTTATGGCGCTCGGTACCGGCCCTGTGTGCGGTAGTGATCTGATGATAAATTTGAGATACTTTAACAAGTACTATGCTTAAATTAAGTAAATGTGGTTCGTTTACAAGCAACAAGCTCAATTAATTAGCTGAGGTCTTTTACACGGAACGAACTCAAATATAGCAGACACGTCTTATTGTGTGTTATCTGATCCACGACCAGTGCACGCAAGACCAAAAGTAAAAGACTATCACGATCGTCCTTAGAATTGATGTTGACTATATCACACATCTCTAGTTGCATTGTAATAGCACTACTATTACCGTACCTGTCAGGGTCGTGAGCGGAGCTATGTGCAAGTCAGTGGGTGCGGCCGCGCCTACAAATTTTGAAAAACAGTTATAAGATGCAAATTTGCATCATATATACACCAACATATTGCAAACTCTTGCATCCATTAAGGCAAATTATCATGAACCAGAATTGGGCCAGCCCGAGAGTGGCTAATTGGGCCAAACGCGCCGGCCGCCGCCTCGCAGGGGCGGTAGCGCGCCAGGGGGTCGGCCCCGCCGCCCGCTTTCCTCTCCCCGCGACGACCGAGTTTGTTTTCACTTCGACACGCCTACTGCAGGCAGCTCCATGCAAAGGTGAGCCGGTGCGACGACTTACAACTACACGTCTCCACCCCGACGCCCGGATAATCGAGCTGTCGGGCACCCTCGCCGCTCCGTCATGCGTCGTGCATGGGCGGAACGTTCCTTCGATGCAGCCCCCAGTGAGCTTCAAGTTCAGCATCAACTTCGCGACCTCCACCTCGACTTCTCCTTCTCCGACAAGGACGCCAACATCTCGCAACGGCGACAACGACAAGTGCGGCCCACTCGTCCTCTACTTCAGACACTGAGTTGTCACTTCTCGAACGACGTGCCTTTCGCCACCACCTAGTGGGTTGGGCGCACGTGGGACGCTACGCCGCGTCGAACGGCGGGAAATGTCATGAACCAGAATTGGGCCAGCCCGAGAGTGGCTAATTGGGCCAAACGCGACGACCGCCCGGCCCGTATAAAGGGACGATACAAGGCCTTGGGGGTCGGCCCCCCGCCCGCTTTGCCTCTCCCCCGACGACTCGAGTTTGCTTCGCTTTCAAGTTAGGATTATCTTAAGTAATTTTTGGTGTGCAAGGGGCTATCTCATCTATAAGGGAGACCCTTATTAGGAAATAAATAAATAGGAATTGCTTGTAAAAGGTATTCCGATCGTTAAGAAAACCTTATAGAGATTGCTTAGATTACAAGTCCTACTAGTCGGGCTATATAAGCAAGAGGCATGTAATCTCAAGGGGATAAGCAAGTAATAAAGAAAATTATCCCAACTCTCCTGCCTCTTCGCCAAGCGCCGCCACCTGCCCGCCCCAGCGCCGCCACCGGCAGCGCGCGCCCGCAGCCAAGGCCCACCGCCGCCGCGCCTTCCGGGCCGGTGCGGCCGGGCCGGGCCGGCCGTCACCACCATCCTCTCCCCGATCTCCCCCAATTCGAGTGTCAATTCCGGTCCAATCTAGCCGAATCGACACAAATACACCTCCTTCAATTTTGCTCTAGCTCCGCCACTGGTCGTGAAGAGTGATGGGCAGGGTGGGCGGTCATCAACTCGAAGTGACGAATGATAAGTATTGTTGGGAGCAAGCCATATGTATCAGACCATATTAAAGTGTTTAGTGTCTAATTACAAAGCCTGTGGATGTAAATGATTATAACTTATTTGTAACCTCAATAGCCTCTTTTGTAAAAATATAGATTCTTTTGTAACCTCAGTAACCTCGATAGCCTCTATTGGTGGAAATAATGAAACCTCCTCGCCCACATTGCTCTCATATAACAATCAATCATTTGGTGCTCTCCCTAGTAGAGAAACAGTTTGTCGTCAATGGAAAAATGTATTTAGTCTTGAGTTAAAATTGCAAACACAACAGAAAGGGAATCTAAGGCCTCTAGTCTCGGTTTGTTATATAAACCGGGCTAAATTTCATCCTTTAGTTCCTAAAGGTCCCCAAGGTATGTCAGTGTCAGAGGCTTTCGTCCTAGTGTGAGAAATGAACCAAGATTAAAGGTACCTTTAGTTTCCGTTAATGTCTCAAACCAGAACTAAAGGTGCCAACAGAGGGTATTTGAAAGAAAATTATATATTATCCACATCAAATGTATCATGTAGTTAAGATGGCAACTCGCGCAAGGACCAAGGTGGACGAGGTCTTGTGTTCGGATCTCCACGCTATGAACCCAAACTGAACACTCGTTTCTCCGTAGAGTCTCTCACTCTCTCTTCACCCCTACCACCTCTCGGTTGTTTGATGCGTCATAGATCAACGAGTATAATTTTCATCGATATGTATTGAACCCATGGCTCATTTCCTTGTGTGATCATATGGATTTAGAGCTATAGTGTAAGTAAGATTGGAGTTCTGGAGCACTTCTTTTGCTGCCCCAGAACCACCTAATAATATCGACCTAGTCATGGAGTTCGAGAATAATTGCCCACTCCTACCACTCGTTACATAGAAAAAAAAAACGGTTCAATCCTATTTACTACTATACATGCACACCTCCCATCCCATCTCCGATCGTTCTCTCTCCCGGCAGGCAGCCATGCCGGAGTGGCACTGCCGGCGCTCCACTCCTCTCTCCCACCGGTGGCAGCCCCACTCTTTGTTTGGCACTGAACTCTCTCCCACCGGCAGCCACCTGTCCCTCCTGCAGATGCCATCGCTGAGCCATTGGTCGCGAGCCAGAGGTGACACACGTGTGCGAACCCAGATCGCATAGATGGGCAAGCGTCGCACGGGCTCTACTGGGTGAGCACCGACCATGGCCCCACATACGCACATGGGCTTTATTGGCGAGATCCACGACGCCGGGCGAGCATGACCTCCTCTACCCCTTTCCTCAACTCCCCCTCCCCATGTCTGCCGAGATCCGGTGAGCCCCTTCATCCCTAGCTCCGGCGAGCACGGGCGTGCCCTATCGCCCCCCGCCCTCGCCCCGGCCCGCAAGCACGGGTGCAGACCCGTTTACCCCATCCCTGGCTCCGGCGAGCACGGGCGTGCCCATCGTCCACGTCCTCATCCCGGCTCCGATGAGCACGAACGTGGAAGATCACCGAGCTGCCTCGGCTGGCAAGTGTGGCGTGGCACTTGGGGTAGCTGAGGGCGGTGAGTGCGCGTGTAGGTGCAGAGGAGCAAGCACCAGGAGGAAGAAGAAAATGGTGAGGCTAACAGGTGGGACCCATGACTTCATTTTTCGAGTTGATAGCCAAAGACTCACTTTGGATAGCTCTAACTCTGCTCAGAGCTAGCACCACCTATAGTTTTGGAGCGGAGCCGCTCTAGCCTCCAGGTAGAGTCGGAGCCATCCCAAACAGACCCATAATGATGCAACTCATTTATATGTTGTTGGTTCACCTGCGACAGCCGGCTGTGGAGAACGACATGGCCGTATTTTGGTTCCAAGCTCGATCGACATATATATTGTACGTTCACATATTAGCATACGTGTACATATACGTACCATGAATTTAATCTATCTATCTATCTATACTATAAAAGAGTGAAGGAATTCGAAATCATTTCTCACCTAAAAAATTCCTACCCACTTTTATTGACAAGTGGACCCATGCAAGAAGAATGGCAGGAACATATTATGGAACAAACGTGTTTTCCATTGCCGACGACACCTCCCTGGCGTTTTTCTCACCAAAGCGCCGCGTACCCGCCCGCACATACCCACCTGAACGCGCAATGCCATCGCGTACCCGCCTACCGGCGCAACGCTTCAGGCTTCCTCGCACACGGAAAACAAACCGCTGAACCGCACGTCGTCATCGTGACTCATCGCCCCAAGGGGAAACCGGCGGACTGACCACGCGTGGCCAACATCACTGGCGTCGCCACCGCCCGCATCGCCGCCACTTGCCGAGGATCTCCACGCATAGTCCAACGGAGGCTCGTGCCTCCTGGTACCCTGCCGGCCCCGACGAGAAGGCCGAGCAGGCCATGTCTGCGCTCAGGAGTCCCCACCCCATCGATCGTCTCCCAACCAGCCTCAAGGACAAAGCCCTGTGTTCCCTTCTCACGAAGTCCCTGCCTGCTACCATGACGGTGGTGCTTGTATCTTCCCAACTTCCTCGGCGCAGATGCCAACGCCGACGCTGCCATCATTACCGGTCCCGCATCCGTCGTCGCTCCATCTGCTTCCAGTTCGCGAAGCCGCGTGGCACGGATGGCCGTGGCTAGCGTCGCCTGGCCCGGGCCGGAGACCAGCGATCGATCGGGGCAACTCCAGGACCCCCCAGGTGCTTACGACTCCCAGGTAGTACATGTACGCTGCAATAATTTGTTGTAATAATACTAAATCGTTTTTATATGCAACAGATAGGTGAGATAATTATCACTGATCGTTTCTCCTTTTATTAAACATTATTCATCAGTACTTCATGCCATTTTTAATATACAATGGCAGTATATGGTTGAAAGTATATGAGTAGTCAGTAGAGCGAAATTTATCTGAAATAATATGGAAATACCCACAGAGAAAATATCAGAAATATAGAAGCCCAGACCAGCAATAAAACAAGTTTTACTGGTATATGCAAATTGGATTGATTTGGCTGTGTCACTTTGTTCAGAAAATTCTGCATCATTTGGTTTAACCCTTTCTATTTTTTAATGTGTTATTTTAAAAGATAACCTTTTAGGATTCATAAATAAATAATGTGATACGAACTTTTCTAGGTCTTCTCCAATGAAATTCACATTGCTGTGTTTGTCTGCTAATTGGATTAGTGGTGGAGGCCGATATAGTTTTTCTTTTCTGTGGGGTGGAGGATGAGTGTTTAAACTTAACTGTTATTTATGAATATATATAATTTTTCAAAACTTTAGTGATCTTTAGCTGGAATATATCCACTGGTTACATGAAGTTTGTTGTCGTCTCTAAGAAATACAATAGTACAAATATAACGAAGACTAGACATTGTTCTGCTCCTTCATCTAGATCACGCATGCACGCACAACCGGCGGTGCAGGCGGCAGCCCGTCATCATTGTGTCTCGGCGACCCAGCCCAGCGACAAAACCGCCACCGCCAACGAGACACCCCTTGGGGCGCCCTCGGCCCTTCACTCTACGCTACAGTCTGCCCTGGCACCGGCTGTAATTGTTAGTCGCCGCCGACCACTCCACACAGCCCCTGCGCCCCAGCGTTGGCCGCTGGCCGCCCGGCCGGAGCCCAGGCCCGGCCCTGTCAATTCATAGGCCTGGAGTGGATCTTTAAAAAATAGGCCCCTAAAATATAACTCTAATATAATGATATATATATTTCTACTAAGTGTGATACATAAAAATACATATTATGGTACAGGTTGAACCTCTTACCTTAAAATGTTCTTGTAACATTTACTGATGTGAAGTTGAACAGCGCAGGCTCGGAGGTCCGAGGTTACAGCAGGAAGGAGCCGCTGCGCGTAGAAGGCGAAAATAAGGCAGGACGCTGAACAGCGGCAGCGAACAACACGCAATGAGTGTCGGGTTATTTTTTTCTATGGGCCAGCGAATACTAACTTACACACCTTCACACATATGGGATTGGGCCCTTGGGGTGGAGGGCCCAGTGCAATAGCACCGCTCGCACCCCAGGGCCGGGCCTGCGGAGCCCGGCCCGCTCGGTTACTAGGCGGCTAGGGTACGTTGTCTTCGATATGTTGAGGGCGGGCGTTCACAGCCGATCGCTTGTTTTCATCCTCTCTATGTGAAATTTTCTGTTACGGCCAAAAGGTGAACAGTCCAAGCTAATAGAACTTGCCTATTTGTACTAATCCTTGCATAAACTTGTGAAAATCAGTGGAAAAAAACTATACATCCATATAGTGTAAATTTAATTTTGTTGCATTCATAACTGTATCCTCTACCGTGCAAAATATGTTTACAAATGTTACTGTAACCAAAATTTCTTCATCTATTATAATGATTTATGTGCTATAGTATCATTTTATTATCATCACAATTTTGAAAATGGTGTAGCACATTTGTTTCATTCTTTTCCACTCGGGTTGTTGTGTGCGAATGGTTACATACTCATTTGCATATTGTTCTTCAAACTTCATGATATACTGGGTTATTAGGATTCAGGCAAGCTGGAGCACAGGTGTTTCACACTTGCACATCTGCGGGAGAGGGAAGTAGGATCACCTTGCCTTTCTTATCGGATAACTTACGACGAAATAGAAGCATGCATATCCTTTTTGCCTGAATTATGTTCATTAATGTTCAGTTGCAATAGAGAGCAATGGACCAAGAAGTTCAATTTGAGTATCATACTGTCCAGTTTAATTTGACCATCTTCTAGGACTACAGTATAGTTAGAAAATTATGTGCTGATCATCTTTCTGAGGCTGTTGACTGTCCTACCTGTTTGATATAGAGCATGATAGTAGCATTTTCAGAGTATGCCATAAATTATCTGACACTGATGGTAAGATAGCTAGAACCCTACATTACAATGCTTTTTAATTTACTTCAGGTTTTGCATATTTCATAGCTTGCAGCGACATGTAACCGATACATAGACGGTGCTATCCACCAATTTGCACATGTGTTATATGTTTATAGAATTCAAATCCAACTCCTATTAAACAACAGTGTGCTCTGTGATCCAAAAATCTGTTGCAATGTGCAGCATAAAGGAGTTTGTGAAAAATTAACTTATATTGCCTTTATATTGGATCAATAAAAAGGAGGTTGCACCTGCTAAACTGTGGGCATATAGGAGGTGACGTTACCCATCCAGTTTTCAGGTAGTGTGTTGTTCAAGTTCAGAACTACTTTGTTTCAAAAGTTTTGGAACTACTTTGATGTTATCTCGTACTTCTTTGAGTGGTAGTTATTAGCACTTTATATTAATTACTATGATAGGGCGATATGTCTTCTAAAAGTAAGCCGCTCTACACCTACAGCTGTTTCTCTTTTCAGAAAGGTTTAGTTTCGAACTAACCTGCAGATATAGGTGTCTTTTAAGTGGTTATAAAGGGATTGTAAGACAGTTTTCATAATTGGTGGGTATAAATAGTATTTTATTTTTTGTCATAAAACAATGACCATTATCTTAGATGCAAATGAAGTAATAATGAAACAACCTTCCATGCTATGTCTAACATTACCATACAGCTTATGCTCGATGATATACGCAATATTTATACATTTATGATGTATATGCAAGCTTTTTATGTAAATGATATATGCAATATTTCTGAACGTTTTGATGTATGAATTTTTTTTATGAAATTAGGTCCATATATATATATATAAGCAGCATGTATCTTGCTTGTAATCTAAGGTCAAATTAGACATTTTATATTTTGAAATTTAACCACTGTTTCATACTCAAGGTGTTCCCGTTAAATGTATTTGTTAAAAGTCAAATCCTTGATGGCGACCGAGGGAGGGTTGGGAACTTTCAAAATTGGGATGGAAGGTGGTGTCCATATTGTTAAGGCTGAGGAAGCTGAAGGAATTGCAAGTGTGTACTACCGCCCGACCTGCCCACCAACGTCTTGGGCCCGACCGCCGGGCAACCTTGCCGGATGCAGCTGGCTGGCAGCGCGTCCTACACCACGCCGAGCACGCCGCGTCCTGCTCACCCGTCTCGCGTCGTCGCCGACCTGTCCCGGCCTACCTAGTGGGGCTGTGCTTCAACTGCTTCGGGGTAGATCACGTCGCTGCGGTTTGTCGTATGCCGTCACGCTGCCTCCTCTGCAGTGGCGTGGGTCACCGGGCCCGCGACTGCACGGGGCGGACGCGGGGATGCTGCTCGTCGACCAGCCCCTCCCACGCCTCCTCGGCCGCCGCAGCGGGTTCGCCCGGTCGGCTGCGCCCCGGACGTCGCCGCCCAAGCCTACGCCGCCTCCCTCTCTTCTTGGGCGGTCTTGGTCCTCTACTCGTCAATGGCCTCTACTCGTCAAGGCCGGTCTTGGTCGAAAAGACCTTTTGTGCAGCTTCGAGTGGTGATGGCGCGTGGATGTCAATTTCCTTCTGAAGGCATTGCTGGAGCTCTTCCTTGCCACCCCGCCTGTATGGAGTAAGCTCGTTGTTTTGTCTCGCCCGGTATCTTCGGGGGAACAACTGCGGTGTTTGAGCAAGCCAAGAGCACACTCTCCTTGATGAGCAATACAACGATCACATGGAGGGTGGAAGCATATATTTCATTTGCTTTAGTTCTTTTGTCCATCTTAGGGATTGGTTCGCTCTTTTTATCTTTTATGCTTTATGCAATCTCTATAATAATTGGTTGTGTACGTCCACGGACGTAGAGGCCAGATGTTCTCATCCATTATCTAAAAAAAAGGTACCATAAAGTAATTAGAATTTTAGCGAATAAGTGATTAGGGGTGGAGGTAGGAAGAATATCCTGGAGGATGAGCTGGACACCATCTTGTTCCCGTGGGAGAAGGTCAGCTCGAATAGGAGGATTTGTTACCAAACCGCCCGGGGCAGATGACATTGAAAGAAAAGATTTGCATCATCTTCTACCACCCCACATATTGTACAATACTTCTCAATATGAGTGCTATACCTAGATGCTCTGTCTCCCGTTGCAAGTGCTCTTCCGATCAATCTCCATACAAAAGTTTTAATTAGAGGCGGTAGTTCCTTGTTCTTCCAAACTCCATGCAAAACAAGATTAGCATGCAGTGATGCTTCTAGATCCTTGTTGTGGTAGCTTGATTAGTTCTGTCGGCTTAAATGTCTATAGACATTTTTAGTTGAGCACTTGCCATCCCGGCCGGCGCCCACCTGAGGATATCATTTTGTTCACTAGGTACCGTAGGCACTATAGTGATTGCCTATTGTTCACTGGGTACCGTAGGCACTGTAGTGATTGCCTGTACACCTTGCATATTAACATATGCTTAGGATCATCTTCATATTAAACGCTTTTTCTATATCATCACTCAAGAAACTAACGGTATCGTCAGCATATTGAAGGATAGACAACTTGTCCTGTATCAAATGTGGTATTAACCCTTCTACTTGACCGGCCTCTTTTGCCCTAGCTATTAGAATGGCCATCATATCGGCCACTATGTTATTAAATAGGAAAGGAAAAAAGGATCACCCCGCCTAAGACCCTTTCTGGTTTGGAAGTAGCTCCCTAACTGATCATTCACCTTGATATTCACAGTTCAGACTTTACTGAGAAGTTCGACCCACTTACACCATTGAACCGAGAAACCCTTCATTCTAAGTGTGCGTTGGACAAAACTCAGTTGACTTTATAAATACGCCATTTCAAAATCTATCTTAAAGATAGTGCCATCATTTTTCTTCGTGTGCAACTCATGAATTGTTTCATGTTGAATAATAGCCCCTTCCATAATATTTCTACCTAGAATAAAAGCGGTCTAAGTTGGACTGATTTTTGGGCAACATAGGACACTCTATTTGTGATCACTTTTGTGAAGATTTTGAAGGAAACATTATGCAGGCATATTGGTCTGTATTGTTGTATTAATCTTGCATCATTCTTTTTGGGGAACAAAATTATCGTCCCAAAATTAAGGCAATTCAAGGGTAAAGAACCCCTATGAAAAATCAGAAAACAGAGCCATAAGATACGACTTAATCGTATCCCAAAAAAACTGATAAAACTCTAGTGGGAAGCCATCAGGACCGGAGCTTTATTATGATTCATTCATCCGGAAGATTGGTTTTCTTACCTCCTCATGGGTAAAGTTTTATTTTAAAAACTCATTTTCCATTTGAGAGACATATGGGATATCATCTATAATGAATTCATCTAGAGATATTGAAGGCGTCTCGAGATGGTCCAAACAAATTCCTGTGGTAAGAAGTTATTCATAAGGCATTTCCAAAAATATGAGCCCCCTAATAGGTGGTGATTTCAATATAATCAGATTTGCCAATGAGAAAAATAAGAATAATGTGGTTCATAAACATTCCGCCCTTTTTAACTCAGTGATTAATCAATATGAACTAAGAGAGTTGATTATGTCGGGTGGAAAGTTCACTGGACAAATAATCAAGAAAACCCAACACTTGAAAAAGCTGGATAGGGTATTGATAAGTCATGATTGGGAAGATATCTTCCCACTTGTTATGATTAAGAAACTCCCAAGGGATATTTCTCACCATAATCCATTGATTCTATTGACTGAATCTGGTTTTTAGAAACAAAATAAGGGAATCCAATTCAAATTTGAACTTTGCTGGTTAAAAGACCCAGATTTCTTTTCTCATGTAGAAAGAATCTGGAACAAGCCATGCAATGCTAAGTCATTCCTTGACAAAATACAACAAAAGTTGAAGCTATGCAAACTATATCTTAAAGGCTGCGGGGTGAATGCCCATTGCCAAATGAGAAAAAAAAAAAGGAAGGAAATTGTTGAATAATTATACGTGTTGGAGGAGCTAGAAGAAAATGATAATATGACTCACGACAAGTGGATAAGAATGGTTGAACTCATAAAAGAAAACTTAGGGTTGCTTGAGCAGGAGGAATTATATTGGTATAATAGATCTCATGAGACTTGGCTTCAAAATGGTGATCTAAATACAAAATATCACCATAGAATTGCTAATGGCAGAAAGTGCAAGAATACTATCATTAGTTTTGAAAAGGATGGGCAAATAATTGAAGGAGATGAGAACTTACTAGCTCATGCAACCGAATACTAC
This sequence comes from Hyparrhenia diplandra, assembly GCA_015847255.1. NCBI lineage: Eukaryota > Viridiplantae > Streptophyta > Magnoliopsida > Poales > Poaceae > Hyparrhenia > Hyparrhenia diplandra. The sequence goes on from JADLZK010012337.1 coordinate 2,404,425, forward strand.
ACTGAACTATTTGGCCATGTTCCATCTTTTGATGTAAGAATGAGTGATGATGTTTGGACTGACTCACAAATATTAGATGAGTCCGATAATGAGATTTTATGCAGACCTTTTTCGAAAAAAAGAAATTTGGATGCTTTATCTCAAATGGAAAAGAATAAAGCCTGTGGTCCCGATAACATTGTAAAAGAATTTTATCAAGCATGTTGGTTCATCATTAAGAAGGACATAATTTAGCTTTTCTCTGATTTCCATCAATCCAAAGTGGATATTAGCAGGATCAATTATGGGATAATCACTCTCTTGCCAAAAAGTAAGCGATGCTACAAAAATACAGCAATATAGACCTATTTGTTTGTTGAATTGCTTATACAAACTAATAACCAAGGTGTTGACTTTAAGGATGGAGCCATTGGCTGAAAAGCTAATTCATACTGCTCAATCTGCATTCATGAAGGGTAGAAACATAATGTGCGGCATTATGTCTTTACATGAGATCATGCATGAAACAAAGAGCAGAAAAAAAGAATGTGGCATCATTTTAAAACTAGACTTCGAAAAAGCTTATGATAAGGTCAATTGGTCTCTTCTGTTCAGCTGCCTAAAAAGAGGAGGATTTAATGAAACTTGGTGTAATTGGATAAATCGGTGGTAGCACTGTGGGACGATAAGTGTGAAGGTGAATAACATGATTGGCCCTTATATTAAAAGCTATAAAGGGGTTAGACAAGGTGATCCTTTGTCACCTATTCTATTCAACTTTGTAGCTGATTGCCTAACTAGAATGATTCATCAAGCTCAAAGAAATGGGTTAATTGTGGGTCTGATTGATCATATCATTCCCAATGGAGTGGCTATACTCCAATATGCAGATGATACTATTTTGTGCATTAAAGATGATATTGAGAGGCTAGAAATCTAAAGTTATTGTTACATCTCTATGAGATGATGGCTGGTCTTAAGATCAATTTTAATAAAAGTGAAGTTGTGGTGATAAATGGAAATGATGAAGTTGGAATTTAAAATGCTGAAATGTTCAACTGCATGTAAGTACTCTGGATGTAAGTGAGTCCCAGCAGGCTCCATGTAAGTGATTGGAAACCTATTTTAAATAAAAATGCAAAAAGACTTGATATCTGGAAAGGATCCACTTTGACTATGGCTGGGAGAACCACTTTGATATCTGCTAGTTTAAAACAACGCTCCCATATACCACATGTCCATTTACCTCTTCCCAAAAACTATGGTTAGTACTCGGATAAAAATAGAAGAACCTTTTTTGGCAAGGGAGACATACCAAGAGGAAATATCACCTAGTCAAATGGATCAAAATCTGTAGGAGCAAAAAGGAAGGTGGTTTGGGGATAAAAGATATTAGAAAGATGAATCTAAGTTTCCTATGCAAATGGTGGTGGAAGCTTGAAATGAGTCCGGGCTGTGGCAAGACATTATCAAATATAAATATTTGAGAAGAAACTCTATCATTTCTGTCAAACATAAACAAGGTGATTCTCCAATGTGGGCTCATCTTTTGAAAATAAAAGGAATCTATCTCCAGGCCGAGGCGGGCACACCATGATTCAATGGTATTCAGCTGAATACCCAAATTTTTTGGTAAAAAATCATATATATAATGTATATATATACGGCTGCACATGAGAAAAAGAAAAATACAGAACCTGTACGTATTCAATGGTATTCAGCCTAGTTTCCATCGAAGCCTTCCAAGGCCCATTGCTACGTGGCCCATTTTGGCTAGCACTAGCACTTGGGGCATCCTCGTGCCTGATCCTCGTACTGGAAGCAGGCAGCGCCGCCTAGTCTTCCGGTATCTGCTGTGTCGATTCGATCGTTTGCCGAGCCGAGACGTCTTCTCGACTCCTCGACGTCCTCGTGCGTCGATAGAAGCCCCTCGACGTCAGGTAGGCGCAGGAGTACCTCGACAGCAACGACAGACGAGCAGATGACTGTGGCCGACTCCCTCGTGCATTGCGACTTGAATTTTGCAGTTCCCGTCGAATTACTATGTGATAAATGTATTCCTGCCATCAGAGTAGTGGGGATTTTGTGAGTAACAGAATTGATTTGGGCCATAGTAAAGAGGAATTTGTGATGGAGATGGCGGCTTTACTAAAATTTCTCATGTGTTAGATTTATAATTTCTCATGTTTTAGATTTATCTCTTTCTGCTCAATGAGTACATCCATAATTTGCCGTGTTAGGAAAGAGAGCTCAATTCACAACGGGGCCTATTCATGACATGTCATTGTCAATTTATCTTTAGATTCTTGAACATAGAAATCTGCTCTGTTGATGAACTATATATACGGCACTAACTTGCTGAATATGAGCCATTTGGTTTGCCAATTTTTTTTTTTGAATACCCAGCCCTCAAATCCTGTGCCCGCCACTGCGACTCCAGGGTAGGAGAGTTAAAGTTAGAAATGGTAAATCTACTTCTGTCTGGCATGATGCTTGGATTAATGATCAACCTCTCTGTGAATCCCATCCTGCTTTATATAAGCTATGTGAACAAAAAAACATCACTGTTAACCAGTTGATTAATGAGCCTGACTCTATCTCTTTCAGTAGATGGCTCCCTAATGACCTTCTAACTGAATGGAATATGCTCAAAAGTGTGATTCTTGAGCAGGATCTGTCTGATGGAATGCACAAATGTGTTTGGAAGTTTGAAAAAAGTGGGAAATTTAGTGTAAAATCCACATACAATGCTCTAACTACTGATGAAAATGGGCCTAAGTTTAAAAAGAATTTGGAAGGCCAAAATACCCGCCAAAAATTAAAATGTTTCTCTCGGTTAGTAGCTAATGATGCTATTCTTACTAAAGAAAAAATTGTTATAGAGGAACTGGAATGGAGATCCTTCCCCGCTATTTTCGTGAATCGAGAATGAATCTGTGAATCATCTACTTTTCTCTTGCCGAATTGCAAAAGTGATTTGGGCTGTTATTGCCACCAGTTTAGGGGCAAATGATATTCCAACCTCACTTGAACAAGGGTGGGTATGGTGTGATAAATGGATCCCAAATGAGAAGTATTTTCATGGAATAGGTTTGGCAGCTTTCTGCTGGTCAATATGGAAGAAACGAAATGCAATTTGTTTTGAAGGGAAAAAATTAAATAACCCTCTGGAATTTTGAGCCACGCTTGTGCGTTAATGAAGTTACGGGCAGGTCTTTTGGAGGAGGATGACAAGGAGAGCTGGAAGCAAGCGGTGGACGCCACTCCGAGGTTTGCTGTAAACCTGCTGAAACAAGAATGTCATGTGCAACCAAGACCGACAACCGGCGATGATGACGAGGAAGCTGATGAGGGAGAGGAAGTCTGATCGATGGATCTATTCCTAGTGCCAGCTCTGTTCTTTTCGATGTAATATATCGCCGGTCGTTCTGGTTAGGTGGTCAGTTGTTTTGGGTGTCGATAGACTTTGGTCTGTTTCAGCTGGGGTTAACATGCCCCCCTTTTCTTTTGTTCCACTGTCTGGGAACTACTTCTTAATTTGCTTATCTGAACAACTATATACACTTTGTTGTATTTCCGTTTTAAGTAATGGAAATGGGGAAGCCCCTTGATCGAAAAAAACATAGCCCCCTAATGTTTCCTCCTTCAAATATTTATTCCTCAACAAATCTTGCCACAACCCCTCTTCATTACATAGCTTAAAAAGTCATTTACTTAACAAGCACTTGTTTTGAAATTTATCTTGTTCTCCTTGTGTCATTCAAGATAGTTCATCAAAATTGTAGACGATGATTACTATACTGACTCCCAAGGGCCAGCCACAATATGTACAGCAACAACCAACCCACAAGACAATCAACTAGCAGAGTACAAAAAGTCATCATTTAGAAAATGGGCGAGAGAGAGACAGAGGCACCAAAGAGCTTAATTCACAGACAGGGCCGCTCTACATACTATAAGGGAATTGAAATATTCAATTCAACAAAGGCCAACAAGTCCAATTCCTTGTTTTGTCGAAGAGGGGCAGATATCGCATCGATCATCGCCGGCTGTTTCCAAACAGATTCAAACAAGTGCCGGCCATGTGGGTATGTATACGTTGCTACAGGTGGGCATTGAGAACTCCGATCCCTCCGTTGGCGCACCTGATTGGAATTTTCAACTCCGCCCTTTTGCGTCCCTCAAACTATACAAATATATTTCGTGATGTTTGTCTCTCCTACAAAGTTTAGTCATTATTTGGACTAACAAATTTGCTGATGCCTGGTGTGGTTGGGTGTGCCAAGTCTACAAATGTCCCTACAGCTGGCGGTCACGCATCTCGACAGTTTTAATATTACAAATGCAGAGATTTGCCAAGCTTGGGCAAGGACCTATTACTCCTTTGTCGCATCTCCTTGCTCTATTATGCAACCATTAGAACACTGTTTTGTTTCGTTCAGTCTTAGGCGGCATCAGGTTCATTATTAGGCATACTTGCATTGTGAGAGCTACACCAAAGCTTAGAGGGCTACTCCTTCCATCCATCCATCCATCCATCATCCTCCTTCCTATATCCTCTTCTCCCCTCCTCGAAAAGGCACAGCAATGGCCACCTTGTTATGGTTTACTGTTATAGGCTGGCTGGTGACGCCCATCCTCAGCGTCATCCTCAGTTTCATCCTGAACAAATTCCTTTCCTACCTCGACTTTGATCTATCAAGAAATCTCCACAAGCTGAAAATTAATATTATCCCAAGCCTGGAGCACATACTAGGAGATGTAACGGAGCAGAGAATGCTGAGAGGAGCCAAAGACGAGGGCAAGGGATCTGAATCTGATCTGAAGAAACTCGGGGAACTCGAGAAGGTTCTCAAGTTTGAGTTGTACGACATAGGCGACGTCATGGATCTGATCGAATATCGCCGAATCGAGAGAAAGTCATCGGGCGGCATCTCCATAAACAGCTGGGTGCTGCAGGTTGTTGGCGTTTGCATCACCTGCTGGAAGCGAAGCTCGTTCTGGCAAATGCTCTGCCAGTGCGCCCAGAACCAGTATCAGAAGCTCAGCGGCCTTGGATCTAAGGTGCAGCAGTGGGCTATTGATCTAGATCTGAAGTTCTGGGACCTTCTAGCTAAGCTACAGCAGTACGCCCAGCACCTGAATCAAATGTTCAGGGACCTCCGAGTTCGAGTTGGAGCTAACCTCGTGCAGGGCCCCCAGAGCCTGCCCGAGTATATCAATCAGGAAGCAGCTGGGCAACCCTCAATGCTAGACGCACCGGCTGCAAGATCTGCCGCAGATGACATTGAGCAAGAATTAGGTACAATGCAATCACCGACTCCTGGTGATGCAATCTCAAATCCATTGACGCCTATTGCTCACCGGAATTCTGCTGGCCCCGCCACTGAATTAAGGGATGACTATCAACACAGATCAGCTGAGGCACCGACGCTTGATGCAACCTCGAATTCCCTGGTGCAGATGAGCTGGGACTGGTTGGTGTATGGGTATTTGTCTGCGCGTGATCTTCGGGACTGGTTATATGGACCGCTTGGCAATAAGGTACTGTCTAGCATTTTAATTACTAATAGATGTGTAATGAAGAAATACTTCTCATCCACGAGAGACAGCGTTAAAGGAATCACCATCTTTTCTCTAATAATATTGCAAGATCAAGAATAGCGTAGGACGTTAGAGCATTTCATATTAGTTCGAATAAAAAAAGCAATTGGTTTCTTTCTCTCTTGTAAATTTGTATTGTGAGCCCTGTCCTTACTCGTATTCTTCCCTGCATCTTTCAACTTCCAGATTGGCGATTTATATGCACATATATTTCTTCATCATTGGATCAATTTTCTCAAGTGCGAATATATTAGATGTTCAGATAAAGGAGATGTAGGAGAACGTTTTTATAATATTGCCAAAAAATCAAGATTGTGAGCGGGTTTCAGAAATTCTTAAAGATGGTCTTATTATCAGAAACTAATAAAATAAATATATTGCATTAGTTTATCAATATATGCACTTGCATTGTTAAGAAATTTTAGTGATACGTGTTAAAAATTCATGGATATGAAATGTATGGTGTATTGGGAAGAGCTATTTTGTTTTTGATTCTTGGTGGGAAGCAAATTCTCTTAACCATTCAAGCTCATTTTATGATTGTCTTGGATAAGATAAGCTATATTGCGGAAGTGTTTGGCGAAACCAACCTTTTCAACTCTCAACCCTATTTGTTTGTATACACATATATACACCTAGGTGTAGAATTCTACACCACAAACCAAATTGACTAGGAAAAATACTGAGTAATAGTGAACGTGTTCAGTATCAGTCAGTATACTACACCCAGATACTGAATAATACTGAATCGCAGCTACTGAACGATACCGAAATCTATCAATATATATAACACACACACATATATATAGCTGAAATAGGGACCCTCTGTAATCCTATTGTCTTTTATTCTTCTATTCGCCAAACTCTTGCCTATCTTTCCAACAAACATATATCTATTTTAAGCTCTCTCTCATCTAATCATTTTTAACACAATACCTACCTACACTAGTACAGAATAGACTTTCGGTTCAACACATTAGTCTCAGCTAGAATTGGAATCGGGACTAATTTGAGTAGTCTGGCCCGGTTCTCAATTTTATAGGCGTCGGGGACCTTTAGTCCTGGTTGGTAACACCAACCCGGATAAATGTCCTACATTAGTCCCGGTGTTACTATGCCGGACTAAAGGACCCTTTAGTCCCGGTTGACAATATCAATCCGGACTAAAGGTCCTCCTATAGACTAGTTCAAAAGAAAAAAACATCCGATCTAGAGTCACATGGGTTGTGTAGGTGGGATGGTAAGCTGCATGCGAGGCACTGCATGATGTTTTGGGTTCAAATTCTGCGAGTCGCAAAGGGTGGGTGGTACCGTATTGAAAAACCGGTTCTCCACCAGTGCCGGATACTTCATTATATTTTGTTCGTCATATTTCAGCACCAGTTGCACTAGGCAGTTGTCCATCTCCTTCATATTTTCCTCTTTGCGTCACATGATTTTCATGTCCTTTTTGAAAATATAGTTAAAACCTTAGTTTCTACTATGTATATTGTATGGAAATCTATATGCTCATATTGCTTCTTGCATGCATGTGTATAATGGTTTGAATAGTGCACCGTCAAACTAGATCTAAATATACAAAAAATTTATAATAGCACTTTTTAATAATAGGAGAGTGGAAATTTAGATTTAATTATACGTGGTTTTTTTTTCTCATTGTGTTAGTCTTTCATATAACTATGGTGAAATGAGTACATTAAATCATATATATATATATATATATATATATATAGAGAGAGAGAGAGAGAGAGAGAGAGAGAAGTACTGTAAGATTTTGTCTCTATAATGGCAAATGTAGGTAGTTTAAATTTAAGAGATATTTTACCAAAAAAAAATTGATATGGTGGAGGTTGGTAATTTAGATGTAAATTTAGTGTTACTTTATTACTTTTTAACAGTTACCTATGTGAACTGTTTATAAATGATTAATAGAGATTACTTTAGGGTAATTATCATATGATAGTATTGGTATTTTAGATACAGATTGATGTGTTCCTTTTTGCTATTTTATACTGACCGATGTGAGTACTTTCTAAGAAAAAGAACATGTCTAATCACTATTGTATAAAATATGAAAAGTTCAAATTACTAACCTCAAGTTTAGACAATATCCAAAGAACTAACATTTGGTCATTTTACTCCAACTATCAGTAGATCCAATTTAGTACCCCATAACAAGATTTGTTTGATGTTTCTCCATGTACAAGTTATGTTTTAATTTCAGTTTTTTGAGGTGATAATGAAAATCATGATTTATATTAGACAATACAACACTAAATTTATTTAAACATTAGAAATACAAAATTATGAAAGTAACAATGAAAAATTTTAATTTATTTTTTTAATATAAATGATGATGTCCTCTATCAACTCACAAATTTAGAGATCAAAATTCAACATGTAATGGAGAAATAGAGAACACAAATCCTATTGGGGGTGTAAATTGGACCAATTAAAATAGTTGAGGGGAGTAAATCAAACCAAATGTTTGTTCAAGGGATTATTTTGAGATTTCCCAAGCCTTGAAGGGAGTGGAATTTGTTATGCATTAACTACGAGCCTTGTCTATGAAGTTTGATTGCACACATTTTCAGAGGATATATTTTGAAATGAATAAGGGCTTTGTTGTGGTACATCAAAGTGACCGTGAGCCGTGTATTTATTTAGATTGGATGGTTAGGATAATCATTATTTCAGATGAGGTAGTAGGTGAAATATACATCAATTTGAATTTAAATTTTGCATTGCAAGTTTTACATATAATGTTTTCCCTAGAACTATTTTTTTATAAAATTTCCCTTGATCTAATTGATGCATCCATGATCTATTTGATGAGGTAAGCCTTTTTATTTTGCAACTTTGATATGAAGTAATTTGATTAGTATATATTGTTGATTTTTTTATGCACATCCATGTAACTACCTATTTTTTTTATATATGCATCCAGGGGCGGAGCGCTTTCGGTAGGGCAAGGTAGGGCACTCGCCATACCTTGCTCCGCCAGGGATCCCCACCCGAATCACACGCTAGGAGCCTAGTAGTTGGAACTTTGGTGCTAATTCGCTGAATGAACGGAAGTTAGGAGCAATAAACAAGGATAAGATGAAGTAAGGAACGATTTGTTTAGCCATTGGCCCTTGTGGCTTGTGTAGGCTGCCACATAGTATGGTCAGATAGGAGCTTTCTGGCCAACCATGAACTGTGTCGTACATACATGGCGGTGAAACATTAAATACATATTTAACTTAAAAGGACAAAGAAAAGGGCATTGAGAAAACATTTGTAATTAGTGTCTATTGAGAAGAAGAATATATACAACATAAATAATAGAAAACATAGGTTAGAATTATATTGCACATGTATTAATGTAGCACAAAATTTTAAATTTTAGCCGAAATTACCAATATTTTCGCCACGCATTTAACCGTTGCCGTTGATGTTATCACCTTGGCCATACCTTTAATTTTTTTCGTCCTCCGCCACTGTATGCATCTAAATCCTGAGACTAAAGGGAAATAATTCTTATGCTTTTTTTCTCCTGGGATAAGACTCGGCCTTTTCTTTTTATAGGTGCACCAATAGGGAAGGACGCTTTGCTTTTATTACCTCCTGCCGGGTAATGGAGTAGCATAGAATTATTATATAGAGACTATATGTACATGTGGACAGCATAAAAATTTGAGCTTTCTTCCTGCAGAATGATGATGGCACTTCAATAGATTGTCTCCTTTCTTGTAAAGAGATAATGAGCTTGAGGAAAAAGATAAAGAACATAGAATATATTGTCAGTGAATCAAAGAACTCACCTCTTCTCTTAGATAAGAGTAGCAGCAGCACCCCCAAGGCTGTTGACAAGGAAAGCAGCAGCGGTTGCACCATCAAGAACAGTGCCGAGGAAAGCACCAGTAGACAGAAAGAGAAAGAAATTGATGACATGCACGGAAGTATTGAAAAGAAAGTGTTTGGTCGAGACAAGCACCGTGAGCGTATAAGTAGAATGCTTCGTGAGGGAGCAGATACCTATGCAGCATCAAGCTCGAGCAGCAGCAAAAACCTTATTCTGTGATTGGCATATATGGGATTTCAGGTTCTGGGAAAAGTACACTGGCACAATATGTTTGTGACAATGAGAAGGTTGCAGGATATTTCGACCCTATCATGTTCATTCATGTGGGATTGACATTTAGCGTGGGCAATGTATTCCGTGATATGCTGGAGAAGATCACAGAGAGCCGGCCATCTAATGACAAAGATCTTAAAAGTCTAAAAAGAGAGTTGCAGGAAAAATTGAGAGGCAAACGATTCTTGTTGGTACTGGATGATGTGCGGGTCAATGATGACAATCAGAAGGAACGGGATATTCTACTTGATACGCTCACTGCTTCACTGAGTGGAAGCAGAGTCCTTGTGACAGCTCAAAAAACAGATGCAGCTAAGGCTCTTGGAGCTCAGAAGCAATTTTCCGTGCGGATTTGGAAGAAGAGGTCTACCTAGCATTGTTCATGCATCATGCCCGACCAGATGGATCTGATGATGATGGAGAATACAGAAGGATTGGGAGGAAGATTGTGAACAAGCTACACAGGTCACCAATTGCAGCGATCCGCGGTAGGGAAAGCAACTTCAGAGAAACAATAGTACCAGGTTTTCGGGAGGCGACAAAGACAAACCTTGACGTACTGAACAAGACCATGGGAGCTCGTGGTGGAGCTATCAGCAGCTTGGTGTTGACATCAGGAAATGCTTTGCATACTGCAGCATTTTCCCAAGAGGATACAAGTTAGATCAAGATAAGTTGGTTCGCATCTGGATAGCACAAGGGTTTGTAAACACCAGAAGTAAAGCAACAGAGGAACTGGAAGATGTGGGCCAACGCTACTTTGACCAATTACTCGACATTCTCATTTTTTAGCAAGGGTCCTTTTGATTTCACAATTCATGACCTGCTACAGAGTTGGCAGAGAGGGTTTCTAGAGGTGAGTTCTCTAGAATTGGTTTGAATGGGTCACCAGAAGATATCCCACGAGGGGTCCGCCATCTTTTCATTGAGATAAAAAATGTAGGAGAGATAGAGGAGAAAATTCTGGACCTGGGAAATTTGAGCACCCTTATCATTAATCAGGGTCGTCCTTATGCAGATGCTCGAGAAGAAACGATGGAAACAAATCCTGACATAGAAAAAGTCTTTGGGCGATTGTTCATGAGGCTGAAGACACTGCGGGTGCTGATCCTTAAACTAAATTTTGGTTTTGCAGATGAGTTGTCAATCCCAGCATCTATTGATCAAATGAAGCATCTGCGTTATGTTGGTTTTCATTTGTATGGTTACATTCACGGCCTGATTTTGCCAAGCACGTTTAGCAAGCTTTACCATATCCAGATCATGGATATTCGTTGTTGGCATGCAAACTATCCTGAAGATATGGCTAATCTAATCCATTTGCGGCACATCTCTGGTCTGAAGCCTTCCAACATTGGAATGCTGACGTCACTACAAACACTGGAACAGTTCGAAGTGGACGAGGAACAAGGGAAAGAGTTGAAGCAGCTGAAGCATCTGAACAAACTTCGAGGCACTTTGAGGATAAAGGGTCTTGGAAATGTCCACAGCAAAGAGGAAGCTCTTGAAGCCCACCTAACCCACAAGGAGAGACTCACAAGACTGCAACTGCATTTCAGCGACCAGTGGAGCAAGAGGTTTGGTCCAGACGTGGAAGCAGAGGTACTTGAGGGCCTTTGCCCCCCAAAGGATCTTCAACAGCTCCATATCTCTTGCTACATGGGTTCAAGGTATCCTAACTGGTTGTTACCCCAGAGGTACTTGAGTCGCCACCATCAAGACGGCCCAAAACAACTGCAGATTCTTCAATTCTTCAATTGCAGCCAGCTGGGATTTATTCCTGAAGATAGCGAACTCTTCAATGGTCTACGTAAGCTACAGATTATCGGTTGTGACTGGGACAGGTTACCAGAAAATATGGAGCACCTCGAGTCCCTCCGGGAATTGCACATTTGCTACTGCGATAAGGTTGAGCTTCTTCCGACGCTGCCCCACCAGTGTCTTAAGAAGATTTTTATCGGAGAGTGCCGCATGCTCAGTAAAACCTGCAACGGCAAAGATCCAGATCACAACAATTGGCGTATGATCCAGCACATTCCTTTGAAAGAGATCGTTTAAGGAAAGATGAAGCCGCTGTTAACAGAGATAGGTCAGCTGTGTATCTATGCGTCTGCCAAAGAGGGCATATAGGGAGAAAAGTTAATAATGCAGTGAATGTGCAACCAGGAAAGGCGTTCAGATCGTAACCAAAACTGCAGGTCTCATAGTGTGTCGTGTGTGCTGTCATCCCCCTTCTGATAGATTGTGTGTTTTACAGCAGGGAGGTTTGGCACATGCTCCTGAACAATCTCCACCTTGATGATGTTATTCCTGTCCAGGAGGAAGAAATGCTTCTGTGGTGTGGCTGCGTTATAGGAAGCATCTTGGCAAGCAAGTGCGGAAGGGCTTGGACTGGACATGGTGGAAACAAAGAAATGCTAGGACGTTCAATGTACCTTCCACTTCAGCTCGCAAGATTCTAGAAGAGGCCAATGACTGGCTGTTGATTCAAAAGGGCTTAAAGATTTGGCCTTTGAAAGGGTGCTTGCAAAAGGAATTTCGTTTAGCACCATAAGAATTCATGTTCTTCTGATGATGACCCACATTCTGAATACTGAATTTCGCAGTTCGTTTAGGCCCATCAGAATAATTTGGCCCGCGAGCCTCAGTGATAGCAGCGAACGCGTTAGAAGCCCATGTAATGTTGCGCCAGCATATTCGATTTTCATGCATGTTTCCTTTGCAAGAAGGCCAGCCAGCCCATGTGTATTTAACAGCCGAACAGGGAGGCTTTTCCCTGTATACCCCTATGAAACTTTCTTTGACCCCTGTGTACCCTTCAAAATTTTCTCTCTTCGTGTGTGTCCAACTTGAACTTTCTTTTGCCCCACATACCCTTCCATCCAGTTTTGTCTCTAACGGTGTTAAAGTGCACTGGTAAAAGTCCAAAATGCCCTTCTTTTCCTACAGGTCAATGCTACTTCTACTCAATGACGTGTGGACCCTACAGGTCAGATCCTTCTTCCATCTCTAGCCAACTCCTTTGCTCCCCTCCACTACAACGCCGACGCCCCTGCAACCATGGCATGCCACGTCGATGCCCCCACGCGCCTGCGAGAATACCAAAGAAGAAGGAACAGAGAGAAGAAAACTAGTGATGCATTTCATCAAACATCTTGTGGGCACAGAAAAAGACTGACTGGGATGATTTCGTCGGAAGCCACGATTTTGCACATACGCACTCGATCTAGCTACCCTACACAAGAACCAAATGAGTGGCTCGATGGCCAACTCCACATCACAGAAAAAGTTAGAAAAAAAAATCGGAGCTTGGAGTCCTGGCCGGAGCTTGGAGACGTGGAGACGAACGCCGAGCCGCTCTGCTGCAATTTGGCCAGGGAGCGCTCGTGCTCCAAGGGAGGCCAACTAGGCCCGGCTGCTTGGAGCTGCTCCTGTGCCGCTCGTGCAGCAGGAAGGCCACCTGCCCCTGAGCGCTGTTGACCGAGCGTGGACAGGTGAAACTGGTGCGTGCTCGGCTGCCTGCTTGTTGCCTCGTGCAGCAGAGGCCGCTGCCTGCCTAGCTGCTGCTCACGGCCAGCAGGGGCACACCCAGCAGAGGGCACCACGCGAGCCCCAAGGAAGCCCCGGCCTGGTGCCTGCTCCTGCGCATGGCCGAGCGTACCCATCAGGAAGCCAATCTGGGCGCTCGGAATCCATGGTAGAGCCACCTCCGGCCGGCGCCCTGCAGTCCCGCCCCGCAGCCGGCCAAGCACCACCTCCCGGCCCGCGCCCGCAATCCGCGCCGCCGCCAGCGGCGGGCGACCGCGCCCGCCGCCCGCAAGGCTCCCCGCCGGCGAACCGCTCCCGCCCCGCGGTCCGCCCGCCAGCAGGCATCAGTCCGCTCCCGCCAGCGCAGTCCGGCCAGCGTCCGCCCGCAGCCTCCCGCCGGGCGACCGGAAGCCCTAGCCGCGCCCATGAAGTTTTCCTGTCCGCGCCCGTCGCGTCGTTTTTGTCCGAGTCCGCCGAAGCGCTCTCGTTTTCGGGGGACGGAAAAGTTTTACTCGCCGTGACTTCCCATTGAACCAAGGGCATTAAGGACATTTGTCCGAGCCGGTCCCACTAGTCGGGGTGTTTTAACGGAGGAAACCAGACGGAAGGGTGACAGAAGGGTACGTGGGGCAAACGAAATTTCAAGTTGGACACACAGGGAAAGAAATTTTTTTGAGGGGTACACGGGGCACAGACAAACTTTTATAAGGGTATACAGGGAAAACTCTCCCGAACAGGCCTTATGGTTGTTGCCCCAGGTTTTGGCCCGTAGATAATCCTGCTCCACTGTTTTTTTTGACCAAAAAGACTGTGGGGGAGATCCCCATAGTAAAAAGGCTTTATTAATTTTAATTAAGAGAAAGAGAAATCCTGCTCCACTGTTGTTCTTGTCAACTGCTCCAGTGTTCTTATTTGACTGCTTGTGGGCCAACCAAATACACCGTGATGACACACTGCTCTTCACTAGTATAATGCCCGTGCTAACGCTACGGTTTATTTAGAAAAAGCGAATCAAACACCACAAGTCTGATTAACAGGTAACGTGAAATTCATGTCACACTTTTAACAGGTAACCTGAAATTCATGTCACACTTTTCACACAGACACATGGTTTTCACAAATATAATTCCAATGCCTAGTTACACTACAACTCAATTGAATGTCCTCTGCAGCTGGATGTACATATATAAATTTTTCTTTCTCAAATCTGAAGTGAACACATCATTTACAAACAAGAACCATATCCGGAAATTCTAATGTGGTTATCTCGACAAACTTAGCGCAATCAATATAGCTTTCAGACAACCCTGCTCTCTAAAAAGTGTACACGGAGCTCAATTACTGTGTCCATGTTTATTACTGGTCCAAATCATCTCTTCATCAACAGATAACCATTAAAATTGAGGAAGTTTCTTCATTTGGCACAAATTGCGATCCTTCTTCCAGACTTGCTATGTACATCTTTTATATACAACTTGCCATGTACAAGGATTTTTTTTTCTTCTCTTGTATTCATGAATCATGTCCTCGAAAAGAGCTGGAAGGCAGGGTCGTCATCCATATGTACTTTAACCTATTTCCGCCTCAGAAATCTCGATATATATTTATATTACAGTGACAATAAACTAGACATGGGCAGTCTTTGAAAATCATTTTGTGGTGAATACTTTTTAGAAAAAATAATTCGTATTCCGGTCTGTGCAAGAGGTTTGCACACAACCAAGTTTCTGTGGTGAATACTAGTCCTCGATCTCCATGGACGTGAAGTCATGCACGTCGTGCACCTCCTCCTTACAGTTGAGCATCTTCATGTCATGGTGGTCATCGTCCTCGTCTGCAGCTACCAATTCCGGCAGCCGCCCGTAGACCTCCATAGCCTCATCTGCATACTTTCTGCACACGTTCACGTAAAGCCCGAGGACGACCACCGTCACGAGGACGAAGCACCACCCAAACTGAAGGTTAACGACAGCCACGGCGTGTCTCCGGCTATCCTCGCCGTGGCAGCGCAGGTTGACGCCACCGTCGTCGAGGGGAGCAACCCTTGGGAGCCATGCCAGGGATCCACGTGACGCCGATGACGACGCCCCACAGCCCCTGGAACGCGAGGGACGCTGACCGGACGAGGCTCACGGCGAACTGAAGCTCTGCCGGAAGACCGCCACCGGCGGCGCCCGAGGAGCGCGGTGGCGAGGCACGTCGCCGCGGCGGCTTGTAGGAACCAGTGGAGCCGGCCCTCGACGCCGGCGTGATCGGTGGAGTGGACGTGGAACACGAACAGCTCCTGCGCGAAGACCGCTGCCTGGAGGAGCATGCAGAGCGTCGTGTGTCGGTGTAGGTGGCGATGGCGGCGGCGGTCGAGGTAGATGGCGGAGCCGGCGTAGACGAGGATTGAGGCGTACATGATGGCGTGCTCGTGGTTCGGCAGGCGTTCCGGCGGGATGGAGCCGTCGGCGTTGAACGGCATCGGTGTGTAGGCCAGCATCTGGGTGGCGAACCCGTAGACGCCGCCGGCGAGCATGACGATGAGCTCGAGGTGGCGTACTTTTGGCGCCAGGAACCAAGCCGGCGCGACGTAGGATGATAGCGATGTCGGGGAAATGGAGACGACGACGAGCTTGATGTGGTTGAAGAGATGCCACAGGCCGAGGCCAGAGAACATCAGCCCGCCCAGGATGTGGCTGATGCTTTTATCAATGGCGCCACGGGGCACCATCGTCGACGGCCAGTCTCAGCACTCAGGAGCTGCTTGTGCTCGTTGCTTTTATCAATGGCTGATCGATGCTTGTTTTAGCATGCTCTGGATTTTGCATGTATGCATCTAAGGGTCATTGGTTAGGATAATGATCATATATATGGATGGCAGAAGAGCAAATATATAGACTAGAGTGACGATGACAGTGCAGATGATTGGAGAGTGTTGCTTGCATGGCTTGTTGTTTGATCCCATTACAAAGTCAAGGCAGATTTGAAGATATGGCCGGTGAGCTGTAGGTTGTCACATCAAAGTGTTTAAAAATACTTCGGTCTAAAAAAATACATTTCTAGATGTATTTTTATTAAAGTGTTTTAAGTTGTTGATCAAATATATAGATAAAAATTCATTTTTATTCCCAAATAACTATATCTTATGATAAATTTAAATATACAGATTCTATATCATAACTATTAGTTAAACTTGAGATATTTCTTTTTGATTGGTGGAAGGAATACACCACAAGAAAGCTCAATTAAGTAGCTGGCGTTAGTTCACACGCAACCAACAAAACTGTACTTATATAGCACATGCTGCATACACGTGTTATAAGCTGAATTAAGTAGCCTACGTTGGTTTACACGCAACGAACACAAGTTATAGCGGGCAGTACACACAGCCACACACACGTGTGTAACTGTTATCCAGTCCTCTCTACCTGTGCACGCAACGGCCAAGTCAAAAACTATCTCGATCGTCCTTTTGCCAACGCCCAACTGCTTGCCTGACGAATGAATCTCAATTTTGTGATGGTGAACTGCACTGTTCATCGCAGCGAAATTTTACTCTCCATCCATAAACTAGATCGTGTTGCATTTGTAATAACAACACACTACAACTACGGTACCTGTGATTTTCTGTGCAAGGTCCTTAGTTAAGAGTGGACTGATGGGCATGCTGTCCCAGAAGTGGGCGGATGACAGTGATAAGGGGTGCAATATACGGTAGTCATCGGTCCATGCAGAGACTATTAGGACATTCTCAATCTAGAAACCAGGATGGTTTCTATGGCCCTGTTTGGCTGTAGAGAATAAACTATTGTTGCAGCTGGTAGCATCAGTAGCAAGCTGCAGTAACGACTTTTCTCTGCAGCCCAACAATAATGTTTATAACATCAAATAAATATATTATAAATGTATATATATCTGATGATGGGAAACCTGTTTAAGTGTTTAGTCTTAGTAGAACGTTGGCTTAGTCCCCTGTTTGTTATGTTTAGCCGTAAGCATTCTTTTCTGAATGTGATGGCTGGTGGATTCAATGCATTCCTTTATCTAAGAAAATATATATCTGATGATAAATTTGATGATAGTTAATTTATATGCTAACTATTCATATTTTTTATATATAGATAGTTAAATTTGAGATATTTTAACTTAGTACTATGCTTAAATTAAGTAAATGTGGTTCCTTTACACGCAACAAGGTCAATTAATTAGCCGAGGTCGTTTACACGGAACCAACTCAAATATAGCAGACACGTCTTACTGTGTGTTATCTGATCCTCGGCCAGTGCACGCAAGGGCAAAAGTAAAAGAGTATCACGATCGTCCTTAGAATTGATGTTGACTATATCACACATCTCTAGTTGCATTGTAATAGCACTACTATTACCGTACCTGTCACTCTCAGGGTCGTGAAGAGTGATGGGCAGGGTGAGCGGTCATCGACTCACAGTGACGAATAATAAATATTGTTGGGATAAGACTTACCCTATTCAAGTGTTTAGTATCGAATTATAAAGCATGTAGATGTAAATGATTATAACTTATTTGTAACCCGAATAGCCTCTTTGTAAATATATAGACCCCTCTATTGGTAGAAATAATGAAACCTCCTCACCCACATTGCTCTCATATAAAAGCGAGGAGGCGGAAGGTGGAGGGAACCTTTGTGCACCAATCAATCATTTGGTGCTCTCCCTAGTAGGGAAACAATCTTTTCGTCAATGGCAAAATGTATTTAGTCTCGATTTAAAATTGCAACCGCGACTAAAAGGGAGGTCTAAGACCAGTCTCGGTTTGTTATATAAACCTAGCTAAATTTCATCCTTTAGTCCCAAAAAGGTCGCCAAGGCATGTCAGTCAAGGGAGGCTTTAGTCCTAGTTTGACACGAAGCCGGGACTAAAAGTCCTGTGCGAAATGAACCAAGACCAAAGGTACCTTTTAGTTCGGTTTATGTCGCAAAACCAGAACTAAAGGTACGGTTCCTCCAAAGGGTATTTAAAAGATAAACATATCCTATCCACATCAAATGTGTCATGGAGTTAAGTTGGCAACTCACGCAAGGACCAAAGTGGAGGTCTTTTGTTCGAATCTCCACACGTTATGAACCGGACTGAACACGAGTTTCTCTGGTAATGTCTCTCACTCTCTCTTCACCCCCCCACCACCACGTTATTGTTGTCGATATGCATAGAACCCATGGCTCGTGTCCTAGTGTGTTGATAAGGATTTAATTTAGAGCTGTAGTGCAAATAAGGTTGGTGCAAATAAGGTTGGTGTTCGGAGCAACTCTCTCTTGCTGCTCTAGAACCACCTAATATGGACCTAGTCATGGAGTTTGAGAATAATTACCCACCACTACCACTCGTTACATAGAAAAATGATTCAATCCTATTTTCTACTAGATGCACCTCCCATCCCATCTCTATTGGTTCTCTCCCGACAGAGGTAGTCATGCCGGGCGCTACCACTCCTCTCTCCCACCGGCGGCCGCCTCTCCTTCTTCTCGTGTCACAACTCTCTCCCCGCCGGGCGGCTGCCCGCCCTCACGCGGATGTCGCCGCCGAGCTGATGGTCGCAGCGAAGGTGCCACACGTGCGCGAACCTAGATCGCGCTGATGGGCGTGCGGTCCGCGTAGGCTCTGCTAGGCGAGCACCGGCCATGGCCCCATGCGCGTGGGCTCTACTGGCGAGATTTGCGACCGTCGGCAAGCATGACCTCCCTATCCCTTTCTCCAACTCCCCTCCCCAGGTCCGTAAGCCACTCCATCCCTCGGCTCCGGTGAGCACAGGGCATGGTCACCCCCAGCTCCAGCGAGCACGGATGCAGCCCCGTCGCCCCTGTCGCCCCCGTCCCTGTCCTCGACTCCGGCGAGCACGAGCGTGGATGGTCACCGAGCTACCTTAGCTGGCGAGTGTGGCAGGGCACTTCGGGTAGCTGAGGGTGGTGAGTGCGCGTGTGGATGTAGAGGAGCAAGCAAGCACATGGAGGAAGAAGAAAATGGTGAGAAGAGAATGTGTGAGGCTGACAGGTGGGACCCATATGTCATTGGACTTCATTTTTCTAGTTGTTAGCCAACACTCACTTTAGACAGCTCCCGCTTCACCTAGAGTTTTGGAGTGAAACAGCTCCAGTTAGAATCGGAGCCATGCCAAACAGGCCCTTAATGATGCAATTGACTTGTATATTGTAGGTTCACCTGCAAACGTGACTGCCGGCCGGGGAGAACGACGTGGCTGTAGTCTGGTTCCAAGCTCGATCGACTTATATATTGTACGTTCACAAATTAGCATACGTGTACATATACGTACCATGAATTTAATCTAATAAATAAAGTCCACGTGTTTTTTAGGGGGAATAAACTCCACGTGCTGACCTGCTTCAACCCCATCGCATACCCGGCCCACATCCGGTCTCCATGATTTATTCCCTCCACACGGTACGCAACTAGGGCAATTACCGCCGTCCTACGCACATGTCCCCAAGTCTTCGTCGAGCGCTTTGCCGGGAACAGGTCACGATGGTCTGGCGGTCTGCGAGTTGCCGAGTTCCATGGCTTCCAGGTTGCCGGCCTAGGATCAGCAACAACGCTCCTAGCATGCGCACGCTCTTCCAAAAATAGGTACTCCACTTCAACTATCGGCTACATGTACGTCAACACGTGGTTGCTGCATCTGGTCGACGCCAACGCTGATGCCTAGGAACATGGATCCTGGCGACGAGGAACATGGACACCCTGTAGCCTGTGGGTGATGTACCGAGCGAAGTGAAGAGCGGTCGCCGTCGCCAAACACACCAAAAGGACAGGGGTGCATATCTAGCAACAATCAACACAACGTTATCTCTCCACGAGCAGCCTGCAGCCATCAGGCTTCATCAATCTATCATCTAACTGTAGCTCAATAGTATGAATTCGGACGACCGTCCATGATGGACAACATCAATGGCGCCTAGACCAATTGGCCCTCATCACTGCCGTGGCGACGGTGTTCCGGCCAAATAAGACACGGGAAGGACGGGATGAAGGCTTGGGAAGCAAGAGTAGCTTGCCACAGGATCGGCTATGACATATTGGAGGAGGCATTCGTGTTTGGCTGCCCAGGAAGGTTGACCGTGTGCGAGGCGAAGGGGGGCGGTCAGTGCGCCAAGACTGGCAAGGTGGCGTCATGTCATTGCTGACCCTTCCCCAGCCGAGTCCGCAAGCGCGTCGAGGTCATGAGGCTAAGGGAGTGCCATAACAAGATCGAGGAACGGGGCTTATCCCGAATCGTGCCCTGTTTGAATATCTAAATAATTATATGTGCTTTACAACCGAAGAAAATTTGTGATAAAGGTTTAATATGACATTGTTATTTATTGCTAGGCATTAAGAATGTGACAATTATCATAAAAAATTAAAAAAAATATAAAACATAAGTAGATATGTACCACTCACGTTATCATTTTGCATGATTATTTATTAAATAGTTTTTCTCTTCCCGTTGCAACGCACGAGCATATTTGCTAGTGAATAATAAAACTAGGGGATTAGGGCACTCACAATTGAGACTCTATCATAGAGTCTAAAATTATTTATTACCTCGCATATCGTGGACTTAGAGTTCAAATATGACTTGAAGTTTTGTTTTTTCTCCCTCTCTCTTCCATAAATATACTGCCACATTACAATAAATATAAAGATAATAAATAAGCTTAGACTCTATGGTAGAGTCTGCATTGCGGGTGCCCTCATCATCCTAAAAATAACTTTCTTTCCTAATCATAGCTTGCCTAGCTAATTTGTGTGCCACATGGTTTGCTTCCCTGCTTAGCGTCAATTTTGATCCTCGAGCTTGTTTACTGCAAGTCCAGCCCAGCCCATTAGTATCTAAAACCGAACAGGCCCCTAAAATAAATGTTCTTCGCAATTGCTAATGGGCCGTCCCCATACACGTGTCAACAGGCGGAGCGCTAGCTACTCTTTCTTTATCCTCTGAGCATTTTATCATGGAGACAAGTGAAATAAAGTATATTTATTCGGATTTGTGTATATACCAGAAAGAAATGTGTGTCCTACTCTTTTGGTCTATCCAAATAAGGGATTATTTTGTTCACTGAGAGCACCATTCATCACCTTCCTGTATTGTTCTACTTTGTTTCTTTTTACTGAGTTCATTTCTCTTCTTTAATCATGTAAAAACTAGCTTTCATAGGACCATTCTTATTTTCTAGTTTTTTTGTCGTTTCTGAATATTACATCATCCACACATGTTCTTTTTCTAACTGTGGACTCAAAAGGTAAAAAACAATTCATAGCATGGTAGAAGTTTGGGCTCTGCCCGTTGGCGACCAGCGGGCGACCGCCCGCCTCGCCGCTCACCCCCCCCGCCGCTTTCGCACAGCCATGGCCCCACACCACCCCCATTCCCTGCTTGCTCCCGGGCTGCGCGACCCCGGATCTGTAGTTTAGGGGCCTCTTCTCGCCCTACGCTCCGGATCCGAGGGTCCCCATCCATTGTCGCCCCCCACCACTCCCCCGTTGCCGCACAAGATGGAGCGGGGCTCTCTGCTCCCCGTCCCTCCCCGGGCCGACCCAGGTGGAGGAAGAAGATAGGATGTTGGCGTCGCCTTCAAGCTCGCCGGGCCCCAAGAGGGCGGGCTCCTTGGCGAGGGCTGTTGTCGGTGTTCCACCTCGCGGAGCAAGGCGGTCGGAACTGGGGACCGGGGAGCTTCCCTCGTGGGCTGATGGGGGGCATGACGGCTGATTCCCCTAGGAGACTCCTCAACCGCGGTCCCGAAAGTGGATGCTCGGTGACTCGGAGGATTTCTCTCGACCGCCGAGTGCTCGCCGTTGCCGCCATCGCATCCGGTGGTCCCGTTGGAGCCCGTGGGCGCTGTCACCGCTTGAGTCAAGCCGAAGCACAGGCGCACCCATTGCCACCGCAAGCAGCGTCGTGTGCTGGGCGGCCCCGGTGGGCGCCGTATCCTGCCCCGCCACCGCCCGTCGATGGGCGCCGCCGCTAGTTGTCCCCGCCCGTCGCACCCACCGCGCGCCGGGCGCTCCGGTTGTGGAGGCTTCTTTGAGGTCCCGAGTCGCCGCCGCGTTAGAGTTTGCTCCCCGCCGAAGTCGCCATGAGACCGTGCCATCGAGGGGCTGCAGGGTGCGTGCTTCAAGCGTCAAGCGCGGCGATCATGTCAAGGTGAGGGCACCTATCCGTGAGGTTCCTTACTTCTTTGGGAGGACGGACACCATATTTCTTTGCTTGCCCTTTGTTGGTATTTGTTAAGTGCTAAAAGAATATGAAGGTTCGCAAGCGCACAAAAATACCATTGTAGCTTTTCCCTAGGAGAGTATTCTAGAGTATCGTATCCACAGGGAAGCTTTGGCTAAAGAATCTAATAACTCACAATCATGCATCTATTAACTTAGCAAACCACTAGACTAAAGTGAGGGGGTAAAAGATATATGATAAGAGTTATGAACAATATCACACACAAGAGAATCCCATGATGAATGTATAGCTAGCAAGTTGAGAGGACAACGGGAGAGATCAAGGTTCCTATGTACTTCTCTATTACTTAGGTTCTATGATAGCAATCACACTAATGCACTTCGGAGGAGCAGATCCGTCCCATCTCTTGAAGAAGACTAGGAAGAAGGTAGATGGGAGAAGGCTGCCAAAAGCTCTACGAAACACCAACCCGAACATGGTGGATTACATCGGCCTGTCAGGGCTGTCACCCCTAGGGCTACTGCAACTAACTGTAGGATTGGGCGCAACCTCAGGTAACCAATAGCCTAGACACCAAGTCTATACTATCGATTACAACTCTAGCTACCGCGAATAACTAGAGCCCTCAATACGAGCGGAGATCCCATGCAGTGGTATAATAACTATACTAACCAATTATATGAAAGACATGAAAGTAATAGAGAAGGTAAATATATAAATCATAAGTCTTACAAAGGAAAGATACAAGACGTACCAAACTCTGTAGACATCTCCAGAACTGGAGCCTAGCTCCGCTCTCCCTAACTCTCTAGTTGCTAATCTACTACATTGGAGAGTCTAGCCCTAATTCTCTAGAATGGAGGAGAGGTTGTCCTCACATTGGGACACCTCGATGACCAACAGGTCAGGAGATAATGAATGGAATGAATTTAGGGTTTCACTCAGGGGTCAGGGGGTCTCCTTATATAGCCCGAGGAGTAGGGGCCAAGCAATCCTTCTGTATTATGTTTACAACTCTCCGTGGCACCGTAGGATCAAACCGACCTTGAGCAACGGTATAGATCTACCCTCAATGGCGGTATGAAACCGACCTAGAAAGGGGAGGATGACAGGTGGGACCCACCTGGCGGCCGCCATGGATAGGACTGGCGGCCGCCATGGCTCTATGCCAGGTGGGCCCAGCTTCCTGGTGCTGCCTTCTGGTGTCTTCTAGAATGTTTTAGTTCGGGTTTTGGGTTGAGTTGCTTCACGGTCAAGTCTCCTTATCGTATAGGATGCAAACTCTGGGCTTTTATCTGTTAAGTCCCTGCAAATATATAAATCACCAAAACTCGTGGAATTATGTCAGTAAAGCCCCTAGTCTATGTTGATATTCATTTTATGCCCTTATTCCATGTTTAGTTGACTATTAATATTATGCTATAACAAGCGTCAACACCCACGGCGCCAGCATGTCGGCGACAAATGCCCCCCGACGTCGGCGCATCTTCGCTCGGCGGCTCCGCTATCGCCGCCGCATCGTTGCTCACCCACTGCCGCCGGACGCCGCCACCCACGCTGCTCCCCCACCGCCAAGGCCGCGCCACCGCCTCCTCTGCGATCTTGGCGCCCTGGCTTATCACGGGGGAACGCTACACGGTGCCTCCACCGCCACCGCCCTCAGCCACCACGCCGCCCGTGCCATCCATCTCTGTAGCACAACTAGTTTGCTAGAAAGTACATCACTCGAAGCACCACCGTCCAAGCCCGGGTGATTTGTGTAGTGTGTTTACCCTCCTCGGGCTTGGCACCTCACTAAGGTCTTGGGGACGGGTTTGTAATCCATTTGCAACATTTGGTGTTCTCTAACTTGTCTTAACGAAGAACGAGCTGAGCTAAGCTTTCAAAAAAAAAAAAAAATTCATAGCGTGGTAAGAGCTAAGAAGCAGTTGTCCTGAACTAGGGTTCCCTATACCTTTCATATTCAAAGTTCAAGAAGTTTTATATTATAAATATATATATATTATTACAATGAATTTAATTACATAAACCTTGTGTTGGCAATCAACACAAAATTCTTGGTATTGATGGTCAATTTTATTATGTCAATCCTAATGGACATTATATCGATATAGAAAGAGTATGGAATATGATGAGTTAGCATGCAATTTCCAATTGGACCGTCATACAGGCTACATATATATACATGTGACAGAATATTGGACCAGGCGACATTTCAAAATGGACCGGGACCAGATGATCTAGTCTATCATTTACAATAGTATAATCAACCTACGATCATTCATCTGAACCTAAACACCTTTCCCAAGATTCCACCCCATGCAATCCATTTAGCTACCTGAATGGTAATCAACTAGTCAAAATGACCTTTAGCAAACAACAGCCATGCATCTTCACCCCATGCAATCCATTTAGCTACCTGAATGGTAATCAACTAGTCAAAATGACCTTTAGCAAACAACAGCCATGCATCTTGACATGGATTTCCTGCATATCTAACTATTGCCGAAAGATTTTTCTTTTATCTTTTTTGAGAATACACAGTATAATGCAGACGCTCAACACTCACGCACACTCACCCCTATGAATACACGTCGCCAAACCCTACCCCTATGAGCACCTCCGAAGGATTGAGCGGCAAATCTTGAAGTTCACGAAGTCACCACAGGGCGCCTGCTGTCGATGGGGGCGTCGCCTACCACTTAATGCATAGTGACGGAAAATCCTACAATAAAACCAGGATAATGTGTCACACCTAGGATTTGAACCACGGTGGGAGCCCCCAATCAATGGCCTTTGCCATTGCACCGTGAAACCCCTTGACAGATTTTTTTTTTATCTAATTAAATGAAGCATTCAAGTACAAGAATAAACTATGCATTCCTGTTGAAATATTTAGAAACAGGCAAATATATACGACAACAGACATGATCGAGACACCTTGTGTTGTACGGCATCTACAACGTCACAGGAAGAACAAATTGTTTTGTTGGTTGGTAGACGAGGTTGGTAATGAGACGCGTACAGCTAGTGAGACAAAGAGGATCAGCTGGAAGTCGTCTAAAGTCTATTGCCATTGCATCCAATAGTGCTGCTGACGAGAAGCATCCATGTTTCACTAATAGTGTAGTTTCAATTTCAGTGACTACAGATCGATCCATTGTTTAAGCTGACAAATAGCCGATAGAAGAAATGTATTCTTCACTACTGTCTAGCTTATTATGGAGTTAATAAGTTGACAAAAAAATATTTTTTGACATCCAAAAAGTGATCACGCGCGCAGATAACGATGACTTTGACCGTTTTGCGTCACCTTCTGACTTGTCCATATTTTATTTGTTTATTGTTAATGACACTGCTTTCTGCAGCCGCTATTGGCTTCAGATAGTTGGTATATATCCATTCTGAGTTTGACACCATGATGTTGACCTGCCGTTGAGTTGACATTTAAACATTAAGGGCCTGTTTAGTACCCAAAGTTTGGCATCCATGCCAAACTTTGGGTACACCCTTCACATCACCAATATTCCCTATCACATCCAATCCTATTCTTAATCCTAAATTCAGTACTACAGTGCCAAATTTCAGTACTACGATTGCCAAATTTCAGTACTACAGTGCCATAGTGCCAAATTCAGTACTACTGAGTGCCAAATTCGGTACTACAAGATTGAATTTCAGGGTACTAAACAGGCCCTAAGAATTTTATTTGCTAGTCCAATGAACGGTTCAAATCCAGTCCATTTCTCTATTTTTATCGTTCAGTTAATTTCTCTCTTTTACTGCAATGAAATTTATTACTGGAATAGTAATTGGCAACGAGAGATCTTATACTGTATATAGCCTCTCTCTAAATTCATATCCCGTAACTGTTTCTTAATAGCCTGGAGCCCTAGACTATCTATATATGCTTACATATACAAATGATTGTAAAATGTTTAGGTCCTAAATCAAAGAAAGACATTGTTCAAATGAACTAAGAATTAAAGCGGGCCCATCATCGATCAACCCTCAAATATACCATGCATGTCAGCCAGCCTTATCTCGATCTTCTTATATATTTTTACTATTATTAACGTATGCATGAACGGTCAACTGGCAACACCTGGGCCTTGTTTAGTTGGTGGCCAAAAATCAGAAAGTTAGAATTTGGACACTGTAGCACGTTTTGTTTGTTTGTGGTAAATATTGTCCAATTATAGATTAACTAGGCTCGAAAGATTCGATCTCGTGATGTACAACTAAACTGTGTAATTAGTTACTTTTTTACCTACATTTACTGCTCCATTTATGTGGCTAAAAAATTGATGTGATGTTGATGTGATGGAGAGAGATTCAAAAAACTTGGAAACTAAACAAGGCCCTGGTCTTTGCATCCACCGTCTCGGTGATTAAATCATGCATCCTTTTTCCTCCCCATCAATCAATGGAGTGTTCCATGAATGGTGCAGTAATAACAAAATCAAGCGCCGTGGTGAACACGGTTTCCGTTCATGTCGAGTTGACATTTCTCTGAAAGAAAACCCTACATCTCAGGCATGACAAACATAATTTTTTCACTTTTACATCCAAACGCGGTAAAGGCAGTTGTAAAATTACTGTCCACAGATTGCGGCACAAACTAGGTCAAAGTCTATGGCTTTGCATTGCGCCAAAGACCCTATTTTTTTTACACTCTGCAGGCAAAGCAATTTTTAAATCAGTTTTTAATGCCCTAAACGAATTCGAATAAAAAGTTGTCAACTACAAAGTTTCATAACTTTTCGAGATACAATTTTTATTTAGAAAGTTTTTTCTATCTGAGGTCGTTTGAAAGATTCCAATTTTAAATTTGACAAATTTAGACCTAGTTTTGCATGATAAAGATGAATTCAAATCATAAAATTTTAAACTACAAAACTTCATATCTTTTGGACACTTACAAAAGTTTACTTCGACAAAGTATTAGTAACTCTTCTAATTCCAAGAAACTATGAGAGGATATAAGAGGTTTTGTGAACAACGTTACTAACGCTTTGTCAAATGAAGAAATGACCAAAATAAACTTTGTAGAGCTTGAGAAGTTCTGAAACTTTGTAGTTGAATTTTTATTTGAACTCGTTTAGGGCTTGAGAAGTTATGAAACTGCTTTGTCGAAAGTGCCAAAAAGAAGGCACTAAGCAAAGACACTCTTTGCCGAGCAGTTTTTGACACTTTCGGCAAAGAGTGCAAAGCCGTCTTTCCCTAGTGTTTATTTTTGGCATGTGTTTTTATTTGGCACTCAGCAAAGAGGATCCTCTTTGCCTCCTCTTTGCCGAGTGCCCGAAAAATACACTTGGCAAAAAGTTGTGCACTTGGGAAACTTCGGATTCTGGTAATGCTGGCAAGCATTCTGTAAACGAAGGCAATATTATATAGAAAATACTAGTGCACCGGGAAAGCTAGCACAAATACTTGTCAAGATGATGTTCAAAACAAAAATTAAGTTTTTTTAAGGCTGGTTTCGACCGGTTAGGACTAGTTATTTGCTAGAGTTAAAAATTAGCCTAGTTAAATATGCTTCATTGGCTAACTATTTGGCTTACATCTAGTTGAAGGATAGCCTAAAAAAGCTCACTTTTTGGGCTAGAAATTAAGTAGCTAACAATTAACCCTATGTATCTAAGCAAACCTTTGTTGGGTCTACTTTCACAATAAAATGTCTGGAACCTTTACTAAGACAACATTATGTGCTAGCAAAACATATTTCTCAAGGCAAACTGCTTAGAGGTGGACAGCTTGCATTATGTTGAGATAGATGATCAGTGTCGTGAGACTTATTGTTTGTGACGATATTACCTAATTTGATATATACATGATAGTATTTAAATAGATTTTGAGAAATGGAAGGACAATATGTCTACATTACATGAAAGTATTTGGAGGAGAGAAGTAATATGCTAGTTGAGTATTAATGAGTTACATTATTTGTGGGGGCTAAATTTTTTAGATTCAGTTGTGCTAATTTATTTATGTCACTAGATTTAGATTTCATAAGTGTGAGTATTGTGATTAAATTATGCGAATATATCTGAAACATAAACACATAAAAAATGCTAAAGGATTTATATGGAGACGTTTGCAACTTAAGATGCTCGCCTTGGTTAAATGATCAATAGAGGTGGAAGACATAATACGCTTGCCTTTCTAAATCTTTTCTATATTACCTGTTCCTTAGCCCTAGGTTTTCCATGTTCTCTATGCATCTTCATTCATCGCCCCAAAGGGTAGCCCAATTTTTCAGCATTGACTCCGGCCTTTGGAACCAGTTAGATAGCCAAATCCAGGGGAAAGAATTAGTATGACTTTTTATTAAATTAAAAGTATTATTTCGATGAAATATAAATCGAGCTTTGGAACCGGTTTCATGGTTAAAGCTTCTTGGTTTGAGAGTTTCTTGGTCAAAAATAAACTGGGGCAAATTGCTGCATCTCTCAAAAGGACTTCTTCCTTTGTATTTTTGATAATAATATGCTAGCTAGGATGATTCCTGGGACTAGGCAGTGATTGGTGGCGCCGCAAAACCTCAGTTGGGATTGATTACAAAAAGCTATGCACGTTAAGCAGACTTCGGAAATAATCAACTGTGATTACGTAGGTAACTACTACTTCATTTTGACTGATCAGGTTGCTTTTTATTTTATTCGTGTAGATCATGCTGCTTCCTGAGGACGCTACCACGTCTCTGCGCTGCTATATATTCAGCTCAAACATACATCCTGCCACACATATCAACACACACCACATATACAAGTCGACTGCTCGACCACCACACGCCGCTACGTAGAAGTAAGTAGAAGTGCAGAGCATTTTAAACAGACTACACAAAGCAACATACACAATGAAACCATTTCTGTCGTCGTCGTCGTCGCCGCCATCTATGGCAGTTTCTGTCGTCGTCGTTGTTGCTGTCTCCATCATCCTCTCCGCCACCGCCATACCGCCCGGTGGCGGCGGACACTGTCGAGCACACGTTCGTGGTATGAGCATATGTACGACCATTAGCTTGTAGTATTATTTGCTGCTGAAGTGTGTGTTACTGAATATTGTGGTCATGCATGCATGCAATCGTGGATTCATGACGAGCAGGTTAGTCAGGTGAACATGACGCACATGTGCAACGAGATTCCGGTCACTGTGGTGAACGGGCAGCTGCCGGGGCCGACGATAGAGGTCACTGAGGGAGACACGGTGATCGTGCATGTTGTCAACAAGTCGCCCTACAACCTTACAATCCATTGGTATTATATAATTCGTCTTTTTTGTTCCTCAACAAACAATCTTTATTCCTACCTTTTAATTGAACACTTCCTTTAAATACTTTCGTCATAACATGTAACTCAAACTTAACGTATATATATTATTAGATATTCAAAGTTTTCTACATATATGTGAGCCTGTTTTCTTTCATCCAGGCATGGAGTGTTTCAGACGCGAAACTGTTGGAACGACGGGGTGCCCATGGTCACCCAACGCCCCATCAGGCCCAACGGCAACTTCACCTACCAGTTCAACGTTGCCGGGCAGGAAGGTACCCTGTGGTGGCACGCTCACGACGCTTTCCTCCGGGCAAGCATTTATGGTGCTCTCATCATACGGCCCCGGCGAGGCGCCGCCTCCTATCCGTTTCCCAAGCCTCACAAGGAGATCCCCATTCTCATAGGTTTGCATTCGTCGTCGATATGATGAATAAATGACTAAACCAAGGAATACATGAATAATATCAGCAAGTTAAATATGCATTCGATGATCTTCCTATCATATATATGTGAGCATATGCACGTATTTAGCAGAGCTTCTGAGATGAACTGCTGTGATATATGTGGATATGGCAGGGGAATGGTGGGAGAAGGACCTTGCAGCAGTGGACAGGAATTTTTCGAAAGGTCTATATGACGAATTCTCCAGTGGGTCCACAATCAACGGCAAGCTTGGAGATCTCTTCAACTGCTCCGGTACCTAGTCAACTCTATTATATATATATACTCCCTCTTTAGTCAGCTAGGTTTGCAGTAGATATATATTTCCAAAAGATATGAACAAATTCATATTAAAAACACAGTACATATACGTACATATATGAAGAAATTTACTGAAAAGGTGGTGAACTTCAGGCGTCTTCGAAGACGGCTACGTGCTGGGCGTAGAGCCCGGCAAGACATACCTACGCCGAATAATCAACGCGGCGCTCTTCTCCCAGTACTTCATCAAGATCGCCGGGCACAAGTTCACGGTGGTCGCCTCCGACGCCAACTACGTCACGCCCTACACCACGGACCTCATCGTCATCGCGCCCGGCGAGACGATGGACGCCCTGCTCGTCGCCGACGCGGCACCGGGCAAGTACTACATCACCGCTCAGTACATCCAGGCGCCTCCGCCGGACACGCAGACGCCGGAGTACTCCACTCGAGGCATCGTGCAATACTCCACCGGGCGGGCGCCCGCAAACTCGACGAGCCGCGACGACGGCGTCGTTCGCGCCGGAGATGCCCGACCAGCACGACACCATCAAGTCCTTCTACTTCCATGGAAACGTAACCGGCCTCCGGCACCGGCAGCGAGCCGGGTGCCGCACGCCGACGAGCGGCTCACGCCACGCTAGGGCTGGGCTCCATCTGCGGCACGCGGCCTCAAGTCGTGCAAGAGAGGCGACCAGCCAGAGAGCAACCAGGTGATTGCGAACATGAACAACGTGTCCTTCCACGACGCGACGGGCGACGCCCGATCCTGAGGCGCACTACTACGCTTTTCCCGCGACAACGGCGTGGGCACGGCGGTGCTCCCGACGATCCGCCCGGCGCGTTCAACTACACGGACCCGCGCTGATCCCGTTCGGGCCTGAGGAGATGCGGCTGGAGCCGACGAACAGAGGGCGGCGGTCGCGGCAGTTCAGGCACGGCGCCCGTCGTGGACGTCGTGTTCCAGAGCACCGCCATGCTGCAGGGGCGACTCTAACCCGATGCACCTCCATGGACACGACATGTTCGTGCTTGCGCGGGGATCGGCAACTATGATGCGGCCACAGATGTGGCCAAGTTCAACCTGGTGAACCCGGCGAGGAAGAACACCGTCCTCGTGCCAAATCTTGGTTGGGCGGCCATCAGATTTGTCGCCGACAATCCGGGGGCATGGTTCATACATTGCCACTTTGAGTTCCATTTGGCGATGGGCATGGCTGCAGTGTTCATCGTAGAGGATGGGCCAACACCGAATACATCCCTCCCTCCACCACCACCAGATTTCATCCTAGGAAAGCCATGACGATAGAGAATCTCCTGTGCGAAGCGAATTCTACCGGCCGGCTTCATCCAAACGAACAAAATCAAAAGTCTCTGGAGTCTAGAAGATACTATTCGAGTGTTAGTAACTATCGAATAAACCAATTAATTTCATTAATAAGAGAAATAAACGTCGTATCCGTGTCATTTTCATGTAGCTTGCTCAAAATATTGATTTGTGGTCCTTGTATGTGTATAAGCATCTATGTCTGTAATGTGTTCATACGTACAAAAGAAAAATACGTACATATTTAGTAGATTATATCTGAAAAATAGCTTTGTTTCCAGCCGTGAGCGTACAGATGGTGTTGCAAACACACGCCCCACGCGAGAATACACAAACTCACTTGCAGCTACGCAGCTCCTCCGTCGTGTTCAAGAAAACTAGCTCTTCATTTGCTTAAACACACGATGGCAAGTTTGCAGCTGCCATCGTCATGAGGCAGCTATAGCAGTATTAGGCTACTATCAGTGAGGAGTTTCATGTCTTTGTTTCCAAGACAACCATGTCATGTAGGAGGTGATCTTGGCACGGTCATTGAATGACTACAGTCTGCTGCACCGTTGTTGTGCCATAATGCGTGATAGCTGCCACTAGAATAGGTCACGCACACGTGACCTGTTCAAGCTCCTTTAGCGGCGGCACGTCCGCCCTTGTTGAGGTTGTTATTGGTACCGCGGTGGCGCAGTGCTATAGTTGGGATGGTTTGAGTTGTGTTGTGCAGCCACTGAAGGAATATGGGATCGCTACGCTAGCCAGAAAACAAAATTTTTACCCATAAACCAAGGATCTACTGCTAGTTATAGATCACGGGATTACCACTAGGCAGCGCAGGTGCAGCGGAAGTGTCGAACCTTGGCGAAGATGTGCGGCGTAGTAGCAGTGCCGTGCAGTTGCTCACATCCGTCCTCCGCGTGCGGTTCGTCCTTGTGCTCTCGATGCAACACCTCCGAGGTATCCGACGCGTGCACGGGGAGGAAGCGATGAGCCTCGGACTGCTAGGTCCGAGGAGCAAGAGGCGGGGCGTGGGTGGCGCGCTGCCAAAGTGGCGTGAAATTAACCTAGCCCGCGCCCACCTCTCATATTTATAGGCGTCCCTAAAGGGGCTCGGGCTGGAGGCCCATTAGTAACCTTAAGCCTCATCTAATTGGATCAGATCGAATCGGGCTTCCTTTCCCTTAAGCGTGCGACCCTATGGGCTCACGCACACATAGACATGGCGAATACTCCTACTCGACCAATAGTTGACAGCGGCCTCTAGCAAGGCGTGTCAACTCCCATGTGTATGCAATGATCATATCAGACGAACCACCACAAACTCACATACATGTTATTCCCTTGCCTCACGATATTTGGTCCACCTCGTGGGTTAACACTTAACACAAGCATGGCCATGCATTTCTTGATCAATCAATCGAAAGTGGTCGGTGATATCTCTCTCTCATGGAGAGGGGCAATTCCATCTTGATTGACTATCTTACTATTACTAATTGGAGGCTCAATGAAGCCTCCACGTTAATCCTCACCGGAAAGGGCTAAGAAAAAGATAAAATGCTAGAAATTCTCTCATTAATCAGAAACATCTAGCCATCAAATTAGAAGACTTAGCCGTCAACAACCATAGGATCTATTTAACTTTGTACAAAATTACCCACATCTGCCATCATATTAAATAAAATATTTTTCAAAAAAAAAAAAAACTCTGGCCGGCAATCATTTAGTCGTGATGTGTTTATGTGTGTTTCCATATATATACTACCCGTAAGGCAGAACCCAATCTCCGATCACAAAGAAAAAAACCCTTCTAATCTGTACCGCTATCGCTGCATGCTAGCTACGGCGGCGCACCTTCCTTGATCGGCACCGCGGTATTCCTCTCGCCGCTGGAAGCCGCGCCTCGCGCCTCGACCGGCAAGACTATCCAGCAACAACGCCGACTCTGACAGACCAAATAGTACGAGGAATAGGGATCGACGCCGTCAGCCGGTGACGCGGAGACGAGGAGCTGCCGTCGTCGGCACCGCACATACTAGCAGGTGACCTTCCGTAAGCCTGTTCTGATTGCTTCTCAGGCTGCTGTAATTTAATTTCTTTGGATTGTACTGCTAGATGCAATCGATTAGTATCCCTAACTATGGAAGGCCAGCCACCGTGAACTCTTGATCTGGACAAATAAATCTCATAGGCAATGGGAATCTCAGCAATCGCATGGTACGCATACATGTGCGTAAATCTTTGAATGCCAGCATCCCAAAAAGCATGTAGGAATTAATTTGCATGAGTTGACTCTCACAGATCTAAATACAAGACAGTTTCATTATTCTTTTTTTGTCGGAGGTGTTCCTTTCTACGACCAGAATTCAGATGCTTGGTCCGAAGGTTGCATCTTTATGCACCGTGTCGATCTGATATCAACCTCCAGGATTGGCAAGACACACCAATGGGTAATGGTGCAAATTGAGGTGGGCTTGGTTTGATTGAAAAAACCCATCCAGACGAACCATGAAAACTTTTCATCTGCCCTTTCTTCTATTTGTAAAGCAGTATTTTTGATAGATAACATGTTCAGTTACTACCTTATGTGTATTTTTTTTTTCCTTTTTCAGGCGATATTTGATTGAACCGTGGTGTAAGTAGGATGATTTGAGCTTGGACCTTGGGTATATAACGCTAGATTGTCATCAAGGTAGTAATGCATCCTGGAATCTTATACTATAGTCTAAGTTACAAAAAAACTTTTAGGGACTCAATAGCTTGGGTGTTTGATATCCTCGATAAAGTGTGACTAAGCTTATACTACTCATCAAGCAGGGCTTTCAGCCAGTGATGAGGCAGTTGGAAAGGCGTTGCGGAAGATCCATTCACACCGAAGTGCAAGGCTGGCAAAAAAGACACCCTAATAAATCTTGGTATCTAAGAAAAATCTATCAAATGCTCGAGGTGACAATTTCCATCAAGCACGTAGCATGCGCATGGACGAAGCAGCGTCCAGCCATGCACCGACCACCAACATGGGCGTCCAGCGCATGGCGGAAGCAGCGTCCAGCCCTGTACCTAGGTGTGAGTGGGTGTTCGCCAACACCGCCCGTAGTCTACTTCATCCATGTTGTAGTGCGTTTGATGGTTAGGCCAGGTCAACGACTCATCTACGTCATGCGAACATGAAGGCTACTGGTGCCATGATGGTACGGCGTCCATCGCCCACGACATCTACAAATCAGTGCTGGCACCGGCGTCACCTGTAGAGTAAAGGTATGACCATCTTGCTAGATCCCATCATTAGAACTTTATTTCACTCGTATGATGTGTTATGTTCGACCATCTTGCTAGAACAAATATTACAATTAAATTTGCCTGCTATATATGACATACTAATTTTATAGTAAATATTTTAGTGTGACCACGTAAAGATTTGTGAAAAATCATTGAAAGAGTTGCTAGAGTATGGAATGCAATCTTACTTTGTGGTGAACAAATAATAAATAAATAATGATATGATCCTTATTGACCATTAGATTGTATTTTTTATTTAAATGTCCTCAAAATAGTTCGAACAAATAAGTCCTGATACAATAATCCTTATTGACCATCATGTATAACTTTCTTTGCTTTAATATTAATGTCATTGGATTATACTATTTTGGCATGGTCAGAAAAATTCAAGTGAGATTTGTCCTAGAAAAGAATTGTCAAAAACAAAGCAAGAGTCACTAAAGTATGGGATAAATCTTTGTTGTGGCGAACAAATAAGTCATGATTCAATCCTTATTGACCATTGGGTATAGCTTTCATTATAATTTTTGGATTATTCCAAAAAAATCTTGATATAATCCTTATTAACCTTCACGAATAGTTTTTTTTATTTTAATAATAATGTTATTGGGTTACATCAAGTTTACCCGTGCTAATCATGCTAAAAGATTAGGGACAATTGTCCATAAAGTTATCAACATAGCCAATATGGAAAAACTCAAACCACCACAATTATAAAAGATAATTGCACTAATAGCATAATATATTTTATAAATTAGCCACCACTATGATTATGAAAGATGGTATTTTAGGTTTGAAACAATTTACCAAACATGAAATGGTGAAAAATAATGTAGAGAAATATAGAGCTATATATTTTGTACCTAGACTAGAATACAACACTTCGGCCACTATATTAAGTTAAAACTATGTATAGAGCTATGTTCCACTTTGCATAGAACAAGTACACATTAGAATAAATTATTATTTTACAAGCTTATCAATTTCCTTAGAAAAAATAACATTAGCAAACCAAACAAGTAATGCCACTTACAATTTTTTTTTATGTTACTAATCATACCAATCAATTTCGAAGTCGTTATCTTGAAAAAATGTTTAAATGCTTTGTTTGAAACATAATTTTTCTTAAAAAAAAATATAATTGTTATATAATAAATTCAATTCCTTGAGCGTGCTATGACAACTATTATGCCACTCTAACAACTAATAATAAGCTCTACAATTTCAAATTAACCTATGTATAAAAGATTAGAAGTGCATGAGAAGTTGACAATAAATCTAGATTTTCATGATATATCACACAAAAAAGAATGAAATGAGAGTTTTTATACTTCAAAATTATATTTGGTGCAAATACATATCATGCTAGAAAAAGATACATCCTACAAATTATTACCAAAACCCTAGAGATAAAAAAAACAGAACCTAAATTTGTTACAAAAATATAAATAAAAACAGTACATTGTAGTCACGGTTGCAATTAATAGTCGTTGTTTGTGAGCAATTAATAAGAGTACAATTTAGGGTGGGAGGAATCAAAATTATGGTTCGTGCCATCAAAATATGTCTACATCTAAAGCCATCACAGTTTAAGCTATTACCAACTAAATGTATATTGGAGACACACAAAAGAGCTATGTAGTAAACAATGGTTATGGATGAAAAATACATCTAAATAAATAATTGATAGATTGTCATAACTGGACACAACAATACCTATTATATCTATTATTTAAGAATATTAGTAAAGAGAAAAATATTTTTAAGATAAGTAATTTTTTATAGGTTACTATCTCCTAAGATTTTAACCGTCTTGGGGAACGCAGGTTGATGGACTAGTGCCTCACAACATGCTTCCCGACAAACCCGAAGATCACCTTTATAGCTACCCAATTACGGAGTAACGTTTGATAGTACCTAAGTAGGTCATTTCACATCTTGAGTACATACGACAATCTCAGGTCTAAGGACATAACGTACATGATGTGTAAAGAGACAATAATAACATCTCATGTCGGGTCTATCCGGCCCCATGTCATACATGTGCCCCACACTATTAGTTTGACATCTCCATGTCTATGACTTGTGAAACATAGTCATCAACTAATATGTGTGCTGATCTAATATTCATGTGTGTCCTCACATGAACTCCGACCGAGGGGCGATTCTGAGAATAACCATACAAGTAAAGAGTCTCACAAACAATTCACATAATTGTCAATCGATACAAGTTGTCTTTAATGGATATTCATGAACACATAATATATCATGGATACAAGGTGATACAATCATTTCTATGATTATCTCTAGGGCATATTCCCAACAGCCACTTGCCGCTGCAGATACCGAAGATGAGGCAATAATGAAAGGAACAGCTCCGCGAAGGTGCTCAATATATCTTGCCGCTGAATGGATATATGTGCCTACTCGACGATGACCACGAGGGTAGAGCCGATAAAGGAGGGCGAAAACAAACATCCTCGACCAATCATCACATAAAGACGCGACATTCGTATGCAAGCTATAGGGCCTTAGGCCCATGAAGCCGCGCGATGATACCCGGGGAATTCGCCTTTAATTAGCGGTGGGTGGTCTTAGGCCGGTCTCGGTGGAGAGTTTCACCTCGGTTTCCAAGATGTGAAACTTTGATATGAAATAGGCGTCTCCCTCAATGCATAGTTTCATTGCACAGTTTCATAGGCTTAAGGGTCCCACAACATCTCTCTCATTGCATGGTTTAATTGCATAGTTGCATGGTGAAACTCTTTTTGTGTCTCAATGGGGGTTTCACCACGTTTTCCAACACATGTGAAAGCGATTGCCCAAAGGTTTCACCATGATGAAACTCTTTCCTTCTCTCTCCTAGGGGTTTCATGCAAAAGTGAAATTTTTGCTGATGTGGCGCTGTATTTAATGTGCATGAAACACTCATGAAACTTCCATTGAGACTTGCCTTAGGCGCGGGCGCTAGCACTTTGGAGGTGATGAGCACTATGACCTTCAAGGAAGGAGTAGGCACATACCCCATAGAGAGGCTTCACAACCATGTCAAGGTAAGGATGTGAGCATAGACGCCACGTCGGAAAAACTAGGGTCCAAAACCACCTCGGGGGTATATACATGGTTTGTAGATGTTTGAATTGTAGAATACATGGTTTTTAATATAAAGTAGACACCATGTAACGTCAGGGGTCATATAGACTTTTCGGTCATTTAAATATGTTTGGTAATAGAAAATGTGGATATGAAGTAGACACCATGTAAACGTCAGGGGTCATATAGACTTCTCCGTCATTTAAATATGTTTGGTAATAGAAAATGCAGATCTGAATTTTATAGTTTGGTATTTAGTAGTAAAAAAATTGGTTATTTATATACAACACAAATTGAAAGGTGTTATTCATATGTCGATTCTTTGTCATACTAGTCAAAAGGGCGACACTACTACATAAAAGATTAACCGTGGCGGACAAAAAAGATTAAGCGTGGCGGGCATTTTGTCGCCACGGCAAAATGCCGGTTAATAAAAAAAAAAAAAAAAAAAAAAAATCAAATCGGAAACCCTAGCGGGCCGGCGAATCCCAGGCCCTAGGGGTTTCACGGCCGCCGTTCGATCTGCGCATGGATCCGCGCCGGATCCGCATGCTTTCGCGACGCCACCTTGCCGAGATCCGCCGTCCCCAGCGCCCGGCCGCCGAAGCTTCGGCTGGAGGCCGCTGCCTTGGATGCGCCCGGATCCGCCGCCACCGTAGCTGGACCGCCACCTCTCCGAGCGAACCCGCCGCCTTGGATGCGCCGGATCCGCCGCCACGAGCTGGACCGCCGCCTCAAGCGCGAATCCCGCCGCCTTGATCTTGCCGGAGCTGGACCGCCGCCTCGCGGCGACCGGCCGCCCGCAGCGCGCCCCTGGACTGGCTAACGACCGCCGGCCGCTCCTCCATGACGAGCACCGCCGATGGGGGGGGGAGGAAGGGCGCCCGGCGTTGGGGAAGGGAGGAAGGCGCCGGGCGTTGGGGAAGGGGAGAGGAGAGGGCGTCCCTTGGCCGCCGTCCGAAGGAAGGAATAGGGGGGCGCTACGGGAGGGAGGGGGATGGGCCGCGACGGGGAAGGAGCGACGCGCCGAAGGGAGAGTGAGAGAGTTTTCTGTAGTGGTTGGTTTTCTAAGTCTTGTATATATATCCGTGGACACGAAATGGGCTTTGGGCTGATGAGTTGGGCCTCATTTTATGTGACGGGCTTATTACAATGTCCGCCACGGTTAATCGATTAACCGTGGCGGGCATTCACGGGCGCCGGGGCCGGGCCAACTATTTTCCATGGCAGTTTTCTAAATGCCCGCCACGGAAAATAAAAACTAAACACTACGTAGAAAAATCAATTTTGTAGTAGTGCGAATAGATGCAAATTTAGTTTCAATTTAAATCATGTTTCTCACTGCAATAGGTGAGTAATTTAAATATAGATAGATTCAAGGTATTTGTTTTACACAATAGTACAACTGTACAAGTGGGGGCTTTGTGCACATGGGCCCGTGTTGAGAGACGCCACTGGTACCACCCCGTCTGTGTCCCCTGCCAGAAAGATCGACGTGGACATTATGACAAACATATCGCAAGAAGTTGTGGTTTGTTGGTAATACAACAAAGGAGGGTACAGCAACATGCAGCCGAACAATCAGGTCACACACCCATCTCATGACTCATCACGATAACAGCAAACACACGACAACATGACATGGTACAGAACAGACGCAAAAGCAAAGGGAACAAACTACTAAAAACACTGCCGACAGTGCTTTGAGCACAGCATGCATTATAGTCTGTATAAACACTACTAAAAACACTGACGACACGAGCAAGATCGAGCGAAATTTATTTATTTATTTATTTATTTCTTCTCTGAGTAAGTAAGCTCAAGACAAGCAAGTGGATCGACTTGCACGGCACCGATGCCATCAGAAAACTCCTCCTCCCTGCACGGCTGCAGCTGCGGCGCCGGCGTGCAGCTGCGCTTGCAGAAGTTTGTGAGCATATCCCCGCAGCGGTAGGTGATGACGGGGCCATGGCCTTGGCCGGGAGGAATTCCTGCACCGAGCTTGAGGCAGTTCTTGCACTCCGGGTGGCACCCGTGCACCGAGACGTCCTTGCACTGGCACTCCGGCGGCTCCTTCCTGTTGCAAACACCGCAGTTGTCGCAGCACGGCCACGAGCTCGCACCGGCGGCGTCACCTGTGGCACCGGTGTCGTCCCCTTTGCCGAAGCGGTAGAGCTGCGAGGACGCCAAGAAGAGCCAGTGTGACGATTATGATCTGAGACCTCATCTTTGTTTCTCCTGTCAAGAAATTGCTACAGTGCCGAAGTTTTCTTGCCTGGATTTCCTTCCTACAGCTGGGTATTCAATCTATTGATGATGGCTATTTGTAGAGACTAGAGACCTTCTTATAGGAGAAGAGCCGGTAGTGGTTCCTGTCGTCACATGCATAATTGGCTTTTGAACAGTGCTCTGTAGCTTGCTTCTTTTGTCCACTCGTCCCAGATCGATCGATCATTAGGAGGGTCAGTCCTACCTATAGATCTAGATCATGCCTCCTCATAGTGCAGTGCTTTGCAGGATGTTTGAGCATCCATCTGTTTCACGATAAGCCATGGGGAATTGTTAGCATGTGGTGCCGTGCCATGGCGACCCTGCATGACTCATCATGGACACATAAGCGCAAGCATATCAGGACAGTACAGATGAGGACATGTTGCATATTGACATATTAAAGATAATTCAAGATTGTTGTAGCTCTAGATAAAAAAAGACCTCGACAAAACATAGACATTAAGATTTACCGCAATGAAGAGACAAGCTCAAGCACATGTATTATGATGTAGATCAAGACAATGCATAACGACATAAAGTATTCGCCAGAGATGCAG
Source organism: Hyparrhenia diplandra (assembly GCA_015847255.1). Lineage (NCBI taxonomy): Eukaryota > Viridiplantae > Streptophyta > Magnoliopsida > Poales > Poaceae > Hyparrhenia > Hyparrhenia diplandra. Next base: position 2,445,343 of record JADLZK010012337.1, read on the forward strand.
CGGCCGCTAGGGAAAGTATTTGCCAGAGAGATGTGTTGCCGCGGGGGAGAAGAGAGGACACGAATTAGGGACCTCAGAGTCTCGGGGTGACGGGGCGGTTCGGAACTTGAGTCCGACTTAACCGTTCTTCATAATTTTTCAGGTCCGATGGCTTAGGTATGTGACCCGTTTTTTTTTTTGGGAACGTGTCACTCTTCCAAGCCAACATTACCAGTGACGCGTGTTCTAATTTTGGACCATGGAGGACACCATATCATTCAGTGACGTGTTCTGTTTACCAGCGTCAATATTATCATCCTTGTGACACATTTTAATTCCGTGTCACTAACGGAGGCATCACTGATAAAGTTTTCCGGCATAGTGCTCCACGTGATGTACAACACTTGGGTACTGCCACAACAACACTCTCCATCGTGTGGCACCCTCAACTTGTGCTCGAGCTGCCACCATCCCTATCTTTCTTATTGAAGTAGAAGTGGAAGGCGCGCGCAGCACTACCCCTACGTCGAGTGCGAGCTCCTGCGGCGAGATCTGCTGGAGCCACCCCCACAGGAAGCGCGGTCATGCCCGCAAGCGCAGGGGTCCTTGTCCGCCTCGTCAATCTTGGCACACATTGGGGCACCTTAACGTGACCATGCTTGGCTCCGCGACGACAGGTCATGCTCTAGCGCCCGCCTCCCGACTAGGAGGGCGACATGGAAAACGGAACCACGGTCCGCAATGCTCCGCCACACCAACGGGGACAAGGAAAGGTCTATTTTTGATGAGAAAATAAATGAGAGGGGTTAAATGAGAAATATACACCACGCTAGTATGCCACATCAGCAAAAATAGATGCAACATGCATCATAAATGTGTTTTCCATGTCCACGGACCTATATGACACACATTTACATGTTCCAGGGCTGATGGGGCATTTAGCTCTTTATTTATTTCTTTCTTCATTAACGAGGCTCAAGAGAAGCGAGTTGACTTGCATGACACCTATGCCATCAAAAGACCCCACCTCCCAGCACCACTACAGCCTACGCCGGCGTGCAGTTGCGCTGGCAGAAGTTTGTGAGCATGTCTGCGCAGCTGTAGGTGACAACCGGGCCAGGGCCGGCGCCGAGGCCGGGAGGAATTCCTGCAGCGAGCTTGACGCAGTTCTTGCACTCCGGGTGGCACCCCTGCACCGAGACGTCCTTGCACTGGCACTCTGGCGGTTGTTTCCTATTGCAAACACCGCAGTTGTCGCAGCACGGCCACGAGCTCGCACCGGTGTCATCCCCTGTGGCCAAAAACAATAATTAGAGTCAAAGTGTCTAGTGTGCTGCACATTCATCAACATAACAAGTGATGTTAAATGGCGTGGAAAAGGATTCTCGTCGTCACCTTTACTGAGCGGCAGAGCTGCGAGGACGCCAAGAACAGCTAGTGTGATGACGATTATCACCTGAGGCCTCATCTTTCTTTCTCCTATCAAGAACTTGAGACACAGTGCTAAAGTTTATTGCCTTGATTTCCTTCCCACAGCTGGATGTTCAATGTACTAGATGTTGGCTATCTGTAAGAGACTGGAGGCCTTCTTATAGGAGAGGAGGAGCCGGTAGTGGTTATTGCACGGGCATTTGGTTGTTGATGAACAGTGCTCTCTCGTCCCAGATCGATCGATCAGCAGGAGTGTCGTCCTACGTATAGATATAGATGCCTCCTCATAGTGAATTGCTTTGCAGGATGTTTCACGCATCCATGTGTTTCACGATAAGCTTTGTGGAATGAGGAATTGGTAGCATGTGGTGCCGTGTCTTGGGGACCCTGCATATGACTCATCATGAACACATATAGCGCAAGCATATCTGGACAGTACAGATGAGGACAACTGATGTATAATGAGGACATGTTGCATGTTGACATATTAAGGATAATTCTATATATGTGTTTGGAGCTAGATAAACAGGCAAGGACAAACACAAAGACATATTAAGATTTACGTACGGCAATGAACATATAAGCTCAGCCACATGTATCAGGACATTGCAGGACATAAAAGTATGCAAAAAAATTGTGCTATACTAGTCCATCAAACCGTGCTCCCCGCACGGGTTAGATTCTTTTTCGTATGGACTAACTTTGTTATACTTTAGTAATAGAAAATCATGATTATTATATGTTTAAATAAATTTGATTCCATGGATGAGAATTTTTTTTCCTTCCTTTGTTTGAACCGTGTGCATAGCTATATTATTAGATTATTTTTTTAATAATGTCTGTTGATAATTAAGATTCAATTTTTTTGTGTTTTTTGAATTAGGTTTCTTAATGGTATAGTAATATTTATAATATATGATATTTTTGCATTAATTATAATATATTATAAGGCCATTACTGATTAATTTTGGGACCCAAATTTTCATGTGCTTCGTGAAAGTTGTTCAACCAAAAATATTGCGTTCCAATTACTACCAATATCCCTAGCCCCCATCACTGCTAGCTACGCGGCTTCTTTAGTTGGCGGACGCCGCCTTGCTCGCCTCCCAATCTCCCCAACTCTGAGACCACACCTCGCATCTTTGTCCCGATTTCGAGACCAATGGATGTGTGTGTGAGGGCGTTAGGGGCTAGCTGGAATGATGCCGTCGGCTGGTGATGCCAAGATGAAGGAGTTTCCCGAGGAGCTCAGCAAGGGTTGGTTTGCCTTGAATTGTAGACATCAGCCGAACCGGCGTCAGGGTTGGTGGTACTTGCCACGTCTATGTCGCAGGTGAGCTACTATTTTCGCAGTGTGATGATGCTGGTACGATGTAAAGTGATTTCGTAAATGAAGTTATGGCGTTCGAATTGGGTTGTGGGTATAAGCGCATTGCATGACATGCAGAAAACATTGCCTATTGTGATTACGTCTCATGGAGACATAGGGAGTTTGTGATAAAGCAATCTGCCTCAAATGTGCGGCATTGACAGGACCTGGCCGTGTCTCTACTTTGTCAGCAACGCTCATGTGTCGCAGGTGAGTTGTTGTTCCATAGTGTGCCGATGCTGTTACCCGTGCTCTCGCACGGGTTAGAGTCTTAGAAGACACTAACTAATCACTTATATTAAAAAACTCTTCGCCAATGTTGAGAAATAATAGCTGTATAATAGGCCGGTAATCTATAGTCTATATTCAGTTTTGATAATTTATCAATTATTGGTTTTTAGGTACTTTTCATACATATCTATCGGTTTTTCTTTACAAAAACCATTGTTTTATCTCCAATATTATTTTGATTGTTTTTTCAAAAAAAAGCTTATTAATTGCTTAGATACAACAACTATCATTTATAATGGTGATTATAGTCTAGCAAATCTGAATGTTTTTGGTTTTTGTAACAATTTTCGGTTCATGAGTAATAATTTCTCGGATTAATCTTTTTTCTAGCTAGCACGGTATGTGTCTGCTTAAAATATAAACTTGAAGTATATAAACTCTTATCACTTTATGTGACATCATAAAATTCTATATTTTAACTTTCACTTCTGGTCACGTGTTAACTTAAAAATTCCAATGCTTATTGTATCTCATATTTAATATTTTTATTTGCATAATTCCAAGTCCATCCAAGGCTATCCTCTTTGTTCTTACAGTGTCATAATTAATTGTTTCACCATACACCATGCTACTCATGATGTTCAATTTATTATATTGTATTAATACTTTTTATTAAACAAATAGTCCTTGGAATTAAATTACTAATATCATATTTTATAATGTTCCAATCAATTTTTAAACCCTTTTCGAGATTACAACTTGCAAAGTTTGTTATCGTAAGTATAAATGTAAATTAAAGTGCATTGAAAACATTCTTTAATTCAATTGAAAATAAAAATATAGGATTGGGTAAAAAAAAATGTAACTTAAAGTCAAGTGTGTCACTACTATATGAATTGATAACGATATTTTTTTTTGCTTGATAACCTTAAAAAAGATTATCCTAATGTATACATGTTTCCATGGTCCATGTAGTGTAATATAGCTTTTGCGCATGGTTTCAACTTTATAGTTACATAATATGTATTTTAAATAGCTTTGTGCATATATTGTGCTTATGGATGTTGAATTATTGTTCATAACAGCATATATTATCATTTACATATGGACGTGAGATTTTTTTTTTTTTTTTTTTTTTTTTTGTGGCCTAGATGGATAATTTAGGTGCAAATTTATAGTTATATACTCCCTCTATCTACAAAAAGAATGCAATTCTCGCATTTCGTGTAGCAAAAGAGTTAAACTTTGACCAAACTATATGAAAAAGTATTAACTACAATGAGACTAAACAAATACAATTAGATTAGTTATAGAATATATTTTTTATAATAAATTTATTTAGAGACATAAATGGTAATACTATTTACTATAAACTTGGTCAAAATTGAGTCGGTTCGACCGAACAGAGGGAGAATTAATTACAATACATTATCTTTCATGATGCCCGATATTGTATATGAATTCAAACTTAGGGGTCATGGTAATTTATAAAAATAAATATGATGGAATTCGTAAGTCATCTTTGACAATTGTGGAGTTTCGTGTTTTTCCATATTGGTTTTGTTTATAACTGCATGGATCATGGTCCCTTAATTTTCTAGCATCATTAAGATATAAAATTGAAGTAATCTAATGAAATTATATTAAAGTAAGTTATGGTGAATAGGGATTATATCGAGACTTATTTGTCGAAAATAATCCAAAGACTCTTGCTTTCATTTTTCGTAATTCTTTCCTTGGTTTTTAAGCAGTACTATACAGCATATGTACACAGAAAAAAAACAAATTAAACCCTAAACCATAAATTAATACATCATAGGAGAAAAATTAAACTGTAATTGTGAGATCCGGCAAGATGACCACACCTTTAGTCCATAAGTATGGCTGCTGCCAAGATTGATGTGTAGATACCGTGGACGCCAGATGTCGTAGCACCACAGCCTGCGTGTGTTCGCATCTAACCCGCACATACGGCCGCCCATCTTGTATATACTTGCGAGTACGGAGGCGGGCCTCCTTGCTCTCTTGCCCAGTATGGTTAATCTTCATGCATGTCGATCAGGCAGATGCATTTGTATTTGTGATTTGTGAACATAGATGCATGGTACATGCATGTCCTCCGCGCAGTGATGATGAGCCGGCCGGCTTTGAGTTACGCGCGCGCGTCCTACGGCTGCCCCGACGTCCTCTACCTCCTATCTTCACGTCATGGGCAAGTCCGGCAGCGGCAGGCCGGAGTGCCGCACCTGCTGTGTGACCCGCTCATATCAAGTTGCAACCGGCAAGCCATCGATCGCCCTGGCTCCTTGTCCTGATCGTTATCCTTTTGGCTCCTGATCCTAGTAGTCCTGATATAGATGAGCTGAGAGGCCGCTGCTAGCTCTCCTCTAGATTGAACAAACAATGTCGTACGGGTGTCTTTCTCTTCGGTGGTTAATAAGAAGCCGCCTAGGCCCCAAGATATGGGACGGTGGTATGTAAAAATAATGGATTTATTATTCTTTTCGTTCGTTGTTGGTACGTACATTCTAAATATTTCCCTCTTTCTATCTATATAAAATAGAATGGCAGATTGAGTAATTTTCTATAGAATAAAATAGATCTAATGGTTATATATCGCCAGAGCTTATAGATTTAACGGCTAGATGTTTCTGATCAATGTGAGAATTTCTAGTATTTATTTTTTTTTCTAAGCGTTTGGTGAGAATTAGCGTGGAGCCTCCGTTGGAGCCTCAATTAGTAATAGTAAGATTGCGCTTATTCATCTTCAACACATATAATGCTGTGTTTGTTTGTATGTGACTTATATTGCCATCATTCATCTCCAACACATATAATTGCGTCATATGCGAATCGTCGATATATTCAGCGCAATATAAGTTAGTAAAGAATAAGAACAATTCGTTGCATTATATAGTTCTTTTATATCCTGTGATTTGGGTGCACAATTCGTTGCCTTGATTTGATTGCATTGGAGCAACAAAACGTTTGTTGCAAAGTTACAAATGTCTGAATACATAAGGGAGGGAGGTAGCATGAATTCTCTAGTGTTGAAGACCACTTGAGAAGCAGAGTTGAAGGACCCCTAAACATTATATGTTCTATGGAGCCGTGTTGGCGTCTTCAGACGTCTGTGTCGGTCTGTCCGGCCGAAAGATTGACGTGCAGTGCGTCTGGACATGACAAAGTTGTTTTGGCATTTGGGAGATGAATGACACATCGCAGGATGTTCTGAGCAATAGCAACAAGTAACCGAGGTCCAAGACAGTGTCATGACTCGACACGATAACATCTGCAAAGAGAGCAAAAATCAAAGGACCTCACGAAACTGGTAAACGAAGGAAACCATATCCAACTGTGTTTCGACCATGGCATATGCATCATGCATTTGGCCCTTTTTCTAGAAACGGTACTAATACCGTTGACACCTAAAAATGACTTGGTCTAAGACATGGTAAAATTCCAGACTTCACGCGGCGTCGGTCGGCGTCGGTCAAAGGCTTCGTGGTCGTCGAGGAGCATGTGGCGCGATTTCAGACCTCTCTGCAATCGGCCGGACGCTAATGACCGGAGTGTCGGTCATTTTGGCGCGTCGGTCATGCGTCGGTCAAATGGTCGGTCAATCAGCGCCGCCGGGGCGATTTTACGGCGGCGTTCTGGAATCGGCGGGCCTTCGACCGGTGCGTCCGGTCGGCCCGATTTTGAAGCGTCGGTTAGCCCGGCGCGGGCTGCGTCGTCACGAGATCCGAACGATTGTTTCTAATAATCGTGTTTAGGTCGGTGATTGGAAACATCCAAGGATGGTTTCCTAAAGGGATAAGACCACCCTCCTCTATATAATAAAGAGGTTCATGGCCTATTTGATCCCATCTACATCTAATCGATAAAAATCAATCTACTACCGTCTTGCTTGTAGGTCAACCTCTCTCTACCCTTCTGTTCGTCGACATTCTCCGTGAACTTCACGGCGTCCTAGGCTGCCTTGCTGGTCCTAGGGCAACCCTCGCGTCGCGTCCTCGGCGGGTCCTCACGGAGGGTGCGTGGAGGAGGTTCTTCCGGCCGTCACCGAGCTCTACATCGGCCCTAGCCGATCACGCTGTGGTGCTTTCGCTGCTTCAAGGTTGATTGCAACCTTCGTGAGCGTCGAGGCCCTCCCGGTGTGTTTGGCATGGAACCCTAGTTCTTAGTCAACAAATACACCGACAACAAACAAGATCGAGTCACCGAGCAGAGAGGGGAGAGATTTATTTATCTACTAGGCATTGTTGCCCAGCGCTTGGTGCAGCTGATGTGCTTGGTATAGGAATCTTGACAAATACCCGGTAACGAAGTGTCCGATGAATTTGAGTTTAGACAATTGGCACATTTAGATTCAAAGCACAACATTGGGTGGGATTACATTGTAGGTGGGAAGAGTAAAAGGTTCAATAGTGCCCTTAAGCTAAAAAGACATCTACATGGCACTACTAAGCGAGGGGCTCAAGCAGCTAAGTCCACTTGAGCCAAATCATTACATTATGTGGGATTGTATGATAGACAATACTAAAGATGGGTCTCAAGCAGCTAACTCCACTAGAGTCAAAGCATTACATTAAGTGGGATTACATAATAGGCAAAATATGTAAACACTACAATACGAATACATATCCTCGATATGAGCAACTTTTAATGGTATTTGTTCCATAAGGAGGTGATGTGCCCACTTAGATTATGTTTCACCATTCTTACGGCAATGACCGAGTGAGTGGGCTTATTTCTTCTCCTTGTTTGGACTCTATCTCCAAAATTATTTGCTAAAGCGTCCCGTTGAGGGAGACATGGGGACCTTCCACGACTGCTGCTTGGATTTTTTGCATGCACGCAATTGGGATTCCATCCGGTATGAGGCACTCACGAGATCAAGGGTTTCCGCCTTTTACGTTTCCAAGTGCCCTACGGCTTGAACCTTGTGACAAGATAGGCACCCTTCAACTCTGGACATGGCGATCTTGGGCCTTCTTTAGGGCCTGCAGTGCGGCAGCCTCATGACTTTATGTGGATGTCATATCGGCTTGTGCTTGACGGCAAGCTGCACCTCGAGTTTGATGGAGACACTTCCTCATCTCGAGGGCTTGTCGATCATACTTCCCATCCATAGCGAGCAAGTATGCCATCGGGTGCTCCATAGTGGGGTCCTCTAGCGCCTCCGACCTTGCAAGGCCTCCATGCGTGTAACACCCCAGAATTCACGAGACTTACTGGGGGATGTTACTAAAGACCCGACAACAAGAGCTGCTCATAACAAATAAAAAAAATTGGCAGCACTTTCGCTGTAATTTAAGGAACCACGGGTAACGAGACATACATAAAACCTACGGAAGCAAACTAGCATTAATAAACATCTTAACACAAATATGCGGTATACCGTTAAGAAATTTAACAATCACTCTTTAAACGTTTACTTTCAAGTCTAATGAACGAAACCAAATTATTTATTATCAAAATATGATGACTCTAGGAAGTGAAGTGCGTGACGTGCAGCTAATCCCCTTCCCTTCCAAGCAATCATCGAGCACCTGGATTGAGTAAAGCAAGGGTGAGATGAAACATCTCAACAAGCAAACTTGTTTTGACTAGCTATTTAAATCACAAGTTCAATTAAACTTCAATTTAATGTAGAGTTTGATATGATATCAAATAACAAGAGAGACTTCCAAACGGAACACAGCGGAAGAATATAAAGCTTCATAAAACTATGAACAAGTCACTTCATAATATACTTGAATGCATATGAATGCAATGCAAATGTCTCCTGCCTGCACACCCAACAAGGTGTGGGCTGCATCCCATGATGCTGTACGAATGCGGTCGTAACCATAGGTCCACGACATAACTCGAATGCAAATGAGTGATGCAATGCACTTGGCATGCTGCAATAAAACTAATATATACCACCAATGATACTTCAACTTCTTCTTCATGGTTGTGGGTTAACCACAACAACAATATGGAATAACAATATCACCATGAGTAAATAAATAGGACCACAATTAAATCAGGTTGAATAAAGTAAGATCACAAGTTTCAGATTTAGTTCTATGGCATTCTTAGAGACAATAATCTGTAGGTGATAAAAATAACAAGTCAAAGCGGTAGCAAACCACCGCTACATTTACTTGCCTTCAACAAAGATCAAAAGGTCAGAGCTAAGCACGATCTGGAGGTGCACCACCTGACCATAAGCATATCTCAGAACCAAGCACAAACATACCAGCACAAATAATAACAAATTCGCACTATAGCGCCCCAAACCCGGCGTTAAAGCATCTACGTTTCTCTACCGATCAAGACAGCAGCGCTAACTCTTCTTTTTTTTTGTATACTTTAGACAACATGTTCAAAATTACCAAAATTTACCAGGTTATGTAAAACTCCATTATAAACAATTCTCATATTGTAAATTTTTTGCATAGCAAGCTCCCAAAATGGAGTAATTGCCTACGGAACATGACTGAACAATTCTGCCGACCAAAACAGCATGCCAAACTTCAAAAACTCATAAATGAAGATTTACTAACTAAATAAATGTATAAGTTACCAATCTGGAAAGCTTAATAAAATTCCAAGACTTGTGGTTCACGTTGAACATTAGACTAATTCATTTGAATAGCCAAAAACAGCCTAGATCTACAACTGTCCAGATTTTCGTCATTGGAACATATCCTACTTCAGACAGCGATATCTCCCAAAATAAAAAGGCTATGATAGTGTTCTCGGTGTCCAGAGAAAGATATTGATGTCCTCTACAATTTTGTCTACTAGGCCAAAATTTAATAAACCCTCTAAAATGCCCAAACATGACGATGAACAGGGACTGCTCGGTCTGACGAAAATTCAGAACATAGGCGACATTGATTTAGAGAATTATTCCACTAAAACCTCATCCAAACAAGTGTTTTGATCCACAAAACTTGATCAAAATAATGGGATTAACATTGTAGTTCTCAGCTAGGGAAATCACAGTAAGCACGATGAGAAAATTCCTGCCGTCTACTCCATCCTCTCCTTTTCAATTTCCCATCCAACCACGCAGCGATTCTCGCCGCTCACCTTATCACCGTTTCGATCTATGCGAACATGACAAAACCCTCATGAACAGCGGGAGAGACAAGAGATTGATGGAAAATCAAAATGTAGTATAAGATCCCAACCAGTTTGTGAGAGAAGAACAGGCACCCGCGGGCGACGCCGATGGCGATGACGACGGCGGCGGCGGCTAAACCCTCTCTCCCTTCCTCTTCCCCGGTCCTTTTCTCCTCTTCGTGAGATTGAAGAGAGGTGGCGGCTGCTGGGTTATTTGGGTGGAGAGGGTTTGTCGGGGAGGGAGAGGGAACGGACGGTCCACAGAGAAGTCCGACTAAAATTGGGAAGGGGTCGCGGTACTGTAGCGCAGCTACAGTACTTCGTTTTTAATTTATTTTTTTATTTTTATTTATTTCATTTACTTAATTTGGGCCTGGGTGTTACAATGCGTGCCTCCCATACTAGGCGATTCTTGTCGAGGTGGGAAAAACTGCATGGGGAATGCGGGCAATGGGCTCTTCATAGATTTGGCACTAATATCGCAAGGCCTTTTGGTCAACAACAGTGTCGGTGAAAGCGAAACCATGTTGCAGTCATACTCTAGGCTTCTGTGGCCTTAAGGAACTCCTCTATTTGCAATGTAGACCATGACCTCACATCCCTCGGTGCCATGCTCTACATACACACGGCCCTAATACACTGCTCCCTGCATAGGTGGAATCTACTTTTCATTTGCTTGGGAAGGACATCTGCAATATACCAATCTGCAGGTAGAGGATTACATTGTTGTTGCATGCATGCGCTGTCATTCAATTTTCTATCCACATGTAAAGGATACATTCAGTTTTACCATAAAGAAGACATCCAATTTTTATACTATACCTGTTGTGGCCTCATCTGGCTCCGGTTCTCCGGTTGGTTGCCTTGCATATGCATGGAATCTATTTTTTGCATTGGAAGGACAATCATAATTTAGTTTTCTACATGTGAAGGACAACCATGATTTTTACATTGTCGTTGCATGTGCATGGGAACGACCACCATAACTTTTAACGTTGTCGTTACAAATGTGCGTAGCAATTGATATTATCCTGATGAAGAATGAAAATAAAACTAAACGGCAGAAGGATTCGGGGTCACCTTCGCTGACAGCTGCGAGGATGCCGAGAACAGCCAGAGTCACGGCGTGTGTCGCCAGAGGCCTTATATTTCCCTCTCCGTCCGGGCAAGAACAGGCCAGAATGCTAAGTTTGTTGCTGGGATATGATTTCCTTCCTACGGCTATATCTAAGACGTCTGTGTGTCTCTGTCCGGCGGAAACATTGACGTGCAGCATCTGGTGCGTGCGTCTGGACATGAAAAAAAACCGTTTTGGCATTTTGTGAGATGAACGACATAGTGAGCCTGCCTGCCAAGACATCGCAAGATGCTCTGGGCAATACCAACAAGTAACCAAGACAGTGCCATGAATCAACACGATAACATCTGCAAAGAGAACAAAACTCAAAGGACCTCACGATGCTGGTAAACGAAGAAAACCATCCAACAGTGTTTTCACCATGGCCCTTTATTTCAGAAACAGTACTAATACACTGACGACGAACAAGAGCATTATCAGCGAACAGAGCGGCAACATTTATTTATTTATTTACTTATCTATTTCTTCTCTGACGAAGCTTCGGCAATGGCGGCACCCATGTATGCTTGCAGCTACTTTTAGCACGACGGCCTCCTACGCCGCCGTGCAGTTGTTCTGGCAGAAGTTTGTGAGGATGTCGTCGCAGCGGTAGATGACGACGGGTCCTAGGCCCAAACCGGGAGGAATTCCTCCACCGATCTTGGTGCAGTTCTTGCACTCTGGGTGGCACCCGTTCGGCGCGAGACGTCCTGGCACTGGCACTCCGGCGGGTCCTTCCTGTTGCAAGCACCGCAGTTGTCGCAGCACGGCCGACAGCGAGCCTGCTGGTGTGGCAACGCATGTTTAGTCAAAATTAATTTCTAGTAGTGTGCAACTGATCCTATAACAAGTGATGTGTCTACAAATCCAGAGATGAAAATTTAACTAAACGGCAAAAGGATTCGTGTGGTCACCTTTCGCCCGGCGGCAGAGCGGCGGCGACGCCGAGAACTGCAGAGTGGCGATGAGTCTCGCCAGAGGTCTCATCTTTCCTTCTCTGTCGGGCAAGAACAGGCCAGAATGCTAATAAGTTTGTTGCTTGGATATGATTTCTAAGAGGCTGAAGGTCTTCTCTTATAGGAGGGAGGGACGCTTCCAGTGTCACAAATGCCCCAGAACGTAGAACAAGGGAGCGAGAAAAGCTAGTACTACGCCAGAAGACCTCGGCATATTTTATACCGAGAGCCCGACCACAAGCACACCGTAGAGTCTTCATCTACCGAGAGCCGCTCTCGGAGACCTCAAACTCTCGATAGATGTTCCGTTGCAAAGAGCCCATCCTCCGTAATCAATGGGGCTCTCGGTGAGTCTACCGAGAGCCAACCCTCCGTAAAACTCCGTTCCCGGTAGAGTTGGCGTCCTCGCGTCTGTCATAGACCTAACACGCCTCTTCCGTCAAGCTAGAGTTAGGCGCTCAGTAGACTATGGACAAATTACGGGGCGGGTGTTAGGCGCTTCGGTAGACTATGGTCACTCTACCAAAGCGCCATCCTGCATGCCCTTGATAAATTTATTTTTGCCGAGAGCTATGGCTCTCGGCATAATAGTTTTTTAATTTGGCATCACAGCTTGACAAACAGAGCATACAAGTCATCTATCACATATATATCACATCCATACAAACTTGCATAATTTGAAACTTGCATAATTTAAAATAAGTCACTACAATCAAAAGATGTTTTACTACAACAACAAGTTCACTACACGTTCTACTACAATTACAAATTCACATGTTGCGGTCTTGTAGAATTAACTTCGGTGAATTGTAGGTCACCAATCTTGAGTACGCAGAATGTGCAACAATGTTCTAACTAATACATCATCTTTTGCTTCACAAATACGGGCGACATGGTGTCTTCGACGACGTTTGATCGTGTTGGGACGTGTTCTGGGGTCGCCAATCTTTTTGGCAACCACCTTGCCCGATATCCATCTATAGTGAGTGTTGGCATTGGATTAGCCCATGTCCAAACATAGCCCAATCGAGACATTGTGTAGGTTAACTCACACGATTGAACCTGTAATTATTTGAAAAAAATATGAGAACATATCGAGATTACCACATCATTTCTAGATATAAGCTAGGTCATAAATTAACATATCGAGATTACTACATCATTTTAGCTCCTCCAAGCCATGCTTGCAGCCAATCCCCATAACATCATGAGTCATGTTCCTACTTTTAGTTGTCATCAACAATGAGGAGAATGTAGGCAGAGTGTACTCGGTTTCTTGAAGCTTTTGTACTTGTACACATCTCATGACGGCATATTTTTTGTGCAACCGTCGGCTGGGCCGCATGTGCTCTTATTCCAGCCTCTAAGATATGTATAGGGTTTATACTTCTCCTCCTCGGGCGATGGAAAAGATAATTCGACATTGGATTTGTGGACCTAATTGACTACTAAGATCATGATAGTGTTGGATGTCCACTTGGTCAACCCCAAAGTACAAGAGAGTGTGTTTAAGCCAAATGATTTGGTCAATTGGCTGCAATACATTTAAAAATTATATAAATAGTAAATATACATATACATATACAAATGTATTTAACAAATTGATTATACAAATATACTTACTATTCTTTGGAACATTAGGCACTACGGTGGGCGTAGATCTTGAATCAAGGTCAAATCCTCGAGTCGTAATGTGGCCAGTGAAACCTATGATTTCGGTGGTGGAAGATTACGTCTAGCCATCTAACATAAAGAGTTAGAAATTCTTTTCAATTTTTTGCCACTTAATTAGAAATATATAGTAGCATTATATACCACAACGAGATATTGTTACAAAGAAATCATAGCAATATATACCACCACCACGGTCGGCGGTTGTGGAGGGCGTGCACGGATGGCGGTGGTGGGTGGTGGAGGGCGTCGGTGGATGGCGTGGTGGAGAGCATCGGGAGGCACGCACGGACGGCGATGGAGGGCGTCGGGGCTCACGTATGGTGGTGGAGGGTGTGAATGGCGCACGGACAACGATGGCGAGGTGTGGGCGGTGGTGGTGGTGGTGGTGACCCGGTGGGCATGGGTGCGGCGGTGGAGGGGTGTTGGGCGAGGCGGTGGTGGCGGTGGCGGGCTTTGGTGCGCGGCAAAGCACGGGGGGGGGGTGGCGGTCTTTGGTGGCGGCCGGTGGTGGAGGGTGGCGGGCTTGGGCGGGTGGTGGGGGTGGTGTGGGTGTGGACGTGAGCGGCGGCGTTGGCGAGGCGAGCATGTGAAAGGTCCCTTGTGTCACTACTAGGGATTTTCTCATTGATGACGTTCGCCATTGGTCAGCGAAAGTGCCAAAATCGTCACCCAAAAGCATCCGTGGACGAGTTTTTGACGAAATTCATATCGTCACCGAGGTCGCGTCACATTTGGTTATCGGTGACGAAATGTATATTTTCGTCACGATGTGCCTCCATTGATGACGAATAACGAGTCGTCATGGATGTACTTTCAATCTATGGCGATGCCTTTTAGTCATGGAAGAACCATCGTTTTTCGTCATTATTGACCAACTATCGGCGTTCTAGACGGCGCCGTTAACGGCGCCGTCAACAATCGATGACGATTTACATTCGCCACGTGTTAGTCATAAGCTACCGTCTAACGCCGTTTGTGGCTGATGGCGGGCTGGCCGATGTGGCAAAGATGTGGATGCTAACGTGGCTCATTTTGGTCCGCCACGTGGCGAGCTATTATTGGTTTTCATTTTCGTCACGGATGTAATTACCAATTCATCACAACAATAATTATATATCCGTCACTAAAGACATCAATTTCATCACAGAGATGCATATGGTTTCATTACTATTTGCAAATAATATTGAAATGATCAAATAAAATTCTAAAAATAAATAGATCCAAGTATTCCGCGCTCCACAAAAAATGTACTCATTTCAAAGACGAAACATCTATTGCAGCCCCAAGTATGTACTATTACATCCCATATACATACACGAAGAATTATGGGCTTCTAACGATAGCAACCTCGGTGATAAAGTGACTATGGCATCGAGAGGGTAGATGCGAGATCTTTATCCCTACAAAAATAAAGCAATAAAGGATCGGTGGTTTGCTTTTATATATAATTTAGTTTCAATGCAATTAATAAAAGTATGTGAATGAGAGTAACGGAAACAAATTAAAAGTATCGCATAGCCTTTAACATCACATGGCATTAATCACATTGGTAAATAATTAGAAATCACCGACATCAAACAAAATGTAATATGCTATCCTATATATACTTGATCCAATAAGGCAATAACTAAACAGTTTTTTGGTAATTGAGTGACAACAATATGTGAACTAATATGTGTGGATGAGATAATACGGGGAGATTAGTTCACATGCGATGACGCATGAAGGAGCCTTATTGCATATTTGACATGACATGGAGTCATGTGACCAAGGTGGTGAAGATCAAGATAAGGCTTGCCTTGATGGACCGGTTGCAAGTGTGAAGGGCAAGTCGAGTCGATGAAGCGATGGACCGCAAGGCATTGAAGAGCAAGTGAGGTCAAGATCGATGGACCTAGAAGGTCATGTGATGACATGAAGTGGATCATATCATTCTTGATCATGTTGGTGCATGTGTTGCATCGGCACTTGGATATGGAGCAGGAGAATGGAAATGCGCGAGGCAAAGGTATAACCTATAGGACATTTCATTTCGCCGGTCGTGAGGAGCTTAGAGAAGTTTATGGCGAGGGGTTTAGGGTAGATGGCCATACTATCAAGAGGGGCAAACTTGTTTGCATATCGGTCATCTAGTGTCACTTGTGCGATCTAACTTTGCGATGTGTTAGGATCGAGTGGCGTGGTAAGAGCTAACCCGTCCTTTGAAATGATTGTAAAAATGCTAACATACATGCGCATAGTGATGCACACTTGGTGGTGTTGGCACATTGCAAAGGCGGTGGTGTTTGTAGGGTTGAGATGGGTTTGGGTACATCTATTTTCTATTGCATCGGATGCAAGTTGGTGGTGAAAACATGCTATCTCTGGAGCTCAAGTTGGTAAACTTGTTGAGGTGGTGGAGAAGATGGCGAAGTCATGGTGACGAAGTGGAGCTTCGAACACGGCGCTGACGCTAGTGCAGCGTCGGCGGTCGTGCGCCGGACGCTGGCTCGAGGAGTCCCCGGCGTCCGGCAGCATGGGACAGGGGAACATGGTGGTCGGGCATCGGTGCGGGACGCTGGGTCGATGCCGTGCCTAGCACGTCCGGCGTGTCGCGGGGACGCGATCCGGTGAGCATGTCAAAAGGGCATCATTTGGGGACGCCACGCCGGACGCCGGCCTATTGTCGCGCTCTGGCGTGTCGCTATTCGGCAATTGCTAGTTTACGCGACCGGTTTGAACAAATACCGGGCGCGTCCGGCGTGGCACATGGTACATCCGGCGTAGTATAGAAAGCGAGAATTCGACCCTTGGCTCTATTTGGCTTGGGGACTATAAATAGAGGTTGTGGTCGGGCTTGGCCTGGTGCTGAGCACACTCTAGCCTTGGTGGCTTGTGTTGTGGTGCTAGAGAGTCCTCCCACTCACTTGTGATCGATAGAGTTCATCCAAATCTAAGTGAGGAGCGATTCTAGTGCGATTGAGTTGA
The DNA here is from genome assembly GCA_015847255.1 of Hyparrhenia diplandra. Taxonomy (NCBI): domain Eukaryota; kingdom Viridiplantae; phylum Streptophyta; class Magnoliopsida; order Poales; family Poaceae; genus Hyparrhenia; species Hyparrhenia diplandra. Next base: position 2,462,189 of record JADLZK010012337.1, read on the forward strand.
GAGATTGCATCGTCTAGAACTAGTGATCGTGTTGCAAGTCGGTGTTCTTGTTTCTCTTGGAGGTTGCCACCTCCTAGATGGCTTGGTGATAAGACACTCCATTGAAGCACGCAAGGGAGATTGCGCGGTGATCCGGAGGAGATTTGTGAAAGGTTCGTGCTCACCTCGCGGGGATCGCGAAGAGCAACACTACTAGAGCGTGTCATCGAGCTACCACCCTTGTGAGTGGTGCCTTGGAGAGCCTCAAGGGGGCGGCATTCGCATGTGCACCACCAATCCCAAGGACCATCGAGGTGTTGGTCGACACAACGAGGAGTAGGGAGAGTTGGCAAGCTTCCTGAGACCTTGGTAAAAAATCATCAGTGTCATCTTGTGTCCACACTTCGCGGTGGTTTGCACTCTCTTGATCACAAGCTTTGTTTTTTCATTTATATATCTTGTGCTTGTGTTTGAGTAGTAGCTCTTACAATTAGTAGCTTGTGTAGCTCTCTAATTTCCTTCTTGCGTGTGTAACTAGAACCAGTGTTGTAGCATCTATCTTGCTTGTGTAGCTTGTTTAGTTGCTTTACTTAGTTTGTGTAGCTAAGTAATTTGAGCCTTTGGGTTAGGCTTGTGTCGCCTTGTCCTTAGTGCATCTAGTAAGCTTAGGTTTGCTTTGTGCTCTTGCTCATTAGAATGTGTAGGAGCTCACTATTGATTGAAGTACTAGTGCATAGGTTTGTGTGACCTTGCAATAGAATTGGCTAGGAGCTCAAGCTAGGCATATCACCTCGTTTATCTTGTGTAGAATCCTTTGTGAGGTGATTTAGAGTCTTAGTTAGAGGGGTGAAGTCTTGGATAGACCGATAAGTTCTTTTCTGCATTATATTCGGATAGCTATCGTAATTAGTTTTAGAAAGGACTATTCAACAACCCCCCTCTAGTCCCCATCTCGATCCTACAGTGTGGGGGAGGTGACGGCGCAGGAGGGCGAGCGCCACGGCGGCGGTGGCGAGCGGGCGAGAGAATGTTTGTTTCTGAGATAGAAGTGATTGGGTGCAAAGCGGATAATGCCTGGCTCTGGATAGGTCTTTACCGAGGGCCCAACAGACGTGGCACTCGGTAAAGCCCTGTTCATAGGGCCTTTAGCAAGAACCGGAGCGCAGATCCGCTCTCCCTTACTCTTAATTAGATCAAATCTACTTCTAATTTCATTGTCTAATCTACTTTTGATCTAATTCTAATTCTCTAATTCATAGGGCCTTTAGCAAGAATGTTTGCGGTGATGTCGTCAATGTTGATCTCCTCGAGCAGCAGGAGCGTGTGAGCCTCCTCAAAGTTGGGTAAGGGCTGCCACATCTTGAGGCTGGAGACCATGGGCCGGAACTTGCCGCTGAGCCTGCGAAGAACGGTGAGGACCAAGCCACCATCATCTCAAGGCGACGGTAGAAGTCCACGATGGTGACTGAGCCCTGTTTCGCCATGCGGAATTCCGCCAAGAGCAGCCGGGCGCGTGATTCGCGCTGGCTGAGAAACTCATTCTCGAGGTAGAGCCAGGAACCGCGCGCGTTCAGCTTGCGGTTCATCATCGACTGCTGGAGGTCTGTGTGTGGATCGTGCAGCACACCTAGGTGAGCACGGTGCAGTCCATGTGCACCCACGCCGGCCAGTCGTCATTAGTGATGTCAGAGAGGACGTGATCCATGAGGGCGTACTTGCCGAGGACAACGAGGGATATATGGCGCGCCACCGGTTGTTGTTATCGGCAGCGCGGTCCAAGACCAACGCCACAAGCACTTTGATGTTGTTGATGGAGATGGAGGCGACATGGACAGCGGCATACTTGGACTCGTGCACGTCGAGCTCACAGTTATCCTGTTCGCGCACCTCACAAGCCTGGCATTCTGCCTGCTTGCGCGCCTCACGGGCCTGACGTTGTTCCTTGGTTTCAGCCACCAGGAGTCGGGCGATGTAGGCGTCGGAGACCGGGTTTTGGCGCTACGGGATGAAAACGAAGGCGTGATCGGGACCACATCACCGCGATCAGGGGCCTGGCCCGCGCGATGAAAAGATGGAGAGTGATGAAGACCGGGCTGGCATTGGGGCCGCACGATGAAGACCGGGTGACGGTCCCCGCGATGAAGACTGGGTGATCAGGACGGGACGTCAGGGCCACACGACAAAGTGCCGCGATCGGGACGTTGGGGCTGCGTGACAAAGTCGATGCCGTGGAGAAGAGCCGGCAAGGAAGCTCTGTGGCGGCTGGGATGACGTGTCACGCAGGCGCCGTGGCCGCGCGCTGTCACGAGGGAAGGCCGGTGATCGAGATCGCGGTGGCGGCGGTGAGGTGCTCATGAAGAGCAGCTAATTGCAGAAGCGAGAAGAGCGAGGACCGCTAGCGGATACCACGAAAGAGTGGAGAGGAATACACGATACATTCTATTCCTTGAATTCTCAGACATATAGACAAGCACCGCACACATGCAGCTACACATGCGACACACACATGCATCCACACGATGCTCAGTCTAACACGTAGGTCGGTGGAGCGTGTGGAGACCGGGGGAACAGGGGAGAGACGAACCATCCTGGTGGGTGCACTTCACCGGCAAAGAGACCAACTAAAGCTTCACCACCCGGCTTACGGCGGCGGTGGCGGCGGCCTACCAGTCGTCTAAGAGCGAGAGGTGCGAGAGAGGCAACCAGTCCTCTGGTGGAGTTGATGACACTTTCCTTCAAATGTATTTCATTTATAAACCTACACTACAAGGATACCATTTCAATTCAGAGCACACAGCAATAAAGCAGGAAATGAAGAGAAGCTTAATGTGACTTCTGCTGCCTCATGTGTAGAGCAAGCTAGAGCATCATTGTATGGTCTTTATTCCATAAACACTACTAGAAACACTGACGACACGAGTAAGGGCGACATTTTTATTTCTTTCTTCTCTGGCGAAGCTCAAGAGAAGCGACTCGACTTGCAAGGCACCGGTCGATGCCATCAGAAGACCCCACCCCTCACCACCGCTGCAGGCGCCGCCGCCGTCGTGCAGTTACGCTGGCAGAAGTTTGTGAGCTTGTCGTCACAGCGGTAGGTGACGACGGGGCCAATGCCGCCTACGCCGGGAGGCATTTCTGCAGCGAGCTTGACGCAGTTCTTGCACTCTGGGTGGCACCCGTTCGGCGAGATGTCCTTGCACTGGCACACCGAAGGTTGCATGATCCAGTTGCAAACACCGCAGTTGTCGCAGCACGGCCACGAGCTCGCACCGCCATCGTGCCCTGTGGCCGAAAACAACAAATAGAGTCAAAGTGATGCAAGGACGGTGATTTAAAATGGCGTGAAAGCATGGAAAAGGATTCTTGTCGTCACGTCGTCACCTTTGCCAAGCGGCAGAGCTGCGAGGATGCCAAGAACAGCCAGTGTGATGATTATCACCTGAGGCCTCATCTTTTGTTTATCCTATCAAGTAGAGTTGCACGACAGTGCTAAAGTTCCTTGCCTTGATTTCCTTCCTACAGCTGGAGTCCTTCTTATAGGAGAGGAGGATCGTGTGGTAGTGGTTCCTGTACGTCACAGGGATTTGGTTGGTGATGGTGACGAATCTTGCTTCGCAGGAAGTTTCATGATAAGCCTTGGGGACTTGTTGGCATGTGGTGCCGTGCCTTGCATGAGCGTCATCATCACAAAGCTAAATTGTGCTCCTAAATTGTGCCGAGGCCTTGGGGAATCCGTTCTACCTTGTTTGCTATCAGGTCCACACATGGGATTTATCGATTGTTTCATGCTTGCTTATGTAATAATGTATGTAATGTTCAGGCCTGCTTATGTCATTATCTATGTAATGTTTTGTTTCTAGCTTAAGAATGTGTAAAAAATGACTGAATATTCAATACTAGATTCTAGTTTCAGGTTGGGACTTGTGCTAGTTTCATGATGTGACTTGTGCTATTTCATTGAAAAAGTATGTCTAATGCGGTAGGGATGCATGTGAGGGGCTCTCTGCCCGTAGACCCGTTTTCAGACGCCCCGTCACCTCCCCAGCCTTGTCTGTCGCAAACATATTAAGATTTAGAGCAATGAACATATGAGCTCAAGCACATGTATTCTATTATACAAAGGCCCTATTTGGATACTCTATCTCAGTTAGAGGTTAGATTTACTTTCAAGCTGACGACTAGCCATGAACTAACTCTAGCCATAGTGTTTGGATGGTAAATTGACATTAAATATACTTTCCAAATCATTTGATATGGGTGGGGAGAGAAAAGACATTTTAGTGGGTCCAACCTGACCAAGCTTCAATTAGCACCTCTTAGGGGAAAGTTTTTTTTTTTTTTTTTTTTTTTTTTTGGGGGGTGGGGGTGTTAGATACAACTAACCCCAATCCGCCGTTGCTCGCTAGGTCCGGCCTCCCCCACTACCAGATCTGGCCTCTCCGCCACCGGATCTGGCCTCCCAACGCCGTAGTTGATGAAGAAGTGTAGGAGTGCCCCAGGCCAACGAGCACACCGAAGAAGGAGCAGAAACGCTGCCACCGGCCAGTAATCGCGACCATGCTAAGGAAGCTAGTGTGTGCTCATATAGATAAGTTGAGAGCAGAGTTGAGGGACCACACGTGCACGCTGCTGCACGCACCAAACCGAATGTGACGTGCTAGTGGTTAGCCATATTTTATAGCTAAGCACTTAGCATTATATGTTCTTCTTGTTGGCGTGTTCAGACGTCCAGCCACGGAGCCGGTGCCCGGCCGGGGTGGGCTCAAGCCCTGCCTAAGAGCCGAAAATAAAGGTTAATTACTATAGTAAAAACAAAAAATCACCATTAAATCTTGATGTAAATCAACATCTCCATTGTTTCAGCCCCTCCTAAGATTATTTCTAGCTTCGACACTGCAGACGTCCGTGTCTTTGTACAGACGGAATATTGAAATGCAGCATCTGAGGCCACTGTCGGGAGGCATGACAAAACTATTTTTTGTATAGTTTTCCAAATGAGCTGGCACGACACTACATGGCACGGACACGCTCTGGCGGGATGCCTATGCACGGCACACCAGGCACGGCTGACGAAGTGTGTCGTGCCGTGTCGTGCTGCCGTGCCAAGGGCACGGTGGCCCGCAGTTCCTGTGCCAGTCTAGGCATGCCGCGCCATGCGCTGCCTCGTGCTCGATGCTGTCGTCGAAGCCAGGCTAGCTGCTGTCGCAAGCCACTGAGCCTCGGCTCCAGCGTGCCCTCGCCGCTAACGTGCCCGTGCTCGCAGCCGCACCCACACATCGCGCCGCCGCCACAGGGATGCCAAGCATTGGGATTGGGGGCTCTAGACAAGGAGGATGGAGGTGGAGTTGCTCTGTGGCTGGGGAAGAAGAGAGGCAACCGGCAAGGGACGGCGGGACGGGAGTACGGGAAAGAGCCGTGTGGTGGACGTTGGAGCGGTGTCGGCCGAGGGCGAGATTGAGATATGTGTGCTAGGGTTAAGATTGTGTTTATATATGGTGCATCCAACGGCTGGGAGCCGTGCCGTCGCAGTGCTACAAGCCCGTGCCGGCACCATGAGCTGACTTCCCAGCGCAAGCCGTGCCGGACCGGGCTAGTGTCGTGCTTTCTCGTACCGGGCCCGTGCTGGCCCAGCAGACCTGGCCCGTTTGTAAACTTATACGTTTTAGCATTTGGGAGATGAATGACGCAGTGAGCATGCCTGTCAAGACATCGCCAGATGCTCTGGGCAATACCAACAAGTAACCAAGATTGTGTCTTGACTCGACACGATAACATCTGCAAAGAGAAGAAAAATCAAAGGTCCTCACGAAGCTGGTAAACGAAGAAAACCATGCATCCAACAGTGTTTTGACCATGGCATTTTATTCCAGAAACTGTACTAATACACCGACGACAAACAAGAGCATTATCACACCGAACAGAGCGGCAACACATTTATTTATTTATCTATTTCGTTCTTCTCCGACGAAGCTCGAGAGAAGCAAACACGACATGGTGGCACACATGCATGCTTGCAGCTAGCACATCGACGGCGTCCTACGCCGCCGTGCAGTTGCGCTGGCAGAAGTTTGTGAGGATGTCCGCGCAGCTGTAGGTGACGACGGGGCCGGGGCCGAAGCCGGGACGAATGTTGGGGGTGTTCTTGACGCAGTTCTTGCACTCTGGGTGGCACCCCTTCACCGAGACGTCATCGCACTGGCACTCCGGCGGTTGCTTCCTGTTGCAAGCACCGCAGTTGTCGCAGCACGGCCACGACGAGCCTGCTGGTGTGGTCAAAACGTCTTGCTTAACAATTGATGTTATCATGATGAAAATAAAACTAATAAATGGCAGAAGGATTGGTGGTCACCTTCGCCGACAGCTGCGAGGACGCCGAGAACAACCAGAGTGACGACGAGTATCGCCAGAGGCCTCATCTTTCCTTCTCCGTCCGGGCAAGAACAGGTTAGAATGACAAGTTTGTTGCTTGGGCTTGGATATGATTTCCTTCCTATGGCTATCTCTAAGAGCTGAAGGTCATCTTATAGGAGGGGAGGAGGGAGGCTTCCAGCGTCACACCGATGCCCCGGAACGTGGGAACGAGAACATCGAGTACAAGAAATTTTCCATGCATGTACATGCATTTTTTCTCGCAGTTTTTTCCCTGTACTCAGACTTTTCCTTGCGCAGATCGTGGGCGCTGGATTGTTTTTCTAATACTTTTTTTTCCTTCAAGAATTTCTCCCATATGTTTTTTAGAACTACACAGTATAATGTAGACGCTCACAACACGCACACACACTCACCCCTATTAACACACGTACGCAAACCCTACCCCTATGAGCACCTCCGAAGGATTGAGCACCCGGCAGATCTGGAGATTCTTAAAGTTACCTCCGAAGTTCCCACAAAGGTTTTTCATGTAAAAAATGTGGATCTCACTTTCGATCTATATTTAATTTGCAATATTTCCTAACATTTTCTTTGTAAATTCGATCAGCGCTAGTGTTATGCCAAAAGATTATACCGGATGTTCTCATCAAGTGATTCGGCATCCAATATGAATATAATGAAGGGTATGAACGAGCACATGTCAGAATCCAGTTATATTAGATGTTTTCTTGAAGGTCTTCTTTCGTGAGGGCCAGTAGTCGAACGAGTAGAAGCCAAACATTGTTTTTCCTCTGACCAAGCAGACCACCCTCATGGACTGTCTTGTCTAGAAGCAACAATTAGACACGTCTCTTTCAAGTTGCTGGTTGCAGGAAATTAGTCAGAGGAACAAGCTAAGGTCAGCTTCTACATTATCCACATGTATTGTTCGAGAAAACAATGGGTTTGCCAGGTCTCAAGCATGTAGAGTTGATCTAATATATGGGAAGCTATTTCTCTTCATATATGTTAGGTTTTGCTCAAGGTTGATGGTAGGGAACAGGCCACAAAAGCAGTATTGCTCAAGCTGCAATTTATTATTCTTTTAGTTTGTTGTTTTTCATTGGTACATTAGAGTTTTTCACGTCCAAGCTGTTCGATTAACAGGACTTGACCCTTAAGTAGTCTTGCAAATTAATCAAAGAAACCCAAATGTTCACAATTAGTGCTAAGTGTGGGATTATTACCACATGGAAAACCCACTATGAATGTTCATCTTAAATATATAGGAAGCCAGCTAGTGTGTGCTCCTAATTTCCTATATATAAGTTGAGAAACAGATTTGAGGGGCCACACGTGTTCGCCGCTGGAATTGGCCGAATGTGATGTGCCAGTGATGGGCTAAGGAGCTATAAGGACTGAGCATTATATGTTGTAGAGCCGTGTTTAGTGTCTCTAGTCCGGCCGAAACATTGACGTGACCAAGATGCTCTGGGCAATACCAACAAGTAACCAAGATATATAGTGTGGTCATGAGACTCAATTAACACGACAACATCTCCAAAGAGAACAAAAATCAAAGTAAACGAAGAAAACCATCCAACAGTGTTTTGACCATGGGATATGCATATGCATATGACCCTTTATTCCAGAAACAGTACTATAATACACCAAACGACGCACAAGAGCAATGACACACCGAACAGAGCGGCATCGACATTTATTTATTTATCTATTTATTCTCTGACGAATAAGCTCGAGAGAAGCAAACTCGACATGACGGCGGCAGACATGGATGCTTCCAGCAGATCGACGGCGTCCTACGCCGCCCGTGCAGGTGTTCAAACAGAAGTTTGTAAGGTAGTCGTCGCAGCGGTAGGTGACGACAGGGCCCGGGCCCGTTCAGGAATAATTCCTGCACCGAGCTTGGTGCAGTTCTTGCACTCTGGGTGGCACCCGTTCACGGAGGTGTCCAGGCACTTGCACTCCGGCGGTTGCTTCCTGTTGCAAGCACCGCAGTGGTCGCAGCACGGCCACGACGAGCCTGCTGGTGTGCCAACGCATGTTTAGTCAAAATGTCTATGTAAATGTCATCCTATAACATGTCTATATATCCAGATGAAAATTAAACTAAACGGCAACAGGATTCGTGGTCACCTTCGCCGAGCGGCAGAGTTGCTGCAAAGACGCCGAGAACAGCCAGAGTGACGACGAGTATCGCGAGAGGCCTCATCTTTCCTTCTCCGTCGGCTATCTCTAAGAACAGGCTAGTATGTCAAGTTTGTTGTTTTGGATATGATTTTCCTTCCTATGGCTATCTCTAAGAGGCTGAAGGTCTTCTTATAGGAGGAGAGGGAGGCTTCCAGGGTCCCCGCGGAACGTGGAACAAGGGAACGAGAACAGTCAGTACACAAGAATTTTTCCAAGTACACGTGCATTTTTTCTTGCAGTTTTTTTTTTTTTTTTTTTTAACGAGCTTTTATACTCGGCTTTTAAGAAAGCCAGCGTAGGTTTGATACATCATTCAGGACTGGGGTTACCAGCTTTTACAGAAAAAGTTCAAAACCCCTCTCAAACCCTCACTCAATAGAAAGAAATGAACTAAAACACATTACGAGCATCTAAAGTTCAACTATCTCTGTAGAAACAAGTTTGCTTGGAGAAAAGCTTCTGGTCCATGCTATGATGTCTTCTCGTATCTGCACCATCCTCCTTCGATCTTTCTCCTTAAGCAGTATCAACCATTTCTGCATAAAAGTGATGGCCAAGAATATAACATCAATAGGTGATTTTGGGAACTTCTTTTCAATTGCCATTTTATTCCTAGTCACCCATAATGCCCAGGAGAAACATGCAAAAGGAATATGATTAGTCTGGCAGGTAAAATCCCTTTGTTATACACCCAATTGACAGTAAAGTCATTTAATGATACTGGGCTCGCCTCTAATTGCCACACTTCTCTGATTACACTCCAAACAAATTTAGCCAAGTAGCAGTTAAACAACAGATAATTGACATATTCAGGCCCATCTCCCAAACAGCAGTCACCCTTTCCTTTCCAACCCCTCTTGATCAAAGATTGTGCTACTTGCAACTTGTTGTTGTATACCTACCAAAGGAAGAACTTTATCTTCAAAGGAATCTTACATTTCAGATATGACCTGCCACCCTACTAGGCATGCCTCTGTCAGTCTGGAATCTGTATAATGACTTAGTGGTAAAAGTTTTTGATTTCTCCAAAGCCCATATAACCAAATCTTTCTCATTAGAAAGAGAAGGTGGGAGCAACTCTTCCATATGTAGCCATCGACTGTATTCACTAGCTGAAAGAGTTCTCCTAAAATCAACATGCCAACCCTCTGTTCCCCAACAATCACTAACCAAGCATTCAGGATCTGAGGACAAGACATACAGGTCTTCATACAGTAATCCTTAATGGAACTGAACCTATCCAACAATCTTGCGGAATCTATAAATTTTTCCATTTCCTACTTGGAAGATAGCCCCCCACTTGAAAAGGTGTTTTACCTTATGTAGCCCCTGCCAGAATTGTGAACTCCCCACAGTTTTGGAATTAAAGAAATTGCCCTTCTTCATGTATTTAGCTTTGAGAATTTTAAACCAAAGACTGTATGCGGTTCTTGATGGATCTTCCAAATCCATTTAACTAACAAACACTCATTCATGATACTTGGTATTTATTATTCCTAACCCTCCCTGGTCCTTAGGTCCGCTCACCATTTCAAACTTCGCCATGTGATATCTAAAATTTTTTTCAGCACCTTGCCAAAGAAAAGTAGATCTAATGCTGTCCATCCTTGTTTGAATACCCCTTGAAGATGGTAAAATCCCATGCAATACATAGGGATGCTGCTTAGGCAAGAGTTTGAAAGAATCTGCCTCCCCCGAGGCAATGTGTTTCCCTTTCCAAGGATCTAGCCTTTTCCCCATTTTTTCTAGGCTACAATAGAAGTTTTGCATATTCAAATGTCTATCACTTACTTTGGAATCCCCAGATATTTGAGAGGAAGTTCACCCAGGACACAGTTTAATTTGTTTGCCATAGTCAGTTTTTGCTCCTGTGGAACACCAAAGACATACACCTCACTTTTGTGGAAATTAATTTTTAGGCCTGATAACCACTCAAAGCAGTATAAGATCAACTTAAGATTTCTAATGGAAGAGTCTGACCCATCTTATCTTACTATTACTAATTGGAGGCTCCTTTTGAAGCCTTTAGATGAAGCCACCTAGGATCCTAGGTGGACACTCTAGAAAAAAGAGAGAAATCCAAGAAATTCTAACAAAAAGCAAAACATCCGGCCATCAATTGAAACAATCAAATCATCGTAGCCATTAGATCAATTATATTTTCTAAAAAATTACCCACCTATGCCATTAATAAAATAGCTTAAAGTAACCCCTAAATCTATAGCAAAATTACCCACCTCTGCCATTATATAGAATAAACCCACATGACCATTAGATTTATTTATTTTTTCTAGAACGATAAAAACAAAGGAACAAGCGATAATTCTATTACTTAAAACCAATACGTACAAAGAAAGAAAGAAAGATAGAAAATGATAAATGCATTGTTTTTCTATAGCCCTTGGCTTTCAGGCCTTGCTGCGCCTGCCCTATTCCGGTCCTGGCGGCATCCGGTTTCTTCCGCAACGAAGACGAAGGCAGGCGATGCTCTACTGAGAGGACCGACAGCCTCGCGCGCAGCTGATCTGCATCGAGAGCCAGGACTAGGAATTGAAGGACGATCAGTACCAGGAGCATGGGATTAGGTAAGGGCGACCGCTTCACGTCATCCTCCATATGGTGTGTGAGAAAACTACTAATCTGATTATTATCTTCTCCAGTCTTACATAATAGCATGCATGTTGGCCGGTGTCACAGTTCCGGCTGGCCCATCGAGAAGCTTGGGAGCAACAGCCAGATGATCGATCCAGATGGTCAGCGGCAAATCGGGACAGGCGTCGCCACATGATCGGGTCACACATCGCTGGTATATTCGGGCCTGTCTGTGTCGGGCGTGCCCGTGACGTGAAGACATGAGGCAGGGCATCGACATGGACCATGGTCACAGATGCGAGTGAGAGGACCCAAAGCCGGCTGACCACTTGGCAGAGGCAAGCCAGTACATGTACCATATATATACATGTATGCATCCATGTTGACACAAGCATATGCTTTACATGCATGCATATGCACGCGGCCACACAAAGTGAGGATCATGGAGGCCATTCACGCATAGTACTTGGTAATATGTACGTGCAAAAAGTTGGCCATATGCGCGTTACAAATGCCAACACGCAGGCCGCCGGGGAGCCACGACGCTCGGCATCCACGGCATATACATCAACGCTGGCACCACCCACATCAACAGACTAAAGGTATGGCCATCTTACTAAATCTCATAATTGCCATTAAATTTCTCTTCTATGATGTGCCTAATTTGGTCATCCAATACCTAGATGTCATTTGTTTCTCCAAATATTTTCTTAGTATTGTTTTGTTACGGTAAAATTTTTGGTGGATGAGATTAGACCGTGAAAGAATTGTGAAAATTGAAAGCTAGAGTCTTGAATTACTTTGAACAAATAATTCTTGATATAATCCTTATTGACCAAGAGTTATTTTTTGCTTACTTCAATAATAACTTGATTATATTACCTCAAGTTCACATATTAATGATTCTAAAAATTAGGGGACCATTATCCATGGAGTTATAAATAGAACCTATCTGGAAAAACTCAAACCTCCATAATTATAAAAAGATAACTAATTCATCCTATAATATTTCTTTTTCTAAATTACCCTCCTCTATCATTACCAAAGAAAATGCTTTGACCCTAATTTTGCATTCAAATTAACCATCTTGGGAATTATGATATATACCTATATAATTTGTACCGAATTATCCATCTCAAATGTTCCAAAAAAAAAAAAAAAAATCTCTCAAATGTACATGTAAATACTAATATATACAAAAACCTCTCAAATCTACAAAGCTTTTTGAAATACACACTTTTGCTAATATTAAGTTGAAACTATGCACAAAGCCATATTCCACTGCGTATACAAGAAAACATGTATATATTAGGATGAAAAGTTATTTTGTAAGCTTATCAAATGTGGGAAGATATCCTTGTGACATCATATAGTACACATCACTTTAAGTTATATTTTAAGTTATATTAATACTTTATGACAATAAAATTTAACAAGTTGTTATCACAAAATAAGTTTGAACAATTTGATTGGAACATTATATAATATGAATGTTACTATTACTAATTGGAGGCCCCAACACAAGCTCCACATTGATTGTCACCCAAGCGTTGAGAAAAAAAAGATAGATCGTAGAAATTCTCACGCTAATCCAAAGTGTGTAGGCACCGATAACAATTTGATATGTTTTATTATGCAGAAAATTACCCACCTGCCATTATAGTATAGATTTAAAAAAATAGACAAATATCTTTTTTTTTTTAGTAAAAGCTAAATCCATCAACTGAGTACGTCAATGGAGTTAATTTTGTATGGTTCAACGATGATGAGAAAGAATAGCCATTGGATCAATTAATTAAAAATGCCCGAAATTAACCCAGGTGTTTTACGTGTGCTACCAAAACCCATCTAATCTAACCCATCGGCTTCTTCTCAGTTCTCTTTTTGTGTTCCAATTACTATCTATCCCTAGCCCCAATTTGATCCCTGCTAGCCATTGCGCCCTTCCTTGGTAGGCACACACAACCTTCCTCCCCGCCCAATCCACACCTCACGCCGTCATCCTGCCTCAACCGTCGCCCCGATTCCGACACCCATGCTTACGCATTACATGGGCGTGTGTGTCACGGCGTCGAGGGGGGCCAACTGGAACGATGTCGTGGGCGGTGGCGTGGGAGATGAAGGAGCTGCCGAAGGGCTCGGCAAAGTGTGCCTCGAATGCTAGACATCAACCGAAGCAGCCTCAGGGTTGGTCATACTCGCCCCGTCTATATGTCACAAGTGAGCTGCTATTTCTGTAGTCTCCTAATACTGGTATGATGTATAACGGCCAGTGATTTCATGAACAAAGTTTTGGCGCTCGAATTGGGGGTTGGTGATACTCGCCCGTCTATATATCACAAGTGAGCTGCTATTTCTGTAGTCTCCTAATACTGGTATGATGTACAACGGCCAGTGATTTCATGAACAAAGTTTTTATTTCGAATTGGGTTTTGTATGTAAGGGCATTGCATGCCATATGTAGAACATTACCTGTTTTCATTACTTCTCATGGACACATAGGGAGTTTATACTGAAGCAATCTGCCTTTTGGCTCAGATTTCAGATGAACAAAGCCGTTCTGTGTTGCTGCATCTAGAGTCTGGAGTGTGAATCTATCCAAAGGATGTAATTAATTAGTATAAATCTTTGCATGGGTATTTGACACATGGTTTTGTTGCAGAGACAAGGTGTTGTTCAGGTGGTTATTAGCGGCAAGAGATTGCTTCCTGGGTGCATCCATGTGCGTACATTGTTGCATGGTGGCATCTTGGGAGGAAGGGAGGAATCAATTTCCATGAAATGCTTTTCGAAGTTGATATCTTCAATCTTCATCCAAGACAACTTCCTTTATTTATTTGTCAAAGTCATTGCTATCTACATGGAAATTTGGATGCTTGATCTCAAGGTTGCATCACTATGCATCACATCCATCTAACGTCGACCTCTAAGATGGGCAATGGTGTAAATTGCAGGGTTAGTTTGACTAAGAAAAATCATGCAGTCCAAGGAAATTTTTAGTGATATCCTACATCTTGCTTTCTTTTCATTCAATTTGGGGTGAGTGACATATTGTACACCTTTTTACGCTATTTGAGTTGTGGAATCTTGGAGAATAAAAAAAATAAGGCAAAACTTTGTGAGGTTGCTCGTGGATGTGAGGTCTAATAATCCTTTTTTATTTGGGGATTAAATTAGAACAACATGAATTATTTAAACCACATTTTTGTATTAGAACAACATGAATTAGTTATAGTGTTATTTACCTGTATGGGGATCTGAGGGATTAAATTTGTATATATCGATCCTATTTTAGTTTTGAATTCAAATTTAACATGGTGTAGTTAAATCACATAATAAAATTCCATAAAAAGATGTGGTTATTATTGTGTTATTTTCTTTTATGAGATGATGAAGGGACAAGGTATGACATCGACACTGGAATATTTTGGAAAAAAATATAGTAACAATGTGTTGCAAAATTAATATTTTATCACGTGCACATTACCAGTCCAAATATCTGGTCATAGAGGAACTCTAAGAGACTTTTTTATATTTTTCCTAATTACAGGGATGGAGATTTTGGTGACAAAATTTGCCTGTGAGAACCTCTTTAATTGGATCTCCAAATATAGACATTCTCTATTCTACATTTCTCTCTAGCCAAAGATGGAGAAAAGCAGATGACTCTCTAGAGTGCTCACAAGATTGGGAAAGTTTTTGCTTGGCATAGAGATAATGAATCTCCCAATAATGATTTACAGGTATATTTTAGAATAACTAATGGAGATGCTCTTATATTGTAGTCCAAGATAAACTACTTTGGATGCTCGATTTCTTGGGTGTTGTATATCCATGAAGTGTGACATCTTTCTACTAAAAAATTGGCCAACTCAAGTGAGCTTAATGACATTTGTACTTGCTTTTTGGGACGTTCAAGCTTGAGCAAATTAATCAAAATGTAAGTCGACAATTTAGATTTCCTATTAGATGTATATATGCATTTATTTGCATGGTTTGTACAATGCTAATAATTTGCATATCGTTCTTACAATTATCAAATATTTTCATTTTTCAAAATATATAATAAACCTGATCACATAGTTTGTGAGCACTCTACGGAAACACATGTACACGTTTGTACTTATCTTTTTTTCATAATTAAGAATTGTACTTATCCTTTACTAGAGCTAGAGAGAGAATGTTTTACTAATCGAGGGGCTTATTTTATATAGTTTCCATATGTTGCCACACCATTGTAAATATTCGATAACCAAATTTTGGTAAAAGTCTTATTTGTTCATATAAATCAAGGAATCAAATGCCTTTATAGAAAAAAAAAGAATGTATTTTTTTATACATAATCATATTTAAGCACCCTATGTTTATAAACAATATAACTACATGCATAATTATATGATAAAACAAAAAATGCATGTTAAGAGATGAGGTGCAACATTAACATTTTATTTGTGCCATTGTTATTATGATTAAAATTGTAGATATTATATGCACAAAAGTTTCAAGTTTTTTTTTAGATAAAGAATTATAGGAATTAATAAGATTATAATAAAAAAAAATTTAAATAATTAGATTCATTATGTCATATATGGTATGGACTGCAATAAGGGTCATTATGGTTTAAGACAAGCTATTGTGGTCTCAACTAAATGCATATTAAAGTTACACTGAGTTGACATGCAAAGGGAAAGTCTATCACAATTGATAGAGACTATAGTATTTCCGATTGTAATAGAGAAAAACAAAGAAAACACTAACTAATCTTTATTTTATCCTCGTAGGGAGCACGGGTTGGTGGACTAGTCAATCATAATGACGAAGTGTCATCAAAGATCTTACTGGATGTGAGACACTCCCCCTGGAATGAGATGATCTAAAACTCCCTTAATATGACCATGCAAGACAGCTTTATCCAGCATAACAGCCAAGGCATCTGCTACTAGGTCAAAATGAATAGGGGATAAAGGATCCCCTTATCTCAGGCCCCTAAAGGTTTTGAAATAAGAACTTCTTTCCCCATTGACATCCACACATACTTGTCCCCTTTCACAGTTTGCATCACCCAATTAACCTATTTCCTTGGAAAATCCCTTCCTATCATGACTTGTTCTAAGAAATCCCATTTTACCCTATCATAGGCTTTTTCAAAGTCTATTTTAAGGATAAGGCCTCTCTTCTTGGTTCTTCTAAGCTCATGAAGAGTTTCATGCAGTACTATTACCCCTTCTAAGATATTCGCCTTTGATGAATCAGCATTGGTTGGCTCCTACAACCTTCTCAAAGAATCGGCACTAACCTTTCAAGTAATGGTCTTGGTAAAAATTTTGAAATCTACATTTAGTAGGCATATAGGTCTGAACTGCTTAACATTATTGGCCTCTTTGAGCTTTGGGACTAGAGTGATTACCCGTAGTTTAATCTTTTTAATGTCTAATGTCTCAGCCCAAAAGTCTTCAAACATAGCCATCAAATCCCCTTTAAAAGTCTCCCAAAATTTTTTAAAGAAGACTGCTCCAAACCCATTAGGTCCAGGAGCAGAATTGGACTTCATATCCATGATTACCTTCTTAATTTCAGTTTCTTCAAAGCTTTTGATTAAACCCTCCATGTCCTCACTCCCTACCTTATATGCAGTAGGCCAAAAATTAGCCCCCAATTTGATCATTGAATCATTACTATGGCCAAAGAGCTCCTTATAGAAATCAACAATATGTGCAGTGATGTTCTTTTGACCCTTAATATCTTCACCATTGGCTTCTAAAGAATATATAGTGCTTTTCCTCTTTTCGCCATTTGCAAACTGGTGGAAAAAATGGGTGTTTGCATCCCCTTGCAAAATCCAGTTTTCTCCAGCCCTTTTTGCTTCCAAAGTGGATCTCCTCTTTTAAAAAAAAATACTATCTAGTTCTTTTTCCACTTTAATTCTCTCCTCCCACTCTTGATTACTTAGAAGTCTCTTTTCAGCCCAACCATCTAACTCTTCCAATCTATTTACTAATTCTTGTTTTGCTTTTCTTTGGTCTCCTAACAGTTTAAGACTCCACCCCCTAAGATATTGTCTTAAAGATTGAAGGCACCCATGCCATCTGTTAAGAGAGTATACTTGACATCCTCCCTTATTCCTGTCAAAACTCCATTTCTCCCCAATCATTTGTATAAACCCCTCTTGTTGGAACCATTGTTCCTGAAAGAAAAAATACTTTGTTCTTCCAACCCCTTGTTCCCCCAAATTTAAAACAATAGGATAGTGATCGAACCTAGCATGGCCTTAGTCCAAGCAAAACTTTTACTAAAATGCAAATCCCATTCTCATTTGAAACCAGGATTCTATCTAACTTGACCAAGGTAGGATGTTGTTGTTTATTGGACCAAGTGAATTTGAATCCACTGACAAAAATTTCCTTCAGAAGGAACTTCCCAATGAAATCATTAAACAGATCCATGAGTTTAGGATCTCCCTGACCTTTATTTCTATCCTTATTCGATCCGATTAGGTTATAGTCCCCAAATCATTATAGGTAATGCTTCACCCTCACGTAAATTTGACAATTCCTTGATGAAGTCCCTAGCAAATTCATGGTTAGCTGGACCATACACATTACAAGCCCAAAACCTGAAATTGGAGCTCCTAATTCTAACCAAGCAACCAAGAAAGTAATAGCCCTCTCTAACATCTTCTAATTCAAAGCAATCTTCATTAAAGCCAATTAACATCCCCCGAATGGCCTCTAGATGGTGACCAAATCCATTTAAATTCTTTAGCCCCTTCCATTTCTCTTAGTTCCTTATCTTCAAAAGATGCTTTAATAGTTTCTTGAATGATAACCATATCAAGATCCTCTTGTAAAATATGATTTCTCACATATTTTCTCCCTGTGGAAGGTCCCCAACCCTCTAACATTCCAAATGAGTATCTTCATTTAATAAACTATTATTATTGGACACCCAAGGCTCGGGGAGTAGGAATATTCAGACCTCCCCCTTGGGATCCTGAATAACCTCTCTAGATTTGTTATCAATAATCCCCAAAGACAAATCTTGAATCATGTCATCTCTTTCAGAATTACTTCTTGGTAATTGTTTTTCCAAGTAGCATTTATAGTTAGCTTTAGCAATAGCAGCCCTTGCTATTTCTTCAGCCCTAAATGCTTCTAATTGTTCTTCACTGTCATCCCCCTCTAATCCCAAATTTTTCATAACCTCTAACAATTCAACATTTGTAGCCTCATTGAGAATAGTAAAAGGGTTATGTGTCCTTGATTTACCTGCCAGACTGTTTTTGGCCTCCACCCTGGCCATAGCCTTTGTCACCATAGGAATGCCATCCCTTGGCACCCTCTGGCTAGTACGAGTGGCCACCTTCACCTTCTTCTTGCCCCTAGCTTTCTTGAGTTTAGTCGATGTCCACCCTTTGTTCTCCCTCGATTTGTTAGATTCCCAACTCTGCATAGAAAGATTATCCAAAAAATCCCCCTCATCTATAATATTTTTGGAATTATCATTTATCCTAGATGATTCTTGATGAGAATTGTTTAATACCTTTTCCCCTGTATGGCCATCACTGATCTCCCATCCAGACTCTTGGCCCCAACACTTGACATTTCATTATCTTGTGTGAGAACCTCTACTGGGCTCCTCACTTTGTCTTCTCTTTCCCGGGAAGTTTGAGTTTAGGCCACTTTTCTTTGCTCATCAAATATGTGCCATCCCTCCCATGCACAACAAACTGATCATCCCTTCCATCAGTTTCTTTGTTTTTGGTTTGGGTAGGGGTTTTCTGCTCACTTAGCTCTGTGTTAACCTCCCTTTCAATAAGAGATTCTTCCTGGATTATCTTTCCCACAGTTGTAGATGTATCCGTCATCGCCAGATCAATACTCTCTCCACCTAATTGCTCCACCTGTAATATGCCTATTGTTGGATGGATTACAGCAATTGGTTGCACCTCAGATATCATTTCTTTCTCGTATTATTTCCCCATAGATTCTTCCATAGTATCATCATAAGATGTGTCGCTTCCCCTGTCTAACTTCCCAAATCTCTCAAACTTGTCCCCCGCTTTTCTTACTTGCCCCCCCGGCCGGTATCATCTCTGTCTCTAGCTTTGTCTTGATCTTTGTCATCTGATTTTTTAGGACCTTGCCCTGGAGGTGGCTGATTACCCTTGATCCCTTTGGACTGCTTCTCTACTTCAAACTCAAACATGATCCCTTTCCCATTAATGAAGAATTCAAGTTGTGCATTTATGTCTTCAGGATTTCTGCACCTTCCTTGAACTCTCACCGGGCCAGTTCTGATTAGACTCAGTTCATCTACCACCAAAGGCTCAGCAACTAAGGCTGTGATCTCTTTCACTATTCCCACTTCCTTGGCAATGTCAGGAATGTTGTGAATTTCTTGCAGTTTTTTCCATGGACGGAGACTTTTCCTTGCACGTTCCCCTGGTACATTGAAGCTGTGGGATCGTGGGTACAGGAGGTTTTTTTCTTCAAGAATTTTTCTCATACGTTGATGTTGTGTGAACATGAACACAGGAGGTTTTCTCGTACAATGAAGTTTTGTCAACCTGACTGAGTATATGAGATTTTTTTTTTGGTATGTTGGTATTCAAAACCACAAAGTCCTGCCGCACCCACACTTCCTGGCACTCTAAAGCCAACGTATTTCACGAAACCATGGAATTTTTCTTTTCCTTTTTTTTGATAAACACGCCATTGCGTGTTTTTCATTAAGCAGAATAAAGTTCAAACAAACAGGGTGCAACGGTAACCAAACAATTATTGAGGCAAGACCTAACAATTAACTACTAGATACACTTGTTGGGGTTACATCTTGAGAAATGTGCGACAAACCTCCCAAAAAAGCTGAGTTAGATGGCCTCCTCATCAAGGCCCACAATGTTGAGGTGAAAGGAGGAGGTGTCAATAACACCATCTAGAAGAGTCTCAAAATGGCGGCGCTTAGCGGACGACATGCCTTCCTTGAAGATGGTCTTGACATTGTCCGCTACGGCTGCCGGAGCCTGCCCCGCGTCCACTTTCGTGCCCAACTTCCGAAGTAGGAGCATTTGGGCCTGCAAAGTCTCGTCCCCTGCCCTAGGTCATGCCGCGTCGACGACACTGCGTCGAAGGGCGTGTGTGGAGGCCGGAGGCGCGCCGGCGTAGACGTGGCCCTGACTTGATGAGTGGCGACGCCAACGGCACACACACCGCGTCTTCAATCTCCTGCTGTCGGGACCCCTGGCCCTGCGAGGCAGAGGTGAGACCCTCGTCCTCAGAAGACACCCGGAGGAGGCTCCAAGAGAGCAGCGGGCTCCTCCTACATTGAAGGGGCCCCTCAAGCGATGGCGCCGAAGGGCTAGGGGGCACAAACTCCGCCCCCACTAGATCCGCCCACCAGTCCGCCTGCACCGGTGGCGCGGGTGCTGGAAAGCGGATCGCACTCACGGAGGCACGGTACCGAGCCCCAGGCCACGAACTCATCAAGCATTGGGTCCTCCCGAGCGGGAGGCTCCACAACCATGCGCGCCATGGTCGCCAAAGGATCCACACAACCCGCGAGGCTCATAGTGGTGGCGACCTCTAGCTTCCTTGTGTCAACGGCAACGCTATCGGGGGTGAAGGTGGCGACCCTCGGAGACTTGCGTCGGCGCCGCCGGTGACGACAATAATGACGGGTGGTGGCTTCCCCCACGGTGACCGCAGCGCCCACATAGGCACTAGCGTCGATGTCGAGCGGAGCCGACAGAGAATCATCCCAACACGGATTGGGGCCGCGTGCACACTCGGCATGTCGGAGACGCCGACCGCCGCCGCCGCATGGCAGCGCCCCGGCCGGCATGCCTGCGCGGGCGGCCCGCTGAAGGGCGTGTTGGTGTTTCTTAGCGAAAGCAGCAAAGTCCGCAAGCGCACGGGAAAGACCGTTGTAGCACTTCACGGTGGTGGTGGGGTATCGTATTTTACTCAAGGACGGTTGTGTTGAGGGCTTTTGGATCTGTGTCTACCCTAGGCAAGGTTAGGCTTCTAAGAGGAATGAGGTATCTTTATGGGTTGACACTCTTAGGTAGGGATCACTCGTCCGTTGTCTTCTCACCGGGCACCGCAATCGCCCAAACTGGGATGGAGACCGGCAATTACCTTCGCGCCACACCCGAACGTGGGGGATTACAAAGGACGGACAAGGTCACAACCCAGCCGCCTACCCCCTCAACCGTGGGATGCGCCACAAAAGATAGGAAATCAATAGTCCAAACACCACGTTTTTAATCGATGATTACTACTGCGTGTGTGAATTCAAGGCTTACCCGTTCTCGGGGTCCTTCACTAGAGTACCGCCCCGAAGGAGCGACTATCAATCCCGCAAGATTATAACGGTTAAGATAATATGCTTGAAAGTAATAACCGAAAGAGGAACACAACCTGTCTTACCAAAGTGTAAGTAGATTGTAGAGGTACAAGCGAGGCGGGTACCGACAAATCCGGCACTCTGCCCTCCTAGGAACCGCGGAACGCCGGGGGCACTCCGACGACTCCGGGTAAAGGAGCCAAGTCTCCTTCTAGCTCTCCCTCTCTCACTCTCTAGAATTAGATTGGGGATAGAGGTAGAAAACTCTCCCTCTCTTGCTTCTCTTGTGCTTGTAGCTCCTTGAGGTGGTGTGTGGAATGAGGGAGAGAGAGGGGGTATTTATACACAAGAGGGAGTGAGCTAAATGACCTAACTACCCCTAAACCGACCTAAACAGGGCGTCCAGGTACATTGCACCGGCCATCAACACCCAAACCGACTGATTCTGCACTTAATGTACCACCACGAGCAGACTGGGCTCGAACCGCCCCCAGGAGGGTGCGGCCACACCTTGGGGTGCGCCCGCACCCCTTTGGGCTCGTCCCAGTCCGAGCTTTGGCGTGCTGCTTTGGTTGGGCTTGGAAAGTCGTGGTGTGGGCTTGGCCTGGTCCAGATGTGTCGATTTGGTCCATTTACACCCTGGGCTTGATATTCTTGAGAATGCACTTTCAAGGATGGCGTACTTTGGACGTATTTCCACCTGTATTTATTATAAATGCTACAAAGTACAATTTGAACACTACAAGTGGAAATATGTTAGTAATAAATATATATGAGTACAAAAAGGTATAGTTTTACTCCCTATATGGTAGTAAGTTGACGGGAAAAATATGTCGTTAGCGACCGTCAACAGGGCGCTGAAGTGGACAACGATGGTGACGATGCATGCAATCCCAGGCACGATGCCTCGTGGCCGTGGCGTAAAAGTGCCAGGTGAGGAGGTACACCGGGCGGTGATGTGGTCGGCCACCGGATAGTTGAAGGCGGTCAACAAAGTTGGCGGCACAGGCCCGGTGATGACCAAGAGGTGGTGTTGCTTGGCGCCCGGCGACGGCTTTGAACAAAGCGTGAAGCCATCGCGGCGTCGACAAGACCCACGTGTTGGCGTTTCTGGGAGGGTCGAGCTCACAATGGTGACGTTGACCGAGGCGCAGTGTGCGAGGGACGCGCGACCGGCCTGTCGCCCAAGCCGTAGGAGCGTAGGCACCCCTGGTAGGAGCAGACACCGCAAGAGGGGCATCGGCGGCTGAGCATGATGGCCGGGCGTCGGTACCCACTCCGCCCCTCGCGGCAATGGGGCCATGAGTGGCGAGTGGCGTCGGTCAGCGGCGCTTGGGGCAGGCCTTGGAGACTTCCTCTCCGGCTACGCCAATAACGGCGCTGGGAAGCTCCGAAGCAGGCATGGCCGCGGCCGAAGCTCGAGGCTAGCATGGCCTCTCGCGGGAGCGACACGAGGCCGGGGCCTACTCCGACGGAGAGTGGACAGCAAGGCGCGCCGCATGACGGTGGGGGCCGCCGGCTTGATGACCCCCCGACCCCTCATCGTACGAGTAATCGGTGAAGTTGTCCTCCCAACGCAATCCTTTGGGTCTTTTCAACGGAGGGGAACTAGGGCGCCGCATCCGGGGATAGGGCCCTGCCACAACCACTGCAGAGGCAACCTCCGGAGCGGACATGGGGTAGGGGGCGAATCCACACCATGAGTATGGGCGCCATGGACGCCATGGCGATGGCGCCCCGGAGATGTCGGTTGAGCGGCGGGTTCAGTCGGGAAGAAGGCGCGCCGGGCGTCGTGGTCAAGGCGAAGCATCCGCACACGACCTTCGCGCGGTAGCGGGCGCCACCGATGCATGGGCGGAAACCCGTCGCAGCGGCCAGGGGTGCGACCGCAGGAGCCGGATGCCGGGCGCCGTCTCGCACAACGCACTGCATGCAACGGGCGTGTTTACCAGCAGCGGGCCGAGGCCGAGGCGGCGGGCCGGGGTGGCGTGCACGAGGACATCGGGCGCTGGGCTCAAGGTGAGAGAGCCGGCACGCAGACGTTGGTCGCTACCCGCCGCCACATGGCCATCACAGGCAGGGCCCCACGACGCAGAGTCGCCGGCAGCCGCCATAGCAGGAGTCCCATGACGGCGGCCGTGGGGAAGGGATCGATGGCGGGCCGGGCGCCGGGGACAGCAGGACAACCACCGGAGCAGTCTCGAGTAGGCATGGCCGCCAAGGACGACCGGCACGGAGCAGCTCGCAAGGAGACCAAGGAGCGATTTAATCGAACTCCGCCGATCCCATGGATGGATAGATCCGACCGTGGGGGCTTGGATCCGTGATGGTTGAGGTGGATTGGTAGCCGCGGTGGGTTGGTGTGGCGGCGCCGGGCGCCCAACGGGTCGGGAGGGTCGGGGGGGAGCTGGGGGTGGGGATCATCGCCCAAGAGTTCGCTTCAGTTAACCATGGAATTTTTCTCAAAACTCCAAAAAAATACTTTGTATTAAATAGGGCCTTATCTTTTTTATCAGCGTTTCCGGGAGGCTGAACGAAGGCTCCGTTGTGGGACTTCATAAGTAATATTAAGATGTAGCATAGGGCACGTTTTGCTTCTCTCCTAGAGTCATCAAAGATTCTCTTTAATCATCATTTTATTTGAGGTGTTGATTTCTTGATCTTTACCTTATGCCTTACCCCTTTTTTTAGAAAAGACCATATGCTCTACCTCAACTCCATCTTTGTGTCCTACCTACGGACTAATGCACCTTTTATACTAGCAACCATTAAGGTTTTCTTGTCAATCAACAACCAAATTCAGAAAACAAACTAGATGCATGCCAAGTTATACCTGAACCAGTAATGAGAAAAATGTATGTATCGGTGTGCTTGTGTGCTTGCCAGGGGAGCCACTTTAGTTGCGTGCCTTGATTCAAGTTTGTGTAATGAGAAATATGTATATATCGGTTGTTGCAGAAGCTGGGATATCAATATATTCCTTTTTCTAAAAAAAGAGAGGATTGTACTAGAATACATAAAACCAAGCATTTTTGTTCATCTCTGACAAGTTGCCGATCGAAAATCCTCCTAAACATGGCTTGCAGGAGAAGCAACTAGTACAAAGCCAAATCATACACGCGGACCTAGCAATACACTTGAAAAATGCTCTAACAATACACTTGAAATATACAACCACATACCTAAAAATCTTTGTTTAAGCACGTGTGTAACATTCCAGACACAAAAATTCCAAATTTCTATAATAAAACCATGCCAAGTTTCCTTCACAGGAAATGCATTCTCATCTGAATCTGGCTAACTCTGTTGAGCTCTAACATGTACATTGCCTCGTTCATAATCCTTTCAAACATAATGTTGTTCATTTTTTTGTTACGAGTTATATTAATGTTTGTTTTTATGTACAATTTTTTAATAGTCATAATCATTGTTGTTCTAAACGTTAAACGGCAAACAGTCGGTTACTTATCGTTTAATCATTATTCGAGCAAAACCACTGCTTAAACTGGATAAAACAGTCAAGTAATAAGCAGAAACGAAATGTCACTATATAGTGTTTCAAATTTTCAATGAATGTTATTAGTGTTGTGAAGAATTACATTCTCGTAGCATGACATCAGCTGGAAGAGCAGAGGAACAAGCTAAGGTCATCTTTATCACACACTAGTGCCGCCACTAGATCTATCCGGTGTAAGGTTAAGGTAGAGATCATGTTTAGGCTAAGTTTAAGATCATGTGCAAAAGTTTTCCCACAACAGTTTTCATGTTTAGGCTATGTTTTATTTGGACATGTTGATTTTTTTCCCCACAACAGTTTTCCATGCAAAAGAATGTGCATCCAACGTTCGATCTATATTTAATTTGCATTATTTCCAAACACTTTCTTGGTAGCTTTGATCTGCTCTTGTGTGATGTCAAGATTAAATATCGGATGCTCTCAAGGGATTCGGCCACAAGTGGGGCAATATGAATGGAGGGTACGTATGAAAGAGGGCATGGCAAAATCCAATTATATTGGATGTTTTCTTGAAAATCATCTTTCAAGAGGGCTAGTAGTCAACGCTTAGAAGCCAAGCATCATCTTTTCCTCTGAGCAAGGTGCAGAAAAATCCTCCTGGACTGTCTTGTGTCGCATCAACATCTAGAGACGTCCCTTTCAAGTTGCTGGTTGCAGGAAAGTCAAAGGAGCAAGCTAAGGTCAGCTTTTACACAATTTACACATTCACACCCCTAGCACCGCAATGATTGACGAGACGACCATCTAGATTGATTTCGCGGTGCACATCTCCGGCTGGCCGCTGCCGCTGCCCGAGCAAATCCATTTATAGATAAGGTCCCCAGCTGAACTCTCAAATCTTTAGTGACCTCCCATCTACGTCCTTAAAATAGGGAAGCGACTAGCTGGGTCCCTAATCTATGACTTGCACACAGAAAAGGTCCAAAACTAGCCACAAAACTAGCCACTTCAGCCAACCCAACTCATTTGGCCGTGTCACGACGGCAGTCGGACACCATTTTTTTTTTTTTTTTTTTTTCAAAAGGCATTGTCCGATTACTGGCTGTCACACCCTAGGCAATGGGGCCAGAGGGGCCGGCCCAAGGGCCCCGCGGCCGCCCTGGGCGCCCCCCAGGCGCACGCGGCCTCCCGCCGCCGCCCCTTCCGTATTTTTCAGAAATTAGAGCAAGAGTTCGGTTATGATAATTTAGGACTTTTTTGTGAAGGACATATTTCTAATCTATAAGGAAGTTTCCTATTAGATAAGAATAAGAATTTGCTTATAAGAGTTATTCCAATCTTATAAGGAAACCTTTAGAGATTGCTTAAGATACAAGTCCCATAGGAGGCCTATATAAGTAAGGGGTATATAATCTCTTAGGGACAAGCAATAAAAGAAATATTTTCCCTGCCCATTTCCCAGGCCGCCGCCCCCTGCTTCCCCACGCGCACACGCGGCCGCCCCCCCCACGCAGCCACCCACGCCGCCCCCTACCGCCGCCTCCCCGTTGCGGCTATGACAGCTGGTATCCGGAGGCCACTTCGATCAACCCACCACCATGGACGCCGATTCGAAGCAGATTCTGCAAGATCTGTCCAAGCAGTTCACCACGACCACCAAGCGCATGGACGAAATTGGAATGGTGATAGGAGGTGCAACTTCTGTCACACATCAGAAAATATTAAACATATTTTTGTGTGTGTTTTTATGCCAAATTCATGTGCCGCTATACTTTTAAGGTTTGGGTTATCCCTCCACGTTGTATAGATAGGGGACTTATTTAATGTATGGTCTTAAAGGGCACGGAACAAACATGATTTATTGTTGTTAACAGCAACTTCATCTCTACTTTTGATGACTTATTTAATGAGGTAGTTTTGTCAAATGTAGACCAAAATCCTTCTCGCCAGGGGAACTCATTGGCTCCGCCAATGGGCAAGACTGCAGTGGCGTGATGATGAAAGGGACCAACTGATCATTGCAGGACAGTAACTAGAGACGTCAACTTTGCATTTCTTTAGCTCTAGAGGTTGGCTAGGAAATAGGTTTATTGGTCATGTTTAGTCATAAGTTTTCCCTGTTTCTGTTATGTCGATGGCTATTAGATTGAGTCCTCTACAGCTACTGGCTGGTCTACGGGTCTGAACTTTGTAATTGGCTCAATTCTACCCGTTGGTACATGAGGCCAGAAAGAAACTATCTTTTATCTGAAAAAACTAAGCAAACCCACGAACACATTAGGTACTATTCCACCTGAAATACACAATAAGAAGCAGAAAATACTGAGCAACTGTGTAACACACAAACATTACCTACTCATCGAAAGTGGACTTTTAAGCTTTTTAGATCTCGGTGTGTGTCTAACTCGGACTCACCGTGACTGGTAATTGGCCAGCGACGAAACCTTTGGATGGAATGCTGGAGTAGTAATCAAGATAGAAAGAATGTTGTGTCCTCCTTTGGATGTGGTAACAGCAAGCGAGAGAAAAGCTTTGGCGACAATGACAAATAAAAACGATGACGACGGCACATGTGCCCCTTCAATTTAGCTACACCTCAATTTAGTACATGATACATTTAAAGTGAGAAAGTAATAAATGAAAAAAATATCCAGCTGCTCAGCATGAGCGGAAATTTGTTATTACTAAAATCTGTGTGAAGCAGCAGTAAACTGAGATCTTGACAATCAATCCAAGAGTATGCATTGGACAGTTACAGCAGAAATCTTCTTGCAACAGCAACTCTGATCCGGAATCATGCTTGTTATCAGCGAATCTGCGGGACAGCAAATAAAAAGGAAGTCAGGGCGAAAACTCTCTTTTTATCCGCATGTTGCAGCAGCAAATCAATGGATATGTGTGTGTACCAATAAATTACTAAGCCAGCTGAACTGCGAGAAGAAGCAGAAAATACAATTCACAATATTGCATACGGTGCTGTGGGAGAGATCATACGTGCACCATCATTGGTTCCAACAGAATTGAAACTTACCGTCCGACAGCAAGCTAGCTAATAGCAGTAGCTACACCTCCTCCTCCTCCTCCTCCTCCTCCTTCTCTGTAATTGGAAAATTTTTTGGTTAAAACAAGAACTGAGGTGCAGCTCAACGATGTATTGGATGGAATTTACAACGAATACATCTCTTTTTTTTATCTACTTTAACGTTACCTACCCCAGTGTTCAGTTCGGAGAACTGAGCGGTTGGGATGGACTCGAACTGCGTGCCTCAGTGCAGCCTCCTCTCTCTCCGCCTCCTCATCCTCAAAGGTGCCCTTACAGTACATCTCAACTTTGACTTTTCGAATCGATTGCAGGTACTCCAAGCCAAGGTCCTCACAGCTAACGTCGTGATCCTTTAATTCTTCCACAAATACATTAAACATAAGCTCCTCGAGCTTTGGCATAACAAAGACTGGTGCTAATCTGCAGTCGTCTCTCTTTCTTTTCCTATCAATGTCTTCCATACATCGAAACGAGCAGATAGTAAACGAAGCACTCAAATCCTCATTGGCAACAAACTGGACCACTGAATCAGACAACACCAAGGATCTCAACTTCTGGAAGCAGCCATCGGCTTCAGTATTAGCACTAGTTATTGTTGCCGTTGAAGATGTTTCTAGCGTGAGGTAACAGAGCTCTGGCAAAACCACCTAGTGCCGCCTTGAGACCTTGCTCATCAATATCATCCACATGTATCTCCAAGTGGGAGAGGCTAGGAAGGTGCACAGAATTAATCCATGATGGCAACTTGGGGAAGTGGATATCCCGAAGAAATAAACATCGGAGATATCGAGAGGGCAGTGGTGTATCCCAGGCATTCATATTAACATTACCAATATAATCACCCAGTGTAAGATGCTGCATGTTCTTGAGATGTCCTAGAGACTGCATCAAATCCATTTGCATGCTCTCATCCATCTTACTTATATTATTAATCTTAAGGACTCTGAGTTCACACAGGTTTCCTAGATCCTTTACAAACTTCCTCTGGGACTCATAGTTATTGTTATTATGTCCGCTTATCTGTAGCTCCTCCAGTGAAGTCAGCCTCCCTATTACCCCATCTGATGCACACATCTGGTGAGCACGTAGGCATACTAGCTGAGTTAGCATGCCAATGGTACACGGCAATTCTGAGTACGCAATATCCTCCAAGATCAATGTATGTAGAATCTTGAGAGCACCAATTCCTTCTGGGAACACAAGGATCCTTGTATCTCGTATCTCAAGGTGCCTCAAGTGAAGTAGATTTCCAATATGCTCAAGGCTGTAGCATCCTTCTTCAAATGTGCAGTGCTCCAAAGCTAGGACACGGATGAGTTTTAATCTTGGATGAAAGGCCCACTTAACAATAGCACATTGCCGGACAATAAATGACCTTATCTGTGGCAGGTCCACATGAGTATCCTGAGTGAGATCCAATACTTTTTCCTTTAGGGCTAACCGACGTGTGTGGCTTTGTGATAAGGTACCATCAACACTGACAAAATTTGCCTCACGTGACATGGAAACGATGAGATCAAGCACCATATCATGAACTCGGCAACCATCCATGATGCCATAGACTTCAGAATCCACCCCGGATCATGCTTCTGTTTATGAGGTCATGGAAGTATTCCTCTCCCACCTTAAATAACCTACGCCCTGGTTTCTTTTGGACAAAGCCTTCAGCTATCCACTTCCATATCAAAGAATCCTTATTAATGATAGTGTCTTCTGGAAATGCACTTAGATACAATAAGCAAGTCTTCAGATGGGGAGGAAGGTCATAGTAACTAAGTGATAATATATGCATAGTATTTTCCATGTTATGCCTATCATCCTTATCTTGATAGAAACCAGGAGAGTTACACACCTCATTCCATTTTTCCCTTGATTTACCCAATAAAAAACTTCCCATCGTGATGATAGCTAACGGAACACCACCACACTTCTTTAGAATCATATCAGATAACTCAACCACATGATTAGTTGGACACTTGTTCTCACCATCGAATAATCTCATATAAAATAATTTCTTGGAGTTCTTATCAGAAAAGTGGTCCTAGCTTGTAAACCTCGTCGACTTCTTTGGCAATATCAAATTTACGAGTAGTTATGATTATTCTACTTCCACAATTATTCTCAACTAGACCAAGTTTGATTCCTTCCCAAGACTGTTGCTCCCATATGTCATCAATAACAATAAAATACCTATCCACACAATGTGATAGACCAATGAGAAATTGAAGCCATCTGGTCCAAAAGCAATAAAGTGTGTCCTTACTAATGGTAGTAATGAAGACCTGTCTGTCCAAAATCTTTCTAACAACCCAATACTTAATTAATACATCTCCGTTCCAAATTATAAGTCGCTTTGACTTTTTGGTTACTTCATTTTGTTATGTACCTTGACATATTATTATATTTAAGATTCAAGATGCATACACTAGTACCGATTTGATTTTCCGAGCAGGGGCGGATTTTTTCCGTGGCGGGCGCAATTTGAAACCGCCACGGAAAAGATATGGCCCCCCGCCGCTGGGGGCAGCTTTTACGTGGCGGGCGTGTTGCGGGCGCCCGCCACGTAAAAGACGATCTTTGCGTGGCGGGCGCCGCAACGCGCCCGCCACGTAAAAGATCTTAACCGTGGCGGGCGCTGCTGCGCGCCGCCACGCGGCCGCTTCTTTTGGCGTGGCGGGCACGTTAGGGCGCCCGCCACGCAAAAGGCCGCAGCCTATAAAATACCGGACGGCCGCCCCTTCATCTTCTCCACGAACTTCCTCTTCCAACTCTTGTGGGGGAGGTTTTGATCCAAAAAACTGACAAAAACTTTGATTTGGGTGTTTTGGCTTTGATTTGGTGGAGGAGAAGACACTAATTGGTCAGTTAACGCCTCTTTTGATCTTTCTTTCCCTCTTTTTCATCCCTCTCTAAATCTAGAGACACATGAGGAGAGAGAAACCGCCTTTTCTCTAGATCTAGATCTATGGTGGGACTTTTCTTTTTTTTTTTTTTTTTTTGGTTTGGAGGAGATAGAAAACCGCCTTTCTCTAGATCTAGATCTCTCGTGCAACTTCATCTTTTTTTTTTTGGTTTTGGAGGAGAGAGAAAACTGCCTTTCTCTAGATCTAGATTCTATGGTGGGACTTGTTCTCCTTTTTTTTTTTTTTTTTTTTGGTTTGAGTATTATGTAACGGCACTAATTAAGCTTTTTGGAAGAGCAGAGGGATCGATCGGGATGGAGAGGCACCGAGCCCATTGGATGTATGAGATGAAGAGGGTTGATGACGAATACTTTGATGAGGTGAAGAAGTTTGTTGCTCGAGCGGCGACACAAATGAGATAATTCAACAGAGGCTGATCATCCGTCCCGTGCACAAAATGCAAGAATCAAAGCGTTCGCCGACACCGTCGCGCGATCTCACCTAATCATGCATGGCTTTCGCGCTGACTATTTGGTCCGGACTTTTCACGGCGAAGAAGTTCCACCCTTCGATCCACGGTACTAGGCAGTCCCCCCCGCCGATGCAGAGTACAGAAAAGTCCACCAGCCGGTCCAATTCCATCAGATTTGTTCGAAACCACGGCTGACGTCGACGATGACGATGATGACGGTGGTGGTGGTGGAGGGGACGGCGAGCAGGAGAATCCTATGACGCAGCCTGAGGATGTCCGGTTTTTGAAGATTTGGTCAACCGACTCGGTGAGGACGACATTCTCGTTTGGGTGCCCGAGATGGTTGGAAAACTTCAAACAAGATGAAGTGCAGCAGCTTGATCCTCTTTACAAAGACAGTCCGAGGGCTGCACGGCGCCGAAGTTTTACCCTCGAACTTGCCGATGTTGAAGTCTCGCCATGGCTGGTCCGACACTAGCTTCAATGAGCTTGTAAGTTACCGGCCTCGACGTATCCATCGCCTAACAAGGTTCCCCGCTAGCACGTATCGCGCTAAGAAGTTGATCCGCCCCCTGGCGATGAAAGTGAAGAAGTTCGATGCCCGCCCCAACCATCGTATCCTATATCGGGACGATCAAGACGAGAATTTGACCCGCTTGTCCGCGACCGCGGGCGCTTAGTCGATACAAGCGAATGCCGGATGTCGCGTGGACAATGACGCCGATGAGGAAACAGACGGGCGAGAAAGAAGAAGAAGGGGGCTTAAGAAAACAAAGGCGGCCGCGAAGAAGATCATGTCAACGCAGACAAGGAAGAGGAAGGTTACACGCAGAGGAAACGATAGCGCCTGTCAATGTGGTACCTTCCGGCCATCGACGTCATGGCTCTATGGGAACCCCGAGGATGCTAAGCACATGGCGTGGCATGCATCTAGCGATCGCGGTGAAGGATGACGGGAATCTACGGCACCCTTCGGATGCTAAGCGCTGGCAAGACTTCGACGCCGCCTACCCCGACTTTTGCAGAGGAGCCCGTGAACGCTCGGGTTCGCATTGAGTACCGACGGAATGAACCCATTCGTGACTGAGCAGCACGCACAAAGACGTGGCCGGTCGCCCCTCACCATGTACAATCTACCTCCACATCTTTGTCAAAAGCGCAGGTATGTTTTGCTCACCATGCTCATTTACGGACCGAAGCGGCCCAAGAACGATATAGATGTGTTCCCGAGCCGCTCATGGAGGAGATGGAGGTACCGGTTTGATGATGGGGTCGCAAGATGTTTGATGCGCACCGTAAGGAGAAGTTCACTCTTCGTGCCATCATCTTTGTCACCATCAGCGATTACCCGACTGTTTTCATTATCGGGGCGGATTAAAGGAAGACCGCCTGTGTAGCTTGCATTGAAGAAACCCGCTCCACTTACCGAAGGGATCCAAAGAAACCGTGTACATGGAACACGTGACGCTTCCTCTCGCAGCAAGCATAGGTACGTAGATCCAAAATGAATGTGTACTTTGACAACAAGGGCGTAGTCGAAACCTCACCTAAGACCGACTAGTTATGGTCCGAAGGTGTTTGACATGGTGAAGGACTTGGAGTGCGAGTTTGGAAAGAAGAAGAAGAAGAAAGACGATGATAAGGAAGACGGCACCTCCAAGACAAAGAAGTTTAAAGAGGGATAAACGGAGGAAGGAGCGCCTCCGGCCGTTCCTTTCAAGAAGAAGTCAATCTTCTTCAAGTATCTAAAGTAATGGAAGATACCGCATACACCCCACGCGATCGATCGATGCACCTTGAGAAAAATGTCTTCGAAAGCGAGATCGGTCTCCGATGGATATCAAGACCAAGACGAAGGATGGTGTGAAGTCACGCCGGGATCTTGTTGACATGGGCATCCGACCGAAATTCACGCTACACGGCTTCCGAACGGTAAAGTCGAACTCCCGTGTGCGGCCTACAACCTAACGAGACTAGAAGTTGGCTATGTGTCGGTTGATGCGGGTATCAAGGTACCGACGGGTTTCTCTTCCAACATCAAGAGTCCGGTATCCATGAAAGACCTCACAATGACAAACTTCAACGCGCACGATGCTCACATCATGCCGACGGTGTTCCTTCCAATTGTGATCAAAGCTGTTCGGCCCAAAATACGTGAAGATGGTGGTCACAAGGATTTCATACTTCTTTAACCAAATCAACCGTAAGGTAATTGCCAAAGCAGATCTGCCCGCTACGAAAAAGAGTTCATCGCTGAAACAATGTGCCGATAGAGATGTGTTTCCCACCGCCGTTTCTTCGACATTATGCCACACCCGATGATGCACATGGTTGATCGATTGAACAGCTGGGACCCGTGGTACCTACAGCGATGTGGACCATCGAGCGACTAATGTCTACCCTCAATCGATTCAATCATAACCCGCTTACCCAGAGGGCTCTATGATCGAGGCATACACAAGCCGAGGCCGCGGAACCGGTGTGTGAAGTACATAAAAGATGGGAGGGCTATTGGGCTTCCAAAGGCATCAACATGAAGGAAGAACTCGGGATGGGGTGCGCGGGCCGAAAAGCACGCACCGACATACATAGGGACAAAGTGCTAGACGCCACTACAGCATCCTTCATCAATTGGTGATCATGGGCGCATACGTGAAAAAGCACCTCAAAGAGCTCCGCCGTGCAAGTAGCAAGCGCAAGAACTGTCCGAATGACCGGGTTACCTCCGCTGCCCCTAAGTTACCTATTGTGGACTTTTAATTTTGGACATGGTTACCTCTCGCTGCCCCTAAGTTGAATGTGATGCCAAGAGACTCCCTATTTTTGACTTAATTTCACTATTTCACTTTCTCATATGTCGATATTGCCCTAAACTCTACTACTATTTTTTTAAGCTTGGCATGGGGGTGTTGTTTTCAACATATATGCAATGATGTGAACCCATTAGTGCTGAGGCAAGTGGCATATATGCAATGAAATGAACTTAATTATTGGGGCTGAGGCAGCGGCTATGATGATTGAATGTCCCCTATACTTGGAAGCTTCTAAACTAGGACGGCTTGTACAAAGCAAACCAGTTTAGAAGCGATGTGATCACAAGGGGGCTATATCCGAGCCAATCTTTTATTTCTCTCTTTCCGCAATTTTGAATTACGCTTGTGTACTCCTCCTATATACTATAGTACTAAAACACTATATATTTATAGCTTGAAATGGCGAATGAACAAGAACAGCCCTCAGCTTGAAAAGGTTTAATGAACAAGAACAGCCCTCGAGCTTGAATGGGAGTCGCCTAGCTCTAGCAACGGAAGTGGCAACGACTCGTACTCCCGAAGTACGCAAGCGGAGCCTCGATAGCCCATGTAAGGGTAGAAGGAAACGTACCGAGGAGGAAGAAGATCCTAATTTCAACCCGAGGGACGAAGCACCAAGCAAGAAGCGCCGGGTTAAGGAAGTACAGCCGAACGGCCTCGCCACCGCTCCCTCCACAAGCGCCTCAGCAACAACCCCCCCCCCCCTTCGCCCACGGCCACCTCTTCAGGCAAAGCAAAGGGAGACAAGCCGAAGCGGAGAAGGGGAGACCGTGGGAGGCGTAAGAAGATCAATGAGGTCCTTGTCATTCAAGAGTTGGGGCCGCAGGCGAGCCACCGCCGCCTCCCGGGTCATCGCGGCACAAAGACTCAGTGTGTGGTGTTTCGTGAAGGATAAGGTCTCCATTCTTATCGAAGACCGGAAAGCCGCCCCCAACATTGGCAAGTTATGGGTGTTTGGCGAGGTTTCAAACGGTTCCGGTATCCGCCAGCGCCGATATGGAAAAGGTGGAGCAAGATGTAAACTTCCTCGCAGAAGAAGCTTCCGAACTCGGAAGTATAGGCTCAACGCGCACTTTTACAAGAAAGGACGCCTACCCTTCACCAAGTACAACATGATCTCGAAGAAGTATGGGAAGAGTTCTCGCAAAAGGCTAAACACGCCCGAAGCAAAGGCGAAGAGCGAGAAGTTCTCTCGAGCTAGCCAAACGGAACAAACTTCCCCACTACTTGGGCAAGAGTTGGGCACGCCGGACACAAGCCGCGGCGTGGCGGGCGGAAGAAAGGAAAAAGACAGGAAGCCGGAGAGCCGGATCCGTATGAGGGCCGTGATGAAAGGACCCGGGACTTCCTACGCCCACAAGCCCAAGAAGCCGAGGCAAGCCCGATGAAGGAGGTCGAGAAGAAGGTCATAGAGGCCACTACGGCTAAGAACAACGGGACCCTCGAGATCGTCGGGGACACGATCCGCCGACGCCGGCCTTGGGAAACCAAGCATCGCGGCCGCGTCCGTGGCATGAGCTCCAGGAAGAGTTGGGTGACGGTGGGCTCGTGGCAGTCAGATGCTGCCTCGCATCACACGAGGCAGAGGTACAAGGAGGGTCTGAGACAGGAAGGGCGTGATGAGGCCTTGCAGCAAATGATCACACAGTCCATCAAAGAGGCCCTCACGAGCAACGACCCCCAGATGGTCGAAGTCCGGAAGCAGATGTTCCGCAACGCCGGTATGCCTGCTCACCCCAAAGAACCCCAAAGAAGACACCTCTCGCCGCCGACCGACAGACCCGGTGGATGATATCACCGAAGAGACACCATGCAATATGTTGATACCTGTCGGCAGGTTGGGCAAGAAAAAGGTAGTGGCCAAGGGGGTGGTATTTCCTCCCGGATCTTGCAAAGAGTACGAAGCGCACGAGATCCCTCCAGAATGTGCTGAAGTCAACATTGGGTTCGTGGCGCCAGAACATGAAGACTGGGAGCTGGACTATCCCGGTCATAACGAGGTGAACACTCTAGGAGCTGCTCTGTGTTACAACGTGCTGTGGCCGAAGGTGGACATTGAGCTGAATATGTCGACGTTGACTCCACCTTCCGGCTCAACAAAGAAGACAGCAGCGGACCCGAGTACGCCACCGGACCCCTATGGTGACTCCTCCGACGATGATGAAGATGGTGGGGACGGCGGAGGCAACGACCCTCCTCAAGGTTCCAGTACCCCCCCTGCTAAGGACCCGGCACAAGACGAGCCTCAGGAGCCGACAACGAAGGAGCCGGCACTGAGGAGCCTAAGGAGGCGGCACTCGATCAGCAGCACCCGAGGAGCCTAAGGAGCCGACACCTCAAGAGCCGGCACCTCGGCGCCGCAACTCAGAGCCGACACCACGTGCTCGGGGAGCCGTCACATGAGGAGCGGCCCGATATACGAGGAAGCAACTGGCGAAAACACAGGCCAAGTCCTGAGGCGAGAGTAGGGAGCGAGACACCCGTCTACACTCAAGGCCTCCAATGGACAACACCTCAAGCGCCGGGGAAGCAGAAAGGAGCTCGACCTAGCAAACGCCCTCCAGCACCGAAGAAGCACACATTCGATAAAGAGGAGGTCGCAGCACCCAAGTACCCGCTACCCAGGAGGCCCAAAGAAATAGATATTCGATCCGAAAGGTATGCACCGCTGAAACAACGAGTTGTAATAAGTTATTAGCTACTCCTTTTCGCAACCCTAGGTAATTAACATTTGTACCGCTTTTTTGCAGGCCAAAATCCCCACCTTATAAGGGGTTTGTCACGGACGAATGCCCCGGCTCGTTCGAGTTTGGGAAGTTCATGATCCCAAAGGCCCAGCTCATCGATGCCGAGGACTGGGAGACTCGGAAGTTCCATGCATGGTACATGGAGTGCGCAAAGCGTGGAATGTATAGCTTCGTGTCCTTCTTCCTAAGGAGTGCTTCCACTACCCCGCCGAGCTCCAGTTCACGATTACATTCGATGACATGTCGAGACTACTCGCCGACAGGACATTGACGCCGCCCAAGTCACCTTTGTTTACGATGTAAGCGCAATTTTACTTGCACATGTCCCTTGCATCCATATATAGATTCTTTCTTTCAAAGGTACCTATGCCACGCCCACATGTCCTTGTAGGTTGTGCGCCGATGCAGCCCGGTTAAACACCGGTGTTCTTTACCTCTCTCCATGGCACATCCGTGAGAGACAGATCGTCGGTTATAAGCTAAGAGCGGACCATCCGCACCTGGTCAACTTGATGGACGAGGAAAGACGTAAGATCCGGGATAAGAATGAAAGAGCTAAGAAGTTGGAGGTAGCGAATACGTCATATCAGTGATGAAAAAGGTCAAGGAAAATGGGCCTCGATGTATTCTGGCGCCTTACCAATATGGAATGGGGATGGTAGGACATTGGATCTGTTTCATGATCTTTCCTCAGGACGGGAGGGCCGTTATCTTTGACTCAC
The DNA here is from genome assembly GCA_015847255.1 of Hyparrhenia diplandra. Lineage (NCBI taxonomy): Eukaryota > Viridiplantae > Streptophyta > Magnoliopsida > Poales > Poaceae > Hyparrhenia > Hyparrhenia diplandra. Next base: position 2,499,823 of record JADLZK010012337.1, read on the forward strand.
TACGAGGCACGAACCCGCTCGGCTACCAACAATTCAAAAAAATCTTGAGATTGTAAGTGATCGATGAACTCCTTATGCAATTATATACTAGAGTCGAATATCATATATCGTTGACAATATAGTGCATTTCGTACAGCGCTTACAAGAAATACTTGAAGGATCCGAACTGCTGGGATCGTCGATCCGAGAAGTGTAAGGAGCGCAATGGAGATAGACTCAAAATCAAGCGATATTTCCCGGTACGTAAATGAAACATAGTTTTTCTTAGTACGACTACCTTGCTATAGCTTCGATATTACTAATAACACTGGTTTATTGTGTGCAGTGCCTCAAACAACCAGACGGATCAAACTTGTGTGGATTCTTCGTCTGTGAGTACCTCCGGGCCTGCAGAAGGTACAAATCCAGCTACCGACAGCTCAAGGACGCAAGGAACACGTTCACAGGGGTGATACAAAGGGCAACCGATGAGATGCGGTTCAGGCGCACAGTAGCAGACATCTGCAAGTTCGTTCTAGACATGGTAGTTCACGAAAAACAGCCGCACTTCAATCGACAAGTGAGTGGGGCTGTCTTTAGAGTTTGGGCCGCTAAGGAGATGGGAAGAGCTAGGTCTTACGGACTATCTTTCATCCAGCCAACATATAGCTCGCAATGTTTATACGGATATGTTGTAATTGAAACTAGTACATGTTGGATATGAACTAATAGATCGATCGATCGATCGGTGAAACTTGTATATATGAATCGATGTATATATATGTATATATGATGTATATTAGAGTACATGTCTGTGTTATATATATGTGTGTATGGATTGATACATGTGTATATATATGTATATGTGTGTGTGTGTGTGTATATATATATATATATATATAAATATATATATGTATATATATATACATATATATATATATATATTGGTATTTTATTTTTTTTTGAAGCCGTGGCGGGTAACATAACTCGCCGCCACGCAAAAAAATCTTAACCGTGGCGGGCAGCGTAACGCGCCCGCCACGGTTAGAAAGTTTTTTGGCGTGGCGGGCGAAGTTACGCCGCCCGCCACGGCTTCAAATTTTTACGTGGCGGGCACGCCGCCAGCCACGCTGAAGGCCACGATTATCCGTGACCTTTTCGTTAGTGACGGGCAGCCGTGCCCGCCACTAACAGCGTTTTTTGCCCGCCACTAATGTGTTTTTGGGTACTAGTGATAGCAAAACGGATCTTCCAAAAAAGTCAATGTGATATATAATTTAGAATGGAGGGAGGAGTACAAAGAGTTCATAAAGCATCAAGGAAAATGCTAATAACAAATCAAAGTGTAGTATTGAAATCAATAGCTTTAAAATAGAGTTAGGCTTTATTCCTTCTCGAAGATAAACTAAAATATTCTGACTGCACCATTGGCACCAGTTATACTAGGAGTAGTTGTTTTTTTATTTAATACTTAAATCTTTAAAAGTATATAGACAATAAACCATCAAACTAATCACAAAACTTTGTAGCTCCCCACTGCTCACTGTGCCATAATTGCTAATCATTGTCGAGATGGAACCTGGTATCAAATCCAGGAGTAATGAGTGATAAGGAAACTACAAAATGAGTGCTTTCCAAGATTCAAACTTGAAACCTCAACATTCAGGTTCTTTGAGTGCCTATAATAGTTGAGGTAGGCAATACAATACATGTGACTATTAAGCTGATGTCTTTTAATTAATTAACTAAACAATTCCCTTTCTTATATTGTATATTCGATACTCCAAACTATCTCAAATAAAAAGTTGTTAACTGCAAAGTTGTAGATCTCCTTGAGTACAACAATTCAATGTTGACTTTGTCTCAAATCAAATCTAAGAACCTGAACATTTGGACATGTAAATCATCTTAAATTTAAAAGTTTCCAACTACAAAAATTTAGATCTCTTTTAAGCCCTACAATTTTGCTAAAGAGTTTATCTTGATTCAATCTAATGAAAGAAAGTTATGAATTTTTTAATGCAAAACAGTCTATCATAAGTTCAAACCACGAACCGGCAGTGACAGATGTGCCTAACACTGTAGGTTCAAACTTCAACCATAAGTGGACTATGACTGCCGGTTGTGTTAGCACTACCGGTTGAAGCCACAAACTGACAGAAATACTCTATCGCTGCCAATTCTAAAACAACCGGTAGTGACAATCAGATTGTGATTACCAATTCTAGCGTACTTATTGACTCCACGTACCCAAACATGTTTTTCCTCCACCCATGCAAGGTGGGGCCACGCCTCACTGCTCCACCCATGCCACTCCTACAATAATCTATCAGCTTACCAGTCTCTCCTTTTTAATCTACACAGCCCAAACTAAACTTCAGAAGGCCAAAACATCAAAGCATAAACCCGCCTTTTAGCCAGCATCATAATTTTCACGTTTTTCTGGTTCGTCTCTTTAAGAATTTGAAGGCTTCAAGCACATAAAGAAAGCATGAGAAAATATTGGGTGGCTTATTCTTCCATACCTCTTTGCTTGAAGGTAATCATGGAGCTCGTTGATGAGCTGCCTTTCATCCAGCATGGTGTATTTAAAATCTGTGTATTTTTCCTTGTCAAGATCTACAAGAATGTCTCGAAGACTTTCTTCAAGTCTGGATCTTGGCCAACTGGAACAAAAGCCCAACAATCAAATACAGACTTGAACCTGTCAAACACTGCCTTGGCAAGAGTAGTCTTGCCTAGCCCACCAACTCCCCACAACGGAACAATCTTCATCTTCTGGTTGGACTCGTCATCCCTCTTGGGCAACAGCAAGGATATGAGATCAGCGCTTGACTTGTGGATCCCAATGATGTTTGATGCTTCTCTGTACAAAGCAGTAAGGCGAGGATCGACAGTCCGCGAGGAAGCTGCAGACTTGGCCACAATGCTGTCGACGGTGTATCTACCACGCCGTTATGTCACCTCCAAAAGATTTTTCCTAATTTTTCTCGATGGCACCAGCAATCTTGTGGCGCCCTTGCTCTTCTTGAATAACCCGATCATCCTCTCCGAGACGTTTGAACAAACTGTCAAGGTCGTTGGACTTGCCGCTGCCCTTGACATGCACAAGGTAGGTGTCGAGGATGTCCTCCATACCATAAGACGCCTCCCGCACCTCGCGCGCCCAGATCTTGACCAGCTCGTCAAGTTGATCTGGCCGCACCTGGGCCACCTTGTGGAGGGCGGCGTGGGCAAACTCGAGCTCCAGCGCGAGAGACCTGACTTGATCCTTCAGCACCGTCTGCAGCTTGTACTCCTCCTTGAGAAGGTCCTTGAGCTTGGGGATTAGGCTGCCCATGGCTCCAGTTACTAGCTCCATGGCTCTCGAGGTAGGTTGGTTGTTTGCTTTCTGCGTTGTGCAAGTATGCTTTGCTTGGTTCGTGACCCCGCTCGCAACGGTTTAATATGATGTGGAAGTCTTGAGCAATCCATCGGACAAGTCAACTCTTGGCTCCCATAAAGAAAATATGTAACAATACATCATATTGATTTAAGAAAATATGTAACTACTGGCACCACACAACTTCACTTGACCCAAGTGGGCAATCTTATCTTATTGATTTAAGTACAAGGGCCGCCGTAGAAGATGCGTCCACATTATTGCTCCTTTTAAAACCTTGTGCTGCTTCCATGACAATCAGCACCACGCAACTTCACCTAACCCAAGTGGGCGATCTTTGACTTTACTAATTGTAGAATAATAACATAACGTTTCTGTATGGCTGTATATGTAACAGCAACTGTGCTTATAATTGCTGCTTTTTAAGACTTTGTGATGCTTCCGCGAATTGAGGCCGGCACCTCGCAAGTCTCCATCAAATGATCAAACCCAAAGAGGGACCTAAAGATTTGTTATTTCCATACTGATGCCGCAGCGCGCCTTTCCATTGACGCTCCATATCCATATGCAAATTCCAAATTCCATATGGAAATGACACAAATACGGCCTTTTGTTGCCCATGAGTGCGATACTTTTTTTTTTTTTTTTTTTTTTTTGAAAAATCTGGAGGGCTCCCTATAGCCAAAATATATATATCTATACCTACTAACAAAGAGAGGAAATTTGTTGACCAAAATTTCCGTCTGCCTATGAGTCCGATCAAAATACAAGTCGTGTGAAAATACGAAAAGCCAGCGTTAGTACGTATTCATACATAGAATAAAAAGGAAAAGAAAAAAAAAAACTATGTGCCGGCTATGGGAGGCCCAGGAAATGCGGCCCAGCAGAGGGCCCTCCCGAGTTCGATTAGTTGACCACGTGACGCGTGGCGCACGCGGGTGCGGCAGGCACCAAGTTGGGGCAGGCACGTCGTGCACCCTCACTGTTCTGTTGAAGCCGCCCTCTACCGTTCGGCATCGGAGAAAACAAATTCTCTCTGCCCCGGCAATACATCCGAAAAACATAAACCAAAGGAAAACAAACTCCTCTTTCAATATCAACGGGAGCTAACTCTTGTTAGCTTTAATTAATTAGAGATTAAATTTACAGATTTTTTGTAGGTCCTCAAAAAATTGCGGAGCTCGATTTTAACTATACTAACGTAATGATATTAAAACTTATAGTTATTATATATTTATGTTCTAAATATCTGTGTGTTTTTTGGTTTTAGAAGGAAAAACAAGTTCCCTTGAACTTAACAGCCCAATTTATCAGTCAACCTCAGTTAATATACATTGTTGTTCTCTCATAACAAAACAACATCAGCCGGCTTATCAGCCGCAAAAAAAATCAGTCAAACAACCTTAATATTCGCATGAGTACTATACAATAAATTGTGCGCCCCGTGCAATGCACGGGCAGCAGTTCTCCACCACAAACAAGTTCAAGAAGAAGGCGCTGGGCGTGGTGGCGCCGTAACCTGCCCGTGGAGGAGCTCGACAAGCGTGCAGATGTTCCACACCTCATAGACAAGCACCACAACAGCAACCTCACACAATGGAGGAGCTCAGCTCATGGAGGGACTCCACATCAACGGCTAGCCCGCCCCGGTTGGAGATCAAAATGCTCCTCGAGGCCGTAAGTGATACTTAATTTGCTTGCCGTCGTTGTCGGCTCGCCGCTGCTCGTGATTTCATTCTCAGACTGGATGGAGCTTTTTAGGAGTCGCGTGCCGAAGCGGCGGGCGGCGTCGCCGTGGAGACGACAACAAGGCGTCGTCCGAGTGGGAGCCACTACGCAGCAGCAGGCGTGCAACGGGTCGACACGGCATGGCTGCGTGCCCCCGAACGCCGTAGTGCGGCGTATGTGCATCCCGGCAGAGGTCAGGCTCGGCGACAACACCAACGGAGCCTGCGACAGATGGTGCGACACATGGAGCCAAGGAAAATACGAGCCGTGCAACGGGCAAAAAACTGATCGTGAGCGAGTCCGTCTGATCGTTTGCCACGGACACTCGCCAGAATCCCGTTGCAACGCATGGGCATATTTCCTAGTATATATTAAAACACAGAACCAACAAGGTTTAGCGATGCCCATTGTTGATTCCTGCATCCCGGCTTTATATTATTTATATTATTATTATGTGTGCTAGTTTTTTTTTTTTTTTTTTTTTTTTGAAAAATCTGGAAGGCCCCCTACAGCCAAATATATATATTAAAAACAGAACCAACAAGGTTTAGCGATACCCATTGTTGATTCCTGCATCCCGGCTTTATATTATTATTATGTGTGCTAGTTATGAGAGATGCAAAGTGGGATATCAGAAAGGCAGGTACGTGTAATTGGTATTTTTGGCGAGGCCAATCAAATTTGTGATTATGCAGAAGCTGGAATATCAATATATTCTCTTTTTCAAAAAAAATCAAATTTGTGAGAGTAGATATAAGTAGAGAAAATAATAGCGGTAAACTAACCTATTCCTCAAACAAAACACTTAGCGTCCAGCCATAAACACATATGGGAGAAGACATCTAACCATGATTGCATCTATACTTGTAGATTAGTACACAAGGGAGATAGAGGAAGGAAGAGGGTTGTCCCACATTGTAGTGGGTGTTGACCTCTGGTCATTGCCTAACATGGAGAGGATGTGGTCATAGGCAGTGGTGGCTCTTGCCATAGTGGCCTTGTCCTCCTCAGAGATCTTGCCACCAGCGCCAACCTAAGCCCTCACCGTCGCATGTCACGCCTTCGCCACCAGTCCGCCACACTTCCCACATCATCGCATTCTGGTCTCGCGCTACTCCTGAGACCCAAGCTACAGCCACATCTTATGGCAGTCCCAATGAAAAAAAAAAAAACTAGTAGTTTCTATAACTTAGTATACCGCACTAAAAAAGTACTTCTTTCCAACTCATGGTTTCCATAACATCATTCATTCAAAGAGTAAATTAAATACATATCAAAAACAAATAGATCAATTGTGGCAACTATTTTTATAGCCTAAATGTGTTCCGTCGACAACACACAATGACAAAGAAACAAAATTGGTCGATAGTTGCCAGCAAATGAACACAGCCGGCAAACATAAATCATATTTCTGCATTCCTTCACTTTCCTAGACAAAACATCGAACACGTCGCATGCATAATAGACATAACCAAATTGTGACAAGCAATCATATTTGCCCAACTCTTCCTCACATGCATGCACGTTCCAGGCACAAGAAGCTAGCAAGCTTGTCCACGTACTTGCAGTAGCTAGAAAGAAGCAAATCAACATGGCCTTTCGGCAGCAGGCATCTATGCGTACAACTGATCAAAACCGATACTGTACGCAAGTTCTTGTAGTTTATCCGATGGTCGCACATACCATGCCCGCTTGGCGGCGGACGCCACCGCTGTCGACAAGACCTGCGACTTGTCGGTCAGCCCTCGACGTGATCTCAGCCATGGTTGCGCGACGCGACCGCGGACTCCAACCCAGTACACTTGCCGGGACGACTTTCGTAGAGCCGCCGGGCGTCGGATGTTAGTGACGACCGAGCTCACGGGCAGCATCCCGCCGAGTGCCACGGGTGGTGGTGACGGGTAGCGTCGGCGAGGGTGAGGTTGGAGCAGGAGATCCGAGCAAACAAGGAAGGACACTACCGGTTTCTCCCCAACGGAGATCAAGCCGTTTCTTTAAGCATCGGTGCGAGTGTAGACTTCATTTCCTCGTAAGGCCGGTTTCAATGGGGTTTCATGGAGTGTATCATGCACATTTAATACAATGCCATATCAGGAATTCTGTACTTTTTGCATGAAACGAGCAGGATAGAGGAGAAAGTTTCATCTCAATGAAACGACTTGGGCGACGTTTCCAACACTCGGATTGAAATCCCCAATCGGCGACTTGGTTTGTTTCATCGCGCCATTCGCGAGCACCATCGCCGTGATAGTCGCGAAGCTCCTCCGCGAGCGCCACGGGACGCGGGTGAGCTCGCCGCGAGCGTCGCCCGGTCCGCGTGGGCGAGCTCCGCCCCGAAAGCACCGTTGGGACGCGGAGCGAACCCTGCCGCTCCGCCGCATAGATCTCGATATCATGCTTCTCGATGTCCATGCCACGTAAATCCGCCTCCGTCCACCGCTCAATGTCCATGCCCCCGGGAGCGAAATCCGCCGCGAGCGGGTTCCGGCTGGCACAAACGCGTCCTCCCACACAACCTCCATGCCCGCTGCTCGATCTCTATGCTCGGCCCTCGGCTGTGGCTTCCATGCGGTGGAAGAGGAGGACAGGGAGAAGTGGGACCCACAAAAATATACTAAAATAAGGCTTGACACCCTGGCATGAAATTGTGCATTGTGAGAGTGACCCATTTCATATGAAAGTTTCATCTTTGGAAACTGGGACATGAAACTCACCATTGAGACTCTCCTTTCCCCTCATTTCTTCCTTAAGTACTCAGCTATGGATACAAGTTTCCTTAACAGGCCCAGAGTGGATTGGAGACACGCATTTGGCCTCTTTTCGCGAGTTGGCCTGCCTTTGTGATGTTCACTGTTATCCGGTGCCGGGTCCCGAGCTTAGTCACCACGTTCCCGGATTGATTGGATCGAGGAACTAGAATGAGGAACATGGTACGCCGATTTTCAATACTGTTGGGAACTATGTGTATACAGCTTCAACACGTCCCCAAGTCGACTGGGTTGAGGAACGGGGACGAGGGGCAAGACGGAGGCGGCATTTAGAATTTGGATCGCCTAGCGGACGGCAACGGAAAGCAAAGACGTCTCATGTGTGGTCCTTGCGCTAGAAAATGAAACTGCTATGTGCTTGCGGGCAGGCCCACGAGCAGGCCCGGCCTTGTCAAATTATTGACCCAAAGGCGGCTATAAGCAATGGGCCCTTTGTACAGCTCTTTGTTTTTTTTGCCATGTTTGTACAACTGTAATTTATGCCATACTAAATTTAACATGATTGCTACATCCTATGGATTCCTAAATCCCAAACCTAAATTAGCTGAAAATAAAAATTGGGGACAAGAGCAGTTGTATACCTCTGTATACCAAAAAAAACGAGCATATGCAAGTCAGTACTAGCTTGTGACGGCACAGACAGCCGGCCGCTCGCACTCCCACGGGATAGCCGATAGCCGACGCTGATCACTCATCGCACACGAACCAGGAAGGAAGGAACTGCAGAAGATGCAGCACAAGGGCAATCGCGTAGGGAGACGCCGACCGTGGAAGGTGGGTCGACTCAACGCTACGCGGAGTGGCGGAGTGCACCGAACTGCAAAAGGCACTTACGATACCTCCTGCACGGGACGCTTGCTTCTTGGCTGTTGGGCTGCATACTATTTTTTTTATTTTTTTGATCGGCTGCCTGTATACTAGTATGTACAATACGTAATTGGGGTTAGGCCCCTTGGCCTCAAGGGCCCAGTTCGACCGCACCGCCGCAGCCCCAGGGGCTGGGGCTGCCCATCGTTAGATTCTCGAGGATCAGCTAGGTGTAGATCAGAGGGACAATCCTTATGAATCGTGTTCTTAACTTGATAAACAACATGTATACAGTTTCTGGTACAAGATCTACTAAAGTAGATAAACAATGACAGCAGAGAGTAGGAGTATTCGTGTTGCCCGAGTTCGCCATGGATGGTGTTGGTGAAGTGGCGCGGACATCGTGGCGATGGCGGGCGGGAGACGCTTCCGCCACCGGGCCGCGAAGCTCTAAGGATCAGACTAGGGTTAGGAGTATCGGTGGGAACAAAGGGCGGCGGTGAACCTCGTGGTGTGCGCCCTAGCCCCCACTCTCCTTTTATATCCGCAGTGTGACAGGGCCCTCCAACCTCTAATGGGTTGGGCCCCCGATCGGGGAGCAGATCGTTCCGTTGTGGGCGTTGGGCCCAACAACGAGAGGAGATCAATTCTAACATTCTCCCCTTGATCTCTTCTTAACAACTTAGCTTAATCTTAACTTAAATACTTATCACTGTTCCATTATAGATCAATGCGTAGAGCATGCCTCATCGTCACGACCAAATTGCCATTGGACTTGACAAGCTACATACATCTCTAAGTCGGAATAGAGGCTTAACGGGCCCTAAGTGTCCGTAAATCATAGGCTTTCCCATAAACCCATGTCGATCGTGTATTCTCTCGAACACACCGGGTGGTAGGCCTTTGTAAGCGGATCCGCAAGAACTTACTTAATAATCTAATAATGATTCTCGGACTTTTCCCCTTTACAACATATAACTTAGTGTCAATGTGTTTTGGCAACACACTTGACCTGTTGTATCAGGAGTAATAAACCGCTTATATGGTTATTGTTGTTGTCAACCATTATCAATTCCGGTACAAGGTTACCTTAATCATTTGCCTGTTCCTCGGCCTCATGACATGCTATATCATAACTTTGCATCACTAATGGCACTTCGAAACTATTTCATTGGAGCTTTTCCACAATAAAACTCCAATCGTAAGTGTTAGCAACAATTGTGGAGTTGTTGCATAACTTGCCATATCTTAAGACTATGTACCCACATCTATTTGTGAGTAGTTGTTCTTTCTCTTTTTAGCATGAGACCGATACTTATAACTCCATTCCAGTGATCTATAGCTGGAGTGGTCTTTGCCAAAACAACCCGGATGAACTGAATCAGGGCAATCTTATGCATTTATTAAGCTTCCAACAGCTGAAGCATATGGTACCATCTTTATATGATCTGTTTCTTACTGATTCTAATCACACTAAAATCTCTTTCTTACTGATTGTGATCACACTAAAATTCCTAAGATATTGCCGTTGACCATGAAGAACAGGCGTAGGTTTTTTTCTCGCATGCATAACTTATTGCTATGGAATCTTTTCTAAGTATGCATTTGCGATAGTTCTAATACCCCTTCCTTATCTCGGTGAGTTCTAATTGCTTAAAGAAGTGACATTTCACCAAGATCATTCTATTTTAATTCGGGGAATAAATTTTTGATTCTATAACTTTGTACTAATGCAACTGTCATCTTATTCTCCTTAACTGAACCTTTCTTATTATATCATTAAACTTTAGATGCCACCGTATGGTGTCTTACATCAACCCATAAATGTATTTCTTCTTATGTTATCCTATGTGTTATGCAACCATCTCATACTAATCCCAACTGAGGAATATTTTCTATATATCCATCTAATGTAATTCTGAATTGTAATGCGCCACCGATACTTATTGTAGCATACTCATCCTCTTCGCATAAATCCTTTCATTATATGTTGTACTCTTTACACATTTCCCTTTGGAGTCACTTTTCACCTTGTAGACCCATATGTAGCCTCTTGATTTGGCTCCATTAGAAATATCCTCTTCTTATATCTTAACTTATTCCCTTTAGAGTCACATCTTATCTTGTAGACCCATAACGCCTACTTTGGTTTGACTCCATTGGAACTTTCATCTTATTCTTATATAACAACTAAACACTTTAAAGAGTGGGTATTTTTCTGATGGCCTTATTCAAACGAGGTGGAATGACCTTTTATTTGAAATTCTTTTGTTCGATAAACTCATAATGATCTCGATATAAGCGACATTCATTATTTGGCGCCTTATGGGGCTATTGCTATTCTTCCTCTTGCTCAACATAAGGCTCTAAGGATCCTCGAAGGACAAGTTCCAAAATTCTCATTATTTATCGGCAAGGGAGAACTAAAAACAGGTGTTGGCACTTCAATGTTTGACATTATTGGTGCAACAAGAGCAAGTAGCAAAAGGTATGGTTCTTAAACATCCGAGTGGACACATGTACCCATTTTCCCTTAAAACTTATTTATTGTACTACCTTGCTCCCCCGATTGCTCTCACTTGAGGAATTAGGTCTTTAAACCATGCTCCCCGGATCACTCCATCTTATAAAAGATAGTGTATTCTTAAATTTCTTATTTTGGGTTTAATCGCTAAAATCATGTAGTACCTCAAGCAATCGATTAAACTCATTAATCTACTAAACTCATACAATTGTCTTGAGCACGGCTTAAACTCAATGTTTAGGGGTATTTATCTTATTTATGATCATTGTACTCGAAAAGTAAGATAATCGGGAGAGATACTCCCTTATACTTGAGATAATGAGATCTCGGATAATGCGGTGCATTACATTGCATTGAAGCTAAGAGTGATCTATAAAGATAAATGTGATCGTTCTTGGAGTACAATGATCACATTTATCTTTATAGATTACTCTTAGCTTCAATGCAATGTAATGCACCGCATTATCCGAGATCTCATATTATCTGAAGTATAAGGGAGTATCTTTCCCGATTATCTTACTTTTCTCCCCTCGAAATGTGGCATGAAATTTTCTCGACACAATTCAAAACCATTCTAAATTTTATTTCTTAACTCTTATGGGAGTATTGTTTTCTTAGTTACTTAAACAACTAAGCTTAGTGTTTTAGATTCTATTGAACCTTCTTTTATCTTTAAACTCATTGAGTGCTAAATAATAATCGCTACATAATAGAAGTGAAGTACTAGGATAGTATATGTGCTACTCCAAACTTCTCTCCCAATGTAGGATATAATGAAAGCACATGAATTATCCGCGATGCAAGATTGGCTAAAAGTTTTTCCCGCCAAGCGAGATAGTTTCCTTGAAGGAACTTAAATGCCAAGTTTGGCTCTTATAAGAATACTTAAATGCCAATTTTGGCTCTTTTTATCATATTTAGAAACAAGTCTGAATTTTCTATAATACACATGCTTAATCCGACGTTGGTCAGAATAACCATGCATATAACTTATTATAACTCTTATCATAAGGACTGAACTAAAATAAACCCCGTTGAAAGTGAGTACATTACTTAGTGCTTAACCTGAACTTTTATTGCTCTATCTTATTGGATTAATATCCATGAAGTCAAAACTTTAAGTTCTAATCTATAACACCGTTGGCAGAAATAGAATAGAACATTATTCTTCCACATCAATTCTACATCACCGTTGGGCGTAAATAGAATTAATGCATGAATCTCATGAATAACAAGTATAATATCTTTATACAACTTTGGTCTAAACAATACTAATATGACTAATACAATATTCTTTTTCACTAATTCTATATCACCGTTGGGCAGAAATAGAATTAGTGCCTTGCTAAATTTATAATATTGCTATTACAACATCATAATATAACTTTGGTAACATACACAACTATTCTCGTGTACTCAACATCACTATAGCGAGAAACACAAAAGGTTTATCGAGATTCAAACTTAAACTGAAACTATAAATTATAATATTATTATCATCAACGTTGGTCAAAGATAACAATACCATAACATAACTTAAAGCAAAAACTTTCTACTCCTCTATTTAAATTTTCTCGTTGGTTCCAATTTAAATAGAGGACTAAGATCTTAACTCACAATTGAATCTGAATCTTACTTTCCTCATCCGCTCTCGAAAAATCTTACATATTAGTGCACTTTTCCCAGAGATTTGTACTTTAACTAAACTCATCAAATAATATTTTTCTGAAATTCTTCACAAATGAAACATATACTAAAAATGAAGTTTCTTTTGACCGAAGCGTCTCATAATACTTATTTCTCTCTCTAAACAAATTATCCGTTGGTTCATATTTGAATAGAGATTGAACTTATACTCAAAAACATCAAAGATAATAGCTTATGGAAAAAGAAAATCAATTCAAATAAACATAATCTTAATCTTTCGAATAAACAAAATTGCTCTTTAAATTAAATTCTCCCGTTGGTTCGAATTTAATTAAAAGAGACAACTTAAATTAACTTAGCAGCGGAAAACATGTACTAAAATTAAAATTTCTTTGTCCGTAAACATGCTAAAATACTAAATTTCTCTCTAAAACAAATTATCTCGTTGGTTCAAATTTGAATAGAGAGACAAATATACTCAAAATATAAATTCACGGTTTCGGATAAAGAAACAAAACTTAAACTCGATGCTTAATTTCTATTCGCCCAATGGCTTTTGCGAGCTGCCCATACAGCCCGCATAGCTAAATGAGTGTACTTCGAAATTCTTAACAGCAGAAACTAATGAATAATCTTATAATAATTCTTAGAATCTTAATCACTAATTGCTTTTTAAAATTAAACTCTCCCGTTGGTTCGAATTTAAAAGAGACAACTAAATATTACGAGAAAGCGGAAGCTAATAAAAGGTCTTATAATAATTCTCAATCATCTTACCTTGCTTAATTACTCTACGAAAAATTTAGTCTCGTTGGTTCATAAATTTAATGTAAAGTTAAATCTAAAACCTTAACTCAAAATCTTATAATATCGCTGAAAATCGTGAAGAAAATAAAATATAAAACTTCATTATTCCTAAGCGGGCCAAAGGGAAGCAATTCGGCCCAAAACTGAAAAACCGCCCGCAGCCTAGTTTGTATCGCAGCGTGAGCGTAGCCGAAATCCGGCCCACCAGGCAAAGGCGGTACTTTTTTTTTTTTTGGTGCTGATATTTGAAAAATGCAAAACCTTATCGTTTCAAATGGGCCGGCGCGAACCATTTGGCCCACCGCCAATGTGGCCGCGGCCCGGCCGCGCAGCGCCCGCCTGGGCCGACGCGCCGCGCCGCAGCCCATGAGGCGGGCGGTGCAATCCGAGCCGTTGATCGAGATCCGATGGCCAGGAGCTTATTTCGAGTGATAAAAGCCACCGGTTGCAAACCCTAACCCTAATTCATTTTCCCATTCTCCGAGCTCCCCAGCCAGCCCATTTTTCTTCCTAGCTAATGGCGCCGGGCGGCGCCTGGCCGCTAACGCCGGGCGAGGACGGGCGATCGGACCCGCCAACCGCCCCGGCCTCTCTTCTCTTACTCCTCCCCTTTCTCTTTGGCCATCGGCGCCCGAAGACGAGCGGCGGTGGTGGCCGCATTCAGCGGCCGGAGGGGAGGTGATGGTGGCGCCGCCGCCCCTTTCGCCGGGTGAACGCGCTCCCCGGAGGGTGAGCGTCGCCGCCGAGCGGGCTCGCAGTGGTGCCCCGATCCCGATCCAGCGACGAGCCCGCGCGGTGGCGTGAGCCCACCCGCCGGGCGGCTAGATTCTTCCCCAGCGGCGCCCGGCGACGGGGCGGTGGTGACCGACGGTGAGGAACAAGTCAAGTCCGTCCGCCGGTCCTTTTATTTCACTTAGGGTTAGGGTTCGGGGAAAGCGGAGAGAAAGCAATTCGATCTTTTCGATTCGAAATCGATCATCTCCTTCTAAATGCTTCTTATTGATCTGAATCTCTTGCATGGGACGGTTAAAAGGCACGCCGTCGCTCGGCGACCAAAAACTTAGATTAGGGATATATCTTCCCGATCCGACTTGAATCGGTTGTAGGTTTATCTTAGTTCTTCCCGATCTAGATCTACACGCTAGACAGGCTCGTGATACCATTGTTAGATTCTGAGGATCAGCTAGGTGTAGATCAGAGGGACAATCCTTATGAATCGTGTTCTTAACTTGATAAACAACATGTATACAGTTTCCTAGTACAAGATCTACTAAAGTAGATAAACAATGACAGCAGAGAGTAGGAGTATTCGTGTTGCCCGAGTTCGCCATGGATGGTGTTGGTGAAGTGGCACGGACGTCGTGGCAGTGGCGGCGGTGGAGACGCTTCCCGTCACTAGCTGCGAAGCTCTAAGGATCGGACTAGGGTTAGGAGTATCAGTGGGAACTGTGGCGGCGGTGAACCTCGTGGTGTGCGCCCTAGCCCCCACTCTCCTTTTATATCTGCAGGTGTGACAGGGGCCCTCCAACCTCTAATGGGTTGGGCTCCCCGATCAGGGGAGTAGATCAAGTTCCGTTGTGGGCCGTTGGGCCCAACAACGAGAGGAGATCAATTCTAACACCCACGAGCATAAGACCACAATGGTAGCTGAGCGTCAAAACCCAAAAGGCAAAGCCCAACTAGGCAACTAAATAAACTTAACGCTTCAATCAGCCACAGCCAGCGGAGACTGGTCATCGTCTTCCTCATGTGGACTCGCGGACACAGCTAGCGGCGACGGACCTTCAAAATTCCATGGCGACAACGGCCGGATCAACTTGGGGTCGCCATCCGCAGCGGCACCAACCCTTTCCCTACCGAGCCCTCCACCACTGGCGCCAAGCCTTGCCCTACCGTTCCGCTTTCCTCCAAGTCAAGTTCCGGTGGCGTCCCAGCCACCGTCCCAACGCATCCCCATCCCGTGACTTAGGATGAAGTTCCCGGAACGCTGGTCGCTGCCTCGTCCCGAGTTCCCGGTGACTAGGGTCCTGAGTAGTTTTGTTTTTAAAGCAAACAGGAGGAGAGCTTCCCCACCAAATTTCATTTCAAAAAAAAAAACATTCCAACAAGTACAAGAGTTTAGCAGGAGGCATTACAGGAAAGAAAGTACACGGGCCAGCTATCAAGCTTGGGGGAGTGCTCGGGCTTTAGGCGTTTACTCCAAATGACAATATCCTCACAGATTCTCGAAATGATGGACCGAGGGGTCGAGCGTTCGTGTCTAAAATTTTTCAATTCCTGGCGTCCCAAAGTCGTCAGAGCACAGTCAGCAGGACGAAAGGCCAAACAGTTGCATCCACTTCTTGTGGCACCGGCGCATTCCAGAAGTCGACGTCGTCAAGGTTCGCCACCGATGACAGGCCAAGCCTAGACCAGACGGTGGCGCTGACGGGGCAGGTGAAGAAGACATGGTGCCTATGTTCGTGACACGCAGAGCATCGTTCGCATCTCTCACTGTCCAGAATGTGCTTGGTGAAGAGGTTGGTCCTTGTACTCAGCCTGTCCTTGAAATAGACCCAGGCAAAAATCTTCACCTTGTTCGGAACGCGTGTCTTCCAGATCCTTTATCCATGCAGGTCGTCCCCTCTAGCATCGTTGAGGTCATGATAGGCTTCACAAGTGGTATATTGTTTCCCGGTCAGTTTCATGACCCTCTGGTCAGGTTGGTCATCCAGCCGAATCACCTGCAAACAAGAGAGGAGGGCGGCAACCTGGGTACTAGCAGCCGTCGTCAGTCTAGGCTGGAGGCACAATTCAAAATTCGTTTGGAACACACTTTGCACTGAAATACTAGGCCTCGTGGTGTGGGAGAATAGAGCAGAGTGAGAGATGTAGAGAGGACCATCCGGGAGCCACTCATCGAACCAAAAAGAAGTGGAGGCACCGTTATGCAGTTTGACAGTGGTGAGAGACTTATAGGTCGCCAGCTCGTTATCCACAATTTTCAAAATGAAACCATCCCCACCAACACTGAGGGGGGCGGAGTTGGAGGCTTTGTGGAGAATCCATTCTTTCCAAAGAGCATCAGTTTCAGTAAAAATCTTATCAATAAATTTCATCAGTAAGCATCTATTTTGGAGCTCCAGATCCAAAAATAACGGTGATGAAGAGATAGGGGACATCGGGTCTCCTTGCCTGAGCCGATTTTGGCAGTTATCCATCTACCGGGAGTGCCATTGAGGAGCATCGCGGTCTTGCCGGTGTCAAGGAGGGAGAGGACCCATGCACACCAAGTGGTGGGGATGCCTCTGTTGTGAAGAATATGCACAAGGCTATCCCAGTTAACACAACCAAATGCCTTGTGGAAGTCGAGCTTAAGGATGATGGTCGGAGTTTGTCTTTTATGGAAATCGTGAAGCAGGTCAGCAGCATAAGCAAAGCTATCAGATATGCATCGCCCAAGCACGAACCCAGCTTGTCCTTGCTGACAAGGAGTGGGATGGACGGTTGCAGCCAAGTGGTAAGCACTTTGGAGAGGCATTTAATGGTGGTGTTTTGGAGGGTGATGGGTCTGAAGTCGGTTGCACAACGGGTCTCATTCTTTTTGGGAGGAGGACAAGGTAGGATGTATTTATGCATTCGAGGTCAGTGTTCGTGATCCAGTTGCACTCTGAGTTGGCTAACGGGTTAGATCCGACCCATTATTACCAGTCGGACCCGTAACCCATCAGTTCCGTGTCATGTCAAGTCCGGACGCATCGCAGATTCCTGCGTTCCTGTCATGTCAAGTCCCACGGTTGGATTATAATCCTAGGGTCCAGGTTGTTGCAAGAAATGTTGGTCAAATCTCTTGTGAAAGAGATGTAGCAACTCCCTTTAATTTGCATTATTTCCTAACATTTTCTTGGTAAATTCGATCTGCGCTAGTGTTATGCCAAAGATAATACCGGATGCTCTCATCAAGTGATTCGGCATCCAATATGAATTTAATGAATGGTATGAACGAGGACATGTCAGAATCCAGTTGTATTAGATGTTTTCTTGAAGGTCTTCTTTCCTGAGGGCCAGTAGTCGAACGAGTAGAAGCCAAACATTGTTTTTTTCCTCTGACCAAACAGACAACCCTCATGGACTGCCTTGTCTAGAAGCAACAATTAGACACGTCTCTTTCAAGTTGCTGGTTGCAGGAAATTAGTCAGAGGAACAAGCTAAGGTCAGCTTCTACATTATCCGCATGTATTGTACGAGAAAACAACTGGGTTGCCAGGTCTCAAGCATGTAGTTGATCTAATATATGGGAAGCTATTTCTCTTCATATATGTTAGGTTTTGCTCAAGTTGATGGTAGGGAACAGGCCACAAAAGCAGTATTGCTCAAGCTGCAATTTATTATCTTTTAGTTTGTTGTTTTCATTGGTACATTAGAGGTTTTCATGTCCCAACTGTTCGATTAACAGGACTTAATCTATATTATAAAGGAGCGGATGAATTGAAATTCATTGTCACCATGAAAATTCTCTACCCACCTGAGACTGACATGTGGATCCATGGAAGATAGATGTCAGGAACATATGGAACATCTGTGTGTTTCACGTTGGCCGACTCCTATTCCGTTTTTTTCACTGGAAAAAGTTTACCCGCCCGAGCGTACCCACCCTTCCTCACGCACTTTTCTGCGGTTTCTTTCCCGTCCCGGCATCCGCGAAACCGCTCCCTTCCTGACCCTCCGCGATGTCGATCCTTCCCCGTCCGCCGGTCCCTTCGCCTCACCGATCCAGACCACGTTCCTCCCCAAGGCGTCTTGTCCCGTCGCCATGGAATGAGAGGGCACGGTGAGGGCTGCGCCATCGAGGCATGCCTGGTCTGCATCCCACACGGTTCCGTGCACGAGGCGGGCGGGGCCAATCGGTCATCTGGCAGATGAGCCACCGGCCAGCGCCACCAGGATGACCAAGACGCCGCTAATTATGCTGCCCCATATCGATCACGAGGCAACCGCAGCAGCACGTGCAGATCTTGACGACCTCCAACCTTAAGCAATCATCTTCCTCATAGGAATCCTCATCTGCATCTCGAGAAGCCTGCCCCCTTAAATCCCTCACTCTGTATGTATGTCTCTGTCCCTTGCAACTTCTTTCCTTCATGGCTATATTGTATAATTATCCCAAATTATTACCAGTTGCATCTTATGCGGTCGCAGCAAGATCCGTTGAACCTGATGAGGTGATTGATCCATCAATCTATCCCTTTATTTTTTCCGGTCATGTATAGTGTTAACATTGAAGTTACTGCAGGCTTCTCCTTGTTGACAGGACCAAGCTGTTGACGTGCACCTAATTTAATATGGCTTCAAGATAAATAAGAGTTTGATAGATTCTATGCCAGTTATCAATTTTATAGATTAGTAATCAATAATTTTAGAAATGTTAGATCAATTCTTCAGACAGAACTAATTCTATCTTGAAGCGTAGTGGACTTCTGTTCTCTACTTATTTGCAGATTGCAATATATGAATATTTACTAATCTGCTGATATTGAGATGTTAATCCGTTTTTTTCGTTTGCAAATGCTCAATAAAATACCTTCAAGGTACTGAAATCCTCGCTCACATGATTTTATAATTCATATACAGAATTTATAATAATTTAATTTCGTGTCTCTTAGCACTTAGCAGTGCATTCACTAAGGATCTCCAGATTTCCAATTTCTTATTGACAGAAGATTCTTGATACTGCACAAGGAAATATATAGGTGCGAAGTAAGTTATATGCATCCAATTCCTTATTATTTTAATCACTTGTTCCGATTATCATACTGCTCAACGAAATATATAGGTGCAAAGTAAGTTATATGCATCCAATTCCTTCTTATTTTAATGACTTGTTCCGATTATCTCATCTTTTATAATTAAATCATATAATCAAATTTTAGGCTGCTGGAAACCATCAATTCTTGTATGATTGAATAAAGTGCAGAGATGAAAAGTGAAGGAATTCATAATGTTCTCCTAAATGAGTCTTCACTGTCTAGGGAGAAGACCACAGTTAGACATGTTTATTCAACAATCCTTCTGTATTGTGTACACAATATTAAGATCGTTCCAACCTGGTTGGTTGTACGTAGTTGCTTTGTATGTATGAGCATGATACAAATATTAATGAAAAGAGCCGTTTCATGTGCTGTTGTGATGTGTTAGTGTATAAATTATAAGACAATCAGAGTTATTGTGGCTCCATCGTACACAAAAACAATAATGTTAACACCAAATTTTGGTAAAGATCTCGGGAAGGACAGATGGGCCGGTGCAAGATGCTAATAATGGAAATATTCCGGAAGAGATGGGATCAATTCGCAACCACATTCGCATTCGAGCCGCCGGATTCGGGAAAGGAGTGCGGTCGGCAATACAAGGGCAAAACCGTAAATAAAGCAGCAGGGAAGGTTCCCGATTCGGGAAGGATGTCCACGCCGACAAGGACTCTTGAAGACTTGCGGTTCAAGCTTGTATCTTAAGGAAATCTTGTATCTTAAGGAAATCTATGTATTGTTTTTCGTAAGTCATTAGGACTCATTTTGTCACCCAGGGTATAAATATAAACCCCCGCCATTGTAATAAGGATCGTTCAATCAATACAATCAACCGCCCCGTGCCAACTTCGAGTCCTTGTGTCGTGTCGCCGAAGTTCTTCGAGAGGAATCATCGATCCGCCGACCTCCGTGAAGTATCGACAACCCCGTTTACTTCGGACGGAATGGCCGCGGCGGGCCGGGCGTTTGCTTAGTAGCGTGTAGTCTCGTTTATCTCGATGGGATGGCCGCGGCCGGGCGCCTACTTGATGACGGGAAGTCTTTGTTCGTGTTTTAGTTTGTCTCGACGGAGTAACCGCGGCGGCCGGTGCTTGCTTGATGGCTTTGCATGAACAAGATAGTTATCGGCTCTATTAGATTTGGCAAGATCTAGTAGATTCATTAAGTTACCACGTGTTTGCATGCTCTTTTATGTTTATTTTATATAGTTGCAACACTTTTATTGCCCAATCTAGATTGATTTTGGCTCGGCTTCACGTTATCATAGATCTATCCTATGCTTTCAATGCTTTATCCTGTCATGATGTTTAGATCTTATGTTTAAATCATATATCCATGATAGCCTAGTTTATAACAATCTAGATTGTCACATGTTGCGGGTTCAAGTAATGCGTTAGATGAAGATAGGCCTTGACAGATCGGGTACCATCGCGGCGGATGCAGTGTCTTTGGGTTACTCTAGAGCTAGTCATCCCGGTGGACTAGAATTCGGTTTAATCGGATAGGTTTTATTTAGGTTTACGTGTTTGTTCCTTCTTCATGGACCCCGATTCGTAACTTTGCCGAATACGGTTACGCTTTTAACGAGTAGTGAGTGTTTATAAATCTATTTGGGTGATAAATGCTTTTAGCTTCTCATAACTAGACCGTATCATGCGGTGGATTAGTCTAATTATTAGAGTGGTGTAGATTTTAATTAAGTTGTATCATGCGGTGGATTGACTTAATTGAGTTTATGCTAGACGGGTTTAAGAAAGCTAGACGTGCGGCAGACTAGTTGGATTAGGCCTATGCATTTATTATTTGGATTAAATTTATTTATATGAGCTACCTTTTCTTTTATATTTTTGGTATTGATCAAGCTTGTTCGATCAACGACATGAACTTTAATTATTACAACATAAATGATTGGATACTTGTTCAAACATGTCTTTTTTATAGTCATTCGGCAACTATGTTCATACTTGCTTTCTTCTACGTGTTTACCGAATGATCCATAAAACTGTTGGCAGATAGCTTCTCATAGCTATATGTCATCGTAAGTGGCTTCAGGGTCGCATATATGGAACCGTCGGTCTCACCCGACACGTTCCATCTTTTGAATCTAACAAACTTCATCCCTTGTCGGGCCAGACAAACCGACCGCACGCCCGGATTCCAACGCCCGGGCACCGTTTGAAGCTAGCTACTTTTCGGCTTGTCGGTGTGTGCGACACAGGAGCAATTTTGTGTCAACACACTTTTTGGCACGCCCGGTGGGACAATCAAGTTTGATTCAAGATGCCTGACGCCTCCGCTGCGGGGGATGACGTTCTGGACGTCACCATGGAAGATCTTCCGAATGATATGCAAGAGATGCTGAAGAAACTGGCCAGCCAGTACATAGACAAATGCTTGCTGTCATATTCCAAGAACAAAAGTGGGAAGATCATCAAGAAAACTAGTTTCCCAAGAGTTCTTCTTCCGGGGCAACTGATTATGCGTAAGTCGAAGAAAATCGAGGGTGCAAACAATGTTTGACAAGTCTCTTGAGCCGCTATGCTTAATCACAATACTGCTTTTCTCAATACCTTCAGATCTATAATGAAGGAAACTTTTGGTCCTGCAGCAGACAAACGCTTTGAAGAAACAGCAGGACCTATGAGAGGGCCTGTTTATTTCAACACTCCACAGAAGCCTGCAGGCGATACTGGAGTTGAAGGATCAGGAGGAGAAAATATGAGAGAAGAAGCCGGGACGTAATAAAAAACGCTAGTCAAGCATTGTTTGAGCTTCGTGATAGTATGCCACATTCTCGATTATAAGATTCATTCTCGCAACTAATCGACTTCAATGTAATCCATTTGGTGAAGGTTATATAGAGTACACGGATTTCAATAACATGCATGCTCTTCCAAACCCCGGGTATCAAAGTCTTCGCTCAGGAAGGATAGGTGGAGAATCGGTCCAAGAGAGACACAGATCCCATTGATGCCCTTATGCACGGGATGGTCGATATGATGCGTAATCAATTCGGCTTGAAACCCAAAGGACTAACACATTCCTACCGGTCTCCTTTTCCGAATGGTACAATAAAGTGGCATTACCATCCGTGGTGAAAGTACCAAGTGATTTTTCAAAATTCTCGGTCGTCGATGACACTAGTACCATTGAGCACATTAGCGTGTACTTGATCCAGCTTGGGAGAAGCTAATACAGATGATGCTTTCAGAATCGATATTTCCCCTTATCCCTCACAGACCAAGATTTACATGGTTTTCTTCGCTGTCAAAGAATTCCATTGGCACTTGGGCTGATTTGGAACAAAAGTTTCACTCATACTTCTATACTGGAACCAATGAAAAGAAGATGGTAGATCTTATGAGCTTGAGGATGGGAGCCAATGAAACCCCTCTCGAGTTTGTTAGGAGATTCAGAGAGATCAAGAATCTATGCTACTCTCTAAATATTCGTGATGATCGCCTTCCCTGGAATGGCCATAGCGTGCATGCATCCTAACATAAGGGAGAAGTTCGGTATGGAGTTTGATGATCTTGGGCAGTTGTCACAACGCTTGACTTTGATGAGTACTCAGGCTCAAAGCTTTAAGAGAGATAATCGATTCCAGAAAAATAATGCAATGATTGATGTGTATGAACAATTTCTGGAGCAAGCTTGTGAGTATGAGGATGAGAATGAAATTGCCGCCGAGATAGTGTGGGCCAAGGAGCCTACTCAAGCTCTTCCCAAGTGGGTCAAGCAAGACAAGGGGGCATATAGTTTTGATGTGACTAAATCAGACAAGCTCTTTGAATTGCTGATAAAAGAAGGACGAGTGAAGTTATCTGAAGGTCATCCCATGCTCAGGCCAGAGGGAGTTAAAGACAAGAAATATTGTGGTTTCCATAACACCAATACTCACTCTATCAATGATTGCCGAAAGTATTCAGGGTCAAGATTCAACAAAGCTATTCGAGATGGACACTTGAAGTTTATCGGAAAAATGAAGATAGATTCCGAACCCTTTCCCCGTTAACATGATGGGTTTTACAAAGAAACATGGTAAATTTCAAGTGATTCTAAGGGTAAGATGAAAGTCCTGACTTCTGACAGAGCAAGAGCCAATGGATCTGTTGATCCCAGTCGGCAAGTGTCTGTTAAAGAAGTTCAAAAAGGTGCTCGGTTTCGAATAGCCAGTTTGAAAAGGGAGAAACTTCAAAACCTAGAGTCACTTCTCGGATCTTACTCAACAAATGGCAGAGAGAGCAAGAAAAAGAACATTATTTAAAAAGGAGGTTCATGGAAGAAAGGAGAAGATATGAGGAGGAGGCCTATCATCGAGAGCAGGAGGAATATCTCGGGGAACAAGAACAGCCTCATTGGGGATGTTCTTTCTTCGATTATTGTTGGAATGAGGGTTTGAAGTTACCATCTAGAAACAATTGTCCCGAATGCAAAGTGATCAATATTATGAATATAGGCAAGGTAGAGCCAATCGCCGTCCCATCCAAGAAAGACTTGGAATTCAAAGATCCGTGAGGATGATCGGCGTTTAAAAATGATAAGTCCCGATAATCGGCAAGGGAAAAGGTATGCCGATGAGGAGTGGAGCAATGATGATGACTACATGGAGGAGAGCTATGAATCTGAATATATATGGCAGAAAGGCCGTGGTGTCCTCCGTGTCTCGTGAAAAGTCGAGAAAAGGAGAGTTCAACGGTTGAGGAATCGGGAACTTAAGGATGCCGCGGTCGAAAAAAGACAAGTGTGGCGCCCTAAGAAACCGAATGACTCAAAACCTTCACCGATGTGGCTATGACCTTTTTTTCCTCCCATCCGAGTTTGAAGCTCCCCGAGGGACAAGATGATCGAGATGAAGTGTATTTCGACTTTGATGAAACTGAATTTGCGTAACTGGCAAAGACACGGCTAGTATTGTCGAAGCAAGCGTTTTCCATAGGCCAATCAATAATGTGCATTTGAAGCCACTCTATTTAAAGGGGTATGTCAATGGAAAACCCTCGGGAAAATGTTTGTGGATGGTGGAGCTGCAATCAACGTTATGCCGTATACTACATTCGTGAAGCCGGGTTTTAATAATGAAGATCTCCTAAAGACGGACATGGTACTTAGAGATTTTGCTTGGGAATCCTTTCGACACAAAAAGGAGCAAAGACATGTGGAATTAATGATTGATCCAAGACACCGATCACAACATTCTTTGTCATTGATGGCAAGGGGGCATATAGCTTACTTTTTGGGAAGAGATTGATTCATGCTAATTGTTGCATCCCTTCTACAATGCATCAAATTTTGATCCAAAGTGGATTGCCGATGACATTGAAGTAGTGCATGCCGATGATTCGTAAGCGTGGCTAGTGCCGAATTGGCTTTTTGGGAATATGATGGAATTGATTGCTTTTTCCGAAAAGAGTGGGAAGAAGGTCCAATCAATCCCTCGAGACAGAGACCAACGGCCGATACAAGCGGTCGGCTCAAATAGCAATTTTTAATGGGTAACCCTATTGATGGCAACAAAGGAAAGTTAGGACGAGGGTTTATGTCGGCCGATAAGTTAGAAGAAGTGGACATTGAAATGGAGATAAACCAAGGCCGACATACATCAGTGCTAACTTGGATCCCGAAGTTCAAAGGGGAGTTGGTGGATTTGCTAAAGGAATACAAAGATTGTTTTGCATGGGATTATTCGAGAGATGCCCGGTCGGATCGAGATATTGTTGAACATGAGTTACCAATTAAAGCTGGTTATAGACCATATAAACAACCTCCTCGGAAAATATACAAGGATGAGGTATTGGCCAATGTAAAGAAGGAAATTGAAAGATTATTAGAAGCAAACTTTATTCGCCATGTAGATATGCGAGTGGATCTCCAATATAGTTCCTGTTTACAAGAAAAACGGAAAGATGAGAGTTTGCATAGACTTCAGAGATCTCAACAAGGCTACTCCTATGGATGGATATCCAATGCCGAATGCTGATTTGCTGGTGGATGCAGCTGCTGGTCATGAAGTGATTAGTTTCATGGATGGCAATGCCGGGTATAACCAGATATTCATGGTCGCCAAGGATGTATCGAAGATCGCTTTTAGATGCCCTGGGCATATTGGCCTATTCGAGTGGATAGTAATGACATTCGGATTAAAGAATGCTGGTGTAACTTATCAGAGAGCTATGAATTATATATTCCATGAGTTGATCGGCAAGATTGTAGAGATTTATATAGACGATGTGGTTGTTAAGTCCAAGAGCTATGAAATACATTTGGTCGACTTAAAGAAGACTTTGGAGTGCACCGTAAAAACATGGACTAAAAATGAATCCAAATAAGTGTGCCTTTGGAGTGTCACTGGAGAATTTTTGGGATTCTTGGTTCACAAAGGAGGAATTGAGGTTGGAAAGAAAAGCATGGAAGCTATTGATAAGGTGGTTCCTCCAACAAATTTAATCGAACTACAATCGTTACTTCGGGAAGATTAATTTTGTGAGAAGATTCATATCTAATTTATCGAAGCGAGTATTGTCGTTTCTCCGTTGTTGAGACTCAAGAAGGATCAAGTTTTTGTGTGGGGTGACGTACAACAAAAAGCTCTCGATGAAATCAAGGAATACATGAAGGCACCACCCGTTTTGGTACCTCCTCGCCTTGACAAGCCTTTTAAGTTGTAACGTGGCGGCCGATAATCAAACTATTGGATCGCCCTTATGCAAGAGTATGAGGGAAAGGAGAGAGTAATAGCATATTTAAGCCGGAGAATCTTTGGATCCGAGACAAGATATTCGCTATAGAGCAACTTTGTTTATGTATCTATTACTCATGTACCAAACTTCGGCACTATTTGTTAAATGCCGAATGTATAGTGGTTTCAAAGTTTGATGTGATTAAACACATGTTATCAATGCCAATTTTGAATGGTAGGATTGGCAAATGGGTTTTGGCTTTATCCGAGTTTGATTTAAGATTTGAAAGTGCTAAAGCCGTTAAAGGCCAAATTATAGCTGATTTTATTACTCAACACCACGGTGATTCTCCTTTGAACTTGTTGATATTATGCCATGGACGTTATTTTTTGATGGGTCATCGTGTGGCAAAGGAGGTGGTGTTGGTATTTTCCTAATTTCACCCCAGGGAGCAATTTTCGAATATGCTATACCTATAAAACAGTCCGTGACTAACAATCAAGCTGAATATGAAGCAATACTCAGAGGTTTATATTTCCTCAAAGACGCCCAAGCTATTGTTGTTGAAATATTTGGAGATTCAGAATTGGTAATTAAACAAATTTGCTTGGTCAAGATGAGTGCAAAAAGATGAAATCTTGAGGATATACTTCAAGAGTGCAAGGAGATATTGAAAGGCTTTCGAAGTTGTCACATTACATCACATCCCTAGGGAATCTAACGGAGAGGCTAATAAGTGGCTCAAAGTGCATCCGGATATAGAGAGAATCAAGAAGCATTTGCTGTGGACCTATATGCATTCGGTAATGATGAAGCAGATACCGATTGGAGAAAAGAAATTACCGAATACCTGAGAAATCCATCACAAAGAGTATCTCGAAAACTCAGGTATAAAGCTATTAAGTTTGTACTTCTTGATAATCAATTATATTATAAGTCCATAGATTGGGTTTTGCTTAAATGTTTGATTCGGAGGAAGCCAAAAGGATGATAAGTGAAGTGCATGATGGTTTATGTGGAGCACATCAATCGCTTCTCGAATGAAGTGGATAATAAGAAGAAAGAACAGGCTATTTTTGGCCGACAATGTTGGAAGATTGCTTTGAATATTACAAAGGATGCCAAGATTGTCGAAATTTGGAAATATTAGAGAGCTCCAAAGATCAGCTATGAATCCAATAATAAAACCTTGGCCATTCAGAGGATGGGGTATTGACTTAATTGGACAGATAAATCCTCCATCTAGTAAGGGGCATCAATTTGTGCTTTTGGCAACCGACTATTTTACCAAGTGGGTTGAAGCAGTTCCTTTGAAGAAGGTAACATCGTAAAAATATGATCGTTTTGTTAAGGAACATATAATTTAGGTTTGGAATCCCTCGGACCATAACAAGC
The DNA here is from genome assembly GCA_015847255.1 of Hyparrhenia diplandra. NCBI lineage: Eukaryota > Viridiplantae > Streptophyta > Magnoliopsida > Poales > Poaceae > Hyparrhenia > Hyparrhenia diplandra. The sequence goes on from JADLZK010012337.1 coordinate 2,527,326, forward strand.
GATCGGGGAACTCAGTTTACTTCTTTAGAATTTTGTGACTTTGCCGACAAAGATGGGCATTAAATTGAATAATTCATCTCCTTATTATGCCCAAGCCAATGGTCAAGAGAGGCATCAAATAAAAATCATGATCAAGATTATTCGAAAAAGATTAAAGAGAAACCAAGAAGATGGCATTTGGTTCTCAATGAGGCTCTGGGGCTTATTGAATGGCTTGTCATGGTTCTACTAAAACTTCTCCTTATGAGTTGGTTTATGGTCATCATGCAAGTACTACCATGGGAATTACAGGTTTGAATCGAGGAGGATAGTATTGCGCAAAAAGATTTAAAAACGTAAGATTATAATAATCTCATGATAGATGAATTGGAAGATTTGCATCAAATTCGTCTTAAGGCTCTGGAGAATATTGAAAAGAACAAGATGCGTGTTGCCAAGTATTACAACAAAAAGGTTAAGGTCAAAAGAATTTATCGAAGAAGAGTTAGTTTGGCAAACCATATTGCCAATTGGATCAAAAATTAGGGCATTTGGCAAATGGTCTCCCAATTGGAAAGGACCTTATCGAGTACACAAATGTGTTCCCGGCAATGCATATATATTGAAAACATTATCCGAGAGATATTTGAAAGAGCTATCAATGGTAGATACTTGAAAAAATATTATCCCAAGATTGAAGTTGGTCGTTGAATCAAGACAAGAGACAAAATATATTACTAAAACAAAAGCCGATTGATAAAATCGACTTGAGAAAGTTTTTATAGCCGATGTATCTTGGATACATCGCCTTGCATAAAAAAAAAAACAAACGTAAAAAGGAAGAACCGCCTCGGACAGATTATAAGTTCATACATCCCGAGCAAGATTCATACAGAGGAATCCGCATTAACAAGAGATACTACATGATTTTATTATCTAAGGGTTTTTCTTCTTCATAGCCTCCTTGACTTCGGCCGATGACCGCTTGTACATGGGGAACGGTGGATCCATTGGAATGTCCGTAACACACACCAAGCCTTCAACCGCCATGCGGAGATGAGTGTGCCGCTCGAAAATCTCTAAAAAAGCGAGAATAATTGATGATCAATGGAATAAGAGAAAGAATCGAAAGGTGCTAGATGAAATTTACCTCCAATATGAACTTCCGGATGCATGCGGTGTGCACGCCTCGCATTGGCGTAAGAATGCACAACGTTTAGATCTGTCTCAAGATCTTTGCGTCGACGTTTTCCCCGGCGGATTCTCTCGCTTGAGAATGGAAATGTCTTGAGGAGTTCTTCATCCGAAGAGTCCAAGGAATCGGATTGGGATATAGATTGATCCGAGAGCAAAATCCGGATGGATGTGCACCCAAAGTATGAAAAGGAAATTACAATGATGGAATCATATGAGAGGCGATTAGGAATTTCAAATGGGATTGACTTACTCGGGCTTTGGCTGATTCACGATGAATCCGATGCCGGTTCTTTGCCCTTGTCCGCCATTGATGTGTTGAAATGTTCTTTGAAGTGCTTCTCGCTAGGCCGACTACTAGAGGGATGGAGGACAAAGTGTGTTGTTGGCGTATTTAAAGGGGAAGGATATTTTCCGTAAGATTCTTCGATAAATATGGACTGAAAGTAGGTTTATTGGGAAGCGAAGGACGCGAGTATTATTTTAATGTTTTCTAAACAAAGTGGAAATCTTGTGAATCGAATTGTCGACGCCAAAGAAAAGATTGCCGAATGAGGGTTTTTTTCGTTCGGAAAGACGTATTCGGCAAAGGAGCTCAAACAAGATTGATGCGGGAAACAAAAATAGAAATTTTATTCATCCGCCAAGAAAGTCCTAGTTACAAACTACTCCCCGCAGCTTGTCAAGAACCATCTCAGAAGAGTGGCGGCGACGACGGCGGTGGCATGATCCTCGTAGCGCCCACCGCACGATCGACGTTGTCAAAAGATCCGCGAACTCGCCGAAGCCAACACTCGCCGAGTAATCCTCTCCAAAGTGTGAGAGGATAGGGCGATCAAGCCCGTAGCTGCGCCAAGGTGGACGCCCTCGCAAAGCCACCTCATCAATGCGGTTGTCCGCCACATCGACAAGGCGAAGCTTCAACCGCCTCGCCGCAGACGCCACCACCCCTTGTCGGCGACTCTTGTTGCCACCGCATTGACACGATCGAGCTCCTCCCCGAGAGCTGCATGAACGAAGAATGCATCGCAAAGAAGAGTGCATATTCACGATATAGATTCAATGGAAAAAGGGCACGGGAAAGATTCATTCGAGAACCCGCAATGGTGTCAATCATCTCGCACCATTTGGTCTTCCCAATCCAAACTGCTTTGCGCTCCATCTTCTCGGAGTAATCCGAGAACTCTCTCCCCGGCCTCGCCCCGCTCATTGCGAACGGCCCGGATTTGGAGCCGAGAACTTGGGGCGCTCCTCCCATGGCAGCTCGTCGAAGAGCCTGGACCCCGGGCCGATGCGAGGGAAGGTGGGTTCGGCACCGCACGGGCGGGGAGGAGCTTGTCTTTGCGTCCAGCGGCGCGGCGACCCCCGCGCATGATCGAAGACCTGAAAATTGAACAAAGGGTTAGCATTTGCGCATTGGAAATATGATCCAACATTGAAGAATTAAAAGTATCAAAGATTACCCGATCAAGCGCCCTGGCCGCGGCGGATCGCTCTCCGCCACCTCCTCCGGGGCTTGCCATGGTTATCACCGCCGTCGCCATGGCAGGAGATCGGGGGAAAAAGAAAAGAGGGAAGTTTTTTCTTGCTTTTCTCGGAGAGGAGAAGGACGAAAGTTTCTAGGAAGGCAAGAGTTTTTGTTCGGATTGGTTTTAGAGGACAAGTTCCCTCGTATTTATAGATGGCGAGAGATAATTAGCGTGGAAGACTAAGCGGTTTCGCCAGTCCACTACTCCACGAAGAGTCCGGAAGTTGTTAGCCGAGTTGGGCGAGTCTTTCACTAATGGACCGAGGCCCGCGAGTTGGCGTGCTACTAAAACCCTAGAGGAGGTTTGATTCGCAACGTTATCATTCGGGAAAGAACTCATTCGTAACGAAGTATCTTTCGAGAAAAAGAAAAAGCATGGTTCGACAAGTAAAAATACACATGAGGAATGTTTTATACTTCTAAATTACACATTCAAGAGGGCCTTGATAGCTTGGATCGCATTATCTTTTTGCTCTTTGAATTTGGCTAGAATCCTCTTGTCTTTCTCTTCGTAAGACGACAGCTGATGAGTTTTCGTTTGATTGCCTTGTTCTCCTTGATTATTGTTACAAAGGCGTATCTTGTGTAGACTTGATTGACAAAAGGAAGAGAGGATAAGCGGCTCTCATGCCCCTGGATCCGAGTCTCCACTAATCTTAGCTTTGCTTCGAGATCAGCCTTTTGTTTTTCAAATCCTCCAGTAGGGGGCAGCCGGGCAAGGCATGCTTTGTCCGAAGAAATTTTCTTCGATGTAATTGGTTGGCTTCTTGTTCCCCGAGATTCATACCGATGACGGTGTTGGCCTAGCGACAGGTTCTGCTTGCCCTTGTGACAAGAGGGTGATGGTCATCCCCGTAATGAAGGATGGATAAGAGGGCGAAGGGATTACATGCTCGGACAAATTGATAAGATCTCTCATTCGGCTAACATCTTGAGAAGATAGGCTGTCTTTTTCTAAAAAAGGATAAGATCTCTTGGATTCTAGAAGCGTGCTCCTCCGAAAAGTGTTTCACTGGAGAATCAACTTCCTCATCACCCCCGAACATATTCATCGATTGAAAGCATAGTAGTTGGGCGATGGAGGAGAAATTTTCTCAAGAAAAAATGAGTTAGTGAGAGGAATGCACAATTACTTGGAAATTTCAACAAAAATAATGGGTACCGATGAGAGACCGAGTCGTTGATGATCCAGGAGCAGGATTTGGAACCACATTCTTAGAAGAAGTTAATTGGAGATCCTTTGGATGGCTAGTTACAGGAGAGTCAGGAACATTTAATACTTGATCAGCTAGGATCATTTGATTACCATGAGACTGCATCTGAAAATTATCAATTGTTTCTTCAGAATCACTGCTTCCAAGACCCAAGCTGTCTTTAGAATCCCAAGCAAACAAAGATCTATGGCATCTTGGGCTTCTGAGAAAAGTGGATGTTAAAATATGGATGATAAGCATAGACTTAAGGTGATGAATAGATGAGTTTACCAAATTTGTCATTGATTTCCTTGAGCTCTTCAGAGGTCAAGTCTGGTGGAGATGAAAGTGTAACCTTGCTTTTCTTCCGAGATCGAGATGACCTGGGACGAGAAGAGCTTGGAGTTCTTCTTTTGTAAGTCATGACCAAAGCTGCTGGGGTCTTCATTAAATCTCCCAGAGATAAAGCATCATAGCCTAAAGCAGGATATGGCCCAGGAGTGTAGTACTTGACAGCTTGTGTCAAAGGGGCAGGTTCAGGATCCTGAATAATAATAAAAAATCAGATAGTAAGGTTCAATACAAATGAGAAGGTGAAGAGAAGTAATGATAAAATGGTTTACCTCACTCGCCCGATTCAAAAAATCGACATCGATGGCCGGGCACGAGAGGATGAACCGCAAAGTATTGAAAATGTGATCGTGCCATCCTTGCCACCAAGAGTTGAAGAGTGGGTGAGCATGCTCAATTGCTATCGATGGTACAGAGCATACTGAGGCAAATCCTTCCCAAGGTCAAAAACTCTGAGAGCTTCAAGTGGAGCAGATATTATTTCCCTAGGCCTGATAATTTGACAGAAGGATAGCCTTGGGGGCACTTGGACACATCCCAGCTGTCTAGCTACCATGTTTGGATAGTAGAACTCATATGTGGGAGTTACTAGCTTTGCATGGTTGAATTCTCTGCGGTAGTATGCAAGGCTTAATGAAGGCATTGAAAATGGTCGTTGAAGCCTGCATCAATACGGCCCGGACCCAAAACCGAAAGTGAAGGGAAAGGTGAAATGTCCTTGATCTCCATAAAGGAACCAAAGATGGTTTGTCAAAACCTTTGAAGAAGAATTTGAATAAATGACCAATATCAAAATCAATGGTAATAGCCGTCTTTGCTTCCCCATATGATTGACATGCCCCATTCACGGGATCCGAACCTTCAAAGATAATTTATAGAAGGGAAAGACAAAGTTAAGCGAGGTCAATGGAAACAATTTGATGCATGTGCAACTGCAACCACATTTGAATGAACCACCAAGGACCATTTACACAGGATATGTTTTTCTTCTCAAAGATCCGAGTAGTAGTCCGATGCAGCATATGATACACATTACCCGGGAGATACTTGCCCAAAGGAATCGGTGTGGTTGCGGTAGAAATCTTCAGCCATTACCATATAATTCAAGGTAGGCTCATTGATTTCCCACGTAAGATGAATCTGCAGAGCCACATGTTTAAGAAGGCTTTATATTCTTTATCTTGACCGCCACGAAGATTGGTAATTTACTATATACTTGGTATAGCTTACCCGCAGACACCACGCTTCCGTGAGCCCTTACGTGAGCTTGCACTTCTATATTTGAAAGGGTTGACATTATTTGTCACATTCAAGCCCTGTGATCATAAAAACATCTGCGAGTGGGAGTCATTGGACCATGACCAAACACAAAGGTATTGGTGGCGTTTGACCAAAAATGAGCTGCTTTGCTATCAAGAGCCTGTCATCATTCTTGGGCATATTCGACAAAGAGAGATCAAGCATTGACTAATTTCTAGATGATCCCATTGCCAAGCCTTCTTTCTTCGCGGCTTTATGAATCCTATTGTACCAATTGCGCCATCCTGCGATTGGGGGAAAGGGCCAGTGTTGAAGGTGTTTGCCCATTGCTTAGGTATTTGGAATTCCAAATTTAAAGGGGATCCTCTGTGATTCCTTCTCAATGAATTCTAAGGGATTTGAATCTCCTAAAGGTCCTAAAAAGTATGAATCTGCTCCCTCGGCAATTGGGAATAGAATATTGTCTCCCATTTGCTTTGAATAAAGGCTAAATTGGGAATCAAAAGAGAGAGGAGATCGTTAAAATTGCCGAATAGATAGAAGAGAATCGATGATACCGCAAATAATTGTGCGAAGTGGCCCTCGAGGACTTGGATGAAGTCGCCATGTGGATGGATTCAGAGTCCGGCTAGGGTTCTTCGGGAGATGAATGCGGCGGCGGCTGCTGGTAGCTTGCACAGTGTCTTTGGCCTAGAAGAGAAAGGGGATCTTTGTGGTCAATTTCGAACATAAAGTATTTTATCTTCGAATTGAGGGGGCATATGTTAACACCAAATTTTGGTAAAGATCTCTCGCATGACAGGTGGGCGGTGCAAGATGCTAATAATGGAAATATTCCGGAAGAGATGGGATCAATTCGGCAACCACATTCGGCATTCGGAGCCGTCGAGATTCGGGAAAGGAGTGCGGTCGGCAATACAAGGGCAAAACCGTAAATAAAGCAGCGGGGAAGGTTCCCGATTCGGGAAGGATGTCCACGCCGACAAGGACTCTTGAAGACTTGCGGTTCAAGCTTGTATCTTAAGGAAATCTTGTATCTTAAGGAAATCTATGTATTGTTTTCGTAAGTCATTAGGACTCATTTTTGTCACCCGTGGTATAAATATAAACCCTCGGCCATTGTAATAAGGATCGTTCAATCAATACAATCAACCGCCCCCGTGCCAACTTCGAGTCCTTGTGTCGCGGTCGCCGAAGTTCTTCGAGAGGAATCATCGATCCGTCGACCTCGTAGTATCGACAACCCCATTTTACTTCGACCGAATGGCCGCGGCGGCCGGGCGTTTGCTTAGTAGCGAGTGTAGTCTCGTTTATCTCGATGGGATGGCCGCGGCGGCCGGGCGTCTACTTGATGACAGGGAAGTCTTTGTTCGTGTTTTAGTTTGTCTCGACGGAGTAACCGCGGCGGCCGGTGCTTGCTTGATGGCTTTGCATGAACAAGATAGTTATCGGCTCTATTAGATTTGGCAAGATCTAGTAGATTCATTAAGTTACCACGTGTTTGCATGCTCTTTTATGTTTATTTTATATAGTTGCAACACTTTTATTGCCCAATCTAGATTGATTTTGGCTCGGCTTCACGTTATCATAGATCTATCCTATGCTTTCAATGCTTTATCCCGTCATGATGTTTAGATCTTATGTTTAAATCATATATCCATGATAGCCGAGTTTATAACAATCTAGATTGTCACATGTTGCGGTTCAAATACGTTAGATGAAGATAGGCCTTGACAGGATCGGGTACCGTGCGGCGAGATGCAGGTCTTTGGGTTACTCTAGAGCTAGTCATCCGGTGGACTAGAATTCGGTTTAATCTCGATAGGTTTTATTTAGGTTTACGTGTTTGTTCCTTCTTCATGGACCCGATTCGGTAACTTTGCCGAATCACGGTTACGCTTTTAACGAGTAGTGAGTGTTTATAAATCTATTTGGGTGATAAATGCTTTTAGCTTCTCATAACTAGACCGTATCATGCGGTGGATTAGTCTAATTATTAGGAGTGGTGTAGATTTTAATTAAGTTGTATCATGCGGTGGATTGACTTAATTGAGTTTATGCTAGACGGGTTTAAGAAAGCTAGGCGTGCGGGCGAGACTAGTTGGATTAGGCCTATGCATTTATTATTTGGATTAAATTTATTTATATGAGCTACCTTTTCTTTTATATTTTTGGTATTGATCAAGCTTGTTCGATCAACGACATGAACTTTAATTATTACAACATAAATGATTGGATACTTGTTCAAGCATGTCTTCTTTATAGTCATTCGGCAACTATGTTCATACTTGCTTTCTTCTACGTGTTTACCGAATGATCCATAAAACTGTTGGTAGATAGCTTCTCATAGCTATATGTCGTCGTAAGTGGCTTCAGGGCCGCATATATGGAACTGTCCGGTCTCACCCGACACGTTCCATCTTTTGAATCTAACAAACTTCATCCCTTGTCAGTTTCAGGACAAACTGACTGGCACGCCTCCGGATTCCAACGCCCGGGCACCGTTTGAAGCTAGCTACTTTTTCGGCTTGTCGGTGTGTGCGATACAGGAGCAATTTTGTGTCAACAATAACATATGGTAGGTTGTAGAAAAAGAATTAAAGGAGCCTTTAATGAACACAGAGGATGACACAGATGTGGTCGTTAAAGACTTTTTGCGACTGCATGTCGACACTTAACGACCACATATGCCATTTTAATATACAGAACTTCTTGTCGTGATGATCCTCGGTTCAAAAAAAAAAATAGGAAAATCTCATCACAATTTTTTCTTTTTCTTTTGCAGAGAATTTAGTTATTGAAAATGTTCTTCAACGTATATGGTTTGATTGATCACATTTAAGAGGTTGAAAGTGTTCTTCAAAGGGAGCAGCAATGATGTAAACAACTGTGAGTTTGTCCATGCGTTGGTTCCTGCTAAGCATTCCCTTTCTAGAGATTTTCTATTTTATTGAGTAATGGATACTCGGTGTTATCATGTTGTGCCATGTGTCACGACTGACCATGTATTTTTATCGTAGTATCATAAATAGAAACAAGAATGTAATATCCCCAAACATGATCATTGAAACAAGAGTGTATATATGTAAAGAATATTGTCACTAGGTCGTTGTATTTATAACTAATAAGTTTGCAAAGTTGACATTGTATATAAATTGGCGTATACCACAAAATAGTTTTTACATGCACGTGCGTGTCGCACGTGCATTGCTGCTAGTTGGCCCTTAACTAGTCTTGCAAATTAATCAAAGAAACCCAAATGTTCACAATTAGTGCTAAGTGGGAGTGTGGGATTATTACCACATCGAAAACCCAGTATGAAAGCTAGCTATAGTGTGTGCTCTTAATTTCGTATAGATAAGTTGAGAAGCAGATTTGAGGGGCCACACGTGCGCCGCTGGCATTGGCCGAATGTGATGTGTCATGTGACAGTGATGGGCTAAGTAGCTAAGCACTGAACATTAATTGTAGAGCCGTGTTTAGTGTCTCCAGTCCGGCCGAAACATTGACGTGAGTTCCCAATATGTTCTGGGCAATACCAACAAGTAACCAAGATAGTGTGGTCATGAGACTCAACACGATAACATCTGCAAAGAGAACAAAAATCAAAGTAAACGAAGAAAACCATCCAACAGTGTTTTCACCATGGCATATGCATGCATATGACCCTTTATTCCAGAAACAGTACTATAATACACCAAGGACGCACTAGAGCAATGACACACCGAATTATTTATTTATTTATTTATCTATTTCTTCGACACGGGGAGAGCAGTCGACACCGCCGACCAGAGCTACGAGGAATGGTTGGGGAGCAGGGAAGTGAGTGCGACGAAGGGAAGGGAGAGAGTGGCGCAAGGCTCCAACGGCATGGCAGAGGAGCATGTCACGGGATGGCGGCAGCGCCGCGACTCCCAAGAGATCGCGATACGGTTGCGGCTTGCGGGATTGCGGCGTGGGGGGGGAAGGGAAGTGTGTGCCCGCTGGCATAGGGTTATGGCTTGTGTGCTGTTGCGGGCCAAGTGACTACCGTTCCGCTTTCAGGCCTGCCTTTGAAAACCAAGCCGGGCCATGCCGCCCGCGTGCGTGCCTTGGGGTCCGCCCAAACACGGCCTGCAGTGGGTACCGGGCTGGCCCGAGCACGAATTCAACCGTGTTGGGCTGTGTTTGGGCCGGTCCGAATTTTCGTGCTCCATGCCGTGCCACCGTGCTTAGGACCAAATGCTCAGGTATATAGTGACGGTACACTTTTTTGGAGGTAAGCACTGAGCTATGGAGCCGTGTTGGCGTGTTCAGATGTCTGTGTCTCTGTCCGGCCGAAAAATTGGCGTTCAACATCTGGTGCGTGCGATCTGGACACGACAAAAACGCGTTTTGGCATTTGGGAGATGAATGACATAGTGAGCCTGCCTGCCATGACATCTCAAGATGCTCTGGGCAATACCAACAAGTAACCAAGATAGTCTCGTGACTCCACACGATAACATCTGGTAAACGAAGAAAACCAAACCATCCAACAGTGTTTTGACGATCCTTTATTCCAGAAACAGTACTAATACACCGACGACGAATTAACAAGAGCAATCACCGAACAGAGCGGCGACATTTATTTATTTATCTATTTCTTCTCTCGATCGAGCTGCTCGAGAGAAGCAACCTCGACATGGCGGCACGCATGCATGCTTGCAGCTAGCGAATCGACGGCGTCCTACGCCGCCGTGCAGTTGTTCTTGCAGAAGTTTGTGAGGATGTCGTCGCAGCGGTAGATGATTACGGGGCCTGGGCCGAAACGGGGAGGAATTCCTCCACCGATCTTGGTGCAGTTCTTGCACTCTGGGTGGCACCCTCTGGCCGAGACGTCCAGGCACTGGCACTCCGGCGGTTGCTTCCTGTTGCAAGAACCGCAGTTGTTGCAGCACGGCCACGACGAGCCTGCTGGTGTGGCAACGCATGTTTAGTCAAAATGTCTAGTAGTGTGTGCAACTGTCCCTATAACAAGTTATGTCGATATATCAAGATGAAAATTAAACTAATAAACGGCATAAGGTTTTGTGTCGTGGTCACCTTCGCCGAGCGGCAGAGCTGTTGCGAGGACGCCGAGAACAGCCAGAGTGACGACGAGTATCGCTAGAGGCCTCATTTTTCCTTCTCCGTCGATCGGGCAAGAACAGGCTAGAATAGAATGCCAAGTTTGTTGCTTGGATTTGATTTCCTTGCTGAAGGTCCTTTTATAGGAGGGGAGGGAGGCTTCCGGCGTCACAGATGCCACGGAACATGGAACAAGGAACGAGAACCGTGCGTCCAGGAATTTTTCCAGGTCCATGCATTTTAAATTTCTTGCAGTTTTTCCCCGGTACGGGGAGACTTTTCCTGGTACATTGAAGTTGTGGGATGCTGGGTGCAGGAGAATATTTTTTTCTTCGTGAATTTTTCCCATACGTTGATGAACATGAGTACAGGACATTTTTCACGAACGTTTTCTCGTACATTGAAGTCGTGTGAACCTGAGTATACGTACGTGATTATTTTTGGCACATTTTTTTTTCTTGAAGAACATTTTCGTCAATGAAATTTTAGGCTGCTTTTTTATCTGTGTAGAATGTTGTGGAGGTACTTAACTGGTTATACTGTTTTAAAAGATAAAATAGATCTAGGGTTAAGGATATAGTTGGAGTTTGTCAATTAGTCGCTAGATTTTTTTTTATTATGAACATAAAAATTTCTAGAATTAAGACCTAGTTAGATGTTGTAGTATTATGTAACAAAAGTATAAAAAAAAACTGTAGTGTTAGAAACTTTGAGATCTAGCATTGAGATCTAGAGTGGAGGTTTTTTCCGACCAATGTCAAAAAAAACTCCAACAAGTATTTTTAATTTTTTAATAATGCAGACCTGTTTAAATTTGCCTCAGGTGCAAAAACCAATAGACATTGATGACCCTTTAACTAAAGTGTGGAGTTTTTAAACTCAAGAAGACTACAGCTTCAGCAATGGTATTCAAAACCATAAAATTTGTTGTACCAAAACACTTAATGGAACTTCGCAACTAGAGTATTTCACAAAACCATGGTATTTTTCTACAAAACTCTAGAAAATACTTTGTATCTAAATAGGGCCTTTTTACTAGTGTTTCCAGTGAGGATGAATCTGGAGGCTCTATTGGTGGACTCTTCTAATAAGTAACAGTAACATGTGTCACAAAGCAATTGCTTGTTTTCTAGGGTCATCCAAGCTTCCTTTAATCATCATCTATTTGAGGTGCTAACTGGCTCGGACCTCACCTAGTTTAGCTCTCAGCAAAAATGGTGTTGGTGCACCTTGCGCCTGTAATTTATCCCTTGGTTGTAAACTTCTCCGCTCTTACCAATGAAAGCCGGTAACAGATCTTTCAAAAAAAATTCTTGATATTCTTATCCTCTACATCAAGTCCATCTTTGTATCATACGGACTAATGCAACTTGTATACTAGCAAGCATTATCGGTCTAAATGGTTTTCTTGTGTCAATCAACAACCAAAATCACTAAACAGACTAGGTGTATGGCATACTATACCTGGACCAGTATATATAAGGGAGAATTAGGAATTTGGCCTTAAAAAAAGTTTGTCTTAGGAATCTGGTCTCTTTTTTTTTGAAATTGGGAATCTGGTCTCAAAACGAAACTTTCTTAGGAATTCGGCCTTTCGTCAGTTTTGGAAATTCATAACTAGACTCTGGTAACTCCAATTTTGGTCAAACAAAATTTGTCCTGCTCTCTGAGATGTCTTGTTTTTATTAAAAATATGAAACTGGCTATGTTTTGTAGAATGTCCTTCTCTTTTAGAGGTAATCCGATATAGACTGGATAGGATTTGGTTGTGGCGGCTTTGCAGCAATTGGAAAGTGGCCAAGGCTATCATCTCTTGGGAACATAGGTCATAGTGTTCTAGTCTGCAGATTGATAGTCAGAAGTGTGTGAATGGTCTTTTCTCTTTGGTGGTTGTGTGCTTGAAAACCCAGAGGCTTGTACTCGAACACCTACAACCAAGCATTTCTGTTCATCTCTGACAAGTTCCCCGATTGACAATCCTGCAAGACTTTGGCTTGTAGTACAAATCCAGATCATACACGCGTACCTAACAATACACTTGAAAAATGCAGCCACGTACCTAACAATCTTGTTTAAAGCACGTATGTAACATTCAGACACACAATTCCAAGAAAACCTTGCCAAGTTCGTTAACAGGAAAGGCATTCCCATTTGAATCTGGTTAACTCTGTTGAGCTGAACATCGTTGTTCATAATTCTTTCAAACATCATGCTGTAATTTCATTTTGGCTTTGGCTTGCGCCGCTGTGCGTGCTTCGGCCGAATGTGATGTGATGGACTGATGGTGATGGTGTCGATTCCAGCTAGATTGAGCCGGAATTGACACCTTGATTGGAGGATTTGGGGAGGAGAAGAGGATGGAGATGGTGGTGGCGGTGTAGGGGGCGGCGGCGCGGTGTGGCCGCGCCTCTAGGGGGCGCGGGCGGCGTTGTGAGGGGCGGCGGCGGTGCATGGCGTGAGGTGGGTGAGGGGAGAGAGAGAGAGGCCCAAAGCCGAAAGCTATAGATATGTTTTATTTCTTGCTTGTCCCCTAGAGATTACATGCCTCTTGCTTATATAGCCCGGATAGCGGGACTTGTAATCTAAGCAATCTCTATAAGGTTTCCTTATACGATTGGAATACCTTTTACAAGCAATTTCCTATTTTATTTATTTCCTAATAAGGGTCTCCCTTATAGATGAGATAGCCCCTTGCACACCAAAAACTACCTAAGATAATCCTAACTTGAAGACGAGGCGAACTCGAGTCGTGACGGGAGAGGGAAAGCGGCGGCGGCAGTGGGCCGGCTCCCCCCCGCGCTGCCGCGCCCTCGCCCCTCCCCGGGCCGGGCGACCGCCTCGCTTGGCCCAATTAGCCACTTTCGTGGCGGCCCAATTCTAGATCATGACATTTCCCCACCGTTCGACGAGGCGGCACGTCCACGTGCCGCCCAACCCACCAGGTGGTGGCGAAAGGCACGTTGATTGGGGAAGTGATGATGCCAGGCCCGAAGTAGAGGATGAGAGGGCCGCTCTTGTCGTTGTTGTCGTTGCAGATGATGGCGCCCCTTGTCGGAGAAGGAGAAGTCGAGGTGGAATTCGCCGAAGAATGCGCCAAACTTGAAGCTTATTGGCGGCTGGACGAAGGGACGTTCCGCGCATGCACGACGCATGACGGAGGCGCTGAGGGTGCCTGAGAGCTCGAAAGCATCCGGGCGGATCCGGGGTGGAGACGGTAGGTGTAAGTCGCTGGTATCGTCACCTTTGCATGGAGTTGCCTCGCGATGAGACATGTCGGTGACGTCGGTGGTGATGAGGTGAAGTCGAGGAGGCAGCCGTAGAGGAGATCATCGGGCGTGTTGACGGAAGGTCCCGCCTGCTCTCCTTGGACCATGGTGCGCCAACCGTGATGTTATCGACGCTGAAGAAGACTTCGCCGTTGTCGCCGAAAGAGGAGGATAGTGGCACCCCTCGATCCGCTCGTCGGGGCGACCTTGGAGAAGAAGGACGCTGCGGGAACGCCCGATCCTCGCGAGGGCGGTTGGGGAGGTTGAAGCCCACCGCGACGCCCGTGGGGGGCGTTCTCCTCCAAAGATGAAGTCCTCGAGAAGCTCTGAAGCAGCAGGAATGTAGTAGTGGTGAAAGTACCTCACGATGCCGTAGCGTAGACTCCACTCAGGCGAAGTTGAGCCCAACTCGATGGCGCTGGAGATGATTCCGAGCTCGTTATTTGAAGTTGTGCCCACTTGCAGCTCAGTGATCATATTGTGTGTGGTCAGCCCTTCGATGTCGTCCATGGCAATAGCAAGGCGTTGTTGTTTCGCATGCGGTCACACAGGGCAGCCGCTATGTCGCCGTCGAGGCCACCTGGGTATGTGTGGCGGACGGCGGCTTTTGACGCCGGGCGGCAAAGATCCTCGATGGCGTCGCCGGGCTCGTCGTCGTTGTAGCGGCGGGCAAGGTCGATGGCGTCCTCCAGCGAACGAGGCTCGAACCATTCAACCGTATTGCGAAGAGTCTCGTTGAGGCCTTCCACGAAGAGTCTGACACGGTGGCGCTGTCCCTCGAGTTCCATGCGTAGTGCATAGTTCCGAAGTCGGTGATGTAGTCGATCGCCTTGCCTCCTCGGAAGGCGCGCGCCCCCGAAGTGTCGAGGTAGCTGGGAGGTCCGAAGTGGTGGCGTAGGCGTTGATTGAACTCATCCCAGTTGATTGAGGAGTTCGCCTTGGACAGATCCATGAACCAGACCGCAGCAATACCAACGAGATGGAAAGCGGCAGAACTCACGAAGTCGGCAGGAGCAATCTCCTCATTGCCGAAGAAGAGTTCCAGCCTTGGCGGCCGTAGATCTAGATCGTTGGTGCCGTCGCACTCCTTGATTTGCAGACGCGTGACGTAGCGAGGGGGGTGAGATGCCGCGAGTGGCACCATTAGGGACGCCGCTGGTGGCGCTGGGGGCGGGGCGGGGTGCCGCGGTTGGCACCATCTCTGCCGGGGCGGCCTGCACGGTTGCAGGTGTGTCGGTGGAGAGGAGAGGGCAGCCGGTGCTGCCGGGTCGCCGAGGGTGGTGTTGATGACGGCCGGAGCGCCACCAAGAACGCCATCATCTTCCTCCGCTTGGAGGATAGCAGGGTCGGAGCCGCCGACGGAATCCCGCGGCAGGGGGGGGGGCGGCCATGGCAGGGGCGGCCAGCCCCGTGCCGGCGGCGGCGGCAGCCGGCGAGCTGTCCTCCTCCGGTGTCGTCGCCGACGCGGCGGGAGTCCTTGACGTGATGAAGATGTACTCCATCCGCGCAGGCGAAGTCTCGATGTCGTCGAAGCGCTTGCTAATCCGGACGCAGTGGACGCCGAGGAGCTCCTTTAGCGCCGCGTTGAACTCCTTGATCTCGGAAGCCATTGATGGTGGGTGGATCGTAGTGGTCTCGGGATACCACCGCCGATTCCAGCTAGATTGGGCCGGAATTGACACCTTGATTGGAGGATTTGGGGGAGGAGAAGAGGATGGAGATGGTGGTGGCGGTGTAGGGCGGCGGCGGCGCGCGGGCGGCGGTTGAGGGCGGCGGCGGTGGCGGCGCGAGTGTGGGTGAGGGAGAGAGAGAGAGGCCCAAAGCCGAAAGCTATAGATATGTTTTATTTCTTGCTTGTCCCCTAGAGATTACATGCCTCTTGCTTATATAGCCCGGATAGCGGGACTTGTAATCTAAGCAATCTCTATAAGGTTTCCTTATACGATTGGAATACCTTTTACAAGCAATTTCCTATTTTATTTATTTCCTAATAAGGGTCTCCCTTATAGATGAGATAGCCCCTTGCACATCAAAAACTACCTAAGATAATCCTAACTTGAAGACGAGGCGAACTCGAGTCGTGACGGGAGAGGGAAAGCGGCGGCGGCAGGGGCCGGCCCCCCCATGCTGGCGCGCCCTGCCCCCCTCCCGGGCCGGCGACCGTCTCGTTTGGCCCAATTAGCCACTTTCAGGGCGGCCCAATTCTAGATCATGACAGATGAACCACACTTTGGAGCAAAGCACACTGAAGGATTATACGTTCTGAGCCGTGTTGGCGTACGTGTCAGACGTCTGTGTCTCCATCCGACTATCCGGCCGAAAGACTGACGTGCAGCATCACGTGCGTGCGTCTGGACATGACAAAACCGTTTTGGCATTTGGGAGATGAATGTCGTAGTGAGCTTACCTGGCGAGACATCGCAAGATATGCTCTGGGCAATACCAACAAGTAACCAAGATAGTGTCAAGACTCGACACGACGCTGGTAAACAAAGAAAACACCATGCATCCAACAGTGTTTTGACCATTGGCACATGCGTCCTGCACGTGGCTCTTTATTCCAGAAACAGTACTAATACAATACACCGACGACGAACAAGATCATGCACCGATCAGAGAGCGGCGACATTTATTTATCTATATCTTCTCTGACGAGGCTCGAGAGAAGCAAACTCGACATGACGGCGGCAGGCATGGATGATCGACGGCCGGCGTCCTACGCCGCGGTGCAGGTGTTCAGACAGAAGTTTGTGAGGTAGTCGTCGCAGCGGTAGGTGACGACGGGGCCGTGGCCATGGCCGGGAGGAATTTCTCCACCGATCTTGGTGCAGTTCTGGCACTCTGGGTGGCACCCGTTCGGCGAGGTGTCCAGGCACTTGCACTCCGGCGGTTGCTTCCTGTTGCAAGCACCGCAGTTGTCGCAGCACGGCCACGACGATCCTGCTGGTGTGCCAACACATGTTTAGCCAAAATGTCTAGTAGTATGCAAATGTCATCCTATAACATGTTATGTCTATATATCCAGATGAAAATGAAACTAAACGGCAAAAGGATTCGTCGTGGTCACCTTCGCCGAGCGGCAGAGTTGCTGCGAAGACGCCGAGAACAGCCAGAGTGATGACGAGTATCGCAAGAGGCCTCATCTTTCCTTCTCCGTCGGCTATCTCTAAGAACAGGCTAGCTAGTATGACAAGTTTGTTGCTTTGGATATGGTTTCCTTGCTATGGCTATCTCTAAGAAGCTGAAGGTCTTCTTATAGGAGAGGGAGGAAGGCTTCCAGCGTCCCCGTGGAACGTGGAACAAGGGAACGAGAACAGTGAGTACACAGGAATTTTTCCAAGTACACGTGCATTTTTTCTTGCAGTTTTTTCCAAGTTCGGATCGAGACTTTTCCTTGCACGTTTCCTGGTACATTGAAGATTTGGGATTGAGGCTGCAGGAGGTTTTTTTCTTCAAGAATTTTTCTCATACGTTGATGTTGTGTGAACATGAGCACAAGAGGGTTTCTAGTACAATGAAGTTTTGTGAACCAGAGTATATGAGACCTTTTTTTGGTATGTTGATATTCTGATTAACATGATAATTTGTAGCATTTAGACCATGTTTGATGTTGTAGTATTAAGTAACAAAAGTATCAAGAAACTGTAGTTTTAGAAACAATGATTTGCAAAACCATGGTTAGTGAAAAGAGGTCTATAGTGGAGTTTTTAAAACTCGAAAAAGACTACAGCTTCAGGGATACCATGGTATTCAAAACTACAAAGTTTGTCGCACCCAAACACTTCCTGGCACTCTAAAACCAACGTATTTCACGAAACCATGGAATTTTTTCTCAAAATTCCAAAAATACTTTGTATCAAATAGGGCTCTAACATAGGGCCTTATCTATTTTACTAGCATTTCTGGGGAGGATTAATGAAGGCTCTGTTGCGGGACTTTCATAAGTAATATTAAGATGTATCATAGAGCACTTTTTGCTTCTCTCCTAGAGTCATCAAAAATTCTCTTTAATCATCATTTTATTTGAGGTGTTGATTTCTTGATCTTTACCTTATGCTTTACCTCTTTTTTTTTTTAGAAAAGACCTTATGCTCAACCTACACTCCATCTTTGTGTCATACCTACGGACTAATGCACATTGTATACTAGCAAGCATTAAGGTTTCATTGTCAATCAACAACAATTTCACAAAACAGACTAGATGCATGACATGTTATACCTGAACCAGTAATGAGAAAAAATGTAGTATCAGTGTGCTTGTGTGCTTGAAAGCCAGAGGCAGTCGCTTTAGTGTGCGTGCCTTGGATTCGAGTTTGTGTGAGTATGAAGTGTTGTGTAATGAGAAATATGTATATATCGGTCGTTGCAGAGGCTGGGATATCAATATATTCTCTTTTCTAAATAAAAAGAGAGGTATGTACTGGAATACATAGAACCAAGCATTTTTGTTCATGTCTGACAAGTTGCTGATCGACAATCCTCCTACACTTTGGCTTGCAGAAGAAGTAACTAGTACAAAGGCAAATCATACACGCGTACCTAACAATACACTTGAAAAATGCTCTAACAATACACTTGAAAAATGCAACCACATACCTAAAAATCTTTGTTTAAGCACGTGCGTAACATTTCAGACACAAAATTCCAAATTTCTATAATAAAACCATGCCAAGTTTCCTTCACAAGAAATGCGTTCTCATCTGAATCTGACTAACTCTGTTGAGCTCTAACATGTATGTTGCCTCGTTCATAATTCTTTCAAACATATTATTGTAGCTTCATTTTTTTGGGTACGAGTTATATTAATGTTTGCTTTATATACAATTTTTTAATAGTCATAATCATTGTTGTTCTAAACATTAAACGGCAAACAGTTGGTTACTTATCGTTTAATCATTATTCGAGCAAAACCGCTGCTCAAACTGGAAAATCTGTCTAGTAATAAGCAGAAACGAAATGCCACTATATAGTGTTTCAAATTTTCAATGAGTGTTATTAGTGTTGTGAAGAATTGCATTCTCGTAGCATGGCATCAGCTGGAAGAGCAGAGGAACAAGCTAAGGGCATCTTTATCACACCACCAGTGCCGCCACTAGATCTATCCGGTATAATATTAAGGTCGGGATCATGTTTAGGCTAAGTTTAAGATCATGTTAGCTAAGTTTTATTTCGACACCATGATTTTTTTCCCACAACATTTTTCCATGTAAAAGAACGTGCATCTCACGTTCGGTCTATATTTAATTTGCATTATTTCCTAACACGTACTTTCTTGGTAGCCTTGATCTGCTCTTGTGTGATGTCAAGATTAAATATCGGATGCTCTCAAGGGATTCGGCCTCAAGTGGGGCAATATGAATGGAGGGTACGTATGAAAGAGGGCATGGCAACATCCAGTTATATTGGATGTTTTCTTGAAAATCATCTAGTCAACGCGTAGAAGCCAAGCATCATCTTTTCCTTTGACCAAGGTGCAGAAAAATCCTCCGATTGTGTCGGCAACAACTAGAGACGTCTCTTTCAAGTTGCTGGATGAAGCAAAGTCAAAGGAACAAGCTAAGGTCAGCTTTTACACAATTCACACATTCACACCCCCAGAACCGCAATGATTGACGAGACGACCATCCAGATTGAAGGTGCACATCTCCGGTTGACAGCTGCTGCTGCCCGAGCAAATCCATTCACAGATAAGGTCGCCAGCAGAACTCGCTTGGACCGCTTATCGGCCAGTCATTCAGTAGTACTTCATGAGGAGGTTGCGTGCATATCAGATCCAACCGACAGATGCCCCAAACCAAAGCAAACACCAACACTGCTAGGCGCTAGCATGCATCATGCTTGCATATTCTCGGTAAACACTGAAACACTGACGACGACATTTATTCAATTCTTCTCCGACGAAGCTCGAGAGCAGCAATAAACTCGACTTAGATTGATATCCATCGATGCGATCAGCAGCACTGAAACTTAGGAGCCGGTGCCGGCGTGCAGCTGCGGTGGCAGAAGTTTGTGAGCATGTCCGCGCAGCGGTAACCGACGACTGGGCCGGCGCCATCGTCGCTGGCGGTGAGCGTGTCCCTGACGCACTTGTTGCACTTAATTGGGGTGGCACCCGTGCACCGAAATGTCGTTACACTGGCACTTCGGCGGGTTCATCCTGTTGCAAATACCACAATCGTCGCAGCATGGCCACAATGTTTCGTCAAAAATGTCTACCCAGTGTGCTTGCATATAAGCATCATATATAGCAAGATGATTATATATACAGATCAAAATGAGGTTAAATGGCAGAAGGATTCACCATTCACGTCGTCACCTTCGCCAGGCGGCAGAGCTGCGACGACGGCGAGAACAGCGACGACGAGTATCACCAGAGGCTTCATCTTTGTTTCTCCTAGCACACGAACTGGTTACTGACGGCGGCTAGTTTTGTAAGAGATTAGACTTCTTTTTATAGCAGGGGAGGGAAGGCTTCCGGCATAGCCAAATCTGCCCTACAGGCCACATGCCCTTGCACATGCAGCGATCAAACATCCCATTTACTTCAAGATAAAATATACCCGTTTGGCCTGTAAATAAATATTGGAACAGATCTCAAAACCACATCGAGATTTAAAGGGATGTTAGTTGATGGCCATCTCCACAGACCACCCGGCCGTACGTACAATTCAATCCAAAATAACAGGGCTAAAAGCTGCATTGGAATGTAACTACCGGAATAATCCCTCATGGCCATGGCTTTCAAGGATAAGAATGTTTTTTTTTTTTCTCTTGGATCGGATCGGACGCTACTGAATAATCCCACATGGCCATGCTTTTCTAGGATTGTAACCGCCAGGGCCTAGCTGGCCAGTAGGGCCGTGGCCCTAGTCGCGGCCCAAAAAAGTGTTGGGCCAAATTCATTGGCCCAGGAACTCCAGACTGAGAGAGAAAGAGAGAACCCAATTGTCGCTAAGCATGGCTTCTTCGACGCTGCGATAGAGTCAGCTGGGCGCCACAACGCTTCTAGCCACTGCCTCTTTGGGACGCCGCTGCCTGCCCTTCTCCTCGACCGACTCGCCGTCAAGGCTTAGCCAAGAGTGCAAGGGCCAACCTTAGGTGCCGCCCACCCGCCATCCAGGACTGCCACCATCCGCCGACGTCAGACGGTGATGGGTGAGTGTGGCTCGTCGCTGTCGCCGGCTCCTACCTCCTAGTAAGTCAGCAAACTCTAATCCCTCCTTCCCCCAACTAATTGCCTTCTAATTTGAAATCTCTTATTCATCTTGTAGGAATCAAATGAAGAGGAGGGGACAGGGGAATGGAACCAACTGCAAGTCAATAAAATCCAATAAGGTCATTCCAAACCACAATCAGGAGTAGTAGCGTCACAAGGTCAGTCATCGGTTGCATCTGCACAAGTAGAACCACAACTAGAAACAGCAGAAGTACCTATCAATGCTAGTGATGATTGACATTGTTGCATTTATAAGCAAGTTTTTGTTATTTATGTGTATTAAACCCGGTGCGGGTATGTGTATTTAAACCTAGCGTGGGCGGTATTTGACCCGATACGAGCAGTACATGCGGTTTGATAGCAGCCCTAGGCGTCAAATGTTAAGAGCTCCGCCACTATATGCTCACGTGAGCCTCCCTTACACAGAACTATTATTGATGTTTTTATAAACAATGGATTTTATTAATTCCTGTTATTACACTGAGAAGATACAATAAAAGTGAATTCACTTCCAGCTTCTGTCTAAGCACACAGCCAAAGAGGAGAATGCCAAATTCTCTAATGACCATCAATTCTAAGACTAGATGGCTACTCATGAGGCTGGGGAGAAAAGTGCATAGCCACTTGCATCAGTTGTTGTGATGCCTTCAACACCTAAGCCCATGTGAAGGACTGTTGGAGGATAATAAGCCATGTGAGTAGCCAATGGATTATAAAAACTACCTGCAAGGGAGAAAGCAACTTTTTTCTAAAAAACTAAATTATTTCTGCATAACCAAAAATCGATCAAGTAGCTGTTGCACCCAACATAATTATAGTTTTGAAACTCTGGAGTGAGCCTTTCAGCTCCAACATAATTATAGGTTTGTAACCCTGGAGAGCCTTTCAGCTCCAGCATAATTATAGGTTTCAAATCCAACAAGTAGCCAAATTTACCAAGAATTGGCCTTTTGACTCTGAATTTCAGCGAAAACCACATCTTGTTCTTGAGTGAGCCTAATATTATTAAGGCAAGAAAATAGAACATTCCAGGTTGTTAATTTAGGACCAATCAAATCATGGCCTTGAACTAAAAACCTCTACTACCGTTTATTGTTTGTGTCTAATAATGTTATATATGGACTGTTCACTCATCATAGGTGAATTTCCAAGCCACTTGTCCGCCCACAACCTTATCTGGGAGTTGTCTTTAATATTACAAAGGAGACAAATCAAAGAAAATCTTGTTTGACCTTCATGAAACTAGCCAAAAATGTGAATCCCCACTTTTCGGATAGGCTTGGAAAATCTAATTATCTCTTGCCAAATTTCATCCGTTGTCAGCAACATAAACAACCATTTGCTTAGGAGCCCATGCATGTTCCTCAGCTCCAAATCATGAAACTAAAAATAATATATGCTCCTATTGCTTTCTCTCAGCTATCTATCATAATTGGCTATTTTTCCAAGCATTTATGATAAGTTTTACCAATAAATACTCCCTCCGTTCCAGAAAGGGTGTTGTTTTAGGTTTTTCATACATCATGTTGATATCCGTCTTATTCAAATAAGTTATATATGATGGCGGAAACCATTTAACTAGGCTCAAAAGATTCATCTCGTGGTTTACAACTAAATTGTGTAATTAGTTATTTTTTTTTACCTACATTTACTGTTCTATACATATGTCTCAAGATTGATGTGATGGAAAGAGAATGAAAAAACTTAAACTTTGAAGCGAACTGCACGGCTGCATGTGGTGCCTCTCTGTGTCCAAGGACCCAATGTTCACACCCCCGGCCGTGACCTCCCCACTGTGTCCTGTCGGAATGGTTGAATGTTTCCGGGGCAATACACAAAGTAACCAGTATATTATCATGTCTCGACACGATAACAGCTGCAAATTAAGGGAAAAAACCGAAGGGACCTCACGAACTATAGCTGGTAAACGAAAACCAACACGAACAGTACTGCTAGCATGCATCATGCATACATACGGGCATACGGCTAGCTCTTTATTCGGTAAACACTAAAACACTGACAACGACGAAGAGCAAGCAACCATGAAGCCGATCGAACCTACGGCGACATGTATTTATTTATTTCTTCTTCTCCGACGAAGCTCGATCGAGAGAAGCAAACTGAACTTGGCTTGCAGCAGCCAGATCGACGGCGGCGTCCCATCGATGCCATCAGAAGACCTCACCCAGGAACGCCGCGGCCGGAGACGGCGTGCAGCGGTTCTTGCAGAAGTTGGTGATCATGTCCGCGCAGTGGTAGGCGCGGACGGGGCCGGCGCCATCGCCGTTGTCGCGGGTGAGTGTGTTCTCGACACAGTTCTTGCACTTCGGGTGGCACCCGTGCACCGAGATGTCATTGCACCGGCACTTCGGCGGCATCATCCTGTTGCACATACCGCAGTCGTCGCAACACGGCCATGCGCCTGGTATATATATCCAGATGAAAAAATTTATAGTCAAAAGTGTTTATTCCCTTCATTCCAAATTATAGTTTACTTTAGCTTTTTAGATACATTGATTTTGTTATGCAAAAAGGAATTTATCGAATTTTTTTTCTTGTTGAATAATGCCAAATCAAAAAAAAATCCAAAAATTCAAAAGTCAAAAGAAAATGAAATTATACACTATGCATAGATACATATTAAAAGAAATGGATGTAGAAAAGCCATTTGAAACCGAGGGAGTAGCTAGTAGTGTGAATGAATGAATAGTAGAAAGTGATTATATATCCAGATCGAACTAAAGCTAAACGGAAAAAATTAAAGATTCTTGTCCTGTCACCTTCGCCGAGCGGCAGAGCTGCGAGGACGCCGAGAACAGCTAGAGTGATGACGAGTATCACCTGAGGCTTCATCTTTAATCTCCTAGCAAGAACGAACGGGACACACTGCTATTTTTCCCTTGCTAACTGACGACGGCTATGTGTAACAGGCTATAGAGGTCTTCTTATAGGAAGGGAAGGCAAGGCTTTCAGCGTCCTGCAGGGCCGGGCATGCCATCGCACATGCGGCCGTTGGATGAACACTAGTCCATAGCGCGCGCGTTCGCGCGCGAGATCTGGCCGCCCGCAGGTCTTGACACCTTAATTGTCTAACACAACAACGCATAATGTGTGTTACGAAAAACACATGTACACAACGGTGTTTTATGTTTGAAACACAAAGATAAGACATCTTTCATGGGAAATACAATACTTAGTTGTAGTCTGAAGAACAGAATTGCATTGCATGGACGCAACTACACAATTGCTTGGCTTGCAACCATTTCTCCATGGTATAGAAACAAAAGAAAAAAACACACAGTCCGCTACAAAATGGCAACAAAAGAAGAGCGTAAATATGAAAGGCTTTTCAACGGTCGTTGGGGCATCTGTTCCCGTCCGAAGTCCGCTTTTGTTTGGGAAGCATTGCGTTGTCCAAGATTGGATCTCCACCAAGGACTGGATAGCTCCTGCAGAGAACCGATGGGGCATGTGACTTGCTGGCAATTAGTTCAGAGTGTTATCAATTAGCTCAGAGTGGGTCTCTGGCAGTCAAGACTCGAGCAGCAGGAGTGCAAAGGCAAGAGATCCAATGACCTGCACCAATTCAGTAGAGAAATGAATGATTGACAATGATGCAACCCTTGCTAATTAGATAACACATGGCGTCGACAATTTGTCAAGCCACACAACTGATATCCATGGGGAATGTGTGAAAGAGGCAATGCGAAATATGGGCATCTCAGCAGAGATGCCATGAGCAACAGCGGTAACGAACCAAATTGAATTTGAAGCTCAAAATCATAGGAAAGTGATCGATGCATATACAAAATCAAAGCAAAAAACTGCATAAGCATGGAACATGTCATTTGACACCAATAGGCAGTAAATTTCTAACTATAACAGTAGGCAATCAAAAAGGGCCACACGGACAAACCTTTGCATGTAAATATTGATGACAGAATTCCACCTGGAACCGGACTGACTACATCTAAGCTAGATAATAACAACGATGTCACTCCTCTATTGAAATCGACCAACCAAACACCTTTAGATATATGCATCTCTCGTAATAGGTTAGCACCGAGTTTAGTCATAGTATGTCACAGATGTTAGGCAAGTTGTAAGGTTAGGACTTAGGAGGTTGCAGGAAGTAGGCAAGCAAGATTGTGTGGACCATTCATCCAATTATCTCAGAAGGATTGTTCTTAGCAATCAGCGTACAGGCCAAAAGGAAGGAAATCTCTGCATATTCAGAGGAAACTAAGAACGAGCAACCTATTGGCCTTGTCCTCGATTTACTTTGTGAAACAAAGGTATCTTTTGACAGCTGCACAATAGCCTGTTATAAACTAACAAAATGTGGGAGACGGGGAATCTTTTTAGAAATATGTTGGGACAATCTATATCAATAGAAGAAACGGCTATTTGGTTCTAGCTTTGCAAAGAGTGGAACCCAATCCATTCATAAATATTTGCTGGTCGGTGTACTATTCTTATGTAATAGAACCACATTCTATCCGAACCGACAAAGTTTTATTACAAGGTTGGAAGGTAGGCAAACCAAATTTTTAAATAAATCACTAAGCAAAGTTCTACCATTATCTCCAGTAAAAAAGAAACATATCACACCTAGTTTGACCTCTCCTTACACAGTCAGCGCAGTGCTACAGATATGCATAGGAAGACAAATAGAAAAAGGAAGCATCATCCTTTGTTATGAGTTATGACATGAGCATGCAAAACAAACTGCACATAATCCAAATTACCTTGCCGCTGTGCTGAGATCATTGGTAGGCAATTCATCCATGTTTTCAATTGGTATTCATCCATGTTTTCAATTGGTAGACCCTAGCAGCAAGCCACCCGCCATGTCACACATAAGTCATAAGGATGTCCTTGTCAAGAGGAAACATAACAAGGTATCAATATATATAATTGACAGGACAGGAACCTTGTCTGCATACTAAGAAGATATAGAAGTAGGTAGGGTGGCACCATATGTTTGGTGCCAGTTATTTTTTCTTAACACAAAAAACAAAAGTTGCCTTGAGGAATGTAACTGCATTAGAACCAGCTGCAGCCTACCTGATAGTACTGCTACAGGCCGGCTTGCCTGAGCGTGTAAAGCTTAGCAAGTATATAAATTAGTTTCCAAATAGCGATATCCGGGACTGATGCTGACCCAAACTCCATCCATGGGACTGTAGGGAAAACTAATAAGTACACCAAACCAATAATCATATCCAAAAAGTAGGGGAAATGCCACTCCTATTTGCATCCTTGATAAGCTGCTCTCTGTGTCCTTGTCCAAGAGCCTTTTACATATGTCTGCTTTTCCCATCGCTTATTTATTTCTGCAAAACTAAAGTCATACTATGCTTAAGATGTATGTTCTAAATTTCATAGCGCGATCTAAAACATGGAAAACAATTGAAGAAAGATTTTCAACACCTAATAATAAAAATGTAGATATACGCTCAGAAAAGATAACTGCCACAAGGTTGGAACCTCTTACGTTCTGAAAAATGCCAAGGAGTCCTGGAATGCTTGCAGCCTGCAAAGGCCTGGGCTTCACGACCTGCAAAGAATGGAGTTCTTCAAGAGTTTTGGCAGATTGGGACCCGCAGTAATAAAAATACTTTAGGTGTGCATGAGACCATAAAGGTAATTAATTAGCATACGGCAGATTTCGTTGTCTTAATCAAATACACTAATCATTGTGGTTTTGAGGATGCATAAGTAGAAGCGCAGTGCACAAAATCAAATACCACCACTGATTAAAAAAATATATTTAGTTCTTGAAACTTCAGTATAGCAATCTAACATTTTAACTTTTTAAAGGCAAAATTAAAACAAAAAAATGGGTGAAGGTGTTTCATGGTTTTCATAAGTTTAGGCTTTTCAAAAGAATTTTTGCATTGCAAATAGCAAAAGAACTACAACTTAAGTATATGTCCTTTTCAAAGAATCGGATAGGTTGTTCTAACATCATGGGAAAAGAAAACACAGAAGAACCTAAATGGATCTAGGATTGACAATGTATACATTATAGTCTCTTATGAAGGTAAAACTAAAACCTATATAATTTTTTCCAACCTGGGCAGTTAAAGTGAAAACACTACCCAACCAATGAAAATATCGATAGACAAAAGATTACGCAGCGGCGACAAATTGATTCCTAACCTCACAACCTTTTATGTGATTTCTTTTAGACAAAAGAATATGCAGTGGCTACAAATTGATCCCCTACCTCACAATCTTTATGTGCTTTCTTTTCAATTTCAGATGCATGATGTATAGGCTTTTATACCTACTTAAGTAG
Organism: Hyparrhenia diplandra; assembly: GCA_015847255.1. Taxonomy (NCBI): domain Eukaryota; kingdom Viridiplantae; phylum Streptophyta; class Magnoliopsida; order Poales; family Poaceae; genus Hyparrhenia; species Hyparrhenia diplandra. The sequence goes on from JADLZK010012337.1 coordinate 2,554,705, forward strand.
TGTATAGTATGCTGCTGTCCTTACTCCAGTGAATGCTATTGTGTAATTTGGTTTCCACATATGATGACAGATTGACAGTGGGATCTTGTTGCCGTCTTGCTCAAGAAGTATCGAGAGCAACCTCACAAGACCCAAATTGGCTAGCGATACTAATCTCCTCACCACGTTCCTCAATTAGTAAGGAGATCAACATTACCAGACACAAAAAAAGGCTACTGATACTCTACATTCCACACCACATGCTACTGAAAACTTTGTTGCGACAGCTTGTTAGCACACCAAAGAAGCCATACCTTGTTGGTCTTGACCGCACGATATCATCCATGGTGAGGTCCTCCTTGGTGACGGAACACTTGCCATGGGGTTTCGCAATGTGGTGGGCAATGGGCATGCGCCACCACGACACGAATTTAGCACAGAAAGAATTTCCCAATAAAAAATTAGCAGCGCGAGATCTCGAGACCAAGGTACGGACCTCAACGTAGCTCTCGATGAGCCGCCGCCAAGAGTAGCCCCGACTTCTTCGACACCACCGCTCGTCCCGCACCTCGCCGAGACTACGGGAGAGAAGCGACACGGGACGGGTTAGCTTTCGCGAAGCGACGGATCGAGAAGCGACTATGAAAATAGTAACCGAATGCAGAGATAACGGAAGCAACTTACAGCCGCCCGCAAGAATGGGACCGGCGGCGGCGACGGTGGCTGGCTTACGTGGCTCGCGTCCTCACCTCGCCCGCGTTCGCACACACCACCGGGGCTCACTCACCTGGGCTGCCAGCACCTGTGGAGCCATGCCGTGGACGCCTCGCACCGCCGCCGTGCCGAGGCTCGAGCCTCCATCTCCGGTGGCTCGCGTGGGCGCCGTTGCACTCGGGGCTGCTTCACAGGCCGCCGCCGCCGCCGCCGCCCGCGGAGAGAGGAGGGAGAGGGAGGAGACAACACGAGGGAGCTAGGGTTCGCTCGGTTGGAGCCGGTATATATTCGCCGGCCCAGGGCAGCTCCCGTCCGTCCGACGCAGGATCCAACGCCGGCGTTTTCCCGGTGACGTGTCCACCCTGAGGCCGGGCCTTGGCCAGCTCGTCTCATCTCTCTACATTTTCGTGATCTGTGCTAGCATACAAAAGTTTATTCTAAGTCGGGTCGTACACACTACTGAATAATCCCACATAGTAGCCATGTCTTGGTTTGAAACCCACCTCCTACTCACGGCAGCCTCTCGGTGCTAGTGCTTTGTCTCTACAGTGTACCACGTGCGCCCAGATCGAAGCTAGATTTCATGTCGATCTAAAAGGAGAAATAAACGAGACACGGGCGGTCGGTCACGGGTAGTCGCATGCTGTCTATCTTTTTGTCCTAGCATCCGCGTACGTCTTTTCACAAACGTTGCATCATTATTCTTCCAGAGTCGTAACATTCATTCTTTGCCACGTGTGCGTGCATGCAGCAGCAACATCCACGGCAGATGATGATATAGTACACAACACGTGCATGCACGTGCGTAAAGCAGCGGCGACATCACGATATGCACAACACGTGCATCCACGTACGTGTGCGTTGTCAAGACGCTTTTTGATAACGATTTGATTGATTGCTATCTTATCCATTATAGTTGTTATCCATTAGGGCAGGTACATTGGTGTTGTCTCATAGCTCGTCTCATGTGGTGACACGTAATTTAAGACGACTTAATAAACTAGCTAGACATACATTGGTTGTTCCTTTAAGTTGTCTCATGGTAGTTTCCAATTCCTTAATTTATGGGTAGAGAAAAAATAGGATTGTGAGGTGCATGACAACAACAACTCATACAGTGGTATATAAGTTGTCTTATACTTCTACATTTTAGCTCATGAGACGGTTGTTTCGCGAAGCAACGACCTCATTCCTTTTTCGCCCTCTCTTTCCTTCACATCATCAAAAATCCTAAGTGGCATTGCATGAGACGAGGTATGAGACGGCTGACGTGTAGCAATGTACCTGCCCTTAATCGTTACCACCACTTATGCTTCTCATCATAGTTATAGGTAATCGTGCACGGTGCACACGTGCTGACGTGCACATGTTGATGCCGAGTCTGAGCACCGTGCAACGGACTTGGTGTGGCGTGTTACCCTAGGCACTTTTTAAACAAAAAAACCAAACCGAACCGAAACAAAATGTCAGTTTTTCTATTATTCGGTTCGGCTTCAGTTTTCAGTTTTGGGAAATTTGGTGTTCGGATTCAGCTTCGGTTTCTTGGTGCAACCGAACCGAACACCGAAGTAAAACCGAACTTGAGCGATTCTAGGCTTCCAGCCCAAACCCCGTCAAGCCCATACACACCCGCATCCCGCCGCAACGCCGCCACCCCCGTCACCCACCACACTCATTCCCCGCATCGGCTCCCCAGCCCCGTGACCCCGACTCGAGTCGCCCGTAACCCTAGTTGAGGTGGCGGGCGGCGGCGCATCCTACCCCTGCTCCCGTAACCCCAGCGGGGAGGCGAGTGGCGCCGCCGAGCGGCGAGCCGGGGAGGCGAGCGGCGGCAGCACCGGGCGCGAAAGGTGGGTGGCGCTGGTCGACGGGGAGGCTTTCCGCCGTGAGCAGGAGCAGCGCAGCGGGCGGTGCGAGCTGGAGTGCTCGGCGCCGGCGCCGACCGTGAGCAGTTTCGGGTCTTAACTGAAAAACCGAACAAAAATACCGAAACCAAAGTCGTTGGTTTTGAGATTTCGGAAAACCGATCGGGTTGTCAAGTCCTAAAACCGAAGTTCTTTTTCACTGAACCGAACCGAACTGATTGGTCGATTTCTACCGAACACCCAGGCTGAGTGGCGTGAAGCCAGGAAGAGGTGCCATATCTTTTTTTTCTGACTTTCTAATTTATTATATATACTTGCAAAAGTGCTCTTAAGTTGCCATGGTATATTGATCAATTGTTGAATGCTCTCACAATATCGATATATATTCAGATACTTTACTTTTGCTACCGAAGATTACTATGTTTGGATTTAAAAATAGTGCTTTGCCAATAATCTCTTACGACCATGTATTTGGCGCCAGATTATTTTTTTTTTGTCTCATGGAGGAGTTGTCTAAGGAGCGGATAGACCAAGTGAACCTGAAAAGGATACAGACCGGTAAAACCGAGTGGCTAAACCAAACAAAAAGTAAGCGAGAATTTTGCCTTAGTATAAGACCTAGTTTCAGTATTTTCCATTTTTCTATTTCTATAATTTCCTTTGTAATTTGGAAGTTTGTTGTTTTTTAACAAAACATAAAAAGTCCACGGCTCGGCCAGCCCACCGAATGAGACATATTGCAGCCCAATGGGCTGAACTTTTACAGCAGCTGAGTTGCTCAAATTCAATTTATATCCTTCCACCTTTTCTTTCTCTCATCTGGAATCCTTAGTTCTCTTCTATTTGTTTTTTTTTTCATCCCCATTGGTAGATAGATATAGATTTTGTGTATAGATTAATAGGTATAGATAGATATAGATTTTCATGGTTGGTAGAAGCAAGTTTGTAGTTGTCTTGGAAATTGTCCTAGAAAGAAGCTGCTTCATTTGTAGAACTAACATGTGGCAAGTCCAGTTTGATTAACTTTTGGCTTTTCTATCTATTACCCAAAAAGCAGGTTTGACAACTAAATCAAAAACATCCTATCTATGGGCCGGAAATCCTTGGTCGAGAGCTCCAGACAATGTTAACTAACTCATTTTTATTATATTTTACAAGCAACGCAATTATTTTACTCACTTTAATTATCCTACAAACTATGTATCACAAAAATTTTAATTATCCTACAAACTATGCCAACCGGTCCTACGTTCCATATAGTCAATCTAAAAAACACACAGACTAGTCTAATGGTAGGACGGTCCAGTGGGACGCTACCCACCAGGGTTCAAATCCTGGTGCTCGCACCTTTTCTTGGGATTTTCCCAGGATTTACCGGCGTTATCCATTAAGTGGTAAGCGACGTTCCCGTCGACGACGAGGCGCCTATGGTGACTTCGAAAATCTCCAGATTTGTTGATTGGCCAGTCCTTCGGATGTGCTCATAGGGGTAGGGTTTGCGTACGTGTGTTCATAAGGGTGAGTGTGCGTGCGTGTTGTGAGCGTCTGCGTTGTACGGTGTAATTCAAAAAAAAAACTATTTCCGTAATTTCCTATGTACTTTGCAAGTTTGTTGTTTAAAAATAACAAAAAAAAAAAGTCCACGGCTCGGCCAGCCCACCGAATGAGACATATTGTAGCCTAATAGGAGGCCCAATGTAGGCTAAACTTTTACATCGGGAGTCTCCAAGTTTTTCAAATTCAATTTACATCCTTCCGCCTTTTCTTTATCCCTTGCACTTTTGCATCTAGAATCCTTAGATTGGCTTTTCTATCTAGTACCCAAAGCAGGTTTGATAACCAAATCAAAAACATCCTATCTATGGGCCGGAAATCCTTGATCTAGAGGTCCAGACAATGTTACCTAACTCATTTTTATTATATTTTACATGCAACACAATAATTTTAATCACTTTAATTATCCTACAAACTATATATCACAGAAACTTTAATTATCCTACAAACTATGCCAATCGGTCCTATGTTCCATAGTCAATCTAAGGGACTGTTTGGTTCATAGGATTATTGACTAGGGACTAAATGAGACTAAAAATTAGTCCCTAGTCACCCCCAATAGTCTATTGAAATATGGACTAATTAAATAAGATTACAATTTAGTCCCTAGTCTCAGTGTCATGGAAACCAAACAGGCTCTAAAACACAGAGACTTTTTCCCTTCCAAATACAGTCAGGCTCTTGACGTGCTTTTAACGGCCCATCTAGGCCTATATGATAATGACATGTGCATCATATTAATGCAGTTTTGAAACGAGTGTGCCAAACAAAAGTTTCAAATCAACTTATATCTAGAAGCTAGAAATACTTCTTTGAGATGTACGTTGACCAACTCATCTCGTACGGGAGCATATCATAGCAACATCTGCTGTCGGCTCTTTGGATCAGCCGGGGCGAGCTCCCATCAACGCCGACGAGGAAGTCGTATCTGACATCGTCATAACTGCAAATGCCGAACAAGCAACCACTCCTCGGGCAGAAGCCTAAAACCCAAATCTGACCAAGGCATGTCCAGCAATCAGGAGCAGCAAGCTCTTCATGTCCAACGTCCGCTGCAGCGTCCACTGGCTGTCGCCGTCGAGCACCCACACCTCGACCTGGTTGTTGCCCCGCTGGGACAAGATCAGCGAGAGCTGCCGGCCGTCCATGGACGTCGCGACGACGAGCAAGAACTCCATGAGGTCGTCGCTCGTGTCGCGTTCCTCGGGCAGCTCCGTTGTCCATGTCCGCTCCGTGCGCATGTCCATGGCGAACAAACATATGCGTGAACTCCCGTACCTGGTGGACACCATGACCAGCCAGTAGACGATGGAGCCCTCGCAGACCACCACTTGCTTGTTGGGCTCGGTGAGGACGCGCGACGTCACGACGTCCTCCTCAACGATCTTCGCCGAGCGTTTGACAGGTCCCCAGGCACCGGCGCCGCCCGAGGTGGAGGAGAAGATCTGGTACGTTATGCCGTTCACCTCCACCACCACAGCGAGTATCCGCACTGCCCACGATTCGCCGGCGCCGTGAGCGTCAAGCAGGGACAGGGACTCGTCGTCGTAGCCGGTGACCAAGATGTAGGTGCTGAAGTAGGAACGCGCTCCGAACTCAGCGGCCGGGAGGAACCTGCGGCTTCCGGTGAGGGGTTGAACAGACATAGGCTACTAGTAGTAGTACTCCTCCTCACCGTGTCTTCGCCGAGAAGGAGGAGCCCGTCGCGCGACGCCAACAGCCTCTGGCATGGGCTAACGTGGACGGCGTCCAAAGCGGGCACGTTATCCGACGTTCCCGCCGCCGGCAGGTACTCGAGACGCCCTTGACGACAGCTTGTGTCCAAGAAGGCGAGGAGGAGGTCGGGAACAAATCGGTCGGGCCGACGCCGGAGGAGGCACGAGGCGTTGTCGACGACGGCGCGCCGCCATGAACTGCACACGGCGGCGCTGCGGATGATCGCAGTAGATCCGAGGCGGCGGAAGATGTCGAGGAGTAGATCGCTTGGTAGCGCCGTTGCCCACATATCCATCTGCGACACCAACGAGGAGGTCGGCGCATATATTTAAGAAGATATATATGTTGTCTTCTTATATTACACGGGACACCAACGTGACGTCTGGAACGAGGATGGCCTTACACGGGAACGGGACACATGACAATGCAAACCGTTTATGGGATTTGTTTATCTCACACCACAAACCAAACATATTTATACCTACCAATTAAGCGAGAAAATTTTCAGTGTGCGGACCTTAGGATCGTCCCATCGGATTGGCATCAATGTTTTAAATTTAGTGTCAGATAAGTAGGCCTGTGAGGAAGCGTGGACTAGCAAAATTGCATAGCCCAAGCCCATGCGGGACTTTATATCTTGAGTATTGAATATGAATCCTAATCCAAATAGCAAAAGGTATCTCTATTTCTTTCCTCTTCTATCTTTATCTATATCTTTATTTTCCTTCCTATCTGTTCGGACTTCTCTGATTTTTTTCGGTTCTCAGTCATGAATAAGATGATGTCAGGCATTTTCTTTTTCAATGTATTTTTGTCGATTTCTATTTTTAGTTTCGGTTAGAATCCTTTTCCGGATTAATGTCTTTTATTTTTGTTTTCTCTAACTCCAGTTAGAGCCTGCTTTGATTTCTTTCTTATATTTCATTTTCTATGTCGTTTTTTTTTTTTTTACAGTTCCCGATGATATATCAAAGGTCCACACCTATACAATACAACAACTCAACAAAGTTGAATACAATTTTTGTTAATTAAATTAGACATAAATTAAACCATATACATAAAGGCACCGTATCCGCTGGCAAGGCGGCAAGAAAGGATCATGAGATCAGAATGCATGTGTTAGCCGCGTCCATTCGCATAATTTCGGATGCAATAAAAAAGCATATAATGGTATAAATATAAAACTATATTTCTCAAGACAAAGCAACACATATAACGTTGTGTATTTTTTCTCCCGTTGCAACACAAGGGCATTTTTGCTAGTGTTGTCTTAGGTGGACAGACTCTACCTCTAAACTTAACAACTTAACTATGAAATTTTTTACCATGTATGGAAACATCGTGAGCCATTCAATTTATCAGATTTGATGGTCTAAAAATAGAAACCAGCAAAAAAAGGAATGGTGGGTCGGAACCAAAAATCATAGGGTCCGAAATTGATCTGTAATTAAATTTGAGGGTATAACAGTCTTTGAATGTATGAGGAGCTGCTTCTCCGAATCAAAGAAGAGCTGCTCTAAATCAAAGCTGTTTCTGGAAAAAGTTGCTTATCTGATATATGTCTGTTCTTCATCACCAAATCACAAAAACCAGGAACAATGGCTCCCCGCAATCCATGTTGCTAGCACCACACCGGAAGTGCCAGAGCGAGCCGGGCAGAGAAGTGAGGCGGCGTGCTGTGGTAGCGGCGAGCAGCCGAGAAGGTGAAGGTGGTGACAGGGGCGGGATGCACGGTTGGATTTTTTGCTTCAATAATTCCTGCATGAAAAAGTCAATAGCACGCCCCACCTATGGGGGTTGGATCCCATAACCCCTAAACCTATGAAACGGTCTATATCATCCTCGAAACTTTCCAAAAGCGGTCAAAGTACCCCCTAAAGCTGTTTTCAAAAATCTATATCTATATCTATATCTATCTATACCTACTAATAAAGAGAGAAAATTTCCGTCGTTCACCCAAAATTTTCGTCCAGCCTGCCTTAGTTCCCGTGGTTCGGTCAGATTACAAGTTCGGTCCTAAATACGATAAGCATACGATTTGATCCGATCCAGTCTCCCAAATCCAGTTAGGACTCTAAGACCAGCAAAGGATACGTGCACTGGAACTGGGCCCATGGCAGCCCATGGCACCAGACGTGCCCACAACGGACTCGAATACTTAAACGTGCATGTTTGCACATCGGGACAGAGCAAAGACTCGAATACATAAACGTGCTTGCTGGCAGATCGGGACAGAGCAAAAGCCAGATACATTGACGTGCATGCTTGCAGATCGTAACAGAGCAAAATATTTCCTATTACTACCCGTCGACTGACAGCACTAGACGATCGACCAACAATCGTCTCCCAGACTTCCAACACGGTCACGGTTGTTGTCCCTCGGTCGCCCAGGGTAACGTCTCGCCTATCCATCATAAGGCTGCAGATCAACAACAACAAAATATGAATATGAATCTATACCTACTAATAAAGAGAGAAAATTTCCGTCGTTCACCCAAAATTTTCGTCCAGCCTGTCTTAGTTCCCGTGGTTCGGTCAGATTACAAGTTCGGTCCTAAATACGATAAGCATACGATTTGATCCGATCCAGTCTCCCAAATCCAGTTAGGACTAAGACCAGCAAAGGATACGTGCACTGAACTGGGCCCATGGCAGCCCATGGCACCAGACGTGCCCACAACGGACTCGAATACTTAAACGTGCATGTTTGCACATCGGGACAGAGCAAAGACTCGAATACATAAACGTGCTTGCTGGCAGATCGGGACAGAGCAAAAGCCAGATACATTGACGTGCATGCTTGCAGATCGTAACAGAGCAAAATATTTCCTATTACTACCCGTCGACTGACAGCACTAGACGATCGACCAACAATCGTCTCCCAGACTTCCAACACGGTCACGGTTGTTGTCCCTCGGTCGCCCAGGGTAACGTCTCGCCTATCCATCATAAGGCTGCAGATCAACAACAACAAAATATGAATATGAATCCTGGTTAGTATACAGTATTATTAATTTACTTTTTTGCAAAAAAACTTCAACTATATTTTTGCTATATTAATTTTTTGCATAGAGAGTCAAGTGTTGACTGCCAAGGAGAAGAAAAGAAAAGCAGATAGAGAGCGTTATGCACGGATGACCAGTGAAGACAAACAAGAAAAATTAAAGAAACGTCGTGAAGCCTATCAACAGAACAAAAAGGACCCAAGAGATAAGGTTGCGGATGAACAAGAACAAAATATGAATCCAGGTCAGTATATACAGTAGTATTACTTTTTGCAAAAACTATATTTTTGATATTTTAACAAAAGATTCAAGCATTGCACTTAACTCTCATGCGGATAATTCTTTTTGCATAGAGAGTCCAGTGTTGACTGCCAAGGAGAAGAAAAGAAAAGCAGATAGAGAGCGTTATGCACGGATGACCAGTGAAGAAAAAAAAAAAAAAAATTAAAGAAACGTCGTGAAGCCTATCAACAGAACAAAAAGGAACTAGAAGAATAAAAAAAAAAAAAAATGAAAGAGGGAGGTAGTACTATGCAAAGATGCAGCCAGAAAAAGAAAATCAAGAATTGAACAAATTACAAGTAACAAAGAACTCAAGCGCAACAGAAATAACAAGGATTCAATCGCTATGGAGAACCCTGCATTCATCGAAACTGAACTAGAAGTTCAAACAGAGAAGCCGACAGAACTCACATATAAACAGGTGGACAATGTCTCTGTACCATCACGAGAAGGCTCCTACAATGAAGATCAGGGACAGCTGCAGCATCAAGAAGTGTTGACTAATGGTATTGATATATTATCATCCCATATAATACTCTCCAATTACAAAAAATATGAAACTAACCATTTTTCTTGCACAGATATTTCCTCTACAATGTGCCAAACAACAAAATTCAAAGATGCAACAGGATTCGCCTACAATGAAGATCAGGGACAGCTACAGCATCAAGAAGTGTTGACTAATGGTATTTGATATATTATCATCCCACATAATACTCTCCAATTTAAAAAATGTGAAACTAACCATATTTCTTGGACAGACAATTCCTCTAAAATGTGCCAAGCAAACAAAGCCAAAGATGAACCACGATCTGCCTACAATGAAGATCAGGGTAAGTTTATCAACATAATATTTAATATATGCTATTATCAAATAGAAAAACTAATATGAATAAAAAAACTCTTCAGACAATGATGGAGTCATATTTGAACAAGGCAACGATGAGGAAGAATATATGTTTTATGCTCAAGGTATGATAAATAAAATTCAAATATATATATATATATATATATATAATATTATACTTACTTTGTTCTATATATAAATAAAAACAGATTGGGACATAGATGAGGAAATAGAAATCTCAGATGACGAGGAAACAACTGCTGAGGATTCAAAAATCAGTGACCCATATGATATCGTCTATAGCAACATACCAAATAAGACTCACATGCTCAAGACGTTGGAAAATTGCAAATTCTGCAGTGCAAAAAAAAAATTTGAGTATGAGTCTGAAGGCTTATGTTGCAGGAAGGGAGATATCAAACTAGCAAATCCAGAGACACCACCTCAGCTCATGAGGCTATGGAAAAGCAATGATTCTGACGCCATACATTTTCGAAATAATATAAGGTTCTTCAATGGGCACTTCTCATTCACTACTCTATATTGCCAGCTTGACAGAGACACAATAGACATCCGAAATAGTGGAATCTACACCTTCCGAGCACATGGTCAAATATATCACAATATACCCTCAATAGGCAACGGTCCAGCAAATGCCACACACCTAGAGCTGTACTTCTATGATGATGATCCAAGTCTAGAGCATCGTTACCGTCGTTGCCGCAAGGAAATGTACGAGCAAGACAAGAAAATAATGAGCATAATCACAGACGTGCTACGTGACAACCCATACTCAGAAAAGTTTAGGAGTTTGGGACAGGCTCAGAACATCGAGGACTACAGAGTTATCTTGAACCTTGACCAGAGATTGGATCAGAGAGTATACAATGCACCAATCACTTCAGAGGTTGTTGCAGTATGGATAGAAGGAAACGAAAGAAGAGATACATTTGACAAGAACATAATATTGAATGGCAAAAACAATGAAATACAGGGTATACGATCATACCATGGATGCTATGATCCACTATCCTATCCTGTTTTTTTCTTTCCAAAGGCAGAACTAGGTTGGCATGCAGATATCCCAAAAGTTGGTGTAAGCATGGAAGATGTGATAAAGGCTCGTGCAAAGAAAAAGGATAATGGCGGTGACGAGGTTAGCATATCATATACGTCATTATACATATTAAATAAAGATATATGACACATTTATTTACCAAGCTGACTCTTGTTTTTTAATTATTTCAAAAATAGATTCAAACAGCAGGCTGTGCGTAACCATGAGAGAATACTATTGCTACAAATTTCATGCACGACCAAATATTTTTGATCCAGTATTACATGGCGGACGATTATTCCAACAGTTTGCTATAGATACATACATCAAAATTGAAAACTCCAGATTGGACTACATGTATCATCATCAGAAAGAAATAAGGGCAGACTTATATCAAGGACTTCTGGATAGCATTCAAGCCGGCGAGCAAAATGAAAATGAAATTGGGAAAAGAATTCTTCCCTCATCATTTATCGGAGGCCCACGAGATAAACATCGCCGCTATCTAGATGCTATGGCTCTGGTTCGAAAATTTGGAAAACCAGACATATTCCTTACGATGACATGCAACCCCAATTGGGCAGAGATAAAAAATGAACTCAGGTTTGGACAGATACCACAGCATTGCCCAGATTTAGTTGTTCGTGTTTTCAGGGCAAAACTAGAAGAAATGAAGGAGCAGCTATTCAAAAATGACATCCTCGGAAAGGTGAAGGCTTACACCTATGTGGTTGAATTCCAAAAGAGGGGACTGCCACATGCTCATTTCTTGCTGATCATGACAGGAAAATATAAGTACACATGCCCAGAGCAGTACGACAGAATCATCTCTGCTGAGCTACCTAACAAGCACAGATACCCAGAGCTATACAAATTGGTAGTAAAACATATGATGCATGGTCCCTGCGGAGCAATGAATAGAAACTGTCCATGTACAAAGAATCGCAAGTCATGCAAGAACCATTACCCAAGGCCATTTATTTAAACTACAATTACAGGAAAGGACTCCTACCCATTATATAGGAGACGCAACGACGGAAGGACCGCAAAAGTCAGAAAATGTGAACTAGATAACAGATGGGTTGTTCCTTACAACCCTTACCTGTTGATGATGTTCAATTGCCACATAAATGTTGAGATATGTTCGAGCATTAAAGCAGTAAAGTACCTCTATAAATACCTATACAAGGGACATGACAAGGCATCTATATCTGTTGCTGGAGCAGAAAACGAGATACAAGTCGATGAGATTCGACAGTATAGAGACGCACGGTGGGTGACGCCTCCAGAAGCACTATGGAGAATATATGGCTTTGAACTAAGCAAAATAGACCCTCCGGTCCAGCAGCTGCAGCTGCACCTACCAAACATGCACATGGTTTCGTACGATGGCAAAGACAAGGTCAAGGATGTTATCAGTCGTGGAGGCACGGAAAGATCAATGCTGACAGCATACTTTGAAAGAAACACCCATGATGAAAAAGCACGAGGCATATTGTACAGAGACTTCCCGGAGAAATATACTTGGCAGACACAAGGCAAGCGATGGCAACCGAGGAAACAGAAAACCGTATACCAGATTGGCAGGATCGTCACAGCACATCCGCTGAAGGAGAACGGTACTTTCTTCGAGTACTCCTAAACCATGTGACGGGAGCAAAGAGCTATGAAGACCTAAGAACAGTTGATGGCCAAGTAATGGCAACATTTGGGGACGCCGCAGAAAAAAGGGGGCTCATTGAGGCAGACAACTCAATAGAAGAATGCATGACAGAAGCAGAACTGTTCCGGATGCCATCATCACTAAGAAGACTATTCGCCACAATACTGGTGTTTTGCGTACCAAGCGACATTCGTAGTCTTTGGAACAATCACCTTGAGGCAATGTCAGAAGACTATAGCAGACATTGCAAGTGCAAACACACAATCGAGCAGATGGTACTAAGAAACGTCATGGACATGTTGCGGTCAATGGGAGTCAGTGAAAAAGACATCAAAAAGTTACCCCTTCCAAAAATTGACCATCACCATGACACATCAGAGAACATACCTAGGGAGATTATCGAGGAATCCTCAATCGAGGTGGACCCAGAGGACGCATCTTTGCACGAGTACCTGAACGAGGAGCAAAGGAAAGCCTACGAGAAGATAATGTCATCAGCTAACAGCAAAATAGGAGGCCTCTTCTTCGTCGATGGCCCAGGAGGGACTGGAAAAACATTCCTTTACATGGCGCTCCTAGCCACCGTTCGCAGCCAAGGTAAGATTGCTATAGCAACAGCCAGTTCTGGTGTTGCGGCTTCAATAATGCCAGGAGGAAGAACTGCCCACTCGAGGTTCAAGCTACCACTAAAAACAGACAAACCGTCAACTTGTGGATTCACAAAACAAACAGGGACAGCCAAGCTGCTAAAGGCAGCATCTCTAATAATCTGGGACGAAGCATCAATGTGTAAGAGGCAGGCTGTTGAGTCGCTAGATAAAAGCTTGCGGGACGTAATGGACAGACCAGATCTACCATTCGGCGAAAAAACAATTGTGTTCGGAGGTGATTTCAGGCAAGTCCTACCTGTTGTCCGAAAGGGTTCAAGAGCACAGATAGTAGACACATCGCTACGCAGATCAGAACTATGGAACCACATGCAACATTTGAAGCTCGTAAGGAACATGAGGGCTCAAAACGACCCGTGGTTCGCAGAATTCCTTCTGCGTGTTGGAAACGGCACAGAAGAGACAAATGATAAGGGTGAAATACTTCTACCAGAAAGCATATGTGTGGGAAAAAATGATGAAGATGATGGACTGGATAGACTGATCGACCACATCTACCAAAAGGACGGCGCTTCCTTGAAGGATCCAAAATTCATCACCTCTAGAGCGATTCTATCCACAAGGAACGACTGCGTAGACAGCATCAACCTAAAAATGATCGATCGCTTTGAGGGCGAGGAGATGGTGTATCACAGCTTCGATTCCGTAGAAGAAGATCCACACAACTACTATCCCGTAGAATTTCTTAACAGCCTTACACCAAACGGTCTGCCTCCACATATGCTAAAACTGAAAATAAACTGTCCAATCATACTGCTCAGGAATATCGATCCGGCTAACGGTCTTTGCAATGGAACAAGACTGGTCGTACGTGGGTTCCAGAAAAATGCAATTGATGCAGAGATTGTGCTCGGACAGCACTCAGGAATGAGGGTTTTCTTGCCAAGAATACCACTCTGTCCCTCGGACGATAAGATTTTTCCATTCCGTTTAAAGAGGAAACAATTTCCAATCAGACTATGCTTCGCAATGACAATAAACAAATCACAAGGGCAGACAATACCAAATGTGGGCGTATACCTGCCTGACCTGGTTTTCTCACATGGTCAACTATATGTCGCGCTCTCTAGAGCAACGGCGAAAGATAACATAAAGGTACTCACAGGAAAACAAGAAGGAGAAGATGACGAGGAGGACAAGAAGAAGAAGAAGAAGAAAACAAAGAAGACCAGTACAAGCGACACATACACTAAAAATATTAGGTACACTGAGGTCCTAACAAAATAAGTTATGACCTGTTTGCTGTCCTATGTAAAAAATCAAATTTTGCTAAGCCTCCTAAAATGACAGGCTTTGTAAGACAGAATGTATATGTACAGATAATAGCAAATCGTCATTTGCCACTAGACTAATGTGCAGTTGTGTGTGGTGTAGCCTAATGATCAACTCCATCTTCCCTGCAAAATGATTTTTTGTTTTGTAGTTTTTCCTCAAACTTATATATGGACCCCTTTGATTTTACTTAAAAATAAGGCAAGAACAGAGCATGAAATAGAAGATAAATCCACCAAATCTCTACCTCTTGTTTGCGAGACTATCCCCAATCTCATCCTCCTGATCACTAAATTCCCCAAATTAATCTCATGAAAACAAAAATGGAACACAAGCTCTCCATGGAGCACCAAATTTGGATTCTGAAACGCACCAGTAGAGCTTCTCTATCCTGTATTTCACCATCTTCGTCCTCTTTCGGCCACTCGCCAGCTTGGCAGTGGTGGAGCTGCCCCCTGGTCTTCAGGAGTTGGATGATGCCGCCGTCGCCGCTGCCCTTCCCATCCTTCTTCGATCCGGACTCCGCCACGCCGCCAGGCCGCCAAGAGCCCCACCTCTACGCTGCTCCACGGCCGTTTAGACGCCGCCGCCTCGGACCTGGTACGCCATGACGGCGGGAAGCTTAGCAGCTGCTCGCTCGCCGGCCACGCACGCTCCCTGCCCGCCGCAGAAAGCCGGCCGCACACGCTCCCTGCCCGCCGCAGCAGGTCGCCCCCGGCGCCTCAGGGTCGGAGCGAGCTCCGTCGCCGATGGACGAACGTTACCATCGCCAAGGGAATCTTCAACGAAATCTGACCAAGCACGGTGGAAGAGAAGATAAGGTTCATGCGTGTAAATAAAATAAAAAAATTAGACATGCAGCCCATCCGAATCAGCCCAAAAGTCCAGCCCACATGATATTTTTTAGAAAATGTGTGCGGTGGAGAGAAAAGGTAGAAATCAAAATCAAATTAATCACAAAAAGTTCAGACCACATGATATTTTTAGAAAAACTGTGCCGTGTAGAGAGAACGGCAGAAATCAAAATAAACATAGAATATTAATCACATCCTTTCCTTCCTATACTCGTGCGGCTGCCCAGAGCACGGGGCCTATGCCTGGCCGGATTAGTAGTTACCGAAAGAATCGAAGTTGGATCGGAATACAAATCAAACTCTATGCTACTTCCTATTCCTATCTATGCTACTTCCTATTCCTATCTATGTTTTGGACTTATAGTAGAACTCTTAAAACACTCGGATTTCTTCTGCCTGTACCTATAAATAAAAATCTGATATGGCCGCTAAGAGCTATGTTCAGAAGAAATCAAGACGAGGAGAACAAGTAACCAAGCCTACTCTCGCCGAGGAGAACAAGTAACCAATCCTTACTCTCGCCGACCAGAACATGATTGCTGATTGCTGAGAGCCAAGTTCAAAAAAATCGCCGAGTTCAACAAAATGTCCCTGCTCCAAGAAACCGAGAACAATGAAAAAGAGTGTTGCTCAGGTCAACAACATCGAAAGCCAAACGCTGAAGGAAGTACTTCCTATTGCTCAGGACAACGACACCGATAAACAGATGCCGGAAAAGGTAATCGTTTCTCCTTACAAACATCCATGCAATGTCAGTCTGTTAGTATTACAATCCCCGTATCATATGAATTCTTGTGCTGCTCCGTGAGATTGTTTTTGCATATTTAAAACATTGATTGTACATGTTGAGCTAATATGATGAATCTCTAATTTTAAAGTCATTTGAATATTAAAGGCTAATTGATAATTGTTTACAACATTTAGAATACATCTTTTATTTCTTAAATTCTAATCTAATTTTTGGAGGTTTTTTTACAGCAGGATATTGAAACCATCAAAATTAAATCAGAAACTGCATATAGTGCAGAGGATCGACCTTTAAAAAAAGCAAAAAACTTCAGAAGAGATTGGTTCCGAGCTAGACAAAGATTTGAATGAGAATTCCCTGTTTCCTTCGACAACATCCAACCAGGTAATCCTTGCATACGAATTTTATTTGTCAAATTAACCCTGTCCAAACAATCGTCCAGTAATTATACATATATTGATTTATGATACTGATTCTTTTTCGTGACTTTTGTAGACCGATTTGAGCACTGATCATCCAATGCCTACAGTTGCATCACCAAAAACAACAGAGACATTATCTTCAGATTCTGAGATGATAGACGAGGAAAAATATGACTATCTCCCAAAAGGTAATTCTAAAATAAATAACACCTTTTCGGTCTGTATTCTTTTTGGTTACAGTAAGGCGAATAAAAAGCTAATCGATATTGAATTATATGCAGACTATACATTGACAGATGCGGACTTATGCGCTCAAATAATGATAGAAACATCTTCGAAAGACGAAATATTGGTGAAGATTGATGAAATATATGTGAAACAATATCAATTATCGTGCCTCCTAGACCAAAGCAAATGGTTAGACGATGATGTAAGTATAACTATATTAGGCAATTTTTAATCATTACTAATAATTTAAATGTTTCTAATCTATATACAAATATTTGCAGGTGATCAGCGCTTATATATGTTGCATGAAGTAACAACAAGATCTGCAAAATATGGATGGTGTGAAAGTCTATTTTGAAAACCCTTTTTATTACTCGACTGCTCAAAAGGGACGGCCAATTACGGACAAATGAAAATGGAAAATTTATGACAGATATTGTCAAAAAAATATCTTGAACATGACAAGGTAACAACTATCTCTCCGTAATTCCAATTACAAGGTGTATTAGAATCTTATTTCCTAATTACATTATTCACCTACTAATCCATATAATTGATTTTAGATTTTCTTGCCAATAAATATCGAAGAAAGCCATTGGTATTTAGCTGTTTTGGACACAAGAAAGCCCGAGATACAAGTACTCGATTCATTATGCTGGAAAGACAACCGCAAAGACCTCAATACTGTGGTATGTTCACTACCACGAAAGGGAACTTGCATGGCGGACAAAAATGATTTTCCGTGGCGAGCTTTTATGTCCGCCACGGACCAAGGGTCCAGAAAATCTATTATTAACCGTGGCGGACAAAATGCCAGCCATGGTTAATAATAAAAAAAAAAATAAAAAAATAAAAAATCCAAATCGAAACCCTAACGGGCCCGTTAGGGTTTCGGATGCCGCTTTCGAGAAGGGAGAGGTCCGCCGCCGCCTTGCCTTCGTCGCGCCCGGAGCGCCTCAGCGCGCGCGAAGACCGAAGCGTTGAAGGAAGGCGCCTCAGCGCCTCCGTCGTGGTCCGCCACCACAGCGCTGAGTTGAGGGACGAAGACCGGCGCGGATTCGCTCAGACGCCATCGCCGCTTTCCAGCCGGATCCGCCGCCGGGGGCGGATCGCGCCGGGGCCGGATCCGCCGCCGGGGCGCTCGGGATCCGCCGCGGGGGCCGGATCCGCGCCGAGGCTTCGGGATCATCGGGGGGCGGATCCGCCGCCGGGCTGATCCGCCGCCGGCCGGAAGCCCGCCGCCGTCGCGGCGCGGGGAGAGGGAGAGAGGGTGCCGGGGGAGGAGGGTGAGGCGCCGTCGGCGATTCGGGAGAGGGAGAGAGGGAGCCGGGGAGGGAGGTGCGATCGCCCGTCGCCGTCGCGCCCGGAGAGGGAGAGAGGGAGCCTGGGGAGGGAGAAAAGAGAAACCGAGAGAGAGAAACCGGAGAGAGAAAACCTAAGTGTCGCCTTTATATATATGTCACCATGAGAATGAGCTCGTTGGGCCTGTCTTTGGGCCTCATTTTTGTGGCGGGGCTTTATAAGAAAAACCGCCACGATTAATCGATTAACCGTGGGCGGACATTTTAACCGCAACGGTTAATAAAAAATGCCCGCCACGGTTAATTAGGGTATTTTCCGTGGCGGTTTCTCAAATGTCCGCCACGGAAAATAAAATCGAACGCCATGTAAAATCAATTCTGTAGTAGTGGTTCCTAATAGCTTGAATAACTGAAATTTTAATAATGAAACGGTTAAGTACGCGTTATGTTTATGAGTAAATCTAATCACTTTATTATTATTTATGCAGCTAGAGGGACTACAATATCATTTGGACATAATAGCTGAGAGTGACCAAAGCTTTTATGAACAAATCTGGGGAAGATCATCAGGTTACTAAATGGAAGCGCACAGAAATACTAGAAGAACAGATCCAGCAAGACCTGTAAGTGAAAAAAAAAAAACAAATAAATATATTGAGATTTATATACGCTGACTACTAACTTTAATTTGAAATATTCAGATCATCTTGCGGCCTCTTTGTGCTAAAATTCATGGAATACTGGACTGGACAAACACTACCTCAGGAAATAACACAGGTAAATATCTCGTGTTTAGAAATTCATATTTGATTAAAAATATATGTAATGACATATATTTGTACCGTACAGGAACAAATTAGTCTTTTCAGGTACAAATTAGCCGGTATATTGCTCTGCTGGAAATCAAACACAGCGCAACTAGAAAAAAAATTGGAAGACAATGCTGACAACCATGCAGATGCTGATGACGTTACGATACTGGAAAGTCCAAATGTGGAAAAGAAATCAAAAGCACTGAGCACACTGTCCGTTGAGAGCACATTGTCCGTTGACAATAAATACATCTCACTATTGTCTATTGTTTCGAAGATGGGTAAAAGTGAGTTAGTAGGTGGCCTCTGTGACTACATCAAATCAATTAAATGTCCACAGACCTTGGAGTAAGTCTTTCACATTATTCATTTGTTTTTTAAAATTATCGGAATTGTACTGACATCATGCATCCTTTTGTATTTTTAATGTTTGACAGGAAAATCTGGCTGCAACATTCAAAACCGTATTGCATTGGCCTGACAGTCAAACAACTTCAAGAAATTCTAAGCGATGATATGCCAATGGACATAGAAACTTTCAATCTTGTCATACGGAAAAATAGGTCTGATGAAATCCAAAATATGAAGAATCGGCGATCAATGATATCAAAGCATTATCTGGACTTGCAATTTTGGGTAAGTTATTATTTTAGTTTATAATTTCTATATCTATATATGCAATGATTCTTTTTAAACAAATAAATGAAATATTATTTTATCTGATTACCAGATGATTACGGATTATGGAAGGCACCCAGACTTCCGGAAAAAATTAGACGTCCAAAGACTAGCAGACTCTGTTCGTAGCTGTCCTGAAACTAACTACAATGTATCTACATGCAATTTGGTAAGACCAAACAAAAATTTCTGTCCATATTTAATGTTACAAAATCTATACCTAATTGCCAATCTATTGCAGATTCTAATTCCAATACAACGATGTGGAGAATACAATCTATTCATACTGGACAAAGATAACAGAATAGTCTACATCTTGGACCCGAATCCTCTAGATCCAATCTACCAATACAACCCAAATGCAAGATACGTGAAGAAACTTTTATGGATTGCTGAGTACCTGCCAAAAGCAATGTCTGTTGTGTGCCCAGGATCTAGATGGAACGAAAATATTTTCCTATGGCGCCAACAAGTAGTAGATGATATTCCAATTTACAAAAAGGTAACCTTTTCTTTTCAAATAGTAGTAAATATATAAAAATAATTAATTACAATGAATAGATTAAAAAATAATATACATCAATAACTAATATTATCTATACAAAAAACAGGGAGCTGTCGGGTTATATTGTTTCAATATTAATGTCAGCATGGAAAGGCGAAAAGCTAAACTTGCCATTTTTAATGGTGAGATTATCTAACCTTTTAAACAAGAATATTTTAAACATGTATATCTATACTTTTTCGTCGCCTAACACTTTACATGATTATACAGGATGGTTATGAACTCAGGAGACAAATCTTGGGACAACTACTCACGTACAAGGAGAACGAATGTGAAGACAACATGCCTGCTGGAGTGCTAGACTTCATTAGATCTATTAGAAAAAAACTAAAGTTAATTTTATATTAGAGTACCTTATAATAATTAGTACTTCATAGTCCTAGAGTTTTGCTTAAATAAATTATAGAGATATAGAGTCAGATTAAGTCCTAGAGTTTTTATTAAATAAATTATAGAGATATATCAAGACATTTTTAATAAGTACGAATATTCTTGTAATAGTACTTTTGTTTAGTAAAATTAAAGTTGTGCGTTACTCTCTTCACCTTTAATTGATTACATTCAATTTCAGCGTGGACTAAAACAATTAAAAAAAAAAATTATTGGCATCCAAAAAATTAGTGTAGTTTACAAACACCCGTAGCATCGCAGGACATGTTTATTAGTCATAATAAATCATAGAAAAAAACATAAAATGGACAATTTAATTGTGTTAGACTTCAAATGAGTAAATCTACACATGAATGAACATGTAATATGATATACTTTTAGTATATTTTTTTTTACAGCTAAAAAAATGTACTAAACTATACCATATTTTATGTTTATTGTGTAGATCTACTCATTCGAGTCCAACACAATTGGATTTTTTCTATTTTATGATTTTTTAGTGATTTAGTATGATTTTTCAAAACTGATTTAGGGGGTAGTTTAACTGATTTTGGAAAGTTCGAGGAGGGTGACATAGACCATTTCAATGGTTAGGGGGTTATGTAGTCAAAACCCCATAGTTGGGGGTGATATAGACTTTTTCCATTCCCCGCATGCATACTCTAGGGTACGCTATGGTGAGGATGCCATGCACTACCTGGATTCCGTGTCTTTCGGGGGGGGGGACCTTTCCGTGAGCTTAAAAAGTGCCCACGACAAAGGGCGCTCTTTCCCATGAGCACTCCGGGGGAAAGACCCAACTCACGGCGACCAACCTTTCCCGTGAGAGGCAGAGCTCAAGGGAAAGGCCACAGCGTGAGGCCGTTCCCCCCCCCCTTGCCGTGTCACGTAGCCATCCGGCCCCGTTGTCATGTACCTAGCCATCTAACTCACGGGAAAGGTTTCTCGTGTTCCGCCTTTGCCATGAGCTTGTGCATGCTCTAGGCAAGGGACCCCCTCCCGCGCTGCCGTGAGCCAAGGGGCCTACTCACGGCAAAGACATGACCTTTTTTATTTTTTTGTTTTTTATAAATCATTTTGCACTCCATTTAAATTTTGGTGAATTTTTTACTTTATTTGGTATATTTAGGTAATTATTCTCTTCTACGACAATTTTTAAAATGAAGCCAAATTTGAACCGCAAGTGATTTAAATTTTTTAAAGATATATAGTAAAAAAAAAATTGATATTGTTGACGCGATATTATCGATCGTGGAAGTAATCCCCCTGCCAAAATTCGTGTGAAGCTTGCCTCCTTCCCAAACAGGACAAAACCGGCGGGGTGGACTCCGACATCGCAAGGCCGGCCCATCACCTGCACGGGCCGGCCCGTTTTTATGAGCAAAAGAGGCCGATATCCGTGCAACCCTCTCGTGAAACAAAACAAAACAAAGCAAATCTCGGCCCCCACGGGTTGAAAGAAGCTCCCCGAGCAAGCCGGCGAAAGCCCCCAAACCCTCGCACCCTAGAGCGGCGCACGAGATGGCCGACGACCCCACCAACGGCGGCGGCGGGGACGGGAACGGGGACCGCGTCGAGGACGTCGTCGTCCGCGCCGAGGTGAGCGTCCGTGCGTCCGTACCTTGGCTCCTCCTTCTCCTCCTTGCTTGCCGGGTGACCCGATCTCTGCCTGCGGGCCGGGTAGGTCTTCCGGCCTCGTTCCGCGTCGGCCTGGCCCGGATCTGCCCGTGCGGGCGGCGGGCGCCGCCTCGGGGCTGGCTCGGTTTCGGGTCATAGATGTCGCGATGTGGTGTTTTGGTGGGGAAAAAAAATTCTAGCGGCAGCGCGGTCGCTGCCCGGTCGGCTCGATTGGTGCGGATGCGGTGGGGCTGATTGACGCGGGAATCTATGCCCGTTTCGTTTCGGGTGTATGTAGAGGGGCATGGGGGTGGGCTGATTTGTGGTTGATTGTGTGCTGGGGTGGTTATGGTTATTGGCAAGGTAGGGTTTTGACTTTTGAGTGGTGCTGACAGATCCGTAGCAAATTAGCAATGCTCAGTGCTTGCTTGTCTACCAGGAGGCTTGGATTGGTTCAAATTTCAGCCTCAGGATGTGCTGATTTGAGCTTACGGATTTGCTGCTGATTGGATTGGTTCACTGAGTTTCAAGTTTGAGCTTTGGATGGAGCTCGAAATCAGATGAGAAAGTTGGACTTTATTCCTGAATAATTCACCTGCCCACTTCAGGCAGACATCTCTGTTTATTGAAGTTGGCGGAAGCTCATGTTTGCTAATGTGATGGCTTGAGATCTTTCCGATTTCTATAGCACATAACGCAGATTTATATGAATAGTGTCCTCCTATCTGTTCTAATTGTTGTTTTTTACATTTACTTGGCAATCAAACTGTCAAGCTGTTTTTTTTTTTCTTTCTTTTAGCCTGGTTGCTGTGGTTGTAGCAACATGCTAATATTTTTCCATACTCTTATCTTTAGGGTGAAACGCAACCTCATGATGATGGCTTGTTGAAATCCAAGGATAGGGACAAAGATAGAGAAAAGGACAAGGACAGAGATCGTCGCAGGGACCGTGAGAGAGATCGAGGGAGAGACAGGGATCGTGATAGAGATAGGGATAGGGACAGGGATAGGGATAGGGACAGGGACAGGGGCAGAGATCGGGATAGAGACAAGGATCGCCAAAGTAGGCATCACTCTGAAAGGCGCGACCAGCGAGATCGTCCTGATGATCACAGAGGCCGTGATTCTGAAAGGTGTGTCTATTAACATGCACCTTATTACACTATGCAAAGCAATGTTATGCTTTCAAATTGCAACAATGACCACTTTGCTTGTTGTGGATGCATGAAAAGTTTTTCATTTATATGTTCTGCAGATAGCAATTTTTTAGTGAGAGACTTGTATCAATTTTAATTGATTTCTTGTGTATTTTATAAAATACTAAAAACAGGAGAAGAGAACGTGACAGAGATGGGCATCGTAGGCATCGATCTCGGTCTCGTTCAAGGGGTAGAGATCAAAAGATCTAGGTCGGCGTTCAAGAAGGTATGAAAGTGAAGTTCCTATGTTATACATTGTTTTGCGTTTTGGTGAGATCTATATGAAAGTAAATATTCCTGCTCGTTCGTTTCCCTCTTTTATACTTATTATCACGTTGAAGTTGCTCATTACAATGAGAGTACCTATGCATATCTGTTGTTTTGATGTATATTGTTTCTTTGTTTTTTTTCCATTATTCCTTTTATTGACTCTTATCCTTTCCAAAACTTATTTGAGTCATGTTTTGAATATATGCTAATGGAAGATTTAGTAGATGGCATCTATCTCTTTGTTATATATGTGATCAGTTTTCTCATGTGGTGTTCAGTTTCTAGTTTCCACTTTATACCTAAAAATTATCACTACTGAGTAGTCACTGATACTAATTTTATTGAAGCAGCAAGCGAGTTAGTGGATTTGATGCACCACCCCCCACAAGCCATGGGCTCAACATTTCCAGTTATTCCAACCCCAAGTATGCTCTCATCTCCTAAGTTAAATATTTTATGTTTTCATCTTTGCAGTTATGCTCAGTTTACTTGTACTTGAGACTTGCCAACAACTTGTTTTTTGTCATGATGCTACAATGTGGTCACGTCAACCACCATTACTATGTTTCTGTCATATCACCTTCCAATACTAACTTCTGATTCAATATCGGTTAACACTGAATAGTGTTTGGCACTACTAAAAGCTCTCTATTTCCTTGATAAGGCATCACCAGTAGATTCTCATGTACATGTTCTTTGAGTTGCCACCCCTAACACCAATACAGAATTGTTCAAATATGCGTAGTAGGATCCTGAGGCGAAATCCATGGTTATAATAAAAGGGACTCTTTGTTGTACACCTTTAGTTAGAACTTATAGGATGCTTGAAGAGACACTTGTGTGAAAACTGAAAAGGTATACATTAAGAGAGTGTCCACAAGTGATTGTTTCTCCATAGAAGCACCCCATCAGTATCTACTGGGATACTCTTTTTTGTGCGATAATGTCTTCTGGTACAAATAAGTTTTAAGTTTCCATTTTACCGTTACTTATCTGATAACTGAGCAAAATTTTCTGCTTTTGTTCTTTGTTGTTTGTCTGTTTTGTGTATGTGTATGGTATGAAGGCAACCGTGTATGGTAACAAGGCAATCTTGGGTCAGTTGCCCCACTTCTGCCAGTGGAATGAGCTGCCTACTGTAGCTTTAATGTACAAGGAAGAATCAGTGCGCCGGTTTGATATCGTCCTGTTTATCTTCAACTAGCTAGTACTAGGTTTAAATGTTTTCAGGTTACTAGCTTATTACATATTTATATCTTTCCTTGCACGTATGTTAATTATTTGACATGGTTACTGTATAGCTGGTTCTCTGAACAGCCTTTTTAGGAGTACCTTTCTAATTGCTAATTGATTATGCTTCCTACTAGAAATTTATTGATCTCTTGCAGGTCAGTTACCAGGCACTTCCCTTCCGAACATTAGCATGTTTCCAAACATGCTCCCTTTTTGGTGTTACTGGGCAGGTAATTCCTTTCTTTAATGTATTCTGTTTAATAATAACCATCACTCCTTTGTTGTTTTGTGACTGTGTGATTGTTTGAATCAGTTCAATCCCCTTGTCATCCAGCCACAAGCAATGACTCAACAGGTATGGTTCTCTAGTTCTTAATATCTGCCGTTATCGATAAAAATTGAACTGACATAATTTCCTTTCAGGCTACTCGTCATGCTCGGCGTGTTTATGTTGGTGGCCTTCCTCCATCTGCTAATGAACAGGTCCATACACTTGAATTCAAACTGCCTAATTTAATACACTGGTGTACACATGGTTTGCAACTGTTTATTCAATGTCTCTGTTTTTTTGTTCTGCAGACAGTGGCAGTTTACTTCAATCAAGTCATGGCTGCTATTGGGGGAAACACTGCTGGTCCAGGTGATGCTGTTCTCAATGTATACATAAATCATGACAAGAAATTTGCATTTGTGGAGATGAGATCTGTTGAAGAAGCAAGCAATGCAATGGCCCTGGATGGCATTATGTTTGAAGGGGCGCCAGTGAAGGTTAGAAGGCCAACAGACTACAACCCCTTCCCTTGCAGCTGCCCTGGGCCCAAGCCAGCCAAGCCCCAATCTGAATCTTGCAGCAGTTGGCCTAACAGCAGGATCTACTGGAGGGCTAGAAGGTCCAGACCGTATTTTGTTGGTGGCCTTCCATATTACTTCACTGAAGCTCAAGTTCGGGAGTTGCTTGAATCATTCGGTCCTCTTCGAGGGTTTGATCTTGTGAAGGATAGGGAAACCGGCAACTCAAAAGGCTATGCATTCTGTGTTTACCAGGACCTCAATGTCACTGACATCGCTTGTGCTGCACTAAATGGCATCAAGATGGGTGACAAAACCCTTACTGTCAGACGAGCAAACCAGGGGGCATCTCAGCCCAGACCAGAGCAGGAAAGTATCCTTTTGCAGGCACATCAACAGGTGCAATTACAGGTATAGACCAACTATTTTTATTCTCTTGGCTAATTAGGTTTTGAATTGAATTTTCTAGAGTTCTGTTCCTGATATGCCCGTTGTAAACAGAAACTTGTGTATCAAGTTGGGGCTCTCCCTACAAAAGGTTGTTTGCCTCACCCAGGTGGTAAGTGCAGATGAATTGAAAGATAGCCTTTAAGAGTACGAGGACATTATGGAAGACATGAGACTAGAAGCTGGCAAATATGGTATATATAACAGCTGCTTATTCCAAATTGTAACTTGTTTGTGCTTATACATAGTTTTTGCTATGCACTTAGATATATGCTATGCGTAGATATAATAGTAAAAACAATATATCTAAGTCAAAAAGCCTTATAATTGTGAATGGAGGGAGTATCAATTATATTCTCTTATTTTGGTTGCTACATTGAGGCAAACAATGAACAATGTCTTGTTTCTACACCCATCTTCTGCTTTTACCCATAGTTGAATCCTGTTGCTTTATTTATTTCTTTAGTTTTATTAGGACTTGAAGTTTACACCTGTTATTTTATTCCCCAAATAATATTTCATCAGGTAATTTGGTGAAAGTTATCATCCCGTCCTGACCCCAGCGGACAGCCAGTTGCAGGAGTCGGGAAGGTGAGTCTTGACTCTTGAGTTGTACGGACTAGAGAGGTTCTCAAAACTTTGTAGAAACATTTGCATTCTATTGAGTTATCTCTGATGCATGAAATTTGCTATTACAGGTGTTCCTGGAATATGCAGATATTGATGGTGCCGCTAAAGCAAAGACAGCATTGCATGGAAGGAAATTTGGTGGGAATCCAGTGGTCGCTGTCTGCTATGCAGAGGACAAGTTTGCCAATGGGGAATATGATGGATGAACCTTCACTCTTGAAGTATAGTAGATGGTCTTTGGTACCTGTTTGTTTAATCGCAACAAAAATGAATGGTCTCATCTAAGCCGAACCTGTATTGATAGCCCTGGATTTTTGCTGAGCCACCGGTTCTGATTTGTAAACATTGGAAGATTAGGTTTTTCTGTTTGGATTGTCTTGTATTCTTGTCTGACTGTAGTTTCCGCTGGATTTCTTGGTGATACTGGTGTGGCTAGGCTGGCTGTTGCAGCAAGCTAGGAATACCATAAAAAAAAGTACTCGTCAAGATGAATACTCATCATATATTGTGCATCACTTTTGTTTCCTTTTTTTTGTGTGACGCCTGGAATGGTAAAACCCTAATCGTCAAGATGAATCCCTGCTTATTACTCCACCGCGGCATCCTTGCCTGCTTGTAGGGGCGCTGCTGGTGATGGAGCAGGCGTGGTATATATCTTTTTTAAGTAGTGCTATGGGGGTCCCCAACGGGGATCAAAATGCTAGTCGAGGTGTACTCCCTCCATATTGAAATAGAAATAGTTCAGGACAGAATTGTGGTAACCAAGGGGTGATTAATTAGGGGATACTTTTCCATGTTTGTCCCTAATAAATACCGAGGACTGGTGGATCCTAGCATGAATGATTCCTTAGCTGATTGGCTAGCTTGACGCATCCCGAGGCGCTGTGCGGGCTGAGGTACCCAGGTCAAACCTCCAGCGTGATGCATTTTTTTTTCTTTTTGCTGAATTTTGCATGGGCTGCATGCAACTATGCTCGACGTCGTTCTCGTGGCGCGCTGCGCTGAAGCCCCATATTTTTCGCTTATTTCGTTCATGGCGCGTGGACGCGCGCTGGAAACGTCATTTTTTTTCGCTTGTTTCGTTCATGGCGCGTGGACGCGCGCTGGAAAACACCGTTTTTTCGCGATTTCGTTCTGGCGCCATTTTTTCGATATTTTGGCGCTCCTGTGGCCGACGCTTGAGTGCCCGGTTTCATCTATTTAAACGCTGCTGTGGCCGACGCTTGGAGTGTCCTTCGTTACTTTTTTTTTTTCTTACCATGGCTCACCCACTACATTCTGGCTTTGATTTGAACGTTCGGTTAGAAGATGATGGCAATCCTGGTTAGAAGATCTTCCCTATGTGAACGTTTGGTTTGTCTTTTCTTTTTTTTTACTGACCTTTTGTCCTTTCCTTTTTTTTCACAATCGAACTTCTCCATGTCGACGTAGTCTTCCTTTTTACCCGATTGTAAGATCTTCCCTATGTAAAACTCACAATCGAACTTCTCCATGTCATGGAAGAAATATGCCATGTTGTCGTAGTCTTCATGCAAAAGGCCACAACGGGCACACCTCCCAGCGTTGCGGCGAGCTTGACGACAGGCTTCTCCCCTTGATACCGCCAGCGTGCAACGTGCCGCAGCGAGGGCAGTAGACCACCTCGTCGACGTCCGGCGCATCCTCGACAGAGTCCGGCACGACCTCGACGGAGTCCGGCACGACCTCGACAGAGTCCGGCACGACCTCGACGGAGTCCGGCACCTCGACGACGGAGTCCGCGGCCTCGACGACGGAGTCCGCGGCCTCGACGACGGAGTCTGCAGCCTCGACGACGGAGTCCGCGGCGTCGAAGTTCATCTTGTTGAGCAGCCGGGCGGCGCGTGCGCGTGATTATCTTGATGAGCAGCCGGGCGTGCGCGTGCTGTGCTGAGGAAGGAAGGGAAGCGATCGTGATTATCTTGTTGAGCAGCCGGCCGGCGGCGCGTGCGCGTGATATTGACTGCGAGTGCCGAACGGGCTGGGAAGGAATCGAGGCATCGCAAACTTCTCATTAACGAGCGAGGAACTGAAACGTCAAGGGTAATCACGTCCAAAACGCGCCCCCCGCCTAGAACGACTTCTTTTGTGAATATATCGTCAAGGCCCAGAACTACTTCTATTTCAATATGGAGGGAGTAGTCTTTTGGGCTGCCTGAAATTCAGAGCACAGCTCAAGATGGAACAATAGTCTTGTTCGGGGTTTAAAAAATCTCTCTGAGCAATGGTAAGGGCGTCTTCAACGGTGACGGATATGTAGCGAGGATGAATTGTATTAGCTATGAGCAGCAATTTAAAAATAGCTAGCTAGATAAGATATAAAAATAATAATAAAAGTAATGTGTCTATTGGCTATCGTGGAGATAGACCAAATATATTTGGCGGCTTCAAATAACTAGCGACTAATAAATAACTAATACCTAATCTACCTCAATCTTCTAAAAACATCTCTCACATATCTTTGAACTATAGGGTTTTTTTAATTCTTATTTAAATATCTCATCTAGCTAGGTATTTATAAATTGTCATTGATAGCCAATAGAATTCCTTCTAGCTAGCAATTTGGTAACAATTGGAGACGCCCTAATGGTTACGACCCACTTCTCGCTGTAAAGCTTCTTATAGACTTCTCCAATTACCATTGAAGCGCTCGGGTCTACGACCTACCATTCGTTACCTTCTCTCAGCTCGAGCAATCCGTTGCTGCAAGCAGATCAGTGAACGTTTCTAGCTGGAATAAGGATCGATCATACCTTTGTTGCCTAGATGTGGGGCAAGTTTAAAAAGTACATGAAGTTCCTATGAGCTATATTTCAATGATTTTCTCTTCCATCGAAAGCTTCCCAGATTCTTCGACTTTGATTCTGTTGTTGTTCCTTGGTTTCCTGGATTGGAGTCTCTCCTCTGATTCTTTTCCTTTCCTCAGATGTCTTTGCCTGCAGTGCGCAGCCTGTGTGTGAGTAGATCCATGCTTCCGACTAATTATTATTTTGCTTGCAATATCTCTGTTGTTTGTTTGTGGGTTTCTCTTCTTGGCATTGATATTCTTGACTTGGGTCCGGGGATTAACTATAGAACAATTTTGCTGTCGTCTCATCACCAAAAAAAAAAAAAAAAAAAAAAAATTGCTGTCGTCGGTGGCCGAGCTAGAGGGGAGCTCCCATGGGGTAGGGGTTGGGCGGCTGCCCCTGCTGTCTTCCCCATTTCCGGCCAGTGATGGAGTAGCGCGGCGGCGGCGTCCCAGATGCCCCACGCGACGACGGGAGTTAGGGGATGCAAGGAGGTGCGGGCCAAGCTGGCGGCTTGCTTTCGCCCGCCTCGCTAGAAAAACAACCCTGGTGGACACTGTAGGCTCCTACTTCAAGTGACATGGGCCTAGTCTACAAAGTCAAAGGGACTCAAGCGGGCCGCCTGCATTCGTCTGCCTACGTCTGCAAGATAAACAACGCACTGCAACCGCGTACGCTGCAATGCCCCGTCCCTTGTACAAGAAGTCGAGCAGAACGTCGTGCTGGCGCCACGTCTACCGTGCCGCATCTATAGGGAAGCGTCAGCTTTGGAGTGATGACGGTGATCTTGACATTCCACACCACCATGGTCTCCTTCCCCTTCATGCTCCGCCTCGCCGTCGTCCCGCTCCCAAACGCTGCTATACGTTTGTACATGTCTAGTACCATTCAACAATTTATCTCTCTGTCGAACTCGCATGAGCTTAGGCCACGCCACCTGCATCGCTGGCCGTGTGGAGAGCCTAGACCAGCAGGTGTCCCCCCCCCACTCAGTGACCAGCAGATCTCGCGTGGCGTCACCCACCTACAGACAACCCAATTGGAAAAAGTCTACATCAGCCCCTGTAGTGGTTTTAGAACCTAGTTTTGCCTATGTGGCACTCTTAATGCAGAAAGGGCAAAGCCTGTTTTTGAAAAAAAAAAAAAACGAAGATGATACACTAGCTGATAGTGAAGAGGATACAAACCAAACCCATAAGGCACACGCGACTATGGAACAAGAGAAGAAATCTCGTGTTCAAACTACCTGAAGATAGGACACTTCCAGCTATTATGCTTCAACTAAAGGCAAATACTAGAGGTTTGGGGCACTTGAAAGTCTTTCCTTCTGCTAATTGGAGTGCGGAGATATGGGATGATAGCAAAAAGTTGAGAGACATATTATCAAGTTACATCAAAAGGACATGTACTTGCATGAAATGGCAGCACACCGGAAAGCCATGCCAATGAACGATATTCTTGAATGTTATTTAATCTGAAGACAGACTGAATTATTATCTATATTTAAACATCAGTACGATGCCTAAGTTCCATCCAAAATCCACAAAGATGA
The DNA here is from genome assembly GCA_015847255.1 of Hyparrhenia diplandra. Lineage (NCBI taxonomy): Eukaryota > Viridiplantae > Streptophyta > Magnoliopsida > Poales > Poaceae > Hyparrhenia > Hyparrhenia diplandra. The sequence goes on from JADLZK010012337.1 coordinate 2,585,869, forward strand.
TCGCCACGATTAAAGTGTTCCAGATTCTGCAACCGTTCTTAAATAGGCGTTGCTCCTCCTCCTTATGCAGCAGCCACCACTGTCAGATGCAGTGACCTGTATTGCATATTTCAATTTATTCTGTCATCTATGAGCTCGTGTACGTTCTCGATATAGTGATTATTTAGTACTCTTGGTTTTAACTTCCGCATTAAGCAAAGCTAGTAGTATGGGCTTCGAAATAGTAATTTTGTTGTCCAGAAAAGGCCAATGATTCTCTATATTGTACATACAACTTTCGGTGTAATGTAAACCAGGTGCGTGCTTTTCTGCACGAATGCTAGCTACGTGCATCCGCACCTTTATGCATTATAAAGAATTCAACAATGCTGAGCTGCCTGAGCTTCATATCTAGCTAGGTACTCCTATATATATGATTTGTAAAATTTATATTTATGTACTGGACAATCTATCTCTAGAAATCAGTTTAGTAGTGCCTGCTACGTACACGGAGGTGTCAAATTTATGACTTAAACCATAATATTTACATTCACACCTGGAATATTTTTATTTTAGTTTCACATTGACTGTGATGAAATGAGTTGCATGTGAAGTCATGCATGGAGAAGAGCTTCTCTCACGCACAAATAGAGAAATTTGTGCAACATATACCTATATATACAACCATATAGATGTAGAGCAACATTTTCAGGTCAGGCACATATGGTCCATGTTGTATATATATTGCGTTCTTCATGTTGGAGTGGGGTTTAGATTAGATGGAATCGTCATGGCCATTATATGTAGTAAGGAGAAACAAATGTAGAGGAACATGATCATCATATACCAAATACTTACACATACACGTGACCTCCACTCTCACCAATGAATATAATAGAAAAAGCGTTGTAATCAAGGCCATTCGGTCTGTGCGTGCATATGTTCAATAAGAGGAGCGACATGGGTGTGACCTTTTCTCTTCTCATGGGTGTCACTTGTTTTCTCAGCATCCCAGTTGCAAGCTTAGTCGTCGACCATTCTCTTCTCATCGGTCTGTGCTGCATTATTTTTCCTGCGAAGACAAGCTTAGCCCGTAGTTTCTCCATGTTATTTTTCTGCCTCGTCTTCTGATTCTCCATTTTCTGCATTTGTTCGCTGCTTGTTTCAGAAAATACTTTCGGCTGGTAGATTGGAGCATGGAAGCAGCCGCGAGATGGGTACCATTCAACTTTGAGCAGGCCAACTGGAGCATGGAACCAGCTGCAACATGGGCTGCAGCTGGTTTCCCCTGTCGAGTATGCGTCCACTGAGATGTTTGGTAGCTGCATCCAAACTTCGGTGCCTAGCTCTACAGTTGGGCAGATAGTTGAGTACGCAGCAGCCACACATCATGATCCTACTGAGAAAGTAGCACAAGAATTTGAGGTTGATTTTGACAATATGGAAATGAAGATCAGTAGTCCCATTAGTGTGTTTGAGAAAACAGCGCACGAGTTCAATGTAGATATCGACATGGTGGAAAAGAAGATCCATAGGTACCCTACAATGATTCGTGCTCTCAGTGATTTGTATACCATCCCGACGGTGGTGTCCATTGGCCCTTACCACCACCATCGGTCCCAGCTCATCCCGGCGGAGAGGCTGAAGCATGTGGCTGCCTACCACTGTATCAGGGAATCGGGCCACTCAGTTCAGGAGATGTATGATGCGGTCGTCGCAGCTGCAGTCGATGCCCGCAGCCTCTTTGACAAGGGTGTAATGTCAGGTATCACCGATGAAGACTACCTCCCTATGATGTTCTATGACGCTTGCTTCTTGGTGCAGTACATGATTTCGTGTACGGACGGTCATGAGGAGATGGATCCATCGTTGAGCAGCTTCATTGATGCCAACGACGACGAGATCTTTCATGACATCATGCTACTCGAGAACCAGATCCCATGGAGTGTGGTTCAGGCCGTCATGAGGTTCAGGCCCGTGCCCTTGATGGATTTCGTTGCTTCTTTGAAAGGCTGTCTGCAGGACCGCAAGGTTTCCCAAGAAAAGCCTTTTGAGTTGGATGAAAGCTACGAACCTCCGCACCTACTTGGCCTCCTACGGTACTACATTGTAGGAAGGAGAGGCAACGGCGACCTGAAGCCCCTAAAGGAAACCGGGAAAATATCATTTTCTGTAAGCGCCATGGAGCTCTCCGAAATCGGAATCAAGCTCACAGCCAACAACACAACTGAGCTTAGTCACATGGGCATCAAAAAGGACTCCCTCTTCGCTGAGCTCACCATGGCACCACTTTCTCTGAACAGTTCGCGTGCAAGCTGGCTAGTGAACATGGCGGCTCTTGAGCTATGCACGACCTTAAACTTTCAAGGCGGCGCTGAAGATGAAGACTCTGCTGTGTGCTCCTACCTCCTCCTCTTCGCCATGTTCGTGGATAGGGAGGAGGACGTGCACGAGCTGCGAACAAAGCATCTCCTGCAAGGAGGAGGAGGGCTTACCAACAGCGAGGCGCTCAAATTCTTCACCAGCCTTCAGAGCCTGCGTCTCGGATCCTGCTATGTCCGCATCATGGAAGAGATAGAGGACTACAAGGCCAAGAGACAGGTGCGGATCAAGGTGCACGCGTTTGCTTACAAGAACAAGAAAACCATCATTGCTGTCATCTCCGCCATTAGTGCACTTATTAGTATCATATCGACGCTCGCGACTATCAAGGGCAAATGATCCATGTTGCAGCTGGTGTAGTAAGATGTCTTGTGCCTTTACCCGTTAATTTCCTAGGCAATTATAATTCATTGTATCTGGATGCCACAAGCATAAAATGTCTTAATAACATTTCCGATTCTTTTCTGTTGTTATAACGAGTTGATACGATATAGCTGGTTCGTGGAGCCATGCATACTGTATGGTAGATTATAGATATATATACTAGCTACATGTCACTATTAATAACTATGTAATGCGAGCATGCATGCACAAGAATGGAAGATTTTTATATTTTAATCCTTTTTTAATAAATATTTTAAAATTACTCCAGAATTTTTTTTTGCATGGGATGATTAATTTTAAAATATTTATTAAAAAATGATTAAAATATAAAAATTTCTACATGAACAAGTTGTAGATAAATGATAATCCTTCCATTTTGAAGTCATTCCAGAAATTTTGAAGAGTTAAAATATCTCATGACCAAAATTATAGAGATAATTACAAATATTTGTGATATGAAAAAAGATATATAATAAAAATATAATTAATGAAGAACCCATGATACTTAGCTGGCCAACTTGGCACACCGGCAGGAGGGTGTGCACGAGCTACGGGTGAGTGGTCTCCTTTTAGGTTGGAGGGGGGCCCTCACCGACGAGGAGGACGAGGCACTCCGCTTTTTTCACTAATCTATTGGTATAATTTTCACATTTCCAAACTCAACAACTTAAAAGTTATTCATAATTTATATTCTCAGTGTTTTGACCAAAACCTTATCCAAAACATCTTCTAAATATGTTTGGAAGGAATATTAGATTAGATTTAGCTTTGTTAAATATTCAACCAAAATGCCCATGGTATTGCTGGTGCACATTTTCATCTATGAGCTCGTGTTCTTGATATAGTAAAGTAGTTATAGTTTTAATTTTCCCATAAAGATTAGCCAGTAGTATGGGCTTCAACATATTAATTTTATCATCCAAAAAGGGCAAGGATTCTCTATAGTACCTACTGCCCACTTTCAGAGTAATGTAATGAAGGTGCGTGCATCCACGCCTTTATGCAGTATAAAGAATTCACAATGCTGAGCTGCCTGAGCTTGATCTAGCTAGCTAGATTGTATATATGTGTATTGTAAAATTTATATTTACGTGCTGGATAACTATCTAGAAATAATCAGTAGAGCCTGCTAGGCTGAGGTGTCAAATATATGACTTACCATATTTACATTCACACCTAATTTATGGGATCAGACGCTTTGGACATTTCTAGTTTGATGAAGAGTGCTGGCCATTTGTTTTTATGTTGCTGGAGTATGTGTTTCCAAACATGCTCCTTGTAGGATTCAGCAACTAGCAGGCTGGCAATTCCTTTCTTTACACTGTCTTTGGTAAGAACCTTTACTGATCTCTTTTAGTTTTCTTTTGTACTTTATGGTTATCGTTGGCTGTAGATGCATGTCTTTGGTATATACGACGTTATTGTAAGCCAACTCGGCAACGTTAGATAACATTCTGCCAATGGGATGTGAAGCTCTCCAGTCTCTATATATGACTATATGAGGCTAGCTGGTTTCCACAAGCTAAGGTTTGGCTGTGTTTCTTCTTGCCCGTCTGTAAGTAATCTTTCTCTCTCTTTGGTCTCTCATTAACCATTTATATGTACTAGTACACATTGTGGTTTTGCATGATATTACTAATAACCTCGATATATAGATGCGGTTGATTGAGTCGTTTGTAGTTCCGTTGATGTGCTTCTAATTAATAAGCTTTTTTTGAAAATGTCTAACTTCATTTCCATTTGTTTTCCTGCAGTGGTTGTTGCAGCAGACTTGATCAGCTAGCTTGAGGGTTAGGGCGTCAATGGAATGGTAATAGCTAGTGCTAGCTATTTGGTTTGGTGATGTGGAGGTGAGAGACACAAACAAAGACTATTTTAAGTTATTGGCCCCACATGTTCATCTCACATGTTCTCGGCCCACGTGAAATAGTCTATCTATTTGCATGTAGCTAGTGACTACTCTCTCTCCTACTTTTTTGCTTGCCACATCACATCTAGATAGCCAAATAGCTAACCATTGGGGCGCCCTTAGAGCATACTAGTGTTTTTTTTTTGCGCGCGCCCATGCGCGCGGGGCATTGGCCGTTGCTGTGTTCGATGAATGTAAGAAAACGCAAATCAAAACATGTGTGATCATGAGGCTGGGATACTAAACAGAGTCGTCCCTCTTACATATGACGTGGCAATAATATATGCTTATAGGACCCGATCCTCGGGTGGATAAGCGCCCGAATTGTACGTGGTGATACATAAAAGAGTTTAGGGCTGCTAGTATAATGCTAATGCTTTGCCTTTGCAGTGCCAGTGTCTGGCTCTGATCGCTGGACACACGGTCGTGCTTGTTCAGAGCTCCAGTTCCTTAGGACTCAAGAGAAAGCGACTCACATATATATGCATGTTCTTGCTTCCTTTGCATTCCGAAGCCTGATGTAATAAGGACGTTGCCCGAAATGGATGCGGTCAGGGGCCTCATGGCCAACATAGTTGTGTTAAACTGTCAGCATGAAAACCAAGACAGATAACCTGGCAAGAACTGGATGTCCGAATTACAACAATCTTGTAAATTTCCAACAGTGCATTGGTGAACTGTTTGGTGAACCTACTTGCACCAAGACCACATTCCATGGTCGGCTGTACCAACAGGAATCGAGTTTAGACTGTACAGAATCGTGTATGCACTCAACACAAGTATACCTCCTACTAAACTGTCAAACTGGACCTATCAGGACAACAATTGACCCATCCGCTTCGAGGGTCAAAACTGGGATGTCACTCAGGTATATATGGGGTACCTTTAATGTTTCTGCTCAATCAGTTCAGGTATAAGCCAGAGCAAGAACCCCAGCTGCTGCTGCGACAAGGCCTGATGCTTTGCTCCGTCCACACCAGCACCAGTCTGGCCGAGGTCCGGTTTACCGAAACCCGCCACAGCATTTGAGATCTCCTCCACCCGATCAACGATGACGCCATGTACACCCATCAGGTATTGGATGTAGACTGCCTCCGACACGTTACTGAGAATTTACGCAACCAAGGTTCGTAGGAAGGTTGTAAGATGATTGGTGAACAGGCAATGGTTGAGGGACACAAGAAACGTGATAATGATATGCTGCTTACTTGAGCTCCCCATACGTGAGAAGTGCAAGGTTAGATTCTTGTGCTCTGACAACTGCAGACGGGTTCTTGAGAACGCCTCTCACATCTGACACGATCCCATGCAGATCATACTGTAGGCATACCCTGATGGCATCGTCAAGTGAGTTCCTTCTTGAATCATGATATTTGGATGTCCCTCCTTCTGTTAGGAAAAGTACCTAATTTCACAATAGAGAAAAGGACGTAGATGATTATACTCAAAGTTAGGAAAAGTAACTAATGCAAAATAGGGAAAAGGACGTAGATGGTTATTCTGAAAGTCGAGATATGTATCTAGTACAATGTTGTCCAGTTCTGCCCAAACCTCATTTACTCAAACTTGGAAACAGGAGTGGCTGCAATTATTTATTTAATTGAGCCTGCCAAGACTCAAACTCGAGACAACCAAAGATGGCCCATTCACTCATACTTCAACAATGCCTAGCAAGATTTTATTCAACAGCAATTCCACCATACACTAAATTGGATCTAAATTATAGAAGAGTTTAGGGCCTTCATAGTGCGCGGACATGGCCCAGCACATAACACATCAGATTCAGATCCTACCACAATGCTGAAACTACCGAGTAGGAGATGAGCCTAGCTTGCTAACTCCATTCTAGCTATCGACGTTAGCCCTGCAACACAAAACCTTGCATTTCGCTTGACACCTTCACCGTTACCTCCTTTTCACTCGGATTTCATCATCATCTTGCCACACCATTTGATGGGAGTGGGAGTGCCATTGAGTCCTGTATTTAAGAATTGGAATTAAATCGTATCAAAGGGCTACATAATAGGTGCATGTTTAGAAAGAGTAGTTGTTTGGGTACTGCCTTTACAATATCCAAGCTGCACATTACCTAAAAAAATCTAAGCTGCAGTATAGACAAACTAAACTGCTAAACTTAAAATGTGTGGATGAAACCTTCATGAATCGAACATCTGGTATAAATATGATGAAAACAAGAAACACATACCTCACCAGCTCGTGGGACCTGAAAAGATGACGAAAAGAAGAAACATATACCTCATCATCTGGTCTTTCTCGACACAGGCAGGCCCTGTTTCTCTATGTCCTAAACCTGAATAGCAAGAACACACATGGGTGTTTAGAATGAATCAGGTAAACTGCACTCAAGGGAACGGCGCAGAGATCGTCACGATTAATGTTGAGAAAGGCAGTGAAAAAGAAATATCACGGTGAGCGTTGCTAATCTGAACAAGATGGATTAAACAAATACTATCTCTTTCCAACCGAAACAAACCTGATTCTCCCAGCGGGCACAGAGATCCACCATCAGCACGGAACTCGCGACATCGATCGATAAAGCGGGATGCGCCGAGGCAGCCGGAGCAAGGAGGAAGACGCCGACGGGAGCCGACCAACGAACTCTATACGCCCGGCCGCCGCCCCTCACCGCGCGCAGCAGTCCCGTTCCTAGTCGGCAGCCGCCCGGCGGTGCAGCCCGGCCGATGCCCGGCGCCGTGCAGGTCCATCCCCGGTTGGAGACGCGCCGTGCGGATCCGCGGGGAAAGCGCCGCAACAACCTATAAACGACCGCCGCCATGGGGCGCGGCAGCCCACGATGAGGCGAGCCGGTTGGGATGGCGACAGCCGGGCCGAAGCCGTAGCCAGCCCGCCGCCCGCACCCCCACCTTCGGAGCCTGCCACAAGCGGGCCATCGATGCGCCTGGGGGCTGCCCTTGCGGCCGCCTCATGGCGCGCCATGGGTACCTTCGCCGCCCGGCACCCGCCGGCCGGCCCACCGCGAAGCCACGCTCACACCGCGCCTGGACCCGGACTCCGGTGAAGCACACGCCGAGCACCTCGTCGCCTCGGGGAGGAGGGCGCTGACTCAACACCGCTGGGCGCCTAGGTGCGCGCTTCGCCGCCGCCGCCGACCGGGGGGCTGAGTTTGGAAGGCGCATAGGCGGCGCGACCGCCGCGGTGAGGCGCTTGCTTGGCCAAGCGGTGTGTCGGGTCAGGGTGGCGCACCAACGCCGCTGCGCCCGGCGGCGCGCGCTGTGCCGCTGGCCAACGCCGCGGTGGAGCGCTCGGCCGCGCCGCCGCCGTGCCTCGTGACCGGTGGGCCCGCCCTAGCCGCCGCGATGAGGATGAGAGTGAGCGGAGGCGGAGCTGAGTTAGGTTTGGAGCTGAACCGCTGCTCACCAAAGCGATGAGGAATGCGCCACCGCTTTAGCCAGGTCCGGTCGAGGGCGCCCAACCGCACACGACAGCGAGGGCTTGACCCATGCGGCGCCCAGGAAACGCTACCGCTGCATCCGGGGCCCGGCGAGGGCGATGGCGGCCAACCGGCGATCGACAACGCGCGAAGGTGACCAACCAGCACCCAACAACACATGCGCACGGGCAGTACGGCGGCTGATCGGCTTGAACTCCTGTTCACATACCGGGCCGGCGCGCTACTGGCCATCGATGAAGATCGCAACAGTCAAAAAAAATTTACTACCGTGGACACCGTTGCCACGCGTTTGCTCCACACACAATATTACTTTTAAATATGCTACTTATCGTCACGACTGAGGACAAGCCAATCAGCCAATCAGAAGGCCTTATCTGTAGCCATCATGGAGTGTGTGTGTGTGTTTTTTTTTTGACGCTGTTCGTGGTCATATACTCCCTCCGTCCCACTGAGTTTATCACCCTGGATTCCGTGCCATCTTCTTCAATACTTCATCTTATTCAAATTTTTGCACAAATATAATTTATTTTGTTACGACTTATTTTATCAATGAAGATACTTGAATATGGATTAATTTATTTTATGATTTGCAAAAATATTTTGAATAAGACGGATGGTCAAACATGAAGTTTAAAAGTAAAAAAACGCCGGTCAGCATGGGGACAGAGGGAGTATCAAGTTACTTGCTTTATCTGCACGGACGGTGTATTTTTGCAAATTCATTGTGAAATTACCCCCGGTCTAGTTTGGTACCCAGTTTCTTTCCCATGATTATCGACAGAAACGATCCAATGTTGCGACTACCCATACATCGTATTAGTATTGGATTGAAAAAAGAGAAAAATGAGTCTCTGGGGATAGAATGTTTTTCCAGTTTTGCAATAACACTCATACGTTATGTCTAAGAACCATGTATGGTCTGTGCTCGACAAGCCAAGCACATTGCCAGGACCCTGGAGCGACCAGTGTTTTTGGTATATGGGGAAGAGCGCCTGTAATCGTGCCTTGGGGATTAGGCTTTGGCTGAACCTCGTTAACAAATATCATAGTCTTGCATATTAGTCTCGGTAGATTCAGTCGACGCTTACGCATGTGGAGATTAGCAAACAACTCATCGCTGTGGGGGCTAATTTCTAACAAAAGCGACATGTCTCTTGCACGTAAATAATTAAATATTATACCAAAAGAAAAACTAAATCCCACTCAATCTCATATGCTTACGCTGTTAATTAGTTGGATGGCAAATGTGGTAGTTGTAATCCTCCTATTAACTAAATGGTGAGTTAAATGTTTAGCTCGATCATGTTTAATTTGATTCTAGGTAGGTGAGACAATTTGGTTTAAATGGGTTTAAACAATCTAACTATTTAGGGTGAAAGGAAGAGATAACAATCTCAAGTTAAACATGATCGAGCTAAACATTTAACTTGATTCTTTCCTTCCACCCTTCTTGCATTTTTGGATGGCATGCATAGACCCATGATAGAAGACGAGGCCCAACATAGGTAGCTAGATTGTATCCTCCACTTAGCGCTAGTTACAATTCAGAGTTATAAAACGTTTTTGCTAGCATCGCATCACACTCATGTCGTGGCTCGATTATTGGGGCCCGAGGAAGTACGTATGCACGCTTTCGAAAAACTATTGGAGCCCAAAGCCCATGCTGCAACTTTTGGTGCACGCAGACATGTGGCTCGCTTTCACTTTTCGTTAACCTCACAACAAATTCCCGGTCAATTTCCTATACAAGATTTATTTTTTTTTTATATATATTGCATCTGAACTTTATTGAAATTTGATTCGATTCAAATAAGGTTATTAGCTTATTTTTAAATTGGCACGGTAGCGAACTGAAAAACATTGTAGCATTTTTCGTTTGTTTGTGATAAATATTATCCTACCATAACGTAACTAGGCTCAAAATAATCGTCTCACGCAATGTGCTTCTAAACTGTACAATTAATTAATTATCTTATTTACCTACATTTCATACTCCGGACATACGTCTTTAGGGGTATTTAATACTTCGATATGATGAGAACTTTGAAAATGTTGAAGAAAAAATTGGGGAACTAAACACACCCTAAATCACTAACAGAATGTAAATTTTAAAATTGGTAATGTGAATCACCCCAAAAGAAAAGCAACAGGCTTCCTTCTTCTTTTTAAATTGAGGTACGCGTGTTTTGTTTTTGGCGGTCATGGATGACGTAACGTGCCATCAGAAAGGGATGGATTGGAGAGAGCGCCAAGTCCAAGCTCTGCTCGACAGACAATGGTGGCAACTGGCAAATTTTTAAACGAAGTCCAAGCTCTGCTCTACAGACAATGGTGGCAACTGGCAAATTTTTAAACGAAAGTCCAAGCTCTGCTCGACAGACAATGGTGGCAACTGGCAAATTTTTAAACGAAGTCCAAGCTCTGCTCGACAGACAATGGTGGCAACTGGCAAATTTTTAAACGAAACTACTCGGACAGTGGGAGTTCAATTATTCTGGCATCTGCTTATCTGCAGACTACTCTTCCCCAACCGCGCCAAGCACACAGCGTGTCCGGACGTTGCATTGGCGGTAGGTGGCGATGGCCATGGCCGCGGCGACGGACAATCAACAGCTACCTCACCTCCGATACACGACACCACCCTCGTGCCGCCGTCTCCGTCACCGCCGGAGACCTCGCTCCAGCTCACCTTCTTCGACATCTCGGCTCCACTCCCCGCCCGTAGAGCACCTCCTCTTCTACCGCCTCGCCGCCCCCGGCTGACGTCGTGAACCGTCATCTCCAACCTCGGGGACTCCTTGCAACAGGCCATCCGCGCCTTCTACCCGCTCGCGGCCGCATCCGCCTCACCCCCGCACGTCCGACCGCTACGAGCTGCACTACCAACTGGGGCGACGCCGTCACCTTCACCGTCGCCCGAATGCGGCGGCGGCGCTGCAGATGCCACGAGCATCGATGGCCTCACCATCTCGATGAGCCCCGGAGGTCGCCAAGATTGCGGCGCTCGTGCGGCTGCCTGCGGAGGAGGCGGGCTGCTCGCGATTCAGGCCACGCTGCTGTCCGCGGCCCGCGCCTCGCTCGCCATCGGCGCCACGGTGCACCACGCCGCCGCGGCGGCTCGGGCTCCACGCGACTTCCTGCACACACGGGCGCCGCGTGCGCGGTGCCGGCGCCGCCTCCGCCTTCGCATCGACCGGAGTCTCGCCGCCGACCCAGGGGGCCTTGCGATGTCTTCTTCCAGGGCGGGCCGAGCACGGATGAGCTGGAGTTCGTCAAGATGTCCGCCCGACCAGCTCATCGCCACGTTCGTCTGCCCAGGACGCGACTGGAACGCGTCAAGGAGGCCGTGGGCCGACGAGGGCCGCTGGCGCCGCGTTGCGCCGCCCACGGTCTCTCCTCTCGGTTGCCACCTTTGGCTTCGCCCGTCGCGGTTATCAGCGAGCCAAAGATGACAAAGAGAGCATCACCGGCGCCGAGCGGGGCCGACGGGCTGCTTGCTCTTTCTGTCGACCACCGCCGCGGGTGAAGCCTCCCCGCCTTGACAAGTACCTCGGCAACTGCGTCGGCCCCGCGTTTCGCTGGCGCCCCAGGGCGGCTGGCGGCGCCCGGCGCGCTGGCCTATTCAGCGCGTGTGCCGCGGTCGCCTCCGCCATTGACGGCTGTACGCGACCTCGGGACACCCGCCATGGACGTGTGGAATGACCGCGATCGGGGAGGTGGGTACACCGCTGTCCGCGGGGCTGGCTCGCCGAGGTTCCGCGTCTACGACCTGGACTTCGGATTCGCCGGCGGGCGAAGGTGGATATCGGTCGTGGCGAGGACGGGGCATTGGCGATGGCGGAGAGCCGGAGTAATGCCGGCGGGATGGAGGTCGGAGTCTCTCGCAGCCGGCTGCCATGGAGAGGTCCCCGAAGTGCCGTGGACGCCATCGCGCGGGCTCCGCCCGGCGCCAGCCGGGAGCAGTCATTGAGTGTGACCTACCCGCACATGAGTGGTGGAGAGGGATGACGGGTCTCCTCAGCAACTCAATCAGATATGCTACTTGTCGTGACGACTGAGGACAAGCCAATCAGCCAATCAGAAAGCCTTATCTGTAGCCATCATGGAGTGTGTGTGTGTGTGTGTTTTTTACGCTGTTCGTAGTCATACTGGTGAATTGCGCGCCCATGCGCAAGACGGGCAATAGCCGCATGAACATTGTTAAAGAAAATGTAATGTACTAACTAATAATTGCAGCACCAAATGTTTACATAGGAAGTGAATTTTGTTCAAAGTACATACAGATATATCACAAAGCAAACTGAAACTGCAGTTCTTAGCCAAATGAGTTCCTGGATAAATGTCTACAGAAAAAATTAGCAAAAAAATCTGCATTTATGTACTGCAGAAGATGGTACAAGCAAATCATCATTGAACAGTGACACAGCATTTCTACTGCAGCTAAAGGGATACGATTACTTCTTATGGGCAGCTACAAGGAGACGAGCGACGATGAAGAGTGCAGCAATCGACATACATTCTGTGTATCAAGTCATGCATGAAGAGTTTAGCAATTAATGGAAATCATGCTGCAGGAAGGTATGTATGAAGGCTGCGACAACTCTGTGTAAATACAATTCATAAAGATTCTTTGGCAATCCCAGGGGCGTCCTTAGGCCCGTGCGGGCTGGGCGACTGAACAGGGCCCCAAAAAATTATGGGCCCCAAAATTTATAAAGTATACTAAGTATATATATTAGTTTTGGGCTTTTGTCTAATTAAAAATCAGCCTAAGTTGCCCCAAACTTGGCCTGTACGAGTCTCGATGGTGACTTCCTTCAGGATACGTACGGTGCCGCCTCGCAGCGCTCTGGCAGACGGACGGTTCAGGTTCTCGGCCCTTCGACTTCATCAGTTCCTGCCGCAGATAGAAGTTCTCGGCCTCGCCTCGTGGCTCGCCCTCGCCGTGAGATTGTCGCTGTCCAGTATTTGCTATTAGTTTCTACTTTTCGTACTAAATATTAGGCCTCCACGAGGTGCTTTGAACAAGGCCCCGTATTTTCCCGGGACGCCGCTGGCAATCCATCAAGATTTAACAAACGCCAGACGCAAGGGCAACACATTACTGTAACGACCATGGGAACTCCATATTACGACATGTCACAACAGTGGAAAAGTAGCAACGAATTTAATACGGAGAACCACAGAATAGCATAAAAACAGTTTTCTTAGCTGCACTGAATGGTCCGGGCAGGTCACCCAATATAGGTTACAACAATAACACCAGAGAGCCTAGCAAGGGTGCAATCTTGCAAGTGTTCTTACTCATGCACGTGGTCAGGTCGAGATCCACTTGAGTAATAGGCTCACATCAACTAAAGTAGAAGTTCACACAAATACACCTAATTGAATAGGTTACTGAAATGAGTTCTTTCTACCTACAGGCCCATGCAGTAGCCAATCGAACATAGAAGAAAAGAGGCGTTAGTTTCCGATGCGAGAGGACACCGCGCCTAAAAAAAACAGGCGAAGTCTTCTCGACGGGCAGATGTTAGCGAGCCACCCAACCAAAAGTCTGGGTCCGTTAACTGCACCTGCACATGAACATCACCTCTTAGCGAAGTTACAAAGCGATACCTGGTGTTATAACCCAAACAGAAGTGTAATATGGGTGGGCCAAGGAATGATCTTAATATTGCCTTTTGAATTAACATATATATGATGCTCATAATCGAAAAATTTGATTTCTCTTTGTATTCTTTTTATCTAGTTTCAATATAGAATGGCAGATCTTTTGCAACAATGGATAGTATTTTTGAGTGGCGGTTACCATAGTGACGTACAAAATTACTTTTAGGAACTGAAATTATAACCCAATCACACATCTGTTTCAGATCAAAATAAAAAGAAAAATAAAACACATGGGGATTATTCCCTTGCGTCACATTGCGATTATCACTGCCGATCTGCCGACTTTCTCGCATAGCCGATCTAACAGTAGTAGCGGACTATATGATTTCCATGATACAAAATTACAAGAACTATGTGTATGATATATAACAGTAGTAGGCATAGTGATCAGAAAGAACAATTGCTTTTCCATACAGTATATACAGTAAATGATTTACAAGAAACACAGTTTTAGTCTACTTTCAGAATGAGAGAAAATTAGTTTGATACTGAAGTACCAAGTATGTGAGCTACCGAAGAGTTCTCGCACCGGCAAAATAAAACACACGGATTCAGGTAGCCTGTTAACTAACTCATCTGGTAAATTTACCATAAGAAATCCATGGTCTTCCTAAATTCGTGATTCTGATTCAGGCAAAAAAATAGTAAATTCGTCTCTGATGTATGACAAAAGAATCGTAAATTCCTCTCTGATGTACGACAACAAGTTACAGTAATTAAGTAGCATGCACATGAGCATGTATTGTGCTGGATCTAAAACACAGTATCATTTAGAATATTGGTTCTGGCACAAATCGTGCACACTGACTGAACTGACTGGTTCCTGGATCTGAATATGAACCAAAATTGTGGAATCTGGGAGAGGCGGCAGGGGATGAATATGTGAATAGGAAGGAGGAGAAGAAACTCACCTGTGATTGTCGTGGGGAGGTGTCGGGTGTCTCAAACTCGCCAATCGCCAGCGCCCATAATTTTGTTGCGGCCGGGCGGCAACGCTCCTGCAACCCGTGACCGTCGTGAAGAGGTGACTTCGTTGGAGAGGCTCAGGCAGCGCAGCACCTGGTCGCGTGCAGCGCCACGTAGCTGATGTGCCGGGCGGTCGGCTGCAGCTGCACCGGGCGCAGCAACAAAATGCGAAGGCAGCGGATGCGGATCTCAACGGCAAGAAGCTGAAAACGCGCGAAGTGCCGCGGCACCGGGGCGGAGCCGGACCAACGACGCGCCCGGGACACGAAATGCGTTAGATTCCGGCGAAGGGCCGGGACGCTGAGCGGGAGGAGCAGGATGGGTGAGGACGGCGGTGGGGAAGAGGAAAGGAACTCACCGAGCAGCAGCGACATCGGGCGGGCGAACGGAGGGAGGGCGAGCTGATTTTATCATCCGGTAGAATCGGGAGAGGGACGGCGAGACGAAGTAACCCAACAGCAGCTAGCGCGTGGGCTCCACACCAAACCGAACGATGATGTCCCCACCACCGGGGACACAGCCTAGAAAACCTGGCCACCACGGGCCTTCCCACGGTGACCGTGCCCGTCAGCTCGCCCGCCGCGCGATGGGGCCGGGCGTTGGGCAAGTCCCCAGCCAAGGAACGATCGACAACGGAATACTCCCTCTGTCCCTTTTTAGAAGTCGTTTTGGGAAACGTGTCAGTCAAACTTTCTCAACTTTGACTAGGTTTGTAGAAAATACGTGCAATATTTATATCTCCAAATAAATTTATTAAAAAACTAGACTTAAAGATCTTTTCAATGATACTAATTACTTAGCATAAATATTTATATATTTTAATATATAATTGCCAGTAGTTTGAAAACGTTGACTTCTCGGGAAGCGAGAATGACATCTATTTAGGGGACGGAGGGAGTAGAATACAGGAGAAGGCCATGCTGCGGGCCCCATGTGAAGCCCCAGCGCCCCGCAGCGACCGGGCGCTCATCCAGGAATTCCCAACTGCGACCGACAAATGGGACATACCCCGCTGAGCCAACGAATGGGCGACAGCGGCGGGTAACGACCATTCAGGCGGCGACAGCACCACCTGTACAGGGGCCGCGTGGGACATCTCGCAGCAACGGTTTTCGCAAACGTAGTCAACGCCGGTGAATCGTTCATCACGAATGGGACGGTCAGGGTAAAACGACGACGTGGATACCCTGGCCGAGGCTTTTCTCCACAACAAATTTACTCTTTAAATATGGAAGGTATTGCAGCATCGGGCGACAGAGCTTGCCAGTTTGAGCTGGCGAACTGGACTGCCGTTGAGGAGCCAGATGCTGGTCTCCCTCTGGAGTATGCGTCCATGGACATACCTGGTTCCTGCGGCCTCCAAGCATATGAATATGATGATGTTCAGCTCCATGGACTGCCGTTGAGTACTATTCTTCAGCCTCACAACACAACATCGTTACAAGTGAGAAAGCAGAGACGTCGAACGGCGGCAGTGAAGCTAGGAGTGAGGTCAAACAAGTAGTGGACAAGTTTAAGGCTGATATGAACATAATGAAAGAGAAGATGCATAGATACCCAGCATGCCTTGGAGCTATTGATAAATCATATACCGTGCCGAGGATCGTGGCCCTCGGCCCCTACCACCGTGATCTGGAGCACCTAAAGCAGGTGGAAGAAGTGAAGCACGTTGCTGCCTGGCACTGCACCCAGGAAGGCCAATTACTGGAGGAGATGTACCGAGAGTTGGCCCCGGTCGCCATTGATGCCCGCTTCTTCTACGACAAGGACGTGATGGCAGGTATCAGCGACGACGAATTCCACCATATGATGTTCTTTGATGCTTGCTTCTTGGTGCAGTACATGGCTATATTTTGTAATACCCGCCGTGCCACAGTAGATGGGAGCTTGAAGAGATTCATGAGACCCAAGCGCAATGATATATTTCATGACATCATGCTGCTTGAGAACCAGCTCCCATGGGTTGTGGTCGACACGGTGCTGATGCTCATGAATTCATCATGGATATCCAAGGAGTTCGTTGCTAGATGGAGGTACTGTATGATGCCTTACCACCATCGCAAAGCTCCCCCACCAAATCCTTTTATCTGGTATGAAGACTACACTCCACCTCATCTCCTTGGCCTCCTCCGGTATTACATTGTTGGGCGAAGAAGAGACACTCATGGAAATTATGTCACACCACGAGCCAAAAAGCCCAAGAACATGTCGTTTTCTGTCAGTGCCATGGACCTTGCCGAGATCGGCATCACGCTCAAGGCCAACAAGTCCTTGGAGCTCATTGACATGCATCTCACAAAGAAAAAGGGGCCGTCTTCACCGAGCTCGGCTTGGCCCCGCTGTCCCTGGACCGTGACAGTGCAAGCTACCTCATCAACATGGCGGCTCTGGAGCTGTGCACGGTTGAAAGTTTTGGAGCTGCAACAGAGTTCGACTCTGCTGTTTGCTCCTACCTTCTGCTCCTGGCCAATCTGGTATGCAGGGAGGAGGAAGTTCAGGAGCTCCGGGAGAAGGGTCTCTTGCAGAGAGGAGGAGGGCTCACCAATGCGGAGGTGCTCGCCTTCTTCTCGTGCTTCCAGGTTCTGCGCATGGGACCACTCTACTATGGCATCATGGCAGAAATCGAGGGATACAGGGACAATAGCCCGATGAAGACCGAGCTGCACGCGTTCCTCTACATCCACAAGAAAACCATCATCGCGGTGGTCACCGGCATTGGTGCTGTTTTCGGGATCATAGGAACACTCCTGTCTATCAAAAAGGATCTTTGAGATATACACACGCGCGCACACACCCATGACAATGTATCTATGCTTTATTTTCAATTCTTTTTTTATCTAAACATATGGTTCCTCTATGTACTCAGATTGAACATGGTGTCAGTGTTTTTTTATTAATGAAGCATTTTATTGAACTCAGGATTAATGACATCAAGTTGATGGAACCAGCTTGGCACCTTGAGATAACTTACACAACCTATAAAAGTTTCTTTTTTCTGGTAAAGGTTGGTAAAAAATACATTAATTGACTGTGTGAGCCGGTGATTACAGTTCGAGTTAACTCCTGAAAAAGATTTAACGGCACAAGAGATTATTGGTTAACTTGGTCTCACTATGCTAAGTTTATTGCTAAAGAGTACAGACTGCCGCAGCATGTCATTTTTATTTTGTCTCTCTGTCGGCTGTGGTGCTGTGAGCTTTGCCTGCCATTCATTTTCTTCTTTTTCAAGCCGTCTCCACCGAATCCGATTAAAATATACAACTTGGTCCACATCCACTTTGAACGGTTTCATATGATATATAGTATGGTTTGGTGGTTATTGTAGATCTTGTGATGAGTTGTGAGGGAAAGTCGGAAAGATAGATAGATAGTAGCATCAACCATGTGGTCAGTGTAACGGTGTAAAGCAGCAAGGCCGAAGTATGAATGTCACAAAGCCAGAGAGTCATGGCATTTTATTTAGTTTTTAGACAGTCTTTGGCGATCGGTTCATGCATGCAAGGTGCACAGACAATAGACCACAAGGGCGAGCTTGCTTTTTTTTTTTAAAGATAATGGATAGTGTTTCATACCAAACTTCATCTATCATCATCAGACCAATTATTACAAAGTTGAGGCCAAAGGCCAGAAAAACAAAAGAGAAAAATCTCTAGGAGCTCCTCATCCATGGCATTCCGGCTTACTACTAAACTAGAATGCATCGCCAAATGAACAACAACAATAATAATCTAGGGAGATAGCTAGGCCGGCACCAACACTAACAAACCAAGGAGGAAACTTCTAACAAACCAAGGAGGAAACTTCTAAAAGCGTCGCCTCCAACAAGATCATGCATACGAAGATGCCATCGTTGCCCGACTAGAAAGACCGGTGCTGGATTTTCATCTCGAAAGATCTTCAAGACGTGCTGCAGAGAGAGGTTACGACGCCTCCAGCGAGGAAGTGGCACCCACAGGCGTCACCGCCGTCTAAACACAACCGTTTCCCACTGCGATCTATGTCATTACGTCAGTGGCCAGTGAGGAGGATTGCTGCCAGATCCAGATCAATGGAGCTCTTGGGAGGTGCACCACCATCATGTGCGAGATACGGCCTCAGTCGGAAGCGGCGCCAGATGGCCACCGCTCATGCGGCCACCCATGCCTCCACGCGCAGCAGCAGCCCCAGAACCATAGAACAGGTAGGGGGACTGAATCCACCGGACGAAGCCCAAATATGGAAATCGTTAGGAGCAGGGCCGAACGGCTGCCAGCCGCGCGGCCACCCACGGCTTGAAGCCTCAAATCCGGCCACACACCGCCAGGCATACGGACTCCACCACCTCTACTCCCTCTGCCCACACCTCCTCCTCCACAAACCAGATCCAGCCGTCGCACACCACTGGATCCCACGAAGGAGCCCCGAAGGCGGATCCACCATCCCGCCGCGCCGCCATCACGAGCCTCCGGGGCCGGCACCGGTGACAAAGGAACGACATAGGGGAAGAGATCCCGCCGTCGTCGGTCCCTGTGCTAGCCCGAGGCCTGGCCAGCGCCGCGCAGCCAGGGCGAGACGCCCTTGCCGATCCCCATGCAACCCGATGAGGACACGCCGTGGGCCTGCTGCAGCACCGCGCCAATCCAATGAGGGATCCTGCCACCACCATCCTTGTGAGCCGCACGGCCCTGCCGGCCACCTACTGCGGGGGGCGAGGCATGGAAGGGGAGGAGAGGTGTGGTGGTGGCGCTAGTTCTTGGGCTTGGGGGAGGCGACTTCGCGGTGTCGAGGAAAATCTTGTCCTCCACTTTTGCAACATACATATGATTCGGTTGAAACATACCTCTGAAAACAATTGAAACATGTGCAATATTTCCTGATTTACTTCTACAATATCCATTTGATTCAATTGAAACATACCTCTAAAATGCTTGAAACAATTGAAACATACAATGACAACATAGGGTGGGGAAAAGAGAAATCCTAGCACATAGGTGGAAAAAGAGAAATCATAGCACAGGGGAGTATTGGGGCGGACGCCTTGGGTCAGATCTGCGCCAGATCTAACCCCGGGGTCCAGTTTGCTAGACAAAGAAGCAATAGGATCCAAAGGCCCGTCACAACCCTATAGCCACCACCGCGTCCATCTAGATCCGGTGCTGGAGGAGGAGCAGCAGCAAGAGGAGGACTCAGAATCCTAAAAACTCGCCCTACCTCGTCATTGTGATAGCCACTGCCATCATCTTTCTCGATTGCGGTGAAGGATGTGGGAGCCCGGTCCCTGGAAGGCGCGAGGTAGCCTGAAGGTTGAGGAGGAGCGAGGGGGAGGGTGGGAGCGCCGGCGCAAGGCCGAGGTGGCTTGAGTTGGCACGCGGCATCCGTCCCGGTGTCGAGCGGAGGAGACTGGGCGGCGCGTGGTTGTTTGATGAAAGAGCGTGGAAGGCAGGTTGGGGTGGGCGGCCGCGTGGCTATGTTAGACGCAAGTTAGGCTTGGGCCCGTCTGAAATGTCGCTACCGTCCGGACGCCCGTAGTTAACTGTTACGGGTAATGCTTTCTTGGGTGTTGGATATCTTGACAAAAGAAAAACAAGCATACACGGTTCCCTATAAACACTAAAGACTGTCAACAATTTAAGATCTTTGTGAACAGCCCAAAAGTTAGGCTCGGTATGCATATATCGGAAACGGTTATGAAACATGTATTCAGTGCAACAAACTATACACGCCCAACAGATTTCGGTGCAGACGAGTACGTATTTGGCAGGATTTTATTTATTTTCTTTCCAAATACTTCGATAGTCATAATATTTTCTATATTCTAAACCGAGGCTAGTTAGAGTCCAGGCAGCTGACGCACCGTCTGTCTATCGCCGCCGCCTCAAGCCCTCAAGTACCAGATCGAGAATTTCCTCGAGACGTGGATGTCATGGACATGTGGGCAGCGCTACCGTCCGACCTCCTCCTCGTGATCTTCCTCAGCCTTGAGCCCGCCGGCGTCATCTGCTGCGCAGGCGTCTGCAAGCCGTGGCGGCGCGCGATCATCGGCAACGCATGGATCCTTGGGCCTCACCTTGACCGCTTCGGTCCGAGCCTTCTCCTCGGCGTCTTCCACAACTGCAGAGATGCAGCATACCTGCGGCGCAAACCAGGGCCGTTCCTGTCCGCCCTTCCATGGAACGACGTCGGCGGCGACACTGAGACTGTCGCCGCGCACTCCTTGATACCGGCCTCCTCCACGAACACCAGCGTCGACAGAAGTTTGTACAAGGAGCTGTTGTGGTCCAGGGACGGGTTCATGCTGCTCATGGCCAGGAGTGGCTGTGACCGGAGCCTTTGCCTTTGCCTGTGCAACCCCATCACCGGAGACTGCACGTTCCTCCCCTCCGCCGCCAGCTGGGGCAGGTATTCCGCCTACTTCTTGCTCACCAGCTACGACGACCTCTCACCATCTGGCACCATAAACAACATCGTGGCACGGGTACTCGCCGTGCATACGAGAACGAGATACTACAATGATGTTGAAGAATCAGCTGTCTTCAAGTTCACGGCACAGGCAATGAGCTACCAGACCTTCTCCACGTCCGGTGACAATGCCGGTAAGTGGGGACCAGTAAAGCATTCTGTCGGGAAGTTGGAGGAGGGTCTCTCCGTGTTGATGCAACGCTGGACTACGGTGGTCTGTGGGGATACCGTGTACTGGGCTGCTGGGCCTGGAGGTTACATCACATGTGTGCTCGCCCTCGACATGCGCATTGGCCGGACATGGGTCACCGAGCTGCCAAAGCAATGCCATTTTGACATTCACGACCACGTCCAAGCGATCTTGGGAACGTCTTGCGATGGCCGACTATCACTGATTCAGTTAAAATATTGGGACCTGAAGATCGAGGTCTGGGTGCTGGCTGGCGACGCTGGGTGGGCCCTGAAACAGGCGATACCAATTGGGAGCGAGAGCCTGAACGCTAGCGGCCACGTCCCAGACTTGAGCTATTTATATGCCTTCTGTCCACGAAGCCGGTGCATGGTTGTGGCAGATTCCAACGAGGAGAAGGAGCTCCTCATTGACCTCGGGAGTGGTTCGTCGTATCCACCTGTAATATGCATAGGCAACTTCGACGGGTTTGACTGTTGCCCGTACGAGATTGACTGCTCAACAACTTACATCTCAAAAATGAAACAATACTAAGAATAATTATTTTGAACTCTCTTCTGGTTTAGTCCCATTGGCACTACTGTAATTGAACAGCAGTGGTAATAAAGTTTGCAGAATGTATTATTAACTTGATGTTTGAACTATCATAGTTAAAACAAATGTTTGAACTAAATGTTTATTGAACATACACAAAGCTACTATGTAAAAAAACCTATGGGTATGGATTAAGAAAAAATCAATATTAACTTGTTTAATTGTGGTGTTGATGGTAGCGTGGGCGGTGGCGCCCTTGGGGGGCGCCATTGTCGCCGTGGGCTCGTCGCGGTGATGGCGTTGGTGTGCACGTTGCAAAGCTTGGCTGCGTGCTGCGGTGTTGCTGCTGCCGTGAACACGGATTCGTCGTAGATGGAGATGACTTTGTTAGTGCCCATAGGCCCCTCGCCGCCGTCGGTGGCGCCCATGGTAGGGACATCATCGTTCGCGGCTTCCATGGTAGCCTGTTGTTTCTCCCAGCGTGTTGTCATCACCTTCTCGTACTCCTCAATGTCGGCGCCGGAGCTCCTCCATGAACGCGATTGTCCATGCGCTGGTCATCTGATCTTGAGGACAGTGCTGAGGGCCAAGGATTGAGCAATCTCCGGATACCATATGTAACAGCCTGGATGCGATTTTGGCAACTGTTACGGCACACGCTAGGGTCGCGCGTGCATGGGCAGCGGTGTGCGGGCTTGATGATGGCGTGGCGGCAGCTAGGATTTGGGAGCGATAGAGCTAGAAGACCGGAGCTGAAGGGAGTTACCCCTTTAATTATTTTCTGATTAATTCTAAATTGTTACAAATGCATTGTATTTATATTCCATAGAAGACTTGCACGCTAAGCAATATATTCTATTTCGTATTAAATATTTTATTTCCTAAATAAATTTCATTGTTGATGAAGGCAACGTAGGCGGCAGCGATGGTGGTGCCGCCCTTCTCTCGAACGTGAGCGTTGCCCTAGGCCCCCTTGAGCATGGTGTATTTGGGATGTGACACCTTAGATAGTCCATCAACCGCTTGCATTAAGCAATTATAGTAGAGAAGAATAATGTTTTACGTGGCACTAGCGCTGGGACGCCCGGGCGCCGTAGCGCGTGTCCGGACACCCACACCTGCCAGCCCCACCGGGCCCGCCCTCACGTGCCCCCCCACCTAACCTGCCTTTGCGCCGCCACCAAAGCCACCGCCGCTTGCATGCCCCCGCCCGCTGCACCCACCACCGCCCGCTACACTCGCGCCCGTCTACCGCCGACCCGGCTCAACCTTGAGGGAGCTCGAGCTCGACCTTGTCTCTACCATGCGGAAGTGCATGTAGCAAAAAGGTAGGAGAAGAGGAAGAAAGCTTGATCTACTTTTGAATCGCTTGAAACCAACAAATGAAACATACAGATGAAGGTAGTTGAAGTCCTTGAAACATCGCTCAAACACTAGAAAAACACACCTATCTACTTTTTGAAACATACAAAAAAACAAACGTTAAAACATACGACCGAGACTAATTGAAACACTCAAACATCCATTCTCAAACACACTCAAATGCAACATGTGCAACATCCCTTGATTTACTTTTGCAACATACATATGAATCGGTTGAAACATACCTCTAAAACAACTGAAAGAATTGAAACATGTGCAATATTTCCTGATTTAATTCTGCTACATTCATTTGATTCAATGGAAACATACCTCTAAAATGCTTGAAAAGAGACATCCTAGCACATAGGGTGGGGAAAAGAGAAATCCTAGCATAGGGAGTATTGGGGGCGGACGCCTTGGGTTAGATCTATGCCAGACCTATCGCCAGGGTCCAGTTTGCCAGAGGAAGAAGCAATAGGGTCCAAGGGCCCATCACAATCCTCTTGCAACCACCGCGTCCCTCCAGATCCGGTGCAAGAGGAGTAGCAGCAGCTAGAGGAGGCCTTAGAATCCAAAAAAGCTCACCCTACCTCATCGTTGTAGTCGTCGATGCCGTCATCTTTCTCGATTGCGGTGAAGGATGTGGGAGTCCGATCCCTAGAAGGCGCGAGGTAGCATGAAGGTTGAGGAGGAGCGAAGGGAAGGGAGGGAGCACCGGCGGCGAGGCCAAGGAGGCGTGAGTTGGCGCGCGGCATCCATCCCGGTGTCAAGCGGAGGAGACTAGAAGGCGCGTGGTTGTTTGATGAAAGAGCCTGGGAGGCAGGTTGGGGTGGGCAGCCGCGCAGTTATGTTAGACGCGAGTTGGGCTTGGGCCTGTCCAGAACATCGCTTCCATCCGGACGCTTCGTAGGTAACCTGTTACGATAACGTTTTCTGCTTGGGTGTTAGTCGCCGACCACCTTTAGGTGGGCCGCCCACCTAAAGGCTTCGCGCCCGTCTTCCTCCTCCCGACCGTCGCCCCGGGCCGCCACCGCCCTCCACCACCGCCGCCAGCCCTAGGGCCGCTAGGGCCCGGATCCATAAGGCGCCCGGTGGCCCCGCCCTCCTCCCTCCCCCCTTCTTCACCCCGCCAGAAACCCTAGCCGCCATTGTTGCCACCGCCTCCCAGCTCCAAGCCCGACGCCATGGACGACCTTCCGCTCTCCCGACGCCTACTGCACCAGTAGGATGAGTCCGGCCCCGTTGGCCTCGGTGGTCGCTCGGGCTGCCCTGAGAGCCGGGGGTGCCTTGGGTGCCGGGCAAAGAAAGAATTTCTAGGCCGTGTGCCTCATCCCCCAATGGCATAGCGCAAGATGGACACGGACACGGTGGATTTATCCCCGTTCAGCCAATGGGGCCCTACGCCCACGGGTGGTGTCCTCGCTTCGTGTTAGCTCTCGCTCAAAGGAGAGCTCGTGAGTAGGGGTTACAAGCCGCGTGAGGGGGAGAGAAGCTGGTCTCAAGCCCCACGATCGTGGAAGTGGTGGTGGTGGTGGTTGTGTCTTTCTTTGTTTTCGCCCCGCTAATGGGGGTATTACTCCCTTTTTATAGTTGGAAGAGGGAAGTAATGTTTACATATCGCGGTGCCTAGGTGGCTAATTCCCCGAGGCTACACTTGTTGCATGTCTTGCTTGGCCGAGGGTTGGTTGGCTTTGATCGTCGTTTGATGAAGACACGCGCCCCGATCCGATGGCGCACGTGCCGTTTCCTCGGTGCGGCCCCGAGGGGTCCGTGGAGGCGCCCCTCACGCCCCGCATGGCGAGGGGCGGTCCTGTGAATGTTGGTCGTGGCGTGTCATGAGCCCGAGGGTCCGCCCAACGTGGCGTCTTGGAGGTGTTTTTGGGAATGAACAATGTTGTCCTGGTTTCCCATGCCGGGCGGTGTAATACGCCACCGGCTCAGCCTTTGTGTCCCATCGGTCGGATTTAGGAAGTGATTTGGCAGCCGATTTTGGGGCGTAATCGATGGCCCCTGGCGCCGCCGCCGTGCAACCGCATTAAATGCAGCCGTTTCCCTTCCTTGCAGGCGAAACCTCCCATGCCCTAGGGTTAGCGACCCCGGGTGAGTCAAGGCTACCCCGCCCCGAGGATAGAGAGCCGAGTCTCGCTTCGGGCGAGGAGGGAGATTTGCCCGAGGGTGGTGAGCTAGGCCACCCTCGGGCGAGGCGGAGTCCATGCGCCCAAGGTTGAGAACTGTGTCTCCCTCGGGCGAGACGGAGGTTGGGGTTGAGTCTGAGCCCCGGGTTGGTTGGTGATGACATGGAGCGTTCTGGTTCTCCGTCTTGTAAAAGGTCCCCGACCTTGTCATCCTTGAGCGAAGCGAGCTCCGATCGGTGTCCTTCGTCGTGGTGACTCTGCGTGGGCTGCCAGGGCCGGCCCGGCTTCATGTATGCGCCGTGGCCCTTTGGCACGTCCGTCTGCCTTCTAGGCCGTTCTTTGAAGCGGGATGGTGGCAGTCGGGTTTTACTAGGCCCGTTGGGCCGGTGGATTCCGGTTGTTTGGAGAATGTCTCGGGGCCCGATATTTAGGTCGCCAACAAGCCCCGAGCCCCCGAGCGAGTGTGGACTCGCCCGGGGTTGTGCCATTCCCGCCGCCTCGGGTGTTTCTTCTCGTGGTGGTTCGCCTACAATGGGTGCGCGCGAGCGCACCCGTTGGGTGTAGCCCCCGAGGCCTCGGAGGAATGGCGGATTCCTTCGAGGTCTTTTAAACCTCGCACGCTGGCAAGGCCGAAACAACTCTATCTTGCGCTTTGTTTGTGCGGAGTCTCGCTCGTTTTTGCGTGGGTGGCCCGAGGCCCGCTTATGTGCGCAAGGTCGCCCCAGCTTCCTCGACTTTGATTATACGCTCCTCCCGTCGCCCTCCCGAGAGGGAGGAGGAGGGGAGATACACCTTGGTGCCCCGAAAGCCGACCATGGTGCGCTCCCCCGCTTGAACGCTGTAACGGGTCGGGCGGTGCCCGTGCCCTCGCCGGAGCAAGGGTCGGCTATGTGATCTAGGATTCACCCCATGAGAACCTACGGACCGCTTATCGGATCCCGAGGTTTGACGGGTCAACCCCCGAGGGCCTGAAGGACTCCCACGGATGGGACATCTCTATAAGAAGCACCCGCGGGTCTTAAACACGATCAGGAAATCCCCAGCCCCTCGGAGGGCTCGGGTATAGCCGGGTTGTGCATTTCCCTTCCCCCCCCGGGTTCGGGTTATCCCGAGGCGACTGTAGAAACCCCGTGGGGGGCAAACCGCAACCTTCGGAACATAAAGTGCACGTTGACGCAAGGCCAGCCCGAGGCTCGACCGGGTCCGGGGCGAGAACCGCCATCGGATCGATTTTTTGCCCCTTAGGGTCGGGCGCCCACCGGATATGGACGGCCTGGACGGTTTTACCCCCGAATGGAAGACGAGGCGCCTCTTGCCACGCCGAGGCGGGCGTGTCGGTTCCAAACCGATGGGACGTGGCCCCCGGGCTCTTGTCAAGGGCGGGAATCGAGAGCACCGCCAAGGTGCATTAATGCTCTTGATTGACGGCTCTGGCGGCCGAGCCGCCGGATGAGCGGTTTCCGTTCCATCGTGGGCCATCCATTCCGTGACGTCGGTTCGTTTGCCCAGTGGCGGTTCGCCTTCCCTTCCCTATATATTCGGGGGCCGCCGGGCGGCGGCGCACGCTGCTCCTTTGTTCTTGCTATCGCCTTGCCTTCTACCGCAGCAATTAGGAAATAGAAAGAAGGATAAGGAGAGATTGAGGAGAGATCCACTTGCCTTGTGCTCGTGCGAGTGGTGTTGCCGGTGGTTGCTGTTTTTTCGCCCTCCCGCTCATTCATGGCGCAATCCGTGGCGGCGACAACGTGAGGGAGGTGCTCGACGCCGAGCCGTGGCCGAGAACGCCGGCGACGGGAGGAGAAGCTTGGTGCCTTGTCGATGAAGGGCTTCTCCGCCCCCGCACCAATACCGAGCGGCCGGAGTGGATAGCCCCGGATTGGACCGAGGGAGGAGCCTAACCCTCCCGATGGCTACGTGGTGAGCCCGATTGATCTTCAACGGCGCTGGTTCGGGATGCCGGGCGGGCCGGGTTTATTCGCAGGCGATCCTTCACTACTACGACATTGAGCTTCACCATCCGCCCCGAACTCCGGTTTCCTGTGCCGCCATCTTCGTGGACCCTCCGCGAGGGATTCCCGGGGATCGAGCCACATTGGGACCTTTGGTTGTGGTTTTAGGCGGACATCACCACCTGTGGTGTATTAAGGGTGCGCCACCGGAGGGCGTTGCGCCGTTCGGTGGTTGCACGCCCAAGTCCGACGGAGCAGGGCAAGGCCGAGCCGAAATGATGGGTACATCCTTTCCAAGCTCACCTCCTCCAACAAGGGGTGGGGGACCAATGGTTCTACCTCCGCAATGATGGGAATGAGCTTCCCGCGTACATCGGGTGCGTTCTCAAGCTAAATACCCGGAGAAGTGGTTCTTGGGTCCCCCTGTTGGTATTTATTAACTTAGAGAAATAGATCCCAGCGCACGGATATCCAAAGTGAGCATTTCACCCGGGAGGGTTTTAAATATCGAATCCACGAGGAAGATAAGATTAACAATTCATTTGATTAAGGATGTTGATAGAAGACTAATGAGATTCGGTGGTTTAGCATTTACTTAAACAGGGTGAGCCAATAAAAGATAATAGTGATAAGGTATATAAGACGGTGAGGTGCACGTGGTGAACAATAGGATAAGATTAATTCCTAGTTAGATTAGATTGGATTTATGACAGAGGGGACAGTTCTTATGTAGCATACAAAGAATTTACTTAAGTGGAAATAAAATGTGCATAGCATAAGATCATATATAAATCAAAACCATAAATAAAAATATGTACCCTCGAAGATTACTTAAGAAAATCAAGAACGAAACAAGATCATCCCAAGAATCATTATCGACTAGTCTTATACACGGGGAGGATTGCAAAGGACTCAATAGTCTTTGTCACCACTACGATCTACCACACGACCCGGCATATAAGGTGAATCCAAGAAATAAATTATATCTAAGCACCATGCCTACATACTCTCTATTACCTAGCATACACAGTTGTAATATACTAGAGCTCTACCTAATAAGTACTTTCGAATTACCATGAATAATGACTATATCAAATATGCTATGACTAGAATAAAGTGTAAGTAAACTAATTGTATGCATAATAATTAAATAGCACTAAGGTGTATGAAAAACAATAATTATATTGATCCATAGTGTAACTTATCGATCCGTAACCGGAGCATACACTCTCTCTTCTCTAAACCCGACTTTCTATCTAATCTAGGCTCAAAGAGCTATGAATTAGCTATCCTATCTCGTGGTGTCTCCTCTTCTTGTTCCTGTCTTGGCTCTTCCTTGATCTACTTCTTATTGAACGTGAAGCTTTAGATCAACTTGGACTTGTCTTGGCTTGAGGGGTCTTGGGCTGTTTATATATCGGTCTTCCTCTGCTCTTCT
Source organism: Hyparrhenia diplandra (assembly GCA_015847255.1). Classification (NCBI taxonomy): domain Eukaryota; kingdom Viridiplantae; phylum Streptophyta; class Magnoliopsida; order Poales; family Poaceae; genus Hyparrhenia; species Hyparrhenia diplandra. The sequence goes on from JADLZK010012337.1 coordinate 2,614,638, forward strand.
ACTTCAACAAAGCGATGTGGTATTAACCTTGAATAAATCCCGCACTTCTTCCGTCGCCTCGGATCAAACCGACTCAAATCAACTGGTTTAGATCGAGTCTTGAGGCGGTTGAGGAACATTCCGAAGCGAGCCGAGACGGCGGTGGGGGGGCCGACGCCCCATTATTGGGCCGATCGGCCTGTGGGAGCCTCCTCCGGGTCCCGCTGCTCGTCGCGTTCTCGAGTCTTCTAGATGATGTATTTCTTGGTTCCGGGTTAGTTCACGCCGAGAGATCCGTGAGCCTTTTCGGATTCATTTTGGAGTTGGATTGCATTGCGTTACGTCGGTCGTATGCCACGCCATTTTTCGCGATTTTCTCGTTAAGTCCTCGCAAATCACAACTTTACCAAAACTCATGGAATTCATTAGTAGAAAACCCTAATAAGGTTATCTAATTTTATTTTAGTTCTTTTCCATGAATGGTTGATGCATAAAAATATGAGTTAGTGAGCATCAACAAACTCCCCAAGCTTACCTCTTGCTAGTCCCTAGCAAGGCCCCTCGTGTGTGTTATCAAAGTAAATCTCAACCAAGGTAGGATGAAGAATTTAGAATCATAAACTTGCTTATATTTACTTGAGAGCATGGAGTTTTTATCATCATGAATCTTGGACTATTGAAAGATAGAACAATTAAGTCAAACACCATGTCTCAAGTTCGTGGTTTCACTATAACTCGAGTTTTACAAAAGATTATAAAGTGAAAGCATGAGTATTCCCTGTATGACAACAATTAATAGTAAACATTTAAATTCTTAGCCCTTTTTTTTGCTTCTTTTGTTTCTGAAAATATATCTCTCCTTATAGTAATAAATTTTTAGAGAACATTGGGTTACATGACAACTTAATTGAGAGGTGAGCTCTTCTCACTCGTATTGACTTTTGTCACATTCTTCTCTCTCCTTTTCTTTTTCGAGATGTGAGCTCTACTCATTCCTCGAACATTTGTTCATTTTTCATCTCTTTTATTAGGAGGTAGGCTCTTCTCGCCTAGTAGAACACTTGTTCATTTCTCTCCCTCTTTCTCATCTCACTTTTCTCTCATATATATATATTTTTTTTTTTATTTTATTTTTGCTTGTCATGCCCAAGTCTCTTGAAAGCATAGAGAGATATATAATGTAAGCAATTTTAGCATATTTTCAACAAGGTATTTATTTTATTTTATCGGGCTTATGTCATACAGAGACTCATTTAAAATTTTCAAAGATTAATACTCGTAATTTGTTGTCACGTATGAACAAGATAGATAGTAGCTCAACTTTTATTATATCATATCAATCAATTGCCTAGACTTGAAATTTAAGATCATACTCCCACGTAACTCAAGTTCAAAGCATGTTTTAGAATCTAAACAATTATATCCATGTTGGGAGGAATAAATATGGTAAACTAGGCATTGATCACAGAGGAGCAACATCTATCATGTTCTTATAGCATAATTCACGTGATCAATATAATTATTATTCTCATTTTTTTTTTTATAGCACACCTATATATATATATATATTAAAACAAATATTATTTATACTAGCTAAATAGACAGACTCAAATATAAATATATAGCTAAATAATTAAAAACTATAGTAATATAGATAAATAGATAAATAGATAGATAGATACTTACCTTGGGGGCACTCCTTCCCAAGGGTCCGACGATTGGTTGGTTTGACAGGGGTTCCCTCGCCTGTGGTTTTTAACGGGGACCACTACCCCCAAGCCGCTTGATGCACTTTACCTATGTCCCATGC